>OX456992.1:0-1460756 GCA_949752705.1 Callimorpha dominula | reverse complement strand
CTCCTGTAACCCTAAAAACTGTCAGCAAACCTTGAGTAGTTTAAATTCTGACAAGACGCCATCAGGGTTTAGGACCAAATTCTCAAAAACTATAGGCCATGAACCGTAGGATCTCAACGTAAAATGTCCTTCAGGAGTCGGATGGGAGGACATTTCCATGTAGGGCGAACTGAAGCCTGGGGGTGTCCTATCTTATGTACTGCGATTCCAAATTTAGGATTTATGGCAAAAGATATAGAAAACTTAAACATACATATACACACATACACATTAATTTTTAACACAGTTTTATTATTTTCACTTGTTACTATGTAAACAAATCAACAAATTGAATGTTAATACTTCTAGTTGTACCGAAATTAAACTTTGTATGTATACGCATGTAGTTTGGACAGCAATGGTATAATTTCGCATCTTGGAGCTGATCTGATGATGGACTTAGGATATGGACAGTGGAACTCGTCAGTGGCTACTAGTAAACCCCTGGAGTTTGGACTTATATAATTCGTATTGACGGGTTCAATAGTCTGACGGAGTCAGAAACTGGATAATGTTACTTTGGTTCGCTATAAAGACGTGTTTTCATTAATTATAATTTAATCAACTGTTTTCAATTCAAGCATGAAGCATTAAATATATGAGATACAGACACCATCACCGATATGTAAGTAAGCAGTAACAGATACCTTTACTCCTCGTCAGCGATCGCGGGAGGTTAAGTCAGACGTTAGTGCTGTTAGATAATTAGTCACCAGGTTAAACAACATCAGTTAATAATTCTACTCTATAGGTTGGAGGCCCTGATGATGAGATAAGATGGGATATTATGACCAGGACAGCAGTCGCTGCGAAATTTTCTTAATACTATTACACTTTTTTTATTTTACTGTTATAAGTAGTTATCTGTATTATCATTAAAACACCGTGTCTTTATTTAAATAACTACATTTATTTAAATAACAACCTACCACTACTCTGTATCCTCATTTAAAGCAATTAAAGTGTTTGTATTTGTATTTGCCTATAAAATGGGTGAACTTCATATTGTGGTCAATGGATATATCGGTGGTAATTTATTTCTAAAACTAAAGGGACATAAAATTATGGATACGAAATTACGGAGTTGTTTTAGCTAAATATGAATCCCACATGTAGACTGCCTTATTGAATTTGCCCATCTTTGGTAAAGTCTGTAAACGCAAAAACATGTCATTAGTCACAATTACTATCATCATGCTACACGTTATTCACCAAACCAACCCTTCACCACTACATCATCAGTACTCCCAACCTTAACATCTCACCTAACATCCCGCGGTTAACCCTTAGTTACTCACTCGCTCTTGTCCGTCTCTCGGTAGTGATAAGCTGAAGGGCTGAGCGGCAGGGCTATAAGTTGCTACATTGCCGGCGGGATGCGACGAGTGGAGAGTAAGTCCAATGCCTGCACCTTCGGAGCTACTGTCGCCCAAGTCTTGTTGAGGTGTCCAGGCGGGTGGGCCTGAATCTTGCGCCTGTGTCCAACCAAATGTTAATTTAGAAAGAAGATAAAATTCAACCTTCGCGGTTAAAAATAAACTAGCAACTTGTGAACCGCTTAAAAACGATGTTTAATTATTTTTTTGCACTTATTTCCAGAATATGTGCTGTATATTGTTATAAATAATAACTTCAGTCTAAAGACAATAAAGAAAGTAATGTTACAACGTTTTTTTAAAACCTTACATGATGTCTCGGTGAGTCTATCCTATGGTCCGAATGCGCATTGTCACCAGAAATGCCAGAATCGCCGGATTTATCGGCAGATTGGTCAGACCTTGGAGAAGATTCCGCCGATATGTTTCCTGACATCTTCGTTTCTACAGCCAGAGGTTGGGTTTCTAGAATAGAAAATAGAAATTGAAACCTGAAAGTCCCCTGGAGTTTGCAAGCGTTCATAGGCTAAGGTAGGCTAGGTAACCGCTTATGACCAGGCAGGCCGTATGCTCCTTTGCCACCGACGTGGTATATATAAAACAAAAGTCGATCACCTTCTATTATACCTGATATCTCCCAAATATTTTTAAGCAGAACAAGATAAATAGAACTTCCGTTTATAATTATGTAAGCAATATCCTGATGTATGTCATATGCCTGAACACTTTTACATGAACCACATGAAGGGCAAAATTCTACTTAGCACCGCTCTTCTCTCTTCTAAACCGCAGTCGGGAAAAATATACTATATCTTTTACGAGATAAAATATTTACCTGCAGCTAAATGATCATCTAGGGCAGCCAGCTGTCTCCAAGCAGCTGCAGGAGAAAACCTTGGCACGGTTCGTTGTTTTTTGGGCAAGGTTGGACGAAGTCGTAGTGCAATGCCTAAAGATCCTGCCGACCAGGAACCTTCGGAGCCATCAGAGGACAGTGCTGATTCCGATGATACTGGAGACAGAACGATAAACTGTCGTTAGCTCTTAAGTCAAAAACATATTTTACATTGCTAGTCGATAAATATAATCAATGGTTGGTTTTAATCCCATCTATTACATAACTGATGTTAAGCCCCTCTTTTGTAAACTAGTAAGAAATAAAGAAATATTTTTTTTTTAAAACAAGCTTTTATTACTTGTTAATAAAAAAAACTAAAAAGTTAAAAATAATAATAAAAGCGTGTTACATCTTCTTTATTTCTCTTGCCGTCAAAATGTAACACGCTTTTATTATTATTTTTAACTTTTTAGTTCTTTTTATTAACAAGTAATAAAAGCTTGTTTTTTAAATTTTTATTCTTTAATTTTATTTTTTGTTTGTATTTATGATTCGTTATTACTATGCATCAAACGGGTCCAAACTTATGGGGTTGCGTCGTTTCACTACAGAGTTCCTATGGCCAGCTGCATCATCAGATCAGCTCCTGGTTATCATAATATTGCACGCGATTTACACATGTATACAAAATTTTAAGCTCAATCGGTAACCGGAAAGTGGATCAAATTTAATTTGCAAGATTTGATGATAAACATCGGAACAGGTGAAACTAAATAAAAGCTTGTAAAAAGAACAGTACGGACATAATGATTTTTTTTAATACAATGATCACATCTAAAATTTCAATAGCGTTTCAAAAAATAGTTACCAGATTCAAGGTAAAGTAATTTAAATTCAATTACCAAGGCGTAAAGATGCTAGGTGTAAGATGCACCGTAAATAGTGCTTTGATCACAACACAAGATAAAACAATATCGAATTTAAGAACTAAGTACCAAAGACGATAACGAGAACCATCATAAAAGTAGGTTATGTATGTGAATTTCAAAATTTTAAATATATATATCGTAATAGTGAAATTTAAAACGAATAATATTGAATGGCAACGGAATTGCCTGAAATATTTAAAAAAAAATATCAATCCTAAATCAAAATTGTAAATTAAAAAGAAAAACAAAATACTTCTTTAGCACAAACAACAACATCACTGACTACGGTCTGTACTTACTATTCTTAACTTTGCACTCTTTCTTCATTTTAGCATTAAATTTTTCGAACTCAGCATCCTCGTCATGATTCTCCTGATAGTTCAGCAGCTTCTGTTCAATTAAGTGGAAGTTGGAGATCTCCTCGATGATAGGACTACCTAATCCCGGGAAGTCTTTCAGATGTTTGTTGGTGTCAGCTTGTTTGCTTTCGATCATGCCAAAATAGAATTGCTTCGATGGAGGTTGTTGTTTTTGCCTAGAATAATTAATTTATAAATATTAATAAAAGATATACTTCCAAATGTTAGTTTTTGTTATTTCTACTACAACGTTGGTCCATTTATTTATGTATGTATTTTCATAAGTACATATATTTTTCTTGTTTTATTTCGTATTGAATCCCCCATGGGTGTGCCATACTACGCCTGATATGAGTGAACAGTCGGTGCTGCGACAGTATGTCCTTAACGGTCCATCTTAAAATTGGGTGATGTCCAGATACGTAACTACTAATGCGGGTGGATGAAATATGAACCCGTCTCATTCCGCCAGTCCGCCGCTTCGACGCGACTGCGGTTACTACCGGCAAGGATTCATAATTAGACCTACGTCAACTGGGAAAGTTTTATATATTAATTGGTGTTACTAGATTTTATTGGCATTGGTATCCGCTTGCTATCAAATTGGCTTCCGTTTTTGTTTCGTAACTTACCTTTATTCGAAATAGTATATGTAATAGATAATATATATTTTATAATAGTTCAATATGAAGAGATGCTTACTTCTCTTGTGAAGCTTGATTTATTAAACTATCTAACTTCCTAGTTGGCGAATGTTCAGGCGTAGACTCCTTCCCTGAGGCCTGCCCTCTGTCCGGTAACCGTCTTCCATTCTCTTTGCTGTTAAATTTTAGTTTATGGTCGAGTATTTTTGGATTAGAACTCACTGTAGTCTGCCTTGTTTTGTCTTCATTGGCTCTGTTTATAGGTCTTCTACTTGCAATGACTTTTGGCTCTGTATTAGCAACTGGCGATAGACTAGACTTTTTGACTTTGCTTGGTATTTTCGTTGGGATTTTTAGTCCATTCGTTTTGACTTGACTAGGTTTGGTTTCACTATCATTAATTTTATTTCCTATTTGGTTTCTAATTTTACTCGTAGCCTTTTTCAATTCAGCTTGAAATTCATCTTTTTCTCCATTATTTTTACTTAATAGTGAAGGAAGAGATTTTCTTAATGGTTTACTGGTTTCCGCCAAAGGACTTAGCTTGTTATTTTTGAGCTGCTCGCCTATGACCTTTATTCTGTTGTCGTGGGCTATTCGGGAGGAGTCGCTTTCCATTTCACTTGCGATGAGAGTTTCATCGAAAGTCCTTTCTCTTCTTAATGGTGGTAATTCACAGTCTTCTTTTCTGAATCTTTCAGAGTACCTGAAATTTCTGTTCAAGAGTGGAGTTTTCCACGCTTCGCTGTGTTCGTTTTTGGATGTTTTTGCTCGACATCCACTCATCCTCTCGATTTTCGTCTTTTTATAGTCTTTCGTTTGTAAAAGTCTTTCTTCTCTCTTCAAAGACGCACTACTCTGAACCATGTCATTGTGGTCAGGGTATTTGAAGTGTTTCTCCTTATCTTTGCAAGGTGACCTATATCTCCTTTCGAACTGGTCATCATTTAGATCGAGGGACTTGTATTCGTGGTACGAATTCCTAAAATGCAAATTTTCTTGGTCATTCAGTTTTTTGGTTTCGTTTCTCGTTTTGAAGAGTCTTAGTTTGCGTTGTGGTTCAGTTCTCGCGTTCCCTTCACTGGAATCTGGCGATGAACCCTCGAAATTCTGAAAGATTTACGTTTTGTTTTATAAATTCTTCAAAATATTTACTGAGTTCAAATCGTCTTAGATACTCACGTCGTGTGCCGGTGGTGGTGGTGGTGGTGCCCTGTATTTTTTTCGGAAGTGTCTGTTGCAGGCCTTTGTTTTCTGTTCTTCTTCTATTCTTAAATCTGGCTCTGAACCAAAACGTTTCCCGACGCTGTTGCTACCTGAAATAAAAAATAATAATAAAAATAATTTTTAAGATTGGTCTCAAAATATAAAAGTATAAATATAAAAAACATAATTCAATTAATCAATCGTGGCTAAGTGGTAACCGAGTAGGTTAGCACATTACAAAGTTAAGTAATACTAGGAGGTCAGTCTAGGATGGGTGCTCATTCTTAACAGATTGAGACACTTGCGTACCTCGGAGAGCACGTTGAACCGTCGGTCCCGGGTGCCATGCAAACATCTGTGGCATTCGTTACGGGTAGTTGAAACCCTAAGAAAAGTTCGACAACCTGGTCTAACTACAGAACTTCGATATCGCCTAGTACTTGGGTTGTGAAGGTCTGATGGCAGTCGCTTCACGTAAAATATCAAAGTTCATCCGTATCGTAGTTAGACTGAAAGCCGACCCCAACTTAGTTGGGATGAGGCGCGGAGGATCATGAATTCAATCAATCTTATCAATTTACGATACGAAGAAAATGCACTCTGCATATTCTTCGCTTGTTTTTTCTTCGGAAAGCGAACGGTGTAGGTATGTGTGTTTAGGTATAAGTGTACATAGTTGTTTATACGTACTATCACTATGCCTGAGGTCCAAGTTGGTGTGTGACCGATGCAGTGGATCTCGTTCCCGTGCTCTGGCCTCATCACTGGATGTACCAGCTGAACGAGACCGGTACACGTTGGAATGCTGAAATTATAATAAAAACTTATGAGTTTGGCATTAGTAAAGTGTGTAATTGAGAAGTCTCCGCAACACAATTGTATTTTTCTAAGCCGAGACATGTATAAAAATAAGCTGTTAAACCAAACAGAGGTGTTTATATTGGAATCTATTCAACAGAAACCGGACGATATTCTTATGGAGGACTATAGTGTGACTAATTTTTAAGATTACTAATGTTTCATCTATAAATAATTATATTTGAAAAGTTGAACTTACTACATGTCCATGCGGCACACGGTCATGCCCGGTGGTGGGTCTCCTGCCACTGATGGTCCCGCCAGAGTGGAGGATTGCGCCGTTGTCTGTGCTACGCAGACGCGGTGATTCGCATAGCGTGGGTAGTACCTAAACAAAATAAAGGCAGCAGTCTAAATATCAACTTCGTTATGTTATAACACAATCTATATGAAAAAGCTGAAGAGTATGCTTCGTTTGGACTTGAAAAATTGATTTGATTGATTTTCTTTTTGATAAACAGCACCCTAAAAATTAAGAAACACAATTATCAAGCCAAAAATAAACTAAAATGGCGCCCTACAGCCGTGTCACACAGACACACATACACACACAGTTTCAGTGGCATTAAGAAGTTATGGTGAAATAAAGAAACGCGCACACTAACATTGATGAACCCTAAAAACATTACAGTACTTGTTTGGGCAGTATTTTTAAAAAGGAATTGCTACATTGACGTCGAAAAGAAAAAATATTGATGTTACGAGACGGAGAAACCATTGCGATCCTACTCTCTTCAATTTATAAAGTAGATGGCCTTTCTGAAATCTGCATTAGGTATAGTGGATATTTACTTAAAGTCCGCTGATCTGAATGTGTTATGAAAATGTATAATCCTCAGAACTCATCAGCAGTGACGAGAGATATTATGAAACAAAGTCCCCCGTCGCATCCGTCTGTCTGTCTGTTTGTCTGTTCGCGATAAACTGAAAAACTAGTGAATGGATTTTCATGCCGTTTTCACTAATAGAGAGAGTGATTCAGGAGGAAGGTTTAGGTGTATAATTTGTACCCGTGCGAAGCCGGGGCGGGTTGCTAGTAAAAAATAATTAAACAAAATTAGATTTGTAACAGTTACATTTTGTAGTATTGCAATAACTAACCCATCTCTCAATAACTTTGAATATTAATTTTTTGTTAGAGACCGTTCTCTAACAAAAATGTCACTTCCTACAACCATCCTTCTTCGATATTTTCAGGATACGCAGGGACAGTCTGCGAATCCTTAAGGATCTTTAGAAGAACTTCTAGAAACTACTGTACTAGTTACGATACTTCGCTTGTTTCCCCGTTTCATTTCTTCAGTTAACACCAGTGTTCAGACTCACCTTAGACGCAAGTTTTTGAGGGTCATGCGGTAGTGTCAGCGCGCGACGCCCGCGCTGCGGCGGCTGCGCGTGGCTCCCGGCCTGACCCATCTGTGTCACCTACAACTGCTACACCACGTACATCTGAAATAGAATTATATCATCGTTAATAATGACAACATTTTTACAAAAAAACGAGGAGATGGCCTGTTTGGCTGACTTTATCGCTCAGTGGAGCACACCCTCCGTGATTTATGTAGTATCTGTCGCTATCATCGTTTCCAATAAAACTTTCCTTTTTGTGTATAACATAGGTATAAAATTATTTTAAATAATGCCTAATAAGCTCGTTATGTTTTGCGAATCAAATAAGTGAAAACAAACAGTTATTTATGTGCATTATATATTAAGTAGCCAGTAAAAAAAATACATCTAGAATACATTATATTAGAATTCAAAATAAATTACTTACACAGGTCGGTAATTACGACTAATTACATATAGGACAAATATTATTCCATTATTAGAAAGTATCAAATTAAAATGTCGTTAAAACTTTATTGAAAGAATAAAAACATTATCATCTATAGACGTATGTATATATTATATTATAAACTATAATTATGTAACGTACAGGGGCAAAACAACGGGGGGTGTCCAGGGTGTCCGGACACCCCTTAAAAACCTGTGGACACCCCCTTCGATAGTGTCCAAATATCCCCACATAACCCATAATAAAAATGTGAAACAAAATAAATTGTAATTAAAATGTTGTTTGCCGTAAAAAGAATGTTTATTGTACCTAATACCAAATTAAATAAAGTGTTTTGATGACCTTTTTTTTAGTCTTCAAAAATATTTTGGTCACCCCCTGCATTTTGAGGGTTGTTGCGCCTCTGGTAACGTACCTTTTTATATTGGCTAACGGACATTGTTTTTATATTGCAAGGATTTTGCTTGGTGCCTAGCATACATTTGTCGAGTAAGACTGTTTTGAACCTTACGTTGTATAATTATCCAGCATATTGAGAACGTATTAGTCATATTTCAATCTCTGAACTTTTAGGTATTGCTTTAGAGTACCTAGTTCTCCTGATTAATATTTCTACAGTTCCCATAAAAATATATGTAAGTGTTTGTAAGTACCCATAAATGTATTAGGTATGTTATAATATAATATTGTAACATTTCCAGTACAATATAAGCGATGAGATTCCTAAAAGCGATAAGCCTGTCTATTGTACACAATAGTTTTTTTTATTGTTACTAAAAGTACCTACTTTGCATAACTCTTTGTTTGTGTAGAATAAAGTATATTATATTCTACAATTATACATGTACATGTTCATATTATAATCTACGTTGTTAGGTTATGAGTTCCTACGGTAATAGTTTTAACTTGCACTTTTAGCATGTTTAACACTCTTGTTATCAACACTTAAAAGAATAATATACATATTATATATTGTAAATGTTTAATAGTGAAAGTTATAGTTATAGGGGAAGGATGGGAATAGGGGAGAGGGAAGTGTTAGGGCCTCCGGTATCCAATCATTGCTTCACTACCGGTTTTCTGTGAGGCCGTGGTATCGAGCGGAGTCGAGTCGGCCCATACGTGCCGAAGCATGGCTCTTCCACGTTAATTGTGTTGTGTACAAAGAACTGAAGAGTTTTTCTGTGCGACGGCCTGTTCGTTTTTCCGCTTTAGATCCTTCGTATTCAATACCAAACATATACATTAATGCATGAAGAGATTTCTTTATACCCCTTTTTAAGCAAATTTCGCCAACGGAGGAATGATACATTTTAAATACTTACTGGAAAGTTCGTATGTCGAGAAGTGCATAATTTTATTTTTAATCGTTATGTGTTGTGAATTTAATATAAATATATTAACGGCTAGAAGAAGCTACAGCGGTTCAGTATATAATTATGTTGATCTGTCATGGTAGGGATTTTATAAAATGACGGTATAACTTATACCTGGACAATGAATAAAACTAAACATTCAAAGTCGAAATTGGAATAACTTTTACTTTCATCGCCTATTTAATATCCTATTTAATAATCATATTTCATGTGTTTAGGTATATTGGTTTTTCTAAATTAACTCTATGATTCAAAACAACCATAAACATTGTAAGTTATAACTTTGATATTCGCGGTATTTTATGAACGATTATTATTTATAAATTTAATTAATTAACCTCTCAAAAATGATAATTATACATATTAGATTATTATGATATCGTGTACAGCCATAATACAGCAAAGTGTATCTGCCAAAAAAAAAGTGTGTGCATTGTACACACATTACATTCACACACGGTAAAAGTGAAATGTCAGAAAAGTAGCCTACGAGAGAGATAAAGGAAACACTGTATACTTGCATTCTATCTCATTCTCTCGCAGGCTAAATCCTGTTTATGAATATGTTTGTCTCTTCTTAGTGTCGCTTTTTCGTTTCATCGAATTTTCAAATCACAACAATCAAAAAACAAACAGAAAGAACACTTTTTTTAAATTGTGGAACACATTACGTAACAAAAAATAATAGAATGAATGAATCCAATAAAGGACAAAAAGCACAACAAAGCGTTAAAGCGTTACGCTGCCCTCCGATCACTAAATTTTACTCTTCATAGTATTTTCATACCGGGCGCCTTATATGAAAATCGATTCTTAAGGAGTAAACTCCAAAAAAGCTACAAAGAAAAAACTACATGGTGGCAGATGTACTCAACCTAGTACAATTGTAGTATTTATAGGTGAATTTATATTTATGAAGAGATTAATGTAATATTTATGTAGATAGTTAAAAATTTTAAAAAACATTCAAACGATTCTTTAGCCTCGTTTTGCCTTAAATACAAAAACGACGCCAAATATATTTTTTTAGGTAAGAAGCAACTGGGTACATTAAAAATATTGAAACCAAAAAAACTGGTGTCATTTTACAAAATAGTTTTGAATTCTTTTTGACTTCATAACCATTCGTTAATTACACAAAGGTAACAAATTATTCAGCCTTACCCATAAATTGGGAATCCAATATTTCCTTACAGCAACTATGTAATTGTATGTCAATAATAAAAAGTAATGGCATTGCCCTTCGCCCATAAAAATATTTCAAGTAAATCCTTTAGGAAAGCAATTCGTTTGGACTTAACTTTCTCTAATTACAAAGTCATTATAATAATAAATATTACAACGTGACTAATTCAATAATTTATTGATTCAGGAGGTGAAAATTATATAGATTATCCTACTAGCCTCGCACTCACAAAGTACTATTTGAAAGATATTTCGGCGCCTATATTAATACTATGCGGAATTTTTTTATTTATCCGACTCCGAGAGGTTATGATTTTAGTAGTATATGTATGTTTGTATGTACATCAAAATTCCGTTATGATTGGTTGAGTAGTTGAGCCTTGAAAGCGTTACAAGTAAACACACAGACACACGACACTCTCAACGCTTGTAATATTGGCCACTAACCGTCCATGTGGGGTTCAGGTGCCTTCCTAGTCCTGCCCAATTTAAGCATAACCTCCTCACAAAATACTTCTTATAATTAAAACTTTCTCCACCAAAAACTTTAATTACTTATTATTATCACAACCTTTTACTAACAGGTACCTAAGGGCACGTTCCCAGTTTAATAAGATGCCGTGTTCACATAACTTAGCGTCAGTTGGGCTGCTGGCGCTGTGTGAGGCCGGCACCGACGATTTAGGTAAGTTATTGTAGACAGTAGATACTTATAGATTTATTGTAATGGAAAGCTGTCCAGGTTAATAATGAAACTGTTTAAAACAAGGTTTCTCTTTATTAAGTATAGGATAGCCTTCTGAGCTTAAGTATAAAAAATAATATATTTATGAGTATTAGGTTTACGTTGGAATATGTAGTTACAGCTTGGTAAGGTACCCTTCGTAAAGTATAATTATATTTTGGTACAAACACACATCGCTATCAAATCACAAACTAAGCATAGCTTGCACTGTAGGTTCATTAAGAACATGGATAAACATATGTACGTCGAAACATTTTTTATTCATAGATACCTAAACTAAATCGCTCAATAAGTTTCGAGATTAACATGGAGATGGCGCATATTTTAACTTTATTTTTTATTTTTAGAAAAGTACTGGCGATCAAATGATTATGTATAATTTTTTTTTCGAACAATAAAATGCTGAGTTACAGATATTTATATGACAGATATGATGTGTAATGGAAAAAAGGAGTTTCGTGTGTTGCTAAAAAAATGTTTTTAATTAATAAATATTGTTCAAGCACAGCAGTGGCTTATAAAATGTTATCCGGAATCTACTCCGTCTAAACCAACCATTTGTCGGTGGTAAGCCGATTTCAAAAGCGGTCGTATAGACACAAATGATGTTGAACGCTCTGGTCGTCCTTATGAAACAGTGACTCAATAAAACATTAATCAAGTCCTGAAAATCGCGAAAGAAGATCGGAAGGTAAAAGTGCGCGAGATAGCTAGATAGATTTCACTATTTTACATCAAAATTTGGTCATGAAAATGCTTTTTCCCAAATGGGTGCCGCGTTTGCTAGCAATTGCTCAAAAGCAACAACGTTGTCAATTCAGAGCGCTATTTGGTACTGTTCAATAGAAATAAAATGGATTTTTTTACATTGGTATATGACAATGGTTGAAACATGGATTTTCCCTCCGGAATCCAATCGGCAGTTAGCAGAGTGGATAATCGCAGCAACGAAAGCTTGTTTGAGGCCAAATATAAATCGTTCTACACACATGGAATAGAAAAGTTAAAAGAACGTTGAAGGGCGTGTATCGTAGTTGAAGGAGGGTGCGTTGATGAATAAATAAGAATTTTATCAAAAATTTATTAAAATGCTTCAAATTAATAATCTCTTAAAAAATAATGGGACTTTCTTAATGCGTCCAAATTGGTCTTACGTACGTCTGTATGTACTCTTGACTTCTGTCCATTGTTATGTACCGTATCCTATTTGATATTTTATATAACATTAAATCTTTAAAAACCGTATTGTTGCCTAATGAAAAAATGTATATGGCAGTCTGTTTCCCGAATAAATTAATAAATAAAAAGAAAGTGTGACACATATTCTTTAAAACTTTTATGGCACTTCTGGTAGAGACAACGCACATAATTAGAAAAGTCAAAGGAATATACGCGAAATAACAGTGGACGTGACAACCGCCTTATTTATTTAAACCAGCATTTGTCGAATCGGAAGATATTTCCGTATTGGCCCGGCGTGGGTCAAGACTACTCATGACGCAGCAGGACGTTTCACCCCTTTATAAGGCTGCATTTTAACCAGCGATGTGCGAGGGATCTGAGCCTTGCGAGGATGCGTAGCGCAGCTATAAAACGGTGTGCAGATGAGCGGTGCGAAAATAAAATAAACACAAGGCATGGCATAAATTCTCCCTTGCATCCCTCGCACTTATCCCTCGCTCACATTCCTCGCTTATTTTTTGCGATCCACTCAGCTTCCTCGCACATCTGACGGGCCTAAAGCTATTCTGATATCCCCGAAATGAACACGTGATTAATATCTTTTAATATCTCTCTAATTAATATGAATACTATTCACAAAAGAACTTATTCTAATGCAATTACGCGTTTTAAGACATGTATTAAAACGCGTATATGCATAGAAAATCTTATCTTTATAAACATAGCGAACAAAATATTAGAAGTTAATTTTCTAGGAATATCGCCGTGTTTCTATACATTCGTGTAACCTCTAACCCGTGCACTTTCCCGTTATCTTTATTGAATCTTGTTAATAAACTGAACATGCTATCTAATTGAAACACAAGTAATTACAATAAATAAACAATTAACAGAAGCTATGAATATGTAAACGGTGTATTGGCTATCGTAGTTTCGATTATTCGATTGCAAGGAGGGAGCAAACAATGTCTATTTACAATACCTATTGCTTACATTATGTACAATATGTTACCAGATAAATCCTTAACTTATGACTTACGTACTGTTGACATAATAATAGTTTTTAATAATTCTGATCCCAAACTAGGCAAAGCCTTTTACTATGGTAACCAGACTGCTGATGAACATACTTATATATGATTAATAAACACATACATATTATGGTGAGTTATACCCAAACCCAGAACAAATGATCGTGCTCATCACACAATTATTTGACTCGTGAGAATCGACCCCACGACCTCTGGTTCAGCAATCAGGATCACTAACCAGTATACCAACAGGCCAACACACATTTATTTTCTAATTACAACATGACATTGCGCTATGTTTAAATAATTCAATATTAAGTAGGTAACGCCTGGGCCATTACATTAGACTTGGAGCTCAAGTCATTCGAGGAGACATAATCCAGCTAGTTATGTTCAACCACACGGGATTCTACTTCGAGTAGGGACCCGACCTTTGTAACTATTTAAAAACAAATAATTTAAAAATAGGATAATTAGCTTTTCCCAGAAGCTTCGCTCGCTTGCGGGAAACCTCAATTGAGTATTTTTGATGTGAAATTTTCTTTAGGTACGTTGTGCACTTTTGGTATGGGGAAAAGCACTGAACTCGCATGATCTTCACGCTCAGATCCATATACAGATGTGTGTGAAAATTTATTTACGCATGTTGGGCACTTTTGGTATGGGGAAAAAGCACCGAACTCGCTTGACCGTCACGCTCAGATACATATACCTACAGATGTGTGTGTGTATGTATATTATAAGTTATGTTTTCACTTTTGACATGCAGTTCTGCGATTGATAATTTTTTTTTCTGGATCGTTTTCTGTAGTTCTGACAACATGTATGTAAAATTTCGCGATGATCAGTAAAGTAGTGAAGGCGTGAAAGCGTAACACGGCAAACATACAAACAAACTCACATCCGTATTTATGAGTAGTTATGAGTTACATTATAATGCATTTCTGTTGTTAAACTTACATGGCTGGTCCTTTCATTAAAATACAACTAAGTATTAAGAGAGTAAACAGTGTGTTGTGGCTAGTTTTCTCGAAGAGAAATGTCACGGATGCGGCCGGCAAGGCCTCACTTTCTTTATGATAATTGTACTCTGCGTCTGCGCATTGATTAAGACGTTAACTCAGCTAAAGGCTGGATGATTTTAGTGTAGTTAGGTTATAAATGAAATATAAGTGTTTTTGCCCTCCCCGGCCCTCTCTGTGAGTAGTTTTACGTAGGAATTGTATAGAAAATTCCTTCCTGGATAAGTAACCCACGGATCCGGAAATTAAATACTCAGCTGGTCAGATATCGGGAAAGTGATTACCTTCTTTACAGAAGGAAAAATGTTTCTTTTAGTAATACAACCGGCATTACCAGAAGTGCTTCTGATTTTGAGTGGGGTTATCAGAGTTTATGTCGGATACATAAATACGGTTTCTATGTAGTCTGTATGCTTTACCTTACATTCAGTTGTATAAAAAAATCTTATTGAAATGATGTTCCTTACAGCACGTTACACTTCAGACGCCCACACGGATGGGGGCTAGCCGGAAAAGTGTTAGCGCAACGGAAAATGCTGACCGCGAGTTGATTTACGTTATTTTTACTCGTAACTTTAATGTCGGTTGTATGGCAATGATGAGGCATAATGTCAAAGACAATAAAGATAGTTTATTTCTTTAGGGTTCCGTACGTTACCTAACCCATCCCTCGTCCCTCCTCACCCCTCTTCCCCTACTCCCACCTTAAAGGCCGGCAACGCACTTATGACTCTTGAGTGGCAGGTGCCCATGGGCGGCGGTAGTCATTTACCATCAGATGACACGTCCGCTCGATTGACCCCTGTCCCATAAGAAAAAATCTGGGAATTAACCCAAAGTGTACGATTAAGGGGGCAATATGCTTGCCCCTTATTGCGTGAGTAGGACCAAAATACAGTTGGTAAAATATGGTTGTTTAAACTGTCTCTGCCTACCCCTTCGATTAAGCAAGCGTGAGAGTATGTATGTATGTTTAGAAACGGTTATAAGGTTATTAGACATCTATAACTAGTTACTAGTCTTAAGTACCAATTACTAAGTAATGTTCCCATACCAACAGAAAACTACACTTAGAAGTTTTAAGTACCAATTACTAAGTAATGTTCCCATACCAACAGTAATGTTCCCATACCAACAGAAAACTACACTTAGAAGTACGTTCGGCAGTTTTATGTTGCAGTAAATGTAACAACTGGTATCTAAACTTGAATTGAAAATTATTTAGCGCTGGCTTCCTTAACCATCCGTTCACTACGCGATTAGTACTTGGTATACCTACTTATAGTAAATGACCCCCTACAGTTTTACCATAGAGTAATGGGAATTATTACATGTTGCGACTGAGATTAATGCCTATTCATGGTATGAGGACAAATCTAAGAAATCCTATTTTCGCTGGTGTAAGCCATAATCTCTTGACAGTTGCAATTTTTTCGTTAACTTCTTGAGTAGAATAAATAAACAACAAACGCAAATCACGTGAGTCATGCTTGATGAAAGTTTACCAATTGACTTGTGATTTAAAGCATATTTAAAGTTATGGTTAGGGAGCCAGAGACGCCAACAATTTTTTTTTTAAATAGGAAGAAAAAATCTTTTGTGCGATAATAATTTGCAAAGGGGTAGGTTCCAGATTTCTGTAGCTGTTCACAGAATTGAAAGAAATGCGGTAACATTTACTCTGGAGAAGATCACCGTTTTTTTTTTAGGGTAATAGAGTGACCAAAAAAAGCTCCGTAGGAGGAAAAACGAAAGAGTTACAAACACACAAGCAACATCACTATTGGTACATAACCGCTTACCATTAATTACTGTATGAACATACATTATAAATATACATTATTGTATAAAAAAAAAGATATTTACCAATAGAGCCTGTTTCTTAAATTCATTCATTAATTTCATTTATCTTAACCATAAACTCAGAAATAGTTTTACTCACAGTACTGCTAAAAAGTATTCAAGTACTTAAAGTTGGCAGTTACCAAAGGTCGTAGGCATAAAACTACCAAAACTACGTGATCCATCTGTTATTTATCTGCGATGTTCTCTAATCGTTAAATCTGTGGACAATTATCTGGTATGATTTAGTGCTGGCCAGCAAAGCTCCGGAATGCCATAAATAACTATTAATAGCTTGATATCGGCAGTGGCGGTTATTTATCGCTTCCCCAGAGCACGTAGCGTCCTTGCTGTAATAGTTTCGAGGTGTCGAATGCAACTGTTCTAAGACCTTTAAAGCGACTTTTATGGTTTAAAGCTGCCAATAAAATATTACGATAATAAACAGCATTAGATAAAGTATAATGTACTACTTCCTGGTCGGTTGAAGAATTTCTAGATCACGTAACAAAACAAACAAAAGGGGTCTTCTTGCCAAAGCAACAGCAACTAAATAACATCATTTATTAATTTATCTCAATTTCACTTTGATTTCTTATATTCTCACGACTTGTATGCATATATGATACTAGAAGTTCCGCGGCATAACACCAGCTATCTGCCAATGACAGTCCCGCGGAAATCGGTCCACCCGTTCCGGAGATTAACCGGAACAAACAAACAGACAGGCAAAAACTTCATAAAGTGATTTTTAGACATTGGTATCGTGCAAATAACTGTATGAGCTAAAAAAACTATTATTTTGACATTACAAACACACTTTAATTTTACTTGTTTGTATTGATGTGTCATTTTATTTTAGATCGTTGAAATTCGATCGAAATGACGGTTAAACAAAAAAGTATTGTACCTCAAAATGTATTAATTAATTTAAAAAAGAATTATACACTTAGCTTACATTTTTTTTAATCGGGACTTACATTACAGACATACAGATAGTTATATTTTCTTGTGCGTATGCTTAAATTCACAAAACACGAGTATGGCAAAGTTTTTGTTTATTTTTTCTCACTCTCAGTCAATTCTCATTCGCAAAATTCAATTCTCATGAATAAACACAATATATAATACTAAAGAGAAAAAATATGAGAATTCTTCGGTAGCGTACCTCGGGATGGGTTATTTAATCCTCATTTTTAGAAATGTCCACATTGATTTATGAATTATATTTAGAATTTTCTTTTATAGTGCAAAATAATACGATTTACGCTGTGATCTAAAACTAATCGATCGATCAGTTTAATGAATTTTCTATACGGTAACGATGTGCAAGTCACGTAGAAGTACCCTCTGAGAGTTAATGTTCTAGACTATTCTAGAGGCTAGTTAGTCTAAATGTAAGCGACAGAAGTTAAAAGCAATATAAAATGAGGTAACTAATTATTCGGGAAAGACATCTTGTGTAATAGTTTACAACAAGACGTTTAAATAGTGATAGTAGGAAACTTGTAACAATGGGAGGTGTTTAGCAACTGTCATTTGGAGATCTGATCGCTTCCTGCTTCGTTTGTGTACATTTAAAAGCTATTTTATGAATACTTGACTAACATCATTATCCTCCGCGCCTTTTCCCAACTAAGATGGGGACGGCTTTCAGTCTAACTACGATACGGCCGAACTTTGATATTTTACGTGAAGCGACTGCCATCAGACCTCCACAACCCGAGTACTAGGCGATATCGAAGTTCTGTAGTTAGACCAGGTTGTCGGACTTTTTAGGGCTCCAACTATCCCGACTATCCGTAACGAATGCCACAGATGTTTGTTTGGCATCCGGGACCGACGGTTTAACGTGCTCCCCGAGGCACGGAGGAGTCTGAATTTGTTAAGAATGGTCACCTATCCTAGACTAACCTGGCTAGTATTACTTAACTTTGTAATATGCTAACCTACTAGGTTACCACTTAGCCACGAGCCTCTCGACGAATACTCGACTAACATGTTCTAGATATGTCGGAACCGTCTTAGCTTACTTTTTATCTATGTATGTATGTATGTAACGAAATCTTTGAACGTGATCTTATTTCACCCCCCTTCAAAACGTCGGTTAATTTGAAACTTTGCACAGTTATCAAGGACCGATGACAATATTCATCACATCAGTAGACAATATATAGGATTCGTTTTAACGATTATCACACACATTTATATATTTCTAAATACATACATATTATAGCTAAATTACACCCAGACACCGAACAAATGATTGTGCTCCCCACACAATTATTTGCCCTGGGTGGGAATCGAACTCACGACCTGTGGCTCAGCAGTCGGGATCAGTGGCCACTAGACCAACAGGCCAGTCGATGCGTTAAGGATAAGGGATTAGACGAGTGACATCACTGATTTTGCTAGTATTTATATCTACCAAAAACTACCATAATGTAATAGATCCTTTTTAATATTGGTAGTAAAAATAATAAACATGAAATTATCATGTATTCTACCAATCCACTTAGCAGAATACAATCAAAAGCATGTAACAGTAGGTAATTTATATTCGGTGCTACAATGCAAATTTCCAAACTACAAACTCTAAAAGTTACAATTAACCCTAACAAAACTATATTAATAACACGTACAACACTGCAGGAGTACGCGCCAGGGGCGATCATTATAACATTCACAGTTACCTGCGCTTGCGCACGGACGTGGAAAATTATTCGCGCGCGCTTCCGCAGATGCGCAGATGTTCCGCAGATGCGCAGACGCGCCGCGCCTGCGCGATAGCGTCGTTCTCGTGCGCCACTTAGGAATGTCACGATTGGTTGGTGTACAGCGCTCGTAATTATGTTATTTAAACAGTTCTTTTCTGGGAGTGTCCACAGTTTGTTAAGTTTCAAAAGGTACTTAGCGGTAATGATGTTGGGTTTCGCAAGTAATACCACTCGTGATATAAGAGTACAGTCAGCAGCGTAAACGGCTGAAAAGTAACAAATTCACTAGTGATTTTTACTTTGGTAAACCAGTAATTACTTTGTATCCACATGGAAAACACAAATTTTTAATTTATAATACATCCATATCCATAAAATTTATAGCGAAATCAATATAAAACAATAAGTTTGTTTTCTAAAAATAGCAAAATTCTAAGATTACAATTTTGTTATTTTTTAGAAGATAAGGTTAATTTATTTCATATTTTATTTACTAAGAAACTTTTTAGAGCTCTCACTGCCATTTTCGTATTCAACAAATGAACACTCTCTAATTTACGCGAGCTAACGATAGGCAATTCTTTTCTAAATGCGGTA
This sequence comes from Callimorpha dominula, assembly GCA_949752705.1. NCBI lineage: Eukaryota > Metazoa > Arthropoda > Insecta > Lepidoptera > Erebidae > Callimorpha > Callimorpha dominula. Next base: position 1,441,012 of record OX456992.1, on the reverse strand, counting down.
TGTTTGATTTTGATTTAATTAAATTATTGAAGACCTCTGTGGCACGGTAGTGTATTCGACTGTATTCACCGGGGGGTAGTGAGTTCGTTTCCGCTCAAAGCAAATATTTCTATACGTGAATATATCCATTTTGTATGGTGTTTCTATGTATAATATGTATGTATTTACAAAACAAAAATCTACATAATGCATGTAAATAGCGATGTAAAAAAGCGGGTTTGTACTATTAATATATTATATTTATATTATTGTCGAGCAAATTATCACTAAGTTGTATTGGAGGTCGTTTCGAGAATCACCTTCAACGGCCAAGTTATTTGTAGGTAACTAGGTACTTATCTATTTTGTAGCTATAATAATAATGCTTGTAGATTGTTAACTTTCTTTTCTTTAAGAGCCTGACTATACGCACAGTTTAAAATTGTTATTGTTTTTTTATTTATTATAGATTATTTTTTACGGGATATGTTGCAAACGAGCAGACGAGTCACCTGATGGTAAGTGGCTACCGCCGCCCATAGGCACCTGCAACTCAAGAGTCACAAGTGCGTTGCCGATCTTTAGGGTGGTAGTAGGGGAAGAAAGGGAAGAAGAGGGGAGGGGGAGAGGGAAGGGTTAGGGCCTCCGGTAACCTCACTCACTCGTCGAAACCATAGTATAATGTATATACAGTATTGTGACTCGGCCTCCTTGAAATAATTACCTACAGCCGGACGGTACGCAAACACGCGATAGGGCTGCCCATAATTCCATCTACCTGCTTGAGTTATACGAATTTTGTATCCAATTATACAAATTGGCAGCCCTGGTACCGAGTATCTACCGAACTCAAGGCGTGGCGATCCGACCGTTTGTATGAAGATACAATACTGTTTATACATTATACTGCGCCGAAACACAACACAGGCGTTGCTATGATGACGGTTTTCTGTGAGGCTGTGGTATCACTCCAGTCGAGCCGGCCCATACGTGCCGAAGCATGGCTCTCCCACTTTTAAAAATAATTCAGATTTTACGATTTGTGCACAAGAATAAAAACATACTGCATTGTAATTACTACAAAACACTAAGTAGGAAAGTGACAGGAAAGAGACAAGTTGAATGGGGCAAATTGAATTAAGACTAATACGAATGCTATGGGGCAATGTTGTCCGTTACATTGTTTGAAAAGTATCGTATTGCTCGTCTCTACCTCGTTAAGATACACTCTGCTCTTCCGCTCTCGTGGCGCGTTGCGTGAATTCATATTATCTATAATCAGTAATCGCCCTCATAAAAAGGCTAAGTAATACGCACAGAATATATCAAACCGGTATAGCGGTTTAGTATTTCCTGAGATTAGCATTTGCAGACAAACGAACAGCTTTACAAAATAGTATAAATAAGGCACAGTAGTAGGTAATTGATTCTACTTTTTAAGTACTTTGCCAATATCACCTTATACATATATACGTTTAATATATTTTCAAAATAACAATTATTCTGAAGATCGTTGACTAAACTGTCGAAAAATACTGTAACCCAAATGAACATTAACCTGAAGTATTTATTTATTTAAGTATTTAATAACGTCAAAGAATCGAACTTGTAATATCAACAAAATAGCCATAGGAACATATATAATGCATTATAGTTTAAAGTTAAAATCAAAGCAAGTAATTAGTTTCATTACATTGATTGGAATAAAACTACTAGGGACGCAAAACTCCGCAGACAGCGCGACGCCGCCGCTGCGCCGTACCACGGTTCATCGACTGGGTCTGGTTGTTAGCAGCGAGTATTACCTTATCTGTGCTAATAGTTACTTCATATTGTTTCAAAACTCGCATAAACTTAATCTGTAAGACACTCAAATATTTATAAAATTATAAAACACGTAACAATTTTTTTTATAATAATTGTGTCTTGTGTATGCACAAAAAGTATGATTTACTCTATGGCATATTAAAAAGTGACTTGTAACTTAAGGCTGCGAAATTCAAGAAATGAGTTTTTTTTTAAGCTTTCGCAATTTATTTGCATATGACATGTATGAATCGTTACATACCTAATCGTGGTAATAAACTATGAGCTACTTTAACGCAAAATAAAATATATTTCACCTAATCTAACTGTGTAAATCTAATCTGTGGTCAAGGGAAACAAAGGGTGAGGTACCGCGCGATATTACCCCTATTAAGTTCAGATTTATGTGTTCCTAAACTCATAAAAAAACACCCAAAAAGTGAAAAGCGTTTAATTTCTTCTGGATTGTACTTTTTTTAAAGACATTTATTGCATAGGAATAGTTTAGGGGACGGATAGTTACAAGGGTTAGTTTTATCTTTTAGTAAACACGACTTTTTTTAACATGCTTTTAAATATTAACCTACTTCCAATTGTCGTATTGAAATAAAACTTTGTATGTTTATGTAGTTTGGAAGACAATACCACAGTATAATGTATATACAGTATTGTATCTTCATACAAACGGTCGGATCGCCACGCCTTGAGTTCGGTATACACTCGGTACCAGGGCTGCTAGTTTGTAAAATTGGATACAAAATTCGTATAACTCAAGCAGGTAGATGAAATTATGGGCAAGCCCTATCGCGTGTTTGCGTACCGTCCGGCTGTAGGTAATTATTTCAAGGAAGCCGAGTCACAATACTGTGTATTCATTATAATAATAATAAAAAAATATATATACACTGTGACAATACTATTATTGGGCATCTTAGACCTGATAACCGAGAACAAATCCTACAATATATTAACAGATTCACTTCCTTCCAAGTCGAAATGTGACAACAAAAGGTATAAAAAAAGGTGTCCGGCCCATAAACCACGGCGATTTCCGGAAAAGTTATAATTTCCGCACTTTGTATGTGCAGCTACTGGAATTAGTTCTAGTTTGAAACAATAGGTGTATTTATGTTTAAGGACTGTAACGTTTAAGCTGACAAAAAGTTATGTCAGCTTAGATAAGAGGTTTACATATTCCGTAATCTTTCACAGAATATGTAAAACTAATAATTTTGCTGAATTATATTATGGCGATTTTTCTAGATCAATCCAGATATTGTATCAATATCTGTAGCGTCCTAGGTAGTCGCTACTACGCGTCCTACTAGCTGACCTACCCTATGTTGTACTTACTAGTAAAAAATCAAGATTATAAGTACATACTTGTACTTATAATCTTGATTTTTACGGCTCGTACAGACCTTAGATTTACGACTTAGATCTTATTTTCAACTCTCCTCCTATTTTTAACACGTTTTAATTAGCTCCTCTTGTTACTAACTACAAACTAACTAAATAAATCTCAATCTCAATCGAAACAAGTTAATTTCGTTCGTGGGAGAGCCATGCTTCGACACGTATGGGCCGGCTCTACCGGAGCGATACCACGGCCTCACAGAAAACAGGCAGTGAAGCAATGCTTTCATTGCTTTTCGCCTAGCGAGTGAGGTTGCCGGAGGCCGTAAACCTTCCCTCTCCCTACCCGCCCTTCCCCCTCTTCTATCCTTTCCCTACTCCCATCTTAAAGGCCGGCAACGCACTTGTGACTCTTGGGTTGCAGATGCCCATGGTTGGCGGTAGTCATTTACCATCAGGTGACCGTCTGCTCGTATGCCCCCTATAATATATAAAAAAAAAAGCAGATAGTGAAACTCTTCAGTAAACCCCTCGATTTTGGGTTTATATGATTAGTTTTGACGAGTCCAAAGATGTGGTTTAGAATCGATGGTTCCCCAATAAAGCGTGTTTTTTATTTATTTAACTAAAATATACATTTTTGATGTAGAAAACACTACTATTTTGTCTCCGAAGTACGAATACCCTGAGATAATTCGAATGCTCGTAACCTTAACCGCACATCTCGTAAAGAACAATGTACAATGTAAGACTACGGCTCGCGTGCGCAAGCGCACTTGCCGCGTGGTACGATCGTGTTGCAGATAACCAACAGAAGTTTAAAACGGATTCTGCATTATCAAGATTATAAAAGAAAATTAGTACTAAGTATAACATAATCACAGTAATTATAAAATACTACCATTTTATTAAAGCGTATCTCTCATTATAATTATGAAAGTTTGTATGTATTACGGCTGTCAGCTTAAATACATTGCGAATTTGGTAAAAATATTAATGGTTTTAATCAGATTTATGCGATTTTTTTTATATAATAACGCTTTTATATCCCCGTTGGATAAGCAGGGGTGTATCATTCATTACACATATTTGCGGGAATTAATGCGATCGATTACGTACATACTCCAGGTCAATTGGCATCGAAAACTTTGAAATTTTGCAGGTAGATGAAGAAGCTTTTTAGAGAACTCAAATGTAAAGTCTCCATGCTTCTATTGAAAATATCCTGTGTTAATGTGTGTTAGTGCTAAACCGTCTGTTGCTTTTGTGATGTTGCGTATTTTTGTGTGTCTTGTTTTGCTTATTCTTTTTATGTTTAGCATACTCCGCTCCATTCCTCGTTGGCACGTTATAATTTTATTTTTAATATTTTTGTTAAACTTCCATGTCTGACAAGCATAGGTCAGGCATGGTATAAGGCAAGAATTCATAACCTTTGTCTTCAGTTTGATTGGCATGTTGCTCTTAAATATGTCTTTAAGGCTCCAGTACTTATTCCATGTTAACTGGGCTCTGCGCTCAATCTCTTGGTAGTTGTTTAGTCTGTCGAAACTTATTTGCTTGCCTAGATAAATGTATTTATCAGTGTATTTGAGAGGCTCGTTGTCGACGTATATTTGTACCTTGGTGTTGTTGGTCATTACCATAGTTTTAGAGAGGTTCATCTCTAGCTCGGCGAGCTTGCTAGCTTTGTTAAGTGTCTCTACCATGTACTGTAGTTCTTTTCCTTTCTCTGATATCAGCACCAAGTCGTCGGCAAAACGTAGGTGGTTCAGATACTTATTTTTTACTTTTATTCCGCATTTATTCCAGTCAAGCTTGCTTATTATCGACTCTAATGTGGCTATAAATAGTATAGGTGAAAGCGGGTCCCCTTGTCTTACGCCTCTCTTTATAGGGAACCAGGGACCGACTGTTTCTAGTTTAACTCTACTTTTACTCTTCCTGTATATGCTTTTGATTACTCTTAAATATTCGTTTTCCACATTCTGTGTTGTTAGAGTTTCCCAGATATAGTTGTGTGACACTGAATCGAATGCTTTTTTGTAATCGATATATGCCAAGTACAGTGGTCTATTTCGCTCTTGATATTTCTCGATGAGAAGTTCAAGTGTGTGAATATGGTCGATGGTAGAGAATCCTTTTCTGAATCCTGCCTGTTCAACAGGTTGTCTTGTTTCTAATGTAGAGCTAATTTTTTTGGTCAGGATTGTAGAAAATAGCTTATATGCACTTGACAGCAGACTTATAGGTCTGTAGTTCCCAATGTCCTTTGGGTCACCTTTTTTATATAACAGAATTATATTAGATTCAGACCATTGGGTGGGTGTCTCTCCAGATTCGAGGATAGAGTTGAATAAATTTGTAAAGGGTGTAGCTAGTATGGGGGCAGATATCTTTAGAGTCTCATTTGTTAGGTTGTCCGAGCCCGGGCTTTTGTCTAATTTCAGTTTGTTTAGTGCCTCAATAACGTCTTTTTCTTCAATTTGGGGTCTTTTTAGTATGTTACCGTCGCTGCTGTTATTTTGGTTTTCGTGGCTGGAGTCTTCTGGCTCTTTTGTGCTGTAGAGATCCCTGTAGAATTCTGTCGCTATGCTAATAATGTCACCGCGGTTGTTTTTAGTTGCATCGCCTCTTTTTAGCTCTTTGATCCAAGTTTTGTTTGGTTTCAGCTCTTTGTATGCATTTTTTGTACTACCAGTTTGGCTTAGGTGTTTTTCAATAGTTTTATATCTGTAGTTGGCGTAGTCTTTTTTTATGTATTTGTTGACAAGCTTGTAAAGCGCCGAGATTTCATTTCTTGTTGCTCTGGTTTTATTTGAACTTTTTTGCAGGTCTTGTCTTCTTTTAAGAAGTTTTAATGTATGCTCTGAAAATATTTTGTGGACTTTCTTTGGGTTTTGTGCTACTCGAGCGTTTTGCACGCTTGAGGTGATGATTCTTATTAAGTTGTCGTAATACTTCTGAACTGGGATAGTAATCTTAGCGAACATTTGATCTGTAGATATGTAGGAGCTTAGGTATTCTTTGAACTTGGCGATTTCTTTTTCGCTTGTTATTGTATTATGTTGACAGTTAGTAAACTTTGTTCTACTTTTTTTGAAATGTGTGTCGTATGATATTGTAGCTCTTACTGGCCTGTGATCCGAAGGGTAGTTAATGTTCAGTACTTCTATGTTTTTAAACAGACGAGGTCGATTTGACAGCACAAAGTCGATTTCATTTTTGTTTGCTCCATCCGGTGATCGCCAGGTCCATTTATTTTTTGTTTTTTTTTGAAGAAAGTGTTCAAAATGGACAGTTTGTTTTCACTGGCGTATTCGATTAGTCTTTGTCCTCTCTCATTTCTGATTCCATATCCATGTGCTTTCATGATTAGATGTTCCTCATTTTTTGGTATCCCAATTTTAGCATTTAGGTCGCCCATCAGAATGATGTCTTTGTGTGCTAGTTCTATTGCCCTATGTACTGTCGCGTAAAAGTTATCGATTTCATCATCGCTTGCTTGTGCAGTAGGGGCGTAGACTTGAATGATGGATAAGCTGGAATTCTCGAATTTCAGGTTCAATATGGCTACTCTTTCAGAAAGACCGAGGTAGCCTTCTATATTATTTTTGAGATGGTGTTTGACTATAAAACCTACGCCATGTCTTCCAGGTGTGTGGCCTGTATAGCAGAAAATAAAGTTTTCATGCTCTTCAATTTTGTTTCCAATGCGTCGTATTTCAGCTAATCCTAATATATCGTATTTAATTTCTTTGAGCGCTTCGTTTAGCTCTAACAAACGTTCATATGATGAAAGTGTTTTAACGTTATATGTCAGAATGTATAGCGTTTTTTGTGAGGTTTTTTCATTTTTTGGAGGGTTGTTTGGAGGGTTTTGGTCATGATCTTCCACGGTGACCAGCCGGCTTGGAAGATGAGTTTGGTGTTCCGATAGTGGTTGTTGTATGTTGACGTTGCGAGAGGGGGGCGGTAATTGCTACATATTAACGTTATTGTTTTGCTGCAGATCTGATGAGTTGTTTGTGTTTCTGCTAATCAGGTAATTCAGCATGCCCGGTTTTAAAATACCTTCCGATAGGCTTGAAGTTCTTCTTATTTGTGTTTGTGATTTATTTTTCTTATAAGCCTGTGTGTTTGTTTCGGCTCCTTTTGTGGTTTTGTTTTCAGGCGAAGTTGAAAGCATTCTTTTGTTATTTCCAGCTGTTTTGTTTTTTTCACTTATGACAAGCTTGTCGTATTTTATTTTCACAAGGTTTCCCTTTTCCCGTTCGATTTTTGCTTGTTCTTGAAGCTCTTTCCTCTTCTCTAGGATATTTTGTGGGAAGTCTTCCGTTATGTAGTAACCGGTATTTTTTAGTGCACTTCTATTTTTAAACAAATTAATTTTTGTGCCGAGTGTACAACAAGTGACAATTATTGGTCGAGGTCTTTCCCCTTTCTTGCCTATTCTCCTAACTTCTTGGATATCTCTGCGGTCTAGTTCTTGAGAGAAATGTTCTTTGATAAAGTTCACTATGAGGCTTTCTAGGTTAGAATATGATGTTTCTGTTTCCTTTATTCCGAAAAAGACGATGTTGTTTTTTCTTGCCTGTTTTTCTATAAAATTTAGTCGTTTTTCTTGGTTTTCACATTTTTCCCTTAGATGTTCGTATTTTTCATTGAATAGTTTAAACTTATCTTCCAATATGCAGATTATATTTTGCGTAACCTTTTCTGTCACTTTCTCTCCACTTTTTTCTATTGCTGTTTTCTGTTCATCTAAATCTATTCGAATTTTTCGAAGCTCTTGCATAATTTCTTCCATTTTTTATACTTTGCAGATTATTTTATAAATTGTTTAACAATATTCAAGTGATTGTTATGTTACTACTTGTGCCCTCTTGTGTTCCTGTTCCGATTTGCTAAGATAGCTAGCTCTTTGACGGATCGATCGTAGATCGAAGATGGTTCGGACTTGTGTTAGTAATAGGGGTAGCTTTCCACAGATGTCACTAGTGTCTTTGTGATTGCTTATTATTGCAAGTCATTTTTGAAATTGAAAAAGTAGGGTTATTTTTATTACTTTATTCTTAAAAAGGGATTGCCGGGATCATGAATGCACAGTTTACCTCAGTTTTGGTTAGTTTTTCACTTTAAATGCTTGTGGTGTGGAGGATATGTCTGTATAAGCACGTAATACGCCTGATTTGAGGTCAAGACGTTTTCGTTGATTACATAGTTTTCACTCAATGCTTGATGTTTTCCACAATGTATGATGTGAATCACTTGTTTATTTCTTCGCTTTTGCCTTTTCCACTAAGTAAATGCACTTATTTTTAATTTGAGATCACTATTAGTACGTAGCCGAAGTAAACATTGGCACTGTAGCGCCCTCTCTCTGTAATAGACATTATTTACACCTATATTTTTGCATCACTTCCACATTATATATCCTACTATTATGTATTCTGTTTCATAGGGAATAAAATCCTTTGTTACATTACCAAATTGGGTAAAATAAGACGAACAGAAAACACTCTTTTTTTGCTAATTATTATGTGTTGGATGAATTGACTTCGACATCGACTCAGACTTAACACTCGCTATATTATGCACCATCAAGACATGTTTCAAATCACCTGCGAGAAACCAGCCTAATAATGCTTGTCAACGCGTCCACTTCGGCTAGTATAAAACAATGTGACGTTGCATTGCGTGCTGCGTCGTCGCACCTCTTTCGTTCATGCGCGCATGAACACGATGGCGTCGTGCAGATAACAAACAGAAGTGTGAATGTGGTAATTACGTATCTGACTATCACAATAGTTCATTACCATCTCTGATCGCCAGTCACTTAATATTCAGCAAATAGTCTTTTAGATTTACTCTTTCGAATGTGTATAATAAAAGTAATTCAAGTCATTAAATATTGTATATTATATTTTTTCATACACACAAGGTCAACACAATTAGGATGCTTACGGATAACAGTTACATGTGTACTACAAGTCACAGCCATTATTAAGGATGGTTCGTTCTACACAATAATGGGCAAAGGAGCGGTGTAAAAAGACACGTTACATATGAATATATATGTAACAGTATATATGTGTATGTCGCTACAGTCTTGTATATGTTTTTAAAGATGATAGCCCAAGTCAGGTAGCCAAGTATTGCCTTGTATTTCAATTTCTTGTAATCGTTCAGTGTGACTTACAAAACTAAAAGTGCTTCCAAACCAAACTAACCGTCCTGCTCTTGACAGCTGGCAGATTCAAAATATTGTCAGTTTGTACTCTTCCACACAAGTGAACTGAGATGTAAATACGCGCCAGTATATTATTTTTATCTTTAAAAAGTTAAGTAAAACATTTAACCAATGTTAGACGCAACTCGTCTAATTAACAAAAAACACTCTTCACGATGCTGATTATATAATTATTTGAATATATTAATAAAAGACCTTAATTTTGTAAATTTTAAAAATTAAATCAATTGAGGATTCAGGCGTGACGACGAGGAAGTGAATGAAGTAACATATTATATTTCTAGATTCTGAAAATGATTTATAAAATGACATCTGTCTGCTAAATATACGAACAGTTAAAGTATCTTGACCACAATTATGCAATGATAATTATCACAAAACCAAACATTTACTCTCCTAGATTGCAATATAAAAATACAGTTATCTTTCCCTTCCGACATTAAAGCAATTGCAAACCCGTTACATAGCCAGTGGAGCAATACCAATCTGATGATTCTAGCTTATTGGCTACGTGCCTACCGACAGTAAAATTTCTTTTGACTTATGGTAATTAATTACTATTATAACAAATTAACAGTAATCAAGTAAAGGGTTTTTTCTAGTTTCTTTTATGGCCGGCCGCCTGCCTGACGCCAATCCTCCTTGGGAATGTAGTCGTCAGACGGGAAAAAAGAAGAAAGTAAATTGGGTCAAGGACTACGGATAAGGCGAGGGAGCTAGGGTAAGGGATACCGTAAGTCTTGGATGAAGAAATGGGACTGAGACGGCCAGGGTTGCGTATCCAAATGTCCGTCCTGTTATTGGAGAGGCCACCAGCACAGGAACATCGACTGGCCAAGGGATAGCATGTATGTAAGAGATTCTTTAAAAAAAAATAACCGTAAAAAAAAAATAATAATCGTTTCATATTAACATAACACATATTATCATATTTTAACAGAAATGTTGTAATATATAATATGTGTATTGGCGATATTTGAGCTGCTATTACAGTACATAGAATAATCAACAAAAACAAGGAAAGGGTCTAAACGATATGGTACCAATACCTTTTTTATTATTGTATTAAAAAGTGTTGGTTGATTGCCAATTAACGAAAATCTATCTTTGTAATCATTTCGCCTACATTACTGATGCGTCTCTTGTCGGATATTGTTTATAGTTCACATAGTACATTGAAGACCTTAAAACACTTTTAAATCATTTCATATGTTCATACAATCCTAACACGAGACCATATCTTCAAAAATGGCACTACAATCCTTGCAAATCTTAGCAAGCCTAGAAAGTCTTGAAAGTATTCTAAGATAAACATATAAATAATATAAGTTTATAAAAAATTACTTGTTTATTGTGTGTAAACTTTTGGCATCCTATGGAAACAAATAATTATATGGTCTGTACAATATGTTTTGAGATAAACTTCTGCAGTTTTGTTGCACAGTGACATATAATTACCATATATATCAGCGCATCTGGACTGGTCGCACACGCCAATCAGAGCGTACTCACGCCGCTCTCAAAATTTGATGCTTTTCATTTAATTTCAACTTGCCCGTTTTACTGAAGTACTTATTATGGGTGATTGTAAATAATTCCACAAATTAATGCGACAGAGAAAGTGGATTTGGGCAGTTGCTGTTTTTGGGAATAATACATGTCTCTATGTACTAATAAGGCCATCTACATTTGATTTTTACTTTACGTTTAGTACTCTCACTAGTCTCTACCTCTAAACGGCAAAAGTTATACTCTAATAAAATATTATTTTCTAATAAAATAATAAAAAATTCCAACTCGCAATAAAATTAAAATATATAAACAACTAGCAGCGCCCCGCAGTTTCACCCTCTTAAGTCACGATGGTAATATCGGGATAAAAGCCTGTATCTTAATCTAGGTCTCCAGCTATCTACATACCAAGTTTCATCGCAATCGGTTCAGTAGTTTTGGCATGAAAGAGTAACAAACATCCATACATCTTCACAAACTTTCATGTTTATAATATTAGTTAGGGTTAGCCAAGATTTTATGAAAAAACTTGTAATTTTAGGGAGAGGGGAAGGAAGGTAATAGGGCAGAGGGAAGAGTTAGGGCCTCCGGTAACTTCACTCACGCGGCGAAAAGCAAAAAAGCAATGCAAGCATTGCTTTCACTGCCGGTTTTCTGTGAGGCCGTGGTATCGAGCGGAGGTTCTCCCACGTAAAAGACATACCGATATAAATTAAAGTTTCCTTTCGTTTCCAGAATCTATTCGCCTCTTCGGTAAAGAAAGCGGTAATTTTACAATTACAATAAAACAACCACCTTCGCTTAAATTACAAAAGCCCACCATTGTAACGTACATGGACGCAGGAAATGGTTTTCCAATTAAAAAACGTTTAAGGAAAAGTATAACACTGGTTTAAAACGAATTATTCCCACTTTCCACCCCCCCTTGTCCACCCCGAGTGGACAGTGTCACCATTTTTACGGCTACAACTTTTTCAAGCATTTATAATAAGAAAGAAAAACAAAATACTAACTAAAAACCTCAGACCAAAAAAATAGGCGATTTGAGCGAAAAACAAAATCATAATATCTTGATCAAACACGTTCTCGTGTGTTTCGGTACCGAAAACCTAAACTACTTCTGGTCCCGAAAAAGACCACAGCGTATAGGCCGATCACTTGAGTTCTTGATAAAGAGACTCTGTTGGATACGAAACTAGATAGCAGGATAACTAAGATAGGCATCACAAAAACCCTTAATAAATATGCATGCCATTCACGGAAGATTTTATTCTAAAACCACTATCATTTGAATAGTTAAATCGAGATTCGTTCCCATCGTATATTCAAAGATTCCAGGTAAACTGTTTTAAATGTTATATCACCTTGCAATAAACATCGGATAATAATAAAATTCTATTTACAGGCCAACCCGTTAGCTTGCCTTGCCTTCCCGTATGTGTGTCACTAAGCTAGGGCCGTGTTAATGGGCCTCATATTTACAAAATACCGGGCTTAAAAGATTGATGGTATAAACCAGTTTGGGTGAAATTTAGGGTCAACCATGCTGTTTAACATGTTAGGGATAGGCGTATGGGTAAACATCCATGTTTATTAAGATAAATCTCTTGCGACCTCTATGAGAAGAGTTATCTTCTAAAACCTGTGTTGAAATTTTGTATTTTAATTTGTTTTTCAGATCGCCTATTTTTTTCTTACTTTTCATTATGCGTGACTGTCTAAAGACTTTAATTAAAAAATGTATTTGTACCGAGAAGACACTACGCGGAAAAATAAACAATATTAGAAGGCCATTCCTTGGCGTTACACTTGGTAAAATCCAAGCACGTATGGATTTTATTTGTTATAACTTCATGAATATTTATGTAATTGTTTATGAATTGCAAACATTACAAATTCTTATTTCGACCTTACACGCCCCATTCTTGCCGTAGCGTATATATCGTAATATATCGCTGACTGAATCGTACGACGTTACTTGAATCCACTTCCGGCACCAGCATTTCGCTAGTTGAAGGAGAGTTAACAAGAACACTAGTAATATGTAGCCTACACGTGTTTATCTGTACTTTTCTCAGAAGAATGTGTGTAAGTTGCGTATTTAATATACCTACAGGGCTTAATTATAAGAACATTGAATGAGTCTTTGAAACTCTTTTTGTAGCGTAGTAGGTGGCTAAAGTGTTCATATTAAAGAGATTCGCTATCTAGATGAAATAGCGCTTGGTAGGAAATGAGAACTTGTTGAAACGCAAAGCATAAAATTTCAATTAAGAGACAAGTTATGATATCGTTTTTACCAATAAAGGCACCTAAACAGGTAACCATTCCTTTTTTTGGGTATCATGAAGTCATCATAATGCAGTTATGCATATTTTTTTTTATAAAAATTTAAGAGCGAAGATTTTTAAATCAATGCCAAATAATTAAATTGTAAAAACAAGACAAAGGTCAAAATAATTGCCAAATTTATTTCAATGGTGTTAAAATTGCATGCATACTGATTAAGTTGATTTATTTCCGGTTGTTTCTTAATATATATTTTATCCAAGTGTCAGATATATCAGATACGTCAGTACAAATTAAAGATGTTATTTTCTTTTTTTTTTTCACTTTTTGTCTCTAGTTAGAACCCACTCTGATAGTATTTAGATATCTAATTAATAATAACATTACACACGGCATTCCAAACTAGGCCGATCCTGTACTGTCGTAACTAGACGACTGATAAACAAACATATATAATACTACTACTAAATACATACATATAGATAAATTAAACCCAGACACAGAACAAAAGGTTGTGCTCACCACACAATTATTTGTCTTGGGTACGAATTGAACCCTTAAACCTCTGACGCAGCAGTCAGGATCACTAATCACTAGAACAACTGGCCAGTTATAGTAATCAACAATAAGGTTTGTTATGCTAAACTTTGTTAACATACAAGTGACAACCCTAAGACCCCGTGACACACTGACGACTAAATCTGTTTGCACGTCCGTCAACTTTACTATTTGCTGTTAAACACAAATATTGTATTTATGCAACACTTCGACCTAAAGATGGGTGTCGTGGACCGGGACACCTATTTATCTTGTCTATTAAATCTTGTGAGTGTGGGTGTATCCGATTTTATTATGTTTAATGGACAAGGCACTCTTAACCTATAAAACATGATTGCATTACTAATCAGGTACTTTTTCGGTACCTAGTAAATGTATTAATCTCCTCGATGGACAACTTACGTACGTAAATCAAATCAAAATAATTATTCCGAATAAACTAGTTATAGGCATTTTTAAATTGTCAGGAGTCAGTCAGAATAAGCAAGTCGTGAAGGAAGGTTCTATGCAGAAGAACAGACTAGAAACTCCAAGGACTTTTAACAAGTTTCTGGCTACATTTACATACATCGCAAATGAAAATGAAATGTTACGAACAATGTAGCATATTGTTCTAAAATGTAAACAGTTTCGCAAATTACTACTGTACTATATGTAAGTAATAGCAGTCCCGAGATAACCAGCCCCGACAAACAACACTCGTTCACGAGCATGAAACACGCTCCAGCTATCATCTAGCTCAACCGTATTGAATAATAATCAAGCAATAAATTGACATGTAAAATACAAAAAAATATATCTGCCACTATAAATATAATTGGACCGGGTGCTGTGGCGCACATTCGGAGAGGCCTATGTCCAGCAGTGGACTATGATAGGCTGATTGATTGATTGATAAATATAATATCTAATGCTTCATGCCGAGCAGAGTACTGGCAGATAGGAGAGCCCAGATTGTGACCATGTAGCTGTATGACACTGTTTTAATAGTCGTGTAAACTCATGTTAGGATTGAATTATAAGGTGGTTTTTTTTATGGTGTAAGGGCCAACGAGCAGATGGGTTACCTGATGGTAAATGACCACCGCCGCCCATGGGCACCTGCAACTCAAGAGTCACAAATGCGTTGCTGGCCTGTAAGGTGAGATTAGAAGAGGGGGAGAGAGGGTGAGGGAAGGGTTAGGGCCTCCGGTAACCTCACTCACTCGGCGAAAAGCAATGCAAGCAATGCTTCACTGCCGGTTTTCTGTGAGGTTATCACTCAAAATACGTGCCATATATAAATAAGTTCCTTTTCGTATTTTAACTCGCGAAAATATACATACATGCCTGCCCCAAAGGGATAAAGGTGCTTTATCCCTTTGGGGTGAGTAGAAACAATAGCCCGTAACTTGCTTCGTACTTTACAGATCTCACGGGTTTCTTCTACTGTAATTAATCATTTCACACAGGCCGGCCGATTTCGGCTTCTGACCTGACCTTTCTTCCGAACATCACCAATTTGATCAAAGTATGTTTTAGGTGGACAACTCCTACCGGCCATTCCACTAATGTAAAATAAATGCTATTATTAGCAATGGCTAAGTTGACGGGTTGTTGTTGCGAGTTCAAACCCCATTATAAACCCACTTATTTCAAAAGCATTTAGGTTAGTTACAGGGGTGAACCAGAATATTAATGGTAGATGAATAAGAGAGTAAAAGGTGAAACTTGCATGAATGTTAACCAACATATCCCGCTAAGTAATTAAAAGTAATTAATCAAGCAAAATTTCTTTTAAAGATTGCATTTAATGAAAACGTGTCATCCGCGACCGTCGAGAAAATAGTAACTTGCATATATGGACATGCTTTAATAGAAGAGCGACTTGAAATAATCAATTGAACGACATTATTTATCGGCATACTCAGAAACGAAATTTTCATTCATGGGATGAAATAACTTGTTATAAAATAACTGGTTCAAAATGAATAAATGATCGCTTCACACATTGCCATTTCATAGCGAATTTTTATTAGACCAATTAGTTCAACTCACTAAACAAAAACTTTATCGATATACCCGACAGTAACAAGCGCTCTAATTTCCAATTACAGAAACATAACCGATGATTACCACCACACGCACACTCCGACAACGCCTCGGGACACACACCAAACAGAGTTAATCATAATACTGTCAAGAATACTTGCACAACTATTATAAATGATCTTGGTATCAACGAAATAAATTGGGAGGCACTTAAAGATCAACTAATAACTGACCAGATTACAATATGAAGTTAGAAGACAACTAAGAACATAAGAATATTGATTTAGAGTTATTCTGCTCAAAACAAAGAAAAACAAGTCATTGTCGGTTACCTATTGCCTTCGTTGGTCTAGACTGTGATAAGGCCACCCATCTAGTCTCCACATATTCGGGGTCAGAATTTTTATTTGCATCACATTATACAATTTTTCAACATACATTTGTTATATGCTTTATGCGAGTTGTATATGAACAATATTGTAACAACCAGGCCCAAACTTCTATGTGATACAACTTCAATATACGTACCATTGAAGTTTATATAAAATAATAAATACTTGTCACTATCTAACAACTAACAGACATAAATTGACTGCCCAGGCTATAGATACATGCTGAACAAGAAACTAGGTATGTTAATGATTTTAATTATTGTATAAGAAGGTAAATAATAATCAACATGCATGTACATAACGACCTAAACACATATTTGACTTATTTAAAATATTAATTAAGAATTGTAGAGGGTACCTACAATGACACCCTGTGGCATTCCCAACTAAACTTTATAAACAAAATCAATTTACAACTATATCTACATATAATCTTGATTTTATATTTCTACAAGATATGTTACGTTATAGCAGCTAAGTAGCCAGCTTAGCCTGTGGAATGTTACACTTGGATTGCGTGACATTCCCAGGCACTTGAACGCTTTAGGGGATTCGGACAATCTCGACAATTTGGTGGACACGCGATAACATGCTTTTTAATTTTAGTTGGTCATAAGTAATCTCTAAATTCTTTAGTCATTCAATGTTTTAGAAGTTTCGATGAGGAAATAAATGTGTAGGCTGAAGGACAGCAGTATTACTTAATTATCATAATGTTGGAATTATATTTTCAATGAAGGTTTATGAAATTCAATCACTATCATTTTTGTACAAGATCACACACGATCAGCTCTCGAAATGTTTATCACCGGAAGTTTAAAACAGTAATATATTTCATTACTGACTAACTTTTATATTAGCATAAAGGAAACAGTTTATTTTCAAAAGTTATTGGTGCCGATTCTGTTAGACTAAAATCACTAAATTTAGTTTAGTCTGCCAAGTCTGTCTAGTCCATATTTGCTGATTTGTTATTCTGTTGTACGTTCTGAATGTCTAAGATTGTCTAAAATTTGAAACGTCATACTAAAATTTTTACGTGAAGCGATTGAAATTAAAAAAACACAAAACTTTCAATCGGGAAGATGGTTTCAAATTATCTACAGCGTGGAATCCAGTGATAAAAAACATGCCACCTCGCTTTTATGCGCAGTCGGGTGAACACTAGAATAGGGCCACTGTTCGTATAGTACGAGTATGTGACGGTACATGGCGAAACGAAAATATCAAAAATATAAAAAAAGTGGAGGTGGATGAAGAACCGTCTACCTCACGATGTCGACGACGGAGGGCGTGCACCGCTGAGCTAGTCAGCCTGTGACCACGGCCAGTGCAACCAGGTCGAAACGTCAGGCAATTCAGAGGTATGTAATACCTTTTTGTGATCGCGTTAATTCCCGTAAATACGTAGATAATATTATATCATGGAACGCGAAAGTTTAAAAGTTAGCATGACCACAGTTTCACCACTAAACTGTGAAACAAAATCAACTGTAAATTAACTTATGCGATCTATTAAATTTAAGATGATCATAAACTTAAAGTTGATTAGGGATGTCAATACTCATCCGACTATAACTTTACAGTGACACAACAATTGAGGGAGCATTATGTTTAGTAATTAAAACTTCCATCTATGCATGACTACTCACTGCAATCGATAATGGGCCGCCTACCTGAAACAATACAAAGAATCATTAATCACTATTGTTTAATTTATATACAAGTCAAGTGGGAGATAAAGTAACTAGTGTTATTATATGTTCACTTAAACATACTTATGAATAATAACAATGGAGGTAAACGAAAAATTTTTTAGGCGCCCATTACACGGTAGGTTTTGCTGTCAGTTTTTCCACAATCAAAACGGTGATTGTGGTGACGGTGCCAATCGTCTAATGCAGTGATTGACGGTTGCATGATGAGATTTTAATGTCGATATTATTTCATCAATCACCAACGAACATCCGTCAATCATGACTTTTGGTAATGATTGCCGTTTGCATGAGCGTCTAATGGATGCCTTAGAGAGCTCGGATTCGAGCTGTTCAAGTTACATGTACGCGACCCTGACCTGCTCGAGCTATACTCGTAGCTTACACTCCGCAATGCATCCTTATAAGCTATATCCCTTACACAGCCTTCCTTTCTTCCACCTTTCTCTTTTAATATACTCATAATTTTCCCATCATTAATTTCAAATGTGCCCAGTTGAAAAAGTTATAGTTTGCAAAATGTGTATTTAAATGGTGTCTCAGTAAGAGTGCGCTTTTTAAAATTGACGCCATTTTTTTCATTGTAGGTTGCTTCGACAGCTGACATTAACTATTGTTCCGATTATTAAAAAATTAGCGCTACACAACTGATCAACGCGTTATCATTGTGAAAACCCATTACAAAAATGCAGTGACTATGAATGGCGTTCGTTACAGGAACATGCTAACGGAGTTCTTGTGCCTCAACTGGTGGGTATGGATCTGAACGACATGTGGTTTCAGCAGGATGGCGCCACCTGCCACACCACGCACGGAACAATCGATTTATCGAAGCAACGAGTTCCAGACCGAATCACCTCTCAAAATTCCGATGCCAATTGGCCGCCAAAATCGTGCGATTTAACACCGTGCGATTTTTTTCTTTGGGGTTTTGTGAAATCTCGGGTTTATGCGAATAAACCTAAAACAATTCCTGAGCTCGAATCGGAAATGCAACGCGTCATCGGTTAGATACACCCACATCTCTGTGCAAAATTCATGGAAAATTTCATGAAAAGAGTAATGGCCTGTTATCGGAGCCGTGGGGTTCATTTGCCGGATATTTTATTCCATACTGAATCGGAACATGTCTTCTTTACAATACAATAAAAATATCACAACTCATAAAATACTTATTTTTATTTTAAAATGAAAAAGTGCACACTTACTGAGACACCCGTTATTATTTCTACCTACCCCTTCGGAGATACAGACGTGAGTCTATGTATGTTTGTATACGCAAACAAGTTAGGCATTCAATGGATAGGCGAACGAGTAGTCTATTAAAGGTTCAATCTCTTTGTACCTCAAAATTGTGTTGTTTCTAAAATTATGTTGCATGAAACGTCCGAAATACTCTGTAATATGATATTTAGGTATAAAATTCAAAAGCAAAATCAAAAGCTCGGTTACCTAAGCTTTACCCATATTACGTGAGTGGTATTAAATTAATACAGGCGTAAGTGTACCTATATATGTTTCTACAAAAATTTGCGTTAAGCGGGAATCGAAAGCGGGACCTCTAAAATTGCAGTTAAAAGCAGTACCGCCGCACCACATAGGTCGTAAAAAAGTACCCATTCAAAAAGGAATCAATAGATTCATCCAGTGAGTTGATGATAAAATCGCGTTTTATATAAATCTATTTACTCCGTCGTCTTTCCCTCAACATTGTCCGTGACATTTTCTAAACAGTATTGTGTAGGTACTTGGAAGTGTATTGTAAACTAATCAGCTTAGCTGTGATCTATTGGGTTACATGCCGACAACTGTACTCAACTGCTTTTGTTAAGAATATAAACTTTTTTGTTAGACGGACGATATTGGTGTAAGAAATTTCTACACTTATTTTATAGGAAAAATAGATATTTAATTGAATTTAATAAAGGTGTTCTGTTTGTTTTTAGACGAAATGCCCACTTTTGAATGCTTTTAAAATAAAATCTATAAGACACACGTATTTAAGAAAAGAGTTAAACATTTCCTGTTGAAAAAATGTTACTTTTCTGTGCATAAATTAACAAGTTCATCTTGTAATTGACATTAAAATCGCAGTGGCATGATTAGGTAAATTATTATGATCTTTTATTTCTGTTGCCATGACATTATAGGTAACTGTTCTAATATTAAGTACCTGCTTTTTAAATATAATTGACTGGCCTGTTGGCCTAGTGGTTAGTGGCCCTGACTGCTACGCCATAGGTCGTGGGTTCGATTCCCACCCGAGTATGGGTGTTCTTTGTGTCTGTTGTTTGTATGTTTTTACACAGGAGTAATTCCTAATGCGGGAGTTGTCTTTAAAAAATATATATATATTTCGTTTGACACATCCACTGCTAGACATAGGCCTCTCTTAATGTACGCCACTGAGCTCGATCGCCAGTTCTCTTCATCCAGTTTCACTCCAATATATTACTGGCCGCATTATTTTTGACAATTGGTTAGGGAGTTATGGAAAATAGAATTTTATGGTTGGTTAAAATTGTGAATGTTTTGTTTGTAAATGATAGTATTATTTTTTTTCTGACTTTCTATGCTTAGTTTGTAAATTCAGGGATTATTGGTATAAGTGTATGTCATCTTTTGTTATAGATATATAGATAGGTGTACTCTTTATTGTACACAAACAAATAGGTTACAATATTTTACTTATATCTACTTACTAGCTAATGTTATGTACAATTGGCGACCTTATCGCAATTTGCGATCTTTTCCAGGCAGCCATTGGATGGATAGAGAAAACATTGGTGAAAAGAGGAAGATAGAAGAGGCTTGGTAGACTTCACCATTCTTAAGTACATAATTATATTTAAGAAAAGTAAACTTGACTGCAGAGAGTCCTCGAAACGATCATCAGCTATTTGTTTTCTTTTACTATTACTTACGTGACCCCTCTATAGATATAACTTATCCAATACAAGAATAATCATGAGAATCTATGCACAATTTATAAAGATATCACAAAACATAGACATATAAAAAATGTCAATTAAGAACATCCACCGCTCTTTAAAGTTGGTCCAGAATAGGACCACTCGTCTGTTAGTGCCACATGTAAATTATATTGAGTGCGTTAAAAGGTAGAAAAAAAAATTACATCTACATTAAATAGTTTACTATGTCCATAGGTATTGATTGTACAGAGGTCGGTGGATAGGTCAGTGGGCGATCTGAATCGGCTGTGTGGGAAAATGTAAGACAAGTGCGCGTGAGTCAAACGGCCTTGCGCCTGCGCAGTACTGACACGCCCACCTCTCCCTGGTGTAGTAGCTTAGATTGTAGTGTTGTCAGCTAGATAAGGATTAATGGAAATGTACGTTTCCGGATTTCTGGTCAGTTGCAAATACATTATTGATAAGTTTTGTTTATAATGTGTATTTAATAATATTAGCAGCTGTGGGGCGTTATGGCGTCGGACTGGCGAGCGAGAGGTTGCGGGTACGACCCCATCTTGTACACCATAGATATGAATCCACTTAAAACACAAGAACTTACGAGTCTAGAAGAGTTAGCGATAAAACTAGCAATGCGGGATACGGGATACTAAAAACATTCAATGTATTTCGATCTTGCTCTTGACTAATTAAAAACTAAAATTATTACAGAAGATTTTATCTTACTACTCTTATAACTGCGAAAGCTTGGATGCATGGATGTTTGTTACTCAGTCACGCTAGAGCAGCCAACCGGACCTGGATGAAATTTAGCCCAGAGATAGATTATAGTCTGGAATAGCTACAATACTTTACAATACTTTTTATTACGGAAAAATGTACGGTTGGGATAGATTTGAATATCCACGCGAACAAAGTCGAGAGCAACGGCTAGTTTGATATAAAGCGACAAGGATCTGTAAAATAACAGTTGTTCCCAGTTGAACCCACGAACTCTGGCTTAGCAGGCAGGATCACTAACCACTAGTCCAACAGACCCGCTCGATGAATCACGTGGTGATCGCTTAAGATTTAGAATATAAATAAGTCGTTATAGAAGTGTGTATCAACATCACCATCCAGCCGGTATATTTTTTTCATTATTGCGTGGCAATGGGGCAGACTAGGCTAAATATAAGACTTTGCCAACGTGCAGCCTTTCTAACGACAGTCTCTTGTATTTGTGTACAGGCATATTCCAGTGGGATCACCGTCAGAAAGATTGTCCAAAATCATAAAAACCGTTCTTTGTTTTCGATTTACGTGTAAACTTTGCATCTTGCGTGAAAAGTGTTTGGACATAAAAATTGCGCATTAAAAGACGAAAAAAATTAAACTCTAATAGCCCCGATAGCCCTAAAAAAACACGTTGTTTAGCTGTTTCTTCGAAAATTCATAACTCGCGATAATGAATATTTAGGCCTTAAATTTGGTAAGAATGTGGGTTTCATAGCCCCACATACGCTTATAAAATACAAAATTCAGTCAAATTGCAACTTAGCACTGAAAAAGAGGCCGCAGAGTGCGGAATTGGGCGCATAGCGGCCAACAGCAGCATCGCCAACCGCCTACATCGCAAGTTTGCGATTTTTGTAAATCGACTTTTTCAGTCTTTCTACCTCTCTGAATGAAATCGCATGTTACGTTGTAGCGGAAGTCTTGACTAATAAAAGCGTTTTTGAAAATTCACTCTAAGTTGATCCCAAAACTTTTTTAGGGCCATTCTCTCGAAGGCCTTTTTTTCAATTTATTCAGTTTCGTAATAAGTTTAAAGCCGATTTTGTAGGCGTATTGGGGGTTATGAAACCCACATTCTCACCAAATAAAGTCTAATTTATTTCGTTTTTTAATGCGCAATTTCTATATCCAAACACTTCCCACGCAAGACGCAAAGCTTACTAGTAAATCGAAAAAAAAAAAACGGTTATTACGATTTTTACAATTTTTTGACGATGATGCCACGGGTACAATATGCCTTCAAATGAAATACCGTGACGTTTTGATATAATAATTTAAAAAAAAACGACTATCTCAATTTCACCTATTTTTAACGATTTTTAGCTAATTCTACCCGACTACATCGATATAAAGCAGAAAGAGATAGAAGAAAATATTCCTACAGCTTTAGTTTTAGTTGCTTATAAGCGCAAATGAAATGTGAGCACAATGTAACATATTGTTGTAAAATATAAACAGACGCGTAAATTACTACTATGTTGGGTAATAGCAACAGGATTTAACATGCTCAGCGTTCAATACACTATGGCAATTCGAAGCTAACTCAATTATATAGTTACCTAGTGAATTCTAGTCCAAAGTTCACATTCACAATATCGAGTTGTAAATCATCGTTATGTTGTCCGAAGTTTCGCCACGATTCTGTGACCAGGCGAAACCACGCTGCAGGGGTGGGTGCGGCCAATCGCCTTTCAATACCAGTAATACTAATTACGTTATATTTACTCGATATCTACGTAATTTACAAGTATTTTACAATATCCATTACGGTCACTGATTCCAAGGTATTTGAGGTATTCAGGTTCAATGGGTCGATTAGAATATAATTAGTTACAGATGCTATTCCTCTTCGCGGGTCGCTTTTAGTTTCATGAAATTATTGCATATTATGTGTTTAAGAATTGAATTAGCAGAAGTTTTGACATAGTAGTTATTATAGTAATTTAGATTGTTACAGATTGTTAGTTTTAGGCAAACAGGCATCTTAATCAGGCCTTAATTAGATAATTAACGCCAATTTTTCCTTCTATGCTAAAACTCGAAGCCGTTTGCCCAACGTTTGGGATTAAGTCGAACTGAGGTGTGTGTGAAAGCAGGAAGCTTATTATATTCAGCATGAATTACAATTTAGTTTCTAAGCCCGTTACTTTCTATAATATAAATATCTATTAGCTGTGATGTACCAATAAAATCCTTGGAGTGATAACGTTCTTCAAACTACCCATTACTAATTCCCATGGACTTGTAATGAAATATCGGTTTTGAACTATGCAATAGAATCTTACGACATGCCTACGACTCAATTAATTACAAACAAGTTATTATAATGATCGTAGGCGTTGCTTTAGCAGCCA
The DNA here is from genome assembly GCA_949752705.1 of Callimorpha dominula. Taxonomy (NCBI): domain Eukaryota; kingdom Metazoa; phylum Arthropoda; class Insecta; order Lepidoptera; family Erebidae; genus Callimorpha; species Callimorpha dominula. The sequence continues at coordinate 1,417,057 of OX456992.1, read as the reverse complement.
GCTTGTATGTAATAAGTATTTCCGATACTAATAATATAAAGTTAAACAAGTTTTGTTAATGTTTTCGCTTTTATATGGCCTCATTAAATCTACATACAAGCAAGCTTTGAATTTTCACTTTCTTTTCACAGAAAATTTTATCGATCACCATCAGTTTACCTGGTCATACTAAGCCCAGGCCACACTCTCCAGGAGGCAAGACGAGACGACGCTGTTTGTGTCTGTGTTTTGTCGGAGTCAAAGGACTCTAGGGTCCTTTGACTTTACTTTAACTTCGTTCCGCTACGAATCGTGCAAGGCGTGCGGACTGGGCCTCTACGAGGCGCACTCCCGAGAATATGGAACTGGGGTTAAAGGCATTATAGCTATAGGTAAAGGGGATTTTCTGAATTAGAATGTGTATAGAAAGATGACAAACTATCCGATAATGACTTTCGCTACGGAACATTCCCGTAAATTCTAGAAATGTCAAAATATCTATTAACTAAATAGACAAGTAAGTGAGTATAAAACATTATCCTGTAACCTTACTATCTTACTAATACTATAAAGGCCAAAGTTTTTGAGGATGGATGAACGTTTGTTATTTTTTCACGCAAAAAACGGCTGAACGGATCATAGTCTGAAATAGCGCATAGGCTTTTGGGATAGATTTCACAGGAATTTAAACGTGAACGATGTTGCGGGCAACAGCTAGTTTAAATATATAATGAAGTTAAGTGAAAGTAGCAAGAAACAATACCTATGAAGGCATTCATTTTATTTACTAAATTGAAAATTCTCCAAGAAGAACATTTACAGGCCTAATTACCCCCCCGGTAAATATTTGTGCAAAAGCACACAACAACTGGAATCTGTCCAAGGATACCAACACAACACGGTCTTAAAACAAAACATTTATTACTTAAAACTTACGATATTAATTTAGATAATTAAGTCTTGAAGCAAGAGAAAAATGTGTAAAAATCACTCCACGTCGACATGTTAAAAGCCTTTATTTCAGATTGGAACGCAGCCTTAAAGTAGACCGTAATAATGATAGCAGCCAGGCAAGATTTACTGTTTTATTGTCTCTGAAGATGAGGCAAAAAAAAATCTACTTTATGGTAAGGAATGGCGGATGGCGTATTAAGGTGTCATTCCGCTATAATTTGAGCGTGTGATGATACCGTGGTATGTGATATTTTACATATTAAGTCGTGGTCCGGATCAGTACTGTAAAATGGTAGGAAAAAAATTAATGGTCTGTGGATCATATTTTAAGTGTGATGACGAAAGCTTCAGAGAAATGTGCATTTGATGGTTTAGGTAAATGTGTAACAAAACGTTGATTATTGTTAATGTGCATAAATATTATTGCACATATTATAAAACAAAGTCTGTCTGTTAGCGATAAACTCAAAAACTACTGAACGGATTTTCATGCGGTTTTCACCAATTTTAGTTTAGAAATATAATCTGTCAAGGTTTTGTGTAAATTGGTTGAAATATGATGATGATTGTTGAAGATGTCTCTGCAACCCGTGCGAAGCCGGGGCTTGTTGCTAGTTATCGCATAAATCGTTAACAAATTCCAAAAGACATATTTTAAGTCTTAAGGTTCTCCAAATATTTTAGTACGAAGTCAGAATCGCACGATCGCAAGTAAAAATAAAGTTCAGTGTGTAAGAAAAATTCCGCATAATTGTCAATAAAGTTTACGTAAGAAAAGTCATTAATTACTCTCACATTTTCACAACACCATTGTTTTATTGTGTAATACTTCATTCTTGTTTCTTAAATTGTGTACCCGAAAGTTAAAGAACACGCCCAAGTCCATACAACGACTGTTCTGGTCGAGGTGCGGTCGGTAATTGGGGGTTACATAAAATGTATTTATTTATTGGGGATGTTACGTAAAGTTATCTTGTGCTTTTAATATGAAATGTAATGGGGTTATAGGTTGTATTATAAAGTGGCAAATTCTTTGAATCGAAGTGGTTTTGTAATATCTAATGGGTAAAACTCTTGATATGAATCTGTTACTGATACGTGACTCTGCTTAGGACGTGTATTGATGATTTCTTATATATCTTTATAAACTTTTCATAAGCCGTTTTCACGTAATTTTTAAAGTTGTAAGATAGATAGATAGATAGAGTATACTTTATTGTACACCAAAAATAGGATACATACAACATACAATGTTAAGTAGCATACAATGGGCGGTCTTATCGCAGTCTGCGATCTCTTACAGACAACCTTTGATGGACAATACTGTATAGTAATAGGTAACTTGTGGTGCACATTAGTCTTACTTACTAAAACAATAACAGGTATACATACACACATACATACATATATACATACATACATACATACATACATACCCATATAAATATATAAATACAGATAAACATATACATAGGTATAGGTTATTACAAAGATAGGTAGTGATCCTTGACGAGTTTTTGGAAAATAGTTAGTGACTTTGCCCGTCTGATAGCTTCTGGAAATGCATTCCATAGACGTGCAGCTTGCACTGTAAAAGACTTGTCAGAAAAAACTGTGGAGTGGGTTGGAATTTCCAACGTCAGGTTTTCCGATGATCTTAAGTATCTATTATGTGTGTCGTGAATGAATGAGAAACGTTTCTTAAGGTAAACAGGCGTAGTAGGGTTAAATAAGATATTATACAGTAAAGAGAGGCTAATCGGAAGCCACTTGAGTTTGGTACGAAATTCGGAGATATGATCATATTTGCGTAAGCCAAAGATGAATCTTATACAGAAATTCTGGAGTCTCTCAAGTTTATCTAGTTGGTCCTCATTAAGATCGAGATAGCTGACGTCGGCATAGTCAAGAATGGGAAGAAGAATAGGTTGTGCGAGTTAAATTTTAGTAGAAGTAGGAAGGAAATTGCGTAATCTTCTTAAAGAAGCTGCAGAGGCAAATATTTTTCGACTCGTGTTTTGCATCTGAACACTCCAGGAGAGGGTATTGTCGATGTGTATCCCTAAGTTTTTTACATTATTGCTTAAAGGAATAGTGACACATTCAAAAGAAATTTGTGGAAGTACTGAATAGTAAACTTTAGGAAAAAGTCACAAGACATTGTTTAAAAATTTTAGCTTTCTGCACTTTTTCAATACTTACCTATATAAACTGTAAATATTCCAAAATTCACGTTACTACGTTCGCGAAATTTTCTTAAAAAGGGGAACAAGGAATACTATTCACGTATTAATATAATGATTACAAGCTGAAACTACAGAGCTCTTGCACAAGGTATGGCGCATAGGACGTTACTGCTGGCCATAAAATACTCCTTGTAATTAACATGCGCTTGCGAATAAAGAACTTAAAATATACGTTTACCGAAAGCTATCAGTACAATAATACGGATTTCCTTGATTGATAATATATAAACCTAATATTGAAACCCCGAAATTCATAAACCGACTTTTCAAAGCGTGGTATTTGTGTATTCTCTCACGGGATTTCGTGCATTTCTTTCATAATATTGAATGAGAACGTGGCGTCATCTCACCAAAGGTGTGTCGGTTTGGGATATCCGAAAGCTTTCGCTGCGGGCGACGCCTTTCCGCGAGGGCACAAATTTTGTTTCGTAGGGTTGTCACAAAAAGTATATTATTTTGTATATGAAATATTGATTAAATAGGTTCGCCTATAAGTCTTGGATACCACCATGTATCTGCGTTCCACAAATAAATACCGAGTAAGTTTAGGCGGTATTATTATAATATTATGCAGTAAACGTGGAAGTAGATATATGGGTTAATGAAAAGAAAACAAATAATTTAATTATACATTTTATCATTATTTTGTTGATTTAAAAGTGAAACAACTTAACAGCCAACTTGTAGATTACTTATCGGCTTTACACACAAAGAATGTTATGTGAAGAAACTGTGAGAGTTAACCATGATCAACTTGTTTTTAATAAAAGTGTAAAAAAGCTCTGATTAAGAGCTATGGCACAGACGTCTATCTTAGTTTAAAAACATAAGTCATCTAAATAAGTGACGTGAGCTTCCGCTAAAGGTTTTTCCCTCGAAGCAAAAAGCAGGGGTAGGTATTATAAGTTGTATATCAAGTGTAAAGTATCTGTATGTTTGCCTGTAGTATCATAGCTACTAAATGGATAGATCTTTTTTTTTTTTCAAAAGGTGATTTGATTGGCAGGTTTCTTAATTTAAGAAAATCTGTTTAGGTGTTCGAAGATCATTACATAATTATTTGTCCTGGTTGAAAATCGAACCCGCGACCTCTGGCTCAGTAGTCAGAATCACTAACCACTAGACCAACAGGCTCGTCAACGGTGACAACCCTGATGCAGTTACTTTATTCGCTTCGTACACACATGACGACAGGTCCGCCAGTGAATATTGACGTTTGACATATTACGTGTGTGCAGCATTATTGTTCCAAGTAACAGTTTATTACGAGACTGTGCTTTGACACTTTTAATGTTTTCCGCCGTTCCGTTACGCGACTGGAAGAAAACTGAGTTTTTGTTGATTACATCTTTTACTGGCTAGATTATGAGTTCATGAATTAGGTCTTTAAAAGTTAGACAAAAGAAGGCGAATGCCGAATGGCGTCACTCGAGGTGGTCAACGTATTACTTTCTTTGGGTGACGTAGAAAGTTATTATGGAGATTTCTTAATACACACCTGTTGGTGTAAAAAAATACCGATGATAAATAGATATATTACTATAGGTCAAATAAATTACGTAAGTGGCGATGGAAGGAAATAGTCCTGAATATTTAATTTGTGGTTTTATTTGGGGTAAATTTGTTTTTACTGGAGTGTGCATCTCATCTATCTATATCAATAAAAATCAATGTTTTATGTTTGTCCTCTATGCGTTCTGAAACCATTGATCAGATTGTGATGAAACTTTGGTAGGGTGTCCTGGGGACGCCCGCGATGGTTCCTGACTTACAAAAATATATTAAAAAAATGGCATTGGAACGCATGCCGGGTGCCGGGCATTGTGTGTTTCGTAGTGTCACATAATGCCCTTAATTGTCGACTTCATGGTCGAAGGTTAACTGTAATATATATAATTTGTCCTGTCTTATTGCCTGTTAAATAAAAGAAAGATAAACAATTGTTTTTCTTTCTTTGACTTGACCTTTCATCTTCTTTAAACGTGTTGATACAAACGGAAATAATTAAAATATAATAGCTCCGGCTACAGACAGACAAACAGACAGATATATGTATCTGTAAGCAAAATTAATCAACGCGTTCTAATCTCGCATCTACACCTGTTGTAATTTCTGTTTTGCAACAGTCGAACAAACCGGTATTCTAGTCGAAAGCAAAGGAATCCTGTTATAGAACGCATGTGTAATATCCGTTCATCTGCATAACAATTTATACATTACATAGCTGTGTACTCTTGGCAAACTTTGAGACGGTAAAAGCTTCTCGAATTTTCTGCATACTGAAAGGGGATAGACAGATTTAGATAGTTCGGAATTAGAGAAAAATCTGTCCTGATCTGAAAAAGCTTTTTTTTCCTTGAATTAATATAGCAAATTAGAGCAATGGTCGATGAAATACTGAGAATGTAAATAATATTTTTACGTTCATAAATAAAAAAATAAAACAACCCCCACTTAAAAATTCCTTAAACCATTAGAAAAGAGCTGATAATCTTCAAACGGCTGAAAGGACTTTCTTGAATGATAGCTAAGAACACTCTCTCGATCTCGTGCATATTTCTAAAAAACATATTATTATGAATTTTCATGCTTATTTCGAAGAGTCTGTTTTTGTATGCTGTCATTTTCTGAGAAGTCTGGACATTCAGTCAACATCGTTGGTATCAAATACTTAGTTTCATATATGACATCGTTATCTATACGAAATATTAGCTTCATCAATCAATTTTCAAGTTCACTTTGACATACTAACTTTTAAACTTTCGCGAATAATCAAAAATCTCGAAAATGTGCGGGTGCCTCACGATCTCGACGACGGAGGGTGTGCACCACTGAGCCAGTCAGCCTGTGACTACGGCCAGTGCAGCAGAGGTACGTTATACCGTTTCGTGATCGTGTTCAATTTGTCAGCTTCAAAATAAGGTTTCTGTATACGTAGGAGAGCCATGCTTCGGCACGTATGGACCGGCTCGACTCCGCTCGATACCACGGCCTCACAGAAAACCGACAGTGAAACGATGCTTGCATTGCTTTTCGCCGCGTGGCGTGAGTGAGGTTGCCGGAGGCCCTAACCCTTCCCTCTCCCCTATTCCCGTCCTTCCCCTCTCCCCCTCTCCTCCTCTCTAATCTCCCTCTCCCGTCTTCCCGCTCTACCCCCCCCCCCTTCTTCCCCTATTCCCACCTTAAAGGGTGGCAACGCACTTGTGACTCTTGAGTTACAGGTGCCCATGGGCGGCAATTTAAAAAAAAAATTTAAAATGACGGTTTTGCTAAAATTGTTAGCGTTTTACGTTATTCACAGGGTCTACTATACGACACATAAAATGACCACATCCTTCTCAAACCCCCTGTATAGTAGGTATATTAATATAATATTTAATATATTTTTGGTGAATTCGGATCTAGATATCGCTGTGTAGTGTCAAAGAAAGTTTTTATGGTATAATGGACAAAGGAGTAGACGGGTCACCTGATGGTAAATGACTACCGCCACCTATGGGCACCTGCAACTCAAGAATCAAAAGTGCGTTGCCGGCCTTTAAAGTGGGAGTAGGGGAAGGGTGGAAGAGGGGAAAAGGGTTATGGTATCCTGTGACCTCAATCACTCGGTGAAAAGCAATGGAAACATTGCTTCACTACCGGTTTTCTGTGAGGCTTTGGTATCACTCCGGTCGAGCCGGCGCATACACGCGTACGTTATCTATATATTTATACGTCAGGAAAATTCTTTGTACGCATATTTAAAACAAACGCGCATAAAGAGCAATTTAAATTCTGAAGAAGAGAAGAAAACTAAAAAATGTTTACATGTTTGTGTTATTAAAAGTAACATAACGTGAAAGCTACAAGGACCATCTACAGGTGTCCAGTATATGTAAGTTGATCTATCATGGTACATAAACTCTATACAATTACAGTCCAAGTTATACTGGTCGTAATTCCACTGCCAGGCATCTCTAGTTATTATTATGACGTCGTAAAAAGTCGTCTACGATAAGGTCCTAATTTACTGAAACTAAATCTATAAACTATTTAAAACTGTAATTAATAAACACAACAGGAACAATTTATAAAATAACCTCAGTTAGCAATAATCTTTCTGATGACTCACAAAATATTTCCTCAATATAACTCTATTGGTACTAAAGTTAACTCTTATAATTGATGATACACCTGTCAAAGTGGAATTAAATAAAATCTGAGTGAAATAATTCAGCATTTATGGACCAAGGCATCTGATACTGACATATGACGTCATGCTAAAAGCCTTAAAGTGGCTAATAAGATCTATATGGAGAGGGATTGTGTTCAGTTTAAAAGATAGAACACAGATCTGAATAGCAGTGTGACTGTCTCACAACGTAAATGTTTTAAATTCAAATCAAAAATCGACAACAAAACAAAATAATGAAACTACAAACAAAATAAATAAATCATGGACAAATGTGGTGGCCTTACGAGTACATTATCCGACGACGTTATCACCCGAAGTCACCACGAAGGACCTACTTGTCCTATTTGTCCTATGTTCTAACTAACTAACTCGAAATTTAATTCAGCGAGTACAGAATGCTTGCGCTCGATTCTGCTATAACATCCCACCTCGTACACATGTCACCCCATTTCTAAACAGAGGGAATCTTATGAAGATGACTACTCGCAGGCACCTCCACCTATCAACCTTACTTTTTGGCGTTATTGTATACAAAAAGCTCGAATACCTGTATAATAAGTTAAAATGGTCTCGTGAGATCAGTCAATACAGCACAAGGGCCGCTTTACATCTTTAAGTAACTTCGAGGCACAGGACGACCGCTTTTAGAGGCAGTTTCAGGTACGCCGCTACTAGATGTTGGAATGATCTGCCACCGCCTCTGTGTAACCTAAAACCTTTACGTTCATTTCACTGTAAGTTTAAGGAAATTTTATTAATACAACAAAAATTATCACCTTAGTCAATATGTGCGGCAACTTTACTTACTATTATGGTATCCATATTATAGAAAGACATAGTTTCAGATATACACTAACATTGTTACTTTCAATTACATATTACAATAAACAATTGCATAACTACCAATCCAATAAAAATAAAAATAAAATATTAATATTATCTGACAGATGACAGAAGCGTTCGAAAATACACTTATGAATATAGGACCGTCCACTGGTAGATATAGGCCTTCGTCGTTGATCTGAAGCGGCCTGCACCCATCGTCGACCTGCGATCTTTAGAATGTCGTATGTCCACCTTTTTGATGGACGTCCTACGCTGAACTTCCCGGTAAAATCTAGAACTTTTCAGTCACATCACCATTTGTTCTCCGGTACGTGACAGTACGCTCCTTAAAAAGTATGCCACCAACCGCCTCAAGCAAGGCGTTTTTTCATAGAAAAAAAATGATTAGCAAGTTCCCAACTACATTTACTAATTTATAGATCATAAATTATACCAGCATGCGACAGCGCATGCAACAGCTTGTTTAAATAAATAGATTGCGCAAATATCACACTATACATGGCCTTACCATCCAAATATTGATGTCGTTAAACTGGTCACTCAGTATGGCAAGTGAACATATCACAGGTTGATATGTGTTGTAATTTGGCCAAGGTGATCTACAACGCTCAATGGTGTACTTCATTCATATAAATCAAAATGCCTGAGCCGGCCGGAGCTAGTTTTATGGTTATACTTAGAGCTTTTATTGCGATGCATGTATGTTTTAACTGTTTCGTAAATAAATAACCATTTTCTACAAAATTATAGTATTGATTATTCTGGACTTGTGTAAATCATTCCACAGATCTCCTGTTCTCTTCAATAGTGGTTCTAAGTCCTAGGGGCTTATTTAAATTATCTTCTCTAGTGCTTCCACAAATTACAACCAGATATGTTCAAATTTAATATCTTTATTTAATACAATTGACCATCAATTATTCGAAATCGTCGATTTAATAAATTATTATTATAATTAAAAATTATAGAACACACGCCGAGTAACCGCGGCAATAGTTTGCTACGTCAAATGTAAAATTATGAAAAAACATGAATACCATAATATCACATCTGCCTGTTTCGATCTATAACTGCCCGTTTCCAAATGGTTGAGCCTTGTGCGAAGAAATCGGGCAAACAAACTCACGGCCACTCTTTTGAAAAAAAAACCATGTTATTAAGTACTCGCTTTCAGAAGTTTTGATAATTGATATAATCAACACAATTTCGATCTCTTTTTTATATTTATTTAGTTCTTGATTACTATATACCTCAACTACTTACTACTAACATTTTAATAAGTAATTTGATAGTGCTTTTGATGACACAGCTGCACTGTTTGTTTACATTAATTCTTGTCTATATCCATAAGCGAAGATTTGTAAGACACTCAACTGTATTTGTTACTTACAATTAGGCCTCAGTTGACTAAATAGTCTTCCATACACTAAATAATTAAATTAATGACTGAAATTTATTCTTTATATACAGGTAATTATATAATTTGAAATTAGTTCCTGAATAGTATTTTTTCAACATCACATAGCACAGTGGAGTAATTTATAGTCAAAATAGACAATATATATTATGTATGTTTAAAAGAATACTCACAGCTCACAAAAGTATGTGTCTAAGCAGTAAAGTAGTCGCGTAGGTCTTCAAAGCATTAGATGAAACCTTATCTGCCGTTGCAAGTACATTATTTAGTCCAACTCACTTCATTAAAGTATTCCTTAAGACATGTATTTATCAGAAAATGTCAACGAAACAAATATGGCCGGAAAAAACCTATCAACTTAATGTTCACCTTTAAAAGGCTTCTAATACCTATAGGTAATATGTCAAGACTGATTTAATTGCATTTAATGTAAACAAGTCCGAACATTCTTAGCTCGGTTTGGCGTGACCTAAATTCTCATAAATTAGTAATAAGTTTTAAGTACGTAAATGTTGACATTTAATATTTGTCGGCCTCGATGGTTAAGTGAAGGAAAGGAACAAAAGTATTAAGTTAGAACTGTTAAACAATTTTCATTAGCAGCATAATATTATTTGAAATCAGTGGAAAAAGAATCAATTGTGAATATGAATCAGATGACGAGGTGAAATAGGAACCAATAAGGTTATTAGTTCCAATTTACTTTCTTTCAGTAGCAGGACATACCTTCATTCCTATTTCAGTGCAATACTCGGTGGGATGGGAATCAATTGGCTAGCCAGAAGCGGATTTAGCTACTGATATTGAAGGTAAAAGTAAGTTAAGTAGGTAAGCTTTTAAGCAGGAACATACTTACATATTCGTTGGCAGTAATTTCGCAACTCTTATGGTAGTTGGGCTAATGGTATCAAAGGTTATCGATATCAACTGACATCCATTATTATATGTATAGAAGTAAGCGAGATATGCATACTAAATAATAATACGTTCCGTCGTATTCCATAAAGTCTGCTCAATGATGGTCATAATTATGTATGAGATAAAAATTAAATCTTTTTTTAGTTAAAAAATAAGTAACAAGACATTACAGGACAGTGTTGGGTCACCGTGGGTGTCGGCATATTTGATCCCCCGTGGGAACTCAGGTCCGTATTAAAGCCAAGCTGCCTGATTTTCAATTCTTAGTCATCAAGAAATTATATTAACCATTAGGATTGTGATCATACAAATCAATGTTAAACCTAAGACCCACTTGCGATTTTATTTTTACTTTATTAAGATCGACAAGCGTACGACTAGTGTAACAAGGGTCTAGAAGCATTTGAGTATATTTTAGTGTCGTACCATAGAAGCTTACAAAACTTGATTTTACCTTGTGTATAATATGATTTATAACCACGCCATGGTCTAGACTGGCCAGTTGATCTAATGTTGAGGCCTCCTGACTGCTGAGCTGGAGGTCGTGGGTTCGATTCCCACCCAGGACAAATAACTGTGTGATGAGCATGATCATTTGTTTCGTATCTGGGTGTAATTTATCTAAAATATGTATGTATTTAGTAAGATATACATTTGTTTATCATCAGTCTGGTTACTATAGTACAGGCTCTACCTAGTTTGGGGTTAGACGGCCGTGTATGAGATGTGTCAAGTTATTATTATTATTTTACTGATCTAACTTCCAAAAAAAAATATTTTACTAAACTTTATAAGAGTATCGTCCCTATTCACAAAAATCAACACTTTGTGAGCTCGGTATACTAAAATAAATATTGTTTTTTTTTTATAAATGAGTCGAACAAATTTATATTAAACAGAAAGATAACGTTGTAATTCTAATATAATATCTACCCTCTTACTTGAATGTAGAAAATTAAAATGTTATTGTTATGCATATCTTCTGTCTTGTTTATTTCTCAATATTTATTACACGAACATAGAAAATCATCAATCATAAATTCATAATTCAAAATTATTTATTTCTTAGAAACATGCTTGACAATGTTTCGCCGTAATAAGAGGAAAATCTAAAAAATATTATGTATTAATTTTAATAATAAAGATTTTATATAAGCATGTTACGCACATAGTTTTCTTTAATATTAAATTTTGAATTTGGTGTGTGTCCGCTCTTAAGACAATCTTCGCCTTAAAACAAATGTTGAATCGGTACAATTCGGTGGTCGGCGCACACAATAGTGCGCCGGCGCATATAATTGTTATGATTACGTGCATTACCGCGCGCTGACCAGACACATTCCAGCGCCGTTGGAGATGGCCCAAGAAACTCTTGCGACAGCTCTAAGAACGCCACGAGGTGTGAGAAACCTTTTTTTAAAGTGATCTTATGTGAATATAACTCTCAAATCTTATTATCTTTTCCCCGCGGGATCGATCGTGTTAATATAGATAAAGTCTGTTTTCTGTGTCTGTCTATCTGTCTCTCATGATGATCGGTTCAGTAGTTATGGCATAAAGGCGTCCCAAACCAACAAATTCACTATCGCATTTATACTATAAAATTAGAATGGTTAGAAACGCATTATTTCAGCGTGTTGTTTGGAGACAACTCAGCAATACACACACGGTAGTAATCTATTTCTAACCTGTAATAAATGTATAAAACCGAAATGCTTCCGACGCTACGCTGCACGAAGCTACACAGTAATGTGTTTCTATATTTAAAACATGGAGAATGGATGGAACATGGGCTTAATCGGAATTAAATGTAAAGCACTTACATTTATTTAAAAAATAAACAAAAAAGAGTGAGTCTCAGCAACGTTTTAACGTGGGAGAGCCATGTTTCGGCACGTATGGGCCGGCCCGACTCCGCTCGATACCACGCCTCACAGAAAACCGGCAGTGAAATGTGAGTGAGGTTACCGAAGGCTCTAAACCTTAAGGTGGTGCCCGCGCTTTTGCGGGCAGGGGCTAGGAGGGTTCCGGATGTCTTAATAAAAGCTGTTCCCGGATCAATCCTACTTAAGGCGCAGTATGGCACACCGTGTGGTTTTAGTCGGTTCGATTCCCACACACCGCCCCACCGAAAACCCCGGTGGGGTGACGACCCGAGGGGGTTTCCACACGTACAAAAAAAAAAGGCTCTAACCCTTCCCTCTCCCCTATTCCCGTACTTCCCCTCTCCCCTCTTCCCACTCTTCCCCCCTCCCCCTCTTCTCCTACTCCCACTTTAAACCTTACATTTTTGTAAATTAATCTCAAGAAAATAATTTACACGTATTTCTCAATATAGTCAGCAAACAGGAAGCATTAAATAACCAATGCTTAACGAAGATGATTGTATTACAATTTCATAAGCAGTCGATAACCAAGAAATTTAACATCATGTTAAAACGCAAACGTAGTTCTAGCTAATATTACCAAAATTATAAGACGCGTGACTGGGGTGTCCTTATCTTGTTAGAAGAATAGACATATAATTATTCTGATATTTTAAACACTTATGCAGGTTCTTTAAAATTCCGTTAAAGTCCTTGTGGCGTTTTAAATGTTTAATAGCGCTGCCAAAAATGTATGTAAATTTTTGCGTAGAATATTTACTCGTACGTTATACTTGAAATCTGGTTTAAAAATTACAAGAATAAATACCTAAATAAAGAGAATGGCCTTATACTCGCCGCGTGAATCTAACGGAAATAAAAGTATTTATTTTGAATAAAAATTACAACTTGAAATAAAGACATTTTGAAATAATTGCACGAACAGCTATAAGCTTATCTTAATTATCACAGTTACAAATTTTAATATATAATTACGTGTATATCCCGAAGTGGGTTTTGTACATAAACTTACTCGCTTCTCTCTTCAGGGTAGACAGAGACAGCGGTCTGCCACCTGCTTCAATACTGACATCACGTCAGTCATCATACGTCACGAGCTTCCTCTACTGTCATGTCTGTCATTAAAGCTGTCTTAAAAGATACAAGCCCATCCGGATTCAGATCCTTCTGACCTTCGCTTTCTTCAGAACATCACCATTATTTGATTTATCTGTGTATCAGTATTTATTAGAGATCGCCTGGTGGTCGAATTTCAACCATAACTCATTAAGTTTTGTATGTTTGGTTTTATACTAGCGACCCGCCCCGATCTCGCACGGATGCAATGTAGATACTAATATAGTGAACAATTACCGTCATATTTCAACAAACCCTCTATCTATTGTGTCTATGTAGAGATTAATGACGAGTATACCTTGACAGGGTAGTATTTATGCTGTGCGTTTATAGCTTTTAGTAGCCTATATTGATTAAAAATTGTAGCTTTATGCACTTCTTCTCTCACATAAACTTTATATGAAAAATATGACATTCCTCCGTGCGTTGATATTTGCTTAAAAAAGGGCATAAATTTCTCTTTGTGTATTAATATAATGATTATAAAAAACATATTTTGGCAAAGTCGTGGGCACTAAGTAGTCAGTAATAAACGAGTTACGTTTTCCCCTGCAGGTGTCGAAAAGATAAAATATTTGCACTCAATATACTGCCAGAGCGCATTATACTAGGAGCTCATAAAATAAAATCGATTAGTCTTACTGTTTGTGTCAGGTATCATGCGCACGAGTGGGCGGCGACATCACACGTTGATGTATTAATATGTCCCTGTTATGATAATAAACCTGATTGGTTCGCTCCCGGCCAACTTGTAGCGTTCACTCTTCATTTTAATCTAAGGTCTCATAGCTAGCGGCTATTTAGATTTCTAAAGGTGACTGCGATTATTTTTGTAACTCGACCGGCTGGATAGTTATTAGATTATACATATAGAGTTTAATTTGAAAGCACAACAAAAAAAAAAAACAAATGGGCCTGTTGGTCTTGTGGTTATAGTGATCCTGACTGCTGAGCTAAAGGTCGCGCTATTGCCACCCAGGACAAATAATTGTGTGATGATCACGATCATTTTGTTATTATATGTGTCCAGTTTTTCACTCAAAATATAAGGTTTATTTTTTAACTTTAGTACAAAATGTATTAGCAACAGCAACAATTAGTAGTGAAGTTAATTACAATATGTCCATCACAGTATCTGTCATTCGGTGTCATAAACAAATAACCCGCCCCTGGTCGCTCCCGGCGCAAAGGTGCCCATAACGCTTGCTGCGTTCCCACGCTGAATGGCTGTCTCCAACCTCTGCACCAGGAACGACCCTGAGCGGGAGTCGCCACTCACTTTGTTCATCCTGCGCCCGAGATCATCCCCTTAGCATCTGTACTCCAACTGCCCAAGGTTTCTACAGCTATGTGTCCAGTTGTAATTAATATATGTGTAAATAATAAATACTGTAAATAGAATGTATTTACAGTATTTACTAATATATAAGTATTTTTATCAGCAGTCTGGTTGGCATAGTACGGCCTCTGCCTAGTTTGGGATCAGACGGCCGTATGTAAGGTGTCTCAAGTCATTATCAATTATTACCTATTATTATTATTATTTGGCATAACTTGACGTATTACTGACACCATGCCATTAGTGATAGTGGTCGTCTGTAGAGTAAAGGTTATTCTCTGGTAAGACAAATTTGAGTTTAGTCAATTCGACCCTTAATTTTTTTTGTCACAGAAGTTACAATTCAGAAACTGAGATGGGGCTCGCGGGTTTGTCGTCTGAGACCAGACCAGGTACGACTTTTACAGACCTCTGTTCGCCCAAACTCGTAACCCTGTCTCAAAATGGATGGGAAAATTGGGTTTCAGTTCTGAACGGAAGAAAACTACAATAAACAATGGTTTAGCAGGTGGTCGTTTTGGTACTGGTTTTGGTCCTCTCCCATTGAAACTATGTGTTTAATTTAATTTTGTAAGTGAAGCAGTCCTGCTCATTACATTGCAAATTTACGTTCAAAAATTACATAATAATTATGTGTACAAGCCTCAAGGCGAATTCCAGCAATTTGGACCCAATACGAAACAAAGTGTACCAATTATGTCCACGCAATGGTCTCCAAGACCCCGCTAATATCCACGAGCACTCATTACATGAAATTTTACTTATTTTTTAATCATTACCGCTGGTGATATTAAACGGACATTCTACCACATACTCATACGAGAGCTTTAACTAACAATGAGACGTACAAAAAGTTCCAGGCAATTATTTTAAAATGTCACATTATTTGTACAAACAGACGGACAGACAGAGGCTCTTTTGTTTACGCTATTAAGGCGTTGTTTCGTGGGAACTTAATAAGCGTATGAAGATTTATTTTTAATCTGTCCCGCGATGCTTGGGATTGCATACATTGTTAAGATGGCTGTACTAATGTCAAATTACAAGGTAAGAAACAATGACATATCATATAAAAAAGACCCTCAGAGAATAGTCCATCCTAACTAATATTATTAATGCAAAAGTGAGTTTGTTTGTTTCTTTTTTTTGACGTGATAATGTCTTATAAATCGATGAATACACGCATGAAAAAGCATGACTCATTGTCACGTTCCGCCTGAGCCGAGCGTGCAAGCGAGAGCGCGGAACTAGCGATAGAGAGGCACGATCGGCCTTCAGTGATAATAATTCAATTCAATTCATAATCTTTTTTTAATTTTTTTTCATTCATTTTATGTTTTTTTAAATTATTATGTTGATAAAAATAATTTCTAATAAAAATACTTCCTAAAATATTTCATAAAAGTATGCAATTTTTCATCAATGTTTTCTTATGACGTTATCACTTAAAATTATCGTCCGTAAACCGACTTTACAGATAACCAATTTTCTTTCTTAAAATTGGAACCTCAACAACATTTTCCAATTGGTCCTTGCCTGTTTTTTTTTAAACGAGGGTCTCGTTTGTCAAGCTTTCACGGCCTAATTACTGAACTGATCATTATGCAATTTGGCATACAATTGTCAGAGGTGTAAAAAAGGACATAGGATATTGATTTTAAATTGATTGACAAAATCTACACGAATGTGAGGGAAACCACCACCAAAAGCTAGTATGTGAATATTTTAAATGAGTATAAGTGAATGATTCCAAGTATCAAGAGTGCGCCTGTGACTGTGACGTTTGTGCCGCGTTGGGCGGGGCTAAATTGCTTGTAATTTCGCTGCTACCCGCGCAGTTTATGTGTTGGTAAGTGAATTAAATTCTTAACAAAACGAGGCCCGAGTAATTTAAGCAGTCCTTAAGGGAAAGTTATTGTTACGTTAACTATACGTAAAGTTACTTGAACATTATATTAAAAGATAGCTTTCGCTTCCTTCGGTCGACAATCGACCACCGCACCGACATAGATCACATGTCATGTCGTTGCATTATTTGTATGTAAGACTACGCATATTTGAATTCTAATTTAATATTATACCTCTAATTTATATGTACAAAAAAGGTTGTGGTACTTTTCATCTAGAAAAAAAGAAGTATTCCCATTTGATGTCGCAAGCAAAGGCTAGTATGGATGTATATATTACCAAAAAATATACAAAAATACATTGTGTATATATACACAAATATACATTGTGACTCTTCTGAAATATACAGACGTGTATGCAGAGGCACACACTGACTTTCGTGCTGTAGTTCGTAAACAGTGTGCCTTCATGTTTAGACGTCTGCGCGACAGCCCCAACAGTATACTGCAAATTAGTGCCGATAGGTGGAGCAGTCCGCTGTTGGCGCACTGCAACAGCTTAAATTGCTAGCAGCCTCCTGCAATGCGTCCGCATTTGGCTGCTTTACTTCTCTGGCCAGTCAAATTGTACAATTACAATACTAATACTAATTTATATATTATTATTATTACAGAATGAAGTACAACCTTCAAGGTGGTCCAAAACAGAATACGACACAATAAAAATATACTAAAAGTCAATAGATAGATGAATTATTTTCATTTCAACTTCGAGTTCTTACACACAATAGCATTAAGACGTTCACACGTAATCGATAATTAAAACGATCCCTGATTTCTCGATACAAAAGCTTGAAAACGATTACTCATCCCTATAACCACTTGCGCAAATCACATGTTAAAAACATTTTAAAAGCATCATTCGAATCTACATCTTATAACATTTACATAAAATCGAAAATGGTATTTTCACTTTAATTAACAAATTCATGACTCTGCAAGTGGAGTTATTAAAAATGCCACACACACAAAAAGGCTTAAGAAAACTTTACCAAGTAACTTAGACCTCTAAGTGTAGTAGAATATGTTCCGAGCAAGTTCGTCCTGTAGGGGTAGAAATATAATGGACATATAAGGGTTACCGATGACAGACTATAGAATTGAGATGATGGAAGTGTAAGACAGAATTAACATGTTCGTGTCATATATAATTAGTTATCGTATTCCTATTATCCATAATGCTAGTGTCGGGAAGGATGTGATATTTAAAATTAAAATAAATATATGCCATGGATCGTGAAAGTTTAAACGTCAGTTTTATCATGTTACTTAATATTCTATAGATTTTTAAATATTATTTTAACTATGCCTCCCCCTCCCCACACCTTTACTGAGCTTCGGTAAGTCACGCCTTATTCATCGACCTCGCGCTAATAATTCTTATTATGTAGATTACCCCCAATCGACCTATACGCAATGAGAATTCTTTCTACCCCTAGTTAAGCAAATGAAATTTGGAATACCTACTTAAATTTTATAACATGTAGAAAAAAATATAATTGTGTACAAATGGAGAGGAGAATTAGCAACGCACTAGTGACCGTTGACGATGCCACTGTTCATATGTAGCGATAACAACTTACCCTCAGGCATTCCACGTAGGCACTTCGTTACAAACCTGTATTAAAGAAACCTTCTATCTCCTCTAATTATATACATTTTAAATCTATATTAATAATTCGGTCACGGGGTACGGTAGACTCGATTGAAACCTTACCTGAATAATAAACATTAAAAAATTATGATTTCGAGTCGACAACATATATATATCCGCAAAATTCGGATTGTCGAGTATTTTGTTAAATTCTAATGTTGCAAATGGCAGTCGCCATATTGGCCACTCGGATGCCATCTTGAGTGTCACATCTCACCCGAGAGAAGTATCGATTTCATCTAGTACATATATAATCTACTAGGCGTACCCCACAGTTTTACCTGCGTTCAAATACTCAATCCAATACAAAAATTATTATTTATATCTGAGTATCTCTACATATTATAAAATAAAGTCCCCCGCCGCGTGTGTCTGTCTGATTTTCATGTAGTTTTACTTAATAGACAGAGTGATTCATGAGGAAGGTTTAGGTGTATAATTTGTTAAGATTTTGTGTAAATTGATTGAAATATGTTGATGATTGTTGAAGATGTCTCTGCTACCCGTGCGAAACCGGGGCGGGTTAGTAGTAGATATATAAATAGGCAGAGTCAAAACACTTTGGTCACATTTTTTCCTCTGTTTGTGATGAACAGATTTTTATAGCTATTGACTAACTTCGGTTAGAGGGCTCGGGCTGCCCGGCAACATCCAGTTTGAGGTACAGTTATGCGACCCTGACCAGTTCGTGCTATTGCTTAACCTCCCTAATCCATCCGTTTAATCAATCTCTTTCCTTCCATTGCCTTCCCTTCTTATCTACCCATCCCTTTCAATATAAACCCGGTTTTCTTTTTCTGTTTAGGGTTCCGTACCGAAAGGTAACCAACGGGACCCTATTACTAAGTCTCTGGTGTCCGTCCGTTCGTCCATCTGTCCGTCAGCGGGCTGTATCTAATGATCCGTAATAGGTAGACAGTTGAAATTTTCACAGAATGTGTATTTCTGTTGCCGCTATAACAACAAATATTATTTGGCTTTTTTGCTCGATCTTAATATTTTGTTCGACGATGGTACGGAGTATCCTTCGTGTGCGAGTCTGACTCGCATTTGGCCGGTTTTTTCATAAATTCTTACTAGAGATCGCCTGATGGTCGAGCTTCAAATAAAATAAATTAAATTAATGTTTGGTTTTATCTCAAAATTTTATCTGGATTTTCGTAGGTGTACCTTAGACGAAGCGTTCACACACATTAACGAACATTCCAACGCATACAATTTAGACAGCCGCAAGTAACGCAATACTATCTGATCAGCCGCTTCCTTCTCACACTTCAATCGCTCCACTCCGGTTACCTTCCTCATCTGACTAGTCAGCGAATAGACAGTCCACTCCAGGAAACGGGACTCTCAGCGCACTTGAATTAGTATGTGCTCGCGATGTGAGGAGAGATAGCTCCGACAGTTTTATCTAAAGGATCTCTGATATACCCTGAGGTTAAAATGGAAGGAATTAACAATTAATTGCAATTCATATAGTATACTAGGTTGTGCCCGCGACTTCACTTCCTTAAAAAAAATTTTTACATCCCTCGGGAACATGTTTTTTTATGGATGAAAGGTAAACTATTTCTTTTTTGTTTCCCTAATAGGGTATATGCAAAATATCATGATGATCGGTGAAATAGTTATGGTGTGAAAGCGTAAAAAACAGTCAAACTCACATATTTATAAGGTACAATACCTTTTTGGCTTCGAATAGCACCGATTGTTACGGGTGTGCAATTATTATACTCACATTTGCAATTTATAATATTAAGTAGGACAGTTAGGAATTTATATAATATAATATTTTTTTAAAGATGAAGATATTTTGGTATTCAGATTGTTCTTATAAAAATATCCATCTTATGTCCGCCAAGTAGTTTACCCCCAGGAATTTTGGTATGTTCAAAACGATATCACTTCGTGAGCAGCCCACAGCGAGTGTGGTGCGTCGAAGCGTTCGGTGTGGTCCGCGAATGCACGTGATCTTTTTGCGCAGCAGCCGCCAGGCGTGGAACAATGGCCACAATCTAACATCTCCCATATTGTCTACCAAATGTTTTAATAGCTACGGTGGGGTACATGATGTAGGAATGGTTGATGTGGCAAATTTTCGTCTGGACTGACTTAAAATGGTTAAAAAAAATCTACAGTGATAAAAATACACACTGAAGGGACAGCGGCTTTAATATATTTTTAACTAGCAGAGCCCCGCGGTTTCACCCGCGTAAGTCTCAATCCCGTGGGAATATCGGGATAGCCTATGCGTTAATCCACGTCTCTAGCTATCTACAAACCAAGTTTCATCGCAATAGTTTCAGTGGTTTTTGCATGAAAGAGTAACAAACAAACATCCGTCCATCCAAACTTTCACATTTATAATATAAGTTGGATGTTATGTTAATGTTGGTTAAAAAATCCAGTCTATATATAAACAAATATCAGCTGTTAAAGGGTTAATGTACATTACTTAAAAAGAAACTAGAAGAAACCCGGAAATGGAAGTCACACCATTCCCTACCCCTTGACAAAGGACGAAATTACATAAGTGAGCACAACAGAGTTCCTTCTGTCACTTGATAACTGTAGAACAAACAGTATTTTGTTTTGGCAACACTACTTTTTACTGTAGTTCATAAAAAGAAGCAACTCTTTAATCAAATTAATCTATTCTATTCTGTATGTTATTGAAATGTGAAGAATCAGAATCGTAATATTAAGCCATTATCATGATCTCAACAATGAGACATCCAATGCTAAATATGGCCTCTCCTAAACACTTCCAAAAGCAAGATCAAAAAAAGAAAAGATCTAGTTCTCCGTTCATGCTGTAACTTTAACGAAGCTAGGTTCTACTTTAATTTTATGTAACCTAAATACAATAGAGTCCTAATAATTATGACATAAAATTGTATATTTAAAACAGCCGCTTTTCCGTTAAATAAATAATGGTTTCAAATGTGAACTAGAACAAGAAACTAACTAACTACAAAGCATGGCACTCATAAACATAACGTAAAAACCTTATATCAGTTTAATCAAAATGTCAGTTGACATCGTTTGACATGGTCATTTAAAAAAGACCAAGTGGCTTTGGATGAGGAATGAAGACAGTTTATACCTTGAATCAACACAGATTTCCAAAAACCGAGATCCACGCGGACAAAGCCGTAGACGAAAGCGATGTTTGTTACTTAATCATGTCATTATCCCTGAACTGATTTAAATAAAATCGTGAATACACATAGGTTAAGTCCCGGATAAACAGATACGCATAGGCATACTGAAGACTGAGATCCACGAGCGGAGCTTTGGCCCTAGTAGGTACCAAGTACAAAGCAAGTTGTACCCGATAAAGCCAAGAATGTTTCCTTCAAAACCGAAGCAATCCTATCTCTAATCTATTCCAAATACCATCTCCATCCTTCCACCGTCCACTAGTACCATTTTGCCGTAGGCACTAGCTCATTGTTCGTACCTGCGCAGGCGCCTATTGTTCCGCCACCCATTGCACTTTTTCCACACTTCGCTGTGCTGCGGCCGTCTTCGCCAACGTTCGGAACTCGCTAATGGCGCATTCAATGCGTAAAGCAATCATATTTCAATTTAAGGGCATTTCCTGATAACTGACGTTGTTTTGAAATGTTTAGGGAGACGTACAGTCAACAAAAGAAGTTTATGCAAAAAATTCGTCCCCGCCATATTTTATTTTGCATTTAAAATCTAAGCATGATATTTTTTCTATTTATAAGTGGTAACTAGACATTGTTTTCTGTTATGTAGTATAATAGTTAATTCTCATCTATTGTTTGTCTGTTTTAACAGGTTTCACCAGCAATTGTCACAAACCGACCGGTCTGGATAATTCGAGCATTAAAGATGTGTCGTTTAGTACCTAAGCGCTCATAGCTGTTTGTTTTTTTGCTGCGATTACTTGCTGTTCTTATTTTAAATCTTCTGAAGCAATTTATTAGATATTGAAGCAACGAAGGTGTAGATTAAAATAAAATATAGGTATATATTTTCAGCCATGCATAGAAAGTGTTCTCCTGTTGGACATAGGTTTAGTATATGTATAAAAGGGGTTGGCCAAAGCCTTCCTCACTGACTAGTGAACTTTATTTTTAAACTTTATTATAGAGAATATTATAGAGAACTTACAGCAGTGCTTACTTACGATCTTTTAATTTATGTTCAACGATAACTTACGTTCAAGTAATAACAATTGTTTAATTTTTACACCAACTTCGAAGAGCTGAAATTCAAATAATTTTTTGATTTTTATTCTAAAAAGTGTGGTACTTGTATGGTACTAACGATAAGAGCTAACTTGTGCTGTCAACTGTGCGTGGATACTCCAACTGTCGCGACGGATTGTACATAGATTACATAAAATTTATTAACAGTAAATTAAAAGATTTGAAAAGCACAAAAGAATATCTAGAAGCATTTCTACTTAAAAGCTACAAAATGTCACTTGCACCTGTAACGCGTTTAGTTACGTTAAAATTGATTATCTACATTTAAAACAATCTAAAATCTGTGTTGCGTGTAGTATGGTATTCTCACAAATACGTAATTTCGATAGTAACGGATAGTTGAAAGGTAATTACTTCAGAGCTTCAAAGACAAGTATCTATAATAGCGGACTAGTAGATAAGTTTTGTCGCAATGCGCGCCCATTTCCACAGATTATACAAGTATTGCTACCAAACGCAGCTTACGCAACGTTTAGGAATTACAAATAACACATTTCATGGTTTTATTTTAGCCGCATGCTTACGACCTACTTCCAGTATTCACTGTTTAGTTGTTTTTCTAATTGTATTTTGTATTACGAAATAGTTTTGACATTTATGTAGATACGCTTTTATTACCTGTGAGAAATTACGATCATATTTTGGTCATGGAATAAATTTTGTACGACATGTAATCTAATATTATGTAATACGGCAAAACATAACAGTTAAAATTTATGTAAATAGAATTAATTCCACGTACATTATCACTATGTTACTTCGTTACACCGAGAACAGTAGGTACAACAGTGCTCCAGGAAAAAAGCTTTCTTGGAACCCGAAGCGAATTTACGTTAACGTAGATTTTTCTATAAGATAGATCCACTTTACTCCTTAGCAAAGCGAGAGACAAAAGAGTAAAATTATGTGTATACGTATTTTATGTTCTCGTCGTGACAATTGCAATACAACTTAATCTATACTAATATTATAAAGCTGAAGAGTTTGTTTGGAACTACTGGTTTTAATTGAAAAATTATTTTAGTGTTTGAAAGCCCATTTATCGAGGAAGGCTGTGGGCTATATAAAATCACGCTTCAACCGCGGCGCAAAGTTGCTCGGGACAGCTAGTTGTTGTTTAAATAACTTCAAGGAAACAAAAAAAAAAAAAAAAAACATTAAGAGTGTATATATTTATCGGATTGCCAAACGGGCCAAATTGGCCTTTTTGTGCGTATGTAATGAATATTCAATAATACGACTATTTCACTGAGTTATGTGTAATAATCAAATAAAATTTAAATAGACACCTAAATACCATCGGGATCGAATTTTTTTCTGACCCATAATCAAAGGTACTATTAGTACTATCGTCTGTCTTCGTTTTCGGGAGCGTTTCACTAACACCCTCTGTAGGGTGTATTTGAAAAAGGAACGCTAACTTTGTTACTGACTGCATATTATAGATAATTTACACTTTGATAATATGGATTATTAATTAATAATAAAAACTGAACGCCTTTTGTACAACAACTATTTCTATGGCTTTCCTGAATTCTATGGAAAAAACGATAAAAAAAATTGTATCTCCGGATCTAAGGACATTTGAATTTCGGGTGTTCTACTCGTGCATTTAAAATCATATTCTTTATCAAAACAGTAAAAAAAAGTTCATTTTTAGGGCATTTTTCATTACTAATTCCTGTCAACCCCTCTAGCTAAGTTAAATGCTTGTATTAGAGGTAGGTTCAGTCATTAGTGCCTTATGTTATGTAACATATAAATTAACTAATCGTCGGTAGTGCAGTAGGTTATATGTAACACTAGCGGCCCGCTCCTGCTTCGCACGGGTATAAAATATATAGCCTATGTCATTTCCTGAAAAAATTATTAAAATCTATCCAGTAGTTATGTAATTATTTACGACATCACATTAGAAACCTCAAAAATAACAGTATTTCCCTACTATTTAATGGATATTATTATACATATAAACATGCCTCTTCAATCACTCTATCTATTAAAAAAAACCGCATCAAAACCCGTTGCGTAGTTTTAAAGATTTAAGCATACATAGGGATATAGGGACAGAGAAAGCGACTTTGTTTTATACTTTGTAGTGATAGTGATATAAACAGAAAATCACCACAAAAATACAGAAGCTAGTGCCAAGCTATGTCGTGCTAGTGCTAATGTTTGCCATCAAACTTTATAATACCTACATGGGTTTGGCATTGGCAGTTTGTTACCTCTAATAACGTTGATGAAAGTATCGTTAACACTAGAATTACTTCAGTAAAGTTTAATACGATTCGAGTAATCAGCTACTAACACCATTCATAGGTAATACTGATCGTAAAGGAGGCTTGAGTCTGGTACAAGAATACACTTTGTAAAATAACTAGCTTGGAAAACAAGCACAAAGGCAGTTTGATGTAGAACATCTTTCTTATAATTTATGAGTTGTTAATCCTATTCTGCCTGCAATCAAAAGCAAACGCTTGTAATGATCTTTAACCATCAAATATCTTCTATGCCCTACCTCCTTTAATTTACAACTGAGTGATAATCGTACATTAATAACAAACAAATTCTTAAAACACGAATGAGTAGTAACATTCAGAGATTGACATATCAGCTGGGTTGACGATCTTTGTTGACGTCAAAACAAACAAAGACACATTAGACAATATCCATCGCTTTTAATTCAATAAGATATGGAAGAAAATGTTAGTATACAACATTATATTACGTTTAAAAAAAATCTTAACTAATCTGTTTTCATGTATGGTGCAAATAAAACCAGCATTAATCACAGTAAGACGATCAATTCATTCATCTAAGCAAAATATTTTCTTTGAAAACTTATCCATTTACAAGTCGCGAAGGCCCGCGTTCCAAGCTGCATATTAATTAAGCTAGACTTCATTTCGCTCTCAAAATACCTAGATAGGCAAGGTATCGAGTTCCCACAGCTGGTTTAGTTGTACTTTTTGGTATTATCGGCAGTTACGATCGGTACCGCTTGCCGACTGATTGGAATGGCAGCGAATATCTGTAACATAGAGCGAAGTTCAAGTCATAAGAGTTTTAACTTCACACACTTTTTCAGAACGTATTATGTTACCTACTAATACTAAGCTTTAAACTAATATTACGCGGTAAGATTTTTTAATATCGAATACTATATATCGATTTTATTTGAGGCAATATTTTTGTGGCGCCTTCCACATACAGCAAAAAACATACTCCTACATCATCTAGCGAAGACAAGCTGAACTGAACTGAACAGTTGAATCCTGCATCGCGTTATGAGAGTTCTCGCGCCGATTAGTATATTTACAACTTCGCAAAATCAACTGTGGGGCCGCGGCCCGCCAGGCATGATGACCTCGCTTGGTCGGAGGATCCTCCCTTTGTGTTGTAGGGACATAACACCCGTTCCTCCACATTTTAATGCGGATGGATACTATTTTAGTCTGTTCGCAGTTTTCTATACTTTTGATGTGAAACATCTATAGCCGCACGTAAAACCGATTTCTGACGTGGCGACGCATGCAGTGGCGACGCGTATGGTATATATACAATCTATATGCAGTAGTGTGTGTGTACAGTGTGTGCCATGCGCAATCGACTGTGTGATTCTCTCCCACTCGATCCGGCTTTAAGCCATCTCTCTCGCTATTGAATTTATTGAAAATAAATGTTTATTCAATAAATAGTCATCGTTATCTGGAAAAAAAACCGTAATATTTTATTTTATCATTATGACATATTTAGTTCATCTGTTCTTTTCTGCATATTACTTTTACAAAATAATGTCGATGTTGCACATCTGCCAGGCGTCCCGTGACAGCTCACATTTTTTTTTATATCTGAAAGTGCTTTTTTTTATGTAATTAAAACGATCTCTATTATACTTATTGTTTAGACAGAAAAACATCTGTTTAAATAATTTTGTTCAATAAAAAGCTTTCATATCATTTCTGTTATTTGGTTTTTGACTAATGTCTAAGTTATTATCGTAAAAGTAGCTTAAAAATAATAGGCCAGAGTGTAACGGAGATTTAAAAACGCAATGCCTACATAGTTAATGATTCGCATCAAATACATTATAATTATACACAGTAGACCATAACTTTTATAGGTAGGTCTGTTTCTATTACATTTACTGCACGTAAATGCTAGATTAATAACAACACCTTCTCAACACGCTTTTTTTGTCCATGTAAAACCCTAATAAGGTAAATAATAAATTCCTGAAAATGCCTGACCAAACAATCCTTCTTGTACGACTCAGAGTATTCAACTTAACGTAGGGACAGCGATTTTCGATGACAGAGCTTCCCTAGTCAAGTGTTTTAAATTTTAGGGTAATTTTTTACTTAGTCTTTTTACTGGTCCTCCTAATGCATTGTGCAAACTCTTTTCAAAAGGGCATTAATCGCACTGACACTGGCACTTAAGGGATAAAACGAATAAATAGGTAGAAGACTTACTCATTCGTTGCATTTCATAACAAAATTATTTTTCTGCAATCTAGAAGATTGCAGCTGTAGTAATCTTTAGTAATATAAAATACAAACTTATAAAAGACCAATTATAATTATGTAACTATTTTTAAAAGAATTTAATGTAAATGAAAAAAATATCTACGTTTTCACCAAAATCGCTTTCGCTCGTGACATAGACCTCCTACTTCAAAATCGTCCGGGCTGGCGCACGCGCACCGCGTAATCTCAGCCATCGATCCTTGTTAATTGATCACCTGCACCTGTCCGGCGTTCGTCCGGCGACGGCGGCCGGACGGATGCTCTGTCCGGTGGCACGCCATTTTGCCGCGTGCCACTCTATCTGGTCCTTCGAACACTTTTATATTGGCCGCTTCTTTATCTGGATTGACTCGTCGTTTTATTTACTGGTTATTGAATGATTTAGTTCTTGGGAATGTTTTTGCCGTTTCTAGACGCTTTAGACATTGAAGTGTTTGATAATGTATACATTTTTTCGTTCTCTTGTTCAACTAGCTTGGAATGTAAAGATATGATCCATCTAATGGTAAACGGTTATCAGCTATCTTGAATACTAAAAATAACCAGTTACTTAAAATTTATCATACTTCAAGGTTGTAGGGGTCAACGAAAGTGCATTAGAATTAGATACCCACAATATACTTATTATATAATAATTATGCATTTTACGAAATAGGTATTACATACCTCTGAATTGCCTGACGTTTCGAGCAGGTTGCACTGGCCGTGCTCACAGGCTGACTGTATTACATAATTAAGTATAACATGGAAGGCGAAAGTTTAAAATTACAATAAAAACTTTCGTGAGTGGTATTCATATTTATTAAAAACTATACGGTTTTACTCACGTTTGTATTTCGGGGATGCCCGACTAGTTTCGGACCCGACGGGGGCCCTTTCTCAAGGAGTGAAGCGTCCTGCCGCGACGGTGTCAGGCGTCACACTGGGTTTACAACGCTGCCACCGGTTCCGTTGCCTTTCGGAACGTGCGGATGTAGATAGTTGCGTTTCCGTTGCGTTGTGTGATGCGCTGTTGTTGCCAACATCCACCGCGGTGCACACCATACTAACCGTATCACTTTTTATAAGGTCTGTCAGGTCTGTCTCATGGGATGTGAGTTTTAATGCCGGCCGCCAGGCAGGGGGCAGTGACCAGCCACTGTCTCTGTTGAAATTCGGACGACGACTTATCTCGATCGCTTCGCGTATTTTTCGCGGTACGAAATATTTTTCTCTCGCCAGTACGGAAGTCTTATCGAAACGTATGTAGTGAGGCGTGTCCGCTTTGCATGCGTGTTCAGCGACGGCCGACCTGTTGCAGTCCATGTTTTTCATACATCGTATGTGTTCCTGTAGTCTGGTTGCGATGCTACGACGAGTCTCTCCTACATAGCTCAAGCCACAGTCACAAGGGATCGAGTATACACCGGGGGCCCCCAGTGGATCAACATCCTTTGGGGAGCGCAGTAGTTCTCTAAGTTGTCCGGGTGGGCGGAAGATTGTTCTGATACCGTAGTTTCGGCTTAATGTTCGCCCAATCTTATCAGTTACTCCGCGTATGTATGGGAGAAACACGGGGTTTCGTTCTACACCGGGTGTCCGTCGATTGACTACCGCGCCCGCCGCCCGGGTACACTCCCTCCACCGGTATCCATTCTGCTCTAGTGTGTGACGTAGATGTTTCATTTCGTCTTCCAGATATTGTGGGTCGCAAATGTTGAGAGCTCGGTTTATTAGAGATTTGGGCACAGAAGATAGGTGAGAAGGGTGATGGTGGGAGTCAGCTCGAAGGTACCTGTCCGTATGTGTTGGTTTTCTATACACCGTGTGTGTTAGCCGTCCGTTTGAGCCTCGGATAACTAGTACGTCCAGGAACGGTAGTGCCCCATCTACCTCTTTTTCCAGCGTGCACTGTATCTTATGGTGTACCGTGTTCAGGTGCCCGCTTAGCTCCTCTAGTGAGTTTCGGTCAACGATCGCAAAGATGTCATCTACGTATCGCCACCAGTATCGCGGTTTCTTTGTCGCTGTGCTTAATGCTCGTTCTTCGAATCACTCTATGAAAATGTTTGCCACCACAGGGGCCAACGGTGAGCCCATCGACACTCCGTCCACTTGTAAATAGTAGTCTCCTCTCCATACGAAGTATCCGCTTACAAGACAGAATTTTATACAGTTCATGTATGCCGTGGGTAAATCTGTGCCTTGTAACAATGTTGCAATTATGTTTAATGTCTCTTCCACTGGAACATTTGTAAATAACGAAGTAATGTCGAAACTGACCATCAATTCCGTATCTTTTAGCTCAACCTCCGATAGTAAGGAGATAAAATGGCTCGAGTCTTTTACATGACTGTCCGTTTTGCTAGTGTAAGGTAGCAAACACGTAGCCAAGTGTCTTGAGAGTTTGTATGTGGGAGCATCTATCTGGCTAACTATAGGTCGTAGGGGCCAGCCCGGTTTGTGTATTTTAGGGAGCCCGTATATTTTCGGTGGAGTGGGATTGTGAGGCCTTAATCGCGTTTCCAGGTCTTGGTTGTTAAGGTCGTGTAACAGTTTCACTACTTTGTTAGTGAACCTAGCGGTTGGATTATACTTAACCTTTTTGTAGGTAGTGGGGTCACTCACTAACTGCGTAATTTTGTTTTCATAGGCCTCGGTGTCGACAACCACAGTTGCGTTACCCTTGTCGGCCGGTAACACCAATAGTTCTGGATCATCACGTAAATTTCGCAATCCCGTCAATTCCTGACGGGTCATGTTCTGTGTGGGGGGTGATGCTTTTCGTAAAAAGACCGATATATCTTGTCGTAAGCATTCCGCGTCGCTGTGGGGTATCCTATTGCGCACGATTGTATTTTCTATATTCGACACTATGCATTCAACCGGTATTTTGCGAGGTGTAGGTGCGTAATTTAGTCCACGAGACAGTGCACTTACCATGTCCTGAGTGAGTTCTTTTGACGAAAGGTTGACAATCGTAGAAGATAACGGGTTAACTTTTTTGGCGTCATGTAGGTAGGTAGTGTTTTTTCTTGTTAATTTGATCAATTTGTTATGATGTCTTTTAACTGTGTGACCCGCGACATTCTCAGTGCGACTATACGTCATTGTGTCTAGAATAGCCCATGCCTTTGTATCTAAAAACCTCGATAACTGTAGGTGCAGCTCATACACTTTTTTATTTACATTGCTCACTTTTCGACGGTAGTCCGCAATCACACAACGCAACAGCTTTTCACTCGCGACACAAAAGAATTTGTCGTAATCCCGAATACACTTTACTGGTTTGATTTGCGCAAATTTAGGTACCACACCATTGTCCCGGCACTGTACTGCAAATTGTAAACCGCACTCGAGTTTCTTACGTTTTATTCGAAGCCGCGTAAATTCCTTCACTTTTTCTAACCATCGGGTCCGAAACTAGTCGGGCATCCCCGAAATACAAACGTGAGTAAAACCGTATAGTTTTTAATAAATAGAAAGTTTAAAAGTTAGTATACTTATTTTACTTTTCTGTAAGTAAAAACTTTGCTACATGTAGAGACGATTTCAGCTCCAATCGTAGCCGTACTATTGTTGAAGTAACCATCCTCGTTTAATATTTTTCTATTGTCGCTGATTAGGGTTATAAACTCCTTGGAAATGAGATACTTTATAAGTATCACTTTTTACCCAACTTCAAAAGGGAGGTTCTCAATTAAACTCAATGTTTTTTTGGGTGTATATTACGCGATATTTTTCCCATTGGTGAACCAATTTCAACAATCCCATTTGATTTTTAAAAAAATATTCCAGGTCTAAGGGTGAAAATTAAGCGATAAAGAATACACCTTACTACAATTTATCATGGTTTGGGCGCATAAAATAAAAGCTGGTAATACTTAAAAAAAAAGGATAAATTAATAGTAATTATTACTATTTTATGGCACATGGTAACTACTCGCTATCATTTGCTTGTCTGCCGCATTGGTCAAGAAAAAATGTTTATACCTACCGAACAGCCACACACACATCATCATAATATATACAAAAAACATCGTAATCTGAGAACAATCAGGCAATTTCACTGCTCCGGTAGCCACACGCCGTTAATTTTATTGCACTCAAAAATACACCTCGTAAATTACGAGCGAGGTTCAAACTTTACGGGTCATAAATTAAGTGCTCAAGTCAATTGGGCCTTCGAAATGTTCGTTGGAATTTGAGTTTACTGATTATTTTACACTCAATATATGAAATATTTAGCTTTTATTGTAGTTTAAATATTTAGCATTTTGAGAGATTAGCTAGAAATAAGATAATTTTAGACACTGCAAATCTTTTGTACTTATTTCGGAAAGTTTGTACTTTTCGTTTGTATTGTTGTGGCCTTTGTACTTGAATTTTGCAAAAACAAAAATCTGCAAACAGCCACAGTAAAAAGCAATCTCATACATAGTGACTAGGCTAATATTCCAATGCGCGTGAGATCTCTAGGAAAATTTAAATAGTAATAGCGTATTAACACGCGATTAATATAGAACTTTATTAGTTTGTTGCGAGAGTTTCCCTTATTCTATTTTATTGTACCTATTTAGGAAAAATAAAATAAAAATAAAATAAAATAATATGCTCTTTTGCACAACGTTAGCCTTCCCTGCTTTACCCTTCTTTAGTTTATAGGTGCATTGTAGTCACAGTATTCTGCGCATTTTCCTACGATTATCACTAGTAAATGATGTTGTTCATATCGCTCCAGATAATCATGACATGAGTCTAACAATGGTTCACATTGCGCCGTGGGACACCCCACAACTCGGAGGTATCCAGGTCACCGCTGCAACTCAACCTATTGTTTTCTCTCAATGAATTTTCTAGTTTCTAATTGGCTAATTCTTGAACTCTATAGAGACTTAGTTCGTGGAGACGTCTTTGCGGCTAATTTATAATGCCTCGACGTTGTGTGCAGTGTCACAGAAAGAGAACCAGAACCAAAAAGAGAAAGGCTCAAAGAGGTTGTGAATATGACTGGAACCTATTTCATTTTTTAATTATGTAATGGAATAGGCGTTGGTCGTCCAACTCACCTGATGGAAAGTAATGATGAAGACGAAGAGGGTACACGCCTATCCAAGAGAAAACTATTCATTCTACACTTTTATAGAAACACAAAGTAACGCTCAAATTGGGTAATAAGGCTCTTAAATTAACAATAATAATAAAAACTTTATTTTCCAAAAATATAATTACGATGTGTTTAAAACTTAGCTAGATTTATTTACACGGAAAAGACATGAACTAGCATCCGTTGCCAAACTATGTTAAAAACCTGTATTTCGGCTTCCGGTGCCACTCTCCAACGAAATTTGCCCTAAACTAGCTAAGCAACTAATGTAAAAATAACAGTGTGAATAAAATTAGGTCAATTATTTGGTACTTAACTGTGCCTATTTGGTTGAAATATTTTTCACCCCTGATGCAAAAAAGAGGGGTGTTGTAGTTGAACGTGTGTATCCGTGTTTCTAGGTGTCTGTCTGTGGTATCACAGCTCCTCAACGGATGCACCACACCACAATTAATTTATTTTGTTAGAAAGGTGACTGCATCAAGAGTGTTCTTAGCTGTCAATTCAGAAAATTTGTTCAACCGTTTGAAAATTACTAGCACTTTTTTAATTCTTGAAGGGTTGTGTTTGTTTTTGAGGCGGGGGTGTTTTAAATTTATTTTAGTTCTATTTGCTTTCTTATCACTAACCGAAACCAAACACTGACGCAAGAATACTTGGCAAACGTTTGATAAAGCAATCGATTGCTAAGCCTCACAACTTGCGGTGAATGTCAGATTTTAAATGCAGAATGTTAATCCCAATTCATAAATCACGTGTCGCTGAGACTAAGCATATCGTGTGTGTGATTGCCTTTACAAACCGCTCTAACTTTTCTTAAGTGTGGCTTACCTTTACAAGTAGTCTGTCGGTCACGTAGTGAAGACAAACTGACGCACACTTGCTCGTAACTTGATATCAGGCACCTGCAACAAACATATCATTTTATAAGTCACTTTTTAATAGCACGGCATGAGTATTGTTGTGGAGCCACTTTATTTAAATAAAGTTTATTGAAGCACATGGTTGGAAAACTGGTAGACAAACTTTTTAAAAACTGATTTTTAGGCATAGGTATAGGTATCGCAAACAATTGTATGAGTTTAAAAAACAACCATTGTTTTGACATTACAAACAGACACTTTAATTATATTTATTTGTATGTATATTGATTTTGTTTTGATAGATTTTTTTTTAAATTAACTCCTTCGTCTAAGCTACTTATATAGGTAAACACAAACTATCCACCTTATAGTCATTGAAAGGTATTTTATAAAATCACCACTGCGGCGGAGTATCTTTAGTTTTAATAGGACATAACAACCTCATCAATGCTGGGTAAAATACCGCACTATGACGTCAACAGTGCCATGTAGGAACGCCGTATAATCAGTCACAATTATAACGGTCGCTGTTACCTTAAAACGTCACACAATTCGTAATACCTATTATGGAATGTTTAAAACACAGGTGTGTATCGTAAAGTTTTCCTCGGTCCATCTGTGGAATGTGTTTCATAACCCACTTGGTGATAGCTTCGTCGGTAAATGCGTAATTAAACAACGGCGCATCGAAAGTGTTTCGTAAAGCTGCGCCGGCGCAGGTAAGTAAGCTTTGTTACGTCATTATGCAGTTTGGGCATCGTACTTTTTTTTGGCTCAGTTTTGGTGTGTAATGTAATATAAGAACACATTGTTTTGTTTTGTAATTTTTTTGGTATGTAATTAAAGACAGTGTAGTCCGTTTAAAAGTTTTCTGTAGTCCTACTCATTGTACAGTTGTTACAAAATATTGTATAAATAGTTTGTATTATACCGAGTACATTGTTTTTAGTGTGCATCAAAGAGTATTTGGTGTGGATTATCTATCTATCTAGTATCTGTCTATCTACAGACTACTAAGCTTACGCGAATTGTGTGCATTCTGAGACTTGGTTCGAGGGCTCCGACATCCCTGCAATAGCCAGTTTAAGTTACAGGTATGTGACGCTGACTTGGTATTGGTATAGGGCTCTGTTTCCGCATTTAGACTCATAGGCGGTCCATTATGCGTTCGAATAAGCTGACTAGTTGAGCCAGCCTAGCTCCTTCCAGAAGCACAGAAGCCTCCTGGGGCTTTCACAGGCTTCTAGGAGCGACCTCGCACCCGCGAGGACACGTGCTCGTTGTGTGGCCACTCCCTCGCACTCCAGGATAACGTAGGCGGCCGTTTCCTCCGCGTTGAGACATCCTCTGCATAGGGGCTGTCTGTCGCACTGATGGTGAATAGGTGCCGGTTTAGGGCCAAGTGGCCCGTAATGGTTCCTACAACTATTCTGATGTCAAGTCGGTTAAGACTGAGCAGTCTGCAAGTTAAACGTGGTGAGATCTCCGTCAACACCAGTTTAGACTGCCTACAGCCAGGTGTGTCGGTCCAGCGACCGTTGTGCGCTTTACGAGTCCGTTGCCTTACCTATGAGCGAAGTTGATTAAAGGGACGCTGACCTGTTAGACAATATCTCTTTTTTTCCATGTCCTTCCTGCTCAACTACTTTCAATAAACTCCCAATGTTCATCTTTAATTCCCAAAGTGCCCGGTTGACAACAATAAGTTTGCCCCGTATTACGTGAGTGGAGTGAAACCAAATCACTCGTTTGCGACAATAGCGACATAACTAAAAATTATTGATTTTAGAAAATGGCAATGTTTTGTGATTTCCGCTAGAGTATTTTGTTCTAAATATATAATGAACTTATCGCTTTCTAACGAACGTTAGCACGAAATCGGCGTTCCATCTTTGTTCACCATAAAATATCAAAGATTTATGATCGTTTGGCATACTTAGTTCAATTCGATTGAATTTTGAATTACGTCGATATTCTCGCAAACAAGCGAAATTATCTTTTTTTTTTCTACCCCTTCGGAAATATAGGCGTGTGTATACGTATGTATATAAAGACGACAGATTTAATCGTGGTAAAATAAATATGGTACGATACCTTTTCAATGCATCGATCGTGTTCACGGGTCGACTGACAGTAGACCACCTGTGACCACGATCGATCCAATGCGATCGAATGTTGGATTGAAACAAAACAGTATTGTACATTGGTTTTTTTATTATGTAATGGAGTAGGCGTTTATCTTCCAATTTACCTGATGGAAAGTGACGATGAAGACGAAGTTGGTACACGCCTATCCAAAAGAAACCTATTCACTCTTCTCTTAAACGTTCGATGATTATAATTGGTTGGAAAAGTAGAATTTACATGGGAGAGCCATGCTTCGGCACGTATGGGCCGGCTCGAATCCGCTCGATACCACGGCCTCACAGAAAACCGGCAGTGAAACAATGCTTGCATTGCTTTTCGCCGCGTGAGTGAGGTTACCGAAAGCCCTAACCCTTCCCTTTCCCCTATTCCCGTCTTTTTCCTCTTTCCCACTCCTCCCTCTAATCCCCCTCTCCAGTCTTCCCGCTCTTCCCCCCTCTCTCCGTCTTCCCCTATTCCCACCTTAAAGGGCGGCAACGCACTTGTGACTCTTGAGTTACAGGTGCCCATGGGCGGCGGTAGTCATTTACCATCAGGTGACCCGTCTGCTCGTTTGCCCCCTATACCATAAAAAAAAGGTATTCAATTAAATAAAGGAAGCCAGACTTTGGCGACTCGAACCAAAAAAGAGGTGTCACCTCAACTCTCAACCTCTGTCTAGTAGTCCGATGATGGAATGGTAGGGTTCAATTAATTCAAAGAGAACGTTTCGTTCGATCGTATTACCGTGATTAAGAAGGTGATTACGATTTAAAGATTTAATAAAAAGACTACTGTTTCTCACTTTAAGGGTTACATTTTTATGATCTTATATGGATAAAATAATTTATGAGCGGTATGAAATCAAGACAAGTCGATGGATTTAGAAAGTACGAATAGCGAACATTTCGATAATTAATTAACAACATTCCTTGACGTGCAGGGCTGCCTCGTATGTAAATTTACATCACAGTTCCGACCATTGGAAAGTTTCCTAGGAAACATAATTACCGATTTCATAATTAATTAATGTTATTACATAAAATCATTTATACAATTTTTGTAACAGGTAATTGATCTTGGCTGAATATTATTGATCTCTGTATAAAGGCCTACTATGATATTTTTTGTCAAATAATCCATTGTATCAAGAAGGAAAGGGGGAGGGAGAAGAGAGAAAGAGTATACAACATTCATGAATATGGTAGATACGTAACTCACATATTTAATAACAAGGGCGAGTTGACTATCAGGCTAATTAAGTGGTGAATATTACCAAATACCCGTTTATGTATGGTTCCTTGTTCCTGTAAGTCATAGAGTTGATGTTTTATACTCTATAACCTATCTCGGTTATCTAACTGTTGCCCACCATAAGTATCAATATTACGTTTGGCAACACTATCATCGAACTCTGGCAACCCTAATCATTACCACAGAAACTGTAGTTCGTCCTTCATTTGTTAAATTTTGTTTTTTTTTATTAAGTGTGAACCCTAGCACTGATGCCACACGGTTCAGACGCATCGAACGAAAGTGAAATTCAGTTCGTCTCGGCCGCCGACCTCGAACATTCATATATACGAAATTATTCATACTCAATTATATGAAATGACTTTGTTAATGAAACAGGGGTCACTGTTTGTCGAACTATTTAGTGTCCGCTGTAATAAGCGGTTAATGACCGGTCGATTAATATCGACACGCCTTGTGTAATAGTCATTGTTATATTTTGAAGGTCAACGATACGTATCAGGTGTTAGACAATTGGTGAAAAGTAAATGATTATTGTCTTGCTTAAAGATAAGTCAGTATTCTTTTTAAAAAATAGTTTTAGCGGAATAGTAATACTATACGTAATACAGACTGAAAATCAGTATTGCACAAAACTGATTCTAAATATAACATCTATTCTTAGCCAAAATGTTATTTTAGTGTCCCAAAGCAAAAAATAGAGCATTTAAAGAAAACACACATTTTTTTCAATTATCAGCTATCTTTAAGACTGAAAGTTTTACCAAGCTAGTAGCCTGGCGTGATGGACTGGACTATGGCATAGCCCTCTGATGCATACTGAGAAGAGTCTCACGCTCAGCAGGGTAGCAATTTATAAAAGAGGGCATATCGAACTGTGTTTTAAAAAAAAATTTATGAACTGAATATGATATTTTTAAATTACAATCATAACTCCATGCCTTTTATGATACAGAGTTTAGTTCTTTCCCTCTATCCCTCTATCCAGCATAGTACACAACAACAATATATAATTAAAGATCAATACCTCACTCCTGCATGCCTCACAAATGACCTACCTATAGAACACAGACTAGGCTGTATTATTAGATTCAATAGTCGTAAATATACAAAGATTAAATACACGACGACCCTAGAAGGTAGGAGAGTAAATTGGTTCATATTTCATGTAACAGACACGAAGTTAAGTTATCAATGTAAACAAAAATTACCTTAGGAATAAATTTAGCTAAAGAATTGCACAAATACACCTACAATCGTTAAGTTCTTAATGATTGTTGAAGAATGCTTATACCTTTAAGTCTGCCATTCTATTAAAGAGTCACCGTTTCTCTCAAACATTTTATGTTGATAATTACGTAAACTAACCGCAATTCCACTTCTGAAGCTGACCACCCTCTGTCAGCTCTTGACACGAATCTCCACGCCACGATCGTTTCCCCTCACTCTCTCTCGACTCTCTCTACCAGCTACTGCAGCGGAAGCTCTTCCCCACTTCCGCTCCTATCGCACACAATCATGTTACTTTGAACAATGTGGTCGCCCTGAGGATAAAATTCGATTGTTTTTCATTAAATTATTGGTAACAATAAAGCTCTATCGAAACTATTGAAAGTGTAAGTGCCAAAAAACGAAATACGCGCCATAAAGCCGCCATATTATTGTTTTTATCAAAAAAATTATACACAGGGTCACTCGGGTTAACGTAAGGATTTTAACGATACCCCATACATACAAATCTGTTCAGGCATTTAGAAGTTATGGTGAAATAGAGAAACTCCCATACATTAATCTCGAAAACATTACACTCCTTTTTTGGGCAGTCGTGGAAAAAGGAAAGAAAATCGGGTTAACAAACAGTAGAATAAGATACTGAAGTGTTTTATCTTCACATGTTTATATTTATATAAGTACCTAATATACTATATATTATAATAAAATAATTTGTGATCATTCGTCTGACGCTCAAACATCCTTTGTATCAACAACAAAACATATAGATGTGTCCTGTTTGACTAAGAATTCCACAAGCGATCATAAAAAAATGTAAATTGATTAATATACGACAAATATATTTCCCCAAATATTATATCAGTATAGTCATCGGCCATAATAATATATTCACACAATATATCAAGGTGAACCAGTAACATTATAATATCAATTTATTAACATATTTCGTGAGAATAAGTTCGTGTTACGATAATTGTGAACGTGGAGAAGCAATTGGCTGTTATACTGCTTGCCCTCCGTCTCTGGTACTGCTGATAGATTTATATCTTGCCGTGTAGACAATTTATTAAATGCTAATGTATAATATCGAATTGTTATTAAAATAATGGACTTTGCGTCTTGAACTCGTTTGTCGATAGAATTGTATAAATCGTTTTTAGTTCCGTCTTTGCACGAGGCGCTTTTCCAGATTTCCATACGATAGTATTACAGCATTGAAGAAGGGGCTACTACTAGGGGATACTAACCACCTTCTTATGTACTGTGAAACTCCAAGACTATATCGCAAGCGGTGACACCGCTTCGTTTAAAGATGATCACTACTATGAGTGAAGTAATCAGGGAAGTGTCGCCAGGTAGCACTTTATCCTTCACTGCTCCGTTCCTTAGGGGCGTAGCGTGATACTACATAGTCTATAGCCTTCCTCAATGAATACTCTATCCAATACAAAAGTAATTTTTCGAAGCCGACATGTAGTTCTAGAGATTAGCGAGTTTAAAAAATCAAACAAAAAAAACTCTCGTGCATTTTTTCGCTCGGTCTAAGTTGAGCCTACTCAGTCGTTAATAGGCCTGTGCTCAAAATGAAAGGTCGTATGGCTAAAATAAACATGATAATGGTAGGCGTAGGTAGTGATATAGTGCGTTGTAAGTTCTTCGTATGTTGAAGGCTTTCAGTAGAGCATGTCGCAGGTTAGCTAAAA
The DNA here is from genome assembly GCA_949752705.1 of Callimorpha dominula. NCBI lineage: Eukaryota > Metazoa > Arthropoda > Insecta > Lepidoptera > Erebidae > Callimorpha > Callimorpha dominula. The sequence goes on along the minus strand of OX456992.1, from coordinate 1,377,582 downwards.
CATTGCATTTTAGTTTAAGTTATGACTTTATGACAGTTTAATACCAAAACAGCGAAGTTATGAGCAATTAAAATCAGTGGAATAAATGTATTCATTAAATTAAAATGTATATTGCAGCCTCTCTGTTCATCTATGTGTGTCTATCAATCCAATGATCGCCTGGAAAAGATTGAAAATTACGATAAGGTCCCCTCAAACCTTCAAGAAAAGAGCGTACTCCTATCTCAAAGGCCGGCAGCGCACTTGTGACTCTTGAGTTGCAGGACGGTAGTCACTTACCATCAGGTGACCCGCCTGCTCGTTTGCCCCCTATAATATATATAAAAAAATATTGTACATAATATTAGCTAGTAAATAGATATAAGTAAAATATTGCAACGTATGGTTTTGTGTACAATATAGTGTTTATCTATCTAACTATACTAATATGTTATTGTCCTGTTCGATTATTTGTACAAGTGGTTTTTGGTATGGAACAAAATTAACGAAATTTAAAAAAAAAACTAGAGGAAACGAAAGGTTTTAATTGACTTATTTAAATCAACATTTGTGTAATTGGATTTACCGGTTTCATTGCTAGAAAACCAAAAAATACATTATATTAGAAACGAAGCAGAAACAAATAAATATTGTTACTTGATTCAGAGCGAGCGCGTTTACGAAACACAACGATAGTCTGATGATGAAGCCAGGAGGTGGATAGTGGAATTCTTTTTTACTTTATTAATTCTGTAGGCCATTAAAGCGTGTTTTTAGTTTCACTGTACTATAATTTATAGTTTTATTGTCAAATCAAATCAAATCACTTTACTTGCGGGAATTGGTACAGATATGATGGTACAAAAAAAATGTTGTCCCTCACAATTCACCAAAATTGGCATGCAAAAAAACTTGGCACAAAAATAATGTCAAGATAATAATACTAAACTCGAATGATACCAATGGAGTTATTTAAAAACAACAATACAGGTTAGTCATAAAAAATGTAAAAATTTGTACTTCACTGATCGGTTACTAACTATATTAAAAAGTAATTCAATTGATAACAGAAATCGTCTGCTGGTTTGCCAGCTAAACGTTAAAAAGAAAAAAAACTCTTCTGAATAAAAATAACATTAATAATTTCAGTTTTTTTTTAATACAAGCAACTATAGCTATTAATGTACCATTAGTAGCTACAGATTCTAAAGTGGTAATTACAAAATGTGCAGTATCGTATACAATCCTTAAACCATTACGTATTGTTTCAACGAGCAAACACAATGAGCAATATATTCGCGGTTGTAGTCCACGGGCCCGGAGGGTAATTCTTTGGTTGAAGTTCTTGTAAGTTGACTTTGTAGTTACATTTTACATAACTAAGTACAAATTTACCTGTACCCTATGATGTAAAGTAAGTGAAAATTTTTAGAAAAGCGAGATCCAATAAATTATTTCTAAAAAGGTCATGGTGAACTTTACAACAGACTATCATAATTCAATGCGTATTTATAGTTACGTGTCTGTACTGTTGACGGTTGCGGAGTTCTCTCGTTTGGAGCTAATCTGGCACAATCAAGCCTTGGTTATCATAAAAACGCATTGTCATCGGAACTGAAAGAACATATAATTCAACTTCAACTTCAAGAATTTAATCTAGACTAACAAACATTGCAAGTTAAACAACACACAAACATAATATTCACGCCTATATCTCGAAAGGGGTAGGCAGAGGTGTATTAAACACCCACACTTTGCCAACTATAATTTGATACCGCTCACGTAGTAGCGGGCAAGCCTATTGCCGTCAGGGCACTTTGGGAATTAAATATTGCAAGGAAGGGAAGACAATGCTTTCATTTGAAGGGGATATTGCTTATAAAGACAGGTTGGGGAGTCTAAGTACTGGCTCGAGCTGGTCAGGCAGGTCAGGGTTGCATGCCTGTAACTCCTACTAGCTGTTGTCGTGAAGCCCGAGCTCTCTAAGCTAAGAAGTTAAACAAAAACTTGGAAAAACCAACTAAGCCAAATGCTCATGTTTCGAGTGCGTTCACGTGGATAATGTATTGGATGAGGATTTGGGAGACGCGATAGCCATGGCGCTACCACCGGGATAAGTGAAAATTTTAGCATAACGAGGTTTGATGAGATGAATTAGTAGTTAGAAGCTAAAAAACACATTTTAATAGCGAACCGAATTTAATAAAAAACAGAGTTTTAATAACCACCTCTAACATCAGACCATCGTCACCAATCTATTAGACTTGTCAAAACAAATCATATGAGTCCAAACTCAAGGGGTTTACTAGTAACCACTGAAGAGTTCCACTATCCTTCTCCTGGCTCCAACAGCAGATCAGCTCGAAGATGCCAAATTATAGTACTGTCATTCGGAATAGATACACATAAAAAGTTTCATATCATACGATAAGTAGGTTAAAATCGACCTCTAAGATTATTTACATTGAAATGAAGCTCATAGCTTAAAGCGTATTAATTAAACAAACACTGTTATGTTTGTGAGAATAACAATATGAAAAAATGGAAATTATTTTTATGGTATAGGAGGCAAACGAGCAGATGGGTCACCTGATGGTAAATGACTACCGCCGCCCATAAGCACCTGTAACTCAAGAGTCACTAGTGCGTTGCCGCCCTTTAAGGTGGGAGTAGATGAAGAGGGGGAGGGGGGGAAGAGTGGGAATCAGGGAAAGGGGGGAGAGGGTAAGGACGGGAATAGGGGAGAAGGAAGGGTTAGGGCCTCCGGTAACCTCACTCACGCGGCGAAATGCAATGGAATCATTGCTTCACTGCCGGTTTTCTGTGAGGTCGTGGTATCGAGCGGAGTCGAGCCGGCCCATACGTGCCGAAGCATGGCTCTCCCACATTAAAGTGCTAGTTGTGTAGTGCATGTTGGTAAAAGACTTCTTTTAAGTTTAGTCTTTTTAGTTTGGATCTAGCGATTTATTTTTTATTCAACTAAAGCGGCTGACAATCATACGGACTGTGTCATAGTAAAAAGTCCTCATAGAAAACCGGCCATAACCTTTTCGGCTTTTGTAAAAAAAAAAAATTTCCAACATTTTATTTGCTGTGAGTTTCTTTATGATATAGACAACATCTGCTTACCTCACGTACTTATCACAATAGGATCACGAACAAGCCGAGTTGAATAAATATTTTCTATAGAAATGAACAGTGAAAGTGAATAAACACTTGCGTGGTGAAATGTTTTGAATTCCTCAATTAATGGAATATGAAGAAAGCAATTTCTTTCCTGTGTTAATTAGGCTATATATGGCCTATCGTTACTGAGCCAAGAGCTTATAAAATTATTAATAAGTCAATAAAATAATAATTTCAACATCCATTACACAGAATGTTGGTATCTAATAACTTTAAACGGTTTTTTTTTATAACTTAATATATAAAAAAATCGTGTCACGTTACTTGTTCGCGATGAACTCCTAAACTAAAGAACCAATTTTAATGAAATTTTGCACAATAAAATAAGGATAGTTTTTATACAATATTTTTATTGCAAATTACTTAGTCACAGCAACGCGTGGCCGGGTACCTAGTATAATCCTTCTAATATTATAAACGTGAGAGTTGGTTGAAGTGCGTATCCCTTTCACGCAAAAACAACTGAACCGATTGCGATGAAACTTGGTATGTAGATACCAGCTATCTACTTACCAAGTTTCATCGCAATCGATCCTGGATTAACACGTTGGCTACTTTTTATCCCGATGTTCATACCGCACCGGTATCTACGCGGGTGAAACCGCAGTCATACTATTATGTATTCTCTGCCGCGGGGCGCAGCTAGTTATATATTTCGTATATCTCGAAAACGGCTCTAACGATTTGGATGAAATTTTGTATTTGGATGAGGTTTGGCTTTTTAAGTTTATCTAAACAGCTTTCATTCCTGAGAAAACGCGATTAAAAAAACTAATCTTGGTCGCCCAGTTACTAATTGATTGAAGTGAGGATAGACGCTATAGACTGGAGATATTTTAGTTTAGACTTACAGCTAACATAATCACCTCATTCTGTATTTTTATCACACTTTTCCCACTTTTAATATATGAACTATCAAGTATATCCTATTTAGAGATGTCAGAATTTTTTAAGTATAGTATTTATTCGTGGATCATTAACGTAAACAAAGTGTTTTACCCCTTTTATCGATTGATCTCCGTCACAATTCCGTCACGGGCCCATCTCTACTAATTGAGCTGAGAGCGACTAAAGTAAACACGATTTAGTCATGCCCATGAAACAATTAAGGAGAAAAACTTCAGAAAGCGGCTCTCAGAACATCATAATACAAACAGTTACACCTCTATTGAGAAAAATTAAACTATGAAGTATTCATTACGAAAACTGAGCACAACGAGGGAGCAATGACCATATAACAAAGGGTAGCCGATGGAAGGTACAATATTGATTTACTATCGAGATTGAAATGATAAAAGAAGAAATTTTGTACATGATTTGTTTAGTTCTAAAATGTAATTAAAATAACACTCAAGCAGACCAAGACTAGTCATATTCATCGATCTCTGGAGTCCGTTTAAACCAAATATTACGAGAGATTTTATCTTCATGTATGTTTTGATTTGTATGTTTTGATGTGATTTTATCTTCTCTAATTTCTACCGCTTTTATAATGGTTTCTGTTCAGAATTCTCGTTTTAATAACTAATATAACTTTGGCTACTTTTTAACCGACGAAAAAACAGAGAACAGAGGACGTTCTCAATCAACCCGTATATTTGTTTTTTATTATGTTTTTATGTAAACGCATAACTTTTAATTACCTCTAACCACGATTTAAAAAAAAAATAAGTTACAAATATTATCATATTCTTATTTTTAAGAAAATAATCCTGTTAACGCCAGTATCTGCCAATTCATTAGTCAAAGAAAACTATATTATTATTTATATTAATAAATAATTATATCTCAGAGTACACGAACTTAATAAAATTAAAATACACAAACGTAACATTCAATTAAATATGATATTAAATTGAATTAATAAAATCTATTTAATATCATATTTAATTGAAGGCAAACACACGAACTTAATAAAATTAAAATACATTTATTTTGTAATTTGACCAAACCAGGTAGTCTACCTGGTAACTTCGTTAATTTAACAATTAAATTATCGTAAAGCCAATAAAATTTGTGTCCTACATTTTTAATGAACACCTACATTTATGATGATTAAAATTAATAAAAATCCATTCTGTATAAACTACATCGAGCTTTTTACTAAATTTTCAAATTTAATTTTATTCGAAAAAAAATGAACACACACATCCAAGTTTACGATTTGATAAACTAAAAAATACACAACATCCTTATTACGTAAAGATAAGAGGAAGCGCCATCAAACATATTGTTCAAGCAACTAATTGCTGGACAAATTGTTGATTTTCTTTCCAAATACTTTTGATTCCATGAAACGGTTGTCAAGGATATTCCAAACTTAAAAATCTCGATTACAACATTATGCAATTTTACCAACGAATATTTACCTTACGATTACGGCAGGAGTAAACAGAGGCGTGGTTACAAACATGTGATATTTTGATTGCCTTTCACTGGCGATAATAGCGGGCTACTTTGACTGCGTGGTGTTTACTGCGGCCCAAGTGCAAGCGAGGCGAAGAAGTACTATGTTAAAATAACTCTATTCATTAATCTCTAAAAAAAGTTTGTGGATATTAATCATTAATACAAGCTGAATATGCTTAAGTTTTAAACGAACATGACATCGGGCAAAAAAACTGTATTGACTGACAACTGAAGAGTTGGTTAGAACGGACTACGCTTAGGGGAGATAACAGTGTGATTTGATAAACACAGGAATTCCTTGGAGCGGAGCTGTAACATAAGCGCTACATAAATAAATTGTCAAAGCAGCCAATGGCCCTTTCCTTAAGATCATTATAACCTAGGCTATGGAAGTTTGTGCCGCCCCACCGAAACCCCGTTTGGATGACGGCCCGAGGCGGTTTCCACACGATCAAAATAAAAAGGCTGTGGAAGTTTGAAACATGGAGTAAAAATTTATTAAAGGTATAAAAATCCGGCACAGATATTTTTTCTACGCAAGTCGTTTATAACTTGGGTACACTCAACACTGTGTACGTTGCAGAATACAGGTTTGGGACACACGTGCGCACGTTATCATTTATAAACAAATTGTTTTCATACAACGATGTTCCGTATTTCATGTTGATGATGATCAGTTCTTTAGTTACAGACTACAGTACGTCCATTTTTATCGCCTTTATCGTATGCGGTAGGAATATAATATGTTTGTAAGTACTCTAACCAGAGTTTTGTAAGGGTGACATTATTATGTTTGGTTTCGCGAAAATATTTTAACACACACATAGGTATTTATACTTTTATATTTATCTGATAATCACCTTTCGAATCTGCTTTATATATAAATTTGTTCCAGTAACGTCAATATTTACTATGACAAATGTGCTTTATCGTTTAGAATTATACTCAAGATAGAACATCGACAGAAATACTAAAGAGCCTGAAACATTCACCACAAACAACACCCGCTCTAGAGTAGTTATGAACCGCGTCACTCAAACTAATGAAAACAGAAAAAAATACATTCACCAAAAAACTACCACCAATGTCACTTGCTACTTCATAAAACTAAGTATTTGTATTATTAAATATAGTATAATAATATTTGGTCATCAATTGGTTTACGGCTTCATAAACCAATTTGAAAAGTTCAATAAAGCTAATTACATCCATAAAATGTTATAAATATTAAGTCCAGAACAATATATGCTAATGTAAAACACTTTTCTTCAACTGCAATAAACAGCAACATAAACAAAAACTAGTTTATATGCACCGATGCAACGCTCCCTAGTTCAAATTTATCACTTAAGCTATACGTTATTTCGTAACTGAGCAGGAAAAAACTATGAATGAAATGAGATAACGAAACCAGTAGCAATATTCACACGGTCCTGTTATAGCTATAAGTGGGTACATAATATTGTGAAATATGTTTCCTAGTTGCTCACTTGCGACTAATACGCAAACCTATCGCGATTGATTGTTTTTGAGTTGTAATGGAGCTGTTTTTCATTTTGCAGTTGTAAAATTTCTTCGTTTAGTTTTTTTTTTAAAGTTCGTACTGAAAAGGTACAATGTCGATAATTTTTATAAATATCTGCAATATAGGTCACGTGGTTAGTCTTTAGCTATTAACTTAGTTTACTCTTTATAATGATATATTTTAACAGCATAATTTGAAAGTGTGTTTCATTTCTAGATTTAGGAAATGGCGACTATAGTGATACCCCGCGTGCATATGTACACTTCACTGGCACGCCCACTCACTATAGATACGCAAGCTGACACGTCTGCACTCGCCTGTGCTCATGCAATACTGACCAACCCGTCATCTCCACAGTAAGCACGAGATAGTGCTTATGACTATTATTTAGTTCTACCCTACATACACTACACCGACGATAATTCATAATTACAAAAAATCATCTGTGATCGTTCAAGTTCGGAAGCTTTCTGTTTATTGTTTGCCATTAAAAATAAATCATATAGATAATTGCTTTGTGTAAAACTTATAAGAACATTCTTATTTTAAACCAATGGCAATGACGTATAAATCTATGTTACGGAATTGTAATAAAATTAGTTTTACAACAAATCTTACAATGGCCATGACTACGTTAGATACGCGAAATAACCCGTACAGCTAGTTTCATTACCATAACTTTTTAATAGTGTTCAAGGGTATAAAAAAATGAAACTTTGATTTGGAATTCAGCACAATTTAAAATAATTGTCTTGGTCACGGCTTTTTGCATAAAAATTGTTTTAAATCAAAATAGGAATAAAAGACAAAATCTATTTAAAACCGTAAATAGAACATCTATTACATTTTAGTAAGCACTACTATTTTTAAAAAGTTGAGTTCCACATTTAAAAAAAGCGCCTTGAATTGCCAGGGTGATGAGAACAACGGAAAAAACAGTAACGCGGTGCGTCAGGTTTTTCATCAAATAGTTTGATTTACTTAGTTGATAATCCTCATTACAATTAGTTCAGTGTTTAAATCTCTACTGCGTAATATGAAATAAGTACGCGCTTTCTTATTCTTCATGTACAAATACATATGTACATGTCAGTTGAAAATAATAACGGATACTACTCGTATGTATCGATAATGTGAGTTTTGCTACTGCACACTATATTCCGTACAGACAGTATTAATCAATAAATATTGTTTTTAACTAGAGGTTTTCTATAAAGTTTTTCTATTTTATACCACGTCGGTAGCAAACCAGCATAAGGCCCGCCTGATGGTAAGCTTATGGACGCTTGCGATTCCAGAGGACTAGCATACTTGTGCTCCTTTCTGGAAGAACCTCATACTGTAGTCACTAGAGAAAATCTGAGTAGGGAGCTCATTCCACAGCCGGAGTGTTCGCAGGAGAAAATTCATCTGGAACCGTACCGTGCGCCACCATTTAGGTTAATTTTATTAGGTCCTGCATATGGGGAAATCACTAGCTTACCAACTCAAGCAGTAGGTTCCCCCATGAGAGAGTTTTAGGATAAGAGTTGTAGAAAAAATAATTTTAATCTAGACTCCGCTGTATTTTATTCTTATCTCAGCCTTACTTGAAACTATTGAAGAAAGTCTCTATCACTTGAAGCAATAAGTTTGCTATTACTCTTTCGTCTTCCATTTTGTCCAGTAGAAATGTGATTTTAAAATTTATTTTTTTATCTTTATTTAACCTTACAGACAGTTTAACTTTCTCTGTAACAGAAATTTTTTAATGGGATATATCAATTGTGATTTTATTCTTTATTAGTGCTGTATTTATTGCACTATCAAAATTTACAAATCAATTAAACTATAACACTTACGTTTTATTTTAATTAGTTGCGTACTAGCGTCTAAACTAGGCCGAGCCTGTATCTTAGACGCCAGTTTCTTCGTGTGACACAATACTGATAAACAATTTGATTCGCACTTATAATTCACTAATGAATACAAAATCTAAACACTTCACCAATATTCTGAGATATTTGCACAACAATTTGTGCCAGTAGAAAGAATAGGTAGTATTAATCTGTAAGTACCCTCAACCCGCTCGTTAATTCTTCATCAATACCACTATAAGTGTGAACTTCGTCCAATTTTAGTAAACGTATGAGGCAAACACTCACTATTGCGAGTGTTTGCCTCATACGTTACAGTACATAGTGCAATAGGATGCATATTTATTCACATTATACAAACATGGCAGAATTATTTCGGTCTACAATAATATATATATATATATATATATATATATATATATATATATATATATATATATATATATTATTGTAGACCGAAATAATTCTGCCATGTTTGTATAATGTGAATAAATATATATATATATTTGTTGTTAATTAATAATCGCATAAAAACATTATAAATTTCATAAATTTATACAATTTTGCGTGTGTGAATGCGCGTGTGAAGTGTTAAAATAGGTTAAAATATAAACCTACAACTTCCTTAATTTTTAAAGCTTCAAGGAACAGCAGACAAAAATATCTGCTTTTAATTTCAACTTGATACGAGTACCTCCACGCATTGCTGATAAAAGTGTCTTGATAGAAATATAGATAGACGGACTAAAGGGTGTTTCTATAAGAGTTCCTTTTTCCTTTTGAAGAACGGAACCTTAAAAATATACAAAAAGTGATTACACGCTATTCTACACGCTCTGTTGACTTGTACAATACGAAGATAAACATATAAAGCTGACTCGCGATTATACTATTACAACAAAAACATATTGATCTCACACTCTGTTGCCTCTCCAACAATGGACACTGCCATCAATGGCAGCTGACCCACACCCAAGGATGCCCTGACCTGAGGTAGGTACAATAAAAACATCGATAAAAAAGCACGGCATCGTCGATAGAAATAAAAACTTATCAATTTTACGCTACTACTTACAAATTGAGCGGAGTTTTTTGTTGATACGAGTGATTGATTCGGTTAGTTTAAATCAAAATAGACTAGTTATTTAATTTTAATCGGCTAGTATTATGACCTTTCCTAAAACTTGTAGCATTGTTGCCAACTTAAGCCGCAAATTTAGGAGGAACTTTTTTGCGGCTTATCGTGGTCACACTACAACGGAATTTAATAAAAGAGTTTTTGTTGAATTTAAAAACATTTTAAAAAGATTTTGGAGGTCTACAAAATTCTAGTCATATTACAAGTATGCCTATCCATCCAAAATGTAGGGGGTTAATAGGTTCCTCGTAGTTAGGGATCTATGGATGTTTTTGGAAAGATAAAAGATAACATAACCAGAGAAAGACTACTAACGTTTACTTAAAAATACATTCTTAAGCGTTACATTGTGACCTTCATACCTACATGAATATATTTAATTTCATTTCATGTCATATACTTTTCGGTTGCCACAAATAAAAAACCTTATAATCATAACAGAAAATAATACTATATTTTGACATATTACCACTTTTCTTCTATGAGTAGATACTCATTTACTTTTTTTTCGTTAATAAGTGTTTTTATTACTATGACAATTACAAAGTATTTTTAAGTCTGTGGCTAGTAACATATTTGTTGTTATGTGAGATATTAAAATCGAAAAATATCATTAACTTTAAAAAAACTATCCAACATAAATATTACTATCGAATTACAAAAATCTGATATGACAGGTGAAATACGAACACAAAGGTAAATCAAATCAACTTTCGTAATAAATCTTATTTAATAATGAACACACGGTGAAAGTCTTTCAACTTGTTTGTTAGTCATCTTGGAAACTAGTCATTTACATAATATACCTTTATGATTTAGAATCATTTTATATAGTGTTTATAATAAGATAATGTTTTGAAAATTTGATAGTCCCTAGCTTTCGCCTGGATCTATGATCTCATTTGTTTTTGTGCCAAACTACAACCTATCTCTGACCTAAATTTAATTCAAATCGAGTGATTGAATAAAACTATTCTTCCATATAAAATAAAGACTTTATTATGCTCAAATTTTCCAAATATGTCGGGCAAGTTTTCATATTTTATATTATAATAATTTCAAAACAAAAATTAACCAAATTTGACAACCTATTCTCAAATGATGTCGAAACCAGAGATATAATAATTTTCTTTTTTATAAATATTGTTTTTTTGACCTAATGACTGGCGATGATAGCAATATGTCTGAAAGCCGATGAACAAAATTCTTTGACTTCTACACAATATTCTACGAACTATAAAATTTTAAGAATATAATAAAATTAAATACAAATATTAATAAAAAATATGTTAGCTTATTTATAATCTGTGAATGTTTTATAATATTTATAATTGCAGCACATAATTAAGATACAGATTTTAATGGTTGATTTGGCATGATATGTAAACATTCATAACTACATTTAATGATAATGTTGATTCTCACAATAAAAACATAATAATTATTATGCACTGTTTAAACATTCGTCCGTATTGTGTACTGATACCATCATTATAAATATCTATACATTGTATCTGAGCTCTTTAAAACTAATATTACGATAAGACACTATCACGATAAGACACTATTACGTATTCGACGCAACAGTTACATTAGTGTGGGTGACCGCCGACAGGTCGAAAGACTTTCTCGAGATGGGTGCGCCCTTGCTTTCTACGAGCGACGTTCTTGCGATGGACCGCAACGCTACTGTGATGGGTGCCGGCAGAATGTAGGCGTTATTTATTATCTACTTACTATTGTCTAGGAAATCACAATTTAATAATATGTTTAATATGTATGAGTAAACTATTGCAAATATTATAAGTATTTATGTAATTAAGTGTCATGGACATGGATATCACTACATATTATAAAAAACAAAGACCCCCGCCGCGTCTGTCTGTCTGTTCGCAATAAACTCAAAACTACTGAACGGATGTTCATGCGGTTTTCACCAACAGATAAAGCGATTAATGAGGAAGGTTTAGGTGTATACTTTGTTAAGGTTTTGTGTACCTTAACAAAGTATACACCTAAACCTTCAATTTAAAATTGGTTGTAAAATTGATGTGTAATTGTTGAAGATGTCCCTGCTACCCGTGCGAAGCCGGGGCGGGTTGCTAGTAGTAAATAAGTAGAAATGACACATTTTGATTTTAAAAAAGCTTTTGACCGCGTTGATAATTATATGTTTGGTACTTGAAAAGATAAGGAAAAAGCTTTTAAATAACATTTTTTGTGTTTACTTACTTTTAAAGTTACGTATTCCATGATGTATTTATGTATATGTACGGGAAAACCACTGCACCAGTCAGCCTGTGACCACGGCCAGTGCAACCATCAATTTAGAGGTATGTACCTAATACCTACTTCGTGATCGCATTAATTGGCGAATAAATACATAATTTTCTGTACTATTTTTTTAATTATGTATGACGTGTTTTGTGTCAGCTTGACAAGTGTGTGAAGTACAGAACGTTTACAAAAAATCACATATGTTAAGATTTCGAGAAATTGTTAACAGAGCTTTTGCTGTCAACGATTTCTCGAAATCCTAACCAAACACGAAATATAAACAGTTCGTATTGAATATTGACACACGAATATTTAACACTATCGATAAATAATGAACTCAAAATGTGATTATGTGACGTGAAATAAGTAGGGTTGGCACAGTTCGCACAATTAATATAAAACGAATGTCTAAGAGTATTTACGACATTAAAATAACAGTCCAAATATTGATTTTGACGTTCGATTTATGATATTTTCGATAATTCTAACCAACGCACTTAATATTTACAAGCGAAAATGAGTTTTTACTTAGGATTATACGTACTACAATGGAAGTTAATAAATTCTATTAATTAATTCTATTACTAGTCATTTTAACGTCTAAAGGGAAACTTAGATATATAAAAAAATATTTTGAATCAAAAATGTGAAAAAAATTTCGCAAATATATCTAACTTTCACTTAATTTAAATATAATATATTAAGTTCATAGCTACGTCACAAAACAGAGACTTCAAATAATTTCTCATTTTTGTCCATTAGTTAATTGCCTCTGTTATGCAAGCAATGCGCTTCATTAATCTATTATTTAAACGATGATTGTCAAGTGACAGCCCTGAACAATGGTTTGTTAGCGACACGGGCGCGGCGCGTGGTTCGTGAAATGTTGACCAAACCTTCACATTTAGACTCCGCTGATACAGGGCTCAGAAAAAATGTTGGTTGTTTGCTAAACGCTCCACTTAAGATAAAGTTTAATTTAGTATTAACACCCTCAGCACCAAACTTTATGTGGCATTTATTTTATTTGATGCTAAGCTTTTGCCCACGACTTCGTTCGTGTGCAAATATCCTCAAACTTTCCCATTTATAATAGTAGTAATATATATATTTTGTGCCTAAAACAATAAATCTGTTAACCACGACACAATTTTACATTCAATTTAACTAAATTTTTAATCACATTGGCCCCAATTCTGTTACTTCACTCGCTAAATTAAAATTCACAAAATTTTCTTCATATAAAAGGTAAACCTTGTGCACTTAGAAACAAGGTCTTATTTCAAATTGAAACAAGTATGTAACATATGTCGCTATCGAAATAAGCAATTTATTTGTCGACTAAAGTCTGATACGCTTAAATAAACTTTAATATATAACGCTATCCGTTGAATGCCATCTCTTTTGCTCTGTGTTTTTAGTAAGCGTCTTCGTAGGTGTAGATTAAAAACACGTCATCCTTGTTCGTTTTGAACAAGTTTTTATACGGCAATTATACAGCGTTTGAATAAATGAAGACTCTCGCTGCGTGGAAATAAAGTTGAGTATACGTTCACAGGTTGTAGTGAAATTTAGCGGCGCTGAGAAATAGATGCTAGTAACAAATAGACCTTATTACGAAGAACACTAGGTTGATTTCATATGAAGAAATTAAGTCAGGTTTTAGTTTAGTCGAGTGTACAATAGAATCGGCACCATTGTCTCGTGTGTTGAGTTTCTAGGACCAGCTGAGTCCTGACTTGATCATATCAAATCGGGTGAAATCGATTCGTATGGAGGCTAATTGACCAATTTCGTCATTTTAGTCTGTTTGCAAACGGCATACTAAGCGGATGTGTTTTGCGTTTTATTGAACAGTGGTGTGTTATTAACGTGTTTTATCAGTTCGGTGGTTATATTAAAAGTCGATTTACATTATAAGATCAATACAGGTAGCATTTCTTGATAGAAAACTGTTAGGTATATGGAAACCTTTCTTAAAAACATCCATCCAGCACAGTAAATAAAATCAAATGAGAAGGCGATTTCGTTCTGTACGTGTGATCGCGTACCTACTCTAATCGTAAGCCAATTCAATCGCACATCTGATCAGTAGTAAAATTGTATCGTGTGAAGCCGTTTAAGTATGACCGATTCCCACACCACTCGATCCGGAAAATGCGTCAGGCCAGAGCTTTCTAACCTTGTCCGCTTGATTTATGGGTAAAGTGGAAAACAAAGGACGATATTACTGTGATATTACTGTAATTTCATAGTTCTTATTCACAACAGTTTGATGGACAATATTTATATGTTTTTAATTTGGATTAAATAGCAGTAGTAGTCAAGTAAAAATTATGTGCCAATGTGTAGTGTTGTATACGTGGCGCCTATTGTTTTTTTAATTATCTATACATTGTATTAGTTTCACTTGTAACTAACTGACAATTATATATAAAATTACAAATAATAATTCGCTTATTGACACTTTATCTATAAACAAACATTTCCATATTTTATTTACATTTCCATATTACCATTATACGTCTACCATAGACCACAAAATGGTACCAAAATAGCAATTCAATGTAAAATGACATTCATCTTTGTTTAATGAATTTACATTGAAGGTATATAAAACTCGATATTAAACCAAGAAATATGCCAGAACCAATTTTAATTCCATTTTTCCCAACAAATAGACAAAAGAATGTCTGTCTACCTTTCCAAAACATACTTAATTGTTGTTTCATTACAAAGCCAATTATTACACATGCTTTTTAATCAAATTACTGAGAAAGCATAAATATTGGTATGCGACCTTAATCATTTCTATTGTTGCCTAACTCAAAAGCAATAAAAAAACTATGCGATCACCAACGAAATCATATTGACAGTGCGTGCGCCGGCTACCTTCGTGTCGGCTTGCACTCATAATTATGGATTAATATAATTGTTCAATGGTTAGATTATAAATGTAGTTTTACTTCTTACTTCACAGTTCATTGATCTTTTAAAAGTGAGACTGCGAGTTACTATTTAAACCGTTTGCATTTTAGACCAAATAACTATGTTTAATAACGAACAGAGGGAACGAGAGAAAGAGAATGGAGGTCAAGGAGATTATTAATCTCAGAGCGTCATGAAAAGCGAGGAAGGAAGTTTAGAGTTTAGAAGTAAGTATATTTATGTAAATGATAGAATTGCACGTTAATGTGTAACACCTTTCATTTGGCACCATCCATATCATATATTTACACCTAGGGATGGAAGCACTCCTTTAAAAAAAACTTCAGCTTAAATAAGCTAACATATGAAAAATTATTGGTTCTATTGCTGGGTTTTAGATATCCTTAGCTAACCATAGCTAGTGCAAAGACAGCCTAACGCTTGTTTGGTAAAAGTACATTATGTAAGCAGATATCATAGTAAACAAACAGTCCACCATGAAAACGCCTCTATCAATACATGGACATAACCTCAACTATCTCGACAAACAACTGACAACAAATAGAGAAATCGTTATACCCCTGTTATTGTCCACGAAGTGTTTACTTAAAATTGAGAGTAGAAAGTAAAATTATGCTAATAGTACATTAAGTATTGCGTAGTGCTTTCGCGTGTACTTTTATACAACGAATGGAAACAGAAATAATGTACGAGGGCGGCACTGAAAATTTCGGGAATTAAGGAAGTGACACAACATTACTATTTAAAAATGTATTTATTGCTTTTCGAAGTATTCTTCGCGAAATTTGGCACATTTTTCCATACGATGGAACCAATCATTGAAGCAACCATTCCATTCGGAAGTTGGAGTCTCCAAAATGGCTGTTTTGTAGGCGTCCACAGCTTCTTCAGTAATGAAAATCTCTGACCACGCAATTTATTCTTTATTTTAGGGCTGTACGGCGGATGGCCTAATAATTCTATGTTTTCTTGCTTTAAAATCTCTTTTGTTCTGTGCGCGGTGTAAGAACTCGCATTGTCGTGATGGAGGATGATGCGGCGGTTGCAGTTCTCTTTACGGAGTTCAGAAACGACCTGTGGCAAACAAATGCTAGCATACCATTCTGCATTAACCGTTCTTTGTCCCTAAGAGAAATAGTCGCAACATGGCCGGTTTTGTAGACAAACGTGACCACCATTTTTTTTGCAACACTCTGTGAACGAACAATTTTTGTTGGCTTTAACTCATTTTCGAACACCCAAACTCGTGACTGGTTTTTTGTTTCGGGTTCGCAAGTGTATATCCAAGATTCGTCACCTGATACGATGTTGTATACAGCATTTGAGGATCCTGCGTGGAATCTTTCGAGAGTTCTGACGCACCAAGTAACTCGAGCCGCTTTTTGCTCTTTACAGAGCGAATGCGGTATCCATCAGGAAAACAACTTTTTTACACCTAATTGTTCATGCAAGATTATTTGTATTTGACTCATGCCAATGTCTAAAGTTGCCTGAATTTCGCGGTATGTCACATGTCGATCTTCCTCAATCAGCTTCCGCACAGCATCAACGTTTTCTTGGGTGATTGCAGTTTTTGGACGACCTTGACGGGGATCATCACTGAGATTGACACGTATACGTTGAAATTCAGCAAACCAGCGATAAATTGTGGTTTTGGATGGGGCTTTATCACCAAATGCAGAAATCATCCGGTCAACACACGGTTTTTGCGTTAAACCACTTCGAAAGTCATAATAAATCATCACTCTTGCATTTTCTCGAGTCAATTCCATTTTCTCAACGACTAAACAAGTTTGACAAAACCTTGTGATAAGACCGAGAATCTTTTTTTAAATATATAAATGGTATTTGATTTTTAAAACCAAGGAGTTTTCAATTAAAAAGATTTTAATATGACAGAAACAGTGGAAATATTCCATTCCCGATACTTTTAGTGCAGCCTATGTAATCATGTCTTCTTATAACACTTTATGAGTAAGAAGGCATGATTATGGCAAAAATTTGAGTATTTTTAACCCTACTGCTTGAGAAACTGCCTCTTCTTTATTAAGAGGTGCAGTGCCGAAAGGTTTTTAATGCTGTAGATTAAGTGCGCATGCCATCTGTGATTGCCATACAGGCTGGTCTTTGAAAGCGCTTTAGTTATGAGATCGGAGTAATGCCCCAGATTACTGCTCCGTAATATATCATTGGTCATATTACTGCGGTATAGAGCCCAGGGACGATATTAGAGGCAAAGCCCCATGTTCTACTTATCGTTCTGCGGCACTGCGAGAACGATTTTGTAGCTGTATTTATTTTTCGTCTATAAGTGGGCGCTTCAAATCAGCTTCTTGTCTAGTTTGATGTAACTACTCCCTAAATACTTTACCGCGCTAACCAGTTGGAGTTCAGTACTAAACAGTTTGGGCAGTTTGCTACTTGATTTTATTTGCATTGAAGTCGAATGGTCTATCTGATTATACTTGCAACCCCAGACATTAAGGTCGAACGGTCTATCTGATTTAATTACACGTTTTGCAGTTGCAAAATAAGACATATTTGTAACACTTATAAATGCACATACTTAAATTAAAACACGACACCTAACGAATGCGCTGCGAGGGGCATATGCTTGCGCCATCGTATACAAATACAAATCGTATACAGTCAGCATCATGTCACTACATCGATATAGACTGTAAGTCTTATATACTAATTGCATCTTTTGCCCACCGATTCGACCGTGTTAGGGCTTTTGCTATCACTCGGGAACAGTCAGTTCTATTTTTCTGTCTGAAAAGTCCACCCAGTCGTTTTCTGGACCTCTGAACAACAAACATTTAATGATGAACCGTTGAATAATTAGGATGTGAAACCGTAACAGACAGACATAGTTTCTTTCGCATTTATAATTATTATTTATTGGGAACTGAAAATTTCACTTTACAATTTCAAACGAAGAAAGATCTAAGAACCGCGAGGTGACTAGACGATTTCCAAGTTCAGTGAAAACCTGACATAGCTTTCGCGCTCCATACGCCAACACAAGTAATGATTTAGCGTTTATGGTAAAACAATCTAAGCTTTTCACAAACACATTGTGGAGTAAAACCGCATAATGCTTTGGTCTTTTCTGACTTGTTTTAAAATGTAGTTGCTTTGTTTTGTTTTCTTGTTGAAAGTACAGTAACAGTTTTACTACGAATGAGTATGTTACTTTTAAAGATTGTAGTACCTATTTTTTTTTTAAAGTGTTGAGAAGAAATAGTAAAGTATTAAGGTTTAATACTTTTATGCATTATGAAAGCTTACATATAATTATTGCTGGAAATTTATTTGGAAACCTTCTGCGATATTATTATCTTCGTAGAACAAATTAAACTTATGTTTTCGCAGAGTGAGTGAGGTTCCCGGAGGTCCTAACCCTTCCCTCCCCTCTCTCCTCTCCTCTTCCACCTTCTACAATACAAGGCTTGGTGACGGTAGATTGGAACTAATGAAGAAACCAGAAGGTATAAAAAACACTTTTTAATTCGATTCGCCATTACAGCGTGTTTTTAAGTTTAACTAAACTATAATTATATAAAGTACTTATAACGTAATATTTAAATCTACCCACTAAATGGTTCTACTGCCTTA
Organism: Callimorpha dominula; assembly: GCA_949752705.1. Taxonomy (NCBI): domain Eukaryota; kingdom Metazoa; phylum Arthropoda; class Insecta; order Lepidoptera; family Erebidae; genus Callimorpha; species Callimorpha dominula. The sequence continues at coordinate 1,358,642 of OX456992.1, read as the reverse complement.
AGGTTGTGGTTTAGTGGGTCAAGTGATTTAGATATGTAAATAACATACCATCCGAGGCTAACCATCTATTAGCGAACTTACTTGTTCATTAACAAGTAGTAGATAATGTTTATACCTTATAAGGTCAGTGGTAAGAGTACAATTATTTTTTAATTTAAATGGTGTAGCCTGAGAAGACTGTCATTGATCAAGTCTACTCGAGTAGTTTTTTTTCAGGGGTTTTGCTTTAGAGTAGAGTGCACAGGAGAAATAGGGTTAGCAATGTGATACCAATGGTGTTGGGACTTTCTATAGGCTCTTGTAACCCCTTACTAATTATAGGCTAGCCGTGTGATAAGGCGATTAATGATTGCGACATACCGTTTAATGCTTTCTCTTAACTTATTTATCCCCACTAGACAAGTCTCAATGAAATCTCTTTTTAAAGAAAACGGATGCCGAACAGGATATTGCTAATTAGTAGTCTCTATAGTCCTTTGCAAAACAAGGGAAAGTGTCACACACAGAGAAGGACATATGGTGCTTTGCATCCAGAAAAACAGTACTGTACCTGAGGGATGTAAAAAGAAATGATCGAATAAAAACTTTCGTGAGTGGTATTCATATTAATTGAGGATTTACGATGGGGGGCCCTTTTTCAAAGGTGGGCATCTTACCGCGTCGGTTGCAGGTGCCAGGCAGTACAGCACTCCCCATCGGGTCCGAAACTAGTCGAGCATCCCCGATATACACACATGAGTAAAACCGTATATCCTTCATTAATCACAAAATGTCTACCAACACAGTAAATGAAAGTAAATAGTAGGTATCATCATACTCCTAGTAAACATGGCTTAGTCAAACGCAAAACATACGAAAAACTAGTCAAAGTAATCTTTAAACTAGTCTTACTTTCAATAATCAGCAATATAATTACCAACATTGTAAAAAAGAACAACCCAATAAACAACCAATACGCCTATTACTACATAATAAAAACAAGCCTACCTCACTTCAACTATCTTATCCGCCCATACCGCTGTCACTATCAACGAAATAACAACACTCCTTAAAAACCTGATTATCAACCTTTAAATCAAACTAATAAAGTATACAATCAAATGGCTATACAAGTTTTTGCCATCATAACGCTGTTATACCACATATTCATTTGATAAGATACCAAACCACTTTCGAACATAGTTGACTTTCTAAGTAAATAAAAATCAACTTTAACAGGTGTTTGAAAGGTAGATCGAAGGTCGAAGACCTATATTTACGTGGATGCTGACCTCTGCCAACACCCTGCAAATTTGTTTTTAACTGACTTCAAAAAAGGAGGTTCTTAATGATAAATGAACCCATTTTGCAAATAGGTCGTTTGGTACACTTTAACACGTCGATTTCTTGCGCATTGAAACGCGGAAACAGACTCAAGAATCCAAGTCTACATAAATTAAAACTGTGCAAGTGGCATGTAGGCGTCCTGGGTGGTCTTTAAATGGTCTTCATTTCAGTTTTGACCTGAACTGGCCCTCTCCTCCTCACGACTACGTATTTGTTTATACTGCCCCCACCCCACCCAACTTTACGTTATATGAGCAGGGTCAGTATACCTGCATCAAGGTCCCGAGACGCAAGGACCTTTATACGGCAGGTCTTACCTCCAACGCCATGGCGCCGGTACTAATTAAGGCTAGTTACCCGTATGCCTATCGGTCACAGAAGATCGCCACTCGTGAAACCACACTCGCAGCGACCCCCCATTCGCAACCAGCACACTCCCTATTGTCCAGATAGGTACCGCAGCTGTAAGGCACGCTCACTTCCCGCATATTTGCATATGCTCGCGGTAAAACCGCTAAGTTCGTCAGAGAAGCCAACTACCAGTATCCAGCTCTTACCGGAGCTGTCAGCACGCTCACATCCCGATCTACAATTAAGTGTAGGTCTACCCTGGCCTACGGTCGGGTGTCCGGATCAGTGTCTAGTCACCTTTCTACTTGCTAAGCAGGCAAGTACCCGAGCTGCATCGGTCCGACGGGATCTCTGCTAAAGGACGCTCCAAGCCTCGCAGCGGAAAACCAAGGAGCCCTTCGCCTTAGACCGGTTAATTCCACTGCTCGCTGCGCGCGAGAACCGACGCTCCACCGACAATAGTGGAGCAGACGAACGTACCCGTTCTCTGCAGCTAACCACAATACCCCCACGGGTCCAACTCCAAAACCGGTATCAGTCAGCTTTCGCCATCAGAGGGCTCAGGATCCGGTTCCCGTGGTACCCTGATCTAACAGCCGGACCCGTAGTTCCGGCTGCGAACCTATCTACTCCGGGTGACTAGTAGATAGGGAATTTGACCTGAACAGTCACGACACCCAGTAGACTAGATAAGTCGGTTCACGGAACTCAACCACATCTTAGGGAACTAACTCCACGACTCCAACCGGTCCGCCACCGCAGTCCGACATTTGGGAAGGCAAATATAATACTCAAAACTGCCAGACTGTTGTGAAAATAAACTAGTATGTATATATGAGTACAAACGTAATTTTTCACTAATGTATTCTAATATTTTCGGAATGGTTGTAATATATAATACATTATCTATTTATTACAGCATTTTTTTCCTCAATCAATGTTGTTGAAGTCGATTTATTTTTCACAATTTTTTTTTTTAACTTATCAGAAGACCTAAGAAACTAGCTTCTCCCCCTCACCCCTTAAGAAGAGACTACCAGAGATAACTTATAACGCTTCACAAATTGAGCTATTATTTGCAAAAACAAGAAGAAATTCACAAATTCGACTGGTAACTACTTACAAATATCAGCGCGTTCAATAAGAAAAGTAAACACTTTTTTTTATTGAACGCGCTGATATTTGTAACTACTATTAGTGTATGTAGTAAACACTATTACGTTTTTACAGATACTGAACTGGTAGCTGGCACTTTAAAATAACTAAACCATAAACATGGTTTACATCGTTCACATTTGTACCTATGGACTTTATCATCAGATCCTCACACAATACCACACATTCAAACAAAAAAGGCCCATCAAATTTACTTCGAAATCCTGGATACACACAACATGACGAATAGAGCACCTCTTTCTAATTTGAAGTCCTACTTTTTCTGGATAAAAGGTATCCCCATGTCCTTTTCTATAGCTTTGGCAAGGTGTATCCATAATTTCATTCGATCTGACAGAACTCGACCCGTCGGGTCCAAAACTAGACGGGTAGTATCCCCGAATTATACACGTTAATACAAAATTTCATGTCAATTGGTTAAGTAGTTAAGAGGCAAAAGTGTAACATACGAACAAACAAACTTAAGGATGTAAGTATTATGATAATACATATTATTTTAGTAGGCCTTAACCAAACACTTCGACAGTATCTAGTCTTATGATAATACATATTATTTTCGTAGGCCTTAACCAAACACTTCGACAGTATCTAGTCTAACGTCCCTTTTATCCGACGTCTCCCAGCCACTTTCTCTATCCATCTATGTTATACGGATGACTCACCCCTCTTTTAGCAATTTATGTCTCATAGCTAAGGTGACGATGATTATGATGTTGAAATTTAAATAACTAAATAAATAATCTTGAGCTATTTATCATTTCTCTTCAATCTTTCTACAAATCACATTCAAACTTGTTTTTTTTCATATCGCTTAAATTTACCATAATAATAGAGAATATTTAATAAGTTGGCCATAGGTCATTGGCGCATGACATTTGAATTTCACTTCTCCAATAAATATTTACGATTTACTTTGATACCACTAAAAGATCCTATTCAGACGTGTATCTGATAAAAACGGGGGGAGTTTATTAAAGTGAAAAATATTATAATGTAAAATTTTTAATCTAACTGTGATTCATTTCCAGTAAATGAATCAATCGTGATACTCTTGATCTGAAAAGATTTACCTGTTCGAGATCCATATCTGGAACAAGCAACTCAATCAGTCATCTGGTGACAATGGTTTTTTTTTGGTTATAATAAAATTGTAGGAAATTGGTTCTGATCGCCTTTAGTGTTTGATTGATATAAAGAAATACATTTGATCTCGAGACGTTTTGGATTTATTTAGGTCAATGGTTGATTGGTTTTATGACGACCTTTGTAGCGCGCCACGTAGAGTAGTCGGCTACGACATCAAGGGTCGGTAGACAGTTGAAATTTTCACAGAATGTATATTTCTGTTGCCGCTATAACAACAAATAATAAAAATAAAAATAAATTAAAAACTAAAGGGGTCTCCCCTACTTTTTTTTATTTTTTTTTTAAAGACAACTTTCGCATTAGAAATATTCCAGTGTCGCGGGGCTTCACAAACATTTAAACAACGGACACAAAGAACACCCAGACTCGGGACAACTATTTGTGGATCACACAAATTTTTGTCCCGTGTGGGATTCAAACCCACAACACTCGGCGCGGCGTAGTGGTGACTACTCTACATAGTATTAAATCTTATACGATGTAAACTTTCATGCGCGAGCGAAGCCGCGCGGGAACTGCTAGTTCTAACTAATAATATAAATGCGAATGTGAATTTGTTTGTTTGTTACGCCTTCGTCCCGTAACTACTCAATCTATCTTCATTAAATTTTACTTACACTTTGCCAAGGCTGAAGGAGTTCATTTAAACAAATTAAACTTACGAACTAAATACACTCAAGAAAAAAAGGTCTAAAGTATTACGTTTTTAAGAGGTTGGAGACCAGTGATGTTTAAATGTTGGAAAGAAGTACCTATTCACTGTTTATCCAAATTAGTGTTTTATGTGAATTTAAATATATTATAATATTTTTTTAATAATAAATTCCATATATCATACTTATATAGGCACAAGAAAACCAATCATATCAGTTGAGATTTGCCAATTCCCCATTGCTAATTGCCAGAGACCTCCATTTTAGGAGGTCTGTGGCAATAATAACTGGATATCGTATCTTTGAAGCTTTAAAGTACTTTTTAATAACTACGAAAACCGAATATTCTTGGTTGGCATAGTTCTAAACCTTGTTATACTGTTTATGTGGTATATGTGAGTAAAACATTATGTATATTGCTACAGAACGAGTTTTAAGAAGCCAAATTATAGTATTAAACAAATCATAAACCAGTTTTTAACTAAAACGCTAAATACAACGAAGCTAAAACATTCCTTAATTTTAAATATCATTCATTTTAATGTCAATTCCTATTTGATTTCCAAAAGAAGACTGTCCGTGGAATTTGGAGGAGAACAGGATCTGAATTTTGCCAATATTACTTCTAGGTTCAGGTACAACTACGCAATATGAAGAAACGAAACTAAAATATATGTTAATTTTAAATATCATTCATTTTAATAAAAAAATCTTATTTGATTTTCTATGACAAATCAATAGAAGACGAGGAATTTGGAGGAGCCAGTATAACCGGACGGGAAGTTTTGTCAACATTACTTATAGGTATATTATTTTGCGACTATGTAAACATCGTCACATAAAAGAAGAAAACAAAATGTTTGCTATGTTATTGTAGAAACTCTTAATTTACAACAAAATTCTTCAAATGCGAACCGACTTGAGAAATGGCTCCTACTAACTGACTACTCGCTGCTACGTAGTGAGTAGTGCTGATTTCTTGTAGGCGATTAGAGTTGGGTTTAGCCAGAATGTCATTGAATGATCATCTTCATTAGTTAGAGGGCTCGAACTGCCCGGCAAATATCCAGTTCGAGTATCTTACTAATATTATAAACGTGAAAGTTTGTGAGGATGTATGGATATGTGGATGTATGGATGTATGGATGTTTGTTACTCTTTCACGCAAAAACTACTAAATGGATTTTAATGAAACTGTACAATAATATAGCTTATATATCAGAATTACACGTAGGTTATAATTTATGAAGACATTGTGTATATTGGCCAAAATATAACGATAAGTGCTAAGTAAGTCGGAAAAATCTGTCATCTGCGAGCTATTCTGGCGTGCGGTGGGAAAACTGTAAGAGTTACAAGTGGGATTGTTTCCCCTAAATAGTTCTACAAAAAAGTCCGCGACGGTATGTTTCTATTTTCTATGTATAAGCCATTATTACCAAAATAGTGAACCATAAATACAATAAAATTTGATTTTTTATTTCCAATTCACATTTAGCAGTAATAAATCGATTTATATCAAAATAAATACTTTTATCGCTTTTGAAATTCAAAGTAGATAAACTTTGTCTTTTAAAGTAGGTAATTTGGTCAAATATTTTAAAAGTTACGACTATAATATGAAACTGCGGGCAAAGGGGCGGGGGACATCGCTCACCGCGCCGCGTGGCGTGAGCCACCCGAACGCGGGCCGGGCAGGCGCGTGAGGGCAGACGTTGTTGTTGGTTGTGTCCGTAATGGAAATTTTTAAGACACTAGCGATTTGTTTAAAGGCTCTGTATACATACATTTATATAATGCTAGCAACCCGCCAATGCTTCGCACGGGTACAAATTATACACCTAAACTTTCCTTATGAATCTCTCTATATATTAGTTAAACGGCATGAAAATCTGTTCAGTAGTTTTTCAGTTTATCGCGAACAGACTGACAGACGCGGCGGGGGACTTTGTTTTATAATATGTAGTGAAGATATTGAATGTGAATTTTTTTTTAAAGTTTGTGAGAATGTATGGATGTTTGTTACTCTTTCGCGCAAAAACTACTGAACCGATTGCGATGATATTTCGTATGTAAATAGCTGGAGACCTGGATTAACACATAGGCTACTGTTTATCCCGGTATTCTCACGGTTTCTGAGTTACGCGGGTGAAACCGCGGTTTACAGCTAGTAGACAATAACTTTTTCCTTCATGTTTCCTTCGGTGCTTTAAAATAGCAAAATGTGGGTATTTAATCACCTCAGCGCACCCCTTCGGGTATACATGCGTGAAGGTATGTGTGATGATCTTCAAGACTATCGGGTCGATTCTCATCAAAAAGCTAAGATCCACCCAGGCTTTATTACTAGTGTCCCTATAAAAAAGAAAACTAGCGCATTTATATCGGTCGATCTATTTTTAGACTGACAGGTGGTAAGTAAATAGATTAATTTAACATTTCATGCTCGCTAACCCGTGACAAAACCCATTTATGTATGGTTATATTTACTAGCTATAAATAATAAAAAAGCAAGGGTTTTAGCTCTACGAACCACTTTCTTTAACAGCCACTTTTATAATGAAAGTGAAATTCGCCAGCTTACCCAGGCTTAACCATGGGAATGGCTTAGACTGGTTTGGCTCTAGTATTCTATCGTGTCTATATTAATACGTGAAGAGAAATCTTTTTACCGCATTTTAGGGTGGCAGCCCCCCCCCCCCCCCCGGACAACAAGGTAATTTTGATTCAAATTTTTTATTTGCCTGGACCGACAAAATTAAATTTTGCCCCCCCCCCCCCCCGCTCCTCTGCTAAAAGCTGAGTACGCCTATTCCTGAATTGATTTATACAATCTACCTAAACGTGAGCGAAGCCGCGGATAACAGCTAGTATCTTATAAGAAATACACCATCCAAACGTTCTCTAAAGGTATGAGTATCACATTACTTGGGACCTCTTCATCTAACACATGGCACATAGAAAAGGTCTACAGCCTGCTCTAGTAGTTTATTTCTTGCACAGATTAAAAGAAAAAGACAATCATCACTTTTTTTTATTTATTAAAGTTTAATTTATTGAGATGCCGGGGATGCCCCACTTATTTCGGACCGGACGGCGTCCTTTATCAAGGGGTCAAGCGACCTCTCGTTCGGTGTCAGGCGCCACACCTTGGAGCTTGAATTTTACAAACCACAACATGGAAACAGTGTCATTGTTACTGAGTTAGCTGAGTCATCTGTTCATGAGCCATCATAAATACCATATATTTAAACAGTACATAGAAACAATACTGCTCAACAGACAAGCAGATCTTCGCGCTAAAACACATGTGGGGTAGCGCTATTGTCCGCCGTTTGTGCAACGTGCGCGGGCGCAGGAAATGGAGCGCGTCGCAGAAGCTGCGCCGGTTACGCCTCGATACACACACTCACATATTCATACTAAACAGTGAACATACACACACACACACACTTGCAAAATAGGTAGAAAAATGCATGTTAAATACTGTGCAGATAACTCACACATACGAGACTCGTACTTTAATGCTAGGGTTATCAGAAAATTAAAATTCAGAGATGCTAAGTTATTGACAGACTATACATTTTTATAGTCACTACATGACCATAAAGTCCCTTAAGGACGAATTGTTTAATAGTATAAAAATTATTTTAAAGGGTCCTATTTTGTTTAGCTCTCTGTTTATCCATCACATTATTCCACATTAATTTTGTTAAGATTTGATTATGGAATCCATGAGAAACTCATATTTTTTATTTCTAGTACACTCTAGAGAAATAGTTATAGTTATATAAATGATTATGCAATCAGGGTAACAATCAAATTATTCTTCTCTTGATTATTATAAACTATCGGAACGGACAACCCTGCATGTGAATACGTTACGTGTGGACGGGTGTATAGGCTCATGGGCATCGTGCAGATCTCAGTAAGGCATTTCTATTGTCTACAAATTTTTGATGATTACAGTGTTCAAGTAATTGTTTGTATTTAGTTTTGAGAATGTATGTTTTCGTGTTAGTGGGGTTTCTCAGTCTAGTTCCTGATCGACACCAATGGGTTGATTGCATATACCTACTATATATATCAGGTAATTCTTGGTAACTTGTCTTACTCAAAGATCTTTTATAGATTTAAATGAAGTTGTAATTAGGTGAATTTAACACATTACTTTTTGCATTAAAATAACTATGTTCTCGTAAAACGTATTCTTTAAATATGCTAAAATCATAAATATTACGGGTGAGTTAACAAATCGCTACTTCTCGTGTTACGACAATAGTTTTTTTTTAGTTTGCCTGATGTAACCCCTTTAATCGTGGAAGAGCCATGCTTCGGCACGTATGGGCCGGCTTGACCGGAGTTATACCACGGCCTCGCAGAAAACCGTCCTCATATATGGCTTGTGTTGTGTTTCGACGAGTGAGTGAGGTTACCGGAGGCCCTAACCCTCCCCCTCTCCCCCTCTTCCACCCTTACCCTACTCCCACCTTAAAGGCCGGCAACGCACTTGAGACTCTTGAGTTGCAGGGGCCCATTGGCGGCGGAAGTCATTTACCCGTCTGCTCGTTTGCCCCATATATCATAAAAAAAATACATTTGGTAGGTAATACTAAAGCTCAATTAATTTCGGGCCCGACAGGCGACCTTTATCAAGGAGCGAAGCAACCTATCGCATTCCGAACCGCACAATCTTTAATAAGTTTAAAAGAGAGCATTTTTCGTACGTACCTTCCTTCCTAACCGTGTGAAAATGTGATCAGATCGAATCTGTAGCAATGTCGCATGCGAGCACGAAACACATTATCTAACGGCGCGACTGTTTCAGGAAATCTCTCATATTATATGATCGTATCATATTACTAGCAAAATGTGAGTGAATTTAACAGTTAAAAATTCTAAGGAGATACATAATATTATTACTATATCTACTACTTTACAGAATAAATGCTCGATGCATGATCGAAAATTAGGAGTTCAAGAAAATTGTTAGAAAGCAAAAGCAGCTCTGTGTTCAATTCATATATTTGGCAAATAGTTGTAGGGCTTATTTTGAAACTATCCGTTCCGTTCGTAAGGGTCGTGGCGTAACCTCGGCAACTATAAGTATCGGCGCTTTATTTGCCACTGTGGTGGTATAAAAATAATTAGAAACAATCTTAGAATGAAATAGGGTCAGAGAAATGCCGATGTAAAGTAAAATCTGTACAAAAACTGAACCAAAATAACCGCAACTGAATCGTCATATTAAGCACAATTTTGAATAATAAATGTACGTATATGGTACATTAGTAGTCAAGGAGACTATGGCAAAATGTGATTTAGTAAATTAATACTTTATCAAGTCTATTTACACTTGATATTACCTACGTATTTGGAAAGATTATAGAGGTTTAACCATTTAATATTCAAACTGAAAAATTAATTGAATTCTGCCCGAATTTTAATCAAAGGGCGACAATTAGTTTAAAATAAATCTTAGTTGGTGAACAATAAAGAGATAAATAAATAAATATTAAATAAATAAATATTAAAATAAGTCATTTCTTCTGGTAGTATTTTTAGTAACTATTTTTGTCACTACATTTATATTGATATAATTAACAAAATCACCACATGATTTATGGGTTTGGGACCCACATTTGACGATTGTTTGTGTTATTTCATATTTTTTATTCATTACCAACGCGCAACGACCAAAGTCACCAAAACTACTGACCGTAATAACATGAATTAATTTTTTTCCAAAATCCCATCAACAAATAGAATAGAGCTGATTATCTTCGAACGGCTGAACAGATTTTCTTGAATTATAGCCAAGAACACTCTAAATCGTCTCCCTTTAGGAGCTATGATGCCGTAGACAGACATACAAACACACATATACACATGTTAAACTTATAACACCCCTTGTTTTACCTTGGTGGTTAAAAAGCGTCCTCATGCGTAGTGATTAGATTTGCATTAGATTGTACAAGTGACTATTTGTTTGGCAGTGCCTGTTTAATATTGAATAAAGCCACACTTGGTTTATTTAAAACTCAATGTGTTCTACTCGTTTTCATTAACAACAAGGACAATTCCTTCGTTCGGAAAAAAGTCAAGAATAAAATGGCCATCGGCTCCTAAACTGAGACATTTAAATCTCAACAAATAAAGGCAAAGCTGCATCGTTCGTCGACCCATTCCCTTAAGTACTCGTATTAGTGATGGTCAGTGAGTTCTGACCATTAAAACGGCATCTCTGTCGTCAGCGGAAGCAAGCGCTTCCCGCCATTACTGATGACACGCTCAATTGAGCGACATCTACCGACCGAAGTGCGGAGGTCTAGGAGCCTGTTGAACATTTGTGACGTCATAAGATTTTTAAGAAATTGTTTTCAAGGAGCTTTTGTTTTCGTTCACAGCGAAACGGGTTGGTGATTTAACATTATGTAGTCAGGGATGCTTAACCAGGGATCGAACTGGCAACACACTCTGATGGTTCAAGCAATATTTAGTTATATTTTTAGCTTTTACTACTTCTATTATTGTAAGGGTAGAAATCCTTTCTCCCTTCAGTGCTTTTTATTACAGAAGCAGTGGACTGCAATAGGCTGCTTGATGTTTTGGATGATTCGATTCCGACATACCACTTCACCATTAGCTCCGGTGAGGTGATGACCCGTGGGGGTTTCCACACGAAAAAAAAAGGCTTCACTCCTTGATAAATGACCAAACGACAGGACAAGCAAACCCGTCAGGTCTAAAACTAGTCGGGCATCCCCGAAATATACACGTGAATAAATTCGTACAACATGGACAAATGTTGCATAAAATTGATGTGAATTAGGCTTACCAGGAAGGTCCAATCATTTTCTAGTCAAAAGTAGAAAATAAAGAACTTTGGCGCTCTTCTGTAGGGTGGTACTATATTGGAGTAAAGCAGAAATAATAATAACTTACGACACCTCAAACACGGCCGTCTGATCCCAAACTAGGCAGAGCCTATAATATGGTAACCAGACTGCTGATAAACATACTTATGTATATTGATAAGTTCGGCCGTATCGTAGTTAGATTGAAAGCCGACCACAACTTAGTTGGGAAAAGGCGCGGAGGATGACATGCATATTATAGATAAATTACATCCGGACACAGAACAAATGGTCGTGCTTATCACACAATTATTTGTCATGGGTGGACGTATTATAGACAGGCTGCGTGTTAAGTGTCAAGGCCATTTGGCTTGTTTATATTTATAATCAGCATATATTTATTAGTACCTGGTACCTATTTTTTCAGGAAAGGCATACATATCACTACATATTATAAAACAAAGTCTGTCTTTCTGTCTGTTCGCGATATACTGAAAAACTACTGAATGGATTTTCATGCGGTTTTCACTAATAGATAGAGAGATTCATGAGGAAGGTTGAGGTGTATAATTTGTTAAGATTTTGTGTAAATTGATTGAAATATGTTGATGATTGTTGAAGATATATCTGCTACCCGTGCGAAGCCGGGGCGGGTTGCTAGTTATAGATAAACTTCAAAAACAAAATTGCTCGTTTAAAGTTATTAGATACTACTAGAAGTAGTAGAATTCACTAATCTTTTTTATTAATTATTTAAAACCATTTTGTGGTGATTTAACAGCGCTAACGACGGTACGGTCGATTGTGTGGTAACTTCGCCAAATGAAACTGTGTCGAGTGTTGTGGGTTTGATACTCTGGTGGGACAATAATTCACAATTGGTTAATTTACTAGTCTTCTTTGTTAACCCTTCCAGTTAAGCTAATTTAAATGGATGGTAAGTGACTACCGTCGCCAATGGACACCGATTGGAATGCATATATTAAATTTAGTTAACATTTAATATATACTAATTCTATTGATTTGATTTTTACTTATAAGTAAACACACAAAGCAAGAGGTGTTACTAGAAATGGTCACCCATCTAATTTACGACCTCGGCCTTATCCCTTAACCTTCAAACCTATAGAATCTACTTTACTTGTTATTGCAGTATATTCGGTTAAAAACAATCGGAACGGAAGTCGCCAATATTGGCTACATGCTTAGAATTCCATATGATGTATTATTTCTTTTTAAAAACGGAAGATCTATTACTACTACACACTTAGCATTTAAATACACATCATTGGAGTTAATGTATTTGCAGACACGCGACAAAAAATCGCAACTAATACGCGCCCGATCATGTGCGCCGATCTGTATAACTAGTGACATAGATCGTGTGATAGAATCCGGGTAAAATGAGTTTATGAGACGAAAGTTGCTCTTGTTTTATGGGCAGCGTGGTTCCCATGGTGATAGGAGTGACGATTATATATGCTTACTAACTACAATGCGTTTCAAATAAGAGTAGTAACGTCAATGACCTTAATCTGTCAACTGTCTGTCTGTGTTTTTGTAAATAAATTGATTGGTTCGAAAATATCTGTTTTGCTCATCTTACCTAACTTGTTCGAATTGACAGCTATGACATCACAATATGGCGCAAGGTTAGTCCTATTCTTATTAAAATCGCATAGTATTTAGAGTCATTGAGGTCTTTTTAAATGGTATGAGTGTCCGAGAGGGCCTCATAAGAAATTTTCCAAAAAAATTAAAATACACGCGTCACTCAACAGACCATCGTTACTGTTCAAAACGAATCATATGAACCCAAATTCGAAGGGTTTGCTAGTAGCCACTAAAGAGTTCCACTAATCACTTCCTGGGCCTATCATCAGAGCAGCTCCAAGATGCCATAGTTTGGCAGTCTTGTCTTCCAAACTACACCTATACAGCTATGAACAAAGAAGTTTTATTTCGATATGACAATTACTAAATTGTAGTTAAAATTGACTTGCAAGATTTTACGAGTGAAAAAATGGGACAAAACTTTTATTACTATAAATATAAATAAAACATTCAAATGATTAATTTATCTATAACATACATGTATTTACAAACATATAAGTATGTTTATCAGCAGTCTGGTTGCCATAGTACTCTTCCTATTTTGGGATGAGATGGTCTTGTGTGTGATGTGTCAAGTTATTATTATTATTTAAAGGGAGAAATGTGACAGAAAATGAGTTTATGTTTTTTTTTTTATATTAAAGACAACTCCCTCATTAGGAATTACTCCTGTGTCGCGGGGGACTTTACAAACATACAAACAACGAACACAAAGAACACTCAGAACGCTCAGCAGTCAGGGTCACTAACCACTAGACCAACAGGCAAGTCTATGTGCGAGGCGAATATGTTTAAAGGAACATTTGCTTTACCAGACCTAATTAAAATATTAATTAAAACTTAACATCTATAAAGGTCACTTACAATTCTCAGACTTATTTATTACACCTCCGAACAGAACACCTGTAAAAAAGAAAATAAAAGTTAACATTGTCATAAACAACAAATATAAACAATAACATAACTCATTTATTTTAATGTTTATTTCTTGATAAACTGGCTCTCGGAGTGTGTGCAGGTATTAAATATCTGATGTTCTGATTATAATAACACGTTACGGGTGAGAAGCGTACATTTTTGTAATATATGGTCGAGATAAACTTAATATGTGACACATTACAACGAACTTGGAATTTTGTAAGAAAAACTTTTTTTTATTGTTAAATGGATGAGGCGTTTGTCTTGAAACTTACCGGAAGGAAAGTAATGATAAAGACGAATGTGGTACGCCTATCTAAGATAAACCTATTCACTTTACTCTGAAAAGTTAAAGGATTATAATTGCTTGAAAAAATAGAAGCAAGTAGTTAACTCCAAACCTTGGTGACCTCCTCCTAAGCCTAATACGTCATCATCATCTTAGCTTATTCCTAAATTTCCTTCTTCCATTCTACTGTCACTTCACTTGTGTCACGCAGTTCATCTAGGTTTTCTTTGGTCGTTATCTACTTTAGTAAAACATAATATACTCTTTATAATGTTACACATTTTTTGTAGGAGAGCAATGCTTCGGCATGTATGGGCCGGCTCGACCGGAGTGATACCACGGCCTCACAGAAAACCGAACCAGAAAACTGCCTGTTTTAGTCAGTTGGAGTCCGACACACTGCCCCACCGAAAACCCCGGTGGGGTGTTGGCCAAAGGGGGTTTCACACGCACAAAAAAAAAGGCCCTAACCCTTCCCTCTCCTCTTTTCCCACTCTTCCCCTTCCCCCTTCTTCACCTACTCCTACCTTAAAGCCGGCAACGCACTTCTTACACTTGAGTTACAGGTGCTCATGGGCGGCGGTTATAGTCATTTACCATCAGGTGATCCGTCGAAAAAAAAACAGTGTAAAAACTATTCTACAATAAATATTTTATAGTCTGTAGTAGAAGTATATTAGTGGCATAGCGAACGTATTATCAAAATAAATTATCATTATAACTACCCATGGTAAATAAATATTGCAATTCTATTTAAGTTTATAGTATTTTTATGACGTGTAGCAAATTAAACAAACAGCTTCAGATTCATACACGAGCCAAATAAGTTCGGCTTTATTTAATACACTCTTCAGAGTTAACGGCGTAAACATATTAAATCTACCAAATAACTCTTGAGTGTGAAATTTAAATTCTTTAAAATTATATCTATATATCTAAAATTATATATTATAGGTATTTAGTAGTTTTCAACAGTGAAATTATGTTTGTGCAGTAAACTATAAACAAAAAGTGAAGGACGAATTGAACAGAGTAGATTTCTGCACGATTTGTAGAAGCTCGTCTGAGCTAACATTTCGACCCAACAAAATCCTTGATTAACCATCATAGGTACTAATGTATGTTGTTTCTCTACTATAAGTCTATATTCGTACTCATACAGACTCGGGAGCGAGTGTGACAATGTTGAGAACGTGAATAATAATCGGTGTATTTGTAAGTCCTTTGTGACTGACACGTAAAAATCTTCAATAGAAAAAAAAGCTATATTAGCGCTGCTCACGCTGCAATGAATTGTGGTCTATAATTTAACACTATGGTAATAGTATTTCGACACTCGAGTATAGTCATAGAAGACAAGCGAAAAAAAACATAAATCAATCTTTGGCAGTTCTCAAAATAAAATTGTATTTGATATCAATCACAAATTATCAATAGACTACTAGACGAGTAGATTGAAACCTTACCTGAATAATACAACATAAAAAATAATGATTTCGAGTCGACAACATAATATATCCGCAAAATTCGGATTGTCGAGTATTTTGTTAAATTCTAATGGTGCAAATGGCCATATTGGCTATTCGGATGCTATCTTGAGTTCGTAAAGGCCGATTCACACGTATATCTTCCTACATTTTGCAAAAGATTGTGTATTATGTTATGAGTCACATTTCACCTGAGCGAAGCCGGGTTTTCATCTAGTATCAAATAATATTAGATAAACTATTGTATAATCAAGTTTATTGCGAACACATTTTGTTTTCAAAGCGTGTGTTTTAAAAACAGAATTTTTGTGGTTTTTCTTTAACTTGTTACCGTATACGTGTTTAATTAGTTAATTATGTAGATTTCATTTTAAATCAGTATTGAAATACTTATCTTTGTTTACTGTTTAATCACTTTGAATTTGTTATTCTGCTGCCGAAAATATATTTGTAACCGCTAGACAAATTCCTATGTGTGTTGCATGGAAACAAAATCTACTACCTCAGTAACGTCTTATTTGTAGTGAAAAGCAGTGCTAATTTACAAACTTTCTAAAAGACCACCAGAGTACATTTTTTTTTATCCGACCATAGATAAGGCTAATTTCGTTTTTTTATTTTTGTCATTTGCTTCTTTTCCTAATATAGATGTTTATATACATGTTCTTTGTTAAAATATGCTTTGTGTGCGTCAAATGTTTGTGCAAAATAAAATGATTTCCTTTTCTTTTTTACATATCACACGACCTCTCAACCACTAGATCTCACAGGGCTTTTTAAGAACCCTCAACATTTTCCTCCTCAAACAAAACAAACACTTGAATGTCGGAAATGGGACAACATTCCTAACCTGATTACTGTGAACGTGCTACTAAAAAGTTTTTGTCCAGCACGAATATATATATCATTTCTTTGTGTACGCCGCTAACGGTGGTCATCAAAGTACCCGCTTGACCACTGTTCAAGTAAATTACAGCTATAAGTGTTGATGGGATTGTGTACAGTTTAGAATTATAAATGGATTATGAAGATAATTTAGGGCAAGGTGGAGCCTCATACAGTTTAATAAAGATGGCAAATATGATAATAATATAGCACACAGCATATTACACAACGCTATCTAGACCGCAACTAAACAGAGCTTGTACTGTGAGGTCTTGAACAAGGATAAAGTACTTAAAAACGCTTTTCTTTTGTTAATTCAAATATATAGACGACATAAATCTGTGAAAGTAACTTAAGAGTGAAAAATAGGTAACAAAATGTCAAATACCTTTTGATGTCAATATTCGGTTTCAATATTCTGTAAAATAACGTTTTGTAATGCGAGTATTACTGAGAAACAATCCAAAAAAGAAATTGTTTATTTTTTAGAACTGCAATTTTCCTTACGTAGCGTAGAGCACAGGTGTATTATATAATTGACTGTAACTCCATTTTGAATGTCAAATTTAACTTCCCATTGTTCACATTCACATTCCCAAATAACATTTGCTGAGTACAAACAACAGTAAATTCTTTACACTATATACATATCAACAAATTACTTTCTCTAATATTAAAGCTGCCCATTCACAATACAAGATAGTCGTTACGTAAAACCGCATATCATACTGTCGGCATTTGCCGCAAATGACCAATCAATTTCGATTTAGTGTTGAACGTAATGGACAAGACATGTCATGAATAGGTATATGATTCGAATGATATTTAAAATAAACAGTGATATAACTTTATAACCGAATGGTTAAATGCCATTTATTACTATTCTCACTATTTCATAGAATATTCTTTAATTCATAAAATTCAATTGATTGAATGCGTCTTTTTTTTAAACTCAATATAAAAAAAAAATAGAACAACACAATGTCAAAGGTTGCTTTGTCGAAAGTAAACCAAATAATATATAAATAATACCGTGTTGCAAAATAGATAAGATCATTATCTGCCAGTGTCGGTCTATAACATTTCTAAATAGTTGAGCCCTTTGAGAAGAAATTGGGCAAACAAACTCACGGTCACTCTTTTAAATCACCAGATTAAATTACCACTACCCTAATATCTTCTTCTCTAGGGTAGAAATCCTTCCCTAAAATCGGTTTAAATTTAAGCACAAATTTGTTATGTACTTCCCTCTAAAAATTTTCCTATACTATTTGACTTGCACGCAGGCACATATTAAGTTTTCAACGAATTTATGGTCTAGATAAGATTCTTATTTATTTAGATTAAAAAAAAAAAAATAAAAAAAATAAGGTACGTGGCAATACGATACTAGTATTCTCGTTAGTTCCTGCATTAAGCTAAGAACTTGTATGGAATGGGTTTACGTCCGTAGGTAGTGTATACAATATTGCGTTACAATAAATAATTGAAATGCATGCACAACTAAAAGACCCACCCACCAAGTCAAGCCCACCAAGGTACAGTATAGCCGTAGCTTGATGGAGTTGACTTTTTATATTAAAACATCGACAAAAAATCGCATAATGAATATCCTACCTACGAGGGCGGCACTGAAAATTTCGGGAATCAAGGAAGTGTCTCAACATTACTATTTAAAAATGTATTTATTGCTTTTCGAAGTATTCTCCGCGAAATTTGTCACATTTTTCCATACGATGGAACCAATCATTGAAGCAACTATTCCACTCGGAAGTTGGGGTCTCCAAAATGGCCGTTTTGTAGGCGTCCACAGCTTCTTCAGGTGATGAAAATCTCTGACCACGCAATTTATTCTTTATTTTACGGAAAGTATAGAAATCATTAGGGCTTAGGTCGGGGCTGTACGATGGATGGTCTAATAATCTGTTTTCCTGCTTTAAAAACTCTTTTGTTCTGTGCGCGGTGTGAGAACTCGCATTGTCGTGATGGAGGATGATGCGGCGGTTGCAGTTCTCTTTACGGAGTTCAGAAACGACCTGTGGCAAACAAATGCTAGCATACCATTCTGCATTAACCGTTCTTTGTCCCTAAGAGAAATAGTCGCAACATGGCCGGTTTCGGAGACAAACGTGGCCACCATTTTTTTTAGCAACACTCCGTGAACGAACAATTTTTGTTGGCTTTAACTCATTTTCGAACACCCAAACTCGTGACTGGTTTTTTGTTTCGGGTTCGTACGCGTATATCCAGGATTCGTCACCTGATACGATGTTGTATACAGCATTTGAGGATTCTGCGCTGAATCTTTCGAGAGTTCTGACGCACCAAGTAACGCGAGCCGCTTTTTGCTCTTCACAGAGCGAATGCGGTATCCATCGGGAAAAAAACTTTTTTACACCTAATTGTTCATGCAAGATTATTTGTATTTGACTCATGCCAATGTCTAAAGTTGCCTGAATTTCGCGGTATGTCACATATCGATCTTCCTCAATCAGTTTACGCACAGCATCAACGTTTTCTTGGGTGACTGCAGTTTTTGGACGACCTTGACGGGGATCATCACTGAGCTTGACACGCCCACGTTGAAATTCAGCAAACCAGCGATAAATTGTGGTTTTGGATGGGGCTTCATCACCAAATGCAGAAATCATCCCGTCAACACACTGTTTTTGCGTTAAACCACTTCGAAAGTCATAATAAATCATCGCTCTTGAATTTTCTCGAGTCAATTCCATTTTCTTAACGACTAAACAAGTTTGACAAAACCTTGTGATAAGACCGAGAATCTATTTTTAAATAAATAAATGGTATTCGATTTTTAAAACCAAGGAGTTTTCAATTAAAAAGATTTTAATATGACAGAAACAGTGGAAATATTCTATTCCCGATACTTTTAGTGCAGTCTATGTATTGAAGAAAGCGCCGTGCGAGGTCAAAATGACATAATTCATGAATAAGTTTATCTGTAGTTTTTATCATTATTTAACAATCGTTTAAGATATTTTGTAAAGCAATAAATATGGCTTCACAGTGAAAGTGATAATTTTCTGGAGAAATTATCTGTTTCCGATATTAGATATTTTAATGGCTAGTCGTTGTGGATGTGCACGTTGATCTGATTTACAGTCTTGGGATATTAGTATAAAAGTTGATATTAAATTGGTCGTCCCCTTCTCTTGTACCCGTCAACATCCAAACATAAAACTCTTTTCACCACATTTCGCTCATTTCTCCGCATCACCACGATATTCCACGATAACCTGATGTTTCCGTCCCACTATGATCCCGGGTCCTTTAAGCGGGGCGTGAAAAAGCATCTCACTAGGCCGCCATAGTGCTGGCCACCACCATGCTGCACTGTCCCTGTTCGCAGTGAGGATGGTGACCACCACTCTTGGATTTTGCTTGTGCTTTCCATCAGGCGGGGCAGAGTCATTTTGGCAGTTCAAATATAAAAAAAAAACCTATTGCTCCTCAGCTTTTGATCCACTGGTGCTACTTTCAGGCTCCCTCTACTATATTTATTTCTCACCTTTTCCATCCTAGTCCCACCACACATCCATCTCAACATTCGCATTTCGGCTACGTGCAGGCGTCTCTCATAAGTTCTCTTTGTGGGCCAACTTTCAGAACCGTACAGGACGTCAGGTCTGATGATAGTTTTATACACCTGTCCCTTTAATTTAATAGGGAACTTGGGATCACAAATGGTTTCTGTTACCTGCCGCCACGTCATCCACCCTGTATTGATTCGATGCTGTACAGTGCGGTCTATTTCACCATCGCTTTGAAGAAGGTACTTGAAGTCGGAGCACACTGGGATCACTGTTCCATCCAGCGAAATGGTTTCAGGACTGGAGAGACCGCCGAAATCGCAGAACATACATGTTCTGCAGTTCTCAGTTTTGGTTTTGCTGATTTTCAAGCCAACATTCTCCAGTCTGTGTTGCCATTTTTCCAGTTTGCTCTGGACCTAGCACCCGTCTTCTCCGACCAACGTGGGAGAGCCATGCTTCGGCACATATGGGCCGGCTCGACTCCGCTCAAAACCGGCAGTGAAACAATGCTCGCATTGCTTTTCGCCGCGTAAGTGAGGTGACCGGAGGCCCTAACCCTTCCCTGTCCCCTATTCCCTTCCCCTCTCCTCCCCTCTAATCCGTCTCTCCAGTCTTCCCGCTCTTTCCTTCTTCCCCCCTCTTCCCCTATTCCCACCTTAAAGGGCGGCAACGCACTTGTGACTCTTGAGTTACAGGTGCCCATGGGTGGCGGTAGTCATTTACCATCAGGTGACGCGTCTGCTCGTAAAACCAACACAATGTCGTCTGCAAATAGCATGCACCAAGGTGCTCTTATATCATGTAGGTATGTAATATTGATATTTCTATATCTCCACCATATTACAGAAAGGTGTTATTTACAACTTTAATTTACATTTACGAGTCAGTGGCTTTCTCTGCTATATTTACTGTCCTCATAGAAACCACATATTAAAGAGATTTCTAATAGTTCTCGACAAACGATGACGGGTGTCTATAAATGATGGAATAATGTGCCACTTGACTAAT
The DNA here is from genome assembly GCA_949752705.1 of Callimorpha dominula. NCBI lineage: Eukaryota > Metazoa > Arthropoda > Insecta > Lepidoptera > Erebidae > Callimorpha > Callimorpha dominula. The sequence continues at coordinate 1,337,375 of OX456992.1, read as the reverse complement.
ACACCATTACAGACTTATTGCTCTGGTAATATATTATGAAAAGGATAGTTATAAGTCGCTTCGAGAGACTTTTAGATCGCATCGCATTATGTTGAAAGCTGGAACTTGATGTCATTCTAGTAATGAAAACATTTATACTGATTTGTGAGAAGTAGAAATCACGCAGTTGCAATACGATTACTGCAAAGATGCGGGGAAATAACAAGAAAGAGATTTGTGAATTATATTCAAATTAACAATAAAATAATAACATATTTAGTCATTTGATGCGCTCTAGTGTGTATGCCGTTATTAGTCGATTACAATATTTTTTTCAGCATGGTCGTTACTATGGTGCTGAAAAACGATCTTCTTATATATTACTAAATACATGCATATTTTAGACAAATAATTGTGTGCTCATCACACAATTTTTTGTCCTGCGTGGGAATCAAACCTACGATCTCTGGCTCAGCAGTCAGGCTCACTAACCAATAGACCAACAGGTCCGTCAAACAATTGAGTAGAGGATGCTGTTACATATAACTTATTTGTTTTACCATAATCCTAACATATTGTTCTGTCATGTAAGTGTTACACTTTTTTTGGTTTGTTTGCACAAAGTTGACTGTCAGTTTTATTAATTGTGTGATTGATGAGATGTAGATTTTAAAATTGAATATTAGTTTTAACTTTAAATCTTAGACCATTTCCTGAGAAAAAGGTATTTATAGTCTCGAAGAGACAGACAGACGGACAAGAAATTGCCTTTAAGAATCATTTTTACAACAATAAAAAATTTTCATAACAATTACAATCTAGACCTTTTGGCTAATAAGTAATTTCAGTGTAACTTAATTTGCTAATAACTTACAAAGTTAAGAATGTGATTTCCACGGGATTTTCACTAGCAGATAGCTGGTGTTATATGGAGTCACTTAAAAAGTTTTGAAAAAGAATGAGGGTTCCGTATATAATATATAAAGTATACATTTGTATACACGTGAGTGAAGCCGCGCGGGAACTGCTAGTTATTAATTAGAATCTTATCTCGATATTTACACCTTATAATGAATCGGTCAAACGTGGATGAAATATCTAATACCAACAATATCATTTGATCGAGGTGTGAAGGTGCGTAGGCGCATCGTACACGCCTTTGCAGTAGGGATGTCACACAAGAATTCAAATATAATTTAATATGTGTGCAACGTACCCTGACTCTTGATTCTATATCATGTACCTAGTCACTCCCACATTTTCCCATCTTATATACGTAAAGTGACCGGTTGCGGAATAGGCTTGGATATTGTTGGTTCGTTCAACTACAACTCTAGCCTCTTAATCCAGTCACGAATTATTTTTATCTGTAGATTTTGTAATTGAATGAAGGTAGATGTGCACCTTGAATGATTTCTATGTTTAATAAGTTCAAACCTTCAACGGTATCACTGAGTGATTTTTATTTTTTAGTACGTTAGCTTTTGGAGCATTTCAATAAATCGAAATTCAGGTGGCATCAGCTGTGCATCCTGTTTACTTTTCGTGTAACACTAACACTATTGTACCTGAAGATCTGACTTTTAAAAAGAGTGGCCATGAGTTTCTTTGCCAGTATTCTTCTCATAAGGCTCTACGCATTTTGGAAACTGGAAGTTAAAGATCGACACAAGCAGGCAGTAGATTTTGGTGTTTTCACCTAATTTACCTCGACAATCCAGCACATGCTGTGGCGTCTGTTTGCGCCCATCTATGATTTTAACTCTAGCTTCAATTTAACGTTCATAAATGTCACTTAGTGTCTTAAATGAATAAACGATTTTGAATTTGAATTATTACTTGAATGAGACCAAATTAGGTATGTATAAAACAAGTCGGGAGACTTAACGGGGCCAAGGATCTCAAGCCATATACTTAGCAGGAGGAAGTTTGTGACTATTCGGCTTATGAATAGACTCAGCTATAGATACCATAACCTTGCCACTTTAGACACAATTAGCCGACATCGTTTCGAAAGCCATAGTTCAAAATAGGAACAGTACGTTTCGAATTTCAAACTGTCGGAAGCTGTAGCTAGCCAAGCAATCGCTGTATATATCAGTTTGATGCCTGTTTATTGTTGAGAACGGTAATTATTATTGTCGGATGTAAAGACATTTTAAATTACCTGTTGCCAGCCCTGAAACACTCATTGATATGTGTAATTGGCGTCCGTGTCTTTTGATATTTATGCGATAGTTGAAGATAAGGTCTACGCGGCCACGAAGGATTTCTTATGTATCTAAGAAAGCTACAGACCTCTTTCGATACCAACCGGCATGTGATAACCCTACTATATTAAGATAGAAAGTTGGGCATTGTATCAAATTAATTCGATGTTAGTTTTAATTTCCTCACGTTAAAGGGTTACCCTTGCATTAAAAACTTGCAGCAGTACAATTGACAACCCTACAACCCTTCCTCTTTTTCTCTTCTTCTTTGCGATTTTTAAACAGTTTTATAATAAAGACTTCTTAAAACTTCCTACATTCATAAAGCTGAGAGACTATCCCAGTGCACTCATTCTTATCATCCCATCATCCCATCACCTTCATAAAAAAATACATAAGGTCTCTTCTTCTTCGGTCATCTTAAAGTTCCTAGCATCGTTCAACAGGTTGCACTGTCCTTGTTTACAGTGAGGATGGTGACCACCACTCTTGGATTCTGCTTGTGCTTCCCATCAGGCGGGGCAGAGTCATTTTGGCAGCTCAAATATAAAAAAAAAAAAAAATATGCACTTCTCGGGGACTTCCTTCTTAGGGTATACCCGAGTCCCTTGCGATAGACTCACTTGTGACGGAACACCGTGTGGTTTTAGTCGGTTCGATTCCGACATACCACTTCACCGATAGCCATGGTGAGGTGATGACCTGTGGGGGTTTTCACACGAAAAAAAAAAAGGTTGCATATGCACCGAACCACCCCAAGTTTCTTTCCTATAACTGTATAGATTCTTATGAACTTTTAAACTTTTGCGTTCCATATTATAATTATGTATTTACGGGAATTAACGCGATCACGAAAAGGTATTACATACCTCTGAATTGCCTGACGTTTCGTCCAGGTTGCACTGGTCGTGGTCACAGGCTGACTGATGCACGCCCACCGTCGTCGAGATCGTGAGATAGAAGGTTCTTCATCCACCTCCACTTTTTCGATATTTTTAATATTTTTTCAGAGGTATGTCCAAAAAACACGTTTCTAGTAGGAGCCCGCTTTAATTTTGGACGGACGGAGGGGAGGCTTAGTAATAAGGTCCCGTTGATTAGCCTTCGGGTACGGAACCCTGAATATCAGGACTCAAAACGCAAGAAAAATATATTCCTGAAACTACTTACTTTCAGATTTCTTTCAACCAGTAACCAATCAACTAGTTTCTTCTATTTTACTTTTACTTACGCATTGTATAACATTGCTACTAAAACACTGTAAGTATGACAATTAACAACTTCAACAATCTGTAATTAAGACTGATACATTCGTAATATGATGCAACAATAACATGAAAAAGGCTTCACCTTTTGTAAATTATATAATTACACAGCAAAAGCTCCCATAGGTCATTACATTTGAGGCCGTTTGCGGCTATTTGAGGCCACTGGAGGTCGCATGTTGCTGCATACCGTATTTGATGTTGACCGTATCGTGTATATTACAATACCTTGTAGTATGTAGTATGAAAACAATACTACAAGCAATTAGACGTCACGACATATTTCACTGAGGGTATTTTCGTAATCCTAGGGTTGCCACAAGTGTGAAATGAAGCTGCAATTTTCTAATCAGATTAATTAGATTTCGCAGTTTTTATCGACGGCAAAGAAAAGAAGTTATGATGTCAGTCGCATATGATTTTTTTAAATATTATACTGTTAACGAGAATTTAGAGTAGTCTGATAACCTCTGTCTTTTAGTTATAATTTTACCGTCACAATATGTGCTGTCAGTCTTTTTATGAGAAATCTGATTTAACTGGAATGGAAATTGCAGTACAAATCTCTTCGGTTGTTCTGAAGATACTCTAGGTTTTTAATATGAGTACATATAAAGCAAGTAGTTCTATTTATACTCTTGGTAGTACAATCAGCCCTATAGGCATCTGGATCTCAGTCTCCCAGCAAAACAAACAGGTTACGAAAACAATTGGCTAATTGTGGCAATTGTTACCAGCCATTCGCCCAAGGTGAGACGCGGCCATTTCTCGCTGCCGTGGGAGAATTTGGTAGGTATTGTGGTACAAGTTACAAACTTACGCTCACGTTCACATTTTGTTCTCATACTCTTTGTTGGAGATAATAAGGAGTAAGCAATACCGATCGTACTTAAGGTCCCAAACCTTATAACGCATTTTTAGAAGAATTAATATGTTGTTTTGGGCCCTTTGACGACATATACATGTTTGTTTTACTAGCTGAAGACCATAGTTGGATCCCATGAAACGAATAAATTTATTTTGATTTAGTTTGTTTGTTTGAAAGGTGACTTGAATTTTTAAGAGAAAAGTTCTGGCTTCAGCTTTTAGAAAAACCAAAAAAATATTTAATTATGTTGTTTAATTCCAAGTAAATATATATGAATTTTATTCAAGTAAAATAGATAAGCCCTACAGATAGATGGGCAGACTGGGCTAAATTATAAATCTTCCTTTGTGCCATTGGACTACGGAACCCCAAAAATATACCAACTAGAAAAACAATACGAATCGAATTACTGATTCTCGATTTATATATACACTAGCAAACAATCAGGAAAGGTTACGAGATCTATTAGCTATCTTGTAAGTTGTACTAGAGGCGGTAGATTGCGCAAGTGCGCGTGCGCTCGGTACCGGTGAGCAGCGCCGGACCTCGCGCGTACGACCGTCTGCCTACTGCTACCACAGCGTACTATCGCCGAATATTGCACTTGTGTGAGATTTAGTGGCGAAACGTGATCCTAATAGACATATATAATGATGAATGGGACCTGCACGCTTTTGGCGTTCGCGTCGGTTTAAGCTACACCAGTAAGGTTAGGTTGTAGTTAAAATTGAAAAGGCATGTTATTCTTATAAGTAAGTATACATCGTAACCATCCAAATCTATAGGAGATACAGGATAGTATTATGTTATCTGTGATACAGGAACACTTTATTAGGAATAATTAAAAAAAATTTGTTAAAAAGGCTACTTTGCTACTCTTTATGCTCTACTTTGTAGAAATATGTATAGTGTATTATGTGAACTTGAGCTACTTCTACGATCACATTTTTTATACCAATACAAGAATGAACCAAAAAAATATTAATTTCAATATTTTTTTGTGGAAAAAAACTTACGCTTATCAAAAAAAAAAACTAGAAACACCTAATAAATTACAGTGAAACTACAGTCCGCATATCATTGAAAAGCTCTCAAACACCATAATTCGCATATTATCGTTGATGATATTAATCCGTGCACGACACGCTTTAAAAGAGGTGCAAAAAAATTGTCTTCACCTCGTACAATACTAAGCAAATAATGTTGTTTAGCCACAATATTCGGTAAACTCGACATGATTTTCGAATCTAGAATTTCATAATATCATTTTATTGCTATTAAAACATCACAATAGCCATTGTCACGGTTACATCTTATATTATGAATTTATCATAAAAAAATAGTAAATATAGAACTATTTGTATTTCTAGACTGAAAATCGAAAGTTTTCGCCAAAATCTCATAATAGCCAAAGTCAACCCACTAAACAGTTCAACAAACAATTCTATAACGTCCGCTTACATCAAACTTAAGGCTTTTATTTGCGCACCATTGAGTATTCACATCACCTTACAAAAGAACATATTTACAAAACATTACATAACACATAAATATTTACTTTACAGGAGTGGTGTAAAGTAATAGTCTAATGTCGATATCTATCGATATTTTAAAAAAAGAAAACCATCTATAGTATTGATACCATGTAATATATACTAACCCACGGAACTATGTTAATCTTTAACTCTTGTGCTTAAGTACAAGAGTTAAAGATTAAAACAAAGCTTGAAACTACAAAGTCATAAGTGCTAACTTGTTAGAGACATTTGTATACGAGGCATGGAATCTGGTGATTAGTAATACAAGTTTAATATAGGGTGTATCTCTGGTGCTTTTAATCACTGAAATGACTAACAAGCAGTTTCAAAAAGTTTTTTTGAAAAAAATACGATCGCGGCAGGACGCTTCACTCCTTAAGAAAGCGTCGGGTCCGAAACTATTCGGGCATCCCCGAAATACAAACGTGAGTAAAACGTATAGTCTTTAATAAATACGATCCGTTTAGAATTTATGATAGTCCGTGCCCAAAAGCTAGTGGAATCTGTAAAGTTAAAGTTTTTAAATTGAACAATTTTTTATTTTGGAATTATTCACTCCGTTTCCAGGATTTCTATAAAAACTATCTTCAAAACTTATGCATTAGAGTTCCGCCCTTTCGGGTTTCGATATAACTAAGTGTTCCATTGTTGGAGGACACCCTGTATAACTCATAAGTCATCTCTTTATACATTCACACACATAATCTATATTTAGCGGAAAAAAATTAAAAAAAAAGTATCGACAGTCTGCCAACACTACTGCACGGTGATGAATTTGATTAGAATGACTTCGGTAAAAAGTGAAAGACAATTTTTCCCTAAAGCTTGTGAATTTCCCAGTGTGCGGGGTGTAATCGCCTCATTCTTTAATAAGTACTGTAGTTATGTCACGCGGTAGAAAGCCAACGTGTACATATGCATTGTGTAGTGTTTAGTAAGAAGGCTGCGCATGAGTCTATTATTTCATAAGCATTTCTTTTATTTCTTTTTGTAATTAATTCTCACGATTTGCATTGAGGATGTTGTTATTTATTCATGAAAGGTTAACTACAGTTACTGTTTTATTGATTTTGTGAGAATTACACACAATACAACATGGATTTAAACCAATTAAGAACTACGAGGGGTCTCTTGAAACCATGGCCAAGTCCTGCTCGAGGTCGATAGGATCATTATAACACTAGGCTTGACGATGGGGACCTGCCCCTTTTATCCATTCATTAAACAAACAAGCGGATTTAAGTTTTTAAGTAACAAAACGTAGAAAACAATGAATAAAATATTTTAAACAATCGCATTTAAGGCATATTTTTTTTAATAAATAGTTTGTTATTTCTTCTGAGTAATATAAATATAAATAAATAAGAAAAATATTCCTATTTATATTCAAGTTAAGAAAAATGTCCACGGCACCACCGCTAGATGTAAATATGTTCTCATATATTTTTACTTTTCACAAGATACTTAACGGCAAGATCTACGAGTAGATCTATAGATCATTCGTACATGTACTATGTTACGTCACCTGCGCAGGCGCCGGCTATTCGCACTGTAGATATTTCGAGTTTATGATTCATACTAGGTGATAAATTAGGTAGGTACCCTCAATATTCTCTTTGTTTACATAGCATAACGAAGCGAGCTTTTTCACTCTCACCAAAGTGAATCTTTTAGAAACCGATAAGCAGGCGAGTTTAGGAGGATGGTCAAGAGTAAGCAATACCCCATTCGTAAGCATATTCCTCTTTTAGAGTAATTAAAAATTAGTCCCGTTTTACAAAAGTGTATGAAGGTATATTTACAAAAAAATAGTATCCATGTATGATGTATGTTTATTAAATCCGTGTCCTACCTGTAGTAGGTATTAGGTACATCCCAGAATATTGTTATATTATTATTACAATTAAAGTTAGAAACAGGTATTGTATTAGGGTACATAAGGTAAACTGACATATGGGTAACAGTCCTATTGGAAAGGATTTTTTTACCTCCTTTGAAAGTCCCTAAAAAAAACATTTATGTCGACAAATTTAAAGATTCAAAATTGTCATCCAAGTTTACGTTACCAACCTTAAGATTTCATTAATAGTTTTTATGTGTGGGAAAAACTTGTCACACATTACACATAAAGACGAAATGTCGTCTGCGTACGTCTTCACGCAATAAAAGCATTATGTCATTCGACTCGCTGAACCGGTAAATACTTGCTTCGGTAATTAATCCGACTTCAGAGTGTAGTAAGATAAGCAATATTTATGGCATAACCACACTGATGTACAGTCATACTCATAAGTCACAGAGATGATAGTTCGATGGTCCCACCCAATATATGGGGGGTCACACTGAAAGTTTATAGAAGCTTGTTAATATTATTATTGCTTTTTGGAATAATTTCTCCGTTCCTTTCTAAACATCGTCGCATGCGATGGAACCATTGAATGAAGTAGTGAGCCCATTCTTCTTTAGGGATCTCTTCCACGCCTTTTTCAAACGCAGCCACGGCATCTTAATAAAATTTATTTTTTTGGAAATAAATAAAAGTCACAAGGTGCCAAGTCGGGACTGTAAGGAGGATGACTCACTAGCTCCAGACCTTCAATAGACAAATATTCGATAGTCCGTCTGGAGAGAGCTGGAGTGTTGTCGTGGTGGAGGAGGATCCTGCTTCTTCGGCGCTGCTGTCTAACATTTTCCAAGATAACTGGTAGACAATCACTGACATACCAATCTGTAGTAAGAGTCCTTTTCTCTTCTAGAATGAGGCAATCACCTTTTTCCCATGACTTCTGCCCTTCTTTACTTTTGACGGCAAATCTTCGAATGGAAATATCCATTGCTTAGATTGTCTTTTCGTTTCGGGTTCGTAACAATATAGCTTTCATCATCTGTGACGATGTCATATACAGTATTCGAGTCACCTGCCAGTCATACTTTTTAAGCATTGTGCGGAACCAATCCAAATAACGGCGTTTTTGATCTTCCGTCAAATTATGAGGTACCCATCTAGTACAAAGCTTTCTGACGCCTAAATGTTCATGTAAGACTTTTTGTGCTTGACTCATACCAAAGCCTAAAGCTGCTCGAATCTGTTGATATGTCACCCTTTTAACATTAACCGCACAGCACTCAGTTATCTTCAGTAGTCGCCGTAGAAGGACGTCCTTCTCGAGAATCATCAGTGAGTTTGCTTCGACCACATTTAAACTCATTAAACCAGTTGTAAACAGTAGGACGAGATGGGGCTTCGTAATGAAATGTTCGTCGTTGTGAAAACAAATGACATATGTAATAATTAAACATCTATAGATTCCCAAAGAGTTCCTAATTCGAAATTAAAATAAATTTTCATCGGCTGCTTTTCTTACTGGCCTATTCTAAAAACCATTACTGTGATCCCAAATATTTGTAAGAGTTCTTTTATAACGCACACAAGTCTCAACTACGTACACCTCATTTATTTTTATTTAGTTAAATATTTTTTCACCAAAAAAAACAGGCATATCTTTAACAAAAACTTTAAATTCATTTGTTAGAAGATACTACTAAGATAAGTAGTTAATATTTGTAGGTAAAAATACTAATTTTGTTTAAGTAATAATCAGACAAATAAACCTACAAAATTGTTCTGTAAACACTAAATTGCTGAAAACTTCAAAAATATCATAATATATAATTCTGTGTTATTATCACGTTAACAAAAATCTCATTTATTTCTTAAATAATTAACGGATGATTGTTAAACTTTTACGACTTTGATACATTTGAAATGTCTAAGTTCAATCGAAACGTCGGGTAACCAAAAAGGTGTTGCAACTTGTAAATATTATGGCGATTAAGTCCCAAGTTACAAATCTGACTGATGTACAGACTGACATGTGGAGTTATATCGATTCGAGCTTTAATTCAAATTATGTAATAATGTAAGTTTTAAAAAAAAGTGAAGACAATGAAAAGACTAGGACTTCTGACATCGACTGAGCTGGGAAATTCCACGCCTCGTCAGAAGTTATCTAAACTAATATTATAATCTAAACTAATATTACAAAGAGGAAACATTTGTATTTTTGTATGTATGTTTGTAATGTTTTCACACAAAAACTCATGGACCGATTGCGATGAAACTTGGTATGTAGATAGCTGGAGACCTGGATTAACGCATAGGCTTTTTATCCCGACATTCCCACGGGATCGAGACTTACGCGGGTGAAACCGCGAAGCGCTGCTAGTAGAACATAAAAATGCACATTGCAATATAAACTGTAGTGTAATTAATCATGTATCTACAATATACCTGACACATTTATTTTTATATAGTCGTATAGTTCAGCGTTGTTTACTGTTCATTCGGTAAAATTAAGTCAAAAGGTGCTTATTTATGCGGTAGGGCAAGTTATGATGTGTTTAGTAAACAAAGCTACAGCACACGACACAACTACTCTTGTGATATGGTAGGTATTCAATTTATAGCCTTATCACAAAAGTAAGAAAGTTTGATTTCCATGTTGTGATTTACAAATAATAATCACTGATGATGAATTAATATAAAACCTTATATTTTAAATATTATAAAATTTGGTAATTGAAATTCTTTAAATTTTCAAAATAAACCTAATAAAGTTACACAAGTGGTTGCATAAATATACATTATTCATTTAAAACTGAGGTGTCTCCACTAGTCTATGTGTTTATTTTAGGCCATTATTAGCAAAGCAGTTGCGTACTTTTTGAACTAGTTGAGATTGTTTCGCAGGAGGTAGCTGTTCATCAGTGCTAATAATATCCTATATTACAAATTTGAGAAGATGGATGAGATACGCAAAAATGAGATTAGGTAGGTAGTCGTTAGTATTATAGTAGAGTCACAGAGACACTTTGTCAAGCTGTAACCAGTATCCAGAAACGATTCGGTGGCATCATAATTGAAGGTTTTTAGATGACTAAAATTACTTGCTTGTATTTTATTTTAGTGAGATTGAGATACTTTAGCTATTTATAAAGGAATGGTTAAAAAAAAAGAGAATTTTTTTTTTAAGAACACTAATTTAAAATATTGTCGGGAACTCAAAAATCTAACGTGGAATAGAAAACAGTTGATGATCCTCGAACGGCTGAAAAGATTTTCTAAAATCATAACTATGAGCCAAAAACACTTTCGATTAAATCACTTTTGAAGCAAAAAAAAATCTAAATCAGAATCAGTCCATTCGTTTATGCCACAACCAAAACACACAAATACTCAGAATATACACACATGTTAAACCTATAACCTATAACACCCCTTGTTTTTAAATCGAGATAAAATAGAAACTTAGATGATAAGAAGTAACTGAGTGGAACCGAGCTTCAGGATGCCTCGTATTTATATGCAACTAAAGTCTGTGCGGAAAGAGAACCGTCGCAGGATTTCAGGTCGCAGCAATGCTAAATTACCTTTTAACACTCTTACGTCATTATTGTTTACTGTATTGTACAGTATTCTTTACTGTCGAATTATAATGACGTAACAGTGTTGTCAACATAACAAAAAGGTTATTTAGCACTGTTGCGACCTCAAATTCTACGACGGTTCTTTTTCCGCACAGACTACCATTATAGAGTTTAGGTTCTACAATATTGATTATTTATTCAGTGCTGTTATTACGTAGCTTGCTATGTTAGTATGTAGATAGTTTTGCAATCTAATGCTTATTCATAAAATGTAAGGCAAACGTGTCTGAAAGCGAGTATTGGTATTGAGCACACATTTAGAATAATATTCATTCACGCGATACAGTGTTTGTCCTCATTTACTGGTAGCGAACAATTAAACATTGAACGGGAACACCGCAGTCATAGGTGTTTTCAATGATAATGTGAGTTTGTTTGTTTGTTTGTTATGCTTTGACCCCTTAACTACTCAACTGAGTATCATGAAATTTTGTTTACACGTTGTCAGAAGTACAAAAAAGAATATGGGTACCTTTCATCCCGAAAAAAAGTATGTACTCTTCCCTAGGAATACCAGAATTGATTCTACTAGTTCCTAATATTCTAGTAAACGCATACTACTCACCTATAAGATAAGATAATATAAGATAAGATAATTTATTTGCTTAAACATGAGTATGCATACGCAAGTATACAAGTTATCTACCTATGTCTACTCATTCCAATTTTAGCCTGCGTTCATCCCTTCGTCGATTGATTACAACAGCTATTTTCATTAATTATGGAATCGGTGAGATTTTGTAAGCTTTGGTGCGAGCCCATCTCACATAAGATTTACGCTGTAATTTATTTTCGGGAAGCGGAAAAAGTAATGAAATGAGATTTAATAAGATTTTATTGGACCCATCCCCCATATCCACATTTTAAAGGTCAAGTGGTTTTGTGCTGCCCTCATATATTTTCATTCAATCAACTATCATCAATTTTCGGATCTTGATATTTATACATCTTTCTTTGTGACCTTGGCAATGTAACCTATCGTGGCATTACACGGAGAGCGCTGATAACCACAAAAGAAATTAAATCTTAACGAAAGTCTATTACCCAGCAGTTAAAATAAAACACGATAAACTGTTACATTTAATCGTACTGAATCATGAGCATCACCTGAAAGTTTTAATTGGTACATTTTATGAAAAAATTGAGAAGCTACACGTAAGGATTTTTATCGACTTGGATTTGTTCAAATTCCAATCTGTCGGCTCTCGACAATAAAGTATTAATCTTAATGAATATTTGCATCGAAGTAAATTATTAGTTACTAGCAACCCGCCCTAGCTTCGTAGCAGAGACATCTTCAACAATCATCATCATATTTCAACCAATTTACACAAAACCTTTACAAATTATATACCTATACCTTCCTCATGAATCACTTTGTCCATTAATGAAAACCGCATGAAAATCCATTAAGTGATTTTTCAGTTTATCGCGAACAGACAGACAGACGCGGCGGAAAACTTTGTTTCACACAATATGAAATGACACAATAATATAAAACTGTGTCAGACGATGCTATCAATAATTCGTGTTTAAAAACAGATTTTTTAACCGCTGACGCAAGTTAGCAAGTGATATACAATCGCCAATCGGCACGTTCTCTGACAAAAGACAACCTACTGAGATAGTTTTCATCACTGTATTATGTTAATATATTAGTAGGTAATGAGTTAAAACGTTTAACGATTAAGTAATTGGTTGCCATTCGATTGGGCGGTGAAATGATGTGTGGAAACATGGAAATATAAGCGGCGGTAGCGTAATGGCTAAGGACTTGCGATCAAGTGGTTGCGGGTTCAAACCCCAGTACTGTACCGTCGTGAACCCACTTCTAACACAAGCATTTCGCTTAGCTGGAGGGGTTAACAAGAATACTAGTAATGTGTGACCCACGTCGCTAGTATTCTTTAAAATCGCTTTACGTGCATTATGTACCGAAAAGGACAATTGGTTGCCATTCGATTGGACGGTGAAAGACAACTGGTTGCAATCTAAGCAAGGCCAGTTTTGTTAACAGCTTTTAGGTTAACTACCATCGGCTGATGACCAATTTTTCTTAAGCTATGATATTATTAAACAGTTCTGAAATAATTTAAATGTTGATTCTTAGGAAACTTATTTTTGTATACGTTTGCTAAAGAATTTGTGCCATTGCAATAATGATATATGCAATCGTATGCAGAAATCTCTCTTTCATTTCCAAAGTGGTGATGAAGACGTAGTTGGTAACACGCCTATCCAAGAGAAACCTACGCACTCTACTCTTGAAGGTTTCAGGATTATAATTGATATGAGCCAGTCTTAGGTTTATTGGTAGTGAGCGGGATCAAACGGTCAGTTAATATGTTTTTAGACGTTTGGGGTCGAGGCGTTATGCCTACCGGGTTTACACTGTGACACTTGCCGCAAACTCTACCTAAGGCTTAGGTCTCTTAGCCCGCACAAACGTGTAGATGGTGCCTCTGATTTGTCTCAAAAAATCGACACTCAACCGGAGTCTCATTGTCGGTTGCTTCCGTGTTCCATTCACCTGATATCCGTTACTTTTGAGTATGATCCAGCTCTCACTCCAAATGTTCAGGGTCACAAAGATCGTATGATCTGTTCTTGAGTAAAGTCATAATAGATTGTAGGTGTCGGAGATGATCATGAGCGTGGCGCGGTGTTAAGTAAGCGGTGTTTCGATTACCGCTCTTTGCATTGCTATTTGTATTAATCTGGGGATTTCTATTCCTGGGCAAGCTTATTGACATCAACCGGGCACTTTGGGAATTAAAGATAGCAAAATGGGGGAGTATATTGAATGATAAAAGTAGATAAGAAGGGAAGGCATTGGAAGCAGCAGAGTAGGGTCGTATATCTGTAACTTGCACTGGCAACAGCCAGGAAGTCCAAACCCTCTAACGTACAAGTATGTATAAGTAATGATGTATATATTTGAGTATAATACACTTGCTTTAAGTTAACCAGGATGCTACTTTACATTGCGGAGGAATGTATTTCCTCATCGGTAAAGACTTCTGCATAAACCATTATGTCTGCTCACTGCCATTACTCTACAACACTAAATTGTACCTGATGCTTGTAACAACAAGTAAACACACTGAATTGAAACCTTTGAATATATTGCATAATTGACAAAACGCGATGCCATGCTAGTATTAAGTTGAATTAACAGAATGAAACGGGCGAGAAAACTCTTGAAATTTCACATTGAGAGGATACAATTTGCATCTTTCAAATTAATTCGCTAGCCTATCCAAAACAAAATAAAACACCAAAATTGACTCTTTGTCTTAGATATACTTAAACACAAAAGATATATACGTAGCCAATTGAGAACGATCTCATTTTTGGATTTATTTAAAATTGTATAATTTCACTGGTCCCCACGATACAGAACCGACCTAGCGTCGGGACCGCAGGAAATTTTAATATTCTTTAATCATTCAAGTCTCAACAATAGAAAACTGTTATCGGAAAAAGAAACTTTCAACTTTTTCAACACAGAACCGTAAAAGTAAAGACAGAAACCGTAGTTTTTAGTTGCACGGGAGCGCACCCATCGTCACGACACGGCAGGTACTGGTGCTCTGCGCAATTCACATAAATAAGTTGTACGAGTAATCCAATCAATTGAATCCGTATCGAGGAGCCCTACATGAGCGCGAGTGCGGGAACATCTCGGCCTTAATCGCGTTCATTCAAACAATAACGGCATCCCTCGTTCATTTCAAACTGTGTCTGTATTAAGTTGGTGACACAAAGAAAACTATAAATGCTATAAATTAATTGTTATTACTACTTTTACTACAGTTTACCGTTCCGAAAAACACAGGTGCTCTTGTAGTTTCTCCACTGTGCAATCTTTAAGACAGAGGTCTTAAAGATTGCACAGTTGCATATACAGAGAGACGTGCAGAAAAATATAGCAGACCAAACCATGTGGCGCCTGACACCGAGATGGCATCAGGTCGTTTCACCTGTTGATAAAGGGTCACTGTCGCGACCGAATCTTGTTTGGTATTCCCTTGACGTAAAGTACAACCATACCAGTTAGCTAGTTAAGAGCTTTTTATTGTTGAACCCAAATTTTTGAACTACCATTCAAATAAAAAAAAATGTGTGTGTGCAATTCAGACACGGCCGAAGTGAAATCACGTTGACATTGACATATATTACGAAGGGGCAAAGACAAAGATTATAGGAACTTTATCGTGATGCTTCCGTTTCATCGAATTTTAAATCACAACGATTCTAAAGAAGTTTCACTTCAAAAAACTTTTTGCATTTGATAGGTCAGTCTTTGAGGAAGCTTATAGGCTTATTTAACTTCACGCTACGACTTTTAGGAGCAAAGCAATAACTTTAAACGTTAATTAAACTGGCAGAGGAAACGTGAAAAGGCTTTTTAAAGAAGGACCGAAACATGCTGCATCGTAATCAAACATGGTCTAGTACAGGCAGTAACCCAGTTAAGCCGAAAATCTGACTATCAACAGACAACAAAAGTCGTAAGAATCGAGAAAATATTGAAAAAAACTTTGGCCTGATGTGTTCCTAACTAGTGCCTCGCCATGTGCCTCCTGCTACATCACGTGCTTTAATGAGAACAGTTAGCGACGTCGTGACAGCATTATAACGCAGTTAATGCCGCTATAGGAATGCCCTGCGACTGAGTATCGCCCGCCGAGTGTTGACAGTTATGAAATGTTAGGTACGAAAGAAAATCAAAACTTATTGTAAACATGTTGAGGGTGTACCTTATTGATTAAGAGTTTAAGATCACAATAACTAGCACAAATTAAAAATTTAAAACGCCCTGTCTCAAAAATCCCTTGAAGCAATATTTATTTATTTCTCTTTATCATACACCCTACCAGTATTGAACAGTAATTTTGTACTGAGTGGGAATCAAACCTGTGACCCCTGAAGTTGAAGTCCTATGCTCTACAGGCTTAGTCCACAAACACGAAGAACTTAATTGTTCGGGTGCTTTGACTTTGCTCAAATTCTGTATTGATTAGATTATCGATTATCATATTTGAAACACCTCCAACCGCATGATACCCAGAACATGCACCGCAAAATGTCAACTGCCGATTCCCACGCAGGATAACTGTATCACTTGGATCAAATCGGAGGCATGTCTGATGTACATGTGTCTCTAAAGAGCCATAGAGCAATGTAAACCTGTGTTTGTATTATGCAATTTAAGCGATGCCAGTGTGCGCGTGTGATTGCAATTATATGTACGATGTGTGGCCCAAGTTACTAGCGCGAGCGGCAACTAGGTTTCCAGGACTACTCTGGTGCGGCAGTAGTGCGTTTGTCTGCTACAACGGTTGCGACTCCAGTTCAGTGGAATCTCTGAGAGGGTGCATTGCTCTGGGTGTTTGTATGTATAATACAGAACAAAATATGTATGTAAGTATGCTGTGTATTCTATTTATGTGTTTGTATACGTAATATGTGCCTCTAGTTTCGAGTATTTGGCATCAGTGGACGTATGCAGTGACAACAGTCCTTTGTTTTTAATTGCTTGATTCACATAATGTTACAATAGGCCGATTTATATGAGTGATACTGAAAGGAAGTTATATTTTATCGTTGACTAGATTTTGCACTCGGCTTCGTTCGTGTAAAAGTAATACTCCATCCTTCGGGCAAAATTTTTTTCGATGAAAAGTGCGCTATCGATGTCCTTTGATGTATGCCTCACAAAGTGTTTGCAAAATATCATAATGGCAGCGAATAAAATACAAAAAAAACAAACATTGATTTTTATAAATTAGAAGATTACAACGATTCATGCAAAAGGCAATTTGTGAAACTCTGTAAAATATTGTTTGTGTTAAGTGATAGGCACCAAACAGACTGGTGCCTATCACAGACAACATGCAACCTAACTGCTGACTTTGGTGAGTCTCAAATGTTACATGTCGGTTCTTATACATATCTTACCCGTAATGAGCTAAATTTTTGGTAATTCGATTATCAGCCTAAACATTTATTTTATAATCTTTTCAAGGTCAAAGGATCGCTTATACTTTACACCAGCTTCAAGGAGGATCGTTAAATGTGTTACAGACACGCAACATCGTAACAGTTTCTACATTTTTATGTTATTGAACCAAAACTTTGTGAAGTCAACCAAAGTAGAATACATGTTATTGAAATCAATGAAAAATCTCACTTAAAATCCTTTTCTATTTTTTTGTTAATGTTTGTGTTTTTTTCTGCCTCTGCAAGTAGGTTTATAACAGCGTTCACCCGCTCCTTTTGTGGATCTCAGTCCTGTTTTCCTTTATATTTAACTAATACATAATAATACTAATACACAATATATCGGTGCTCCAAATCGTAAAGCCCTTTCATCGTACAGGTGTCACAAACTTACTGAGTTAGTAGACACACCCAAAATCAAGTACTTCACATGTCAAATATTAGTAGAAATTTCGTATTCCTTTAATTCATGTCTGATTAAATTTTTCCTTTAAATTCATAGACAGTTTACGACCTGAGACTCAACAAGGCTACTCAATTCTACTTAACGCTTTGCTGGTTACTCCTGCTGATCCTGGTGTGAAAGAAGGACAGTTTATGAAACTACTTCGTATAACCAAAAACTGTGCTGGATTAACGATAAAACCAAGCTTCATGCTTCAATAATTCGCAGGTGGTATACGCAACAGTAGAGATAAGAAAAATCATCCAGTTGTGTAAAAAGCAATCTGCTTTGTATAGATTCTGATTGAGATGGCAAGAATCTCAGCGTACGGTGTGTGTCGTCATCCAAAACAAATATCAATCTGTTAATTTGTTCATTTTGCACAACGAGATCTTAATCGCTTGATGAACAATTATTGAACCGGTTTATTACAGTCATTTTATAAAAAAAAGTGCTCATTAACTAAGTAGTACTAATGAGCAAGACAATAGGTTCTTAAACTTTCGCATTCCATGACATACAAGTTTGTACACATACGTACGGGAATTAATGCGATCACGTAATAGGTAAGTACATACATTTGAATTGCCTGATGTTTCGAGCAGGTTGCACTGGTCGTGGGCACAGGTCTCAGCCTGTGTTCCCGTTCATACACTTAATTATAAGACAATAGGTAGGACTGCTTCTGACTCTCAAGCTAGGTGAGAAGCTGTGTTTTGAATCATCGGAGGTACAAGTGAGACCTAATGTTAGCTCATGAACACTAAGATATAAAGCGATAGAGAGAAGAAGGTGTGTGCCTCTCCAGTCACAGGAAACACAGGATATTAGGATACGCGACCCCGGCCTCTGCGAACTACAGTCTCAGTGCCGTTCCCCATCCGAGACTTGCGGTATCCCTTACCCTTACAAATTTACCTTCTTCCTTATTTCCCGTCTTAAATATGCGGTGATAAAAGAAGCCAGTTATACCCCTTTGCAACGATACACATTGCACCGACACTAATGAAAATTGGAAAAGGCAAGAAGGTGATGAAAGAGAAGAAGATGATTTGCACATAAGTATGTGTGAATGTATGTTTCAGTGGCCTTCTGTTACAGAAGTGTAACACCTTGTACACATATGCCTTGTATTTTGTTCATTGCTTTTTTCGCCAGTCTTCCGTAAGATGTACATTATGTACTTACAAGATTTCTTAGCTAAAAATCATTACGATGTTCCCGCAATACTTTTCCCTTTTTGCAATAAACAATAAAATGCAATCACTGTAAATGGGCACTTAACAAGATGTAAATCTTAAAGTGAAGACTCGGCGACACTCTCACAGACTGCAATGCAAACTAAATGATGCGAAATCTCACACACACGGGCGCAAATTGTAGAAATTGTACATCTGTATGTAATATCACACGTAAATATGAATTTTTTTTAAGCACATGTCACTCTTATTATTTATCCGAAGTCTGGTTACAGCCTGTGCCTAGTTTAGGATCAGGCGGCCGTGTGTGAGGTGAGGTTATGATTATATTACATTTACAACTTAGTTGTATTTTGTTTCATTATCACAATTAGTAACTAATACCTACTTATTTACGAAAATGTTTGATTTTGATTAGGTTACCTCCGAATATTTTTGCTAAATTTTAAAATAGTACGATATTTATACCTATGAGTACAGTTATGAGAATGGAATTCAAAGATATGTCGCTTCTGGTCTTGCAAAAATCTATTTTCCCAAAACCGGCAGAATAAAGTCTTATTTTAAAGTCCAACAAATAAGGAATTCAGTTTTTACAAGAATAAATACAGCCACACACACTTCAATAGTATAAACAATAACTCCTAATAAATTAAAGTCCACTCAAACCACGGATTCGACATTCAAACCTGATATACCTACATATGTGCTACCAAGACGTCTACAGCATTCTAAACAATATATACCTTATTTTCATTAATATATTGTAACAGAAAACAAACCAACCAAACACAAACTGTTAATAACAAGCATACTTTAGCTAAAAGAAGAACGCTATCGTTTGCCACCATACGCGTAATCAACCTTGAAAGTGTATGTGTGCGGGGCAAATATTAAGTGTACAAGAACATCCAACCACAACATGTGACACTTAACACATTAACTGTCATTTTATGATTTCAAACTCGCTTTTGCTCACTAGATATATTTTATCAATCAATTCATGAATCTGTCTTAAACAGTCCATTTTTTTACGATGAAAGACCTTATAGCCTCTTTTGACTGTTACGTTTCCTCTGTTACGCTGTGTATGCAATCCTGATTGGTTAAGTAGTTAAGGCGGAAAGCGTAGCAAACAGACCAACAAACTCACAACCAACAGAACACCATTAAAATATACATAAGTACATTTCGATTCACACAACACACCACAACCGTTCGGTAAAGATTATTGTTTTATGAAGTTGCGTGTTTGTGTTGTTTGTTTAACGTATTTGTTAAAGCTACGTAACGTAAACATAAAATTTCATTTAATAATAACAAAATGTGTTTATGTTTTAATTTACAAAAAGTAGGGAATCATCTATGCGCATTTAATTGACCATTGCAATATTTACGTATTAATATATGCCTAACCGTAACCTTAGAGAAAAAATAATAAAACAAATTTATCATAACCATTACAGATTCGTGACGGTCGCTGTAGTTAGAAACAAAATGTGTATATATAATATCGATAGTATATACATAAATTATGATAACGAAATTAGATTTTCTATAGCTTTTAAGTTTAAAACGTCTACTAAAACTATTTATTGCAGCTACAATAAATAGTTTAGGGAAAACTTTAAATTTTCTGCCTGTATTATTCACATAGTGCTGAAGACCGTGTTATCCAGACACAGTTCCATCAGCTTTCTAATGGTTTCACCCATATATCTTCAGCGGACAAGCATCTGGCAATAAAATTGACATGGCCTTTCCACTAGTAGGCTCTTGCCTTCAAGTTTTGTACGATATTACTCCGGTACAGTGAGTCTCATTACAAGATACAGTGGTAGTCATATAATTAAGAACGATTTGTTAATTTTTTTTTAATCATGTATTGTAATACTTTTTTGTGTTTCTCTCTGAAATTATTATATTGTATTACGAAATATTCACAATCATGATCAAAACCAAAATGAATTAAAAAATTTAATGTGTAAAATAATTATAGATTTAAATGATATAGTGACAGAAAGCACATTTAATAAGTTAAGTGTCACAGGTTGGATGTTCTCAAAAAATATGAGTTTGTTTTTGTTCTTATTGTTAAATTTGTTGTTTCATTTGTTTAAAAAAAAAATGAAATTGTTATTGCTAAGGTTGTGGTCTTTGTCGTGGTTATACTGATCTACCTTTCCAATTATACATCACAGATATAGCATAACAAAAGTAAACCGATTCATCTTTCTGAAATAGCCGGTTATTATACAAAACCACTAAATCCAATAAACTAATAATATTACAGTAACAAAACGGCACCGGTAAACGTTCAATAAACCATTATTACCCGCTGTCAGGCGGCGCCTGCGCAAGTAAACCAAACCAAAGATTTTCTGTAATCACCAATTACGAGTCAAGTAATAACAATTTATACATAGTAATTATAATTCCACGTAATATTACCGGGTAATATATTATATAGTATTTCCTATCGCGATTCAGTTTCACTAATTAATATACAACCTTAAATGTGTGTACGGATGCATTTCTATTTCATCAACAAAGTTAGTCATGGCAAAGAGTATCTGAACGTTCGCGACTTGTATATATTATTACATAATGTAAAACTTGAGTTATTCGCGGTAATATTTATATCGTACGGTACCGATCGTGGTCACTTATGGAAGATGGTCAAAAGGGCATTTTAACCCCCACGCAACGATTGCTGTCTATGTATATAAGTGTCTATCTGTGGCATCGTAGCTCCTTTACTACCGATGATGATTTTTTTTCTTCGAAACGTGACTTGATCGAGAGTGTCCGTAGCTATAATGAAAGAAACCGGCCAAGTGCAAGTCGGACTTGCGCACCGAGGGTTCCGTAAAATATTTTTATTATATGATGTAACTAAAAATTTCCAGTTTTCGCAATTTTTCCTTTATCTGTGCTATAAGACGTTGCTTCGTACCAAATTTCAAGATTCTGAGTTCACGGGCAGTACCCTGTAGGTTTTGATTCCCTTGCGAGTGTCGAAAACTTGCGGCATAAACGGCTGTATCTTTTGATTGCGTTAGCTTAGAAGTTTGATTATTTCACATCTTTAAGGGACAGTAGACTTGAGTATTTGATATAAATTTCAGCTTGAAGCCTCCACGCGTTCCTGAGAAAAAAGGGTCTTGACAGACAGACAGACCTTCGGACGGACGGACAACGAAGTGATCCTATAAGGGTTCCGTTTTTTCCTTTCGAGGCACGGAACCCTAACAATGTGTTCAACCGTTCGAAAGTCATCAGCTCTTTTGAATCGTTAAAGAGATATTTAATGTACGCTTGTTTACATAGGCTACCTACTTGTAACTTAGATCACACATTACTAGTATTCCTATTACCGCTAAGCTTCATTTAGTTTTTCAGTTCTATCTCAGCTAAGTGCTTGTATTAACCCGCAATCTCTTTCTTAATTTCAAGTCCGACGCCTTGTTTAATTGCGCTAACGCCACTATGACTTATCAGAGTTATCAGTCATTCACACAGCTGGATACAACTAGTCTCAAAGGTAAATAACAATGTCTAATAATGAGTAATTATATCATCAAAACGACTTTTTAAATATGTGTTTATAGACGGGCCTGTTGGTATAGTGGGTTGTGATCCTTACTGCTCAGCTGGAGGTTGGGTTCTATTCCCACCATGGATAAATAATTGTGTGATGAGCACGCTCATTTGTTCCGTGTTTGTATCATCATCACTACATATTATAAAGCAAAGTCCTCTGCCGCGTCGAACAGATTTTCATGCAGTTTTTACCAATAGATAAAGCAATTCATGAGGAAGGTTTAGGTATATCATTTGTTAAGGTTTTGTGTAAATTGGTTGAAATATGGTGATGGTTGTTGAAGATGTGTCTGCTACCCCGTGCGACGCCGGGACGGGTTGCTAGTCTATAATATGTGTGTATTTAGTAATATATTAGTATGTTTATCAGCTGCTGCAGGTGTCTAGGTACCATAGCACAGGCTCTGCCTAGTTTGGGATCAGATGGGCCTGTGTGAGATGTGTCAAGTTGTTATTATTGAAGATTTATTCTGATAAATATGAATAGGAAATTAGATAATTTTCCACGAATTAGAAAAATATTATTTATAATATTTAATTATAATACTGTTTCCTAACTACGGATGTACTTGTTATTAGGTAGATATATAATATTTAATATCTTCGTTTTTAGTCAAATCGACACTTCCTTAAATTACTGAAAGTCCTTAAGCCATTGCCATATCCGTGCGGAAATTTCTAAGCCTGTGTTTACTATTTAGTTGTACAGTAAACGTTATAACCTTCGATTGTGTACGCATTAGAGTAATCAAAAACAATCTGGTACCTAATTATTTATGTAAATTGTTTAAAATTTTAAATAAAATGTACAGAATATAAAAAATATTAATTGTTTTTAAACTTTTGCTACTCGGATGCTATGTATTAGATATTTAAATCTGAATATAATCGCGGTATCTATACTCATCATCTGCCTACCCTTGTCCCAATTTTATTTGGGGTCGGTGCAATATGTTTTATTCTTCCATTCTACTCTCTCGTTCATCCTTCATTGCCTACTCCCTTGCTAGTCATATCTTCTTTCACACAATCCATCCATCTTTTCTTTGGTCGTCCTCATCTTTTGCACCCGTCAACACCCATACATAAAACTCTTATCACCACATTTTGCTCATCACATGTCCATACCACGATAACCTATTGCTCCTCAGCTGTTCATCCACTGGTGCTTCTTTCAGGCTCCATCTAATATAATCATTTCTCTCCTTGTCTATCCTCGTCACACCATACATCCTTCTCAACATTCGCATTTCTGCTACTTGCAGGATTCCCTCATCAATATGACAAAACGGAAAGTGGTCGTTTAAAGGCGCTAACCATTGAATATTAAAAACATATACTGGATATATATATTTAGGTATGTGATAAGAATTTTATGGTGATCATGTCTACATTTATGCATTTATGTATGTTTATGTATGTATATGATGTGTATTTATATAATTTATATATAGGCTACAATTTACGTATTATTTGTGTATTATGGGGATAAATGTTAGCTTGTACCCCATTTACTGTACAATTATTTAACATAATTTTTATTTGCTTCTTCTTCCTTTCTCTGCATCACCCAATGGTTGACTGGTAGAGAATACCTTAGGCATCAAGTCCGCCAATGTACCAAATGTGCATAAAGTTTAAAATAAAAAAAAATCTCTAGAATGAGTATTGGATAGAGTAGTCATTGAGGGAGGATATAAGCTATGTCACGGTACGACCTTTAGGGGCGGAGCAGTGACGCGATAACGCGAGTGAAACTGCAGGTAATGGCTAACTATTTATTAGGAACAATACCTTGCGGTTTAAATAAATAACATTTTGATCGAAGAGCGTATTTTCCTACGGTTAAAGTAAATTATTGAACAGTCTTCAAGAAATTAAGTATTGAGAAAATAGATGGGTTACTATTTTCCTGTTTAAAAGTAAATTAATTGACGATAGTCATGGAATGACGTCCCAACTTGCTATTTCATACAAGTTTCTATTGAATCTACCTTTTTTGACGGTCAACTACTTTATTGAATTGAAGATCCTGCGACTAGATGGACATACTAATCGGCTCGAGAATTTCATTGCGCGATGCAGGGTCAGTAGTTACTACGTAGTTCAGTTGGTCTTACCTAGATGGCGTTGAAGCTGAGACAATACAAATTGATTGATTTGATTTGATCTAAAATCTCTCTTAGTGATATCAATAGCTTAAACTTATAATAATATATCTAAAAATCAAACGAATTATTTGACTATCAAAAAGTGAACAATATGAACAGTCTAGAGGTGAACAAAAATAATGAAGTCAATCTCTAATCTCTGGGTGAAAACAACAAATAACCAAATAGAACAAAGTTAGAAAAGCTATCAGGCAATCAGAAAATATAATAAGTAGTTTAATTTGTCACAGCTGGGGATCGAATGTTTTCATCCGAAAATGTCTTTTGTGACCCGAATCAAAGTACATTTAAAACTCACTTTTATAGTGCATTCGTTTTGTTTGTCAGTTGTCTGGTTTAATATCTAACTACGATTTACTGCCGCATCGAAAAAGTAGTAAAAAATTGTAGATTGGGACAATGTTCACATCTTTCCACAGGTGACTGAAAGCTGATCGATGCGTACGGAACTCGAGAAACATAGTATTTTATTATCTTCTAGCAGATCTTCGCAGTTTCACCCACATTTATGGTCACTACTTTGATCCCTAAGGCCAGGGTTATGTTCAATAGCCTATACAGGGATCAACAATTAGTTTCAATTTTAAATAATATAACCGTCGCGGTCTGTTTCCACTTTTTTACGGACGATTTCTGAGGCATCTCCGATCCCTTATATAATTTAACCCTCCAGCATATCGTCATGTGTATTTACATCGTTAAAATTCAAATAATACACTTGAATAATATAATAAATGTCAATGAAGAAATCAAGAACAAAAGTACCAAGGTTTTTTTTACATAATTTGAAAAGTGAGGTTTTGTTTCTTTAATTTGCCTGAAGTTTCTAGTAAAATTGGTGGCATACACTTATATATACATAAACGCTAGTATACTAAGTTTAAAGTTGGTGCACACAGTTGTACCTACCACACACAATTTTTATCTAAAGCTCATGACAAGAAACTTCCGTACTTTTGTGTTTACGTATCTACTCAATCTAATCAATCAGGCAATTCAGAGGTATGTAATACCTTTTCGTGATCGCGTTAATTCCCGTTAATACGTAGATAATATTATATCATGGAACGCGAAAGTTTAAAAGTTAGCTACTCAATAATACAAGTTAATTTATAATAGAACCTAAATCAAAAAAAAAATTCATCGTGGGAGAGCCATGCTTCGGCACGTATGGGCCAGCTCAACCGGAGTGATACCACAGGCCGCACAGGCCTCACAGAAAACCTTCAGTGAAGCAAACATTGCTTCACTGAAGGGCATTGCTTTGCGCCGAGTGAGTTAGGTTACCGGAGGCTCTAATCCTTCCCTTTTCTTCTCTTCCCCCCTTCCCCTAATCTTACCTTAAAGGCCGGCAACACACTTGTGACTCTTGAGTTGCAGGTGCCCATGGGCGGCGGTAGTCATTTACCATCAGGTAACCCGTCTGCTCGTTTGCCCCTTATACCATAAAAAAGGCGCCTTTGCTATTATACCTCTCACATATTAGAAATAAATAAATACAAGCCGATATCTTTTTACTATCAACTAGGTAATATAAGCAAGTGTTGCAGTGGCTTCTTTTAATTCTCGTCCCCACTTATTTTACGTTTATTACACTACGTTAGGAACTTTCACGAGAGTATCAAGAAACGATAGACTGAATCTGTGTTCAACTCATTCAAATTCTATTCTTTCTTCATTAATTTAAAATACTGTACCTACATCAAGTAGGAAGTCGCCAACTCGGCTGGCTAAGTTTCAAATATCATGAAGACAGACGTTCGTCAAGTGATACATTAATCTGCAGTATCCAATGACCATTCAATACTTACCCACATCGAGGAAAAAAAGAGTGCACTGTTTTGTATTGTCTGTGTAAGATTACAACATGGCGGTGTCATTGTTCACGAGAAACCATAGCAGTGTGTAAAAAAGATCTATTGTTATTAACTCTGATTATGTATTTACATGTACGCTGAATTATGTGTCTACTTTTTAAGTTGCTATTGTCGTCCAAATTATGACAAATTCAGATATTAAAGTCTTTTATAAATTCAATTGTCCAGTCTAATCAGTAGGTATCGTTTTACTGACCATTAAACCGGTAGATTCGGTACCATTTTGAATGTAGGTTTATTTTTTTTAATATTTATCTATTCTTTTAAAATTGATTTGATTATTATTAAATAAATAGAAACCTTAATTTTAAACCTGAGGACAGTTTTTAGCTGAATTAGGAGAAATTATTTATTTTGAGCATAGATAACTACCCAATTATGTCTATTGTATATGTGAATTTAATATTTACTCCATTAAACCAATCAATATTCGATTTTTTTTTTCAAATTAGTGATGAAATCGCCAACTCTCTCGGAATTCCGGAATTCTCCCGAGAATCACTAAAAATGCAAAATATCTAGTTAGAATTTGCCTAATAGATGTAGTTTTCTACTATTATAAAAAGTTTTCTAGTTAGTAAATACTAGTCTAGTCTATGTAGTAATTTCAACTTAATTGTTTATATACAGACCTGCACACATTACTTCTAAAAAAACGTATGTATGTTTTTTCCAATCCCTCCACGATACTAACGAATGTAACTTCTAATTGATTTCTTGACGATTTACTTTTCCTTAGAATAAATCCAGTCAATTTCTTAACCATTTCTAATTATCGTGTCAAATACCTAACACACCGCATTTTGATTTATATGGTTTCGAAACACTGACACATGGACGGAACACCTAACATGTGCCGATAATTTGTACACTTTCATAATGTTGCAGGTCGCTTGCGGCAAACATTAGTATTGCGACAAGATATCTGGTTCCAGACCGTCATTGGTTTGCCGGTAGCAGTAAATGAACCGAAACTTTGTACGCAATTCCGTCACCATTTATTTGTACGCAATCGCAATTTATCTAAACGCTAACCGCTTCTTATGCCTCTTCTACACAATGGCCTATAACTATAATGCTTAAAGAATTTATCCTATGGTTCTAAAACACGGATAAACATACTGAGACACATCTTTTGTAAACACATTTGCATTTTGCGATAGTCGAACCCATGAAAACGCCCCGCTTTCGGTGATTTTGGGTGGTCTGCAAGTCGTTTTTGTCGGCTTTTCTAGTTAGTCTAGTTATAGTACGCGATCACAGATAGGAAGGCAATAACCGTCTACACATAGCATGCTATTTTTTAACGTTACCAAAGTACGAAGACATCTGTTTGAGCGTACTCATCCGTGTCGGATTGTTCGACCATCTCACTAAAAATAAGACAGGTCAACGTGTGGAGCCCCTATTAGATTAAGCGTTACGTGACCGCGGCTAAACCAGCGGTTTGTGTTTTTGCTTTAGAGTAGCTCTATTGAGAGGGTTGTTGCTAGAGTTTAAAGGCACAGATAGTCGATTAAAAGTATTAAATATGACTTTCTGCCTTGTACCATTCATTTTACAAGTATGACTTGTAGTTTTTTTGTAAATTATAATAAAAATCTAACCTCCTTTACTAACTTTCACCCCTGTATTTCGGTCTTTACTACTCATTTGCTCGAGTTAATAGCAATTTTACACCGTTGATGTTTTTTTGACGATCTTGTATTTATAAAGCCTTCCGCATCAACATAACTGGGTATTAATGTAAAAATAAAATGAAAAAAATTTAAATGTTC
Source organism: Callimorpha dominula (assembly GCA_949752705.1). Taxonomy (NCBI): domain Eukaryota; kingdom Metazoa; phylum Arthropoda; class Insecta; order Lepidoptera; family Erebidae; genus Callimorpha; species Callimorpha dominula. The sequence goes on along the minus strand of OX456992.1, from coordinate 1,308,949 downwards.
ATGTCCTCAATTATGCGGAAATGGTACAAAATTATATAAATATAAATATTTAGACTATATATGTAAAAAATAATATAAGGTAATATCTAAAACGTTAAGTAAAATAAAAAAATAACTACCTCAATGTTCTATTATACATTTGAAACATTCAGGTAGAATATGATTGTTATACACACATAATGTGTTGTACATGTTGATAGATTTATAGGTATTATCATTCCCGTAACGTAACTTCCCACGAAACCGTAACACATTATTAAATGCAACGTTTATTTGCCGAAAACATTATTTTCGGCAAATAAACGTCGAGTCCAATTTCTTGGCAATTAAAATCAATTTTGCTATTTTATTTTTGTCAGAGCGCAGAACGCTTTAAACTTGGACAACTTGTTGTCGGGTGGGATTCGAACGCACAACGGCTACCGCCGTTTTTGCAACTCAACTTGCTTGTGGTTTGCCATTGAATAATCTTGATATGACTACTTGCGCCAACGAAACTTGCTTGCAGTTTGCCATTGAATAATTTTGATATGACTACTTGCGCCAACGAAACTTGCTTGCAGTTTGCCATTGAATAATTTTGTGCAGTGCGATTAGCCCTTTTTTGTTCTATTTCAAGTAAGAATCAAAATGCTCTCTATAAACCGTGACAGTGCTGTCGATAATAATGCAAAACATACTAAATTCTTTTTTTATCGATTTGACTATTATTTTGTTCACCCTACTTAATTTATTACCTATGGTATGTTGGTTACAACATCAATGCTACTGCAGCTGCACTGCAGCTACTGGAAGTAGTTAGTGGGAATCTCCTACTAGCTACTTCCAGTAGCTTTACCTACTTATTTCTTTACAATAAAGTTGTTTTACTTTCAACTAAAACGGAAAAAATATAATTAATTCATTTAGGCCACTAAATGAATTTTATTATACTTTTCGCTTTCGTTAACCATGATTATTTCTTTGAGCGAGAACTTTTACTAAGTTTATGTTTAAAGAAGTGTGGGGATTGTTTACCCAAGTGAATAATTTCTTAAGAACAACTAATTATGGGGTTCATCACAAAGGTTTTGGTAGGGTAGGTAATAGGTCATATATGTATACATACACTTAGTCGACATACCACTTCACCCTTAACTCCGGTGAGGTTATGACCCGTGGGGATTTGATACACCATTAAAGAAGAAAAGGGTTGGTGAATTATCTATTAGTTATTATTTATCGATTTAAGTGACGCACCAGTAACTATCAAGTGTTTGTTGCATCACCTGCTTCTGCTGTTGATGCTCCTAAATAGTAAATACCCAATTTCGTGCATGAATTTAAATCTTATTAACGGTCAACTAACAACAACCTGCCTGATTTTTTTAAGTATTTTAATCAAATAAAATCAAAATCATTTATTTCAATTAAACCAATTAGGTATAGGTATTTTTGAATTGCCAGGAGTCCGAGTCAGTCAGACTAAGTCAGTCGTGAAGGTAGTTGTAGTACCTGTTGCAATACCTAGATTCTGTGGACTTCTCCACAGACCCAACAGAGTTTTTTACAATTTCCTGGTGACATTGCTTATAAGCGTAAATGAAATGTGAGTAAATGTAATACATATATTATGGTTCTGAAATATAAACAGAGGCTCAAATTACTGCTATATTTACGTAAAAGGTAGCAGTCTGGCGATGACCAGCCCCCGACCAACGTAAAAAGAATGTATTCTTAAATTTTAAAATTATTGGAACACCTTCTTGTTGCGTAGTATTTTTAAGTCAATCAGAACTCATCAATCGAATTCGTTTAGGCTTAAACCTTAAGACATGATACTTTAGGATGAAAACTAACAATAAATGAATAAGGTTTATTATCCCACTAATCCCACTAATATTATAAATGTGAAAGTTTGGATTTGTGGATGTTTATTACTCTTTCACGCCAAAACTTCTAAATCGATTGCGATGAAACTTGGTATGTAGATAGCTGGAGACCTACTTTTTATTCCGATATTCCCACTTGATCGGGACTTACGCGGTTGAAACCGCGGGGCGCTGCTAGTAAAATATAATGTGTACTGCTAAAATTAGAAAGATGGTGTAGAAAAACTTAAAACATGTGTTCTAAAAGAAAGTTTGCTTTAAAAATCATATCTTCAAACAGCAATACATTACGGTGCTTGTTCAAGATGTCGTACGGTAGACATAATTGTTACATGTTAATGAACAGCATAGCTACACATGAGACAGACAAACACACCTGCGGAAGTTGATGTGCTAAGTGGAGACACAGTTTTAGGAGAGACTTAGCTGTTTGCTTGCTACAGCTGTCTCTTAAGACGGATTAGAGTGTTGTAGTTAAATAACTGGTTTTGTACCACGCCGTATATGTCCGAAAGGGTTCGCAGAGAACTTCTACACAACCATATTTTGCCAGTTTTGTTTTAGTTATACTAACGATAGCAAAACTTTTTTGTTTGTAATGGAATAGGCGTTTGTCTTCCAAAGCACATGGTAGTACATGTCAATCCATGGGAAACCTTTTCACTCTACTCTTGAACGTTCCAGGATAATAAACCATTACCGTTAAGTGTAAAAGGTCGTGATAAGCGAAAAGTAGAACTTCTCTGATGACAGAGAGTGTTTAGATGAAGACGGCGCAAGGCCGCTCTTTCAAGAAAGCTTTAGGAGAAGCCTATGTTCAGCAGTGAACGTCACACGGCAGGTGGCGGTGATAATGAATATTGTTACTAGTATTATGATTCTAAACTATTGAATAATGTACGGAAGCTATTTTTTTTTTAAATGATTGAATTAAAATTTCTCTACAAATATTACAAATCTTCAATTATATTCATTATCTCGTAAAGCAAGTGTAAAACTCTCGTAAAATTAAAAACTCCGTAATATCTGATGATAATAATCCCACAGTTGACACACAGTGTTGTTTATTCAGGTGGTTTCGGTTCGATCTTCACTTGATACTTAAATAAGTATTGTTCAATGAGAGATTTCGTACCATATATAAGGTTTTGAAAGATGTTAGTACATACATTATATTCTCAGTTAACTATTGTTTAATAACTAAATGCGGTAGTGTAAGTGTAGGCAGTAGCTAAGGCGTCGGTCCTCGGTCTTACGATCAAGTAGCAGTGGGTTCAAACACCACACACTATCGACCTGAACCTACTTCTAACATAGGCATGTACCTCAGCTAGAAGGGTTAACAAATATACTAGTGTGAGCCATGTTAGTACTAGCAGTCTTTTATTAGTAACTAGGTTTTTTAAATTTTAAATATTTAAACTTTTGGCTCTTAGGAAATTCTCAATTACATACTGGCCATGCCCCTTCTTTTCGGCGTTTTTTCTGCGTGTAACGTAATGTTATATAAGCTACAACTTAAATTAATAACTAAGGCATAAATCATTTCTCAACTTAATATGAAATCATTAATCAATGAATTACAAATCAAATCAAGAATGAGTTTACAGCATTTAAACTAGCAAATAAAATTAATATAGGTACAAAGTACAACAACTCATCAACGGCAGTTACGTGTAGCATAATTTAAATGTATATGGGTTATTCCCTGAGTACCCCGATCCCCGAGGCCCCCGTCCCGGAGGACCCCGATTTATTTTTATCTTGATAATCTCAATTAAAAGTCAGTTAAGCCTAAAAGTATCGTCAGCAGATGATATGTTAAATAATTATTAGATGTAACTATCAAAACGTCGGGTAACCAAGAGGTATTGTACCTTTTAAATATTATCGCGATTAAGTCCCGAATAACACATCTGATATGTATCAAAGTCGCGAAAGTTGAAAAACAATAAAGGATGATGAAAAACTGATAAAGTCTTGCTTGGTTAAGGTAAATATTATAATTAGAGAATACAATATAGGAGGTATTCCGTGAAGCACACTCAATTATTATAATAAAACTGAAATATGTTGGATATTCAAGTTAGTCTTCTAAATAATAAATATTTTCTTCTATCGAAATTTTTATTTCTTAGTCTCCGCACTATGCGAGTGATATTCGTAGGTGTGCTTCGTGGAATAGGAAATTAATTATTTTAAATTTTTATTTGAAGCCCACCTATGGGTGTGCTAAGTGGAATACTTTAAGTGTGCTTCGTCTGGGTGTGCTATAATTGGGTGTGCTTCGTGGAATAGGAAATTAATTATTTTAAATTTTTATTTGAAGCCCACCTATGGGTGTGCTAAGTGGAATACTTTAGGTGTGCTTCGTCTGGGTGTGCTTTAATTAGGTGTGCTTCACGGAATACCTCCAATACAGAGTCTCCTAGAGCAATCACAGGTTTTAATTATCAGAATAGTTCATTTTTCAATGCAGAAAATCAAAATATCTACTCTACTACCAAAATATCTGGAACATTTGACTGTTTTTGCATATTTTTTAAATTATGTGATTTAAAAAATACGCAAAAACTGTCTCACTTTCAGGAATTTTTTTTTTATATCAATAATCTTAAATAATATGTTCTTTTAATATAACCTTTTATAACATGCAAAATCAGTTTCACTTTCATAATCGATCATTAACTTTAAAGTCTACCACCAATCCACCATCTACCGCACTAGCTCTATTGTTTATATATAAATGGTTGGTGCCCGCTCCTGTAAATTTTTTGCAACCCTTCTCGCTCGGCTGTGCTTTCGAATTTGAAATAATTATTGCTGTCATAAATTGTAAAATATATTTGTTATGTATGATTTGATAATATTGTAACATATTTTTTTTTTTTTTTACATTTTATTCAAACTGTAATTACCTCTATTAAAACCATAATTCGACATTGTACGCAATTCAAATAACCTACTTTCGTCTTATGTGTTTCAAATACAAACATATAAGCACTTTTTATGTCGACCGTACAATATGAAAATAATAGACAAAAAAAAATGAATCATATTTATCGTATTCGGGGTTCTCCGGGACGGGGGCCTCGGAGATCGGGGTACTCAGGGAATAACCCAAATGTAGGGTTTAGAGTCGGTTGCACAATTTTACGACATGTTATTTAAGTTATAAATATTAATTAATTATTTTGTTGATTTTGTCAATTCAGGTGTCTCTCGGGAACTGTATTCTTTCTTAATGAAAGGTATCCTTTATTCTTTTCTGTACCCCTGATATTATTTGATATTACCTCTATAATATTAGTAAGGATATAATCCTTTCAATCAATCAATTTCAACCCAAAAATTCCTAAAGATATTGTTTGACCTCTGGTTGCTGAATAGCTCACACTGCACTGTTCCCGTCTTCAGTAACTAAGTCAGTCACAAGAAAACGTTACATATGTAAAAAAGCAAGAGTGTCTAAGAAAACGTAATCCAAGAAGTCAATATTATAATTTAAAAAGTGTAAAAAACTTGGAAAGCGTACAAAATATCTGCGAAGCACTCTACTCTGCAGGTGAGGATTTAATGACGATAGAAAGTACTCATAATAACAATTATCATTTGAAATTAAATATAAAAGATGTTTACTCTAATGAATCATATTTTTTGCATTAATATTGTATTATTACTCTCTAGATGTGTATAAATTGCACACCCAAAAAAATTATTAAAATTGGCACGAAAGCGTGGCTGACTTTTTTTTTAAATTAGCATACAGACCTAATGAAAAGTGGTTACTGTTCCATGTAAACACTGGCTTACGATACGGAGAATTTCGAAACAGAAATCAACATAAAATCATTTAGACAATAAATCGAACTCAAGATTTATACTTTTTTAAATAAAGAGATGTGACTCGTAAAAATGTTAAACAGCTTTGAAATGACATTTCTGGATTACGTCACGAGGTCAGCTGCCAGATGAACCATGGCAAAACCTCGAGGGGACTATTTAAGCATGATGGTTAACGAAGTTGATCTATTGTTAGTTTCGACAAGTTATGGTCACTAAGTTTGTTATTACACGATAATTGGAATGTCGTTCATTCTATCGAACAAAGTTGAATAGATTTTTAAATCACTTTACCAAATGATTAAGTCATTGAACGCTGGTCTATCGATTAGGTACCTAGGGTAAATAGTATTCATATTTCCTTAACCTCTTCTGTTTTTTTTTTCATTAACATACTTTAAAAGCTTTAAATAAATAAAATACGATGTGAAAACTGCTTTAGGCACGTTTGTGCACTTTTGCAATGGGGAAAAAGCACTGAACTCGTGACCGTCACGCTAATAATACATGTATATAGATCCACTAGAGGGCGCTAATCTAAACACTGAGTTCTGTCAGCTCCTCATTAATTAATGTCACCAACCTGCTAATGTGACGTTTCAAGGTCGTCGTTTCGTTTAAGATTTCACTTCTGCCTTTTTTTTAAATGGAAATGCCATAACAAATTTTATTATGGTATTGTAATTTTGGTAGCTATTTTTTTTTTTTATGGTATAGGGGCAAACGAGCAGACGGGTCACCTGATGGTAAATGACTACCGCCGCCCATGGGCACCTGTAACTCAAAGAGTCACAAGTGCGTTGCCGCCCTTTAAGGTGGGAGTAGGAGAAGAGGGGGAAGAGGGGAGAAGGGAAGGACGGGAATAGGGGAGAGGGAAGGGTTAGGGCCTCCGGTAACCTCACTCACGCGGCGAAATGCAATGCAAGCATTGCTTCAATACCGGTTTTCTGTGAGGCCGTGGTATCTAGCGAAGTCGAGCCGGCCCATACGTGCCGAAGCATGGCTCTCCCACGTAAGCATGGCTCTCCCACGTAACATGGCTCTCTCCCACGTAAACGTATGTTCTCCAATAAAAAATATATGTATCTATATTGATGTAGTTTTCAATACAATATTATGCCTAAATCATGCATTCATCCAGTCATAGGTTTTAGCTCAGCTTCATCCATCATGGCTTGGCCCGTATTACGTAAGTAGGCCTTAATTATAATCGGCAAAATGGGAGCGTTTTACGCCTCTACTTATCCGTGAGTGTACTTACGTATGTAATATAAGAATGTTTTATCGATCAGATATTCTTATGTTTCACACAAATCAATCTCCTGCGTCAGGTGCCTTTACCAGCTTTATGTACTTATACAATTAATTAAACACGATTACCATAATTTATAATAGACTGACACACATGTGAAGTTCTTACTCAATACCTAATGTCTGATTTAATTATCAGAGAATGGATAATATACCTAAATTAAATTTAAAATATGGAAGTAGCTTCTGAAAATAACTCTATTCCTGGCTACCACACGTCCTCCGGGCTAGGTGTAAAGAGTTTATTGGATCTGGAACATACCAGGTGTGTTTTTGCTATAATCATGAATATACAAATGGATGAGACCGTAAAAGCAGTTTTTACAGACAGCCTTTGAATGCGCGAAAGTCATAAAAATTATAAGTAATGAGCAGTATTTCTATTAAAAATAATATACCTAGGATTATAAAAACTTTCTAAACCACTAAACAACAATAAACTAAACTAAATAACTCATCTTTACTTAAAAATATATTGTTATTATTTCTTTTTAAAACTTTTGGCATGTATATAAACTAAATTATCCATTATATGTGTATTATAATAACTTCACATAATAACTTGACACACCTCACACATGGCCGTCTGATATTGGCTCTGCCTAGTTTGGGATCTATGGTAACCAGACTGCTGGCAAACATACTTATATATTACTAAATATATACATATTACAATTAAATTACACCCAGACACAGAACAAATGATCATGCTCATCACACCAATATTTTTCGTGTGTGGGAATCGAAAGCATAACCTCTGGCTCAGCAGTCAGGGTCACTAACCACTAGACCAACAGGCCAGTCAAAGTATTGCATTGACTCAAATATGTTTCAGGAATATTTATTTCATTAGAATTTTATTTTAGGAGTAGTGCGATGAATTATATTTCTACGGAGATTAAAGACGCAGAAATAAAAAGAAAGAATATTCACTGAAGATAACCTAACTATCAAAGGCAGTATTGTAATAGATGTTAAAAATTAAATAACAGTTTGTGAAGTTTTAACATCGAAACGGTGAGATGTTTTAGAAAACAGGTGAACGCAACAGTAATTTTGAGCTCAGTGAAACGGAGCGAAAACAATTCTTACTAGACTCCTCTTCTAGCCGCTAAGCCAACGTATTCGTTACAGACAAGTAAGAATTTCTACAATCATTCATTATGTATGTAGAGTGATATGTATATTCTTGACCCACATTGTAAGGAGATTTTCAATTTTGTAGTTTTATATGTTACGTCTAATTACGATCTGCAATTTGCTAAAATGTTTGATTTTGTTTTCAGCAAGAGTAAGCAAGGCATTCAGATAGGTCCTACATCTTTCAATGACATTGGTCCGTTATTAACTGGACGATTTCAAACGTCTGAAAATTGAAGTGTATATAAATATTCTAAAAAAAATATTGCAAATTAAAATTTCTTACTTTTTAAAATTATCAAACTAAGACTTCAAATTATAATATTTAACAGAAAGTTTTAATCGCACGTCATCTAATATTTATTGTTTTTAAATAGAAAAGGTCAGTTGTGTGAAGTTCTTTGAATTAAACTGATCTAAAGAAGAGACATCTTCAATAATCATCAACATATTTCAATAAATTTACACCTAATCGTAACAAACGATACATCTAAACCTTCCTCATGAATCACTCTGTTTATTAGTGAAAACTGCATGAAAATCCGTTCCGTAGTATTTCAGTTTATCGAGAACAGACAGACGCGGCGGGGAACTTTGTTTTATAATGGTAGTGATGTTAAAACAACATCATATAAGCTCATTTCTTTTCAACTTTAAATGTTAAAATAATAGCTCCCGATAATATTAAACAAAGTGTCCTGTTGTATCACCCGCATTAAGTAAGCTGCCCTATTTTTATGAAGTGTATTGTGGTGTTAAAATAGACTTTCTCAATATTTAATAGACAGGACAAAAGACAGTTATATTCTACGCAAAAATCAATTTTTGAATGGGAGTCAGACATAGATACCGACGTTAGTACCTTAAAGGAAACTGTTTAGCTTTTAATAATAATATTTACAATTACGAAATACTACTACATACCCTTGGGAATATAACCTAATTTACCTACACGTCTACCACCCCATTAATTTATAAATTAATGTGTTAAGTTTGTACACGCATCTTAGATTTAGAACACCCGCCAAAATAACAAAATTACGCACCAAATTAAATTAAAACAACTTTTACGAATGAAATTAGCCGACCTTGCAGATATTAAAATGCGGGTAGGCAGACGCAAGAACGTATATGTATGCTAAATTTAATGGTACACAATGTTTTGATACACTTACAAAATTTCTAAAGGTACTATATGCATTAAAGATCAAGAAGACGATCTATTCTAATAGTAGGTACCTATGGTAGAAAACCCAGAATGCAGACTATGTAGATCTGATGTAAATATTTCAGAAAATGTATAAATCAACATATTAAAACACAATTAGAAAGTCAATAATACTTAATAACATTCCGCTGAAGAGTTCCTTTTGCATTAAAGAGACCGAATCTAACACAAATTGCAAATACGCTCACCTGGGTTTAAAATGGTTGTCAACCACAAACGTACATGCGGTTGCGTAAATAGCAACCAAGAAGTTGTAGAAATAACCAGGAATAAACACAGACACAGTCACAGTATCGTATATGTGTAGTCACTCGCGTGTTTCACTCGCGTCGCGTGCGCAACTCTTGCGCGATGTGGTGCGCGGGATTCGTGCGCGCGTCGCTGTCTGTCGCGCCGTTATGTCGGCCCCAGCGCTAGCGCACCGTGGAAAGCGGTCGCGGTTTCATTGCCAAAGATTATAATACAGAACCGTCTAATCGTACAAAACGCATGTTTTGAAATTCTCGTCTGTATATCATAAACCAACGCAGTATTCCACTATGTATTATACAAATTAGAAACAGCAATCCTTAATTTTATATTAATTTAATACCTCGTATACTGTGATTCATGTTTAAATGATAAAGTTATTACAACTTACAAGGTATTAGTGTCAAAAAATAAATTGACCTCAATTTTAAATGAAAAAGCGAATCCTTTATTCTTGCTCGTAAATTTAGCATTGATGTAAATATAATAAATGAACATAATTTAAAGTTAGAAAGAAGAAAGAATTATGCTTTCGTCACTATGTTCATCTTAAAACATTTATTTTTTTAAATTCAGCGTTCAATTTATCATTCAACACATCATTTTTTTTTTAAATATAAATAATAGGCCATAGATACATTTTGAAACTACTTATGCTTACAAGAAATAAGCAATACCTTAAAAACATAAACAAATATAAAAATTGTACCTACTCTCGTGTCTACAGGTGTTAATCTTTGCCGAAGCCAGTTATCAATGAAGATGGTCGATGTTATCTGGAAGCTGTCGATCGCGGGGAAAGTGGACGCTGCGAAGACGCATGGACCCTAGGTTATGGTTGACGCACGCTGATCCGGTATCTCAGAGAGATATAACGCTGAACGAAGTTTTTTCAACAACTATAACTACGTGTTAAGATTTAATTTGATAAAAGGAATTTGTTTTATTCAAATTTGCAATAAAATCACACATCTAATCACACTTAAGATATTTAAAATTTTATTGAATTCCACCTGGAACACATTTCAAGATGGAATTCAATAAAGTTTAGCGTACGTAATTTTTTTTAGCGTACAGTTTGGTACTAAAACTTTGTTAATTAATTATGTTCCCAAAATATGGGTTTATTAAAAAGGGCAAGGCAGGTGTGTCAATGTCTGTGTTAAACACAGGTATAGAACGCTGTTGAAACTCATACTCGGTTATTATGCGTTTAGATATTGCCGGTTAGTTTAGCCAGCCTAACTCTATTCAGAAGCACAGAAGTCTCCTGGGGCGTTCACATGCTTCTAGGAACGACCTCCTGTTAAACACAGACTAAGGGGTTTTTGTATCTCGTGTAGAAATCTTTATGTTATGTCAGACACGACATTTGGATGATTTTATACAGAGTTGCTTAAAGGATAACCGCTTGGATAGACTTAGGACTAAACCAGACCGTGTTCACTACCTCCAATCTCCCGAAGCCAAATGGAATTCTGTGTCACACAAATTGCTCCGCTCCCCAGTCAGCCACTTGCTGCTTCTATACTGGACCCTCAGCCCAGCCTAAAATGTGGACCATTCAGGCCCCGGTTGAACATTAAGCGCCACATCCTCTCTCAGAAAGCGTAGAACGACTTTTTTTGTTCAGGTTGTACCGCTAGGAAGTTTTCAAGACTAGAGAACTTCCCCGTAATGCAACCTCGGTAGGAACCCCAAGGTTGTCTCCTTACGAACGACTAAATTCTTTGTGTGTGTTATACCATAGTAGTACTTAAGATATTTTTTGGAACTTAAATATTTTTTTAGAAAATCTTTGTCTAAAATAGTGGGAAATCATTGTTATAGTATTCCAATTCCAATATCCTGTCGGCGCGAGATCTATGCATGTTACATATGTGACGCTCTTAATTTGAGCAACAAAAAACCTCCAACCATAAACTAAAATATTTATTAATACTGCCTTCAATATTATTCTGCTTCGGTAAACCATATTGTGCTTTACCGAATAAACTTCCGTACAGAATAATGTAGTATTGGCAATAAATTAAATTAAAACAGGAAGCTTCCCTGTTGCGTTAAACCGTCTTATTCGTTTAAAGTTAATGACAGCTTATTAAAAAATACTACAATGTGAAACGCACCAAAGAAAGCCATGGACAATATCTAATATATGTATTGAAAATACCTTTAAGAAAGTCTATGATTATAATCAAATTTACAAAGGTACTATAATTTAGAACGACCGCACCAATTCTTGCATCTCATTCCAGTAAACATTAGTCCAGCGCCTCACCCCATAATAACACTATTGATTAGTAAACAATCAACATTTCACAACACCGTAAAACGCCAATCACCCTACGTTACACTTACACCGCACGTTACCAGTCATTACTAGTAATCATTATATGAAATTCCCTTTGCTTAAGGTTTTACTGGGTTTACCGCGCTGTTCCGGCTATTTGTAATTGAGTCTGTTCATGTAAAAGGTTACGAATTCCTTTGCGCATTCCTTTTCTATTCTATGCAGTACTAGACGTTCTCCGCAAGTTCACCAGCTTTTATGGTCACTAAGCAGCTTCCAAGTATCGTAGCGTGATGTTAAATAGCTTATAACGTTCCTTAAGAATTGGGCATTCAAAATAAATGCGAAAAGAATGTTTCAAATCAGAATAGCAAGTTCCGGAGATTAGTGCGTTCAACGAAAAGAAAAACAAACTCTTTAGCTTATTATTACTAGTATAGACCAGGGATCACCAATTTGGGGGAGTTTCATTTAGGGTCCCTTTTTTTAAGTAATATGATCGGGGTCCGTTTCTACTACTTTCCTACCCCTCTCCTCCCCCAGCCTTTACATCGTTACGTGTACGTGTAAAGTGTCATCACTTAGTTAAAATTCAAATAATAAACTTAAAAATTATATTATTAATAAATAGTACGCATAAATAGTATTAAAAAAAAATGTATATTGTAAATATCAATGCAGAAATCCAATGAACAAAAAGATTAATATTAATGTGAAAATTTGTCAATTCCTACTTTGGACTACCTGCCTAAAATTTGGAGTAAAGTTGATGCTCACAGTTGTACCACACACTAACTTTATTCACAGGTCATGAAAAGAAACTTTTGTGTGTACGTACTCAAGTAATAAAAGTTAATTTATAATAGAAACTTAATCAAAGAAGTTAAGGTTTCTGTTATAATATATTGTACTGTTTACCTATGGTCCACACAAAATAGATCGGCGGTCCGCATCCGGATCGCGGTCTGCCATTTGATAATCCCTGGTATAGACATACGGTTTTTATCCGCCAGTATTACGGCTACTATTATTTTGATTTTAAGTGCCTAGCGCTACTTTCTTATCTTTTGGAGCGCACTCTTGCTTAAGTTCACTGCTCAGACTTATGGCGTCGAGAAACCTCCAGATCTTATAATATGAGCAGTGACTTCGTATGATGTGCAACCCTAGGTTGATACTTCGGTACCGCTTTAGTGGGTCACAAGCGCATAGACTATGCATTGCAATTTCTTCTGCCTCTCGACAGAATCTGTATGTGGTGCTTTCGCACAACTTTAGCAACATGTGTTTGTTCATTTGCAGTGTCCGGTGAGAATTGCTGTGCACTGCACGTGTTACTGCACAGATTTTGTATCTTTTGATCTCCAGAAGTTCTCTTGATACTTTTTTTGTTACGGTTAAGACAGGGTTATGGTTTTTACACATAGTAGTAGGTTTGTATTCCTTATAACGGCACCCTGACAAAATCGCAAAATACTTCATTCCTTTATGCATTCATATAATACCAAGGACATAATATATTTACTATCATACAACGTTCCGTTCTTCATCGAAGGAAACTTTAAAAACACATTTTAAACTAAAATAGGAAATAAAACGTACAGTAGGTTAAAGAATAAGAAAATAAAAAGAATAGACTTGTAGTCTATGGCATAATGACACAATTATAATATTAAGAGTTTATATTAATTGTGTTTTGAGGAAGAAAAACCCATTCTTCTAGGATAACATCCCATGTTGGATTGTCTTAATGAGAATAACAACGAAATACACAATATGACAATAGCGTTGAGTACTTATAAATGATAATAATAATAAAATATTGAGTTTATCAACAACTATCAACGATATCAATCATCCTTGGACAGAGAATAACCCCACTAACGTACTACTTAATATCATGATCCCTTATCATGTTTAGCAGTAGGTATCTTGAGCTTGTTTGCCACCGACGTCCCACAAATAAACTCGGGCAAATGCGAGGCTGATTCGCGCCGAGGATTCCGTACAAACTTGAATGTAGATATTCATCCGTCTCGGGAACCGATTCTCGAAAATGTTTTACCCCAAATAACCCTACAAAATTAGTCCTATTATTCTAGTCCTATCCTATTTAGTAAAACATATAGGTGACAGACAATTATCCAAGTGCAAAATACCTATGAGTTTTTAATAGCAAAAAATGGTTTTATGTGAACTTCTTATGTTAACTCGATCGTCGAATCGATCCTATAAGGATTTCGTTTTTCCTTTTAAGGTACGGAACCCTTAAAGGCTTTAAGCACTCGTAATTCCATCACGGTGTGAAGCCTTTTTATTAAGCTCTGGTGACTCTAGTAACCAAAAGAAATACAACAATACTTCATTACTACAGTTTAAAACAATGTTTGTTAATTACATAAAAATATCAAAATTGCATATCATTATTTTCATATATTTAGTTACAAGATAGTACATGGTAATATAAATGTTACCCACTGATAAGCAACATCATAAAAAAAACTGCAAATTATTATTCCATCTTTCAAAAACTGGCTTTAAAGTATCATAGACTAGACAAGAGATATAGAAACCTAAACTTTGACGGTCAACATTTTTAAATTTCAAAGCTGTCAGTAGCAGCTAGCGGCACGGAGTGTAAAAAACGTATGGCAATAACCTCGTCCCATATTACGTGGAATAAAAAAATATTGTTGGCACATAATACACTTCTGTCTACTGATATATAGGTATTTAAAAAAACAATTAACACCCTATCAACCCACAAACCCACTGATGGAAAACGTAAACAATTGTGTGCACTCTGCTCACGTATTGTCCTTGAACAGTCTTGAATACCAAGTATGGGGAAACGGAGAAGATCCTAACACGCGTCTCCGCATTCTGATGTCCCCAGGATCAAGGTCACATGAGAAACTGAAAGAGAAATTGGTGAGATCATCAGCACATACGGAGAAAGGCTCACATTATCTGATGCAGATGCAACAGGCTTACGGCTAGTTTTATGTTTATTTGTTAGTTTCTAGGTAAGAAAGTGGTTGAAAGTGTATTTTGAATTCGTTGCAACTGAATTTCTTCCAAGAAAACGTGTTTTTAGTATTTAGATTTATTGGCTTTATGATTACGTTTCATTTTGTACTTCTTAGATAACTATTTTACGTGTAGATAGTAAACTATTATATTATAATTTGGTTTTTTTTTTTTACGATTTTTTAAATATCACATTAGAAGAATAATTTAGTTTAGTATGTACAATAAACTTTTAGGGTTCCGTACCTAAATAGGAAAAAACAAACCCTTATAGTACCACCTGGTTGTCCGTCTGTCTGTCAAGAGCCTTTTCCTCAGGAACCCGTATACGCATCAACTTGAAATTAATACCAAATACTTATGTCTACGGTCCCTTGAAGCTGTAATCAATTCAATTTCAACAAATTTGAACATTTCGGTAAATCAAAACCTATATGGTACTTCCCATTTACCGAGGATCATGAAAATTGGCAAGAAGCAAGTACTGATAGCACAAGTAAAGTACAAAATCGAATCGAAAGTCGGTGATTTATTGTCATAAGTTCATAACACATAAAAAAAATTGTTTTTGTGATTACTAACTTATATTTTGCGTTAGAAAGTTGACTTTGTCGTAAATCGCATATGGCATAGATCAGTTTGTCTTTCGGAAAAGATAGGGCAAAATTCTTCGAGGTTTCAATAGATACCTACTAATATACCTAGAAGAAGGTTAGAACTTTCTAAATAGAACTCCCAGTGTAGAACAGTCAAAATGCGTCTTCGTGCACAAAATATTAGGACCTCGCAAAAACGCGTGAGGGAATCGAGTATTGAGCGGTCACAACGTTCCACTGCACAACATTTTAGGACGTTGCGAATCAAGCACCGGCCGCCCGTCCATAGCGGCTCAGGGTACAAAGAGAAAGACAACAAGTGACGACATCTACAGCGCGCAGTTGAATTTTAGCTCACAGTAACAGGTCGGCTTTCAGTTACGATCCAAACTACTGTAAATTTGCAGGAATGAGTAAGACTTGCCCTAAGTGCCATACAAAAGATGAATAGATGAAGCGTGCGGTGTCTACTGTGCATCCAGCAAAGTTCTTCCCAATATATAGGAACTACCACAACAGATACAAAATCTTTTCATGGACATTCGTTTAGGAATAAAATAAGTTAAGAAATTAAGAAAGGTAACTCCATGCCCGCTTTTAAGGTCACAAGGGCAGGTTTACCGCCTCATAGGCAGTCTTTTCCCTCAATCAAACTTAAAGTCACAAACAGATTTTCACGCGGGCGAAGCCGCGTTTACAGCTAGTATAATATAAGAACATTAATTCTTAAAGATTTGATTGTTTCAAAAAAAAAGATTGATATATTCTTTTGAAACTTTTACAACTTAATAGACAATTGAATAACTTTTTTTATTACATGTATTTTCGTGCTTTCCTGAATTCTTATGATTTGAATTTACATAAATTTAAAATTACATTAAGTATCTACTAGAAATCTCATTGTAAATGTCTTTGTTTATTAGGCCTGATTTCAATAGTCAAAGATCTTTGTCTGGGAGGGCGATGAATTCGCCAAGTTGCAGGTTGTGGTACATTAATTGCTACGGTGCAAACTTGCAAACGAATATGGGTGCGTATAAACACCCGTAACGTGAACAGTGAAGAGCCATATGAGTATGCTGAGTATGGTGACCTTAGTCACCAGAAGAAATACTATGATTGAGATTTTTAACACAAAATTTTTGCACTAACTTAAAGACGTTGATTATCATCAGCTGAGGAGATGTTGTTTTACACGAATGGTTAGAAAAAATATGCAACAGTTTTTTTTCTGATCCCGTTAGCAAGAGCATTGAACCGATATTATAGTGCTAGAAAATTAATAAATGCACGCAAGGTAATGTTCACGATTAGATACGAGAATGTCTGATTTTGTGAAGATTCGTTCAAATTTTGTATCAAAAATGATAAGACAGTTGCAATTTTCTCGTAGACTAGGCTAAAAATTATTGAATTGCTTGTACTCGAGGTTGCCTCATTTAAGTTTGATGTCTTAATGGAGGAAACTCACACAACCCACAGACTGAAACGGAAAATGCCCCAGGACATACTTAAAACACAATAAAGTAAAGTAGGATGTGACGCAGGTCACACACCGAGCATGTTATGACAGGACAGACCCCTACCCACCAACTACTAAATGTCCTATCATGTGACAGAATGTAGTGCACAAAGAAACAAAAAAAAATTAAGTTTCAAGAAAATATTCCACCTCTAAGGTGGAATATTTTCTTCAAACCTCTTACGATTTATCATGATTTAGGTACATCAAAATCGGTGTTACTCTTTTTAAAAGATACCTATTTACCAATGAAGGTTATAATAATGGTATCTACAGCTATATATTCTAAATCTAGTACAGATATACTAAGTTTTACAACATTATTTACAAATCTCCCGTTATCGAAATACAACTAAACAACATTTGCATCGCATTACCGACGATAAGCAACTATGTGGCCATACTTACTGTATAAACAAACATAACGACATTTAAGGAGTCCGCGTGGGCCGATGTTCATTGCCTGAGTCAGACAAAATTGTCTGTTTATAATATCTTTACGATTTTCATTCATTTTGTTATAAAGTTATTAGATTTCATAATATATAATATATTATTATATTAGCCAGAGTCATTACGTTCGTTGTCAGTCCTTTTAGCTGCCGTCGTTGGTGCTATTCTTCTAATAGTTGTGGCACGTGTGTTGGAAGTCATAACCGTTTAATACCTCGACAGGTGGTCGAATACTGAATGAAATTCATTTTTCAAACAATTAATATTCTCTGAAAATTAGCTAAATGTACCTATTTGAACTTCCGACTGAGCTGCCACGTCAGATGCTTCAACTCGAGGGTCTTCTGTGTATGTAGAACACGATCTTCACAAAGCCAATTCTAAAACGCTGTTATCTAATTACGCTCTAGGATTCTATACGCTTGACTAGCGATGGCTTCCAAAGGGTAAAAAACACGACATATATAAAATAAAATATTAAAATAACTTAAATAGCCTCGACGTTAAATGTAATTTTTTTTACACTTCTCTTAATTGTATTTTTGAAGTAAAAACTTCTTTAAGCACGTTTTTGCATATTTGCTATGGGGAAAAAGCACTGAACTCTTGACCGTCACGCTAATAATACTTATATAGAATATAGATCCACAAGAGGGCGCTAATCTAAACATTGAGTCAGCTCCTTAATAATTAATATCACCAACCTACTAATGTGACGTTTTAAGTTCGTCGTTTCGTTAAAGTTTTCACTTCTGTCGGCAGTCCCATGACTGCCTATTTTTTTTTAGACACCTCCCTCTAAACATACCTACTATTAAAGTTTTTAGTTTAGGTACTTAAATTTATACTTCTAAATATAAGTACAGTCAGACTCAGAACTAGAAGAGTTGCAAATCCCAAAACAATTGCTTAATGTGAGAATCGAACAAACACACAACAAACAGTCAACGCAGTTACAGTAAAGTGATCAAACCATTTTATTGTATTCTTTGTATTGTACCCCCTTTTAAGCAAATTTCACCGACGAACGAATGTGAAATTTGGGATACTTGAAATTTATATGTAGAAGTAGTGCGGAAAGATAAAATGTTTAAACAATATCTGTTATAAATTTAAAAATGATGCAAAATCGGCTACAAAAAGCTACAGGGGTCCTGCATATACTTACACTAGCAACCCGCCGCTGTAGCAAAGTAAATATAGATTTTTTCTGACATCTTCAACAATTGTCGTCATGTTTTAGCCATTTTACACAAAACCTTAATTAATTATACACTTAAACCTTCCTCGTGAAGCATTCCGTCTATTGGTGAAAACCGTATGAAAATCCGTTCGGTAGCGTAGAGTTTATCGCAAACAGACAGACATACGTAGCGGGGGACTTTGTTTTATAATATGTAGTTATGTAGTGATAATTATGTTGACCTGTCATGGAACGAAAAGTCTATCAAGTTATAACGTTCATCGATATAAAGTAAAAATCGGTTGTCTGTAAAGTCGGTTTACTGACGATAGTTGAACGTGACAACGTCATAGGAACGCCTCAGAGCGAGGTAACGCCGCATGAGTCATGTTTCTTCGTGCGTGCAGCCGGCTCCATCGAATTATAAGACGTTGTCACGTCAAAACATTTAAAGTTAATAAATGATGGTTGAAATTCGTCCACCAGGCGATCTCTAGTTATTATAAATTGTCTAAAAAAGTGTCACATTCCTACATTTTATCATTCAAAGATTTTTGTGACACCCCTCTTTGCAGTTGTATATCATCAATTTGCAATGCAACACTTCGCTAATTACCATCCATCCGAAACAAGCTACTAGAAGGCAATACACCCATCTATATCCACATTATCTATGGCTAGAAGTCATCTGCCTCTATGGTTCGTGCCACTAATTGGCCGGTACAAAGTTATCGTTATTATAACATCGGCGCAGGAGTCGATTGCGTCACCGTACTCCGTTTCCGCGAGATATGCTAACTGTAGGGTTGGCATTTAGTAGTTAGTGTCACTTGCAAAATATAATATAATACCAAATGCGTAATGAGTATGGTAATATTGGCATGTTATTAATGAATACGAGCTGGCGAGTGCTCTTAAATGTAACACCCTCGCTCGCTGTCTTGTGTTACAGTATTGTGGCAGTTAGAAACCTACATACATACACAAAAAAAAAAATGGAATTCTGTTTATTTCTAAGGATAAATACACACTCTTTAACATTTATAAAAGCATTTATATTTTTACTTAAGTATCACAAATGTCTTAGTAAATTTAAGTTTACTTAAATAAACTCCACTATTTAGTAGCAAATGAGATCTCGCTTTCCTGAAAGTGTCGTGGGACTCTTGACGAAAGAATATTCTATCGTCAAGAGTCCCACGACACTTTCGTAGTCTTTATCTCTTCAATCTTGAAGTATAACTAACCATGGATGGAAGGAGGACTTGCCATCTTGAATTATTATTTCACTAGTAAACCGCCCCGGCTTCGCACGGGTAGCAGAGACGTCTTCAACAATCATCAACATATTTCAATAAATTTACACAAAATCTTAACACTATACACATAAACCTTCCTCATGAATCACTCTGTATATTAGTGAAAACCTCATGAAAATCCGTTCAGTAGTTAGACTTTGTTTTATAATATATAGTGATAATGATTTTTTGCCAATACTCAATATGTCTGATTTAAAAGCAACCACGTAACTTAGCTAGTATCATACCAAATCAAGCTACTTGAGTCAACTTTTAACCTCTGACTTTAATAATATACTTACCATATTCAAAAAAAATCATAAATCATAAAGGTCGCAACCTTCCAAAAAAGTAATCTCATTATATTTAATTCAATGTCGTGTCGTGTCAACCCTGACTGTAACAGTCGACACCCACGTGGTTGACAGGACAGGCCGATCTGTCCTGTGCCTATATACGGAGTACGGCGAGCACTGTCGCACCGCTCCACCAGTGACTGACAAATTATATATTTTTGGGACTCCGTAGGTTTTTTAAAAACGAAGCTGCTTTTTGTGCAAAAAGAATCTCACTTCAATTGTGTGGATTTAAAATTTGTTTTTTTTCTTTAGTTTCATGTTTCGGTATGAGTCCTTTAAAATAATGGATTAAATATAAAAAATGAACATAATTATATATGATTATTTTAAACATGTATGACGGACACCAAAGCACAAATACTTTTTTTTTTTTTTTTTTTTTTTAATCTTTATTTGTTTAAGGAGGGCTTTATCAAAATGATAATGTTGCCCTCATAGGTGGTACACAGAGAACTTAGATCCTATTTTTTAAAACTAAAACAAACATATTATATATTAGCTTTGCACTATCAGACAGAGGAGATGCTAATATACTTAAATAGTCGCTAACACTGTGGTTGTCAAGCTTAAGTTTCTCTCTTTGGGCTTCGCTCCGGACGCATTCCATGAGTATGTGATGGATATCCTCAACGGTGGCGCATATGGTACAGTTCGGTGACTCGACTTTGCGCATCATGTATGCGAACTTCTTTAATGGAACGTGGCCGGAACGCAGCCTCAAAGCTGTAACTATGTTATATCTTCTCATATCAGACCCCCCGAACCAAAGTGAACAAGGGAGACTAGGCTGAATGATTTTGTACCAGATGCCTTTACTTAATGATCGTTCATCAAAGTATTCGGACCACATATTGCGGCAATTCTGTTTAATGTCCCGCAGAAAGTCTGTGAAGTAAGGAAGATAGTCTGTTGGGATGCCTAAATGGATTGCTCCTTTTGCCAGGCAATCTACCTGTTCATTCTCAGGGACTCCGATATGAGAAGGCATCCACTGTAAAACGACATTCACGCTCCGTCTCGTTAATCTTAAAATGCTTTTTAAAATAACATACGCCACTGGAATGCCCCTAAAGTTAGAAAACCCGCATCGGGATATGTGTTGGAGCGCGCTCCGGGAGTCTGTAAAAATCACAACGTTCTTAGAATTTATGTTCTGTACATATGATAGTGCTTCCGATATGGCCACAAGTTCCGCATGCATAATAGATAAGTTAGGGCTTAAGCATAACTGAATCCTATCTCCTGATTGACTGTCTAGTAGCGCCGCTCCAACTCCGTCATTGGTCCGGGACCCGTCTGTAAATATTTTATAAAAATTCCTATAGTCGTCTGATATAAGTCGCTGACATGAAGCTCTTAGGACACCAATATTGTAATTGTGCTTAGGTTCGGTTATTGAAGGTATACTACTAAGAATGACACCTGATAGATCCACATAACCAACCCATACGTCTAGTGAAAACATATTCATGTTAGTTGCAACATATTTTAAGGATTTTAGATCATCATTTATTAATACCAGTAAAGGCTTCCGTTTTTGCCTCCAGTACATGTTTCGTTCGGTTAACATAGATAGTTTATATAAGTCATTGATCGCGTCATAACGTTTAGATGCTTGAAGTTTTAGATAGTATTTACAAGCTAAAAAGTATCGACGGACGAAGAGAGGGGGGAGTAACAGCTCTGACTCCATGACGTGTATAGGAGTGCTCTTAATATATCCACCTATAAGTCGCATACACTGATTTTGCATTTTAGTCAATTTAGACAAATTTGTAGCCGAACTGTTCCCATATATCTGACTCGCATAATCGAGTCGACTGCGTATAACAGCTATGTATAGCCTTCTTAAATGAAGGGGGTGTACACCCCAACCCGGTCCAGCTAGAACTCTGAATATATTTAAGTATTTGTGTAGATTATCCTGAATTTCCGCTATATGTTTAGTAAATCGTAGACTTCTATCTAACCAAAGGCCCAAATATTTAACCGTGTCAACTATAGGAAGATTCAATCCGTTAATATTTATATCGAAACGTTCTCTCAATCGCTTATTAGTAAATACACAGAGATTACTTTTAGTAGGCGACAACTCTAAACCTAAATTTCCTAGGAGGTCCTTTATAATATTAATAGACCTTTGCATTTTGTTAGAACCAATTGTAACGTTCGTATAGGTATGATATATGGCAAAATCGTCAGCGTACTGCGAGATGAACACATCGTGTTCCTGTTCTATATGTTTGCAGATATCGATGGTTACTATATTGAACAAAAGAGGAGACAGAGGGTCCCCTTGTGCCAATCCCTTTCCTGTGGACCTAGTCAGATAACTATTGCCAACTTTTACTTTAAGGTATCTTTCTTTAAGAAAGTTCCAAAGATAAATGCATATTTTTGATCCAACATTTAATTTATCTAGTATAAGTAATAAGGATACAATATCGACATTGTTATAAGCGCTCTCAATATCCAAAAAACATCCTACTGTAGATGAACCTTCTGCGAATCCTATTTGAATCCGTGTGACTAAGTGGGTTAAGCTATCTAGGCACGATGTACCCTTTCTAAACCCTGTGACGTTCTGTGAGAATTTATTTCTTTTCTCTAAATGCCACTCTAATCGCATATTAATTATGCAGTGAAGTACCTTGCAAAGACAAGACATCATAGAGATAGGTCTATAAGATGAGACGTCGGTCCCATCGCGTCCAGGTTTTGGTATTGGTGCAATTAATATTTCACGCCACTGCTCCGGGACAAAGCCTGATGAGAGAAACCGATTATACAGAGATAGTAGCAGCCGCTTACCATTCTCAGGGAGATACTGAATCATTTTATATGTAATATCATCACATCCAGGAGATGTATCCTTGTGCTTGATACAACGGTTTAACTCCTGCATGGAGATCTCAATTTCTAAATTTGGGGAGTGAGATGAGAAATGTGGTGGAGCTGGTAAGGTATAATCTGGCGACAGTGAATGAAGGAGTTTATCGGCTTTATGAAGATCAATATTTTGTTTTGTACTTCTATAACCCTTCATCCACCTCATTTTATGCCACAATTCCGAGGAAGAGATAGACTCGTTTAGCGACGAACAAAAATTATGCCAGTCTGTATCCCGCGCGCGACGTATCTCCCTTTGTGCGATCGCTATTTTCTGTTTAAGGGATATATAATTTTGGGGGGTAGGGTTACCTCTAAACCTTGATAACGCACGTCTTCGCTCTGCTACCAACTTAGACAAGTTAGCGTTCCACCAGGGCATAGGAGAAAATTTAGAAGTAGGATTATGGTTAATTTTTATTAATGGGATATTTAAATGAGCTGATATATTTATATATTCAATGAATAAGTCGTAGTCTTTTTGCAGGTTCTCAGATGGTTGATAGTTATCAAATAGTTGCCTTAAACAATTCTTATAAAGAATCCACTCTGCGCGTTTATAGTTCCGTTTATTAGTTATGTTAGTTTTAATTTTGCAATCTTTTGAAATTTTTATACATAAGTGATCACTTCCTAAGGATTCGTTTAGAATATTCCAATTTAGTCCGACTGCAATATCCGTAGTACAAAAAGAAATATCAGGAGACGATTTTTGCACAATTCCGCTTGCTAACCTTATACGCGTTATGTCCCCATTATTTAATACAACGTAATTACTATACAAAAGGGAATCAAACATTTGGTTACCTCTCGTATCAGTCTTATACGACCAAGATGAATGATGCGCATTAAAGTCTCCTAAAATAATGGTTTTATCTGTAAATTTTGAAAATAATTCATCCCAGTCGTTTTGTGAGGTATGAACTGTAGACGGACAGTAAACAGATACGATATACTTAATTAGCGGGTAGTCTAACACCCGGACACACAATGTTTCAATACCTGTATTGCGAAGTTGTAGTGTAGCCATCTGAGTTTTTACTGATGTATGCGTAGCTATGGCGACGCCTCCGTATGAATCACTCCTGTCGCGTCGATACAGATTGTAGTTGTTTATTGTAAATGCACTATTAGGTTCTAACCACGTCTCACTAAGGGCGGCTATGTGGATCTTCTCCTGTGTCAATAATTGTTGAAATATCAGCTTTTTGGGTCTAATACTTTGGGCATTCCATTGAAGTACATTTAATTTTATATTATGATTGTTAGCCATTGGTACAAAAGTAATCTATTATAATCTTAATTAAAGGCCAGTCCGAAACGTAATCTACCACAACTAAAATAAGCCACTCTAAACAACATTTAATTACGCCGTTCATTTTCACTTCTACACCTGAATCCCTAGAAAATATTATTTCTCTAAGCCTTTTTAAGAGTTCATCAAAATGTACAGATTTCTGAGGCTGCTGGTCATAAGTCTCGCTTTGAGGTGTACCAGAATATGTAGGGAGTTCTAAGTACTGCATATCTATGTTTTTGTTGGTACGAACGTCTTTTTTCGGTGACGGTGAAACTTTAGTACTGTGTTTTCGTGTCCTTATTGTTGTTTTAAGTATCTCCGCGAAGGTAGGAGCGTAGTCCGAAACTGATTTGACCCCCGGTTGGGAAAGTGGTGAAGCAACGGGGGGCAAAGGGCAAGACTGAGGTTGAGGAGAGTGCATTTCGGTAATGGGGGATACAGGTGGTACGTACATGGTAATTGCCCTTCTGTAGGTGCAGTTAAACTCAGCCATTATCTCCCTTAATCTCTTCTCTTTGTGAAACACAGGGCACGATGTTTTCAAAACTGCCATGTGGTTACCTGAACAGTTGATACATTTATAGGTTCGTGTCTCACAGTTTTGATGATTATGACCGCATTTGGGGCAAACTACTTTTTTAGAGGGGCACTGTTTGGTCATATGACCGTACTTCCAGCATTTGGAGCATTGAGTCACCGGGAAGACGTACGGGGTAACCTTGATGCGTAAACCGTCGACACATATATGTGGGGGGATATAAGAGCCCTTAAAGCACACTCGTACAGCTTCACTTGGTATCCAGCCTTCTTGTTCACGATCTCGACGCTTAAGGCGATACACGCTCAGTATTTCTGTAGATCTTTCACAAGAAATATTCTTTAAAATCTCCTCTTCTGGCAAGTCAAGGTCGACATCCTTAATCACACCATATGACAAGGTTTTCTCCATAGCCCTTTGTATTCTCCACCCCTTTTCGATGAACTCTTCACATTTTTCGATTTTTAAGGCACTTTCCTCATTCTTCATATCGACCCTAATTTTGTAAGGGTTAATGTATTTAATACATTCTATTTCATTTAAGTTGTTGCTGTTAAATAATCGAGCTAGTGTAAACTGTTTGGGGAGTTTTTCGTTACTAGATATATATATTTGAACATTGTCTGATTTTAATTTTTTCTCTTTTCTTTTTACCAAGTTCCATTCTCCTTCATCGTTCATATCATCATACCTATCTCTTTTTCTCGCCTCTCTGGATGTTTCTCCGACTTCTTCTTCTGCCTGTATTGAGTTTTTACTCTCATGGATTTCCATTTCTTCTTCCAGCTGCCCCTCGTCACTTAACGGAGTTTCTTCCACTACAAGGCTATACCCATTATCTAAGTCTATATTTATAACATTCATATTTTGTTGTTATCACTCAATCGGCTGGCCGCAGGTAGCCGCATAACGGTACCTCGGTGCGACCGGTGATAATAAAGGATCGCTAGCGCGCACTTCGCAGGTAAACAATTAAATAACCGAGCTAAGGTGCACACGTCTATCTCGATCGAGTACCGATCGAACGCACACGGCAGTTATGATAGGATTACAAACTGAAAAATAACACAGTAGGTCACAAATACTTGTAAACGAGTATGTAAAATATTCACACTTTAACATTGGTGAAATATTAATTAATTATTAGAACTCTTTTTGAAGTCAATTGAACATCACACAAATCTACTGTTACTAGCGTGAACCTATTGGCGGGTTTTTCGGCGTAAGTGAACATGATAGGATATCATGCTCACTTACACCGTAAATAAATCAAATACTTAGGAACGTATTTGATTTATTTTAGTTGATCCTTATAAAAAAAAGAAAATAAGGAATCGTTTGATTCAACTCTAGGTAGGTATCAAAAACATGATTTGTTCCACCTATGATATGACATGATTTTAAAAGTTATTTCTGCATAAGCTCCAACCGAGAACTTTCTGACTACGGAACCCATCACTTTGTTAAAACGATACTTGGCCGATTGTCGTTAATACTATTTTGATGTGGGAAGTTACGGTTAAGGCATTGATATGAAAGAGCAATTCTTATTGATATTCTCAGCCTAAGCGTATGTTAGTCACTAGATGCGAGCGACGCGGCGACGGCTCAATTGCTAAGGAGGCAAACAAACATTCAGCTGACATAATGAAAGGAAAACAAATGCCCAAACAGTATTTTAGCATTCAAGTGTAGCTAACAATGCCAAAGAGATGTCACATTGTCTGTTATCTGACAATTCACTGTCGTGGGTAGTAATTACCGGGGAAATATTTTTTGATGTATATATATTATAACGGCGAAAGTTTGTGTGGGTGGATGGATGTTTGTTACTCTTTCAAGCAAAAGCGGCTGAACGGATCTGAATGTAATTTGGCACAGAGATAGACTACGGTCTGGAATAGCAATGGTGACGTATATCCACCCTACAGAAGATTATGGTTATACGTCAACATTTGAGCGACTCCGATTCGAGAAATAATCAGCAGTGTCTAACCTGGCCTGTTGGTCTAGTGGTTAGTGATCCTGACTGCTAAGCCAGACGTCGTGGGTTCGATTCCCACCCAGGACAAAAAATTGTTTGATGAGCACGATCATTTGTTCTGTGTCTGGGTGTAATTCATCTATAATATGTAGGTATTTAGAAATATATAAGTATGTTTATCAGCAGTCTGGTTACCATAGTACAGGCTCTGCCTAGTTTGGGATCAGACGGCCGTGTGTGAGATGTGTGGAGTTATTATTATTATACATATTTTGGTTTATTTTACCTATTATTTTTATTCTACCTTTTTGCAGAGTAGTCCAATTGCGATAATTTTTGAAGTAGGTACAATTTAAGATAAAAAATATATCCACCGCCAACGTTAGAAAAATGGGAAAAACATTTTTGTATCAAAATATGTTTAGTAACATTTGTTTCAGTATTTAGGCCAAATGGCAAAAGAAAGCGGTTTTTTTGCTAATTGCAATCTCCGCCACCCAACCAAGATGGATCAAAATTATTCGAATAGATAGGAATTCGAAGTTGTAATTATCAAAATCACTATTAGTTATTTAGAACTATCAAAAAATATATTGGTATCCGGGTGATTATTAATACCTAAACTTGATTGTCGTACCAATTTCAAACAAACCGTTGTCGCAATAAAACTGCACCATTATTGTCAAAACTGGCTTATTTCTCAACGTTACTAAACCGTCTAGCCCTTCACAGTAAACAGTTGCAAAATGTTTATCAAAACACTTGTTAGTGTTATAATGTTGCCTGGATAACAGCACCTGGGTTTACATTAGTTTCCGTTTATTCAGTATCTGCTTAATATGTTGGCTATAAAAACATCTTAGAAGATTGATGGCTGACTAAAATAGCTACAGAGTGAGTAAATAAACAAGAAATAATATTAAGATGATTATTATTTTATTTGAAAGCTGGTGCTTCCCGTGTGGTTCCAATTTGGTCCAGTTCTGACAATGGCATCCCTGAGAAAACCATAGTCTTTTATGAACTAGTTTTGCTTTTTGAAGTCGGTTTTTTTTTTAAAGAATTATTCTATATTTATAGCGACTAGACAAAAAAAAATAGTCATACAATCT
Source organism: Callimorpha dominula (assembly GCA_949752705.1). Lineage (NCBI taxonomy): Eukaryota > Metazoa > Arthropoda > Insecta > Lepidoptera > Erebidae > Callimorpha > Callimorpha dominula. The sequence continues at coordinate 1,280,753 of OX456992.1, read as the reverse complement.
CCAGCCGTGCAGCAATTACCCTCCAAAGTTTATATAAATTAACTAGTGCAACTTTATGAACCGTGTTTACACATTGTTAACTAATAGTGCAACTTTAAGAACATTTTTTATACATTGTTGAGTAATTATTGTATTAAGAATCTGGTGGCAATTGTATACCTTCAGCGTGGTAGATACACTGTGAGGTTTACTTACTTTGTAGTTTTACATTAAATATTATGTTAGACACGTGTAATTTATTTCATCGTGCATTACACAAACTGTTAACAAACACAGTGATACAAGATGTTACAGAATTATTGTCATATTGTGAGGTGGTATAGTAGACCCCCTAAATGAAGTAAAGCGCTAACGATTGTTGAAAGATTCGTGATTTTAAATACAGAAAAAATATTTTACAAACTGAATTTGCAAATTTACAACAACTAATAATTCGTAATAAAGAAAGAAAATTTGGGTATTTAATAAAGGATAAGGATGTTAATGGAATGTCTGGATTAGTTTGAAAATCTACGAATATTAAAAACATTGAAATTGAAATGAAAATTAACAATTATTTTCCGAAGAAAAACATAAAAAAATTCTATTCCAGTTTTTTCACGCCAACTCGGCCATTCCTTATTCTTCTAAAATATGAATGAACATTTCTTTAACGCCTTGTATTTGCGATTGTGATGAAACATACCTATGTAGTGTACATTGGTTACATATTTGCTTATTGCTTATACATTACACATTACAATTACTGATGTTAACGTAACGTCACTTATTTTTCTGTGCTAATCCGTCATTTAATTGTCCGCGTCCATTATGTACTTAATATATTGTGTGTATAATTTAAACTTGTACCAGAACATGTAGAAAATAATAGGTAGGTACCCACCTTGGGCAAAGTGTACGCGTTAATTAAGGGTTGTTATGTATAGCCGATAAATAGTTAAGTAAACTTGAAAAAATATTACCTTAAAATAATTTACTTTCTACGCTTTCCTACAACATTTCATAAAATTTTGTTAATTTTAATGATTTGTATTATTTACTTATTCAGAAGATCTGACTGACTGTTAGATGGTCTCTGATTTGCAGCTGTCTGGTGACGTTTTTGATCAGACGGTCCGTGTGTAAGGTGTGTCAAGTTATTAATATTATCCTTCGGTCTTTTAGTTTTTCGGACATCATAAGTATTTGGAGATATCTCAAAACAAATTCTGGTTATTTAATCTAACGTTTTCCTCCGAGGTCCTATTCGAACGAAAATCCACCATCCATTCTTGAGCAACTAGTCTAACTTAAGTTTAATCCACTTCTATCAGACATAATATATGATCACTATACTGTGTTGCAAAGCATTCACGACGCCGTTCGGTAACAAAATAGTGAAATACCTCAGTTCACCATGGTACATGGTTAGCAGAATTTTTCTCCTACATCCATAACTCGCCACGCCAGTACAATTATGTTTATGAAAGAGCCCGAACAAAGGCAAGATTATCTACCGTTCGCGTAAACGACCGAATTAAATAGTTAGACCACTCAGGAATGTAAAAAATGCAGCGCGTCGAGGAGGTATGTGTGCACGGACGAGCAGGCACTCGGGGTTAGAATAGAGCACTTGATACTTCATTAAAATAGATGCAAAACAAAACTGTAATATTTGAAAAAATAACAAAATTGATGACAGTTTTTATATTGAGAAAAGCTGTATTTAATGTCGAAATAATGGTCCACAAACTTTTGAAGTAGGTATCTATTTTCCAATATGTTTGTTTTTGTTTCTAATTCACATGGGACCATTCTGGAGTGAGATAGGATTTGTAGGATAAAACTAACCCTGATCTATACTAATATTATAAAGATGAAGAGTTTGTTTGTTTGTTTGCCTGAACGCGCTAATATCAGGAACTACTGGTTCGAATTGAAAATTCTTGTAGTGTTGGATAGCCCATTTATGGGGGAATGCTATAGGTTATATAACATGACGCTACGGCCAATAGGAGCAGAGCAGTGACCATAAACGCAGGTAAAACTGCGGGGAAAGTAAAATTTGTTAGAATTGACATAGGTATTCTGTATACTCCTATAATAATCGTCCTAAAATATGTTAATTACACAAGTGAAATAGAGATTTATTAAAGTATTAAAGTCAGGGCAAAAACCTAATCCAATTTAAATCCGTTTTTAACTGGAAGTTACTTAAAAATATTATTTGATAATTCGTTTACCGAAAGAACTTGGGTGACCGATAGAAACCGAACGTCGCGTCGAACCGAACCGAACCGAAAGCCCATCATGGCGAATAAGTGCAAGACATGATGCAGGTGATATGAGAACATGGCTCCTTTGGTAAATACTGTATGTGTAATAATATATGTGTTGCTTTGGCCGCGAACAAATGTTATTTTCGTAATTACCCATAGGACACCGCACTTCATGCTCGAGTGCCCACCGTAGATGGGTCTACTTAAGCACCAACGAGCTCTTCTGCTTCTCAGGGCTCTATTTGTTTTAGCTACGAATGAAGTATTAAAAATCCACCATCAGGATCGTATAAGCGCTTAACATAACTAAGATACTATCGTCCACAGTATGACGATTCTAATCTTATTTATAAAATGTATTTTCCATAGCTACAAATATTTTGCCACTTATAAAAATACTGCCTTTGGTCATAATATTCTCTTCGTTCAGTTGTTTCTTTACTCAATTATTTTCTAAATATAAAAAATAAATTAAATCTATTCCCAGTCCTTCCGGCCGTTCTATCCAACCACAGAGCAGATGTATCTGTTCCGTGTATCCAACCGATTTGAATTTTTTTTCTGAAAAGTATTGATGCACACATTTGTCATCAAGCATTTGAAATAAGAACCTAACTTCTACTCTTCTCTAGTTACACTCAAACGCGATTTCCTCCTGTACATGTTTATATATATATATATTTCTTCTGTGCGTGTGTATGTTCTGAATTCCTCCTAAACGGCTGGAGCGATTTTAATGAAATTTTTTGTGTGTCTTCAGGTGGATTCGAGAATAGTTTAGATTTACAATTGGAACCGGTAGGTGGCGCTACGATAGGGTTCCAGGAATAATATTTTTTACTTTGCGGCAGGACAACGTCTGTTGGGTCCGCTAGTATCTTATGTTTTCATAGCTTTCTTTCTCTATATCTCCGGTTCTACATGAAACTTCTACTTTCGCTCACTTAATTAATTTGGTTGAGTTGGATGGAAGACAGGTGTGAACATTAAACCAGACTTTCAATGTATTAAGGTACAATTACTCATCATGTAAGACCGTTATTTTTGAATTAAGTATATTTTTAACTAGCTGTTCCCCGCGCGGCTTCATGTTCATTCTTCGGCTTCGTTTAAATATTTATATATTTTATGCGGAACCCTAATTTCCAAAATAAAAGCAGCCAAAGTTACTCCTTATAACACCAGCTGGCAGCTTCATCTGCCTGTAAAAGTCGCAGTTCGGGAGTTTAGCCGAAACAAACAAACAGACAGACAGATTTTTTTTTTAATGTTTACTTTTTATATGTATCGTGTAAACATTCGGATGCATTTAGTAAAATTCTGTTATTATGACATTACAAACAGACGCTTCAGTGTTATTTATTTGTATAGATAACACAATGTCTGAGCAACAATAGTAAAAAGATTCGAAGATTAAGATAAATTATATATAATATTATATAAATATCAAAATTAAGTCTCAAGTTCTGTTTTGTATCATGAACCGTACATATTCACACGAATTTTATTTCAAAATACGTTTGAGTTAAACAACATTATTATGTCATTATTTAGTGTATTACAAAACTCGCAATTAGCTAGATCAAGATAACATTCTGATGGACATTGCAGATGTTGTTTTTGTTCAAATAAACGAAATGTACTATTTATGATCTTATTCAGCGAATTTTATAACTTTTTGCACTTAACTTTTATTGTTTGATCGGCATATTAACACATTATTATAAAGGCTTTGCAACCAGTAATACTTTTCTATAAACGTCTTTTAGCAAGATTATCGTATCAAAGAAGTGTAAATTGATGCTTTCATACACACTATACTGTGAATAGTAAAGAATTTATATTTATCGAACGAAAAAGCGACGTGGTAGGTACATTACAGAGACCTGCCTTTACACGCCGTCAAGTCTGAACGATTTGCAAATCATCGTAATCAAATAAATCTTTACTTAACTTCAGTAATATCTTGGTCAATAAAAATCTAAATACGTAAGTTATAATCTAAATAAAGAAAATATCAACCTGAAGAAGAGGTTACTACTTACATATAGGTACTCCATCATTCTGGACACAGTAAAAAAAACCTCTGTTTCAAGACTTATCTAAACCAAGCTCGAGAAGTCTACTACTTGTACTAGCGGCACTGACATCTAATGCAATCTACTGCAATCTACAGAAATTCGTCTGAAGGTTTCCAGTACTTATAGATTTTTATATTCACAATAGTTAAAGACTGTATCTCCTTAGGGTAGGCAGAGGCATACAGGGGTGCTGTCTAGAAAACCTCCACGTGGTGCACCCTGGAAACATTGGCGATGACGCAGCCTCCTCTGTTTTGAGGAGGGCGTCATCGCCAACGGCTAATATTCTAGTACGAAGAGGAGGCCATATTTCTTCGGCCACACGGTTGAGGCTTGGCCCAACAGAGCACATCCTTCTGTTGGCTCTTCGCTCTTCGGAGCTATGAGGATGAAAACCTCAGTAAAAAATCATGAAGGAGGGACCCTTCCCAGGGTCGGAGTTTCTCTGCTGTCAGCAGTGGAGGAAGAAAGACGGGCTCGGCGTGCACTCACACTGCCACCGAGCAGGCATGGGAAGGTTTAGTTGGAAGGAGTCGTGGTCATGTTTCGTGGCTCCGACCGGGGACGAGGGTCTTGGCTTAGCCGCCCGGACTGCGAGGAAGAAAACCTCTCTAAAAAATCACCCCGAATCCCGTGTTCTGGTGCGTGACCAGGGGATGCATGGCTGATGGGAAGTTCAGTCGCAAGCGCACTCCCAGCCGGGGCACCTGCGGAACCCTCGGTTGGGCATAAACCTTCGCTTGCCCGGGTATTGGGGATCTCTGCCCGGGTCGACCATTAGTTCTCCCCGTCTCGTGGGTTTAGTTATGGAATATCGAAATCAATTTATAAAAGAAACAAATGAAGAAAAAAAGACGGAGAAAGTTGCAAATAAGAAGCAGAAGGAGAAGAACGAGAAGAAGGCGGACACCTTGTCTACCAAAGATGAGGTTGTATTGGAGACGCCTATCTCGGAGGCGCTCCCAGAAGTCAACTTGACTTCTGGGAGCAGAAGGTATTCGGAACGCCTGCGTTCCAGGTCTGTCCTGTCATCGTGCGAAAATTCTGGTTTGACGGCGGACACACAAGAGGCGATGGAAGTGGAGGTTCGCGACACTGAAAGTCGAAAACGCGGACGCTCCATGGATAAAGATGGCGACACGTCCCAGGAGATGCTGCCTCCCAAAGTGGCTAGTAGCCATAGAGGGAGGTCGCGCACGCCAGTCTCAGCTCTGTCGGGCTCCGCCTTCTCTGGAAGGGAAGCCTATGTCCGAGTCAGAGCGGAGGGCGAAAACATAGCAGAAGAGGAGATTGCAGATCTCCTGCTTAAAATACAAGAGCCGGTGGTAGGGGGTTCTGTCCCCCAAACACCATCGACCATGCAGGAGAGAGCGAACGCGGCGGTGGCCGTTATCCACAAAGTGGCCACCAAGTCCACGAACCTTAAGGGTTCCTTTGTTAGGGCCCTTAAGGACTCCTCTTCCGCCATCTCCGGGGTCGTCGAGACCCTCATTGGGGACGTGGCGCGCCTCCAGGCCGCAAACGATTTATTGACGGGGCAGGTCACCGAGCTCAGCGCTCAGTTCGCCCAATTTCGGGCTCAGGCGAATTGCCCTGAGCAGCCAAACCCGGTTGCCCGGCAACCTGCCCCCTCCCCATCCCCCGTTCCGGATTCCCACTTGCGTCAGGTTATTGACGCAGTGTGGCGCATGATGGACGGGCGCCTCGCGGGCCTGGAGGCAAGGCTTCCTCCGGCACCTATTGTGCGGCCGCCACTCGCCGCGGCCAGGGCTAATGCCACAACGGTCCCGACACCTCTTCCCGTCTCGGGTGGCCGCGTGACAGTGACGTATGCCGCGGCGACGTCGGCACCGGCGCCTGCAGCCGCACCGAAGGCTAGTCGACCGGCCAAAGCTGCGTCAAAAACAGTTGCACCAAAGGCCGGCCAACCGCCGAAGGCCGTGGAAAAGGTGACAGCACAATTCCCTCCGCTTCCCACTCCAGCACCGAAGGGGATGAATGCGACAGCTGTTGTCGCCGGTGCTGAGCTCGTGCCTGGTCCGTCCGCATCTGCCCCCTCCACGTCTGCCGCTTCCAGTGACGGGTGGCAGAAAGTCGGGGGAGGGAATAAGCGGTCCCGCAACCGCAATAAGAAGGCTGCCAAGAGTGCACCGTCTTCGCCGCAGGCACCATCCGTGGCAGTGCCTGCCTCAAAAAAGCCCCGGAAACTGGTGCCACCCAAAACGGCGGCTGTGGTCGTAACCCTGTCGCCGGCGGTGGGGGACGGCGGGCTATCCTACGCGGCTGTCTTTAAGAAGGCTCGGGATAGTCTGGCCGGTGAATTTGGGGCCGTGGGTGTGAGGATGCGCCTCGCCCAAACGGGAGCTCGAGTCCTCGAGTTCCCTGGGGCTGAAGGCGCAAAGACGGCGGACACCTTTGCCGAGAAGATGCGGGAGATATTCGCAGCCACGGATGGTGTAAAGATCGCCAGGCCCACCAAGTGCGCGGAACTGCGCATTTCGGGCCTGGACGATTCAGTGACGGTCGAGGATGTCCGCGTTGTAATTCGGGAGAAGACGGGTTGCAGCGCGGACAACATCAGGGTCGGCACCATCCGCCCCGGTCCAGGGGGCCTTGGCGCAGTGTGGGCCAGTTGTCCCATGGCGTCGGCCAAGATTTTGAGCGACGCCGGAAGAGTCCTCATCGGTTTCGTGAACGCCAGAGTCACACTCCTGGCGGCGAGACCGATGAGGTGTTTTAAATGCCTCTCCACGGGACACACCCGCGTCAGGTGCGCAAGCTGTTTTGACTGCAGTGGACTTTGCTTCCGCTGCGGTCGACCGGGGCACAAGGCGGCGGAATGCTCTGCCGCCCCTCACTGCCCAGCGTGTGCGGCGGGAAATCTTCCCGCCGACCATCAGATGGGGCAGGGTGGCTGCAAGCCGCCCCGCACTTCTCGACAAACTTCGGGGGCTAGCCAATCGACCCAGGCTGCCTCCGTTGTCAATCCTGCGTCGTCGTCGTCGCCCATGGAGGAGGTTGTAGAGACAGTCCAGTAATGGACCAAGTCTCCAACCTCCTTGTCCAGACGAACCTGAACCACTCTGCCGGTGCGCAGGATCTTTTCCTGCAAACCATGGCGGAGTGGTCGATAGGTGTGGCCGTAGCCGCGGAGCCCTATTACGTTCCTCCCCGTCCAAATTGGCTGGGTGACTGGGACGGCTCCGTGGCAGTCGTCAGCTCCACGGCGGCTCATTCCCCGCCCTTGTCGCTAAGAGACAAGGGTACTGGATATGTTGCTGCCGAATGGGGGGGGGTCACCATATATGGTGTCTACTTCTCCCCCAATCGGAGTCTGAGCGACTTCGAGGTTTTTCTCAACAACCTAGAGACCTCGATGCGGCGATTAGCGTCTGGGCACGTCTTAGTGCTGGGGGACTTCAACGCCAAGTCCGTTTCGTGGGGTTCCCCCAGGACGGACGCACGGGGCGATGCCGTAGAGGAGTGGGCGGCATCGGTGGGCCTCTGTCTCCTAAACAGAGGCTCCACCAACACGTGCGTGCGGCAGCAGGGGGGGTCGATAGTGGACCTTTCGTTCGCTACCCCTGCTCTCGCCGCACGAGTAAGGAACTGGCGTGTCCTGGAAGAGGTTGAGACGCTCTCGGATCACCTGTATATCCGATTTGAGCTCTCCCGGACCCAGGACCCCAGAAGGGGTCACACGGCGCGGCGTTCTTCCCGTTTCCCGCGGTGGGCTGTTACGAAGATGGACAGGGACCTACTAGAGGAGGCAGCCATCATCTACTCTTGGCTGTCTCCGCAGCCTCTGACTGAGGAGGTAGACATGGGGGCAGGCCGCTTTCGCGATGCGATTACGCAGATTTGCGATGCGGCCATGCCCCGCGTCCGAGGTCGTCGGCCTCCAAGGAAGGAGGTGTACTGGTGGTCCCAGGAGTTGGCGGACCTTCGTGCGGCCTGTACTCGTGCCCGGAGGTCCTACACTCGCAGCCGGCGTCGTCGCCGCGAGGAGGGTGAAGAGGACCAGCTTCATGAGGAGTACCGAGAGGCACGGAAAACTCTGAAGCTGGCCATTAGCCGCGCCAAAGAGGAGAAGAGAAAGGAGATGCTGGAGGGTCTCGATCGTGACCCCTGGGGTCGCTCATATCGCGCGGCGCAACAAAAGCTCCGCGCGTCGGGCTCCCCCCTTACGGAGACTCTCCAGCCCAGCTTCCTGCGGGGAGTGGTTGAGGGCCTTTTCCCGCAACGGGCGGAACACATACCCCCGTCGATGGCCGTATTGGTCGGACACGACGCGGAGGTCGAAAATGAGGACGTTCCGCCCGTCACAGAGGCGGAGGTAGGGGCGGCTGTTCTACGGATCCGTTCCAAGAACACCGCCCCCGGGCCAGACGGGATTCCTGCCCGAGCTTTGGCCCTCGCCCTCGACCACATGTCGGACTGCCTCAGGGAAGTGTTCGACGCTAGCCTGGCGTCCGGATGCTTCCCTGACTGCTGGAAGAGCGGGAAGCTGGTGCTTTTAACGAAGCCGGGACGGCCTACCGACTCGGTCGCGGCCTACAGGCCCATCGTGTTGCTGGACGAGGCGGGTAAATTGTTTGAGAGGGTCCTCTCTGCCCGCATCGTTCGGCACCTTGGCGAGGTCGGCCCCGATTTGTCGGACGCCCAATTCGGTTTTCGAACGGGGCGTTCGACGGTCGGTGCTGTGTTGCGCCTGAGGGCTGTGACCGAAGACGTAGTGAGCTGTGGCGGCGTGCTGTTGGCGGTGTCGTTGGACATCGCCAACGCATTCAATAGTCTGCCATTCAGCTGCATCAGGGAAGCACTCCTCTATCATGGGGTGCCACAGTACCTGAGGCGGCTAGTGGCAGACTATTTAGAGGAGCGTACCGTCATGTACGAGGACCGAGATGGAGTTTTGAGTAGTCGGCCCATGTCGTGCGGTGTTCCGCAGGGGTCTGTCCTTGGACCACTCCTGTGGAACATGGGGTACGACTGGGCCCTTCGAGGTGACTTCCCCCCCGGGCTGGGCGTAATCTGTTACGCCGACGACACTTTGGTCACAGCCCGGGGGGTGAACTTTCAAGAGGCGGCGCGTTTGGCCACCAGGGGAGTCTCGCTGGTGGTCGGGCGCATCGAGGCGCTGGGCTTGCGGGTGGCCCTGGATAAGACGGAGGCCCTTTTATTCCATGGGCCCCGCCGTGGTCCACCCCCTGGCGCCTCTATCGTGGTCAACTCGGTCCTCGTACCGGTTCGGGCCCATATAAGGTATCTGGGCCTGATCCTCGACGGCAGGTGGCTCTTCGACGAGCACTTCCGACAGCTTGCTCCGAAGCTGGTTGGCGCTGCGTCCGCCCTTGGGCGACTCTTGCCCAATTTGGACGGGCCCAGCGTCGCTACAAGACGGCTGTACACGGGGGTTGTCCGGTCAATGGCACTGTACGGTGCACCGGTGTGGGCGGGAGCTCTGACCGCCCAGAACAGGGCGCGCCTCTGGCGCCCTCAGAGGGTCATGGCGGTTAGAGCCATACGCGGCTACCGCACCGTGTCGACGGAGGCGGCGTGCGCGTTGGCCGGGACTCCCCCGTGGGATTTGGAGGCGGAAGTGCTCGCCGAAGTATATCGGCGAACGGCTGAGTTCCGGGCGGGAAGCGGCAGTCGGCCCCCGCCCGAAGAGGTACGCGAATGGCGTGAGGCCGCTCGCCGAGCCACCATGGCTCGTTGGTCGTCCCGGCTGGAGGCTCCACGTGCTGGCTTTGCCGCCGTGGAGGCGCTCCAGCCGGTCATCGTCGAGTGGGCAGGGCGGCAGCACGGGACCCTTTCCTTCCGACTGACGCAGGTTCTTTCCGGGCACGGCTGCTTCGGGAAGTACCTGCACTCGGTCGCTAGGAGGGAACTGAGTCCCGCCTGTCACCACTGCGACTGTAGTGAGGACTCGGCTCAGCACACGCTGGCGGTTTGCTCCGCCTGGGCGACGCAGCGTCGGGCCCTCACTGCAGTCATCGGAGGGGATCTCTCGCTACCGGCCGTCATACGCTCCATGGCCGGTAGCGACAGGAATTTTACCGCGGTCGCGACCTTCTGTGAGGACGTCATCTCGCAGAAGGAGGCGGCGGAAAGGGTCCGGGAGGACGATCTCCACTCGGACCTAATTCGCCGCCGGCGAACCGGGCGGCGGAGGCGCGCTTACCAGCGCCTCATGCCGCCCTGAGTGTGGCCGCGGGTGGACGGGACGGGTTTTTCCCCTTCACCCGCTATAGTGGCCCCCCGCGAGGAAGCGGCGTCCGCGTGTGCCTGGACGTCGCCTAATTGAGAGGTTTTTACCCGAAGGTGGTGCCCGCGCTTTTGCGGGCAGGCGCTAGGGGGGGTCCGGATGTCTTAATAAAAGCTGTTCCCGGATCCCTCCTACTTAGGGCGCAGTACGGCACACCGTGTGGTTTTAGTCGGTTCGATTCCGACACATCGCCCCACCGAAAACCCCGGTGGGGTGACGGCCCGAGGGGGTTTCCACACGCACAAAAAAAAAAAAAAAAAGGCAGAGGCATACAAAAAGCAATCAACATTATGCAAACTGTAATTTGGTACCATTCACGTTGTAAGGGCAAGCCTATTGCTGCCACCCGGGTAATTTGGGAGTTAAATATGGGAAAGTTGAGAGTAGTTATATTTAAAGGGAAAATTAGGCAAGAAGAAAAAGCAATTTAAGGAAAAGGATATTCTCTATCCATCTTTTTTTGTTTTTTTTTTAAAGACAACTGCCGCATTAGGAATGATTCCTGCGTTGCGGGGGACTTTCCTGTTTGTACAAACAACGGACACAAAGAACACCCAGACTCAGGTGAGAATAGAACCCACGACGTACGGAATAGCAGTCAGGGTCACTAACCACTAGGCCAACAGGCCAGTCATTGCCTATATAGGTACAGATGAATTGGGCAGTGTAACCAATAGCTCGAGAAAGTTGAACTGGCTGTTGCTGAGATGTGCACGCCCTCTAACTAAATTATCAATTAAATTAATCTTTAATTTCACTTTTTTTTGTAGACCCCTACTGTCAAAAACAGAATTTAAGTTGTAAAATTAAAGTATAAAAACAGACAGACACAATAAAGCAAGGACAAATTTATGTCCCTCATTATTATACTGTAAGTGTTGCCAGTGTAAATTAATATGCGGCATCAAATCCATGGGCGTTAATGAAAGGTGAAATTCCGTGCGTGCATGCGCGTTGCAAGAGCTCGCTAAGTTACCGTCTGCGCTGGTCGCCATTATCGGCGATCTGCGCAAGAGTGTCGGTACTGCTCATTGTTCGTCACAACATCACACATTTCATCGCGCCTACTAATTGGCACCAGAGGACCAAATGAATAACTATCTCTTTTTATTACAGAAATCTCTATTTATATATATCTAGCGTTATTACAGAAAGAATTCCAATCATTCGAGATGGGGAAGGTACCTACTTATGCGAATATTGATTGAGTTTTAAGCAAAGGGATTATTATAAAATATATTTTGATTAGAAATTAAATTTCGCGTTCTTGAAGTTAAAACTTCTTTAGGCACGTTTGTGCACTTTTACTGACAAAGCACTGAACTCGTAACCGTCACGCTAATAATACATATATAGATCCACTAGAGGGCGCTTATCCAAACATTGAGTTTTGTCAGCTTCTTATTAATTAATCTTTAAAAAATAATACTTACTTAACTACTTTAATAAAAATTAAAACAATATATACTAATTTGTCCGTGGAAGTGTTATCTTTACTTTAATAAACTTGTGAGCTAAATGCGTAGTGACAAAGATGAGAGATGTGTGCATGGGTATGTTCCGATATACACTCAGAGCACTGGTCAGTGCCCGTATTGCTAATGTGGCGTTATAAGTTCGTCGTTTCGTTCAAGTTTTCACTTCTGTCGGCAGTCCCATGACTACCTATTTTATTAAATTTAGATATGTAAAACTCCTATCATATATACCGTAGATGTTACATAAAGATGTTTGATAGGCGAAAAATAAATCGCACCAACTAAACTGTGCTAAATTAAGCATTAAATTTATTAATTTATTTGATTTAAATCAATTGTATGTATAGTTTGGCTATCAGACGCTTCGCGCCTGCGCTAGCGACGCGATATGACGTGTAAAGTCTAATTAAAAAAATCAAAAATGAAGTAATTTGATCGAATATGTTAAACTAAACATAATCACGGTAATATTTATAAGGAACGTTGCGATTTTGACGTTATGATCGAATTACAACGATAACGATCGATTAAGTCCCGATTTACACATCTAAAATGTACGATTTACACATCTAAAATGTACGATTTACACATCTAAAATGTACGATTTACACATCTAAAATGTACGATTTACACATCTAAAATGTACGATTTACAAATCTAAAATGTACGATTTACACATCTAAAATGTACGATTTACACATCTAAAATGTACGATTTACACATCTAAAATGTACGATTTACACATCTAAAATGTACGATTTACACATCTAAAATGTACGATTTACACATCTAAAATGTACGATTTACACATCTAAAATGTACGATTTACGGTTGTCATTTCTTATAGGTATCTTCTCACTATAAAAAAAATAATTATACATGGTAGTAGTTTGTGTTCTCACCAAGCTAATCACTTTAGTGACGGTGCTGTCAAGCAAGCGTTATTTCTGCATGAAACGTTAGTTACACGTACACGTTTCGTGTCTTTTATAAAATATTTTTTTCAACATATTTCATCAATTTATTGAGGGGTAAACCCAAGTGCGTTTCGGATCCGCCGACTAAGTATTTCATACAATAACAGTGATTTTCACTTATTGTTTAACATAGGTCCTCAAAGACATTAGTTAGTGTGACGCCTGACACCATCGCGGCAGGACGCATCACCTCTTTGAAAAGGGTCGGGCGGTAGGGGTCCCCGATATACATACGTGATTAAAACGACCTATAATAAACATAAACACCACTCAGGAAAGTTTTTATTCTAATTAGTTCATTTATTATTATTATTTTCCGTTTAAATATAATACCATTAGACAAAGTTCTGTGACTGTATATCCATGATCACATCAGATCAATAGGTTGTTGTCTTAAAAAAAAAGTTGATAAATGCACACCGCATTTTTCAGTTGGTGAATTTCCATGAACGAATCTTCAATATATTCACAGGAATACACAGCATATTAGTATTATAGCACCTACTCGTATATAGATAGAACCACGGTTAAGAAGCAATGCTACCGAACTGTCTGAAGTCATTGTGGCTTATTTGTCATCTTGGTTGGATCAAAAATATAATTCAGAAGTTTCGCCAAAGAATTAAGAAAATATTACTTCGTTCCTCTTTTGAGATTTTGGCACTGAATCCGAACTTCTGCTCTGAAAAGCAATCGTTACAGCACTAGGCATACACACTCTTCACGAATAAACAATAACGCAATCAGACAATTAATTTATCTCCCCATGAAGCTGGAGTGGAAACAATGAATTGAAGATATCAGCAGCGCAAGATTGCACACACGCCACTGCTGAAGGTAGGTACATCCGACTTGTGAGTTGTAACGCGGTGGGTGGATTTCGACAGCAACGAGTTATGGCTCTCGATTTTCCATTAGCTGGCCAGCCGCGGCCAATTTAATTAGCCGAACACACGGAAGGATGCAATTGCTAAACTAACTGAATTTTAACTTGTGATGGCTGTACACTGACGGTTCGCTTCAGTTATTCTTATTTATTCTCACGTTAATCTTTACACGTCTCAAGCTATTCAAAACTTTGATCTTTCGTCATCATCCTTAACAAAATAAGGTAGGTAGGTACTTTAAGCAAAATTACTGCGTTTTTCGAATTTAGAAGCAAATTGAGTTTAGTTTGTTGTTGGAAACAAACGATTGTGCGAACGATATATCAATTTGATACTGACCGTTGTACCCTTTCTTTTATATGTTTAAAAAGTATCGCGCTTGATAGCGTATTCGCTAAGGATAAAGTCGACTATATATACTAATGTGCCTATTACTGTGCTATAGGTAAAGCTGGCCTGTTGGTCTAGTGGTTAGTGACCCTGACTGCTGAGCCAGAGGTCGTGGGTTGGATTCCTACCTGAGTCTGGGTGTTCTTTGTGTTCGTTGTTTGTATGTTTGTAAAGTCCCCCGCGACAAAGGAGAAATTTCTAATGCGGGAGTTGTCTTTAAAAAAAAAAGCTTGTAAGAAAAAAACCAGGCAAAAACAACTGCCAATCCATGGTCAAATTTCTGAGTATTCCCTTCAAACGACAAAAAACGTAGTTCTGAACTTCCCTATAACCCACTTTGGAGCTAACTAGTGTCATGTTGGTTCCATAACAGAACGAAAGGTGCAGTGTGTCGTCGCCCTTACAAAGAACACAGTAATACAGGGTGTTATCAGGAACAAATGCACTTCTAAATTAATTGTCTGCACCGAGCCGCGGCCGCGCGCCGAAAGCGATAGCGATGTTCTATCGATCATAGTTCGTGCTCGCGCGCAACACACCACTAACACTTAGAAATACTATTCACGATTCAAATAACTAACTGTTCGGTTATTTGTTGTTAATAGGAGTGAAGTGGGAAGGTTAATTTTTTGTACTTGTTCCATATTTTAGTTAATCGAAAATTAACGAGGGCGTAACAGTTTTACTCGTACCCATTGTAATTTATGTCCCGGGTGGGATTTGAACCTAACCCACTCCGCGCGGCGGAATGGCGAGGTGACATCCGTACACGTACCCATCACGGATTGCATGTTAGATTCTTGCTCAGTGAAATAAACTTGTATTCATAAATATGTCTATTTGAATTTGTCTTGATGTTTCTATGTATAATATGTATGTATTTAAAAAAAAAACCATGTTGTGGAACCCACAACACAAGCTATGCCTACTTTAGGTTTAGATAGTGCTGTGTTGTGGCCAGTTGATGTCCCTATCTTAGTAGCCTTTCTTACCACAAGACGGACCTATGGGTACGCGATCTCGGCCTCTTCGAGCTACTGGAGTCTCAATCCCGTTTCTCATCCGAGACTTGCGGTATCCCTTACCCTAGCTCCCTCACTCTGTTCGTTTTCCTTACCTCAATTTCATAATAAAGTATCCAAAGAACTTTTAGAGCTCAAAAGATACAAAATCTGTTCAGTTACAAGAGTCCTCACCGGACACTGCAAACTGAACAAACATGTTCACCCTAAAGTTGGGCGTGAACACAATATGCAGATTCTGTCAAGAGGCAGAAGAAACTGCAATGCATATTCTATGGCCTTGTGGCCCACTAATGCGGCACCGAAGGATTAACCTAGGGTTACACATCATGCAACCGCAGGAATTACAAACAATCACTGCTGAAAAGATCTGGAGGTTTCTCGAAGCCATAAGTCTGAGCAGTGAACTGTAAAGCAAAAAGTGCGCTACAAAAGACCAGAAATGGTCGAGGTGGCAGTGAGCACTTCAACAATAATAATAATACCTCAATTTACCATCTTCCTATGTCCCTTCTGATAACGATGACATTTCAAAAGGGGGTTGGCGTTTGGCAGGCGGCCGGCCGTAAAAGAAACCAGCCAAAACCCTCCTTGCAATGTTACACATTGCACTAACCCCAAATAAAATTGGAAAAAGGGCAGGAACATGATGAGTATAGCTTGCTACGTAATAGCTTTACAAAAATACTTAAAGCGGCGGTAGCGTAATGGCTAAGTCGTCCGACTTGCGATCAAGTGGTTGCGGGTTCGAACCCCACCCAGTGCACTACCGGCATGAACCCACTCCTAACACAAGCATATTTAGCTTAGCTGGAGGGGTTAACAAGAATACTAGTAATGTGTGACCCACGTCGCTAGTATTCTTTAAAAAAAAGACACAAGTTTCTAGTACGTATTTGAGTCCACTTACATCACAAGATTTGCACCAACGAGTCAGCTAAGGTAATAAAACATTTGTTATTATTAGAAAGGATAATCATCAAAACTATTTGTCTGATTATTAAATTACAGCCTCAATTAAAGAATACATTCGTCGAGGGATAGGAACAATCACACACTTATTTCTTATATAACTGTTAGACAAATAGTTATTTAATTACTTAATGTATCTAACTATCATCTTACATTGTACTTCACCTACATACATTATTCAATAGTTATGAACTTCTAAGTAAACACACAACAAACTATTACGCATAGACAATCAATTTTTCACTCGCACATAATGTTACTTTCTTTAAACAATTGTCAATAATTTGAGCAGTTTGAGAAATAAAATAACGACAATAGTAACGTGGATTCTTTGCATAATTTGCCTGACGAATTATGTTGCAACTTAAACAATTTAGGTACATCAAAAATAAATCTGTGACATGGATTTAAGAGAGATACCCTTTTCGCTCTGAATTAAAATGGCTTCCGATTCGCGCTGCGCGCTCTCACCACTCTCTATTTAGTTCTCAATTCACCATCTTCTCCTACACATCTTACCTCCATCCCCCAGTATCACTGCTCTAATCATAACAGAAATCTCCGCTGTTTAGGAATCCAGGATGATCCTAGTCGACTATCGTTTAAAGCAAAGGTTCATGCTCTCCTTTTCCGTAAACTAGCAGAGTCATCAGAACAGTAGAAAATTATTTTTAGGTAGCTTTAATATATTGTAACGCGTGGAATACTTCTTCTAAAATAACTGCGGCGTACTCCAACACATGTAAAGCTTGGGGCTTTATGGTAACCGGGTTCGTTAGGTTCTATCTAGAAGAGGAAAATTAAAAGAGCAGGCAAACGCACTATGCGATATAATCAGGATCAGATTATTCGTGTAACAATTATAACTTCAAACAAATTATAATTGTAAATAATACATTGCACGTCAGTCGTCCAGACAGTCTTCTGTCCGCTGGGCGACTGTCCTTTCTTCTATCGTTATTCTTCATAAAATATTTCGAACATGTTCTAAATTCGAGTATGGGGCCACCAGTCCAGGCCTCTCGCATTTCAAAGAGTTACTATTTCAATCGAAGGAGTATGCAAGCTGTGCGAGAGGTCTCATCACTACAATGTATATAATTTTAAAATTATCGCGATTAAGTCCCGAATTACACATCTAATATGTATCAAAGTCGCGAAAGTTTAAAAACAATTATACACTTATATAATAATTATTTTATTGTATATTTATGTAAACTTTTTCGAACATAAGAGTATATTTTTGAAGTGAAAACTTCTTAAACGTGCCTAACGTTGGGCACTATTGGTATGCGGAAAATGCACTGAACTCGCGTGACCGTCACGCTCAGATACATAAATATATAGACGCGTGTTTGTATATGTAGGTATTATGTAAGTTATGTTTTCACTTTTGACGTGCAGTGCTACGACTGACAGTTTTTTCTTCTCTCATTACACATATTCGTATACTTTCTTACCGACGAAAAAAAGGAGGTTCTCAATTCGACCGTATACAATTTTTTTTTATGTATGTTCAGCCCCCTCTCCGTTATTTGGTTTATATAATAGTGTTTCTGTTTACTTTTCATTAGTTTATCAGATATTTTCGTTTAAAAATCATCACATCATGTAGCTGAGCTGATAATGAAAAAAGTCATAAAATAAAAATTATTATTTGGCGCCGTCTCAAAATAAGTTTATATAAAATTTGATAGCTTATGTAAATAAGCTCAATACTTAAGACTTAAAAGGTTTATTTATTTTTTGATTTTTAGTTCTTTTCTTTCATAATATAAAAAAGATAAAGGGTTTTCTTGTTTGATTGTTAGTTTAAACGCGATAATCTCTGAAACTATTGATGATTTTGAGCAGTGATCATATCGTGGTTGAAACTGCTGGGAACCGACAATTGTTAATATTTTATTAGCTTTTCTTCGCGGATTGACATAATATATTAAATGACAATTCAGCGTAGAGCAGCGAATACAATTCAAAAAATATTTTTGTAAAATTATTAGATACATGCAAATACGCAAATAAACTTGCCAATTTGACCAACTACGACACTAATAACTAATAGGTTTTATGTTGCAATGTGTAGGAAATTATATAAAGTGGGAATTATGTGTAGTGACCAGTTATTGAGGAGAATCTTACTTGATATGTAATAAAAGTGAAAGGCTAATTAATGCCTACTTATCGGATATACATTACATTTCCTATTAATATATGTTAGCATCTGTGTGACATCACTAGTCACGTAATTCTTACTTTCACTTTGACTGTGTGAGGTCTACATAAAATAATGGTTTTATGACATATTTACGACTTGTGACAATGCCTAGAATCCGCGTTAACACCCGTGCAAGTATTGTATGAGCGAAGGTAATTCTGATACGATCGATTATAACTTAAAAGTAAAAGCTGCAGCAAAATATTTCGCCCAGTATTCAAATAATATATTGAAATATCTTTATTGAAATGTATATGTGACCTACTTTCTGGTGCCTAATAAAGAAAATAATTACCAGAAAGTTCTTATAGGTAACAGAGAGTTTTGGAATATCCATTTAAGAGATCCAAGTGTAGAGTCTGTTCGTGCTGTTTTTCATATTTTTAAATTATTGTCGGTTGACTTGTTAACACGCAAAAAAAGATTTCAGGAGACACGATATTACGTTTACAACCCATTAACAGTTATTTATTCTTAACACAAAAGAATAATGTTAAATAAGGGTATGTAGTATCTGTACTTGTATTATGTATTCTTTGCTCATGGTAACCTTCACGCCCTCATAAGCAACTCGGGTATATTCGGTACATTTTAAGTCCGTCAAATGCTTGAGAGAAAGAGGAATATTTACTTTCTTTAAACCCGAAACCAGCTTACAAGACTTAATTAAGTAAATAATAAGAATGGGGTTCTTCAAGGAAGGCGTGTATAGGTTTTGAAGGGTCGGAAACGTGCATGCGACTCTTCTGGGTAACCGTTTTAATAGATGTTCTTGTAGCCGTTTATGCGGGATATACGCTTGCTTGTCACCGACGTGGTATTCAAAAAAAAATAAGTGAACGAATGACTCACCTATATGTTGCGATATTTTTGTTTAGTATGTAAATAAATATATCATAAATTGTAACTGTTGCCGACAGATACAAAAACAAAATACTATCTAAAGGCAGCAGCTCTTAATTTTTATACATTGGTGATGTATTTGGAGCGAAGCGAGTTGCCAACTTTCCGTGTTTACTGTTTGTTTTGTAATACAATATTAAACGGCTATCATTCCGCAAAAACGATCTTTTAAGTCGTACCTAGTTGGCTAGTCCAACTAGGTACGACTTAAAAGATCGTTTAAACTATCGTTGTACTAGACTTTAACTACACGCAAATGTCAGAACAAATGTTATTGTCCTCATTGTTTAGTTAATCAATTATTATCTGTGTTTATTTATAGGGACTTGAAGATATATCATACTGACGTTCGTTCTATCCCACGGGAACCGTACATTTTTCCGGGATAAAAAGCCTATGTGCTATTCCAGACTATAATTTATCTCTGTGTTAAATTTCACCCAGTCCTGTTTAGCCGTTTTTGCGTGACAGACTAACGAACATCCATCCATCGATCGTCACAAGCTTTCTCCTTTACAATATTAGTAAGATAGGACAGCCAACCCTTATTTAACTTGGTAACTCTCATATACCTACTGTGCGTTTCCCACTTACAGGCCTGTTGCTCTATTCAGTGGTTAGTGATCCTGTCTGATGATGTAGGGATCGTGGGTTTGACTCCCACTCAGGACAAATTATTGTGTGATGAGCACGAATATTTGTTCTGTGTCTGGGTGTAATTTATTCATAATGTATTACGGGGGTATTTAGTAATATATAAGTATGTTTATCAGCAGTTTGGTTACCATAGTACAGACTCTGCCTAGTTTGGGATCAGACGGCCGTGGCCCGTGTGTGTCTCAAGTTATTATTATTATTACTCTTACACAGTGGAAAGTTACACAGTTATCAAAATAAAGAAATACGGAATGTGTACAGCTTATATAGCTCTTGTTGTGCTTAAAATTGCTAGATTTCGGTGTAGGGTTTTTGTTGAAAATTCTGAGGATAGTCAGTTACGTGAGCTTATGATAGACTTGATAGATACATTTCGTTGCGACCTTAGCATCGCGCGATGTTAACTCCAATTGATCAGTTGACTTTGTATGTTCGTGGGAGAGCCATGCTTCGGCACGTATGGGCCGGCTCGACCTTAGTGATACCACGGCCTCACAAAAAACCGGCACATTGCATTGCTTTTCGCCGTATGAGTGAGGTTACTGGAGGCTCTAACCTTTCCCCCCTCCCCTACTCCCACCTTAAAGGTCGGCAGCGCATTTGTGACTCTGGAATTGCAGGTGCCCATGGGCGGCGGTAGTCATTTACCATCAAGTCACCCGTCTGCTCGTTTGCCCCCTATACCATAAAAAAACTGTAGGTACTATTAAATGTAAGTATGTATAAACAAAACATCAAAATCAACAACCCGTAGTTTTTCGTATCTAGACCCCTTGCACACTCTTGACACCACTATTGCACATCTTTCACCAGTGTAATATTTTTAGTAAAGATATACGGTTTGACTCACGTGTATACTTCAGGGATGCCCGACTAGCTGGGACAGACAACAATCCAGTCTGGCACCTGCAACCGGCGCGGCAGGACGCCTCACCCCTTGATAAAGGGCCCCCGTCGGGTCCGAAACTAGTCGGGCATCCCCAAAGTATACACGTGAGTAAAACCGTATTTCTTTGCTAATATGAATACCACTCACGAAAGATTTATTCGAATGTAATATTTACCATTACCTGATGAATTTTTGACAGTCCCTGCCACAGAAAATCAGGTGATGATAAAATATCTAACAAGATAATAAAAGAAGAAAATATTACGTGCTTTCATTTCTAATTGCTGTTTTACTAAAATTTTGGCTTTTAGAGTAATAGTAATATTCCTATGTTGCTCTAGTGTGTAGTAATCCTGACTGCTAAGCCAGAGGTCGTGGGTTCAATTCCATCGTGTGATGAGATGAGCACGAAGATTTGTTGTGTCTGGATTTACTTAACTGATTTATACTATGTATGTATTTAGTAATATATAAATATGTTTATCAGCATTCTGGTCATGATAGTAAAGGTCTCTGCCTAGTGTGGGATCAGACGGCCATGTGTAAGGTTTCTGAAGATATTATTATTATTATATGTTATTTATGGATAATTTAAACACTATAATCTTATATTGTTTCATTGTTTTCTCTGATATACTGAACAACCTTTTCACAATTTTTGTTTGATAAAGGTCTAGGCTCTGTGGTTTTTTTTTTGGACTCGTATCTCGCAAAAATATTGTTAATTTGCGTAAAAACATTGTTAATGTTACGCAAATTACTTTCCAAATGACAGTTGACAGATTAAGGGCCTTGACGTTCCTATTCTTATTTGAAACCTTATTTCAAAAGGTGAAGTTGAAACGCATTGTACTTAGTACCTATTTGTATAACAAACTGATGACCACAACTGCGTTCCAAAGTTCACAAAATATTTTATTTAAAATATTATAAATAATAATTGATGTATCCTATCTTATGCATTAAACTTTTTACTTATGATAATATTATTCAAAACTATAATCATTTTAAATACTCATAGCTTAAAAGACAGGAATTTATTTAACGGTTATGATAGCGCTCAATTGGCAAAATGTTTGGTAAGTGGAATGGTACGTTTACACGCACGCCGTGCAGCCTGGCAAGCAGCATGGCACGCAGCTCGGCGGGCAGCCTACCACGCAGCGTGCCACGCAAGCTTTTCACACCAGGGCTGCCAGTAAAGACAACTTATTTTATACCGCTAAGACTCGGAAATTATACAAAATCATGTACTATTATACAAAATCAGTGTTGTACAACTATAGAACGTCACTCTTTGGGGATTTTAGTAAAAGGTGTTTTAACTTTAACGTATAAGGATTTAACAGTTTATCACAGACATGATTTGTTTTAAGTATCTCTATGTGTATGTACGTACTTTTTACGCTATAACATCAGCAATGACATTGTATCCAATTATGCAATGCAATCTACTATACAAACAGGATACAAAAGATAACCGATATTATACCAATTTTGTATCCAATTTACACTCTGGCAGCCCTGTTTCACACACTTGCAGGCATGGTCCGTAGGGTATTAGTGTTCTGTGGACATGGTAGTCAGTGCAAACATGGGAGACGATGTAGACGTAGATCTCGTGGGAGCTACTGCTTTGGCCTTGATCTATTTTTATTGAAAAAAAAACAGCCCGACATAATTATGCATGCGAAATTTTACTTAAAACTATTTGGTTTTACAATTAAAAAATCATTTATGGTGTAAAAACACTGTTCAAGTAGCCAAAACTTTAAATTTGATTTTTTTATTTGACATGCGTTATAACTATTTTTACATCGAAGAGTGCTTTTACATAATTCGTTTCTTACTTTAGTGGGATCTCTTTGAATGAATTTACTATCCTCGCTAACTTTTGAATATATTTTTTTATTATTTCTAATAAACATGAACATAATTAACCATGATAAGCATTGGGGGCGGCTTCTTCATTAAATGTGTTTCGTAACTGTTTTAAGGCATACATAAATCTATTTTATTTACTGCACATCATTGATATGCGATTAGTTACAATTCTCTAATCGTCAATCAATCAATACTAACTTTAATCCTAAGAATTGGCACTATTTTGTTTCATATTTTTTTGGGCCCTGATAAACAATATTTATTTTTACTAAAAGAATAGTTCAGAAATATCTTTCTGAAGTCTCCTTTTGCTTTCGATTCATGCATGATAAAGGTTCAGACCACTCCGATATATTTGGTGTCGTCAAAAATTAATTTCGATCGTTACGTCGTCTGTATGCCACGAAGATGAAAACTATACTAACGCGGCCGAGAGCGTGTGTGTGTGTGTGTAAACAGGCACACAAGCACATTCACCCTTTGAAGTGTGTCAAAAAACCGACAGTCGTCCCGATCGGCGCCAAGCGCGTGCACATTCACGCAAGCATGCACAAACAGCCTGTTCACATGCTTGCGTCGTTGAATGTCGGTTTGAACGCGAGCGTGTGAACGCAGGCGTTAGTCGTCCCGATCGGCGCCAAGCGCGATCACATTCACGCAGGCATGCACAAACAGCCTGTTCACACGCTTGCGTCGTTGAATGTGCTCGTTGAATGTCGGTTTGAACGCCAGCGTGTAAACGCGCCAGAACGCAACGCATCTGACTGTCAGATTTAACGTCAAATGTGTCGTTAGATGGCTTGGTTTTGGGAATATTTCTGTTTATTTAGCTAAATAGCCCAAATAAGGTTTTTTGTGTGTTAAATCATTATCAGCCTTATAGAAACCAGAAAAAGCAAGTATGGATGATATAGAAAAACTGAGTTGTAGTGAGTTAAACTTGTAATAAAGCCTGTATCGATTCAAGTATTATGTTATTGGAATTATTGTTACTTCATTTTATATTACAGAGGAAGAGCTGGAAGCGAGTGATGTTGAGCATTCTGCTAACGATGACCTCAAAGAACTCGTGGAAAAGATTGCAAACAAATCAAAAAGGAAGAGAAGACGTCGCGAGGTTGATATGGTTTGAATTTTCTATCAATACCTTAAGATAGCGTTTAGGGGTTATTCCTCACCGAGTTAGTATTCTTTCGTAGATATAGCATTGTAGATTTAGTGTTTTGTTAGTAGATAAAAGTTTATCTTTGAACCATTATGGAATTTATCTTACATGTCTTTGAAATGGATTGTTATAGATAAAGTTGTCTGATGAAGATGACACGGATGACGAGGGCCTGGCCAAAAAGCTGATCCGTCGGCTTAGTCCAGGACCCAACTCACCTGCCTCTGCTTCTCACAGGGAACCTCGAACCTGTGTCCTTAAGGTATATCTACTATTCAATGAGCACCTTGTGTATAACAGTCACCATCATAACGCCTTGTTTTCTTCTATGATCCATCTCCACATTTTTCTGTTATTATTTTGTATATTTTATTTTGTCTTCTTGCATAAAAATATCCAAAGCTATATTTAAACTCTCAAATATGCGCCTCAGTTCTATTTTCTACCAAACATTATGCTAAATATCTGATTGCAAATAGTTACCTGTGCATATCTTACAACACTGGCGGTAGTAGTGGTAGTCTACTGTAGTCATTGGCATAGGAGGGGCATTGGCATCGGCATAAAGCCTGTAACCTGCATCTGATGTCTTTAGTGTTGTGACTGTTTATAAGCATGTGGCATTGTCATCAAGTCGGAAGTGAGGTTTTAAAAAATTGTATTTTTAAAAAAAAGCAAGAAATATAGTTTCGGTAACGGGTGACATCAGAGCAAAACTGCAACTGCAGTGAGCTAGTAATTTTTTTTGCTAAGCTATATCTAAAGTGTTTAGCACACATTTTTTAACCAACTTCAAAAAGCTGCATAATTCAACAGTTTTTGTTTTATGTGTATGTAATGCGATATCTTCGCCATTTGTGTACCAATTTCAATCATTCCTTTTTTAATTGAATTGATTGCACTTAAAGTTGGTTTCATTTAAATTTGAAGAAAATATTCCACCTCTTAGGGTGGAAAATTAAGACTGAAGATTTCAACTTATTACAAAATAGGGGCATTGAAATTGCTGATAC
The DNA here is from genome assembly GCA_949752705.1 of Callimorpha dominula. NCBI lineage: Eukaryota > Metazoa > Arthropoda > Insecta > Lepidoptera > Erebidae > Callimorpha > Callimorpha dominula. Next base: position 1,255,691 of record OX456992.1, on the reverse strand, counting down.
TTTTAATAAAAGTTAATGAATATTATATAGTAAACAAAGTGTGCACTAAACTCTGATTAAGAGTAAGAAAGATTTCTTCATAAACAATGCTGATGATGAACTCACCGAGCTATTTACAATAAACTAATGAACCCTTGATTAATATTAGTTCTTTCACATACCAGGCTAGCCAAAAACGACGTCCACTATCCCGCCTCTTAGAACAACTACTCCGTAATTTAGAGAAACGGGATCCACACCAGTTTTTTGCATGGCCTGTGAATGACAACTTTGCTCCAGGCTACTCAGATATCATCCGAAAACCTATGGACTTCTCCACTATAAAGCAGAAGATTGATGACAATGATTACAAATCACTTAACTGTTTCATAGTAAGTAATATATTAATGTCTCTACAAAATTTAGGGATGGTTAAGGCATTTTCTGTTCAAATTTGGAGCCTCCGAATTTGATATAAGCCTCCACTCTACAGGACCACCTGTTTAAACTTAATAAATATTGCATGTTAGCATTGAGTATTCATTATACTACGGGGGCAGTTTGTTTGCCCAATTTCTTCTTACAAGGTCCGACCGTTTGAAACGGGTGGTTGTAAATCGACACAGGCAGATACAGTATTATTTAGTATCCATTGTCTTAATAATTTCAATTTTGACAAAGCAACCTATCATAGTGGTGACATCGTGTTTTGTTGTTGCTGTGCAATTTTATATAATAAAGATTTTGAACTTGTATTTGAAGATCAAAATTTTACATAACTATCCTAATTACTCAATTCATCTGCATTTACATACACCATCCATCTGCATTTACATACACCATCCATCTATGGACAGCCTATAGCCAGCCTATACAAAAACCAAACTGTTAAGTATATTACTTTTCTGCATACAGAGTGACTTCAAACTTATGTGCAACAATGCTATGAAGTACAACAAAGCTGGGACAGTATACCACAAGGCGGCAAGACGGTTATTGCATGCAGGACTCAAACAGCTTACTCCTCAGAAACTCCGACCACTAGGCAACATACTAACATACATGTATGAAATACCTATTAAGGAGTTGGGCTTCGATATTGGAAAAATGGATGTTGTAAGTCTACTTTTAATTTGTAACCTGTGGTATGGTATCAATTGTTTATATAGGTGATTTTCTTGTGGTTTTGGAATTTTACACTAACAAGAGGTATAGCCACAGCAACCTGGGGTTATAGACGATTGCCTAGTCAATTTTCTTAGCAGGGGATAAACATTAATTAGTTTTTATTTTCAATATTCAAAATGAGACAGTGAAGCTTAGATTGCATACCTGTAGATACACCTACCATTTCAAAAACATCATGTCACCTAATTTAATGCACATTAAACCCACAATCTAGTGATAAATTAAGATGTTTATTTGGCTAACTTCTACCATTAGGCAGTCGAAAAACAGTGTGGTAGCTCAAGCTATGAATATCATTAAGTTGTAGAGGAAAAAATTAAAGGATATCAAATATTGTAGTTTATAATAATATGTCCATTTGACAACAAAACTAGTAATATGGGTTGTATATAAATCTAAGACACTGGTTACCACTGCCTATTGTTATGTGCTCCTAAAAACTTAAATTTTAATATATTATGTCATTGTTCATGAACAGTCTATATATTATGTAAGTTCTAAAACCATGATAAGGTCACCTTTATAATTTGTTGTTTAAATGTATACCACATAGTTAGGTTGTTAGACCATTATATTTTCCCATTGATTACTAATAGAATGAAAGATGACTGTAGTAACAATAATCAAGTGGCAACACTGTCATTTAACATTATGCACCATAAGACATTGGTGCCGATTCTATTGTACACTCGACTAAACTAAAACCTGACTTCATTTCTTCATATGAAATCAACCTAGTGTTCTTCTAAATAAGGTCTATTTGTTACTAGCATCTATTTCTCAGCGCCACTAAATTTCATTATAACCTGTCAACGTATACTCAACTTTATTTCCACGCAGCGAGAGTCTCCATTTATTCAAACGCTGTATAATTGCCGTATAAAAACTTGTTCAAAACGAACAAGGATGACGTGTTTTTAATCTACACCTACGAAGACGCTTACTAAAAACACAGAGCAAAAGAGATGGCATTCAACGGAAAGCGGCTCTCGCTACGTAGTATTAAAGTTTATTTAAGCGTATCAGACTTAAGTCGACAAATTAATTGCTTATTTCGATAGCGACATATGTTACCTACTTGTTTCAATTTGAAATAAGACCTTGTTTTGAAGTGTACAAGGTTTACATGTTATATGAAAATTTAGTGAATTTTAATTTAGCGAGTGAAGTAACAGAATTGGGACCATTGTATGTCAACCATCCTTTCTCTAAAATTTGTGACGTCTTAAATTGAGTAAAATGTAACAGCTTATAGCAATACTTGGAATTTCGGGGTCATGTTCTGCTTGTCTATAAGTTGGACCTTGCATAGTACATTACAGGTGGGAAGAAACTATCTAACGCAAGTTTAGTTGGAGGGGTTATTGGGAATCTTGATTATGTCTGACATTATCAGGTGTTACAAATGTTCAAAGACTGCCTGCCATCAGGATAAGCATTTATTTGTACCATACCATTGATCTCAGACCTCATGCTTGAAGTTAACCTACCGATGCATTTTACTTTATTTAAGAATAATAACTGAATTTAGATTTATTAATTTAAATTCTAAACTTGCCTAATATAACAAAAAAAAAAGAACTCATTTTAAGGTGTTATATGTTTCAAACCTGAAATAGAATGTTTATCATAAACACGAAATCGGTGGTGTTTCAGCAAAACAAAAACATGACTACATTTTTATTTTGTTCACCAACCTCTAACAAATACAAAAGAAAAGCTACCCACATTTTTTTTTCTTTTTTAAAGTACAGAACTAAACATGTTGATAAAATGACTTTTTGCATCGCAGCCACTTAGGACGTACGGCAGAAAGGTGAACCATTGACCATATTAATAGATATTTATAGGATTTAGAAGTGTAACATTAGTGGATTAGCGAATTTTTCATTTTGCTTCTGTCGCCCATCGCGTTTGTTATGTATTGTGCTCGTGACGATAGGAGATAAAAGCTGCATGTGTCTTCATTTAAAGAGCGGCTGTTGAAAGTTTTATGTTGATGTGTCAATGACAGTGAGTATTAAAGTGCACTTTTTATTTTATGTTCTGGCAAGGCATGTAAATAAAAAAATCAAAATAAAATGTTTTAAGTGATTGCGGTTTACTGATAAATTCTCCTGTGTATTATAAATACAGCTGATGCCTGCTTCAATTGGAACCGCCCGCTTAGGCATGTAATTCCACTGTACAGAAGACCCAGCAGAGTGTGGTATCGCTTTTTGTAAGTAGGGTTGCCAAAGGAAAATAGGGCTCCCAACGACTTACTGACTCTGCTAGTTAAGGTATTAATAATTTTTATGTCGTTAAGATAATTTTTTTTGCGTTCGTTCGTTGGACGGCTCGGATGTCCCGGCAACAGCCAGTTTGAGTTATAGGCATTCGAGCCTGACCTGCTCTAAGTATCACTTACACTCCCCAATCCATCCGTATAAGTAATATAATTTTCCTTCCATCACCTTCTCTTCTTACCTACTTTTTCTTTAAAATATATCTACTCCCGATTTTCCTATTTTCAATTCTCAAAATGTCCGCTTGACGGCAATAAGCTTGCCCGCTATTACGCGAGAGGGACTAAATTAATTTTGCAAAATGTGGGTGTTTAATACGCCTCTGCATACCCCTTCGAGGATACCCGCGTGAGTGTATTGTATTTTTGTTAGTAGGTACTGGTACCCGTAAATATGAGGCGAGCTGTAATCTTGTTTGACTACTTTTAGTATGAAGCAAACATGTTTATACTAGACTAGCTATGCCCCGCGGTTTCACCGGCATAAGTCCCGATGCCGTAGAATATGTGTTAATCCAGGTCTCCAGCTATCTACATACCAAGTTTCATCGCAATCGGGTCACTAGTGATTTCGTGAAAGAGAAACAACCATACATTCTCACAAACTTTTATGTAGGATTATAGTTATATTTCTATCTCTCATCTCGGTTTTGTTGTTGATTTTACCATAGCTGTTCCCATGATTGACGAATGAAGACATGAAATGCGACATTGTGATTTACGATTTCTTCTTTTGAATACGATTTGGTGAGCAACTAATTGAAGCCTCATATTTGAATAAATGTCGCCTCCTGTGCGTTACACTTTCTATGATGGTGAAGGAATATGATGTCCAAACTACTTTTTGTGACTTGTCAGATTGGCTATTATATCAGTATTGCCCAGTCTATAGAAATGTGAATTTTATTATGTCGTTACCTCGTCGTGAAGTGACAAAAACCAGCTTCCCTATAGCTCACACTCGCACACTTTTAAAAACAAATTTTCTGTTAATCTGCCTCATCCAGTCTCGAATATCAGTCACTGTATTCATCACGGGGACTCAATTATTTAATATTCCTTGCGTGACAACAGAATCTTAAAAGCCTATGTTTACCCGTGGACATCCGATATGCCTGAGGTGATGAATATCGTGAAGCCTATTCGATCAAATATGCCACTGATACAGTCCTTAATAAAAATCGTGTCAAAAAGTGGTACCACAGTACTACATACATAACGTACATGCAAATACTAAGCCATCCTAATAATAAACCAGACCATACAATGAATGTTCCTGTAAATATATGTTGTAAGAGTTTGGTACAAAAATTTCAATGTATAGCGTCTGTAGTTTATTACTTACCACCACGGAGCGTATTAGACTCGTGGTACGTATTCCACGTACATTGCAAAAGGACAGATACACAATTAACTTTTTAAATTATCGTTTGTTTCTGTGCCATTATTACACTTTAAAACATTACAGTTCTCAGACAAATTTTATACTTATCGATTTCATTATTTTTTATTACGTCTAAAGTGCAGTTTTGCATTTTTAACTACACTTCGTCACGAAACGACGAAACGTCACATCCCTAGCGCGGTCGCAAAGCTTATGATAGCAAAACTGTGCATAGAACAGATTTTAACACAGTTTTGTTGGTGCTATTTGAGCGCCTATCAAACATCTATGGTGTATATGATCGAAGTGAAAGCTGTATAGTTTTCTCCTTTTAAACTACGAAGCTCAGGGCCCGTATGATAGTACAACCCCTACTCCGGCGCTCATGCTCACATGGAATACAATTATTTCTTCTGGTGGATGGAGGCACTTCCTCAGAAGTACGGCTCTAATTTTAGTAGATATTTGCTGTACCCTATCTTATTAATTACTACTATAAGATCATCGGAGCTTTCAACAACCGCCCCTCCGTCTGTCTTTATTAATCTGTCTACACGAAGCCCTGTTACCCCTGATCACAGCACAAGGTGCTGAAGAGAAGCAGCCCCTTGAAGAGTGGGGGCTCTGAGGCCGAGGTGGTGTCAGATGGAGGTCAGGAGACGCACTGCGACAGCGTCAAGATACAGATGGAGGCTGCCAGAGAACAGCATAGACGACGATTGGCTAAAAAAGGTTAGCTTCAAATTACAATTTTTAGGATTTTTAGGATTGAAATCTCGTGAGATTTGAAAGTTTGATTTGAAAACTTTCTTGTTAAACGTAACCTCCTTTTTTTAAGAAATCTTCGCAGAGTGAACCTTGAGTTCTTATGTTATTAGATGGATAGATAATACTTTATTTGTACACCAAGATTTACAGAAAATATGATACCTACATAATAAGTGTAGCATTGAAAATGTACAAAGGGCGGCCTTGTCGCTTAAAGCAATCTCTTCCAGACAACCTTAGGATGGACTAGAATGATTTTAATGGACCGGTGTAATCGTTGACTTGATAAATTGTATTATTCTATGCTTATTTTAGATGAAATTAGTGTACGGGGCGGATATTGTGGTTCTAAAAGTTAAAAGAAAGTCATTTGAAATCTTATTTCCTGTGTTAACTAAGCATTTGTTTCATTGTTACCGTTGGTTTTCGTTCTAGCATTCCCGCGTATGGACGCTGAGGGCAAAACCACGCTTTGTCTCGTGACGAATACGGTGGAGGGCTCCGGGGAGGACAAACAACTCACGCTGGGTCGGTACGTCGGCAAACTCACGCAGGGCACGGGGACCTTGTACAGTAAGTATTGCGTGTTGATATACGTAATTATCCCATACTACTAGTATTCTTTATAAAACAAAACTAATCCGTTCATCTCGTTGTCCTGTGGGCAGTCCGGTTCGTCCGGTCTTTCCACTTACTATCAGGCATCATCCTAAGCTCGAAGCTAGATCACGCTGCGTTAGAATATTCCAGAAAATGATTATATTATAACGACTTGACATCTAATGGTTTTGGTTGACAGCTCCCAGAGAGGACCGGCGCAACGTCGCTAAAGGAGTCAAGCCTCTGAACTATGGCCCTTTCAGTTCATATGCGCCCTCTTACGACGGAACCTTCGCAACGCTCACTAAAGAGGAATCTCATCTTCTGTATCACACATTGCGTAAGTTATTTCTCTATTGTCTTCCTATGGGATAGTATACATATATGTATAAATTTACTGCATGTACAAAAGTTTGAAACAAAATCTTTACAATTATTATTGTAAGTCAAATGCACTAAATATTGTTTCACGACAGGCTATTCGTGGCAATCGTAGAAAAACGGCGCATTTGATTTTTTGACGATTTTTGTTTATGACATAAGCCAAAATATAAAACAACATTTTTCAAAGCTCATACACACAGTAACATTTTCAGATTTCATTAACAGAAACAGCGGTTTTTAAACTATTACGTAAAACATAATTTGAAAGCTTTAAAGTGCTCTCCTGTAAAGTTACTAAAAATCAAATCCGTCGTTTTTCTACGACGATGACGTATTGTGTTTGACATTGTTAGTACGAACGTAAACAAAGAATGTTTGATTTGATTTAAATATTGTTGCCTTTCTCCATGTGACCGAATAGCTTGATATATTTGTGACTGTAATATAGTTATTTGTATAGATGTGCTATTGTTATTCAGCTGCTGAAACAGGCCAGGGTAACGAGGAAATGCTCCGCTTCGCCCCGGACTCGCCCTGGGCGCTGATATACGACATGGAAACTCTCTTCCCGGACAAGAAACAACAACAAGAACAAACACAGGTCAAGGAAGACAACGTGAGTTATGTAAAATAACTATTCATCATCATCATCATCATCATCATGGCGTTGTTTCCCGGTTGCAACCGAAACTTTCGCTTCGGTGCCCGGGGTCCGCCTTCCGACTTTTTCTCCTCCACTTCGCACGATCTTCGGCATCCCTAATAGTGAGTCCATTGGCACGCATGTCACCCCTTACCACGTCAAGCCAGCACTTTTTAGGTCTACCCCTCCTGCCGGGACCCGGCGGAGGCGGCATTGCCAGACATTTGTTCCCCACGTAAGTAGCCGGTTGCCGTAAAACGTGGTCATACCAGCGAAGACGACATTCCTGCAATTCATCCGCAATGTCACGGACATGAAGGCTGCCGCGAATGCGGGAGTTCCTAACGCGGTCCTTCCGCGTTACTCCACACATCCACCGCAGCATATTCATCTCCGTGACACTTCCTGCTTGTGTCGCTCCAGCAAGGGCCACGTTTCACAGCCGTATATAAGGACAGGTCTAATGATGGTTTTATAGACATGTCCCTTCAACTTAACCGGTACCTTGGGGTCACAAATGACACCAGTCACCCCACGTGGCAACAATCCGTGCCTTGACATCGTAATCGATGTCACCAGACGCGTGAAATACAGATCTCAGGTATTTCGCCTGATCATCCGCGCGCTCTACCGTGTCGCCGTCTATGCACACGGGTGTGGGATCTGTAGAGTTGCAGGCCAAGTACTCGGTCTTCGCCACGTTGAGCTTCAGACCGCCGTTCTCAAGCGACTCCTTCCACGCCTTTACGCGTCGCACCCACCTACCCTTGTCCGCATCCGCCAGCGCGATATCGTCAGCATAAGCACGTCTAAAATCACGCTGAACAGAAACGGACTGAGAACGGACGCTTGGTGTACCCCAACGGTGATGGGGAAGGGTTTAGTGGCACCAACAGCGGTCCGGACTACGGAATCGGAGTCGCTGTACATATCTCGGATGGTGTCAATATAAGCCTCAGGAACCCCTTTAGACCGCAGTGCCCACCAGATCATCACGCGAGGAATACAGTCAAAGGCCTTCTGCATGTCCAGAAACAGGCAATGCAGAGGCATATTCTTTGTTCTGTATTTCTCCGTGACAGTTCTTAGGGCAAAAACAGGGTCCATAGTCCCGTGACCAGGGCGAAACCCATATTGACACTCCGAGACAGTGCATTCCTGTCGGATCCGAGAGTCGATAACCCTCTCGAAGAGCTTCATGGTGTGGGACATGACCTTTATACCTCGGTAATTACCGCACTCCTGCACCGATCCCTTGTCTTTGAAAACTGGAGTAATGATACTCAGCCTCCATTGGGTCGGGATCATACCGGTGAGGAGTGCCCGGTTAAAAAGGTCGGTTAAGATGGGCATCTTAACCGACCTTTTTAACCGGGCACTCCACGAGAGCCCATCGCCTTCCAGGCTTCGATGGGGACTCCATCGGTTCCGACAGCTTTCCGATTCTTCATGCGGCGAAGACAATTCTGGACTTCTGCAGGCGTTACTGGTGGCACTAGTCCTTGATTTGGAGGCAGATCCGGCGGCTGCACCTCTCTGTGCTGCTTGTTCAGCAGCTTGTGGAAGTACGCGCGCCATCTCTCCTGTGCCGCTTTGACCCTTGAGCGCGCCAACTTACAGATGAGCTTCTGCCCCTCAGACGATTCGAACTTATCGTACAGTGGCTGTAAGTGGTCCTGTCTGGCTCGGGCTACAGCTCTCTTAGTGGCGCGCTCTGCCACCCTGTATGCGTCGCGATTTTCAGGAGATCTGGACGCTTGCCACTTCTTAAAGAGGGCTTTCTTCACCCTGGTCTCTCTCTGGACTGTGTTGTTCCACCACCATGTCTCCATGTTACACTTGCGACCGCCCTTAGACACACCAAGCACCTCACTCGCCGACCCAAGGGTGGCCGCCTGAATCCTGTCCCAGTAAACCTGAACTGGTTCGCCCTCACCACTGGTGCACTTGTCACCGATAGCTTAAGCGAACTCCTGGGACGTGAGTTCATCAAGCAGCCACCACCTAATTCGGCGCTGGAAGCGTTCGACACGTTTGTCTTTCGGCTTTACGCAGAGGTCCATGACAAGAAGACGGTGTTGTGCAGTGAGACTCTCACCGGGTATGACCTTGCAGTTGGCTACTTTGCTGATGTGATGTCTCCTAGTGAGTAGGAAGTCGATTTGGGTAGCATTCTTCCCGCTCTTGTAGGTGATGAGATGCTCGGGTTTCTTTTTGAAATACGTGTTCACGATGGCAAGGTCGGCAGCCGCACACGTATTAAGGATGTCCTTCCCTTCTGCGTTACGGCTACCGTACCCAAAACCACCGTGAACACGCTCAAAGTCTCCACATCCCTCAACCACATGACCGTTCAGATCGCCACCCAAAACGATACCATGTGATAATGGGATCTCACGAAGCACTTCTCCGAGAAGATCCCAAAACCCCCTTTTATCGGCGTCGCTACAACCGACCTGTGGCGTGTAGGCGCTTATCAAGTGGGTAACTACCCCACCGATAAGCACCCTCACAACCATAAGCCGGTCGCTACAGCGTTTCACCTCCAAGATGTCATCCTGTAAAATAATATGTAAAATAACTATTATAGTGCAGTAATTTAAAAAATCTAAGTACGTTTATTCCACAGTACCATCTAGGAATGCTGCGGAAGTAGAATTTTCAACATGCGCGGATGAAGATGCGGATTTTTTGTCAAGAGATCACAAAGAGATTGCAATGCGCTTGTTCTTTTTAAAACATTTATTTCATGTTTTAAACATGAAAATATTAAAGACTCTATTTATAAGTTAGTGAACGACATTCTAATTTTGTATTTATCTTTGTCAGCAATTGTTCCAGGGTGGCCTTGGTAATTCACTTGTAAACATTCTTTTATACAAAAACAGTCGTATTAAAAGGTCATATGTTAGGCGCCTCCAAAGGCGTTGTAATTTGTAAATCAATTACAATCTATTTCGAAGAATCTCGATGAATTTGAATAAATACACACTCAGAAAATAATAAAGTAGGTATATGGGCAGGATCTGTCGAAGGTGAAGGTGGACGTCGAGCAGCTGCGCAGTCTGTCGGAGCTGGGCATCGACGTGGAGTACCTGCACGAGCTGGAGGAGGACATCGCGGCCTCGCAGCACGACTACGGCATCGGCCCAGCGCTGCGACACACGTACGAGCTGCTCGCCAAGCTCGAGAAGGAGCAGAGGGATCGGTGAGTGACCTTTTAAATAGATAGAGGTGAAAAGAACACATAGGTTGTAGGGACTGCCGATAGAAGTAAATACTTAAAAGTTTGATAAATATCTGCGTCACATTAGCACGTCGGTGATGCGAGCCAAAAAGTTTAGCCCCTACCCAAAAATCGCCCAACGCTAAAGAAGATTTCACTTCAAAAATATAACTAATATCGAATTATTGGACATTAGTGTAGATTTATATATATGCCATTTTTATGTAAACTTTTTAAAGATGTGTTTTACCTCAGTGGATTTAAAATTTCGAGCAACTTCTTCTGACCCAATTAGCTAGTACGACAGAGAAACGTTTTATTATCATGCAGGATCCGCTATTTATCACCAGTGACAACCTTATACAGAATCTCCTTTTTGGTGTATTCAGTAATACCTTACTTACTTTTGAGATTTAAAATTTTTCCCATTTGACGAAAATGAATCAGTATCCTTTTATCACTTAAATTGAAAGCTGCTACTGGGTTTCAGCTGCATCTGCTTTCACTATTGCTTCCCATTCATCGTTACCGATTTCATTCTAAGGTCTGTCACGGGCCTCATTACTTTGTTCAAAGTTTACCGACCTTATCTTTTTATATTCTTATTGAGTTGTTTATATTTCGGCTCAATTCCAGGCTCACGAAATTTCAACTGTCGAGAGCCTGCAAGTAAATGCCGTACTTACAGACTTTAGCAAGGCCTTTGACAAAGTGAATATACATAACATAGGGTTTGGAGTAGGAGGTTTCATTCTGAAATGGTTTGAATCCTACCTTACCAACCGTAAATCTTACGTAGTAGTGAATGGTGCGCAGTCTTCCGAATTTACCGTTTGGTGTTCCACAGGGGTCGCAAATAGGACTTCTTCTGTTTTTAATACACATTACAACGTGAAAGCCTACGATCTCAAAATTCTAAACCCTATCCAAAGCTCAGAAAATTGTAGACTAGTTCAGGACGACATTGACCGACTGGTTGAGTGGTGCGCACAAAATAAAACGTCTTTAAATGCTGAAAAATACAATTATTATTATTTCTTTAATTAGTTTTATTTCTTTTACTAAAAATAAAACAAAGGTACAAACGTCATACACAATAAATAATCACTCATTTAAACAAGTCGACTGTATACGCGATTGATTGAGTAGTTTTAATGGATAGTAGATTTACTTTCAATGCACACTTAGATAAAATCATACTGAATGCCACCAAAATGTGTGGCTTTATAGCCAGAAACTAAACGGTTGTTACAGCCTAGAACCAAGATGATTCTATATTATTCATTAGTTCGTAGAATACTGCTCCCAGGTTTGGTCACCATTTTATGAGGTTCACAATAACCATTAGAAAAACATCTCATAGAAGGTTCGTAAACTTTCTTGAAAAATCGCGTACAATCTACTTCACTCGACCGCTGTTCAAACTTCTAGAACTCTTTAGAACATTGTTAGACTATTAATTCCGTTATTCGCTAAAAGGTGGCGCCGTGCGTCTCGATTTAGTTCCCGCTACTCCTTACTAGAAGGCGCCCGCGCGTCAATTTAGGCTCCCGTAACACGATGTAGTTCGGATTGTCTTCGCTCGATGACTTCGAGGTATGTCCGCAGGTTGTCGGCCCCCCCTCCGTGGCACTTGTCGCTGGCGGCGCGCGCCGGCGCGAGCGAGCGCGAGCTGGCGCGCCTGGTGGCGCTGTGCCTGCGCGGCATGGTGGCGCGCGTGCCGCCCCGCCACGTGGCGCCGCTGCCCGCCGTGCGACGGGCCATGGGCGTCACGCTCGACCATCTCGGTGAGTCACTCTCAGAGCCTGCTACCCTGGTTTTTTAATTTTCTAGAATAAAAATTGCGAATAGTGGAAAGCTATACATACTCGTAACGCTGAACTGTTTGTTGTTGCAGATACCCCGATGGCGGTTGATGACTTTGAGCTGGAGATGCACGAGCATCGCGACACGGTGTCCGACCCCGACTCACGGTCGAGTCATGATAAATAAAGATTATATTGTCTGCGGTTTTTGTTTAGGTGCTAGAAGTAAATAATTGTTATAAGTGCAGAGGTAGTATTATTTAAAAATCTATGTGTTTACCTGGTAACGTAACATTGTTTACAACTTAAATATGTGCAATAAAGAAAACACCTTGTAACTATGATTCAACAGTGTGGGTAAAATTTACTAGTTTTTTTTTGTACAAAGGCGGACTTAATGCCTAGGGCATTTTCTACCAGGCAACCTTAGGGTGACGTAGAAATGTTATATGGTGCACAGAAATCATATTTGAAATTACCAATAATAATCTATTCAGTCAAGACAAGCTACACAGAATACATATTCACTGTGTTATTGAGAAAATCCATAACAACGAACTTAAAAGAAATTGGAAGTTAGTTTTTAAGGATTTTCTTAATAACGGAATGAAAAATTCAAAAATAAGCCCATACAGTGCCCTTTCCATGATTTAAGTAAATACTACGTATACGAGTAAGAGTGTGTAACTATTACATGATAAATATAATAGAATAATAGTATATGTATACCAAAACACATCCATATACATAAATAAATACGTACATTATATTCATACAGTAGAATACTGAAATACAGAGTCGTGTACTAGCGTCCAACTCATTCAGCCATCGCATCTTGGAGGACATCACGTACTTTCTTCTTAAATATAAATCAGTTTGTGGACATCCTGATTTCGACAGGGAGTGCATTCCAGAGAAGAACTGAGTGAACATAGAACGACGAGATTACGAAGGTGGGAGGGACATAAGAAACAGATTATTTGTTTAATGAAGATTTCTGTAATGATTAGAAAACAAAAAACGGAAGTAGGGAGTTAGGTTACGTTTTTTCTTCTCTCAACTCAACACCAGATGGAGAGATGAGAAAAGAAAAAAGGGAAGCGAGTGCTCCCAGATTGCGGCGCTGCTGGCGATTAGATAGCCATTTTAATTGGGAACGTAAATCAGATGCATGGTCATACTTACGAAAGCTTACGAAGATTGAAATTTAAAAATCAAAGTTGCATTTGACGCCATCTAGTATAAGCCGAGATTTTAATCCAAATGTTTTGTTTTCACCTGGTTTAAGTGATCAATGATAGGTGGCGCTGTCACAGTTGCACACAATTTTAAGATTTTTCAAATTAAATTAATCTAATGGTTGAAACTTTGTCAAAAAAGTAAGTATTCTGTAATTGTAAATAAATCAGTTATACATTTTTAAAGCCTTTCTTAATGAAGTATAGAGCTTTTGTGATTGTACTACTTTATTCCAACTTTAGCCATAGATAAGATGGTAGAGCGAGATGAGCGGGAAGCGGACAGTCGCTCTAGGCGCCCCCTGGTAAGAAGCGCCAAATAGCGAAATGCGAAATACTATTTCTAGCGAAAAATAAACTTTTAATATGGCCTTTGAGAGTTGCGGGGCTTCACAGCTACCTCTTAATGATTTGTTACAATACCTATGTAGGTAAGATTTTATTATTTAGAGACTAATTAAAATTAGAACTGAGGAACTTTTTAACAATATCAAAGAAGCAAGAGTGAAATAATTAAACCTACTTCATTTAAATTCAACAAGTGTTAAAATTGTCAATAAATATAATAATTTTTTAAATGTTGGTAATTATTGTCATCGTAAAACCTAAATACAATTTATATGAAGAGAAATCGTCGACCAAAGATTGCTGAAAGACAATTTCGCACTTCCCTGAAGGGTCTTTAAAGGACTAGGGCCGGTGCACCTCTGCATTGTCAAGTATAATAATATGGAAGTGTGTATTATCTAAAAAATATGCACCCCCTAGTGAGATAAAATCAAATACAGATGGCGCTATATGCCTCCATTATCAGTACTCCAGTACAATTTTCAGTGTGTAACGACCACAACTCCGGCAAACTCGGCTGAAGTAGTTAGTTTAAATGGCTGAAGAATGCTTTTATAATGAACCAATATCTAGATATGTGAGTTCGGCTAGACCACTTTCAGAGGCTTTTTTTACGTAAGTATTCATTTGATACAAGGGAGCGCTTTATAAATTCCATACAAACTGTAGTTACAATGGAATACATAAAATGTCGGACTATTCTCGACTCTCGACGACTGGAAAAATACACTCTCTTACTCGGGGTACGGGAATGTGCTGGTAGGGAAATTATCTAGTTGCAGTTTTGACACGCTCGAACTGGTACCTACGCATTCAGCCTTCAGAAACGGCTGGGGATCAAACTGGCTTTGATGCAAATCAAACCCTTAAAATAATTCTTTACTATCGTAAGTAAGTACTAATGCAGAATTGAGATAATGTAAGAGAGATGAAATAAAATGTAATATGAAATATATAGGTATAATTTTATTTTATTTTGTTTTGTTTTAAAAAGACAACTCCCGCATTAGGAAATTACTCCTGTGTCGCGGGGGACTTTACAAACATACAAAGAACGGACACAAAGAACACCCAGACTCGGATGGGAATCGAACCCACGACCTATGGCATAGCAGTCAGGGTCACTAACCACTAGGCCAACAGGCCAGTCAATAATTGTAATTGCATAGAATACAGGTAGTACCGGGTATTACATGGGTGGTTTTGGATCAATGCCATATTCTGCCTTGTTTTGGCATGCAAATTTATACAAAACTAGAAATTGTATCTACATCATTTAACATTATATTAATTTGCATTGTAGGTCGGTCTAATATTGCTAATGTTCATGCATCACTTAAATTTTATTGTCTCGATTTCCTAACAAAATGGTTAAGCATTTGTTTATTTAGAAATATTTAAATAGTAGTAATGAACTAGCTCGGGAATTATATTGACTGAAATTTCGCAAAGTAACGATTATTTCGAAAGGCATCTGGAAATGTTAACACATATTTTGACTCTGTACAAAGATAATCTCTGAAGGTTGTCAATTTTAAGTTCAAAAGTTTAAAAAAATGAACATTTGATGACCCCTGGTTTATAGTATGAATGATTACTTCAACACTGAATTTATTTGTTATATTATCTTTCCCATACATCATATATAACTGTCAATAATATCAATCCGACCCTTCCCGCCGCCACGGGACAATCACACGCGCCGCGCTTCCCCCCACGTTGGCGTTGGCGAGGATTGTGCGCGTGCGAACGGCGCCGCGCACACGATCGCACGCGCCGACCACTTGACGTGCTCGTAGGATGTGATGTGGGGGAGCACTGTGCAGATTATAGAATGAGTAAGGTGCCTATTCAAATATGAAAACAACTTGATTGTACTTCTAAAATAATGTGTTTAAATACATTAAATGATATCCTTTCCGTTTCTCTACGCGACTTAATTCGATCACGAAATAGGTATTAAGTACATACCTCTGAATTGCCTGACGTTTCGACCAGGTTGCTCATAATTAAGTCCTAATGAAATAAAGTATGACCTAAGACTGAGTAAATCTAAACCTATTCGTTGTTGTTTTTAAGTTCCTATTTTTTTTTGTTGAACGAAAAATTAAAAGTAAACCGACGATGGGTGACAGAAAGATTCTAGCATAGTGATTTCAGGCTGAAAAAGTGACCAGTGAGCAGTGACTCCCCCTAGATCTCTCTTGATCGTCCATTGAGAAGATTTTGGGTGGTGAACTAAAAAGACACATAATCACACATAATTTAAAGACATTTACGTGTATCGTAACTTCTTGGTTATTATAAGTTTTATTCTAAACAAGCTAAACAAATAAGAATAATATAGCCCGATTTTTTTTTTATGGTATAGGGGACAAACGAGCAGACGGGTCACCTGATGGTAAATGACTACCGCCGCCCATGGGCACCTGGAACTCAAGAGTTACAAGTGCGTTGCCGCCCTTTAAGGTGGGAGTAGGGAAAGAGGGGGATTAGAGGAGAGAGAGGAGAAGGACGGGAATAGGGAAGAGGGAAGGGTGAGGGCCTCCGGTAACCTCACTCACGCGGCGAAAAGCAATGCAAGCATTGTTTCAGTACCGGTTTTCTGTGAGCCCGTGGTATCGAGTGAAGTCGAGCCGGCCCATACGTGCCGAAGCATGACTCTCCCACGTAAAATTATTGCGTAAAGGAATTCTTCAGCTACATACTCTATACGAATGTATAGATAATAATAACCAATCATTAATATATTGAAATTAATACACCATATTTGAAGCAAAGTTCTAAAGAATTAAAATAATTGCTTTCATTTGATCAAAAGCCTTAATTAAATGAAAATTGAATCAAATTATAGTTTACAATAGAATCTGTAATAATTTTCACCGTTACGAGCTTCAATACTAAGAGTAGGTAAATATGGTTTTACCCGCACGAGTCTCACGTGCGTATCCATTTGGAATCCTTGCAACTCAAGTGATTTCGCCTTAATCTCAAGACATGAAAACAGCTATAATCATCTACCGCAAACTAATAGGTAAGTAGGACACAATTTGCACAGATTTTAATTGAAACAATCACAGGTAGTTTTGAACTGTCGGGTGTCAGTCAGACAGTCAGTTGCGAAGCTCGTTGCCTGCTCCAATACGCAGATCCTATAAAGAAGAACAGGCAAGAAATTCCAAGGACGCTCTTTTTAACCATGTTTTTCTTTTACAAAATTCTGGTTCAGTGCTTATAACTGAAAGTTAAATGATTATATTTAACTTTTCCATATTAAAGACTCTTTATTTAATGGATGTGCCATTAATATAATGTTCCATTACCAAATATAATACATTAACAAATATCTTTACTCAAACATCAAACAAAAACATTTTTTTTGTACATATTTTCGAACGGTTCAGACGTTTGTATTTTGAGTCCATATTTTCAGATTGAAAATTGTTTTTATTTATTAAAAATCACGGATATTTGAAAACAGTCCAAGTTCTATAAACTCTAAAATATGTATAATAAAACTCTTTGCCACGATGTATACGCCATATTAATGCTAGTCTCCCTATCATTGGCACTCTACAGACAATATTCAACAAGCATAATGTAACAAACCCTTAACATCCATTGGGCTACTTAGATCTCCGAGGACTTGCAAAATAACTCAATTAAGTCAAACACTCATATTTGATCACTTGTGAAGTTAAGCCCCGCGGTGGGTGCCAACAACCCTCGCTTTCATTCACACGGGAACAGAATCTTATACAAGTGAGCATTTATATTTCATGCTCGCAGATAATAGACCTTGTTTATAAGTAATAGGGTGGTTTAGAATTTACCAGGATTGTGATTGCAATAGTATACGGTACTTTTTATAACAAAATTATGTTTGTTTAGAGGTTTTTCGTGTTTATTGACTGATGTAATTGTATTAGGGTCGATGTTGCCGCGATATATTGACAGTAGACACATTATATTTGAAGGCACATATTACATTAGCTAGCTACAAAACGAGCTTGTTCAGGGTAGTGTTATTGAAAGTTTTAAAACTCGTCTAATCATATAGAAAAATTGTTAAAGTATAAATAACATAATCGCATGTAGCTGGCATAGAATGGAAAATGTATGCATTGCTGGTGCTCATTAAAACGTTTTTATTATAGCACTACTTTGCTCAATAATAAATCTAGATAAGGACTATAAAATGCAATAACTTCTAACATATTTTGCTGTACCCTATATGTATAAGATAAATGCAGTATGTAAGTTGACTAAATATACAAATACAGATCATTGAAAGACGAATAACATAGTACACACAGTCACATTGCAGGCTTTTCAAAACATAGATTCTTATCATGAACGTATATTTTCTATCACTGTGACTCTCATGGTCACTGGACATGACGTTATGAAACTAAAAAATAAACATTCTAAAGAGGTTGTCCACGTCCTCATGCGTGTCGAAACACCTCCATCGTAAAGAAAAGCGCTGTAAGACCAAGCGCGCTACGAGCTTTGCGCCGCGGGCGAAACACCACTAAAGTTGTTACAAACTCGTTGACGCTGCGGCGATT
This sequence comes from Callimorpha dominula, assembly GCA_949752705.1. Lineage (NCBI taxonomy): Eukaryota > Metazoa > Arthropoda > Insecta > Lepidoptera > Erebidae > Callimorpha > Callimorpha dominula. The sequence continues at coordinate 1,237,270 of OX456992.1, read as the reverse complement.
GTGGCTTCAAGTGCGCACAGTAGCATTGGAACCCCTATGCTACAATGCTATGGCGCGACATTATGCCGCAGCGGTTTCTTGACGTGCAACGAAAAACAGAGCACATGATTCAAGAAGTTCGTTACTCATGTGCTCGTAGTGCGCGACTAGCCTAAGGCGACAGTTACAGTAGTGCCATTTGCTTACGAGAATTAACGCTATACGCTAACAGGTTATCGTGGTTAATTTTTTAAACGATTCAGAATACCTACTGATTATTTATAAGGTAATTCAATAATAATAATTTCTATATTAAAAAAAATGTTTGTATGTTTGTCTTATATGCGTTTCTAAGCCATTGGTTAGACAGTAATGAAGCTTTGGTAGCCCAAAAATCTCAATAAGTACCTATATAAATATAGAAAATATGGGTTCACAACTTTTACTTGCGATCAAGAGGTTGCGGGTTCAAACCTCACCCAGTGCACTATCGACGTGAACCCACTCTTAACACAAGCATTTAGCTTAGCTGGAGGAGTTAACAAGAATACTAGTAATGACTAAAACACGTTGATGGTATCTTTAAAAAAAAAATTGCAATGAATGTCGGGTACAGCTAATACACTATAAATACTAGAGATGGCCTCTTGGTCGAATTTTGACCATAATGAACTAACTTTAACTGTTTGGTTTTATCTCGTTGACCACTATAAATTAAACTGTCATTGTTTAAACTTTTGTACCTACCATAATTAAATATATTCTGGAACCCTATAGCTTCATGTAGTCGTTTTAAGATAATTTTTAATTTTACAGCACACAATATACATAGTTTTACAGCTCTCTGCACTTCTTCTACATATAAGCTTTAAGCATTCCAAAATTCACGTTTCCTTCTGTTCGCGTTTGCTTAAAAAATGCGTACAATGAGTCGTCGTCGCGTATTAATATATATTAAATAGATACATATCATGGCACGCGAAAGTTTAAAAGTTATTATAGCGTAGTGCCTTTGCGTGATTTTCTACTGGCAATCAAAGTCGCCAAAGCAAAGTCTACAGACCTGGCAATAGATAAGTAACACCACTGGGGTTTTCAATATTTTTGTAATTGCTATGATAGCTATATGAAGTATAGATATATGGGAGCACACAGACAAATATTACTTTTTAATGGAGATATCCCGAGAATCAAACAGAACGCCCTAACCAAACAAAAGTAAGGGTGTCTTAAACTCTTCTTGACTACTAAGTTATATAACAAAATAATCTTCAAAAGAAATTAAATGAATTTATATAACAATAAAATTTACTAAAATTACATGTGCTAGAATGATTTTATATGTAAAATCTTTTTGTGCAACCGACTTTTCTGCAAATTCATTCTATTTTACAATCTTTATTAAACACTAGCAGCCCCCCGCGGTTTCACCCGCGTAAGTCCCGATCACGTGGGAATTTCGGGATAAAAAGTAGCCTATATGTTAATCCAGGTCTCCAGCTATGTACATAACAAGTTTCATCACAATCGGTTCAGTAGTTTTGGCGTGAAAGACTAACAAACATCCATACATCCATACATCCACACATCCATACATCCATACATCCTCACAAACTTTCACGTTTATAATATTAGTAGGATATTTATTAAAAATTACGTCAGAATTTCATTTAAACCTACCAAACGAACAAAAATAGCCTCGAGTAAACCACAATGATAATATCTACAACCAACAAACAATTTACTTTGTCAATAATAACGAGCTCCTTATAGGCGGTACAGAAAAATATTTGCTATTACAAACAGGCCAATGCAAACATGCCTAGATCGAAACCCAATTGTGACTACATACAAGTCTTGTTGATTGTCAAAGAGTTCTTTAGACCATTCAATTGTGGTGTTGTGCTATACAATGGGTTCAAGCACCTGTCCAAAAGTCCCATGGAACCTACGCCCACAAAAAAATGGGTTAACATAGAAGTCGAAAAAATATATCTCACAGTTTTTGTCAGTGATTTTTTCGATGCAACAATGGGCGTCTTTTGTGAAGCCCATTTGGATCGACCTTTGAGTGTTATATTCAAGCCGTTTTGATGTGAACTGTTTCGGTTTAGCATTTGTTTCTTATGGCTTTTATACTTTCTTAAAACCAGCAATTAACATTTTTACAGTAATTGTTTTAAAACTTCCACGACTTGTACCTATGCGTATTAATAAGGTAAAATTATGGAGGAAACGAAGAAATATGGCCGATTTAAAATCTTTAACTTTACCCGTTCCAACCGCTTTTATGAGAAACGGAAGGGAAAATATCTGGAAATTCAAACGGTCATAACTTGTAAACGGATAGTTTTTTTTCCAAAAACTCTTATTGTAACTACATGCCTCCTGGAGTCATGCCCTTTCAGTGATTTAAGTAAGTGTTCCTTTTTCAAATACACCCTGTATATTATATTATAAAGTTTTATTGTGACTCCTATACATCACAATTTTTATTAATTTACAAAAAGAAAACAAACAATACACTCGACAAGTACCTACCTATTAAAGAAAGATAAACTTTCTTGGAACCTGACAACGATTTTTATCAGAACAATACACTCACATACATACACATCCGCCTGTAACCCCGAAGGGGCAGGCAGAGGTATATTACATACCCACATTTTGCCAACCATAATTTAGTGCCACTCACGGAAGCAAGCAAGCCTTTGGGACTTTGGGAATTAAAGAGGTGAAAATTGAGAGTATAATATTGAAAAGGGAACGTAAACAAGTAGGGAACTTAATGGAAGGAGAAGGATATTGAGGAAGGATCGAGTGTAAGCAATAAATCGAGAAGGTCAGGGTCGCATAGGTAGTCGAAGTGGCTAGTGCCGGGAAATTCAACTCACTCTTCAATCATATACCTACTCGTATATCTTACTTTTGATTTGGAAAGCGGGTAAATAAAACAGAAAAATACACAAATATTCTATTAAACTAGAATAGGGTCCTATATGGTTTTAAGTGAGCTGTTTGATTCTAATAATATGCTTGCCAAAATGCTGACACGCAGGGAAATTCACTCTAGTTCTTAAAATATACATAGATAGTATCTGCTTTGACGTCAAAAATACCTTATATATACATTGTATTTATTAGTGACAATCTTAGATATTTAGGCAACGAATAACATGCTCGATTAAATTTAATTCTACCGTGAAAACATGCCTATTCTTAGACAGTAAACATGTCCGGATTTTTATACGTTTTGGAACACAATATTTTATTACACATGACATGACAACGACTATTTACTCGGTCAACAAACACTAATATGTTGTAAGTTGCGAATATTCGTAACATTGGTGTTTTTGATGGAAAAGTTACAACTTTTCTGGAATAAAATTGACTGGTCCGTCGTCCCTCGTCATGGTAAACGAGAGAACTAGTAAATGAGTTTTCAACATTTGACGTACGTATTATCTAAGTGTGATCGAATCATTTCATTTATTATCTAGTAGGTATGTATAGTAAGGTATAGGGAATTTGATGACTGCATGTCATTGTAGATGAGAGCGGCCTGATTTACTGAAGTTCCAAATACATTTTGGCTTAAAACTTACGACTTGTATACGTAATTTTTCTTAGCGAATATAGCAATACAAACTCTGTAAGCATTTCGAGCGAGTATTTGTTGCCATTATTAAGAACGAGCAAAAAAAGGTAAAAAAAAACACGTTTCTAGTAGGGCCCTTTTTTTAGTTTGTTTTCATTATGCTGTTATAGCGGAAACATAAATACACATTCTATGAAAATGTCGACTGTCTACCTATTACGGATCATTACATACAGCCCGCTGACAGACAGACAGACAGCGTAGGTATGCTTAGTAATAGGGTTCCGTTGGTTGGATACGGAAATCCTAAAAAGGCACCCTTATAGGATCAGTTTGTTGTCCGTCTGTCTGTCTGTCGGTCAAGACTATTTTTATCAGGAACCCGTGGACGCTGGACGCATCAAGTTGAAATTAATACCAAAGACTTATGTCTGCGGTACCTTGAGCTGTAAAAAAAATCAAGCTTCTAAATCAACGCAATCAAAACATAACGGCCATTTAAGGCTTAGATTTTACCAAATTTGAACATTTCGCAGGTATATCAAAACCTAAAGCAAACAAAAAAGGGTACTTCCCATTGACCTAGAATCATGAAATTTTGTAAGAAGCAAGGTCTCGCAGCACAAGTAACGGAAACGGAAAAAAATCCAAAAGTCGTTAATTTGTTCATAAATCTGTCTGTCTGTGTGTGTGTCTGTCATGATCCTTTTCCATAACAAAACAAGGCAACGCTTAAAAGGGTAAACGCTCTTACGTAGAACAATAGTTCAAAAGTAAAATTAATAGAGGATTTGTTTTAAGGGCAGGACCCAAGTACCTCTGATAATATACCTAATTCAATAGATTATTCTTTCTTTTCCTTTTATATGTATGTATTTGTATTCTCTAGTAATGAAAAATATTTGCCATTTTTACGATAGTTACCGACGTATCTACGACCCTGTGATATTTTTAGCCTATACTGACAAACATGATGTAGGTATCAATATTAATAAGTAAATTTATTCGTAACTAGCAGTTCCTGCTCGGCTTCGCTCGCGTGTACATATTTATATATTTTGCACGGAACCTAATTTGCCTAAGTTACTCCTTATAACACCACCTATCTGCCAGTGAAAGTCCCGTGGAAATCGGTTCACCCGTTCCGGAGATTAACCGAAACAAATAGACAGACAAAGTTTTTAAAAACAGATTTTTGGTATAGGTATCGTACAAATAACTGTATAAGCTAAAACAACTATTATTTTGACATTACAAACAGACACTTCCATTCTGTTTATTCGTATTGAGGTAAATATCATAGACGTTCATTTATAAAACCGCCTTGTTAGGATTAATTTAATTAATGTTCTGGCGTGAAAAACCGTTAAGTAAGGCGCTTATTGCGTCACTACTGACGTAGGGGTGCCGTAATAATTGCCTCATCTGTATATTAGGTCTGTGTTTTTATTTATATTCATTCATATTCAAGCACTAAGCGCTTTTCGAGACTGAGTGACAATACGGTATTAGACGGTCAAGTCAAATCAGTGCCTTTTCATTTACGTCTCAAAACAGAACAGAAATTTGTAGAAAATAATCTTCGACGTGATACTGTAACTATCGCCAAATCGCTTAATATTTGGTTTAACAATAAAAACAAAAAGAAACTTGAAAACCACAACTAATATAGTTTTTCACAGTCATACTTCATTTTATGAAGACTGCTTAACAATTTGACTGGCCTGTTGGTCTAGTGGTTAGTAATTTATCTATAATATGTATGTATTTAGAAATATATAAGTATGTTTATCAGCAGTCTGGTTACCATAGTACAGGCTCTGCCTAGTTTGGGGTCACACGGCCTTGTGTGAGATGTGTGGAGTTATTATCATTATTATTTATTTTAACCTTAGGAAACTGTCCCATTCTAACTAAAAACTATTACATGAGTATACTGTTATTAATAGTAGTGGTTACTAATTTATCTCGAAAGAAACGTTCATATTCCGAGTTTGGCATACAGTATTGTTTAATTTTGCATGTCGTCCTTAAAGACTCGCTGACTTATCATAAACTCTGAGATTTGAAACCGCGGCGCATTGAACATCATTTTATGGCAAATCCTGCACACTTAACTCTTGTATTTGTCAATCGAAGATATTTTAGGTTCAAACACGCTGAGCTGAAACTATTGTCAGCATAAAAATGTGATTATTTCTGCATCTTTCATATTTCAATTTGTAAAATGTCAAATAGTATACTTGTTACAATTAAAATATTGTGCCACAAACCTTAAATAACACATGAATAAAATAATCTTAGAAACTAGTTACTGTATTGTAGGGACATAATGCTGAGGCCGTAATTTGTATACGAAGGCATTTGCCCGACACAGTAGTCGCCTTCTCGCAAGTTATTAAGTCATGTTGATAATTTAATTACATATATTTATAAGTGGTACCATTATGTATTTATGTGAAAAATAAATTGTATATCAGGAGGTCCGCATATTATTCAACCAACATGCACCACACATACCCCAACATTGGTGATCCCGACGCCGTTTGGACACGCAACCTTCTCATTTTAAAACCCACAGTATATTATTGCATATTAAATACGAAATAGCATGCTTTTTTTTTTTATTTGGGCAAACGAGCAGACGGGTCACCTGATGGTAAATGACTACTGCCGCCCATGGGCACCTGTACCTCAAGAGTGACAAGTGCGTTGCCGCTCTTCAAGGAGTAGGAGAAGTGGGGGGAGGGGGGAAGAGTGGGAAGAAGGGAGGGGGGGAGAAGGGAAGGACGGGAACAGGGGAGAGGGAAGGGTTAGGCCTCCGTTAACCTCACTCACGCGGCGAAATGCAATGCAAACATTGCTTCACTGCCGGTTTTCTGTGAGGCCGTGGTATCGAGCGGAGTCGAGCCGGCCCATACGTGCCGAAGCATGGCTCTCCCACGTAAATCATATCTTTGAGATGGATGATGCACCCGGCTTTTATTTTGCTGCGTGCTAAAACTAGTTGGGTAACTGGTAATGATGAATAAAAGGAAACCACCTCTCCGATAGGACATAGGAGCAAAAAGCTTAGAACTCCAAACAACCCTTTCTTAACAGTTCTCAAAGTACATAGTTATTTTGACATTATGGCCTGAAAGTAATTAAGCAGGATGAAACATGAATTTCTGAATGACTAGCTTTGCGAGGTCAGTCACCTGCTAGCCTTAGTAAGTCAAAGCGCTAATGGCTCTTTTTGTTAAGCCGGTAATGTTTTATTAGAGCTTTTCAAAATGGACACGACCTTTAACAAAGAGGATGGAAGTTGGGTCAACGTGCTCAGAAGGCATTAAACTAAGCTCGTTTAGAAACTGTCTTCAGGCTTAACAAATGGTGTAGTTCAGTTCAATTTATCGTGTGCGATTTTATTGAGCTAACTAGATCGAGAAATAGAGGCAAACGGCAAGCTTGAATGACAAAATTTAGGAGCCAATTCGCGTAGTGAGCCTCATCCTGGAGAAGGAAACTGGATACATAAAAAAACAATGGCACAAGTAGTATTATTCAGTAAACGATCATAGTTCGTTTTTACAATACTTTTAATGGTTTTCAATTCCTAATGTTATTAACAGGGCGCTTAAAGCAAATTGCCATATTTATTATTCGTCATCAATTATTGTGTTCCATAATGACCCTAGTGATAAAAATGGCTGTCTAACGGTAGGGTCAAGATACGCTATATTTTTTGTAATACGAGTTATATTGTAATAGCTGAAATATTTAGGGAAGAAAAACTCTTTATAACGCACTGTATAAAAAATCAGAAACAACAATTAAAGCTTCAGCACTTGCTACTTATAACGACATCTCGATCTCCGTATTAAGAAACGACAGACTGGTTCCATGTCGCGACCGCTACGACGACAACGTATGACGTTACATACAACATAATTAAAATTACAAAAGAAGGCCAGGATATGTCACCAATGATGATGTATTCCACACAATAATCATCTTAAAGATATTGCATTGTCAAGAATTCTGCTGAAGTTGAAAAAGTACCTGTTTTGACAGGTACTTTTTCAACTTCAGCAGGATTCCTGTCAAATTCAAATCAGCTCGATACCACGGCCTCACAAAAAACCAGCAGTGAAGCAATGATTTCATTGCATTTCGCCGCGTGCGTGAGGTTACCGGAGGCCCTAACCCTTCCCTCTCCCCTATTCCCATCCTTATCCTCTCCCCTCGTCCCACTCTCCCCCCCCTCCCTCTCTTCTCCTACTCCCACCTTAAAGGGCGGCAAAGCACTTGTGACTCTTGAGTTACAGGTGCTCATGGGCGGCGGTAGTCATTTACCATACCATAAAAAAATAATCGAAATCGAGATCGGATCGAAAATCGGAAATTTAGTCCTCAACTGAATTTAAGTCTTCCAAACTATAATACTAAATTAACCCGTACTATAGTCTATATTCCCTGTTCTCTTTTCAGTATTAATAGATCACATTATTTACACTGCATTTGTTTCATTAATTCAAATTGCCTCGAAAAAGATTTCATCTTTCCCAGCAATCAACTACAGCAAAGCGACGTAGACTGATGGGTAGCAATGAGATGGAAGATAAATAAATTAGATAATTTATAAGATATAAAAAGAAGTGGTCGCTAAGGCGTCGGACTTATGTTCAAATGGTTGCGCCTTAAACCCCTTTCAGAACATAAGCATTTCGCTTAGCTGGAGGGGTTATTAAAATGCTAGTAATGTGTTACCGAAAAAAAAGCTGAAGTAGATTTGTTGTTATGAACGCACTAACCACACGTTTGATTAAAAACAATATTATTGCGTTACGTAGACCTTTTCGTTCTATAGGAAGGTTACAGCTTATGTAACATTCTGCTACCTACATATGCGTTGTACTCACAGGGCACAGCTGACATCATACTTGTGTTGCATCTGTTATAACGAACGATTTTTTATAACGCATAAATTACATAATAGGTACCTATGGTGGACATCGATACCTAGTTGCACCAATTTGGTACCTAGCTACCAGAAATTCAAACTAAGTAATACTTATAATTAAGTAATACCTGTATCTTTTCTATTAAGACTCTTGCCCCCTTTGAATTTTAATTAGCACCAAAATATTTTCAGGACACTCATTTATTGTTGTTTGATTTTTTTTTTTTAAGTAAATCTATAATTTTTAATTCCAGAAACAATATAACTGACGTAACTATTTTCTTGTTTTTTTTCTAAAAACAGCTGTCTGTATTAGCTGGTACTATTATGTATTCTGTGCTATTAGCAAGACAGTTTAAAATTTAAATAAAAATTATGAGGGACTTGCGTCATTGGTAGCCATGTTTTGCGTTTCATGTTTAAATTACACGGTAGCTATGAGGTTTACTAAGCACGGATAGACTTTCTACTCATTTTTCCGGTGGCAGGTCGCGTGTATTTGACCAGTAGAGTATTTGAGTTCAAATAATCTCCGAATTTCAAAATATACCTATTTCTGTATTCCGCCTATTGGCTAAATACTATTCCTTCTCGATGATGGACAGGACTTTGCTTAAAGCTTTCATGATCGTTCATCAATATGAACGAATTTCTTTTGTTTTTAAACTTCCTCTAATACACGGATCAGTTACGCCTAGATTTACTGGCCTATTCGACATGTGTTTTAGGGCTTATTTCAAAAGCTCTCACGTAATAACTTTAAACATTCACATTCGATTTTATACGATTACATTAGCGAGAGTAAGCTCGAACAAACTGAAGCTATCTCTAAGCGCGTCAACAATATTGTGTACCTACACCCAAACCTATTCCGACAAACGAAGGAATTATTACAGCTACTTTTTTCATCGAAATCGTCAAACTTCAACATTGATTTCACAGTCGACAGCCCTTGTACGACGACGCTCTCGGCAACACAAAACTTCTCAGACTTTGGAGGACTTTTATCGCTAAACGGATTAGTCTAACAATACTATTTCGACTTGAAGCAAATCCGATGAGATTTGTGACATGGCAACACCGAGGCTTTGTTGCGGAATAATGATAAAAAATGTTCCGCTATCTGCCATGTTTTAGTCGCAATCATTTTTACGGAGTTACACTTTAATCCCTTTGGTTTAAAATACACACGACCGGTTGAGTCGCTTTGAAAGGATTAGACGCAATCGTGTCAGGGCGTAAGCACACATTGATTAAAGCAGGCTTTCATATATCAAAAAGATTAAGAACATTTAATGTTATTTACTTTTAACAGAAAGTCTGAAAGACCATGGGTAATAAGGTTTCTGATACTTGACTTACTTTTTTATGAGACTTTTTTAAAAGTCTCTAAAGCGTCTTTCACCGCCACATCAATTTAAATTCCTCTGTACAAAGTTATAAAGTTCTTGAAGAAATGAAAACCATTGTAGTCTCAAGGAAGGAGAGTTTCATGTCGTAACTCCTGTAATTTTGAGATGGTCCGTTGTGCGGTGGGTAGACAAGTATTGTTGTACCCTTAACCTTTACCCGTAGTCATTATTTGTTTACCTATTCAAGAAGTTAAGGCAAGCATTAATACGACTTTGTTATTCTTGTTCAGTGAGTTCATATGGTCCCTACTTTAATCTTTTCAAGTTGACGAAATTTAATAGGTTAGCGTTTTATATCTTACGTTGAAACCTGCTTCGAATTCCGGCCTGATTTGAGACGAACCTTCCACTGTGCTTTTTCATTCCAATTCTTTACTATCGATATTTCGAGTCTGGTCTGCACGGGGCTTAGAATTGGGATTATTTCCAGGCTGGAAGCGATCAAACCAAAAACGTTACAAGTTTTCATATCTAATCTTATACCTTTAAACGAGCAATTCTTGTATATATATTTATTTATTTATTTAAACTTCCTGCAAATACATATGCACAAGGCGTACTTAATGCCGTAGGCATTTTCTCCCAGTCAACCTTTAGGCGATACAGAGATGTGTGTGGCAGGTGGGTATTTAAGAGTCATGATATAAAAAAGGGTTACGTAAATAAGCTTCTATAAAATGTGCTACATATATTATACTACATATACATAAAGTTATAACTAATATAATTATATACATACATACATACAGAATAAAATAAAGACTTGTGGAGTATTATTCCAATGACTCCTCCAATAAACCACTGTAGAGCTTACGTACTTTAAACTTAAAAGAGAACCGGTTAGTGGACATCCTGATTTCTTGTGGTAGCGCATTCCAAAGATTTACAGCCTGGACAGCAAAGGAAGAATGAACCATACTAGAATTGTGAGAAGGACAGATAAGGAGAAGATTATCAGAAGAGCGGAGATTCTTGGCATGGTTAAAGCAGAGATATTGGAAGTAAGATGTTAGATAAGTAGGTGAGTTAGGTGAGTGGAGAAGGGAGAACAACATAGTCAGCGGCCTTAAACTGCGGCGTTGTCTTATAGGTAGCCATGACAATTGGGTACGATAAGTAGTTACATCGTCGTCGTACTTACGCAAGTTGAATATGAATCGAATGCGATTGTTGAGAAGTCGATCTAGTTTGTTGAGCAGATCTGCATTCAAGTCGAGATAGCACACATCACCATAGTCGATGACTGGAAAAACCAAAGTCTGCACAAGCATTGTCTTTGTTTTGACTGGAAGAACATTTTTTAGTCGATGAAGGCATCGCAATATATTAGTTACTCTCTGGCTAACGTGTGATACCTGAGTTTGCCAATTGAGGGTTGAGTATATGTGCAGACCGAGATCCTTAATCGAGGGACTAATGGACAAAACTGAGTCATTAAAAATGATTTCAGTTATAGTATTATTATCGATTCTGCTTATCGTCCTAGGGCTCCCTATTAAGATCGCTTGGCATTTAGATGGGTTTACTGTTAAACCGAATCTGTTTGACCAGTTTTTTATAGTCTCAAAGTCGCGATTTATCTTACCTATAGCTTCATCTAAATTGTCTACTATTGCATGTGAGTGTGTGCAAATCGTCTGCATACAAGGGATACGAACACTGAAGTTCATGGGTTATGAAGTTTATGAATAACGAAAAGAGGAGAGGAGAAATAATACCGCCTTATGGAACACCAGAGTCGAGATCACGCCACGTCGATGAAGACTCATCGGTTCGGACAGACTGCTGGCAACCTCGAAAATAGGACGAGAACCATTACAGTGCATCATCGGAGATTATGAGGAGGGAAAGTATTGTTAATAAAATGTCGTGACTCACGGTATTAAAGGCGTTTGAAAAGTCAATTAGGACTAGTACAGTTATTTTACCTTCCTCGACAGCCGCCTTAATATCGAGAGTCACTTTTAGTAACGCAGATCCTGTACTATATCCAGGTCGGAATCCTGACTGGTATGTACTAAGCAAATTGTTCTGATGAACAAAACGAGAAAGTTGTTTGTGAACGCAGGCTTCTAGGACTTTGGAGAGGAAAGGAAGAATTGAAATAGGACGAAAGTGATTAGGGAGAGAAGGGTTAGGTACTTTAGCTAATGGACGTATGTAAGCTTTTCGCCATAAGGATGGAAAAACATTTGAGTCGAGAGAATAATTAATAATGTGAGTAATGGCGGGTAAAACCTGATCCAGAATAGTGGTTACTATGTGTCGACTAATGTCGTCACACTCAATAGCCTTAGATTTGTTGGAAAGTACAAATTGTTTGACCTCCCCTGTTGCAGCTGGAGAAAATTGAAAAAAGTCTACATTGGGCCTAGACAGACTGGCTACATGATCGAAAGTTCGGACTTTGCTTTGATGATCCATCATACTGGGTGAGGAGAAATGGAGATTGATATATTGATATATTTATATATAATATCTGAATCTCGGAAATGGCTCCAACGATTTTTATGAAATTTAGTATGCAGGGGGTTTCGGGGATGGTAAATCGATTTAGCTAGGTTTCATATTTAGAAAACGTAAAAAAAAACCGAGCAATGCTCGGTCATCCAGGTACTGTGAATAATATAGAGATGACGATATGAAAAAAAAGAAATGTACGGCGGGACAACAAATAATGGACAACTGTTTTTTTAATAAAGGATTTCTTAACGATATTTAAAAAAAATATATTTCTATAAATTAGGCCTTTTCCTTGCGTTTCAGATCACTGCTACGCTGCTAAGAGTCATAGCGTGGTGTTATATAGCCTATAACCTTCCTCAATGAATACTCTATCCAATAGAAACATATTTTTGTTAATCTGACTCATAGTTCCAGAGATTAGCGCGTTTAAACAAACAAGCAATCAAAACAAAAAAATCCTAAGCTTTATTATATTCGTTTTAGTATTAGTGATATATATAACCTAGTATTAGTGATATATATAACCTAGTATTAGTGATATATATAACCTAGTATTAGTGATATATATAACCTAGTATTAGTGATATATATAACCTAGTATTTTGAATAGAATTTTGTATATATTTTCTTTTTCTGGTGAATAGGGTCTCTAGAGATCATATCAAAGATTAGGGTTGGCGACGGGTAGGACTCCCTTGTTGTCGCAAGTGTGTTTAGGCGCAGGTGACCGCTTACCATCAGGCAGGTCGTAAGCTTAGTTGCAAACTGCGTTGTTTAACAATACGTGGGGAGTACGTAGTTGAACAACATAATACCTACATAGATCCTTAATATTATTGCTTTTGTGTTAGTAATGGGTTTATTGGTTTACCGAGTGGGTTTTAATACCTCAACTACTCAATCGCTGAACACTTAACTTTTGCGCTTTGTACTTATTTATATTTATCAATATTACTAAACTTACCGATAACTTCTGGAACCAATATTGTAAATTTTCCGCAAACCCAATACGTAGTTCTAAAGTTTAGTGTATAATTAAATTGATTACCCTCAACAGACATGTTGTCACGCATGTTGGCTTCAAGTTATGTGAAGATTAATTTACCTATAGATTTATTCCAAATAGAGTAGGAAATCTACTCAGTTGTCTAGATGTCTGTTAGAAAATATCGATTTAGTTATAGGTTCAAAACTGTATACGTGGTCTGTCACGAACAATCGCTGTTTTAAATAATTTATTAATTTTTACTATTTATCAAGTATTATTGCTCTGCTTCGGGGCACAGGGCATATGATGTTATGTAGATTGCCCAATAAACTGATTATCAAAAGTAAAAAAAAAGTCATATGACTGCCGACAGAAGTGAAAACTTAAACGAAACGACGAACTTAAAACGTCACATTAGCAGGTTGGTGACATTAATTAATAAGGAGGTGACGGAACATAATGTTTACATTAGCGCTCTCTAGTGGACCTATATATGTATTATTAGCGTGACTGTCACGAGTTCAGTGCTTTTTCCCTAAAGTGCAAAAAATATTTATTTATTTATTTAATTTATATAAAACTTTATGCACATAGAGTACAGAGGCGGACTTAATGCAATAGGCATTCTCTACCAGTCGACCTTCGGGTGATGCAGAGAAAACAGGAAGTAGGTGCGATAAAAAAAAAATTTAGTTTATTAGGTAAATATGTAAACTAAATATCAGACAAAAATACTTAAAGTATATGGGATAAAATACATATCAAAAACATACATACAAATATGTATACAAACATAATACATACATACAAATAAAAGCATAGTAACGATTTAGATGATAAACTATGGGCAAGTTGCTTCTGCTCGTTGTTCGAAAAAGTACTCCTTTACTTTCACTTTGAATGAGTAACGATTGGTGGCCATCCTGATTTCGAGGGGAAGCGCATTCCAAAGAAGAACAGATTGGACCACGAAAGAAGAGCCTACAAAGTCTGTGGTGTGAGAGGGACAAAGAAGAAGAAGATTATTTAGGGAACGAAGGTTTCTATCATGATTACTACTTAAATATTGGAAATATGAAGTTAAATACGTTGGGGAAGATGGGGAATTAAGGATGGTAAACAGGGCAGTGAGTAAACAGAGCATTGTCTTGGTTTTCGCGGGGAGAAAATTTTTTAAGCGATGTAATGCACGGAGGGTACCAGTAACCCTCTGGCACAGGTTTGTAACCTGATCGCGCCAGTTCAATGTGGAGTCAAGATGTAGACCCAGGTTTTTCACCGTTTGACAAATAGGTATAGTAATACCGTTAAAATTAACAGCTGGGAGCGTCTCAGTGTCTACTCTACTCATCAATTGGTGGCTACCGATTATAATGGCTTGACATTTTGACGGATTTACTGACAAGCCAAACTTTTTAAAACCATACTTCTATAGATTCGAGGTCTCTGTTGACCATGTCGATGGCCGATGATATGTTCTCAACCCTAGCTTGAGAGTCCATCTGCAGATCGTCGGCATACAGATGATACGCACATTGAAGATCCTGAGTTAGGAGATTAATAAACAGAGAAAATAGCAAAGGAGAAAGAATACCGCCTTGAGGGACACCAGAGTCAAGATCATTCCAGCTATTATTTTTACAGAAGTTTTCACTTCAAAAACTGATTTAAAGTTTCTGAGATTAACATTTTTAAATGTTGTGTAATTGGTCGAGCATACGATTCCAGCGTCAGAGTTTTGTCTCGTTCCGTGCAAATTTTTGTATGCACAAATTCCAATGTCCATTTGTAATGATACAAAATACTTTATTGTTTTTGTTATAATAAAGTTATATACACCAACTAGTATATTTTCCCTTTATAGCCAATAAATAATTGCGATCATAAAGATGTAAGACTCGCGTGTTGTAAGCTTTAACTCCTCCTCATTGTAGGCAATAGTACTCTAGCAGTGTCCGCAGCCTGCACAGGGTAGGGATGCTTCCTCAGAGGGGTACATTGTCGTTTCCAAGAAACTACTGAATACGATATCGGCTATAAAACTTCTACTTTCTACTCCATATGTCAATGTATCTATGGTTTAAAACGTAGATGGATGTCAGTATAAGACAGTCGATTTATTGAACTTCGTAGAACTTACCTTAATGACATGTAACTTATTTATCTTAGGTATCTAATCGAAATCTAGTTCACACGAACGCACAAGATGAAATGATCATTTACTCTTCACATAATAGAAGGGATATAATAGACCATTTTCAAATAGATCATTAACAAGCTATTGAACAGATAAAAAAATTATAATTTAAAAGAAACTTCACTGAATTTTCGATGAGATATCTTATCTTAAGGTATGTAACAATTAAAGATATGGATCGCAAAATGATGCGAAAGTCAGAATACACGTATGTGAAAACCTTTCGTGTTATTGGTGTTTGGCCAACCAGGCATTCGATATCAATGATATCTAAAAACTATTTAGCGAAACAATACACGTGTGTGTCTGTCAGAAAAGAGCCAGGTTGAAAAGAAAACCGCGCTTTTTCAATTGTGACAGTAACAAACGAGACAAAAAATCAAAGCTGATATATATTTTCCCATATATGTCACCACAATAGATTGGATGTAGAGTACAGAAGCACGTTCAGTAGTCCCTTATAAACAGCAATATTTTGGTGAGGTCTGCCAGAGCCCACCACGCCACATCACACACCATCTCAGAGCATCAATGCACTACGGCCATTTAATACTTTGTGGAGAAACGGTTGTCGCGTCCCTCCAACATAAAGGGCCGACCAGGCGAAGTGATCATCAGTTGAGAAATAGTATATTAAATGATACTTGAAATGTATGAAACCTAGGGGTTGTATACAATTCCTACGTAATGTATACAATTCTGATTTATAAAATAAAAAATAATTTGTCAACTATTCTTTAAACCGTACATTTATGTATTTTCTAGGTATAGTATGCAATTCCATTTTATATTCTATACACTTTTATATACCCGTCTGCCAGCGGGCTGTATCTCATGTACCGTAATACTGAAACTTTCACAGACTATATATTTCTATGGCTGCCTTAACAAATAATAAGAATAATAAAAACAAAATAAAATTAAAAATTAAAGGAAAAAAATTCTAAAACAATATCCAAATAGATATATTTTTGTTTTGTTTTAATGTTCTACGATGGTACAGATCCCTTTGTATGCGTGCCCAACACAAACATTTGGCCAGTCTATTTAACTTACCTTTTAACAAACAAGTACAGTTTAAGATTAATCAACCAACACCAATTACTTTCAAGGTGTGACGAAACCTCAGCATTTCCTTTGGATTTCCGATCCGGCGTCCGGCCGTGTGTCCGGCGACCGTTCGGGCCGGTCCTCCTCGTGTCTATCGCCAGCCGCGCGTGGCCACCGCGCGTCGCTTCTCGCCCAACACGCGCACTCTCTCGGAAATTAATCATTATACATCTATTAGTAGCTACTGTTATAAAAATAAATTGTTTTATGATTTGAGAGAGATAAGATTTTTTAGAAGCCATATTTTTCTGAAGTCCTTAAAATTCCGGATTATCTGTTTTATCACTTT
This sequence comes from Callimorpha dominula, assembly GCA_949752705.1. Classification (NCBI taxonomy): domain Eukaryota; kingdom Metazoa; phylum Arthropoda; class Insecta; order Lepidoptera; family Erebidae; genus Callimorpha; species Callimorpha dominula. The sequence continues at coordinate 1,220,283 of OX456992.1, read as the reverse complement.
TAACTGCTTTTAAACTTAAAATTACATCTGAAAACTACGTATTCATTTAGAGGATGTCTTGAGTATACAAGTAGTATACAGAGTGCGACACCAAGTATCGCCTCCAGCGCTTTACTTCAAACTTTGGACTGTACTTTTGTTTTACCAATGATTATAGGGACAGGTAACGCTTTCAATCCAAAGAGTCTAGCTGGCAAAATTCTGCCACTTTCATAAAATAAAATAAACAATATTTTTTTTTAAATTAGAACTTTTATAGGGTACTTTAAAACTTTCGCGGGTGGTATTCATATTAACTAAGAATATACGGTTTTACTCACGTGTGTATTTCGGGGATGTCCGAACCCAACCCGTTTCGGACCCAACGGGGGTTCTTTATCAAGTAGTGAAGCTTCTTACCATCTATCCAGCTTACTATCTATCCAGCAAACTGAGGCACCTGCAACCAATGCGGTAGGACGGGATAGATTTGTATTCTACTCTACTCACAGAAGTTACCCTGTAATCTTTATCAAAACACTTTCAATGACTATATAATAATAAAATATATACATACCAGAGTAAAAAGTATATAAAAATATTAAATTAGTATAATTTCCATGTCCCACGAGAATGGAAATTCAAAACAGTTCCCTTTTATAACATTTCCCTCGCTGTAATCCTGCACTTAACTACCAACACAGAACATTTCGCAGTTAATCCTTGCTTCGTCCCACGCTCGAACCCCGGACTTCCCCTCCGCATTCACACCAATATTCAGCGAATAAATTGCGTTACCTAATTGTCTATCGTTTCCCACCGTGTGCCGGCCACGCGGCACCGCGACATGCTATGTAATACACCCTTAGAAACACACTCAGACTAATATCTACTATAATGAAGGACCTCAAGGCTGGTTTTCCAATAAATTTATCATAACAATAAGCTATATGAACTTTAATATCTCTATGTGACCTACAAACTCATTTCGAACTACACTCGTTCTTAAAAAATAAAATTCAAAATCATGTGACAAAACTGCATTACTATTATTGTCGTATGAATAAATATACCACTGCCTCTAACTCGTAATGACACACTTACCTCGTTAGGCATAAAGTCGATATTGGAATGTGCGATAGTAGAAAAATGTTAGTTGTAAATAAAGCGGGGTCGCCATAGGGCGCAGCGTGTGTTAGGGCGGCGGCACACGGGGCGGCACGCGGCCACACTCCGCGGCGGTCGACCAACGCGTGCGCACGTGTGCTCTGCGCGCGATACCAATACCTAGATAAGTGACTGAAAGAAAATCGAAAAGGAAATCATTAGTGAAAACTTTAATAAATTAAAAGTGATTTTTTATAACTAAAACAACTTTTAGTGATAATGGAATACCATCATAGGCATATGGAACAGACGGGTCCTGGTCTCCAAAGCCAGAGTCCTCAGTGGGGATATGGTTGGGGACCTCCAGCGCCAGCGCCGGCAGCACCTGCGCCTGCGCAGCGCAATAAAAGAACGCATTCGGAGAGTGAGGACGATGCGTTTTCTGAAGAAAGCTCTAAAGATGCACAGTGAGTATGACTAGAAACATTTCATTGTTTTAATATACCTTTACCATTGCTTTGAGAGTCTTTTAAAAAGACAACTCCCGCATTAGGAATATTCCTGTGTCGCAGGGCCTTCACAAACATTCAAACGGACGCAAAGAACACCCAGACTCGAGACAACTATTTATGGATCACACAAATTTTTGTCCCGTGTGGGATTTGAACCCACAGCACTCGGCGCGGTGTAGTAGCGAGGTGACCCCTTAAACAATTGCACCATCCGTGCAGTCTTAACTAGTGCTTAATAACTTAAATACAGGTAATCTGAAGGTTGGTTATTAATGTCCGAACAAAACATGATTTAGTAGTGAAGGTGCCTACACTATAGTTGGTACAAATAATGTCTACTTTTAAATGGTATTTGCCAAATAAGGTCAACATGAAAATATGAAGTTATTTAATAAAATTAATATTTAATATTATAGTATCTAATAGGCAAGTAAATCGTCGCTTGTAAGATTCCAATAAGAATGAAAAAGATCTCGGAAAACATGTGATCGACATTGTGATCAGTTCAAACGAAGCGTAGCATTTAAATTTTGTACACATGCATTTCAGTACACTCTACCATACGTTACCCTGTTCAATATATGATGGTCCTGAAATATATATAAAAATTGACATTTATTACTAAAGTGAAATGGAACTTAAGTAAAAAAAAAAACTCTCTAAGAACACTATTTAAATGTTTCGTTTGTCCTCAAACCTGCCATAGATAATAAATTGTATTCTAAAAAAATAAATGCATAGGAAAGTGATTTATTGAGAAAATACTAGTGATATACCCGTGTTAATATCTATATCTCTAAAATTGAAATGAAAATCACACGGTAATATATACATACGTCCAAAAATATATAATAGGTAGGTAGGTAGTATCCTAGTAATATTATAAACGCGAAAGTTTGTAAGCATGGATGGATGGATGTTTGTTACTGTTTCACGTAATAACTACTGAACCGATTGCGATGAAACTTGATATGTAGATAGCTAGAGACCTGGATTAACACGGGATCGGGACTTACGCGGGTGAAACCGCGGGGCGCTGCTAGTATGTATATAAAAGTGCGTATACAATGAGTCACCGTCCTTCGTACGCTACACACTACCGGCGGGTGTAGCTGTAGCCTCTGTTGATAAGTTTAATTACGAGTAGCTGCGTACACTTATGCAACTACTCGTAATTAAACTTACGAGTACATCAAAAACATCAACATCATACATTTCTGAAGTTTTATTATCTTGCTATAGTTAGTTATCAGATATTATGAGAATTGATGTACTTTGAATGAAAAAGTAACTAAGTATTGTGGTATTGGTCGACGCTTACGTCACAAGAAGGCTTTTATAATGGCACTTAAGACATCGGTGACCTAAAACTAAGCCTAAATAAACTCTTAGTACTTATAAATAAGGTATTGTATGCGTTGAGCTAAGCCTCATTTGATTCATACCTGATACACTTCTAGCTAGCGGTCATTTTAAAAATGGAGATGTACCTAATAATAGCCGTAAAGCTTTTTGCCAAACACTAAATACACACACTAAATATTATTTGATAGTCTGTTCAAGGGGTGAAGGGTTGTTACGTGTTGTACTTGTTGTAAATATAGATTAATTTTATGAATTACATAGTGTAAAATGTCGTTTAAAAGTTCGTCACACATAAATTTTTTTTTTACACCTTATTACGATTTTTTTAACAGAAGTGTTTTTAATGTGAGTAAAATTAAACTTAATATATTTTGTAGTACTTAAATAGTCTTGTTCTGGGCGTGTTTTATACTATGTGAAATTCTCGCATCCATTTTGTATGTACTTTGTTGTTCATCCCCTTTTATAGTTAAAAAATCCGGAAGTGGACAGGGTGCTCAAGGGGTGAGAGCCCATTTTTAGGCCTTTTCTACATGCCCATTAAAACCTACATTTTATTTTATCTATATTTAAGTGAATCTAGCAAGAAGATGGAGAAAAATACAGTTACATTTTAAGAATTGGATTAGAGTAGGTATACATTCTATTCTACTTGTACTTTCAATTTAGTTGGACACAAACACTGGCTAAATTAACTACCTGACCTACCATTTCTATCTAACATTACAGTAACCAAATAAACTGAACAACCAACAACACATATATCACAGTGTCTGTTTGTGTCGTGCCACTAGTAATATATTTTCTTTGGCCTTTAGTCTAGGTCAAAGTCCACAGAAAAATACAAGCGGAAATATAAATTTACCGACTAGACCAGTAACAAAGTCAACAGTTCTCACTAAAAACCAACAGAAATAGTCTTCCCTAACATATAAATAACTATCAAGAGACGGCTATTTCTTAATGAAGGAATTAGGTACCAACCTTATTGATTGTATTACCTCTAATTCACCTTTGTGAGTTTAAAAACTGTAATTGCCTCCAATTGAAAATTTGCATTACATGGAAATTTTCGGGCCGCAGACTCTGTTTTGAATAATTTATACATTACACGAGATATGATCTCGGTCTTCCCAAAGTACATACCTACTATATAAAAGGATTCTTTAAAATAGGCTACGAAAGGTTTTATTGCGTAGGTAATGGTGACTGCTTACACCATACTGTTTATCATATACTATACTGCTTATGGTCAATACTACATTGAAGCTTATTTTGAATTCTCCACTAAAACTTTTCAGATCTCCCGGCGGCGACTCCTGCCAGCTGATGACCCGCAAGAGGCGTCGGGGTGTGATCGAGAAGAAGCGTCGTGATCGCATTAACACATCGCTAACAGAGCTAAAGAGGCTGGTACCAGCTGCCTGTGAGAAGCAAGGCAGCGCAAAGCTGGAGAAGGCAGAAATCCTTCAATTGACCGTGGATCATCTCAAAATGCTGCATGCTAAAGGTTGGTTATTTCATGATTCTATATTTTCAAATTGATGATATGCAATAGAACGGTTGGAGGACCATTGATTCTCCAGTCAAGTCCCCCAGTAGGTACTCCTACTATTAGACAACGATTATATGATGTTTTTATATGGAATATGGGATATAGCAAAGGAGCAGACAGGTCACCTGATGGTAAGTGACTACCGTCACCCATGGGCACCTGCAACTCGAGAGTCACAAGTGCGTCACCGGCCTTTAAGGTGAGAGTAGGGAAAAATTGGGAAGAGGGGGAGAGGTGAGAGCAGAGAGGGTCATCAGACTATATATATCAGATATCTCGACTATGGTGCGTCATGCTCACTAAAATGTCATTGCTTGCGGCATCGCCGTCATGGGGCAGGTCATTTCTTTCCCTCTGATATGGCGAAGGATATGATGGCTGGTCCATGCGTCATACTTGTGAACGGGTGCTGCTTGGGGTGACTAGCCACGAATTATTTTTAACAGTAGATTTTGTAACTGAATGAAGGTAGATGTGCACCTTGAATGATTTCTATGTTTAATAGGTTCAAATCTTCAACGGTATCACTGAGTGATTTTTATTTTTTAGTACGTTAGCTTTTGGCGCATTTCAATAAAATGAAATTCAGGTGGCATCAGCTTGCATCCTGTTTACCTTTCATGTAACACTAACACTATTGTACCGTAAGATTTGACTTTTAAAAAGAGTGGCCATTAGTTTCTTTGCCAGTATTCTTCTCATAAGGCTCTGCGCATTTTGGAAACTAGAAGTTATAGATCGACACAAGCAGGCAGTAGATTTTGGTGTTTTCAGCTAACTTACCTCGACAATCCAGTACATGCTGTGGCGTCTGTTTGCGCCGATCTATGATTTTAACTGTAGCTTCAATTTAACGTTCATAAATGTCACTTAATGTCTTAATTGAATAAATGTTTTTGAATTTGAATTTGAGAGGGTGGGGGAAGGGGGAAGATAGGTTAGGGCCTCCGGTAAACTCACTAGCTCAACGAAATATAACGAAGCATTGCTTTACTGCCGGTTTTCTGTGAGGCCGTGGTATTACACCGGGCGGCCCGGGCCCATACGTGCTGAAGCATGGCTGTTAAATATCACTATGGGTAACAGTTATACGTCGTAAATAACGTCTCATGGTAATACTTACAAAGTTGTCATAAGGTTCACATTCAAATGATATATTCAGTATAGTTTTTTATGTTGAAAGCCAGACCAAACGGAAATATCAGTGACATTAAATAATTATAGTTAAGTCATAAAAAAAACACGCTTTGATGCCAAACCGAAATAAAAGTAAAAAGTAGTTCCACTTTCCACCTCCTGGCTTCGTCATCAGACCATCGTTACGGAGCCCAATCTATTGGACTTGTCGAAACGAATCATAGGAGCCCAAACTCGAAGATTTACTACTAGCCACTGAAGAGTTCCACTACCCACGTCCTAACTCCATCATCAGATCAGCTCCAAAATGCCAAATTATAGTTTCATCATCCAAACTACATACACATACTATTATAAAAAAGCAGTGATAGGAATCACTGCTTTTTTTAAGAAAAAAATATATCTAAAACCAAACTTTTCCGTTAGTATATTAAAACGATGCCAAGGTCTTTACATCGTTTGTTTTCAAAATATACTGTAATAAGTGAAGTTCGTCGATAAATTAAATGAACGGAATTAACTTCCAGTTCCTAATAAATAAAGATCCGTAACCTTCGAAAACACTTCATAACGGAAGTATCGATAGTTCGCAATTCATCCTCCACAAGGACACACGGGGGACCGAGGAAACATGACTTTGCAACGAACTCCTATTGATATTTGATAAATAGAGGAGGAACGATATCTAGCCTCCATTACTCAAGGTACAATAATAATGCGCAATAATAGACAATGATAGAATGATCGGTTCGAAATAAATATTTAATAACCTGTGTGTTTAGAAGAAAGAAGCAAAAAAAAATCTTGTTCTAAATTTAAATTACACCTTTGTCACGTGTGGATCGGCTATGGCTTAGTGTCTTCGATAACCATTACATAGGTCTGCTAGAATCTCGAAACACTATATAAATCCTACTTCACATTAAACTCTCCTTATTAATTTAATTATTTGAGAAAGAATGATTGAACCACATCCACAGATGGAGGTATATTTGTAACGTATTTTACGTATTTTACGATACTAGTTATACATTCCCTTGCTTTCTCGTGTTAATGATACCAGTTGATAGTGTAAGTAATATTTGGACCTGCCACCAACTGTCTGCAATAGATACAGATAGTAAATTTCCTAATCTATATGTAAAATGTCTATACCGATATCATTCCATTACAAAAAACTCCATTTGATCAAAACGGTATTTCTATCGGATAATATGACATTGGAAAGTATTTGCGGATGTCCTCGAATGTGTGTATTCCCAGGGTATTTGCCTCAATTTGCAGATCCTGTTATACACAACAATTAATTCTTTAAAAAACCTGTTTTATTTCCGTTTCCTCGACATTGATAGTTAAGTCTGTAACGGTTAATGTCTAAAAACGTTAAAAGTAACATTAAAAAGCAAAAGTTCTGCCATTTGAGGATCTTTTCCTGTCTTTTGTTAACCGACAAAAAAGGAGGTTCTCAATTCGATCGAATTTATATATTTTTTATTTTTAGGAAGATTTTCCGAAGAAAAGTCTACCGATTGGTTTTGTACCAGTTGTCGAGTTTTCCAGAAATTTCTTCACACGAGGTCTAGTTATGATCCGAAAACATCAAAACAACCGCCAGTTAAAAAGTATATATATAAATATATATATATGTATGTATGTACCTCAATTTCATCGGCACGATAGAGGTCGCAATTATGCACCGATTTCCGACTTGACCGCTTTCAAACTTGGACGACAAATTAACAGGGCAAAAATTAAGGTTAAGGGGGGACTGGGTGCAGATTTTCAAAAATCAGTTTTTTCAACATAACTTTTTTCCTATGGAAAATTTTTGGACCGTTTAACATGAACAGCATGCCCATAGTAAATACGAACTTTTTTTAATATGAACCCTAAATGATTCTATTCTTAACTTGGGGAGAGGGGGAAAACCAAAATTTGTTGGAAAAAAATTCGTTGCTCCGAAACTGTAAACTGTAAGCTATTTTTTTTATTTTACTCTACAATGTAGACTAAAAAGTTTTTGATGCGACATATTTTTGGAGATAAAAATTTAAAAAACACGAAATCTACTTTTGCGGGCTTGCTGCGGGACCGGCTTTTTTTATGTATGTTCAGCCCTTTCTCTGTTATTTATGAACCGATTTTGATTATTCTTTTTTTGTTAGATAGCGTATACCTCAAGTGTGGTCAATTATCAAGGAAGTCTGGATCTGATGATGGGAACCTGATAAAATTAAGAGAAACAATCAAAAATTGTAGGAACGAATAGTGTTTCTGTTTACTTTTCATAACTTTATCAGGTATTTGCGTTTAGAAATCATCACATCACGTAGCTGAGCTGATGAAAAAAATATCGTAAATCGTTTTTAGGGTTTATTTATTTTTTATTTTTTATATCTTTTCGTCGGTTTAAATTTTTGTTAAAAATTTTTTTATGTAACAGGTCTTTTATTAATTCTCAATACTTTGGGCAATAGAGTTTAAAATCTACCCAAAGCATAGACGAATGTCAAAAGATTTAGTATAAAAGTTTATAGAGAACGCCGTTTAATGAATAGGAATATCGCTATCCAGGTCTAGGCCCACACTTATTATATCAGGTGCTATAGTTATAGTACCATATGTAGTACACCAAAAGATTGCCTTTATGATTTTGAATAACTTAATCATTGTCTTAAAATCAGTTACAGAATTACAAAACAAAACTATCTCAAATATTATTGCAAAGTCCAACAAAGACCAAGACTGATGTTTTAGATGATAATAGACTTGTTAAAAATATAACGTTACCTACAAGATATCAAGCTAATATCCTCCACATTTCTCACTTATCAAACGTACAAATAAAAATAAACAATGTCAGCTGTGACATCATTACCCTTATCAACTCATCGCAAATGTCCTTCCGCGTTCCCACGCCTGACTTCCGGGTGGGTCCCCGGGCAGACGGACCCGCACTGTTTGGGCCCGCGACAGGTGGACTAAATCCCCACGCTTTTTGTGCCGTATTGTAAATGATACTGTTCCCTGTGCCGAGATTTAAATGGTTTTTAGTTGCGTTCTGTTTGGATTGTGACTTTACTTACTACATATTTGAGTTTGTTATACCTGCAGCGAAGAAATTTCATTAAAGGCAATTTTTATTTTATGGATCATTTTCCTTCAGGGTTTTGTTTCACGTGATTTTAATATTTGTTTATAATTATTAGTTCCTTTTTAATTATGCAAGCTAAAGCTTGCATTTACTATACATAAGTTGGAATATATATAAAAAAAAATGAAGTGACATTCGTGCTTAGAATAGATACATGATGGTAGGAACTTTTCATACACGAAAAAGGACAGTCATGTTAGTAATGTACCGAATTATACTGCTATGACCTGATATTAGGCACGTTACACTTTTTAACTAATTCACTAAAAAAAAAAAAATTCTATATAGAATTTTATATGATCACTACTTACACTCCTAAATCTATATATATACATATATAATATAATATATGTTTCTACAGTAAGCTTTTGTCATGCATGTGTATATCATTAGAAAGTCAGACAAAGGCGAACGTTTGTGAGGATGGATAGATTTTACCAAAATTTCCACGCGATTGAAGTCGCGGGCAACAGCTAGTGCATCATATACCTCCTACTCTAGTTTGTGTAAGGAGGCCTCCAGAAATCGGACATGTGAAGGTTACATTCGCTTATATCGCGCCTCAATGTTAATTATTCAAATAACAATAATTTGCAATGATTAAACTTTTACGTTTAATTAAAAGATAAACTACTGGAGACTGAGACCTCATAATAAAATGTTAACAGGAAAACTACAAAACATAAACAACTGAACTGATCGTAAATATACGCCCTTCTACGAAACGCCTAATAAAATTAAAACTTGGTGGACACAATAACATTTCACATCCGGAATTACTGTTTCAATTCCGGAAAGATCCAAACCGAATTGTGGTTAAACTCCAATCAATTACTGTTGAGTGTTGGACTCGGACAGTTTAACTTAAAAAGTAGTTCTCCAGAATGTCCATGTATGTTCGGAGTACGAAAAACCGCATCCTCGGCAGTTTCCGGTTGCAATCGGCGGTTTGCGGCCACTTGCGGCCCATTCAGCTATTTAAAGGTCAGTGTCGGGCAGAGCCTGAACTTGGATATTGTTAATATTTAGTAAATTTACGTCTGAAAATACTATATGAAATGAGAAATATTTCCCATTTTAATTGAAAAAAGAAAACAATCGACGCTGCAAAGTCAAAAAAATAGTTTTAATCATGGGTTTATAGGAGAACAAAGGATGTTTAAAAGTTAAAAACACTAAAATCTCGTCAATCTACAAAATCAATCAATCATTACAAGACAAAGAAAAAAAATCGGTTGATAAACAGAGGAGAATTTGAAATGAATAGTTATATCTTTGCCTATATATATATATATATATATATAGCTAGACTTAGTCTTATCCAAATTTAAAATTAACTAGCAACATGGATAACCTAAAATATAAACTTGTTGTTTACAACAAAGTGAGATTAATATCTCCTAGACTCGCACTGCTATAACTTCTGTGCACCAGAATCAACAATAGTGCTCACTTACACTTACAACACAGACATATATTGAAAGTCTAACAATTAATTAAAAAAGAACTCCATTTCACTTTTATTCATCCTCTATACCTACATATCTATAACTTTTTTAATTTCACATACATTACACAACAATAAACCGCCACACGTCTGCCAACGTTCCTTTAATATTTTCATCCCTTTCCCTCTTAGAGAGTGCAACAGAGATAAAAACTGGACCAGCAGTGCGATCCAGTTATCGCTTGGGAATCGCTTCCTGCGTTTTTATAAGCGCCAGGTGTTTGGTTGTAAGTGTTGTAACGATATGCGTATGCGCTGGTCGGGAACTGATGGTCAAACTGCCCATTGTGCGGTTACAATTATAGCTGTTTAAAGATGTTGAGTATTTTTTTTAAATTATATTTTGTGTGTGTTGGGAGTGCTCTTTTTATACATTTTTTGCAAACAAGCAAACTACTGAGAGACTTGAGGAAACTTTTAAAGCCCTTAAAAAGCAGGATTTTATTATGGGCATATATTATATAAATACTATATATTTACTTTAAAAGGAAGGCCGAGGAGGAGATGGAGGGACGATCTCGACACTTATTTAAACATGTGGCCTATCGTGGCCGAGGACCGAGAGGAGTGGAAGCGTAAGGGGAAGGCCTTTGCCCAGCAGTGGGACATATGCAAGGCTAACTAAAAAAAAAAGCATATATATATGACGGGCGTGTTGTGATCCTAACTGCTGAGCGATTTCGGTTCGATTACCACCCACGACAAGTAATTGTGTGATGAGCATGATCATTAATTTGTCTGGATGTAATTTATCTATAACATGTATGTATTTAGAAATATATAAGTATGTTTATCAGCAGTCTGGTTACCATAGTACAAGGTTCTGCCTAGTTTGGGATCAGACGGCCGTGTGCGAGATTTGTCAATTTATTATTATTATATAAAAATGTCGTGTCGTGACGAACTCCTAAACTAATGAACCGATTTTAGTTAAATTTTACATAATTTGTGCTATTTGGTCCAAGAGAGATAGAATAGGTAGTTTATTTTTTATTGCAGTTTATATATAAATTACACCCAGACACAGAACAAATGATCGAACCATTAATAGTGTCACTATTACCAAAGCAGGGCTTAGTACAGTTCAATTAAAAACACTGTGGTGATATTACCTGTCGATAAAGATACATTTCGGGAAGTCTATTATACCGATAATACTAATTCATTTAACTTCAAGTAACCTAGCAGTAACTTTATCAAGGTAAAGTAACATTATTATACTCGTAGGTTCAAATATATTATTTTGATTAGGAATAACATTTATATTTTACACTATTCTTGTCATGTCAGATCTGAAATGTATTTAAGCAAGCCAGATTAGCAGAGGTAAATCAATCAGTGAGCAAATCTTTTGCCCAAGCGTGGGAACAGTTAGTAGTACCGCTCCCACCCTCTGGTCGCCGGAGGGATGATCAACCCTCCGGTGTCAACTGGGGAATTAATTGCAACTTATGCTCAATCATTTACGTGTGGGGCATTTAGATGTTACTACGCTTAAATACGCTGCATTTACTATATTATTGGTATAATTTTAGGATTTTATAGAATTTATTACTAAAAATTTTAAACACCCCCGACTCAATATCCCAATAATACCTTTTACCATTACAAAAGAGCTGATGATCTTCAACGGCCAAACAGATTTTGTTGAATTATAGCTAAAAACACTCCGGATCAAGTCTCAACCACCTTTCAAATAAAAAAAAAGAAAATGGCTACGATATGATAAAACTGTAAATTGAATTTTAACGTATACCTAAAGTTAAAAACAACACTGTAAACATTAATCAAAACAACAACAAAAAAAGTTCAAAATTAAAAAAAATGTGGTTTTTAGAATCTAAATTTAGACTAGATCAGACGCTTTTAGACTAGGTAATGTATTCAGTCAAGTGCTAAGTGTTCTAAAAATACAATTGATGTAATTATATTTTTAGAACACTTAGCACTTGACATTTCTGTTAAGTAAAAGCTCAAATCTGACATGTGCGTCAAAATATGGTAATCGCGAATAATAGATAAAGAATGTTGTTAATAAGTCGTGAAAGAATTTGTTTCCTATCAACCTAGTGAATAATCTAAGCCACCTTTGTTGGGTTCTAGCCACTATTTTTCTGCATAAGAGTTTTGTCTTTTTGTCCTCCTTAGTAATAAAGAATCCAGAAGAATGTAACCCATGCTGCCTCTATTTCTTTAAAAAAAAATGAGACACATTTCTACTTCCTTTATAATACTACCTACCCATTTCTACGAACCTTCACACAACCTATAATTACCTTTTTTAATAAAAAAATCCAAATCTACATTCGCAGCTCCAAACCACGCATGTATTGTGACGGTGACAAGCGGAAGTGATCTAACGCAAAGGGTTGCAACACCTGCATGCGCAGCAAAGACCAAAAAACGTTAGGAAGGAAGGAGGAAACGAATACTATTGTTCGATTGAGATATCATTTTATTTAATTAGAAAATTTGGTTTTCGAACGTCCGCCTTCTAAATTTAAATAGTGACATGAAAAGAGATAAGAACATTTTATTTAATTAGAAAATTTGGTTTTCGAACGTCCCTCTTCTAAATTTAACTAGTGACATGAAAAGAGATAAGAACATTTTATTTAATTAGAAAATTTGGTTTTCGAACGTCCCTCTTCTAAATTTAAATAGTGACATGAAAAGAGATAAGAACATTTTTCTTGCAACTTAACCCTTTTTTTTTGTCTTTAAAAATTACAGCTGTCTTGAAAATGTTTTATTAATTATATAATTTTCTGCTTTTTGTCTCATATGATCTTTTCGACTATAAATCGTTCAAGTTTCCTAATTTTTGTCATTGGCAATTTGCAACATCTTGTAATCTCATTTGAAGAACAAATAAATTATATACGATTTTCCTTTTAGCATCGTTAGCAGTATCAGCAGATGAAAAGTTTGTCTACCTCTGTATACTTACAGAGGTAGACAAACTTTTCATCTTTATAAAATTGTATAAATATATAAAATATATTGGAATATGCCCAACCATTTTAATTAGGTATAGTTCCATACAAAATATTCATCTCCTTCACAGTCCTCTTTCATATTACTTCTTACTATTAAAATTTCGTATTTATTATGTTCTTCTTTAGAATTGAATAAGACCAGAAATAACGTACTGTAGTGTATTCTTGACAATTTCTAGAAATGTCACGAGTACTATAGCAGGCTTACTTTAGACCTGTATTTCAAAGAAAAGTACAACAAGTTTTCAAGACAACTGCATAAACCCGTTCAATTACAATAAAAAAATATGTGGCATTATAAACAGTTTCCTTGCACCCTTTGCTCCCCTGGCCCGGTGGCACACTGACTCTGCCAGAAAATTAAGACCCCTACTTCATCAATGAATCATCTCGTTTAGGAACACTATTGTAAAGCACCCTATCGATGTAAAGCTCATCTTATATTTGTCTCCGACCTTACTTGTCGGAAGACGACCGGAAACTTGGGGTTCCCGTTATGAGTACAACTATTTTCTTTCCTTGTTATACTTTTGGAATAAACTATGGCCGTCTTTTTCAAGCAGTTCTTAGGGGAGAAATCTAGGGGTTGTTTTGAATGAATCGGAGCACTTTTTGTATTTTTGATTTCGTTTACGCATTGTCTATTTCTTATTTATAAGCAAAACAACATCTGCAGTGTCCGATAACACTTATTCGGTTGAGCGAAAATTAGCATTTGATAAAAATTTGGAATTTGTTTGTGCCAAAGGCTGCGCAAAAAAGTTGTAATATGTAAATTATTCTAAACTAAACATGTCATGTATTAGAATTATAACTTCATTGAGTGCTGCTAGATATTTAAAATAGGCGATTGTATCCACCCACTACCTAGACGTGAGACAGCCCTGTGCCTTACATAACAATGTCGTAAATAACTTTCGAATCTTAATATATATAATTTGCATTACAAATTTATATCTATACTAATATTATAAAGAGGTAAAGTTTGTATGTAGGAGGTAGTCTTAAAAAATATTGATCAGATTCTGAAGATTCAAGCACTAATAGGAAGAAGCTGCATTACCGCTAAGTTCTATAGTTGCTAGTATTTTATATACTAAACTACTTTTTCATCTTTCCAGGTTTAGACACGTTCGCCTATGATCCTCAAAGGTACGCAATGGATTACCACAGCATCGGTTTCCGGGAATGCGCTGCTGAAGTTGCCAGATACCTCGTCAGCTGCGAAGGTCTTGACATCCAGGATCCTTTACGATTACGACTAATGAGCCACCTGCAATGCTTCGCTGCTCAGAGAGAGCTGGCAGCTAAATCTGCAAACTGGGGCTACCCTCAATACCCTGCAGCTCCAGTGCCTCAACCGCAACACGGGTATACTGATTTAGGAGCTCCAAGACAAGATGCACCTGTGACTACGGGTACAACGACAGTAGCTGCTCCTACAGCAATTGCTGCTCCCCTTACAGCTGCTCCGAGCTACCCTCATTATCCACCAGCACCACCTGGACCGCCTGGACCACCAGGACCGCATCCTGCACCCCCTGCTCCCCATTACCCTACTCCGTATCCTCATCATCCACCTCATCATCAGTACTCGCAAAACAGTTCAAAACCCTACAGGCCGTGGGGGGCTGAGTTGGCATATTAGATTACTTTAAGTAAAGTTATTGGCTTGTCTTGTTAGAGATGGGAAACTACATTGAGAGAGCGATTTGCCTGAGGACAGAATCGAAATCGATCATTAAATTATAGTCACCATAGTAATATATAACATAGGCAAAAGAAAGTCTCTTGTGAGTGTGAGCTTCTTTTAAAGCTACGTTTATTAATATTTAGCCGAATTTAGTCTAGCTGTATTTTTAACGATATTTTAGTCATTAATGACGTCATAACATATTAATGTAAAATATATGTTATTTTAATATTTTACATTAATATGTTATTAACTTCAAAATTTGCTTAAGTTTTATGGCACCGTCAATAGAACTACTAAACAACCATGACATACTGGATTTGAGCATTTTCTCGATGTAGTTTTCTCATTTCATAAGAACTGTTGTAAAGGATCTCAGAGTTTAATTATAAATCTAAATTATAAAGACTTGCACTGTTGTATGTCAAATATTATTTTCTAAGTTGTGTGATAGTTATATATTATATTGTACAAGTTTATCGACAGTCACTAGATGTATATATTGGGACCAAAAAATAAGCTTTAACTTGTCCTTGTGAGTCCCTAACGCCCTTTGAATGGATCTTACTTTGATGTGAATGGCAAAGGGATACTTGGACACAAGCAAATGAATATATGTATAAGGAGAAAATAACGAAAAAAGGTTGTGAATTTAGCAATTTTTTGCTACTACAGTTGCATATGTATACGTGGGATTGTATACTTAACTATTTTTAAGAAGATTATTAATAAAAAAAAAATAGACAATTACTATAAAGGGACATCACTAAAACTATATGTACATATCATGTAAATAAGAAATCGCTTCAACAAAAAGAATAATAAATTATTTTCAAACAATTAAGTGTTCTTATTTTAAAACGCACAGGTGTATAATTAAAGTGATGTAACACGTAACGAGTTTGCCATTTGGCGCATAAATTACGATAGACATCGCACAGGTGTCACTGTACGGGTAACTTTGTCTATGGCCAGATGTCCGAAGCGAGGGTCAACACATTCAATATGCGTCCCACTTCAATGATCGTATGGGATATCGCTACCCCTGTGGTTCCCACGACTTACTTCTCACTCTAACGCGTGCTTTAAACATCTCCGTCTCGTTTCCCTGCTCTACTTCCGTAGGAAGAGCCAGGGTGCAAAAACGCGTGGTTTTTTTGAGCTCGTGTGTGTGCCGTGTGGCGGTATTTTTTAGGAAGTGGGTGTACTACTTTTGATTGGTTTGAGATTTGAAATTTTGTACAGTTTTTTTTACGTTTAATTTATTGTCATGGATTAAATGGGGTCTGAAGATTTGAATTGGTTATGCTTTTGAGGTTGTGGTTAAAGTGTGGAAACACACCTAATCAGAAGTCACGGCTCTTCGCGTAAATCAAAGCTAGAAATATGACATAAGATAACACATAGTACACATTTGGAAAGAAAATAAGTGCTAGACGATAATTATAAAAACTTAAATCAATCAATTAATTATTTTCGTTAGTCCTACGAGCACTAAATGTAATAAATGCATCAATTGAACGTAAAATCAGGGGGCTATTGTCATCACTACATATTATAAAACAAAGTCCCCCGCCGCGTCTGTCTGTCTGTCTGTCTATCTGTTCGCGATAAGCTGAAAAACTACTGAACGGATTTTCATGCGGTTTTCACCAATAGACAGTGATTCATGAGGAAGGTTTAGGGTTATAATTTGTTAACATTTTGTGTAAATTGGTTGAAATATGATCATGATTGTTGAAGATGTCTCTACTACCCGTGCGAAGCGGGTTGCTAGTATTTTATTATAAAAAAAAATTAACTATGTGGGTTCTGGTATAAGCTTAGAAATTTGTAGACGTAAAAATTTACTATTTAAACTTTAATATTTACTTAATTAATATTAAATTTCATCTCCTGTTTTCTACTACTTTAATACTAGTTAATAGTCTGAAGAAGTATTCGAGTGCCTGTGGACCTTAAACTATCGCGGTTGCTTCCAGAAGCGGTTTTAACTTCGCACTTAGGACCAGTAAAATTAGGTACTGCACCATTTGCAAAGAATTCATCTCCGTTGACATCCAAGTTATCGTAGACCTACGTTACGTTTCTATCATAGTTTTCTCAAATTACTGGTTCTTAAACCGTATATAAAAAGGGTTTTACACCATCTTTATCAGCCTTTCTTCGTCCACATCTGGACGTAGGTCTCTCCGAACGTACACCTCTGAGCTCAATAATCACATCTCCTCATCCAGTTCTTTCCCTGCTGTTTTGTGCGGATCGTCACTCCAATTGTCCGCAGGGTATCCTACACTTCGGTTCCCTAGACTCGGTTTCCACTCCACTCCACTCGCCTACCCCAGTAGTTATCGAAAATGTTAAAAGGGTTTTACATAGTCAGCAATATACATGTAACACTTCTAGTGTTACACACGCCCCTAGGCATACAGTGACTCATTTCTATCAAACAGGGCGATAACTTGTTAGCCAGCTCATTGTTACTCAACACTGTAGGTAATTAGTCTCTTATTTAACCATCTACAATGCTATTCTCCACATAGAACAATAATCCGCAAAGCGTTTATTGTGCTAGTGGCAGTAACGTACACAAGAAACCTCCACCAATGTTCCAATACATAAAATAACTATCAACGCGTGAATGAATAGCACAGTGTGATAATAATACATGGAGTTATTACAATTCGTAGTGTAAAGCTCAACGTGTCTCAAAGCACTGAATAGCGGTAAGGCATTGTCGCACCCACATATTGTATTGGTATATACAAAAGCCTCGGTGAAACACTGAAGAGTAACAGGTGAACCCAGTTATATAATATACACATGAACCCTACTCCATATATATATATATATATATATACAGGTGTATATGAAAATAAAACAGTTACTTACGTCACTGAAAGGACATGACTAGCATGCAGTTGCAATAAAAAAAAATGAAAAAAACTATCCGTTTACAAATTAGGAGTGTTATGACCGTTTGAATTTCCAGGTACTTTACCTCGGTTTCTCATATAAGCGGGTGGAACGTATAAAGTTAAAGATTTTAAATCGTACGTATTCTTTAATTAATTAATTCTTTATTTAATTTGGTTTATTGGTGGGTAGGTATTGAGATAAGGAATTCGAGTGTGTGCATAACTCAACAAATTTCTAGGGGTGCGAATTATAATAATAATAATAGTTATTTTGTTTAATAAATATGCGTATCATTTCGTTTGTCTGTTTCTTTGTTATGTAGTACTCATAATTAGGTATGTATTCTCTGATGTTGTTATATAGAAATCTGATGACAGCATTGTAAAATTGTATTATTAAAAAAAAATACAGGATTAATTTAACTTAAAAAAGAATACACAGTTTCTTATTTCAAGTCAATCCTGTATTTTTCAAGCCCATTCTACCCAACCGTAATGTATTCGGATGCAGTAGGAGTAGGTCTACTCGAAGCACGATATCTAGGCAGACTTTAAAAATAATTTATTACAAAACTTTAGTTCTTAGCAGAGCGTGGTTTCGATCCACGGACCTCTGGGTTATGGGCCCAGCACGCTTCCACTGCGCCACTCTGCTTGCGATGAAGCAAGTGAAATATCACTTCTATAGTGTGTGTGGCTGACGCAATGATGTTGCAATATCAGTCTAACAGTATAAAAACCTTCCTGCTGTATGAAGTCTAATTATTGCTATTCTTCTGTGTAATATACATGAATTAAAGAACATAGACTCTGTTTATCATAGGGGAAACCAATTGAAAGAGATAGCTGCTTATCCCGGCAAAGACAAAGTACATTTTTCGGGATAAAAAGTTGCTTCTTTGACCCACTTACTAATACAAAAAAAAAAGTTGTTTCGTTCTCTGTTCCTGCGTAAGGGAAGAAGAAGAAACCAACAGTCCAACAAATACACATTACCACTTGTAATATAACAACCACACTAATGATATAAAGCAGAAGAGTTTTTTGAACTGAAAAATTCTTTAGGCACGTTGTGCACTTTTGCTATGACAAAAAAGCACTAGAGGGCGCTAATCTAACATTGAGTTCTGTCAGCTCCTTATTAATTAATCTTTAAAAATACAATTAGTTCAATAAAGTACTTATTGTGTGCGCAATTGATATGGTAAAATAAACAAAAACATAATTGTAATTAAGGTGAAAATATATTACGGCTATAGTGCTCTATAGCGAAAACCTTTATTCAAAATTTCGTTGCGAGACACGTCGTTTTAAGTTTTGCTACTGCCTACTTTTTTTCATTGAAGGCGCTAATTTCTGAAACTACCAGCCAGACTAGAAATTTTTTTACATTTCAAAAATATTTATAATTAGAGATAGTATCCATTTATATCTTTTTTTTTATAATAATAACTCCACACATCTCACACACGGCCGTCAGATCCCAAACTAGGCAGAGCCTGTGCTATGGTAACCAGACTGCTGATAAACATACTTATATATTTCTAAATACATACCTACATATTATAGATAAATTACACCCAGACACAGAACAAATTATCGTGCTCATCACACAATTATTCGTCCTGGGTGGGAATCGAACCCACGACCTCTGGCTTAGCAGTCAGGGTCACTAACCACTAGACCAACAGGCCAGTCCATCATTATAAGACCATTATAAACTTTGCCACAACCTTTATTCTTTGGGGGCTAATATTTTTCAAGAAGAAGTAAGCATAACTGTTTTTGACGTGACAACGTCTTATAATTCGATGGAGCCGGCTTTTATTTGCTAGGGAAGTTCCGGACTCTTACGTTCTTTCAAATCGTAGTCGGTGGCATGGTTTCAAAGAGTCACATGAATTGATATTGACTCACATGTTGGCACAATTGCATCAGCAGTACTGGCTACTAAATAAATATTTCAACACGCTTATAGCAAGCAGAGTGGCGCAGTGGAAGCGTGCTGGGCCCATAACCCAGAGGTCCGTGGATCGAAACCACGCTCTGCTAAATAAGTTTTTGTTTAGCTTTCACTGTATGTTTTTTGGGTCAAGTTTAGTACTTAATAAAAAATTTACCTCCTTTTTGTTAACCGATCGATTAGGTAGGTATTTGGTACATCTTTACACCTTTCTTATGACAATGCAATTATGTGGGTTTAGCATCAGTGTAAATCCAAGATTGCCAGCCAAAAAAATTTGGATTAAATTTTTTTTTAAGACCAAATATGGATATCAAATAAAAGGGTTTGACTAGTAGAATACAGTTCGTGAGTAAAAAGACATATATTAAGTGACTAAACCAAAAACTAATAACTTGAAAATAAGTAAAAACGAACCATAATTTCTAGTCGTGGGGCGTAGGGTAATTTGAGTAATTGTGTAATGTATGCTACGCTCCACGATTTTATGTCCGTATTATTGTTTAGCTTTTAGTGTCTTCATCATTATTATTTATTTACAATAAAATTGTGTAACTTTATATAAAATAATTTTAAGAAACTGTAACCGGACTACAAAGAACGAGACTATACACAAAAGAAAATCAGGTTATAATTTTTTAAACAAAATTTTCTATTTTATATTTTTTATTGATAAATGTATTACTTGAACAGGCGCGCCGTACGTATTTAAACATATTTATTTACTTAGACAATAAAATATTTATACATATGTTTGTAATGTGCTCGTCAAGACCTTACTTTTGACACCAAACATGTCATGATTGTCTCAATTAAATTTTTTTTCATGTAAGATGTACGTATAAAGTAAACCATATTAAATTTAGTTAGAATTTGTATGGCCTATGTCACCTGGACTATTATTACAAATCTATCGATACCTCATTCATCAAGATCGGTTCAGTAGTTTAGGCGCTACGGTGGAACACACGTAAATAAAAACATATTTACATAGACTGCTAAAATCATTAGCCTTCCTTTCGACTTTGCCGTAGTCGGGTAAATAAAAATATTATTTTATTTTATTGTATAATTTGTATCCAATTTATAACAAAATAATAGCAAATTAAGTAAAGCCCACTGATTAATATGCACGATCTCATAAACAAAATGTTAATAGTCAGTGTGAGTGTAAATTGTCTCATGCCACTCTCACTCCACTCTCCCTCTTTCTCCACTCAAATAAGAATTCCTTACAAACAATGTTTTGTTTTACTCTAACAGTAAACTATGAGTAAAGTTTATATTCCGTTTTTTTTTTTTCATAACTGTAAGTCAGTGGTTTTGTAGTTAGTACTGAATAGTAATGTTTACTTAATATTTTATAAACTATGCACCTTAAAGCGAACGACAGGCCTTAGTTTCGCGAAAATAGTCAAGTACAGTTTTGCAATTTTTGATGGCGAGGGGAGTCACCAGTGGTCAATCTTTGGCAGTACACCGATTGCACCTTTGGTGTTTGCAAGTGTTTATAGGAGCAGGTAACCGCTTACCGCGCCAACAAGGCACTTGCAGGTTTTAGGCTTGCCGAAATAGATAACAATACTGATTTGCCAATTAATCGCTTTTAAAACTATTAATTCATAACAAATTATACATCAAAAAAATTAAGTCCCATAAAAATTTAGCAGAGCGTGGTTTCGATCCACGGACCTCTGGGTTATGGGCCCAGCACGCTTCCACTGCGCCACTCTGCTCGTCTCCAGAACATTGAAATATTACTTTAGTAGCCAACATAACTGAATGCTGATGCAATTATGATGATGATGATAGTAGAAGATTTAACACAGAGTTACCCGGCAAAATGTAACCGTAATTATGTTTCACTAGCAGTGCCCCGCGATTTTACTCGCGTAAATTCCGTGGGAATATCGGGATAAAAAGTAGCCTATATGTTAATCCAGGTCTCCAGCTATCTACATACCAAGTTTCATCGCAATCGGTTCAGTAGTTTTAGCGTGAAAGATTAACAAACATACATCCATCCAAACTTTCACATTTATAATATTAGCGGGATTAAGTAAATATACTGTGGCTGATTTTTGTTAATGAGTTGCAGTTATTTTTACAAGTCAACTGAAATTTATTAACCAAAATCAGTTACATTTAGGAGAAAAGGACCCAAATAATCTAGTAGTGTACAGGACCTGTCTGGCACAACACAGTCTTTTAAAAGAAAGGTATATCACCTTTCTTTTAAAAAGATATCCTTCGTGCGTAGTAGAAAATAAGAACAATAGTATATTACAATAAGTACCTAAAGGTAGTAAACAAACAAACTAATCAACACTCACACCATTAGTTAATGAGCAAGTCATATTAAGACATGTCATCACTGTCTAATAGATAATTATAATGGATGGGAGCCAATACGTGACGATGGCCATGTTTTTATACTTTCCTAACGCGTAGAAAAAACTAAGGGCCTAAGTCATCTGGTTGCGATACCCGATTGCCTTATAAGGTCCCCTATACGTCACGTCACTATCCATGACTTATCGGTTTTTTTTTATGGTATAGGGGGCAAACGAGCAGACGGGTCACCTGGTGGTAAATGACTACCGCCGCCCATGGGCACCTGTACTCAAGAGTCACAATTGCTTTGCCGCCCTTTAAGGTGGGAATAGGGGAAGAGGGGGAGAGGGGGGAAGAGCGGGAAGACGGGAGAGGGGGATTAGAGGGAAGGAGAGGAGGAGAGGGGAAGGACGGGGATAGGGGAGAGGGAAGGGTTAGGGCCTCCGGTAACACCACTCACGCGGCGAAAAGCAATGCAAGCAGTGTTTCATTGCCGGTTTTCTGTAAGGCCGTGGTATCGAGTCGAGCCGGCCCATACGTGCCGAAGCATGGCTCTCCCACGTTAAAACGGTTTTTGAAAGGTGCATTCAAATTACGTCAAGTAACATACATATAGTTTAGAAAAATTAAAATAAAACACGGTTTATCACCATCATTTCCAAGCCCAATCTGTTGGACTCATGAAAACTAATTATATGAGTCGAAACTACTACTACTAGACTGGCCTGTTGGTCTAGTGATTAGTGACCCTGACTGCTGAGCCAGAGGTCGTGGGTTCGATTCCCACCTGAGTCTGGGTGTTCTTTGTGTCCGTTGTTTGTATGTTTGTAAAGTCCCCCGCGACATGAGAATAATTCCTAATGCGGGGAGATGTCTAAAAAAAAAAAAAAAACTACATATGCATCCCAATCTTTTGAACGAATCATATGTGCCCAATGTCGCGTTCCAATAAACAAAAACCGATTTGTTTTGCTTACGGACGGTAAAATTTCCGTATTTTCGTTGAAAATTCAACGTAATTTAACAGTCCGTAAGCAAAACGAATCGTTTCTTGTTTATTGGAACATGGCATAGGTAAAGTAGCTAGGTTTCAGTTCGTCTTGCTAATAATGTAATAGGTACGTATGGAGTCCGATACTTATTTGTTTATCCGAGATAAGGATTGGTCTAATTAAATCAAAAGTAGACATTTTTTTTGTGAGCAAGAGATCTCACCAGTCAGACGGCTCCAATTCGAGCAGAAGTCTACTTTGCTGTATCTCAAGATTTACCTAGACCTTATATAACATTTAATCTTAATTTAATAATTAATCTAATGAACATATAGACTGTACCGTACCACCTTTACAAATAGTTTACTAATGTTAATAACTTAAATTTTAGATAATTTATATAAAAGTAATTGGTCAAATTAGCACAGATGTGTTAAATAATTAACATAAATTAATTAACCAACGATTTTTTAATACGCAAATGCACAAAAATTACACCAGGTTGACATTGACATATTTTCTGAAGGCTATATAGGCGATTATAGACACTAGCAAACTAAATTATATTTATGAATATGTTTGTTTCTTTATCGTGACTCTTTTTCCTTTCATCGAACTTCAAATCACAACGATTTTAGAGAAGTTTCACTTCAAAAACCAAGTGTGAAGTGAAGAAGAAGTGCCACAGCATATGTATCTATCTGCATCACTTATTCATGCAGTGTGGCAACGTCTATCACGTTATTATTTTTAACCAACGTAAAAACGGAGGAGGTTCTCTAGTCGACCTGTATATTTGCTTTTTTTATTATGTATTGTAGTGATGAGACCTCTCGCACAGGTTGCATACTCCTTCGATTGGAAGATTAACTCTTTACTACGCGAGAGGCATGGACTGGTGGCCCCAAACTCGAATTTAGAACATGTTCGAAATATTTTATGAAGAATAAGAATTGAAGACAAGTGAGTCGCGGAGAGGACAGAAGACTGTCTGGACGACTGACGTGCAATGTGCACAGAATAATTCAAGAAGTATTATTTATAATTAATTTGTTTGAAGTTATAATTGTTACACGAATAATCTGATCCTGATTATATCGCATAGTGCGTTTGCCTGCTCTTTTAATTTTCCTCCTCTAGATAGAACATATCGAACCCGGTTACCATAAAGCCCCAAGCTTTATACGTGGTGGAGTACGCCGCAGTTATTTTAGAAGAAGTACTCCACGCGTTACAGTATATACCTAAATATTTTTGGTCGGCGCTAAACAATACCTATACGTTTCGGCAAAGGCACACGCCCCGCATTATTCCTTTCGTCGGTTTAATATTTTGTTAAAAAGTTTGTATTAAGAATGAATTTACACATTTTCCAATGTATAGACGTGAAACAAACTGCGCATAAAATCACTCGCCCTTGTCTATATTATCCCGTGGACCATGAAATCCACATCAGACCCAGTCATTTACAATTTTGTAAAATCTATCTATACATCTATACAATATAGTTATATCTTTACATACATACACGTAGATATCATTGAAGTATCTGTCTGTGATCTTGAAATATATGTTTTTTCATAATCTCATATGGTTTTTTCCACGATACCAAAGCCAAAACACGTCTTTAAAATTTTTCGGTCTTTCTGTCTGTATTTCTATGTATCTGGGCTTATCTTCGAAATGGGTGGGCCGATTTTGCTGGGACTTTTAACTAGCGGATTCAAGACTTTAAGAACATATTATAGGCTTACTTTTAAAATGAAAAATCAAAAACCATATAAACAATTGATTGTCGTTGCTAATATGCAATGCAGTTTGGCAAATTTATTTTATGTAAAAATTATGCAAATTTTGAATAAATGAATGCCGAATTACCCGTTATAATTATCTAAGTAAGGGCCGCTTTACTCATGGATAGCTATTTTTCATAGGAAAGGGATGCTTCCTACTCCATTTTAGATGTGTAACTCGGGACTTAATCTCGATATTATTTGAAAGGTACATACAATACCTCTTGGTTACCCGACGTTTCGATCGAATTGCACCGATCGTGGTCACAAGTGGACTGTATGTGTGGAATATTATCGCGATTAAGTCCCGAATTACACATCTAATATGTATCAAAGTCGCGAAAGTTTAAAAACAATTACTCCTACTCCTTTGTCTTATCAAGTAGGAAACATACGCTCAATATTGTTTATAAAGAAGCACTATATTAAATATTGCAAGTTTCATTAACAATTTAAAAATCATTAATATTTTAGTTAATTATGTATTTTTTGTAAAATGTTTTATTTATTTTTCCTCTCGAACGAAGTAGCGGGCTTTAGCTAGTCCATATATACAGTTACAGAAGGTTACAAAAAAATTGGATTGACTGACAGGTGGTTTTTCAGGGAACCATAACTAGTATTAGAACATCCTATTAAGTTAGAAATAACGAGTGTTAAACTTAATTCTATTAGTTCAAAAAGATACATCAAGATATTTTACATCTACATACATATGTGTGGGGTTGAAGCCCTCTAAATAGTAAAGTACGCAATAAAGTTACTATTATAATGGGGTATAAGAAGAATTGAGAAATATTGAACATGTATGCCCTATAAGGCACAAGAAATGATTTCCACAAATCCATCCTATCCAATTCCTAATTCAATTAAATCTTGCTCGATTCGTTTCCAATGACAAGTCTATTTTAAGATTTTGCCAAGCTACCCGTATCCATACCGTAGAAGTCACAAAACAGTACCTCGCTAACATAATGCCTTACATATTTTCTAGACCGCAGGCAGAATTTTCATCGTGAATTTGAGGTAAATTCCTTCTCTATGGGAGGAATTCGCTCCTGAATGTATTATGGTATAATATAATAGTTGATGTTAATCTATTGTCTATTAAATTTACAGGTATCCAAGGCGCATATTTATGTACCAATATTGTTTAAAATAAAAATTATAGCAATATCTGTTCAATGATTGTTCAACGGCTTTTTTTTTTTTGTAAACGTAACAGACCTACTATAGATAGCTTTGTAGCATTCTAGAAATGGACTGAAATGTTACAGTTAGATCAAGTGTCGCCGGTAAACTGAATTTGCATCTATTTATAGCCAACGTTTTCAAAGTTCGAACTCACCTCTAAGGGAGTTGTTGTTGTGCTGCAGTTTAAATGAGCCTATGTTATATCGTTCGGACTAAAACTTTTCCCTGCATTTAAGTTTATTTTTCATTTATACATTACAGTTGTTAAATATATTAAAAAGGGTTTTGTTAAATACTCAATTTTTGGCCACAGAACAAAAAGAAATATTATTTACGTATTAACGGGAATTAACGCGATCACGAAAAGGTATTACATACCTCTGAATTGCCTGACGTTAAAAGTTAGTATAACAAAAAGAAAGTTAAACAACAGTCGGCTGGCCCTCTTGCCATTTTTTCTGGCTGGCTGAAATGTATCAAAATTAATTGTGTTCGAAATTTACCACTAATTTAGAAGGTTGTTCCGATAATTCTATTAATTAAGTCTCCTCACTTCAAAACCACAAACAGGGCAGGTGAACCGCCTCTCTTAGCAATAGGTTTGATGTGGTGGAAGTCGCGTGATTTCAGTTTGTTCCACTTTGACATAACCGCTTCGTCGTGCCATCTGTGCTTTAGTGCCAGAGGGTTTCCACACGGAAAGATTCTTCCAGGGTAAATACTTAAGTACCGAGAAAGTAGACGATATAACTATGAGTTGCAAAACAAAACTTGTCCAAAAGCATTTTGTAATCTCTTTCTAAAAATTACAGCGACACCTCGTGATGAATAAAGAGGGTAAGAGACCCTATTCGTCTCAAGTATACAAGGTTATCGTTGTATTTAAACAAGAAAGTCACAAGATACCTGATGTATGTAATTGCTTTCTCTCTGTATAAATCTTGAAGGTCAACGGCCCTATTCGAGATCTCGGGCATCCTTTTAAGTGATTAAACAGCGTTTCATGTGACAGGCATGAAGTGCTGAAGTACAGAAATTCCAGTTCCATGGAAACGACAATCATGAACGCTCATTCTTTGCTTATAATATTATATTGTGAGGTCAATGACTTGTCACGGTTATAGATAAATAGAGAGATAGAGTATACTTTATTGTACACCAAAAATAGGATACATACAACATACAATGTTAAGTAGCATACAATGGGTGGTCTTATACTTATCGCAGTCTATGATCTCTTACAGACAACCTTTGATGGACTATACTGTATATATAGGTAACTTGTGGTGCACATTAGTCTTACTTACTAACCAATAACATGTATACATACACACATACATAATTATGTACATACATACCCATATAAAAATATATACACGTAAATACAGAGAAACATATACTCGTACATAGGTATAGGTTATTACAAAGATAGGTAGTGATCCTTGACGAGTTTTTGGAAAATAGTTAGTGACTTTGCCCGTCTGATAGCTTCTGGAAATGCATTCCATAGACGTGCAGCTTGCACTGTAAAAGACTTGTCAGAAAAAACTGTGGAGTGGGTTGGAATTTCCAACGTCAGGTTTTCCGATGATCTTAAGTATCTATTATGTGTGTCGTGAATGAATGAGAAACGTTTCTTAAGGTAAACAGGCGTAGTAGGGTTAAATAAGATATTATACAGTAAAGAGAGGCTAATCGGAAGCCACTTGAGTTTGGTACGAAATTCGGAGATATGATCATATTTGCGTAAGCCAAAGATGAATCTTATACAGAAATTCTGGAGTCTCTCAAGTTTATCTAGTTGGTCCTCATTAATTTCCTCATTAAGAACAATAGGTTGTGCGAGTTCAATTTTAGTAGAAGTAGGAAGGAAATTGCGTAATCTTCTTAAATAGGCTGCAAAGGCAAATATTTTTCGACTCGTGTTTTGCATCTGAACACTCCAGGAGAGGGTATTGTCGATGTGTATCCCTAAGTTTTTTACACTATTGCTTAAAGGAATAGTGACACCTTCAAAAGAAATTTGTGGAAGTACTGAATAGTCAACTTTAGGAATAAGTCTAGAGTTACCGACAATTATGGCTTTCGACTTACTAGGGTCTTACTACTTATTATGTAAGAGAATTATAAAAAATATCCTTAAATCGTTGTTGAAGGTCACTCTCGCCAACGTTAACTTTGATTACAGGAATAATAGGAGTAATACTGTTCAATCTGTTGTGTGTTTCATCTTCATCCTCTTGTAAGATTTATAGAAACTGTTATCTACGTACTTACGTTAACATTATTCTGTATAGTAACTGGCTAATATCCTCTATAAACAGGAGGGTTGTTTCCCTCGAGTATTGAACGTCTGTAGTCGCGCAAATGAGCTAAATCCTAAAACAGGTATTTCCAGTTCACTTTGTTGTGTAAAAGCAATACTTACGTTATTGCTTTAACACAATAGTTGCACTTTAGTATTGCGGATTATATTTTGACAAAACTCCTCATAGTTATTTGTGTTTTACAAGTAAATATGTACTTAAATATAAAAGAGTGTTGAGTAAAGCAATTGTTCAGCTGAAATTGTTTACCGAAGTGTCGTGATTATTAGTGTAGAAATACTGATATTTAAGGTCACAAACCGGTTTCTAATTAGATGGCTTACATTATGTTGTAACCCCTTACGTTACAAATAGGTTAAAATAATAACACGGAGTTTTGCAATATTTATTTTTATTGTACACATATACTTAGGTAAGAAGACATAAAAATCAAACTATGATTAGTAATTATTACTAGTCTTTGTCACTTTTTGACAATGACATTATAATCCCACTAATATTATAAATGTGAAAGTTTGGATGGATGGATGGATGTTTGTTACTCTTTCACGCAAAATCACTGAACCAATTGCGATGAAACTTGGTAAGTAGATAGCTGGAGACCTGGATTAACGCATAGGCTACTTTTCATCCCGATATTCCCACGGGATCCACGGGAGTGAAACCGCGGGGCGCTGCTAGTGTAACATAATTCGGGGATGCCCCAATCCGATCTGATCCCAATTTAGGCAGAGCCTGTACTGTGGTAATCAGACTGCTGATAAACATACTTATATATTACTAAATATATGACTATTATAGATAAATTTTCTTCCTTTTCCCCTATTCCCACCGTAAAGGCCGGCAACGCACTTGTGACTCTTGAGTTACAGGTGCTTATGGGCGGCGGTGGTCATTTACCATCAGGTGACCAGTCTGCTCGTTTGCCCCCTATAATATAAAAAACCAGACACTGAACAAATGATCGTGCTCATCACAATTATTTGTCCTAAGTGGGAACTGGCTCAGCAGTCAGGATCACTAAATTACAATGACACCAACAGGCCTGTCAACTTATAGTTTAATTAGTTCCTAAAACGAGAATGTCACTTCTTTAACGCTTACCTTCTGTTATCACTTCCGGGGCTACTTTTCTCTCCTCAAGTAAAACCTAATGTCGACGAATTCTGTCTCCCCTGTTTGCTATGTGGTATTGGTATGCTATCTGCCATGGTAGATTCCTTAGCCGTGTGACTTACTCCAACAAAGCTTGTGAATTAACTATTATTATCATTGACTTATAAATTAAATATAAAACATAAACTAGATGTCATGTCAGACTCGGATATTTCTTTTTCAATACCTTATGAAATATCATGCAACAAAGATTTTGTGTTTGTTTAGCTTTCGCTGAAGCTTAGCTCTCGTAAAAAAAAATTACCTACACAATAATCGTTCGAATAGTGCAGGCGTGAAGATGTAACAAAGAAATAAACTCACTTTTGAATCTATAATATTGGTTAGAATCTTTAATTATTGGGGTATGTAATTTGTACTTAGATTCACTTCACCCTATATGCAGAATATTGTAGATTTCATTGTACCTTCGTATTCGGGTCATTTCGTGTGGCTGCAATGCGAGGGCATGTCGGTCTTAACTTCTTGAATGATTGTAAAAGTAACACAGAACAGATAAGTTAGGTAATACAAGTCAACACAAAATTTGTGTGTGTTGAACACAAACGTTAAGAAGATACGTCTCTGTACTGTTAATGATGACTGCAAGAATGTAGAGATTTTAATGAAGTAAAAGAATTTCTCCCCACTCACACACATCAATGTTTCCCAAGAGTGAGAACTGTCTTAACAAAAAAACATCTACCACCCTTGGCATTGAGTTCAGTGAATTTAGGTATTTATGACGCATGAGGTCCGGGCCCGTCCTTCAAGCGTAAGGTGTTTTTGCCAAAATTACTGTATTTCAATATTTTATAAAAACATTGTACTGCCAAGGAGTGTGTGTGTGCCAAGGAGGCACTAAGATGCCTAAACAATGTAGTCTTTTTTCAGTTCTTTACCCCGTACACTCCTCGCCATATTTTTTCCTAGATTTTTGTTATAATTTTGGAAATAAAAAGAAAATGTGCGTATTATGGCGTAAAAGTGGAAACATGCAACTTGTTGCCATGATATCGATGAACCTTCTGCAATGAATAAATGTTTAATTATATAAAAATAGTAAACTCCTAATGTTTGAACAATAAAACCACGTTGTAGAAAATTTTAATTAATTTATTTTTATGAAATGTTAATATTATATATAAGTAATTAAACCTCCGTGCGTCAATTGCAATAAAAACTAAAACAATAACATTACCTAGGTAATGCCATTGTGACATACGACTCGTTAACACAGAGATAGCTTCTCTAGTCTATCTCGGTGAGAATGACGAGGACAGAATGAGATGCCAGAAATTATCATATGTATTGGAGACTACATAATATTATATTAACAGTTACACAATTGAGATCAACATAAGTAAACTACAAGTTACAGGTATAGGAAGAACCCCATCTCTCGTTCTCTAACTATGTAATTAGATCTTGGATCTGCCAATTATATTCTGAGATTGATGATTCATACAAGTTTATGTTGAGATGGTATAGGCAAGTTGTATACCTTCTAAGTGGTCGAATTAATAACATCAGTCTTACAGTGAGCGAGAGTGAAAAAAATTTGTGAAGTTAAGTTTTCTTTTTATATTTAGCTACTTATATCGAAATTGATTTATTTACCGTGTCAGTTAAAGATTTTACTTATTTTATAATTCAAACTTCGTATACATACGTAAGATCCGTTACAACTCTGAGCTAACTGAAGACGTTATAGACATTATTGATGTAACAAGATTAAGAGCTCTTCCTAAGCTGTAACGACGTAAATAAGTTTAATATCCTATTATAATTAATCTTATATTATCACATAAACTTTGGTAAACCCGCAGGGACGCGGGAGGGATTGACTTCAGGAGTACCTACTATTAATCTAAGCGGCCTTGAATTTATCAATCTTGATTTATTGGATTTTAACAATGTCAGTCAAAGTATTATCAACCAAATCTTATATTGAGTATGATTTAAAAAACCATTATTTGCCATTAAACATTACGAAATAAACAGCTATAGAGAAGAACACAAACCCAATTACAGTAAATTAATATAATATAGAATGTATTTAGATGAAATGAATTATTGAGTAAGAGTTAGTAAGCTGTACATATATTCGAATAATATGTGTTCCCACAAAAATGTAAAATTTGATTCTTTCTTTCTTAATATTGTCATTGTGTGTTATTTCCAATATCACCAATCAATCCTTACTGCACGACACATCATACGTAAAGGCTAAAACGCTTCCAAGACTATAATAATTCAAATTTATTAAATCAGCCCAAGGGCTTAGCAACAATCGAAATGTAATTGTAAACTTGAAGCTTGGAAACATAATATCGTCTTGTTGAAACTTTAGATTCAATTTTGTATTAATTTCAACAAAAACAACAAAAGTTCTGGGTACAATACAGACATTGTCTGGGGCAGATTTATAGAATATGTTTACTACAGATTGTTTTTATATGTTAAACCAAAATCTGATAAAGAAATAGCCAAAAGGATGGCTTTATTAAATAAAGATAAGATATAGACACTTCTCTTAAAATTTTCAAAATATTTATTACAGTCCAATAATTGAATTCATTACTCAATGAGCAGTTATTTGAGGTCAGAGAAATGGATGACCGCGATCAATACAGATATTTATTTTATTTATTTATTAAAGTGGCAACTAACTGCTCAAAATGTATTGTTAAACCTTTTAAAATACAATAAACTACGTAATTAATTTTAGATACAATAACAAAAGGGTTTGTGTTAACTTTTAACCCAAATTGCTCACTAAAGACTACTTAATCAGGATTAAATGTAGCTTATTATAAATTGTACAAGTTCTTAATATCTTATCAAATTTATATTACATAAATATAAAGCTGCAATCTGGCTAGAATACATCAAAACTTAAATTTTCTTAAACTCCACAGTTAAGACCGCACCAAATTATCACACACGCTTCCAAATTCTCATTAAAACTAGCGTACATAAAAACTTAATTTACTTCATCGTTGTGAAGAAAAAAAACATGCCATCTCCATTTACTTTGTTCCAAAAAGAGATTTGAAACATGATATTCTCCTATGACGAACATCAATAAAACAGTATTTTAAACCGATAGAGGTTTCCTCCTTAATCAGTTCATAATGTACTGACGAGTTCAATGCTTTCATTGATCATGTTCTGGGTTCTTTCATCTTCTTCCAAATCTGCAAGATTTTGTTCAGCTTCGGCGTCATCTAGAAGAGTATATTCAGTACGGATGCTGCTGCTATCTTCACTATCATTTACGTTAAAATACGTGACAGTAGCGTAGCAGACTCTAGCATCAGATGGACTAGACCTTTCAGAATCATAAGCAGAATCGGACCTTCCACTTCCGCTGTTGGACTCGTTGGTACCATAGCTTTCAAGACTGTCGATTCTCGAGCTATTGTAGCTATTGTAACTGCTATAGTAAGAGTTATTTTCGTACGTGTCATTGAAGTTTAGCGGTGGGAGAGAAGTGCGGCAGCCGCAGAATTTCTGTATGTCGATATCGTTGCTCGCGTCGACAGTACCATTGTAGGAAGGTGAACGAGTAAGCTCGGGCGAGATGCGGTTACGTGTGTTTT
Source organism: Callimorpha dominula (assembly GCA_949752705.1). Lineage (NCBI taxonomy): Eukaryota > Metazoa > Arthropoda > Insecta > Lepidoptera > Erebidae > Callimorpha > Callimorpha dominula. The sequence continues at coordinate 1,186,994 of OX456992.1, read as the reverse complement.
TGCGGTTCTTGTTCCGTTTGAACAACTTGAAGGCCTGGGGACAAAGAAAAGTTTTAAATTTAGGGATGATTTAAAAAGGGCAAAGTTTATGCGCGTTTCAAGGCATAATTTAGTGTAACTAAGTGCGTTTTAAGTTTAACATTAAAACTTAGAGAAAATTGACATTCAATGTTTCACGTTTCATAGGTACAATACATTCATTTAAAAAATATAGATCAACACAACGTCACCGCAACAATAGGTGGCTTTGTCGAAAGTAAAACAAATAGTATATAAAAACCGCCCGTTTCCAAGTAGTTAACAGTGGGAGAGCCATGCTTCGGCACGTACGGGCCGGCTCGACCAAAATGATACCAGGGCCTCACAGAAAGCTGGCCGTGAAGCAGTGATTACATTGCTTTTCGCCGAGTGACTGAGGTTACCGGAGGCCCTAACCCTTCCGTTTTGAGTTGCAAGTGCCCATGGGCGGCGGTAATCACTTACTATCATAGTTGAGCCTTGTGACAAGAAATCGGGAAAACAAACCTAACGGGCACTCTTTTAGAAAACCAGATAGTTTAACAATATTTAGTGAAATAAACTAATACGGCATTGTTATTATTATATTGTGATAAGTATTATAGTAACTGATGCGCCTAGGAACATGAGACAGAAAGACGACCCCGACACAACAATTTATCGTTAATGCAAATTTGTCCCCTTCATGGGATAAATTTTGCAGCAACGATAAACTATCGTACCGGGATCGTCTTTCCCGTTTAAAAAGTCATCATCCAAACTACTATGTAGGAGCAATTCATAGGTAAACTTGTACTTACAGGCAATGACGTCAGTTCATATAACACTAATATTATGATATGTGGTTACGTTTCTTGGTCAAATTGCGAGTCTTGTTCGAACCACGTGAAGTGACCAATCAAGGAATATGTATTGGCTATAGTTTATTAAGGATATTTTTGTAGTTCTAATAAATAAGATAATGTTATTACGTCAGAATTAGGCCTCTATGGTAAATATTTCAATATACGTAATGCATGTATAGGATTTTAAAGAGAGGTAGTAAATACAGAATCCTCTTTACCTTAACCAAGCGTTAGCAGTTAGCGTTGAATAGTGCTTATGACCACGCACATCAGAGGTGCCTATTGCGTATTGCTTAGCCTATTCTGATCTTTATAGAGGTCTGGAACCCTGCTCAACAGTAGAAACCAGGTCGTAATGCTGTTAGTGTTCTTTTAAAGGGAGTTAGTTATCCAGTCTGACAATTTTTTTTTTTTTTTCTTTATTTATTTACAGGACTTTTAGCCGAGATATGTCAGTCCTATTGTGACAAAGCCTTGATTACAAATTCCTACGAATTTCATACAGTCTACTTGCGGCGTCTGAAAGAGGTGTTGACAATATACTCATGAATGAGCCTATGTTTTCTGACAAATTTAACGTCCACTGCTAATATAGCACCCAGACAGAAAATACATAATATTTTTTGGCCATAATAGCCTAACTTCTCGCACGTCTCTCGATTGTCAAGTCTTTGAGTTCTAGAGTTATTTTATAAAAGAGAATTTAGACGCGTATGCGTATGTGTAGATTGACGTCATAAAAGTGTCGACACTTGTTTTCAGGCGAAAACATTGCGTGCACGTGTTTCTAAATATTACAAAAGTAGTCTCACTAGTCGCTATTGTAATGTTTCGTTCGTGACTTATTCCTCAAGATCGGGAAATGTTAATTTCGTAAATACGTCAGCAAAAATAACTAAATACAGATTCTTCGAACCACTTTATTAACACACGCAAACAACTTTCTTTAATAAAGTTTCCAATTTTCTTTGTGTCTGAACTAATTTGTTTTGTGTCGCGTGAGTATGGTTTGTTATATTAGCAAATAAGGAAGGAAACTAGTAAGGTAATGAGTCAGGTGAAGTATTGCGATGTCACTGCTCTAGGTTTTACATAGAAGTAAAGAGAACGCCTCGTACGTACGTAGATTTTATCTCAGAATTTGTGTTGTTTTTTGCATGTGAGAGTTCCATATCAGAAGAAAGCAAAGAATTAATAACATCGTTGGTGTTGCAAGAGTATCATGTATTCACAAGTATGCTTGTCGTAACTTAGTGTGAGCCTTGTAAATTAAGGTAGTACAATAAGTATATTAGAACACAAAATGTATCTTTTTTAATCAAATCAGTACAAGTTGGGAATGCATTGGTAAGTTCTTTCGGACAAGAACATTGATAGTCTCAAAATACATTCTTTACAAGATTAAGACGTAGGTAAATGAAACCTGTTGATCTACTAGGTCTATTACATATATTGTAAATGGGCGAACTTGTATATTTCAAACTAACAAATGACGTTTTTTCTATGACATGCATTAAAACGGTGTTTGGTTAATTTATTTACAACGGAGTATTAAAGCCAAGTTATGTATTTTCACCTAAGTAAAAAAATAAATTGCAAGCAGTTTGTTGACACAGAGGATCCTTGTCAGCAACTTCGTTCATAAAACTGGATTTGTAGTTCATATACAATTAATTCTCTCTGAACTCCTGCGACCATATATACCACTAAGTTGAACCCCGAGTGACATCGCATAAATTCTCAGTTATTGTGTTAGGTATGTACGACGTACAGCCATGACACACGCCTCTATAGCAAACTATTTTACTTAATTTATTGACTACAATGAATACCCAAACAGAGCACTGACCGAAATGTAACTTTAATGAAAAGGTCATATCGCCAACTAGCTATTACTTTTTTATATGAGTTACTCAGACGCCCACTACTGTGACTTCTGTACAATAGAATGAATAGCAGATAAATATGTCACAAAGCAACAAATATTATGAAAGTCAAAATACTAAATGTAAATCAAAGACTATATTTAAAAAAAAAAATAGGCAGTCATGGGACTGCCAACAGAAGTGAAAATAAACACTTAAGTATAGTAAATATTGTAAAAAGTCGGAATTAAAATTTAGCCATTTGAGAAATTTGCTTTAACTAATATATAGATAGTTAGTATATATCAAACTACAGTAGTATCGCGCAAAATCCACAGATGGCGAAAAAATATTTTTTTAAATATATGAAACTTGGACACATTTTCGATCAGGGTCACGTGTACTGACGCGAGTTTCACATTTTTTACCCATCCCAAAAAGTGCACAACGCCGCTAAAGAAGTTTTCCCTTTAATAAATTAAAGTACTTGGAAACAAGGAGTCATTTAGGGATTCGAGCTCCGCCCCGTGTATAGACGCGACGTGAACTCACTCACAAGCATTAGGAATAGTGATTTTTGGACTACGTGACGTACAACGTATCGTATACGTGACGTATCCCTTATCTACCCTTTACTACTACTACCTACTATCTATCCTTTCAATATACTCTCGATTTTCTCATCTTTAACATCCAAAAGTGCCCGGTAGATGGCATGCTCGCTGAGTGGAATCAAGTTATAGTGCAAATTTTTTTATTTAGTACGGGTTATTAGTACACCTCTTCATACCCGTTTAAGGATACATATGTACCCCTATGTTTTGTAAACTTACATTTTGATTCCAGAGAACAAAAGGCACACCTCTATCTAATTGTGACCCAATGAAAATAAAGTCATTTTAGATAACACTGGCAGACAATTAAAACCTAGTTTATAAATGTCATAATTTGCAGGCATTTAGGACGATCGTAAAATAAATAATTATTCAGTCCACGTCTCTTAAATAAACAACGTGTAAGTATACTAAGAGATAATAGAATTAGGACAAATTAATATCAGAGGGTAACGTGACCATGTGAGGAATTTTATAACGAGTTTCGCGTTAGGTCATATTCAACTCACTAGTTAATAAGATAATTGTAGCTCAAATTTTATAAATAGCCAAACAAATTATAATTTACTTGAACTGTAAACCAAAAACATACATACATTACTCATATGCGGGATAATAAACAAGTTTTGTGAATTCGTCAATGACTTTAATGAGAATTTGTATTACTTTATGACAATTAATGTATTTTTTTAGTTTATATAGTTAGTTAAAAAAATATTCTTATTGATAAACTATAAGGAGGGTTCCTATTCCTATCTTTCATTTTCTAGTCCAGGTATTGAGACTAGAATCTAAGGAAAAAGAACTCTAAAGATGAAGAAGAAAATCCCTCAGGTTCAGTGTGTCGCCAGTACACATCGTGCCGGTGAAGCTCAGTTCTGAATTAAAGTGATACGAGTGACGGAAATCAGTTTAGTAATTGTAATGAGGTGATTAATCACATTAACCTTATATAGCGCGATTATCGCACGATCTTGAACGAGAATAGAAGTCATTACTTCCCGGCAATGACGCAGAGACAACACACCGATGCATTTAATTACAATAATGAACACCAATGACAAGTTGAGCTTATTCGTATCATATAAAACTGAGTTTTCGTGCGTCACACACTTCAAGGTTTTGGTCCTTATGTGTATGATAAAACAGGACAATACAAAGCATGGAAAAAATAATTGAGCCTTTAGGAGTGCTATGTACCAAACGGTGGAATAATGCCTTATTTTATGAAAAATAATCTTTTTGAAAGAAATGCAAAAAAATTCTATATAAAATGGTGTTACGTAATTGACTTTAATATGGAAAACCGCTTTTACCTTGAATTTTTCACTTTCATGTCCCGGTCGCATGAAAGAAACTAAAAGGAAATTTTAAATACATGTTTGTGATGTTTTTATAAGCCTCTTATTTTTATAAGCTTTATGCCCAAAATTTTTTTTTTAAATGAAATCTAATTTATGACAATCTCAACAGCTAGGCGAATTTACTAGAACGTCTTATGGTATGTACACCATGATCTTCATGTGTATGTATGTACTCTAGATAGATATATAGATAGATAGAGTATACTTTATTGTACACCAAAAATAGGATACATACAACATACAATGTTAAGTAGCATACAATGGGCGGTCTTATCGCAGTCTGCGATCTCTTACAGACAACCTTTGATGGACTATACTCTAGTGACGTAGATAGCTGTTTTCACATGACGGCGAAAGAAACTGTTATTCAAAGAGATAAAATGTTACCTTAACCCCAATTTGAAGCCTGATTACCAGCTAGCATGATCCCGTTGCGTATCTTTATTGTTTGGTTTAGTCAAACAAAGTTGTTATTGTAATGTGGAGCCCGGGCCACTAGGATTTTGTTTTGACTTAGATTAGAATCTAGATTGAAATCTTTATTTTAACGTGTTTAAATTGCATTGTTAATAGCATTCTAAGAAATAGTACAAACCACATTGCTGCTGGAGCTGTCTGACTTATAAAATAAACAAGATGGATATTTATTTATAGGGAACTAAATACATACATGGCACTAACCTTAAGTAATTTTTTTGATCTATGCAAGTTCAAAAAATTTACAGGTAAACATAGCAATGCTATTGAATTATCTTGTTAAGTATAAGTAAAAAACAGGAAAATTTTAGATAGATAGATAGATAGATAAACTCTTTAGTGTACAAAACATACGAAACTGTTTCAAGACATTCTTACAAACTAAAAGTAGTGACCTTGTACAATTGGCGGCCTTATCGCGCTCTGCGATCTCTTCCAGGCAACCATTGGATGGAACGAGAGTTTATGTAAGGCAAGAGGAGTTACAGTGTATAATTAAGAATGTTATCTAAGTCATTTTATTTGCTTATTATTATTTTTTTCTTTGTCAAATGCTTTTTTTCTTCTTCCATCATCATATTTGATATCAAACACTCATAGTTTGATTCATATTACCCTTCTCTCATACGAAATATAAGCTTTATTGTCTATTTGTAATATCAATTTGTCACTTATTTTGAAAGTGACAAAAAGTGAAATTAAACATTTTATTATTTCCTTATTAAAAATCATGGATTTGCCTAAAAATTGTGAGTGCTAAGTTATTTACAGGGTTACTTACTATACGTCCTTATAATGTGACCACACCTTTATGTAACACTCTGTATATAATGCAGAGAGTAAAGTAAAAAGTACTGAGAAATTATATTCCCATGTTATTAAAAAAAGAACCCTTAAAAGAAAACCAACTGCCACCAAAACCATTAACATCACATTTATGAAAATACTTCATTGCATTTTCTGAGTGTATAGGATAAAGGCGTGTGTGTTACGTCCGTAATTGGTATGACTAGAGTTGATGGAGAAGAGTGTATAGTTATGTATTCCAGCAGATGGTATATATAGATAGCAGTAAGTGATCGAACTCCACTCATTGCACACCGACATACCACTTACCATCAAGCGGGCTGTGTACTCGTTAGCTACTTTGATTGTACACCAAAAGTATAAAGTTGTGAGTAACCTTTGTCTATAGAAAGAAGAAAAGGGTCTTCCTTCCTCTTTTTTCCACAAACAGCGATCTTACTAAGCAATCATAGTTCTAATGAATTTACATAGGAATAATTAGGACGATTAAAATGTTGGTTTTCCTTAAGAATTATACGTGCACTCAGACCATTATTCATAGAGACAGACTTTAGGCAATTAACTGTAGTGGAAAAGTTGTGTTAAACTTGAATAAACACGTGTGCACTAAGGGTGACTGGGAACTGTGTGGGAACGGAGGGTGACGCATGCGCACCTGTCTTCATGTAGGGATGGTCATTGCGAATGATAATTTCTAACTAAGTAAACATACATGACCAGAGTGGGTAGAGAGTCATTGGATAACTTTAGATAAAGGCAGCGCAAGATCTTTAAGACAGACTGACAGACCTATGGCTAAAATAATAATGATGATTACTTCGTTACATCATGGAATTTTTGAACCATTTAAATGAAAAAAGTGACTCAATTTTCGGATGAGTAGCCGTGAGTTTCCATTGCCTGTTTTGTCAAACAGATGTTAAGCGTACCTACTCGTAGCATACATTCTGTTCATTACAAATTGTTTTTCGAATTCCGATTAAAATAAACGATTCACTGAACTCCAAACAAAGCTCCAATCTTGAATTTGATTCTAGAATTCAAATATTTAATTCACTTTTTGAATTCGAATCACGAATTCAAATCTTGAATGCTATTCTTGGACGGATTTCAAAAAAGAAGACTTTAGAATAAACGTTTAACTTAAACTCCTAGGTAATGTCATTATCAGAGACAGGAGGGCTATTGCAATAAATTAAAAGCCATCAATGCCAATGTATTTGACTCCGTGGGAACGAGGGGGTGAACGGCGCACGCGCACCTGCTCCTATGGCGCGTCACTGCAGCTATTTGCATGTTTTACAGTGTCGTTACTTTACAAAAATTAGGGGAGGAACATTTTTTTTCTGTACTTGTTTTGATTTCGCGTGTTTCTAGAAAAAAAAAGAAGGTATGATTAATAAGTGTGTATTTCTAACCAGAAAAATTCAATAAAATTAACGAAAATTTATTGGTGATAAAAATAATTACAAAATACAATCAAACTTTAAACATATCTAAAAGTGAGTCACACATGTCTGAGTCGAATTTGTATGTCGGACCAACCCCAAAGACCGACAGACCGAAGTAACTATTATTCTTATTTGTGACCGTACTAGAAAGAAAAGCGAACCAAACAAATAGTCTATTTAGACCACTAATCAAGCTTTTAATTAATTCACAATTAACCGTAAGTTTGCGTTATTGTATCAAAACGTATTATTTCAGCTATTTTGTCTCAGAACATGTGTACACCAAAAGTAAGTAATCAAATATAGCGTTATAAATATTACTGAAACGTTCTCATAATGTTTATAAATAAGCACTAGTACTATTTTCATAAATACCTCATTCATTACTTATTTAAATTTAATAATCTTAATACAGTTAATTTAATTTCACGAACAACACACAATTAACCAATATTAAATACCGTATTTTAGTACAGAATTTAATTAAAATTATCCACGTCTAAATCGGTATAATCGTAATTACTAATTTGCCTAGAAATGGGCGTATGTTGAATGTTGGTAGCCCCTCTTTACAACGGGTAAAGAGCACTCACGTGGAAATAATAGCAGACGCTACAAAGTGACCCATACAACGACAAGGGACAAAAGGACTTTGCTGAATGAGAAGACATACAATATATAATATAATATAACACTTGAATGTCTCTTTGTTACCAAAATATATGTTATTTTACACACAGTGGCCGGACAGTAGCCGGTCAACGTCTAGGGTCACACCCACACTCCCGATATAAAGGCGTTGTCGTAAGTTTCCGAGTCTCATGTGTATGTTATATTCTCTAACTTTTAACTATACATATATTATACTAGTCGTTCCCCGGTGTTCCCCAGTTTTAGTCAATGCTTTGCTCCCAAGTGCCATAGCGTGATATTAAACACCCTTAAACCTTCGTTAAGAAATAGGCTATCGAATTCAAAAATAATTTTATAAATCAGCCTAGAATCTAAGATCAGAGAGAGATCGAGTTTCAGAGACTAGTGCGTTCTACTGAAAAACAAAACTCGTCAGCTTTATCATCACTACATCAATACAAATAAATAAAATTGAAGTGTCTGTTTGTAATGTCAAAATAATAGTTTTTTTAAGCTGATACAGTTTTTTTGCACGATACCTATGCCTAAAAATCAGTTTTTAATTTTTCTGTCGGTCTGTCTGTCCGATTTGCACGGAACTAGCAGATAGCTGGTATTCTAATGAGTAACTTAGGCTACTTTTATTTTGGCAAAATAAATAGGGTTCCGCGCAAAATAAATAAATATGTACGAGCGAAGCCGCGCGCCAACTGCTAGTTATACATATTAGCATAGATTTAATTATTATTTAAACGTTGCCAGTACAAAAAATAAGTAGGTTCATTTCAATTAAGTTGAAGTTCTTTTGTTAAATGGAATGCAAATTAAGTATTTAATAAACAATGCTCAAATTACACGCGCAGCGTAATATACAATACATGATGATATTACTCACAAACATAATTGAATATATATAATACACATAAGTAAATGATAAACCATTCATTGTTTGGAGAGGGGCTCGCTGATCTATATAAATAAAAATAAATCGCCAAATGTATTGCTAAGCGCAAAACTCGAGAAAGGCTCGACTAATTCGGCTAATTTATTTTTTCATATTTTCGTTAAGGCACAGGGAAGGTTCTTATGGAGAGAAAAAACGTAAAAATTGCGAGGAAAATAGTAAAAACAACATTTTTCTTTTCCTATACAAACCACAGAGTAAATAATAATTAAAACACAGGTCCCCATCTGTCAAACATTTGACGTCGTTAACTTTTGACAGAACGAAGTCTGTCGGGGCAGCTAGTTAAATAAAAAGCAATTAGTGTACACCCTGATACACAGTACATTATAGTCTTCTCGTTATTATAATTTATATTGTAGTAAACTGTAAGGTATTCCATTTGTTACCTTTTCGCAACTAAACCTCAACACTGACCGTCTGCCTGACTCAACACCTTAAGACCAAAAGAAGAACATTTTTTTTGTTTGTATTATATAAACCCTGAAGTGATAGAGGATATTGCTTTCCATAAAACCGACATGGTGATGAAACCGACCAATTGGCCACAAAGCCACCATAGATTCTGTTCACAAATTGAATTTGAACAAACGGGTCTTTCTTTTACTAGTAACCTACAATTTTATTCTATGTACTAGTAGTGTAGGTACCTATTAGGCTGTATTTTGCAAGTAATAATCTTCAAGTACGCCGTTCTTTAAAACGTAATCTATATTAACATCTACGCCGAACTCTACAAATATAAAACCAGTACAATAACAAGTGGGTGAATTATACGCAAAAACGTTTTTGAGTAAAGATGTAATGCGTAATTCTGCCTTAATTAAATATGAAACGATGGATCTTATCTTCTTTGTAGGTTCAGGTTTCCTTACAAGGAAACTCTCAATAGAAAGTGATTTCAGAATTCAACTTAATCATACAATTGTAAATATCCCATTTTAATTAAGTTTTGTGGAATAAATATTAGCATTGGAACGAAAAACGTTTTAATATTGGATAAAAGATATAATAATATAATGGTGAGCAACAAATTGAGAATCCTTTGAAAATATTTACTTAGGACTGTTGATCATCTTATTTACAAAGCGATCAAAGAAACCAGCTACCAAGAAAATGTGTACATAATTGTGATATATAGCACTGTGCTATGAAAGAACTTAGTACGAGTAGAATGACGGCATAGATAATGATTCCATTGAAAAGTATAAAAAAAAAAAAACTGAAATGAGTTATCGATCAATATTTGCAATTGATTACCTACAGTAACAAAATTCTAACAAATGATAGTTTGGAAAAATAAAATGCACTTTAATAGACCTCTTGGCTTCATCATCAGACCATCGAGCATCGTCACTAAGACCAATCTTCTGGACTCGCCGAAACTCGAGGAGTTTACAAGCAGCTACTGAAGAATTTCACTATTCATCTCCTGGCTCAATAGCAAAAGTGGAATTTTTCAGTCAGTCAATTTTGCATCTTGGAGGTGATCTGATGATTGCATCAGATCAGCTCCAAGATGCCAAATTATAACATTGTCGTCTACACTACAAATACATACATACGAGTACAAAGTTTTATTTGAATTGAATACGACAATTAGAAGTTAGTTACAAGTGAAGTGATAACATAAAAAGCGCTAATCTCAACATTGAGTTTTGTCAGCTCCTTATTATTAATCTTTAAAAATAATTAATTCAATAAAATTGAAAACAATATACTAATTTGTCCGTTGAAGTGTTATCTTTACTTTAATAAACTTGTGAACTAAATACGTAGTGACAAAATTAACGCCACGAAATATCAAGGGATACCGAAATCTGTATGTATTTATGATGGCATCACTTTTTGAAGTGAAAACTTCTTTAGGCACGTTGGGCACTTTTGGTATGGGGGAAAAGCACTAAACTCGTGACCGTCACGCTCAGATGACATATAGATGTGTCTGTGTATATGTATATATATGTGTGTATGTGTTTTCACTTCTGACGTGCAGACCTACGACTGACAGTTCTTTTTTCATTAGGATCGATTTTTTTTTGACCCATCATTAATGGTACCACTAATACTATCTATCATCTGTCCTCGTTTTCCGGAGCGTTTCACTAACACCCTGTAGATACAGATAGACACAGTAAGACTATTAATGACTTTTATGATCACTTTAGATGCAGTATTTTTAACCCCCGACGCAAAAAGAGGGGTGTTATTAGTTTGATATGGCTTGACCGAGAATGTTCTTAGATATAATTCAGCTCTTTTGTAACGTTAATAAAATACCGCCGACTCGAAAATTGGGGGTATTTTAATTTTTAATTCGTGATTATTTTATAGCGTAAGTCCGTCCGTCCGTATTAAAGAAAGAACGCCAGAAAAAAAAAAAGTTTATATAAGTTTGGAAGTCAAGTCACCTATAAAGATTATAGGTGACTTGACTGGTATTGGTATTGCAAAGAAATATATATATTTGATAAAAAATCTGTTTCTTCGTGCCATTCAACAACGCTTCAAATAAAATATTTGTAATTTAAATTTTCCTCATATTACATTACGGTTTCGATGTGGTTTATTGACTAACTCTGACGTCAGAACTATTTTATATGAAGTAGTATTGTATGACCTATTCATGTATTTCTTTACTACCAATTTTGGTACACCACTATCCCCTCCCACCTCACGCCCATTTTATTAGCGGGTAGCAGGTACATAAACAGCTTTGTCTCTTATAAAACTCTGTTTCTCTCGTCTGCTCATAGAACTCCGGCAACCACATTCACCAGCAAAAACAAAACGACACGCTAACAGTGTCATTGAAGTTGTTAGTGATTTCAGAGTCGACGCTCTCCGATTTGAGTCCGTTGCAATTTTATTGTAATATGAAAAGTATAAATTTAAAATACTCAAAAATTCCTTCAACGATTACAAACGAGCTGATAATCTTCGAACGGCTGAACCTATTTTCTTGAATTATAGCTAAGAACACTATCGATCAAATCACCTTTCATGCAAAAATAACAACATCATCCTCCGCGCCTTTCCCCAACTAAGTTGGGGTCGGCTTTCAGTCTAACTACGATACGGCTGAACTTTGATGTTTTACGTGAAGCGACTGCCATCACACCTCCACAACCCAAGTACTAGGCAATATCGAAGTTCTGTAGTTAGACAGGTTGTCGGACTTTTTGGGCTCCAACTACCCGTAACGAATGCCACTGATGTTTGTATGGCACCCGGGACCGACGGTTTAACATGCTCTCCGAGGCACAGAGGGGTCTCAATATGTTAAGAATGGTCACCCATCCTAGACCGACTTGGCAAGCATTACTTAACTTTGTAATGTGCTAACCTACTCGGTTACCACTTAGCCACGAGCCCCTCATGCAAAAACAACAAAATCAAACATCAACATCTACAGACAGACACAGATACACACGTTAAACTTATATCACCCCACCTTTTGCGTCGGGGCTTAAAAATGTTTCTGTATATTGATCACTAGCCGATACCCGCAGATTCAACTGCTGTCCTAAGGGTATTAGCGTGATGCTATACAGCCTACAATGCAACGTTCCTCAAGAATTGGACTTTAAAATCCAAAAACCGTTTTTCAATCTCGACTGGAAGTTTCTAAAGGTTCTCACACCAAAAGAAAAAACTTTTATGCTTTATATATTAGGGTTGATAATTGTTATTGATTGTAAGTATCAATTGGCACACTCCCAATACTATCAAGCGGAACAAATAAACTCTCCATTGCCCATTATCAATTGCTTTTGTTTGTTTAAAGTACATTAACATTGTGTACATATATATTATATTTGTGCGGTATAATGTGCATAAATCATAGTGTGATTGTGGACTGCTATGTAATCGGGTTGCCCACTCAACTTTGAACTGATTTTCCACATCTATTACAATATAGTTTTGCAGTTACTTGATAGGGACTGAGAGTACTCAGACAGCCTGACCCCTCCGAGATTGTTTAAGTCAAAGAATAATAATAACCCCCGACTCGAAAGTCTCTTCAACGATTACAAAAGAGCTGATGATCTTAGAACGCCTGAACAGATATTCTTGAATTACATCTAAGAATACTCTCGATCAAGTTACCTTTCAAACAAAATAAAACGCACTTGAATCGGTCCATTCGTTTGGGAGCACATACAGACACACAGATACACAGACACGTAAAACTTATTATTTCGTCGGGGGTTAAGAACAAGGGGAAATTCTCATATGTTTATTTCATATTCAAAACGCACACATTTGCACGTGAATCGGTGTAAATATTCCAATATTTAAAAAGTTAATGCAGTCCTGTCTTGCTGTTAGGTATATTGCAAGGAAATGTTGCGGATCTGCGCATAATTGCGACCAATGAATAGATTTTCGATTGATACTAATAAATAAGCACGTGTCTAATACTTCCTTGCTGTGAAAATTCAACAAAACAATAACAGTTTTTTAATACCTACTAAAACTTTTAGCTTTTTACAAAGAGATGAAGTAGGTCGTCAATTTTACTCTTGTTTAAAAATCAAAAAGTAAAAAAATCGGAATGTCGAAAAAGTCAAATTTTCCAAATATCATCATCTCTTCATAATACGACCCGGATTCAAACCGCGGCCTACCGGCAGCGTTGCATGTGCCGTGATATATTATTGACGAGTACTTTACGTTATCTAAAAACTGTATACAATACTACTATACTATAGCTACTCCAACAGGACGGTGTGTGTAGCATACCTAGATAACGTTGTTATTGTGTTAGATAATGACAATAACAAAATATACAAACATTACATTGAACGATGTAACATCACTGCACTGAAAGATAAAATGTTACAATAATGGACAAGAACTCCATCCTGAAGAGAAGCCAGTTACAAAACATATTTTGGCAACACATTAAGGTCACCGATTATGCTGATTATGATAAAACCTAATTACCTTTTAAAAAGTAAACATACATTTGTCTATCTGTAGATAAGAAGGACATTTTATTCTGTTCAACGATTGCGCGGGAAAACGTTCTCTAATCTTTTTTTTAATCTGTAATGTTTGAAAAGCCCGTTAAATATGTTTGAATATTAATGTTACATATAAATAAATAAGGCATACGTTATTTTCTTAATAATATTTAACCACATTGAGTTGAATTAGCCATTAGTCAAATCAGTAACTTCATTTGTATGAACCAGTTTCTTTTAGAAAGAATGCAAAAGCAGTAGAACACATATTTATGACTAAAAATATAAACACCATTAATGCGGGATACGAAAATCACAAGTGTGCCAAAAGGCAAAAGTTTAAGTCATCTGTCGCGATTCGAACCAAATATTTAAAATAGGCTTTTTTTTCGTTTTAGTGATATGATCTCTTTTTCCAATTTATCCGTATATTATGAGAAAGCAGTTGCTATTAGATTAACACTGCACATATAGGCAGTAACATTGTGTCAGATAAAAATGAATGTGGTAGATAAAATCCTTCTATGGTGTTATTATTCTTAGATTTATACAGCTAAAGCCAAATACAGTTACAACGAAGACAATATTACTATAGGCAATACAACAATAAGATATAACGAAACTAAACAAATTTATGTTAATTTGCAAAATTATACGGTGAACGTACGTCAAGCATTATAAACTGGTATTCATTGACAAATAAATGACGCTACAAAACTGAATATGTAAATATTTGTCGTAGGTAATTTAAAATTACTAACGAGTCATTAAAAAACAAGAAACACGAGTAGGAAAGATCACTTCACAACACAACATTAAGACAAATCAACACCAAAACTTCTAATAAGAATCACAAATTATAAACAGAGCTAGTCCTCACCTTCAACCATCGCCTCCGTGTCTCAGTCAAGAAGTCAGAGAGCACCATCTTCAACACAGACAAAGTACGAAGTATATTTTACGAAATAACGCGTGCGAGCGGACTTGGCTCAGCGAACAAGCGTGCTCACACTATGGAACTCAGTGAGGGAATGTCGGGAGGACCGCACGCTCTCCAACATAACACAAACCCCGCTGCCCCCTGCCGCCTCCGCACCGCACCCTCCGTGGGGTCTGATTAAGCTCCCTCTGTTACAAATAACTGCGTACAGTCTACGTCCACCGTCGGACCTAAGGGACGGTCTGCGGCATTTTTGATTGCTCAATAATCGAATTGAAAAGGGTGAAAAACACAATCAACTAAATGATTTCAAAAGGGATGTTATAAAAGAAGTTTTATAAAAAAATTGTAGGCTTAATGCAATTAGTGAGAAGTAAATTATTATAAATTGGGGTTCTGAAAAGTTAATCTGTCACATAAATATAATCTGTCATCTATAACATATGACAGCTTTTGTCTAATTTTTTTTATCTTAAGTATTTTTTTCCGATTCTGACAAACTTATTTTGATAGCAAAACGGTAGAGGTTGCCACGAAACAAATAATTACATGAATCAATAAAATGTATATAAACTCAAATACAGGTCCATTATATTTTAAAATTGTGTAGTGTTTGAGTCTAGTTCTGTAATTGAGATTCACTTTAAAATGCCATAGACGTCATCAGATTTAACGAAGCCTTACATTTTTTCAAATTTAATAGCGTTTCAGTAATGATAGGGTTATTTTACATTGTGTATGCATCGAATATTGAGAATTCAATTGTAAAAAACGAACTAACAATATTTTAATAATAACTTGAGACACCTCACACATGGCCGTCTCATCTGAAACTAGGCAGAGGCCATACTATGGTAACTAGACCGCTGGGAAACATACAGGACGTTTCAGACAGGTTGTTACAAAAAGGTGTAAAGCCGACAAATAATTGATTTAGCTTGATAAAAAAATTAATCACGAAAGAAACATTTTTGAAATATTCTTTGTCGGCAAATGCTTTTCCAGATGTTGGTGCACAAATGCTTAATATGTTGTTTCGAAATCTAAACAACATATTATTGTGAATTTCCATGTGAATTTCAATGAATTTGTTTTTCTTTTTTCATGGGATTGGATTTGATAAATGGCACTCCTATATGCGCTTAATGATGGACACGGAAATTTTGTCTCCTTAAACGATGGCGGGAAGATGCTGCAGGTATCATTCTTCGGAGCATTCCCTATAATACAAGCGATAGAGAATGCAGAGTGAAGCTACATTTCTACGCAACGCCAAGGGGTCAAGCCGAACCGAAATATACTGGCAATCGATGATTCGAGTCGCTAAATGCTTTTTAGAGGCTGAGGAGAGAAGCTGGTACTGGGGTGCCCCTGCATAGAGATGAGAACAGCATTCCATATGCGGATGAACCTTATGCAGTTGTTTTTAAATCTTATTATTCTTAGTATTAAATAGTTTTATTGATGTCAGCCTTACGAAATACGAAAATATTACTACATATGTTTGTAACAATCTGTATATTACTAAATACATCCATATTATAGATAAATTACGGCCAGACACAGAACAAATGATCGTGTTTATCTTATCACAAAATGCTATGATTGAAAAAACAAATGCTTTACAAATGTGTAACCCACACCTAATCATTACATTAATACGAGAAGAGAATTCTTTGTACCCCCTTTTTAAGAAAATTTCGTGAACGTAGTAACGTGAATTTTGGAGTATTTACAGTTTATATATACAAAAAGGTCAGAAAGCTAAAATTTTTAAGCAATATGTCTTGCAAATTACGTGAAAACGGCTTAAGGAAATTACACGCATCCAGTATATGTGATTACCTGTCATGATAAGTCTATACAATGACAGCTCAAGTTATACTGGTCAATGAAAAAACCATGTCGAAAATCGACCGCCAGGCGATCCTTAGTTGTAGTAAATAGCTGCTAGACGGTTTAACTGGGTTTAACGTGGTAGGGGATAGTGATGACAACATAGTCATTACAAAGCCGGCTACTGTACCGCACCGCTTACTATCAGACGGGTTTTTTTACCTCACTAGTATAAAAAAAAACAAACGTAAGTACAAATTTTGGACAGTAATTTGTTTAGTCAGTCCTAGTTTAGTAGTTTACACAGTAATACCAATCTGTTCCCAATACCTGTTCAATTTCTATTGTTAAAAGTCTCCAAATATGGCACCTGACAATGAGGAAGCGTCTTATTAAAGAAAAAAGAATTAACCCCCCTCCCCCCGGTTCGCAGGTTCCCTATCTCTAAGTGAGATCAACGGTACGGTATGTCACAGAGATCTGTACTTTAGAGCTAAGACCTTTCTTGTATACCTGCTTACCTGTGATAATAATAAACTATCTGAATCTGAAAAACACGGCCATATACAGAGCCACAACTGGGCATTTTTTACTCTACATTACATTATAGGTAACACAACTCCTCTTTTGCCCGTCAGTTGGTCCTCCAAAGTTCATTAAGGAAAATGTCTACTTTCAACTGGTGAAGCATCTGTTTCTATGGTCTATAAAGGGTAAGTCTATGCGATTTTTCTATATGAGCAAAACATGAGAGATGTACTTCTTGTGTAGCAACGCCGGTAACTGCTACTACACAGGGCTCATTCAGGAAGAATGGCAATGACTGTCTTCCTGAATGCTAAATGCAAAACAAAAAAAAAAGTGTATTATGTTCATAATATTAAAGACACATGTGTACCTTGTACATCTTAATATTGTTTTCGTAAAGTGGAAGTAAACAATTTAATAAACCTAGTAGTTGTTAATTGTTTGGTGGGTACATGTTTGAAACAATCAAATTCTAGTTTGAATGATTGATACTCTAGTAACAATACGACCTCGACCTGATAACAAAGCTACCAAATAGTAATAATATAACGTTTCCCGCAGTTTCATACGTGTTTATGGTCACTGATTCGCTCCTAGGGGTCATAGCGTGATGTTACGCGTGCGTGTTGGTCTAGTGGTTAGTGACCCTGACTGCTAAGCCAGAGGTCGTGGGTTCGATTCCCACCCAGGACAAATAATTGTTTGATGAGCACGATAATTTGTTCTGTGTCTGGGTGTAATTTATCTATAATATGTATGTATTTAGAAATATATAAGTATGTTTATCAACAGTCTGGTTACCATAGTACAGGCTCTGCCTAGTTTGGGATCAGACGGCCGTGTGTGAGATGTGTGGAGTTATTATATAACCTTTCTCAGTGAATACTCTATCCAATACAACAATATTTTTTCAAAACCGCATAGTAGTTCGACAGACTAGCTCATTTAAACAAACAAACAATCAAACAAACAAAGTCGTTAGCTTTATTCTATTAGTATAGATAGACAAATATATACTTACTTAATATGTCTAAAAACGCGTGTGATATACCGCACTGATTCGTCAGTGGAGAGCGTGGGAGAGCTGATGAAACCAGCCAGTCAGATATCCTAACGCACAATTACTATTTACTTCACTTTATATTATTTTAATAAACAAAAATGAAAAAAACCCTAAAACCATTATCAACAAGTCCTACCTTGTTGATAATGGTTGTAGGTTTTTTTATAAAAACTATCTGCTACTCCCTATGACACAGTCTTTTGCTGATAATATTCTTGAACTTTTTACAACCTAGAAATTTTGCCACTGCCTATTGAAATTGTAAGTGATAAGGACTCCACTAACCATAATAGGTCATGTTTGTTATTGTTTAATTTTAAAGTCTTGACGTCGATTCTCTTTCCTGGTATAATCGTCTGGCAGGGCCTAGCGGTCGACAAATAAAAGTTGAATGGTGACGTATTAGAATTATTATGAAATATAATAAACACGTACATAGAAATATTTAAACGTTAGAGTACAAGAATTAATAATAGTTTTTGAAATTCATTGCATGCCATGCGCTTCCTTCTGTTTCTGAATCACTTTATGAGTGGTTCCAACTTACTCATACTCCCCTCGGAAACAGCACTTGTTTTCTGCATGAAAGACTATGTCCGGATGGTGTATGTCTCACTAATGTCCTGTGTATATCTGTGTGTACCTACGGGTAATTGTGTGAAGGACAGAAATAATATTCGCGGTCACCAAAAATATACTTTACTCTTACTGGGGGATTACAAAGCACAAGTACCGTTAACGGGAATCTAACAACGACTGGCTGGCTCCAATGCATCGCCATTCACCACGCTTTACACTTATTTTCAGAAATATGCATCAGCTTTGCACCTACATCCGTTTCTCTATCCCTTGCAACATGTAGGTATGCAAAATTTTACGTTGGTTATAAAATATTATGCATAGTTTGCCATACATGGAGTAGCACCAATATTGTGTTTGTGCTGTGACAAATATTAAGGCCGATTCACACGTATATCTACCTACATTTTGTAAAAGATTGTGTATTATGATTAGGAGTCACATTTCACATGAGCGAAGCCGGGTTTTCATCTAGTATAAAAATAATGCTCAACCTATGGATAACCATGACATTGATTTATGTTAAACAGATTAATGCCGCGTTTCTGTAATCATGAAACGATTCGTTTTGCTTACGAACGGTAATATTTCGTTGAATTTTAAACGAAAATTATACCGTTCGTAAGCAAAACGAATCGTTTCTTGATTATAGGAATGCGGCATTAATCAATAAAATTTATCAAAACGTCAAAACTTTTCTCACTTATCCGTAAAACTGAGGTAAACGTTATTTTTATAATCTAATTATATACCATTGGTTTTTTTAGTCGAAATAAATGCCACACCCACTATCCAAATTAAAGCAAGCTAGCAATATACTAGCAAAATTTTTGAATGCGTTTCTTAAAGATAAACGTTAGGCATGAAAGGTTACTTTTTATGTACATGATCAGCAGCTGTCACAAGCATTTTGTTTGTATGTATTGTATATACATACAAAAATGCTTATCTACCGTAAGCATTTTTGTATGTATATGCTGCTGATCATGTACATAAAAAGTAACCTTGTTAAATATCTCAGTTTATATAAACTAAGAGATTATTCTAATAAACGGAGAGGTAAAAACTTAATTTTAATAAATATTTTGACCCGTATTTTTTTTATGGTATAGGGAGCAAACGAGCAGACTGGTCACCTGATGGTAAATGATTACCGCCGCCCATGGGCACCTGTAACTT
Organism: Callimorpha dominula; assembly: GCA_949752705.1. NCBI lineage: Eukaryota > Metazoa > Arthropoda > Insecta > Lepidoptera > Erebidae > Callimorpha > Callimorpha dominula. Next base: position 1,166,861 of record OX456992.1, on the reverse strand, counting down.
AAGAGTCACAAGTGCGTTGCCGCCCTTTAAAGTGGGAGTAGGAGAAAAGGGGGCGGGGGGAAGAGTGGAAAAAGGGAGAGGGGGAGGACGGAAATAGAGGAGAGGGAAGGGTTATGGCCTCTAGTAACCTCACTCACGCAGCGAAAAGCAATGCAAACATTGCTTCACTGCCGGTTTTCTGGGAGGCTGTGGTATCGAGCGGAATCGAGCCGGCCCTGCCCATACGTGCCGAAGCATGGCTCTCTCACGTCAAAAAGTTACTGAAACTACTGATAATCTATAACCTAATTATGTATTATCTAATATGCCTAAAGACTGCAGTCAGATATCAATCACTGTTTTATAAATATCCCTTAATTTAAGTTTCCCTTAAATGTTTATCAATGCCTGGGGCTAGGTTGTTATGTTATTAGTAGGGCTCGGTCATTGACCTCTACAGCTCAGTGCGAACCTTGTTTGGATGCCAGTGTAAATTTAATCAACTGGTTTGTTTGACGGTCAAAGTGTTTTAATCTATTTTCATTATCAGCCATACCCAACAAATTAATGAGGGAAGGTTTTTGCTCACAGGGCTTTACAGACTAAGTACTCTTAGGACCTACAATCTTTAGGGTTTCTACCAGTTATCTATCGGAGTGTTCGAGCGCTGTTAAACAATACTTAATTCAAAGTTCAGTTGTTATTTTTATAAGAAGGTTACAATTTGGTTACACAGTTAAAAAGTCGAGAGAGTTAAGGCAAGGGACACATTGCCAACGCGTGCATACATATCATAAACTGCTCAGTTAGCACTGCTATGTGATTCCAAATCCATTTCTGTGTGTAAGTATTATCGATAGATTACTAGTCCCAAACTATTGTTCCTTGGTTCCCTTTATAATCGCGTTATAATCTATATATCTCAGGTATATAAATATGTAAAGAGGATTCTTTGGGGGAGTGGCCACACAAGGGCAAGAATCCTCGAGCGTCCTCGGCTCCTAGAAGCCTGTGAATGCCCCAGGAGGCTTCTGTGGTTCTGGAAGGAGCTAGGCTGGCGCAACTAGTCAGCTTATCTGAACGCATAATGGACCGCCTATGAGTCTAGATGCGGAAGCAAACCCTATACTAATACCTATAATAGGATTCTTTATACGCATTTTAAATAATATTTCGCAGACGCAGGAGCGTGAATTTCGGAATACTTAATGTTTAAGTACAGCAGAAGAGCAGAAAGTTAAAATTTTTAAACAATGTGTTACAATTCAAAAATTACGTGAATTGGTTAGATCAAGTTAAACGCGTCCAGTATATTCGTTGACCTGTATTATGATGATAAAACCTGTATAAAGATGCGCTGTCTGTCCCTTTCTGCCGTCAAGTATGAAACCATTCATTCCAGAATAGTTTCCGACATGTTGCATTAGATTAAGTCGTCTTGCACCTGCAGGACCACAGGCCATCATGTACGAAGCCCTCATCATGTTTTCCAGATACAAAACCTTTAGAATTAGCTTCAGCTAGACAATGATTTAAATCATTCGTTCGCTATAAATATATACAAGCATACATTTTAAATATCTCAGACTCCCTCTAACAGAGAAAGAAAAGACCTGATGATCTTCGGACGGCTGCACAATTTAATTGAATTGAATTATAGCTAAGAACACTTTCAATGAAGTCACCTTTCAAACAAAAACAATCAATATCAGTCCACCCGTTTACGATGTTGACGTTTACTATGATGCCACAGACAGACAATCAGATACACACTTTAAACCTATAACAACCCTCCTTTTTGCGTTGGAGGTTAATAAATTGTGACAAGATACTTTCCCAGAAATCATGCAGCAGTTGTGTTTATTACCCATAAATTGTTTGGTAAAATTATTAGATTACATGTCATCTTACATTTATAATAACTTAATATTGCACTTACCATGTTGGGAATGTTTTGACTACCAAACTGATAAATGTTTATAAAAAGGCGATGTGTGTTTCCGTTACATTAGTGATAAAACTTAGTGATTGATAGTTAGCTATATACGTATTCATAATATTATCAGCTGCGGTTAACTAAACTACAATGCCTTAACTTCAATATAAAGGTACGGTTACGATTGATCTAGTAACAATTATTGTAAAGTAAAACTGAAAAAAAAACTTTAATGGTGAAACGAATTCAAATCAAATCAAAATCATTTATTTCAATTAAACCACTATTGGTATTTTTGAATTGTCAGGAGTAGTAGCCAGTCAGACTAAGTCAGTCGTTAAGCTAGTTGCCTGTTCCAATTCGTAGATCCAGTGGAGAAGAACAGGCAAGAAACTCCAAGGACACTCTTTTTTTTTTTTTATTTATAGTTTATTTCAGGCATAATTGCCCATAGGATGTTACAAGAGTTAAATTAAATTACAATAACTAAAATTAATACACAAAAACATCAAATTAATTTCTCAGCATATAAACACAGCGGAATGTAACAGCCACTACTTTTAACATGTTTTTTACAAATCTCTGGTTACATTGCTTATATGCGCAAGTCAAATGTGAGGACAATATAATGTATTGTTCTAAACTATTAACTACTACTATATGTAAGTAACAGCAGTTTGGAAATGACCAGCCCCAACCAAAAATTAAAAAGTATTGCCATATCCATCTCCTGGCTTCTACATCAGACCATCGTTACGAAGCCAGATTGGACTCGTCAAAACGAATCATATGAGTCCAAATTCGAGGGGTTTACTAGTAGCCACCGAAGAGTTCCACTGTCCATATATATCTATCATCAACAGATCAGCTCCAAGATGCCAAATTATGGTATTGTCATCGAAACTACTTATACTCGTACATTAGAAGTTTAATTTCGGTACGACAATATTAGAAGTAGGTTAACATTGATTTTAAGGTTTTATTTACATAGTTAAATATATGTTGTGATGTTAAAAATATTGTAGTGGTTTCAGTAAGTACCTGCCGTCCTTTCATTCACATCCAAGGTCTTTTAAAATATTCCCTTAACAATATAAAATAACATAAATATGAATGTTTATAACGAATAATTGATAAAGTGGTTCAAGTTAACGACGAAGGTACAAGGTGGTGCCTTGACCCAAATATCACCGGACCAGTCCCTGGGGCAGCCGCGAAGGCTGTCCTAATGTGCGATAATATATCGAGGGTTAAAATTATTAGGTACTGTTTTATTGGATTACCTTTTACTGGAGGTCTTCTCACAGTCAACTCAAATTCATGTCCCTATTAGGCATGAGCTATCAAAATCATTTTATTCAATTGAACCAATTACTTATAGGTATTTTTAAATTTTCAGGAGTAGTAATCAGTCAGCCTAGGTCAGTCGTGATGATAGTTGCCTGTTCCAATACGAAGATTCTATGGAGAAGAACAGTCAAGAAACTCCAAAGTATCTTAAAATACGGCCAAACGTCGAAATTCGCTGTAACTCATTAAATTTGATAAATAAAATGTTACGTATCTTCAATAAATCTCATTTTGTCATCATTTATGTGTCTGTAATTGTTTTGTATTCTTTTTAAGTTTTAATATTTTATAGTGTTTTTTCTATAAGAACTCCGTAACTACTGTAAGATTTGGAAATGCTATTAAAAACGATGGAAAATTTCCAAAGAGAAAGATTAATGTAACCTTTTTATATACAGTAATATAATAATAATGTGTCTATTACAGAAATACATACTAATTTATATCCGCACTCAAATCCATTTCTTTATAAACACCGCCTTGACCCATCGTACCTTAGCGGTACTTAGATGACCCGATGGGCAATGAATAATATATCAAGGAGATCGTTCCTAGGGTCGGTGTAATAAAATGAATCGCTCATTTGACGCTTTGCTTATTTGCAAAGGTTTCTTCCAAGGTGTATAAATATGGAAACGTAACATACGTTAATCTATCTCACACTTGGGTAAGCAGAAGTATTAAGTGACATATCCTCTTTTCTTGATACATTGTTGTACAATCATAAAGGTATGCAATCCCAAAACTCCTGAGATATTAATCTCACATTACCAACTGTATTTGATTCCCATTAATCTCTGTTGGCCATCAACAGGAACAAGTATAAATTAAGAATAAAATGTACCCTCGATTCAAGAATCCCTTCGATGATTGGAAAAGAGATGATGTGCGAACGGCTGAACAGGTTTTCTTGAATTATAGCTAAGAACACTCTTGATCAAGTTAACTTTCAAACAAATCAAACTAAATCAAAATTGATCAATCTGTTTAGGGACTACGATGCACACACAGATACACAGACACACATAAACTTATAACACCCTTCCTTTTTGCGCCGGGGGTAAAAATCACAAATACTATATTTATGAAGTATCCACCTTATGAAGTTGTTGGACATAGGTCTCCCTCGATGACTTCCAAGAAGATCGGTATACAAGGGCCATCCATCTTGTTGGTAGACGTACTACGCTGCGTTTCCCTAGTTTCCTGGCTCCAGTTCTAACCGAAATACGGTCTGTCCTTGTCTGCTCTGTCCTCTTATAGAGGTTAGAATGTAGAGACACCGGTCTACTACCACACTGCTTGACAGCTTCTTTGCTTTAGCGTTATTTAAGCGAATTCAGTTGGGTTGAACTCGTGACCGTCACGCTAATAATACATACATAGATCCACTAGAGTGCGCTAATCTACACATTGAGTTCTGTCAGCTCCTTATTAATTAGTCTTTAAAAATATAATTAGTTCAATAAAGTAATTATTGTGTGCGCAATTCATATGGTAAAATATAGAAAAACATAATTGTAATTAAGGTGAAAATGTATAACGCCAGAAATTTTGAATAAAGGAGCACTATGCTCAATAGCGAATACCTTTATTCAAAATTTCTGTCGGCAGTCCCATGACTGCCTACTTTTTTCTCTTCATCATCACGCTACGAATCTTAGGAGCGGAATAGCAGCCATAAACGCGTATGAAACATGGGGAATAGCTAGTTAAGGATAAAGGCCTTATTAATTAATGTCACCAACCTGCTAATGTGACGTATTAAGTTCGTCGTTTCGTTTAAGTTTTCACTTCTGTCGACAGTCTGCCTATTTTTTTAATTATAAGAAACAAAGTTTGGAAGTAAGGAAGTGGTTTGTCTGTAGTACATAATCATTTAACGCTGGAATTGAACGAAGAAAATTGATTGTCAACTAGAGATTTCAATACTGAAGTTTGTTAACGCCTGTTGTCGAGTCCTTGTCAAATGTTATAATGGCTTTAAAAAAATAACGAGTTATAAAAACTAGAGAACACTCGCTTGGTGGTCGAATTACCACCATAATTCTTTTTCGGTTTATTTCATAGCCAGTATAACTTGAACTGACATTGTATTCCCTTATTTACTATGACAGATCAACGTATATAATGGACGCGTGTAGCTTGAAGTAACCCTTTCACGTAATCCTTAAATTTGTTACACATATTGTTTAAAAAGAAGACAAGACAGATAATTTTTTGTAATACAAACAAATTTTTAGAACAATGTAAAGCGAAGTATTACCTACAGATAAAATATTCTTCTGTCAACAACTGTAGGTTCTAACAATCAATAAAAAATTTAATACTTTTTTTTTAGCGTGTGGATACCCCCCCACGGGTCGTCACCCCACCAGGGCTAAGCGGTAAGGTGGTATTGGTATGTCGGACTCAAACCGACTTAAACCACAACCGTGGACTACGAACTAAACCCGTGTGGTTTTAGTCGGTTCGAGTCCTGTAGTCGAGGCCCTGGTAATATGGACTTTGACGGAACACCGGTTCCGTCACAGTCCATATTACCAGGGCCTCAGGTGTATCCTTACAAAGAAATCCCTGTGAATTATTAATAATACTTAGTGTATTATATACTTAAACATTCCTGAAAATATGTAGAATACGTGAGTGACACATACATACGGACCGAATACAGACTAAATTTTTTGAAGTCGGTTAAAAATACTTTTAATTCTTTATCAATAATTCTTGCAAACACGTTCTTATACCGATACTGCTTACCACCAGATCTTCTGCCGATCGTTACCAGCTATCTTTTTTATTAGCGGGTGTATCTTTTTCCCACTAAACCGCCATCTTTTCTCTGATTTTTCCTTTACCTAATTCTTTTGACGTCAGAGATTGAATTCCTGTTAGTAAAAGCGGGCCAATGGGAAATCCTGATACCAATTGTTCGGCTTTTAATGCGTGACGTATCACGTAATACACATTTAAACAAATGTTTTTTCCTGTTAGTTTTATATCTTTCGACTTATGCGTATTACACGTGTAAATCGGAGCTAAACCTTTTCGTTTCAACCGAATAGGGTATCTTAGTCTATGAATGTAATGATCACAAACACAATAGTAAGATAATTAAGGCAATAGGTACTCGGGAAATGTTAGTTTTAGTTCATAAATTTAGTGATTTTATTTTACAATTCATTTTAAAGGTTTCGTTTCTTTTATCTGTGATACAAATATGCAAAATTACATCATCATGTCCCTAAAAAACTAAGTAAATTTTTGAATATTTTTATTCTGATTCTATCTATCTATCTATCTTCTATAGCAGGGTAGGCGAACCTTTATGCATCAACGTGCCATTTTTTTAAAAAAATGTTTAATGGGGTCATTGACGTGCCATCAAATAATTTTAACTTTCTGATTATTTGGAAAATAATAATTATAAATACTATCAAAACTCTTTATTAAACAAAGTAAACAAAAGAGGTACATTTTGGAATGTTTTTGATGATCACTCGCGTTCGATCATCATAAAATACCTACTTAAAACATTTTTTACACATGTTTTATGATCGGCGACGTGCCCAAAATATTGTGTCGCCTGCCATCAATGGCACGCGTGCCATTGGTTCGCCTACCCTGTTCTACAGGATGTGTTGCATTGCTTATTTTGAATTTGTCAAAATTGCAATAGTTTACGCTTAAACTGCCTACATGACATCTAATGGTTATTGATCCTGATTGCTGAGCCAGAGGTCGTTCCGACTCAGGACAAATAATTGTGTGATGACCATAATCATTTGTTCTGTGTAATTTATCTTTAATATGGATGTTTTTTGAAATGAAAACTTCTTAAGTCGCGTTCGGCACACTAGCATGCAGTTACAATAAAAAATTAAATATGAATTGAATATCCTGGTATTATAACTTACGGTTCTCACAAAAGCAGGTGGAATGTGTCAAGTTAAGGATTTTTAAACCGAAAATACATATCTCGGAATTAATCACTCCGCTATTGAGAACATCTATAAAACTAACTTCAAACATTACGTACGTTAGTTTTTTAAATCGTTTGCTTTTTTACATGTTATGTTTTTGGTGGGATTTGACTTAACAGTAAAATCTCATGGCTTATTACTCGTAGCGTAATACGAGATATTGTTTTTGAAACCAGTCCAACCCCTCAAATATGTGGCCATATGGCTATATCTCGTTACTTTATCTGCTAATATGTGGTGTGCATACTGTAGGTACTGCGACAGTCTCTCGCCGTTATACTAATTAGTTCTAGCATCATACGTGAGTCGGAGCATGTAAGACACCTAAGACCTACATATACATTGTAATTCTAACATTGGCATTGGAGATGTACATCGTCTCATAAACCCTCCCTCTGTCTGTTATTAAATGGTTGATTCGTTGTAAAAAAACGAATTTCAATGATAAGTTGAAAATCGATTCTCGAGGTCTGCAATATCGTTCGTACATTAAACAATTTGTTTATATTGCTACCGATTATACATGATCGAATCCGTATACGGATCCGATTTATAAGGAAATCGTTCGAAAATCGAAATTAATTTATCTGGTTATTAATTATTAATTGAACGTCTTCGTTTGAATGTATGACACATAAATATACCCTACTCGAACCACGTACACCACCAACACGTAGTCCTTTAATTATCTTTAAAAAAAAAGTATCACCGACTTCAATGTGCTTTTCAGTGGAAAGTAGATGTATTTTGTTTAAATATAATATGGGTAGTCCAACTAAACGCACTGCTCCAATGAGACAGCGAGGTTTCGGAGCAAACGAAAACATCATCGATGTATACAATTTTTAGATATTTGTTGATTTTTAAGAAATCGACTGATTTCGATAAAATTTAAATGGGACCACCTGGAAAGTATACCCTTTGAAACAAAAAAATAATTTTCTAAATTGGTTCAGGCGTCTTCGAGTAATCGGTGAACATACATAAATAAAAAAGATTCCGACGAATTGAGTTCGGTTAAAAAGGTTTTTTAAAATGGTCCTCTCTTTTCCTACACTAGCTAATTTTTATCTTCTTAGGTCAATTTTAATGCTGTCGTATGTTTGATTTTTTAAATTTACTTTCTAGGTATTTATGAAAAAAAAAGAGAAATTGGGATGTCAGACAGACAAACAGGTATAAGAATAGTCTCTGTGGGTATCATTTTATAATCGGTCGTACGTAACCCTATAAATCATCTCAAACTAATTTTTACAAAACGATTAATTCATGGAAAAACAAACACACCTCAAAAAATTGTACATTATAAAGAGGTCCTTGGCACCGAAATATGATGAAATCTGGCAAATACCGTGAATACAGATGCTTGTTTACGAGTTCTATTGTGTATACTAATGAGATCAGCTGGATATGGCACGAACCAATGTAGTAAAATTCAATAAGGAAATATTACCTGTAGTGTAAGCAGATTTTTACTACAAAAAAGAATGAGGAACATTGAGTAGCAGCCTTAATAACCTGCAGGCTTAGACAAGTGTCAATCGTTTCTTAGCGTTTCCATTTCTAAAAACGTTGACGCCCTTACGAAATCGATAAAATATGCAAAAGCATAAAATAAATAAACCTTAAGTCTTAAGTATTGAGCTTATTTATTTACATAAACTATCAAATTTTATATAAACTTATTTTGAGTCGACGCCAAATAATAAAATGATTAATTACCTACGTAGGTACATATAAAATTTAGATAATTAATCAATTTGTTGTTTGGCGCCGACTCAAAATTAGTTTATATAAAATTTGATAGTTTATGTAAATAAACTCAATACTTAAACTTTGACATAAAACGTTTATTTATTTTATGCTTTTTAGTTCTTTTCGTCGGTTTAATTTTTTGTTAAAAAGATTTTTATCTACAAGGTGTTCGCTCGGTAGCTATCGCTTCGGACCGAAAACGTTTGTAAAAAATGTCACTTGTCTATAGTTTCAAAGTTCTTTACGCTTAGTCACGTGATATTTCTTCGGCTTATGTCAATCCCATACATTTACTTTTCTATTCTACTGTCGTTATGGAAAATGAAGTGCCACAATATCCCTTACCCTATCTAGCTCGCCCTATCCGTTTTCTTCATCCCAATTTACTTTCTTTCTTTGTCCCGTTTGAAGACGATTACATTCCAAAGAAGGGTTGGTATCAGGCACGCGCTCGGTCATAAAAGAAAAGAACCAAAACCCTTTTGAAATGTTACATACACATTGCGCATTTTAGTCACAACGAATCCAGATAGTATATCCAAAGAATTAAGCTGTATCTCATATAATCTTGCCTATGCTAAGTCTGCACCATCTTCAAATCTTGCTAGAATGATAATGAGAGATATTTGGAATAATTTATATATTACTTAGATTTAAGAGCTAAATGATGTAAAATGGAGATAAGTTTAACTAATGATAAACGTTTCATTTCATTTATTCATGTCTAATGTCATTCTTACAATCTTACCTTTTGAATAAGTGGTCAGAATAATTTGCAATTTACAGATTGTTGTTCTATTATATACATGTGAAAGATGGATATTTGTTACTCTTTCACGCCAAAACTACTGAACCGATTGCGATGAAACTTGGTGTGTAGATAGCTGGTGACCTGGATTAACATATAAGCTGCTTTTTATCCCGATATTCCCACGGAATTGTGACTTACGCGGGTGCAACCACGGGGCGCTGCTAGTAACTTATAAAGAAGTTAGAGGGCTTGAACTTCAAGTTCGTGTTACAGGTATGCGCTGCTTACCCTTCCCAATCAATTCGTATAAGGTATATCCCTTCCCTTTCATAACCTTCCCTTCTTACCTACTTTCCCTTTTCAATATACTTCCAGTTTTCCCATTTAACGCACAAAGTGCCCGGTTGAAAGCAATACGCTTGCGGCTATGACGTAAGTGGAACTTAATTTTAGTCAATCCTTCGGGGATACAGCCGTCAGTGTGTGTAAAGAAGTTACTCGACAGTCGTACCTACTTTTCTTTTTAAATACAATATGAACTAAGTATAATTAGGAATGAAGCCGAATGGGTATGTATATACGTACCATTTGAATTTCACGCTGACTGATACTTATTTAACATAAGTTCGATTACTTAATGACAAACGACGTACGAGAAAAAATATCAAAACAATGTCAATATCTCGTCCTCAAGGTTCGAGGCGGTTACTGCTGTGTGCGTGTGTTTTATTATTTCCTCATGCAATGTAACAATGGGTAAACACTCATTACTCTTAGAGTTTTTAAAGTATTTAATATGCTAATTACAATGCAAAAAAATATATATATATTGCAAAACTCCACCTGAATACACAACCGTTGATCTTCGTGAGACCCAGAGCACATCCATTTCGATACGAGGATTTCGATATATCAGAATTAGAAATTGTGATGTTTTACACTTATAAACATTTTTGGTACTGGCAATTAGGGTCGCATTAACGCTATGAGGGATAAGTAAGGATTGGCAATGCATTAATTATATTAATGGTGTTGCAGGGCGCCAGGACGATTCACCCCTTGATAAAAGACTCAGTCCGAAACTAGTCGAGCATCCCCGAAATAAACACCAAAGTAAACCCCTATATCTTTAATTAATGTGTTTATAGGCAGGAATAATACCTTTTATAGTATGAAAGGTAGACTATCTCCTATTCTGTACGCCTGGCAACGTGTTACAAAATTTGACGATGATGAGTTAAGAGGCCGTATACGAAATTTTGCCAATTTCACTGATTTACGTGGTTTTACAGACGTGATTTTACAGTTAAAATACTATATTTCTATAAGTTTTTATGAACAACATAAAAGATCACTTTAATTTAGATCTAATGAGTGAACCACTTTTTTACTTTTATTAAAAATAATAATGCGAGATTTAGGTTGTTTTAAAACATTTTTTATTACCATATTTTTTTAATTTTTTGCAATTTTTTTTCAGAAAATGGGTTAACTTTGAACTGAAGTTTATTTCTGTTGTTGTAATTTTATGAATGAAAGTTCCACGCAGCCGAAATCAAAAGCAAAACTTTGTCCATTTTCTGTAAAATTTGACTAAGTTAAACATTTTTTTACTCAATTTTTTTATATTAAAATAGTAAAAAGTGTTTCATACATTGTATAGACGACTTTTACAGCCATACATTGTAATTTTTTCATACCGTTGGTACTTCAAAACAGTTCGTAAATATGTGATATTCTAAACCTCTTACGGCAAAATTTACAAAACAGTCACCGGTTTGAGGTCGATTAATCAAAATTGAATAATAAAAGTAAAAAAGTGGCTCATACATTAGATCTAAATTGAAATGATCTTTTATGTTGTTTATAAAAACTTATAGAAATATAGTATTTTAACTGTAAAATCACGTCTGTAAAACCACGTAAATCAGCGAAATTGGCAAAATTTCGTATACGGCCTCTTAAGTAGTTCACGAAAGAAAGCGTAACCAACAAACAAACTCACGCATCTATAATACTAGTTAGGATAGGTACAGTCGCTTATCCTCTGTGTGATTTTTCACATTTCGCAGTATCGACGTTGACCGCAACACGCTTACTAGTGTGTTTAGTGACGTCAAATGTGGTATTCGTGTAAACAACTGACTCATTTAGGCTCTTCGTGACCCCTTCGCCCCTTAAGTTTTGCCCCTGTTACGGTACCCTACCGGTGCTACGGGACGAAAATATTTTTAACAGTAAAGTTACTAACGAAATTTCGAGAATTTACAGGTTGTACACAAAATAGCAGGGTGGATTTACCGCCGTTACTATTAAATTAATTTTAACTGAATTAATCAATCTACACTGTTACACATACCCTAAATAAGTAGCTCGAAACGCAGAAGCAATGCTAACTAAATTAAAAAGACGTAAAAATGATAAGACAAATGAAAATTGATTTGTAGACACCTTGATACAAATATGTATCCGTTACAAATATTTAGAAAGGGTAATCTACTGATAACTACTATAATGAAGGCCAACTATTATTATGATGATAGTTTTTTAGTTTAATTAAGGTTTAAATACAAAACTAAATTTATATATCGCACTGCTATTACAAGAGTGCATTAACTCAAAATGAAGCTTTTTTCAGAAACGACAGAAAACTGATTACTCGCTTCCTGTTAAAGATTATAAAAAGTGAACACTGTATATAGATTATTGATAAAATTAAGGGATTTCTGTAAAAATGAATTATTTAAATGATTGCAGGTTATCAAGTTATTTCCATTTTTTGAGTTAATACTCTAATATCTGAACAAATTAAAAAAAATATGAATTATTTTTAGTTGTTTTGTTGAAAAATTTGGCTTATTACAATTTATTATTATTATTTTATATTTATTGACGCGTAGGGAATTGATATTTACGTATGAAAAATGAATTATCTCAAATTTACCCTATTTTGAGTTGATACAGTCTCGTAATAGCAGTGCGATATATATTAATATGGACGTTGTTTCATTTAGTTTGATTCTTAAACCACTTTTTGGTATATTTAATAACTAATTGTTGTTAAATGAACATAATTTGTTGCTGTACATTTTGACTTTCAAGGGGCGAATAGGTTTGTTTAAACTATGCAGGACGAAATTTAAGGGACCAATGGATGCGAGACCTTTTTAACACGCTTTTATTACATTGTAACTAAACTATGTACACTAATCTTGTGGGTTTAGATGACAATACTATAATTTGGCATCTTGGAGCTGATTTTGTGATTGAGCCAGACAGAGGAAAGTTGAGCTCTTTAGTGGCTACTAGTAAACCCTTTTGGCTGATATGATTCGTTTTGACGTTCCAACAGATTTTGCTTAGTAACGATGGTCTGTTGATGAAGCCAAAAAGTGGTTAATGGTACTCTTTTTAGTTTTGAATTCGGTTCGTTATTAAAGCGTGTTTTTTTAGCTTTTTTAAACTTTAATGTATTATGCCAAGAAATATGCGTTTTACCACAATCTACATATATATGTATGTATAAGTAACTAAAGACAAAATTTCACAGATTTTTTTTCTCGTCTGCTTTTAACTGTTTTTTTTTGTTTAGTGTTTTGGAAACGTCTTTTTCATTACACATAAAAGGTCCAATGCAAAGGTGTCATACTCATCAACTGGTAGTACAATTTATGATAACTGGGTTCACTGGTTACAATAATTTTTTTCATCTGGTGCGTTCATACCGCATACTATCATGTCAAGTCAGTACGTTTGTTTTCTAGGCTGGGCGAAGTGTTATTAGTTTTTTTTTACGAAATTATAATTCTCAGTAGCAATACAAAGTCTATAAACGTACAACATAAAAGAATAAAGGCCTCGCTCCGTATAAAGTGATACTGCAAACACAGCTACGTAATACAGGCGTAATACACTTATTCCCACTCTTTCAGAAGCACACAAAATGTTTGTTGTCAACGGAGGACTGGGAAAATCAATGAGATTACATAGGATTGACATAATATGTCATGTATGTATGATTGTTTATTGTCCCGCGTGCGGGAAACGCCGTGTCAAAATGCAAAAAGCAATGTCAAAATAAGATGTTCGTAATCACATCGTAATAAAATCCAATACTATAAACCCAACCTCGAAACTAAGACATACCAAAATGCACGCTCACCGTATCTTAAGTGCAAATATTTTCTCAAAGGCGGAAGATGATATTAAATTGATGACAGTAACGCTGAAGGAGAACAAATCTCTCAAAGTATAGAGACATTTAATATGTCTTCCGACTACGTCACTTTAGGCCTTCAGTTAGAAAAAAAAGTAATTTACGCCAGAGTTATTAATCTTACAAAGATGACACTCATATACTGATTATACAAATGTAGCAGAGCGAATGCTTGTGCAAGCCTTCAGTAGGACAGGAAGAATTTATATTGTACGTCGGGAGTAAACTAAACCCTTAATAACCAGGTATAATAATTACCTATAAGAACACTGAGCATTACCCTCAAAGTGTCCTAGAAAATGTCTTAGAACCTGCCATGAATTTGATAAATTTGTAATTGTAAAAATATTATAAATCATATTCGTCCCTAGCAAAACGGAAGCCGAAAGAGCTAACATTGGTGAAAATATATTGTTGTATATGCTGTAAACAGTAACAGTAAAAATCACAGTTTATTGTTCGGAGGAAGCACGGTTCCATTTTCCTCTTTGTTTGACAGTTAATAACAAATATGAACAACATCGAGCAGTAAACAATGCCTGAGCAGGGAAGCTTGCTTTATCACTTACTAGCTGACCCGCGCAACTTCTTCCGCGTTGGTAAATTTTTCCCGTTTTTGCAACATTTTTCATTGATGCTCCGCTCCTATTAGTTGTAGCGTGATGTTATATAGCCTATATAATTCCTCGATAAATGGGCTATCTAACACTGAAAGAATTCTTCAAATCGGACTAGTAGTTCCTGAGATTAGCGCGTTCAAGCAAACAAACAAACAAACTCTTCAGCTTTAAATATTAGAATAGATAAATTTACCAAATAGTACTAAGAGTTTTATAGTATAAATATCCTAAATTATGTGCAGTGTAGCTCATATTCATACCCACGTGAGTAAGGTCTATTTAAGAGAGAGGGGCTCGTGGCGAAGTGGTTAGCGTATTACAAGGTTGAGTAATACTAGCCAGATAGGTCTTAGGATGACTATTCTCAACACATTGAGACCCCTCCGTGCCTCGGAGAGCACGTTAAGCTGTCGGTGCCGGTTGCCATACGAACATCTGTTGCGTTCGTTACAGGTAGTTGGAGTCCGACAACCTTCGATATCGTCTAGTACTTGGGTTGTGGAGGTCTGATGGCAGTCGCTTTACGTAAAATATCGAAGTTCGGCCGTATCGTAGTTAGACTGAAAGCCAACCACAATTTAGTTGGGAAAATTCGCGGAGGATGATGGTAAGATCTATTTAAACTTCGAGAACGCTGATACCCATAACACAAGTTAAAATTAAACCTCATATTTTTTTGAAAGCAAGAGATGTCTATTCTCGTAACTCACGACCGACGTGGAGAGCGACTTGTAGAATTTGTCCCTAAAACTATGTGTCGACGGGATTGCTATGCTATTTGTGTAAAAATATTTAATAAGGTGCCATCAGCCGAAAACGAGCAGACGGGTCACCTGATGTTAAATGACTACTGCCGCCCATGGGCACCTGTAAGTCAAGAGTCACAAGTGCGTTGCCGCCCTTTAAGGTAGGAGTAGGGGAGGAGAGGGAGAGGGGGATTAGAGGGTAGGAGAGGGGGGAGAGGGTAAGGATGGGAATAGGGGAGAATGAAGGGTTAGGGCTTCCGGTAACCTCACTCACTTGCGTTTTTGCTTTACTGCCGGTTTTCTGTGAGGTCGTGATATCGAGCGGAGTCGAGCCGACCTATACGAGCCGAGGCATGGCTCTCCCACGTTAAAATATATATATATATGTATATATTGAAAAGTAAGCTAAAATTGCTACTCCTTGAAAAAATTATGTATTCAGTAAATGAATGGCTCCATAACACTGTGTAATTATATTATGTAGTATGTTATAGTGTTAATTATTTCCACGCGTGCTTTATATTTTACGTTTGACATTGTATCATAATTATTATTGTTTGGTGGTATTTTATTATTATTCGAACTCCCTTTTTATTGTATTATTATATTCTTTTTTTCATTCTTTTGACACAACAAATCGTATATTAACAGTAAATAATTAATTTAAATGTAAGACTAAATGTTTAAGAAATGTAACACCTGCTGGGGTACGACATTTAACACCTGCTGGGGTACGACATTTAACACCTGCTGGGGTACGACATTTAAGACCTGCTGGGGTACGACATTTAACACCTGCTGGGGTACGACATTTAACACCTGCTGGGGTACGAAATTTAACACCTGCTAGGGTACGACATTTAACACCTGCTGGGGTACGACATTTAACACCTGCTGGGGTACGACATTTAACACCTGCTGGGGTACGACATTTAACACCTGCTGGGGTACGACATTTAACACCTGCTGGGGTACGACATTTAACACCTGCTGGGGTACGATATTTAACACCTGCTGGGGTACGACATTTAACACCTGCTGGGGTACGACATTTAACACCTGCTGGGGTACGACATTTAACACCAGCTGGGTTACGACATTTAACACCTGCTGGGGTACGACATTTAACACCTGCTGGGGTACGACATTTAACACCTGCTGGGGTACGACATTTAACACCTGCTGGGGTACGACATTTAACACCTGCTGGGGTACGACATTTAACACCTGCTGGGGTACGACATTTAACACCTGCTGGGGTACGACATTTAACGCCTGTTGGGGTACGACATTTAACACCTGTTGGGGTACGACATTTAACACCTGCTAGGGTACGACATTGAACACCTGCTGGGGTACGACATTTAACACCTGCTGGGGTACGACATTTAACACCTGCTGGGGTACGGGGTACATTTAAAAGCGGAAATTTGAAACCGTAACATCTTAATAAATGATGTATAATTTACAAGCTGTTAAGGGTAGCAGCGGTTTCAGTTTAAATTTATTCACTAAAGATAACATTAGCTATCTTTGAAAATAGAGAATCCAGATACATTTAAGGGAAGTGTTTTTCATTTTTATTTACAACTAGCCGTTCCCGCCGTTTCACCTGCGTCTATGATCACTGCTCCGCTCCTAAGGGAAATAGCGTAATGTGACATAGCCCATGGTTTCCTCGATTATTACTCTATCCATTGCAAAAATATTTTTTCGATCCGACAGATAGTTCCAGAGATTAACGTGTATAAACAACAATCAAACAAAAAACTTTTCAGTTTTATGATATTAAGTATAGATTTACATGAAATCCTAACTGTACCGGATTTGACTGTCGGTACTTGAATTTATATAAGTTCGGCCTGTGTACTGAACGGGAGATGCCCTTTGTAATTTCTAGGATTTCAGAATGAAACAAGTGTAAAGTTGTACAAACCAAGTTGGAGTGTCTATATTTTTAAATTCAAATTTTACATCGATTAGGGATAGTGGGGGTAGGGAACAATATTTGACCAATTGTACGACTCGTTTATCACATCATGTTCTAGTGATTTGATTGGTGCCGAAAAGTGATGTCAGCCTCCAGGAATAATGTAGATTTTTAGCATAATATGCGTGAACATGCCGGCTTTCAACATATAAAACTTTATTAGCTTCGATCCTCGTCGTAGTCATCATCGAAGAGAGGACAGACCTTAGCATAGGCCCGACGCACAACGCCTGAAGCTGTCACGATGTCTGCCACTCTTGAAATCCCATCCACCACCACCACCTCACCACATCCACCATTATTGAATTAATATTCAAAAATGTAAAGTAAGTTTGTTTGTTCGTTTGTTACGCTTTGACGCGTTAACTAATTCACCGATCATCATAAACTTGCAGACACTTTGGGGTACAGAAGATGACCTGATACCTCTTACCCCGTAAACATTCCTTTAAGTTAGCAAGACAAAAAAATAAAAATATTTTCTGTGTTATTTTAAATATTAAATAAAAAGGTAAGTATATAAAGAACGATGCCCCTTAAGTTATCAGACATACTTATAACATACAGATAATCCAACTCCATTATTTTTGATCAGAAAATTCTTATATAGTAAACAATTTTTAATTAATCTCCATCGTTCAGCGATGTGAACCCGCCCTAATTCAAATTTATTCGGAGCGTCTAATATTGCTAATTATAAATATCGTGGAGTATGAACGTTGGAATACAAATTAAATATAATATCTTTGAAATATGCGATCGCCTCCTGATAAGAATTAAAATGCTGATAATTTTATGCTCTGGTACCGCACGTAATTAGAACTCTACGTATATTAAATTAAAAAATTCAGAAAAACTTGACAGTAAGCGGTTACCGTAGGCTGTGGATGCTTGCAACTCCACAACTTTTACACTCCCCTCCTGAAGAACACGATAGTCCCTTGGGAAAACTTCGGCAGGAACTTTTGCCAGGCTCATGCCACAGACGGAGCGTTCGTGTTGGGAAATTTGCCTGTAACCGTACCATACGGACCATTAAGTGGATGGAGGAGTGGTGGAGGATGAACGAAGGCGAGCAGTGCGGTGAAATTCTAATATGAGCAGAGCAGTTTTGTTCAATTTTTAATATTTCAGCATAGGCACAAGAAAATGACTTTATCATCTTAATATGTTATGATACACCTTTTAATTATCATCTGACGTCTGTAGGAAATCCGAGTTGATATTATGTCAATAAGGTCGTCCATTCATGCTCGCCTCAATCGCGTGACACTAATAACCACACTACTGCCTCTACTGGAATTACTGTGACTTTGAATTTGTATTATTAATTCAAACAACGTGATTCGTTGTAATAAAAAATCCTGACTAATGGTTCGTCAGATCAGTACGTTGACCTGCGCAGAACAGAGTGATGTCGGACGTGTCGCGACTAGAGATTGCAATCCGGCAATCGGATCCGGTACCATTTTACCGGATCCGGGAAAAAAAACGACTCCAACTTTCGGTCACTACCTACCCTGCACGTGCCCAACCTTACTCCCCATTAGATTGCAAGTCCACAGCCGACAAGAATAGAAGCAGAAAGGGTCTTTGTAACCGCTGGCTATATTTGGAACTGTTTAAGAAGTCGATTGGCAAACGATACGAGTAACATTTGTTTGTTACAATTTAAAATCATTATCCCAAAAAAAATTATTTGATGTCATTTAAGTAATGTTATCTTAAATAACTATGTAAGATAGAATAACATAATTATTGTGGTTTAAGGTGATCATGGTTGATTAAGTTACATTTAAGTAATATGAGTTACATTCGAATATTTTTTACTGACGTCATGCATGAACTCTAGAAAGACTTAATTTAATAGCGATTAATATTTATTACTAATACGAACGCTAAGATTTGACTCATTACATTGGATACTAGATTTTAATTGTTAGTTAAAAACGGTTTTTTATAAAATTTATGATATCTCCTTAAACCTCTTTTATACAGTCCATATTGCTAGCAAACAAACAATTGTTATTTATTATATTATATATGTTGTTATTGTTTTTACCCGGTTCGATTGGTGAAGGTACCGGCCGCATCCAGCCGGATCCAGCCGGATTGCAATCGCTACTGTACTTTTCTTTTTACCTGATTTTATCAGTTACTGGCTGCGCCCCGCCGTGTAAGGCCCGGTGCGGTGGTAATATCGGGATAAAAGCCTATGCCTAAACCAATGTGTTAATTCACGTCTCCAGCAATCTACCTACCAAGTTTCATCGCAATCGGTTCAGTGGTTTTTGCATGAAAGAGTAACAAACATCCATGACTGGCCTGTTGGTCTAGTGGTTAGTGACCCTGACTGCTGAGCCAGAGGTCGTGGGTTCGATTCCCACCTGAGTCTGGGTGTTCTTTGTGTCCGTTGTTTATATGTTTGTAAAGTCCCCCGCGACACAGGAGTAATTCCTAATGCGGGGAGTTGTCTCTTTAAAAAGAAAAAGAAGAAAGAAAAAAAGAAGTCATCCAAACTTTCTCTTTTTTTTTTATTATAATATTAGTGGGATTAGTAGGATGACTTTTACTGCAGTCGATTTATAACAGCGTCACAACTGCATAACTATGTAAAACAATTTTATCCTACAGAAACCTGCAGTTAAGTACAACTACATTTCTGCAGTTAATGCCATTCTGCTGCAATGTTTATAGGTCCCGAACGTCGCTCCCTATCACGGAGATATTGGTATGTGTATTATCCTAACTAATATTATAAATGTGAGTTTGTTTGTTTGTGTCAACAAACAGTCAAATTTTCAACCAATTATAATAAAATTTTGAATATTTGTTAGGGGTACAGAAAACAACATTATTTTCATCAAAAAGTACCTATTACCCTAGGAATTGAAAAATAACTTGCAGGTGAGGGAAGTCAGGTACAAAAGCTAGTAATTTATATAAAAAATGTCCAGAGTGCTCTCTTGAAAATTACTTCGAAATATATGTTTCACCTAAGAGCATAACATTTAAAAGAAGCATAATTATACATATACAAAATGACACAAATAAATATTATAGTTGTAGTTATTCATACTTTGTTTGTTTTTTTCCTCAGTTTGTAATGTATTTGTATGTATATATGCACTTGTGGCTTTAGACAGCGTTTACTTCTGGGATTCAGCAAAAGTACAACCGATTCGCAATACAACAACTGTCTACATTTACACAAAGATTTACACTACAAAACAACGCCTGTGATAAAATCAATTACTATCAAAAATCACAGGTTCTTCTCAATTGCGAGTAATCAAAATCACTATGTGATACACGTTTCTATCTCGGCAGCCGTCAGGAGTGGTAAGCAGTATCTCCTTTGTAAGAGAAAATAATGCTCATTTCTAGTTATAAAGGTCAGCGATGAAGGTCCTAGTCTCGGATTTAAAACTACTTAGGCCTCCTTTACGGAGACGCGGGGTGTTGTGTGGGGCCGAGTCTGGCGTCGAGTCGCGCGATTGAATCAAGAACTGCTTATTATAATTATAAGGGCTTTCACGTAGAAGCATTTTGTTTGATGTCTACAACTACACGCGGCTGAGCCCGCGGCGGCCACCGTCACGTGCTCTGCAGCGACTGTCAGCGCGTTCCTAATAGTTCAGTCAACAAGTAAAAAAACGTGTTAGTTCTTGTTCCCGGTCCTAAAATATGTGCGATGGCCCCTTCGATTCGGAATGACGTCTAGAAAAGGGTATCTCGAGCATTTATTAGCAAATAAAAAATTAGAAAATCAATTAAAATCATTAAAATAAATAGATAAAAAATTGCGGACTACCCTGTTTGCTGCAGTGCTGAGAGATCGTCGCGCGTGTATTCAATATAAGGCGGGCTCGTTGCGAGTTGGCCTCTTTCGCTTGTGATTCTTCGTGACGACTGGTTGTGGTTGTCTAACAGCTATCACCGTTGTCGTATTTATCTACATCATTTTCTACAATTCTAATATTTGGAACCCGCTGGGGTTCCAAGTCCAGTTTTAAATTACAACTGCAAGCTGCCAGTACCAAGCTCAGGTTCCGCGTACGGAAGAGTTACCTGCGTCTCAACCACTGCTTAGAAGCCGAAGCTACTACCAGCTCTCAGGAGTGCAGAACCCTACCAGCCGCGGGTCCAACTTCGCTGTGGGCTGTGACTATCTTACGCCCTGGTGCAAGAGGACTGCTTACTGCGGACACTGATTTAGCTAAGGCCAGTGTTCCCTATTTTTATTGAGACTAATTAATTAAAATTACTTAAAAAAAAGCTAACCGGGTGAACTGTTTTTTCAAACCCCCTACCTATGGTGGGTAACGGGAGCTACCCCCGCCGCAATACACAAAAAAATATATTAACATCCGAATTGAGAACCTCCTCGTTTTATAAAGTCAGTTAACAAAAGATATGGATGCACAGAATAATTGTCACATACCATTGGAAATCACCAAATTTCCATCCTTCTGAAGTTATACTCAAACGCGATTTCCTCCTGTTGTTAAAGGGCCTATTGAACTAAGAACTAGTAGAAGGGTCGGGATCAAATGAAACCACAACTGTGTTCTGATCTATGAGACAGATCTCCTGTATCTCGTTTATTCAGGCCGTTGTGCAGCTTATATACTAATTTCGTTAACGAAACAGAAGCGCGATACAAAAAACCGATACAACGCCATCTATCGGATATCGTGTTGAACTTATAATCTAAGAAAGAACTTATGATCTATATAAATCTTTTTTGTTTCTTGAACACCTGTACCTACATTTCTTATGTTTTCATACGCGACCTTTTACTATATTTCCAGTTCTAATCGAGGTACGTGGTTCGTTTTGTCGACTAAGCACCAACAGCACGTGTCCTCTCGTTTTTTTTTTTTAACTTTATGCACATTTGGTACATTGACGGACTTAATGCCTTAGGCATTCTCTACCAGTCAACCATTGGGTGCTGCAGAGAAAAGAAGAAGTAGGTGCAAATAAAAATTATGTTAAATAATTGTACAGTAAATGGAGTACAAACTAACATTTATCCCCATAATACACAAATAATACGTAACTTGTAGCCTATATATATATTATATAAATACATATCATATACATACATAAACATACATACATGCATAAATGTAGACATGATCACCATAAAATTCCTATCACATACCTAAGTATATATATCCACGAATAAGTATATGTTTTTAACAATATTCAATGGTTAACTATTGAAGAGTTGAAGAGTTGTTACTCTTTGAGTAAGAGCTCCTTTACTTTCACTTTAAAAGAATAACGATTAGTAGCCATCCTGACCTCGAGAGGAAGCGCATTCCATAGTAGAATAGACTGAACCGAGATTATTTGAATATTTCTATACTATTTCTAACTATTTCAATTAAATTTATTATCACCTCAAGAAAACACTACCTTCTTTAAAGAACGACAAGCGCTAAACCAAAGGCTACCTTCCACTTTGACCAGGTGTGTTTTAGTCATTAGGGTGTGTTTTTTCCCAGTGGTTCTCGGTTCTACGAACTTCATGGTCTACCTACTAAGGTTATTACTCTATATAAGGTTAAAGACTTACCTGCAGCGTAGGTAAGGTACTGATTAATGAAACATAGCTGAAAAGATCCATTAATATCAATTTGTTCAAATTGATGCTTGACGTCATAGCAATGGCGTGAAAAAATTGCTCGCAGATCTCTAAGAAAATCACTAAGTACTTGCCATTATTGGAACAACAGTATCTTATTTGTCGGATTCAAATAGATTGACGTAAATAAAATATTAAGTGACTGAATAAGTGTTTGCAATTATACCACAAAAGTTCGAAGGTACTGGTTCATTTTGTGACGATGCTGTACACTAATGACGCGGCATAAATGTAATACGAAAACTCTAGTACTCTCCCTTCTCACAGAAACAGTACCAGACGTTGTAAATTGTCGACTGATCTCCAGGGAGAACAGCTCTGCCTAGTTTGGGATCAGACGGCCGTGTGAGGTGTGTTATTATTATTATAGTAGTATTAAACGTAATATAGTAATATAATGCAATAAAAAAGCGGCCAAATGCGAGTCGGTCTATAGAACATTAGACACTATATTAGAACCTTTTTTTTTTTATTTCACGGTGTCTGTCCGTTATTAATATCGAGCAAAAGACGGAAAAAAATCACGTTTGTTGTATGGGAGGCCTACTTAAATATTTGTTTTATTCTGTTTTTAGTATTTGTTGTTATACCGGCAACAGAAATACATCATCTGTGAAAATTTCAACTGTCTAGCTATCACAGTTCATGAGATACAGCCTGGTGACAGACAGATAGACGGACAGTGGAGTCTTAGTAATAGGGTACAATTTTTACCCTTTAGTTACGGAACCCTAAAAAGGTGATGGTAAATAATAAGCCTTGACATATTTATTGAAAAAAAAGCTAAAACAGTTGTTTTCTACCGTGAAAGGCTCTCGCTTTTCAAAATAGATAAGCTATAGTAACCCGCAATTCCTTGACTTCAGTTTCTTTTAAAATAATCAAGTGCCTCGAATAACTGAAAAGGATTAATATCAGAGTCCTAGCTCGTTATCCACGTTCCCAATCACTCCCTTTTATCTTCCACTTCACTAAACCGCACTCGGATCTAATTCTCCTAGCCCACGTATGTGCAAATAAGCGAACGAAAGTAGTAGATGTACTGATATGTTTTCAAGCTCTTTATTTAAATTTATCAGTGACATAAAATGTTTCCTTTCTGACAAACAAGCTATACTCTACAAACCACCTTCTGTTGTTTTAGTTTTGGAGGTTACTAGTTATTTTTTTACTCATAAATGGTTGTACTTTAAGAATAAGTATGTTTTTAATAATTTAAGTGCAAAAAAATTCGTACGGTCTGAGGGTGAACCCGGGAAAGACTCAGGTCATCATTGTTGGAAGTACCAGGCAGATCTCCAAAATTGACTGGTCACTTTTACCACAAATCACTTGTAATGGCTAGTGCCATCATCTCTTATAGTGACAAAGTCAAAAACTTGGGGATATATATACATACCTGTATGTCCTGGGTACCTCAGCTACAGGAGCTGAGTCGCAAAATATTTGCCGCTGCAGGTTCCTTACGTAGGCTTCGCAACTTCTTACCTACTACCACTAAGATTGCGCTTGCACAATCCCTTCTTTTCCCCATCCTTGATTATGCTGATGCCAGCTATCTAGATCTCACCGAAGACCAACTTAATAAGCTTGAGAGACTCCAAAATCTTTGTATACGATTCGTATTTGGACTACGCAAATATGATCATGTTTCTGAATATCGCAAAAAGCTCAAGTAGTTACCTATATGCCTTTGCCGGAACACACACATCCTTTCATTGTTATATAATATTCTGTTTAACCCCTTGTCTCCACCTTACCTTAAACAACGGTTTAATTTCTTGCACGATACGCATCCTAGGCCTTTGAGATCGTCAGAGAACCTGAGATTAAAAATGCCTGGACACTACACCAAGTTCATGGATAATTCCTACTCTGTTAAAGCGGTTCGGCTTTAGAATGCCCTGCCAGTGGAAATCAAACGCGCACAATCACTACCTGTTTTAAAAAACTAGTCAAGAACTACTACCTATCACTAGGTGATGTCAGCACATAATTTCCCTTTTGCCCTTTCCTTAAAGTCACTGTGCCGCTGTATCCTATATTATATATTACCTATCGTTTATATTCCCACATGTACTTATATTTTTATATGTAAAAATTTACTTGTATGTATACTAGTAAGATATTTTACGTCACTAAATAATTTAATAACGTGCACCATACTGCCCTAATTTATCTCCATTTCTTTTTCTCCATCTCATGGTTGCCTGTAAGAGATTGCCATAGAGCGATAAGGCCGCCAATTGTATTAACCGTAATTTTAAGAAATTTTGCTTTTTAATGTTCCTGGTGTACAATAAAGAGTTATATTATTATTATTATTATTATCAAATCCTACCCTACGGGAAGGTAAGTCCTTCTAATCGAACACTCACACGCACAAACGAGCGCGCCCGCACTCGCATACACGCGCACTTTTATTTTCCCGTTCCTTTCGCCCGATATGAGTTCTATTTGCTTTGGCCCCACGAGCCTTGTACTATAACTATATAATATATAAAGGTTATTCACAAAATAACCACACTGAACATTCCGTTGTAACAGACACATACACACAGATTCTCTATAGATATAGAAAGACTTCCATCTCCTTGTCACAAACCTAAGTTCTCTAACTAATTGGATCACAAAGCAACACTACACTTAATTAAGCATCAGCGGTGATAAGACACGACTAATTTAATTTCTATACGTGATATTATTGATATAGGTCATAAAGTATTATATATCATCATTTAGAGGTCATTTGGTGGCTAAAAGTCTTTTTTTTCCCTAAAACTAGCCGTAATAGACAAATCACCACATATACACAAAAATGCTAAAATGTCAACGATGACACAATAAAATGCTAAATAACAATCCAATTCATCCATCCAAACAATCAAAAAACAAAAATCAATGAAGTGACCAAATTCGTAGCCTTGGTACATGTCGTCATGGACGTGTGTAGCCGCGTAGACCCTGCTACGATATCGCTACGTCACGGCTGTTGTTAACTGATTTGATTCGATATCAAAGTGATGTAAACGCCATAACCTAATAGTGTAATAAATTGACTTTTTACGTGTAACTCGTTAATTATACTCAACTGAGTCTATTAAGTTACTTAAGCTGTAAGTAATTGCATTTAAGACACGTTTCTAGACGTTAGTGTGAGGTCACCTTTAGATATATTTTTAGAAAGAATTTGTTTTAGGCTTATAAAGTTTTTTTAAGGTGTCCAAAAATCTTTCGTCTTTCAAAATCAAAATCATTTATTTCAATTAAACCACTATGGGTATTTTTGAATTGTCAGGAGTAGTAGTCAGTCAGACTAAGTCAGTCGTGAAGCTAGTTGCCTGTTCCAATTCGTAGATCCAGTGGAGAAGAACAGGCAAGAAACTCTAATTCGACCAGAACCTTCACCAGAACTTCTCAATATTAACATTTAAAAAAACTGCTTTTGTTCTGGTCGAGAAATCATACCATAGACTCTTCGGAAAGACGACAGCAGGTAGATCCTGCTCTATATCTTCGAGGCCTCGTGGAAGATTTCTACCGACTCGCAAAGTACTGAAGAAGTGCATATTTTATATTCGTATTTAAAAAAAAAAAACGACAATATTTTATAAAAACATTTTCTGTTGATAGTGTAACGGACAAATGGTAAAGGCGTTTCATTGTGGTACACGACATTTCATACGTATCGAAAAATCCGTAAGAAAATGAAAATCAAGATAAAGGATTAACCCCTTGAGCAAAAAGTCAACAAGCATAAATTAAAAAATAAAAAGAGCTGATGATTCTTAAACAGCTGAACAGATTTCCTTGAATTATAGCTAAGAACACTCTCCCTTAAATCACTTTTCAAACACAAAAAAATTAAATTAAAATCGGTCCATCCGTTTAGGAGCTACGATGCCACAGATAAACACGTTAAACTTATAACACCCTTTCTTTTTGCGTCGGGGTTTAAAAAGAATCGACAACACGCTGTGGATGCGAGTTAATCGAGTAATAACCACGATCTCGACAATCAAGCCCGGTCCCCTACGGACTAGATAGACCAAGGACGATGCAGTGAAAGTGACAGGGATCCATTGGTCAGACATGGGGTGAGACTGTTCTATAGAAGAGGCCTGCGGTGGTTCAGTAATGGAAGAAGCAAGATGTGTTACTGATACTTACCAGATGCCGACTTGACATTATAAAAATATCAACTAGAACTTTTTAAACAAACAAACAAACGAAATACATAAACTGTTAAACATTACCTCAATAATATATGTACTACCAACAAAATAGCTATTTTTTACCAAAATAAATTCCTTACACTATAAATAAAATAGCATTTTAAGAACAGGACCAAAGGCGGCATCGTAAACGGACCATCACGCGTCGTTTACATCACGTGCAGTTACTTGTGTGGAAAAAAAACTAAAGAAATACGAGAAAGGGGCTGCGGAGCACACTGCCAGCCCCGTGGCACCGTAACAAAGATACTCGTGACGTGGAACAGACAGAAAACTAATATATTTATTAAACAGACATACAAATAAATAGAAAATGATTTTTTTTTGAAAATATAGTAGGTAATTAAAATGGTCGAGGCATATTGTATTGGGATCTATCTAACATTACTGACAGTACAGTTGTTGTCAATGTGTTATAGTGATTAGATAAACATTAGAGCGTCACGCAATGTTTGTTCGTCATTACGAGAACCTTGTAAAAGCTGAAAAAGATAAACAAATAAAATATTGGAATTTATTTCACTAGAGTTTGTGGGTTACCTTCGTATATTTTGTGCTAATTGTTCAGATAGTCATATCCGTTAATTCATGATGAATGAAGTGTCAAACAAATGTCAATAAAGATATTCATTCATTCATTTATTTATTCTGATACTTAATAACAGAGAATACAGTCACAGCCTCAACTTGATCGCTACAAATTGTTCAGGTCTGGCAACACTGCTCTGTTAATTCTCGAACCAATCCTCAACTTAAACAAAGAACTATATGTAAATATATTAATTAAATTTTTTATGAATTACCCATTTTATAAGACATTCAAGATTAACAAAAAGCACCAGCAAAAAGAATACAGTTTTGAAATAACAATAAAAGCTTGATTGAGCATTATCAAAAAAAGGAAAAGAAATAATAAATGTAATTTCTATTGTAACTACATCTGTGGATCCCACAGATGTAGTTACACGAGATACGTTTCGTTATCTTTAGACCAAGACGTAGAATGACGTCTGCAGTGGACATCATGAACGGGTGTCTGCAGCACACTGCAATGCACCAGGTTAACCAACGAAGTACTATAAATGGCTTTGCTTTTAAGCTTCTGTAATTTTAAACATATGACGCCACGTGTATGAAAGTTCGTAATACACCTATTAATTTTTATTGTAACAAAATGGCAACACTGATACCATATATCATTCCATTTTTAATTAATAGGTTCGTTTGTCATATCGTCCCAAATCAAATTCAACCCATTGGGACGAGTTGACGAATTTCATAATTTATATTTTTTTCATTCGTCATCTCGTCCCATGCTTGAAGTTCTTTAAAATTTTATTTGATTTAGTACAGTCAAGAAGGAAACTTTTCAAGTTATTAAAATAGAAGATTAGATTTTTTTATCTTTGATTCCTATAAAAACTTAACAAAACCAAGTATGGAACGAGATGACTTTTGATGTATGATTTTGATGAATTTTGATATTCATCAACTCGCTCCAGTGGGCTGGGTTTGTTTTGGGACGAGATGACGAACGACTCGTTGAAATTTATGAATAGAAGAATTTCTGTTTTGATGCAAGGTAAATATATAGAAAGCTCGGACTTCCAGGTTACAGATCGTGACCAGTTACCGGTGGTACGTATACCGCCGGTAGCTGGTCACGGGTCGTAAATCTGATCAGCTCTAGCTCCTGCTCACATTCCCCAATACACCCGTATAAGCAATATCCCTTTTCTTATATTCCAATTTTCCCATTTCTAAAGCTGCCGCTAGACGGCAATAGGCTTGTCCCCTATTACCACACTACCTATTATTATTATTACGTAAGTGGGACTTAACTGTAGTTGAATAAATGTGAATGTTAACTACGCCTCTGCTTACCCCTTCGGATACATAGCCATGAGCGTATATTTGTATTTATATATGTACATGTGTTTAATTTACGAAAGTACAGCATGCTAGAGTGGAATTTAAACGAAAATCTGTGACATGGCCGCCTTTTAGAATACTTGTATGTACTGTAAATAGTGTGCAAAAAGAGTCCATTTTACGCAGTGTAGGTGGCAAACAAAGCTACATCCCACCTAATGGAAAGCAGTCACCTCAGTCAGCACTAGTCGATTGAATACAATGTAGTAGTAGTACTGCCTTATTGAGATCTTCTAGAGTGGAGAAGCTCCTCTAACACATGTCCAGTTCCCCAAGGAGGCTCCAATTTAATCAAAAATCTCCTCTCCGATACCAAGACCTCTCGCTCAAGTCTATCTAGGTTTAAGCTGGAGGTATATCAAACATGTACGTATTTCTCATTAAACTGTAATAAAATTCTATCTAAGCGGGGACCTCGTTTGATTTGTTCACGCAATATTTATTAAAGTAAATAAATTCTTATTTGTTCGTGATCTGTTCGACCCAGAACACAGCCATCAATCGATGTGACCTGATATTCCAGTTTTCTAAATCTAGATTTGTTTAACTTCTTAGCGGTAGGGATTTACTTACACCAATAATTACTAAGTGTTAAATACGAGCTTGTTGATTCAAACCAAGAGCTTCAATTAACTTGATTTTTTTCTTATTTAGGATATTTATTGTGGACTTTACAAACATTCAAACAACGGACACAAAGAACACCCAAAAAGACCCATTACATATTTGTGGTTCACAAAATTTTTCAATCAATAATCGATCCCTTAACACTCAACGCGACGTAGTGGCGAGGCGCCTACTACCAATTATTGCGGCAAGAGCAGTAAAGTCGTTCGGGACGACGGGACGGTCCGCTGACGTATAATCGACCACCTTATAGTCAATTGGATTAGCTATAATTTGATACAATTCTCAATCGGGCGGAAATTACTAAAAATAATATTTTTTTCTACATGCGCGGGAGGCTGCTGCATCTCAACACCCCGACGGAGCCGCAGCTGACGTTCACGAGGCTTCATGAAACAATTTTCTAAAGCATTTTAAGAAGTATCGCCCGAGAGGAAATGACTGACTAAATTTGTACCTGGCCCATGGACTATTAGAGACTATTAGTACTAGAAAGCTGTAGATTTGCATGGGTATACTTATAAAAACAAACACAAACATCTGAAAGGCTTTATGCCTACTTCTAAGTCCGCATGTTGTAATGGACGACTACGAAACCTAACACTGCGCGTGGCCAGACACGTACTTCGCCGGTTTTATTTCAGTGGAGTAGCTATTGATGATCTTTAGTATTATCGCTAAAAACATCGTGAAATCAGTATTTTTCTCTATTTTCGACAGAGCTTTATTATTATCAATAATGTCATGGATTGCGTTCAAATTTGAACCTCAGGGTGACCGCAGACCTTCTCTCAATCGGACCCGGTTCTCTCGCCTGGCACGTGATCGGTTTCTTAATTTTTCAGGATTTTATTCTCCCTCAGTTAAAAATAAACCGCTAAAAGAGAAATTTTGCCTCTATTACGTAAGTAGCAAATTATAGTTGCCAAAATGTAGATGTTTAATACGAGGTGTATTAAACATCTACATTTGGCAATTGCATTATGCTTACCTTTTATGGGATACAAGGGCACCTACGGGGTAACAGGCGTTAATATATATGTTTGTATACATAGGTACGTACATAAACATAGAATTTTAGGGTTTTGGGAAAAAAGGGCGGCCTTATCGCTCAAAGCAATCTCTTCCAGGCAACCTTAGGATGGACTGGAGTTATTTTATTAAACGGGTGGTAATCATTGACGTTAAGTTAAAAGGTTGTTAATGCTTATCACAAATTAGGTACACCTAAACAGTGTGCAAAATTTCATTAAATTAAAATCGGTTCTTTAGTTTCGGAGTTCATTGCGACCAAACAACGTGACACGGTTTTTTATATATTCATAGGTAGAATATACGTACCTTTCGCTCTTTGTCTTCTTGTAACAAAATAGGTACCATCATTGTTTTAATACGTAGGACCGCTAATGGTAAATATTAGAAATACTTAGCTACTTTCAGTTCGGCGTATTCCATCCAAAGGTTGTCTGACAGACATTGCTTTTAGTGATAAAACCGTCTATTGTATTGCTATGTAACATTTAATAATTGTAGATAATCACCCTACGATGTGGTGTACAATAAAAATATTCTATCTATTTGCCCTTTTAATATCCATGAAAGCTTTTAACTTAACACTAAAGAAACAAGAATTAAGCTCAATAAAACATGTCTTACACAAACAAGAGCGACAGGTGACATTTAAATAAAAACCGATTTATCAGAGCGACAGTGTGATGATAGCCCGCTGATGTCAGCGTGATTCCACCCCGTCGCTTCGCTCTTACTTCATGACAATTTCTTTTGATACATTTATAATTGTTAGAAAGTAAATAGTCAGTTTCTTTCTCAAATTAAAAGTAAAGTTTTGCCAACTTCATAAAAATATAAGTCATTGCATCAAATAGCTTACATACGTACATACACTCACTATATAATCTAATCTAGTCACTATCAGTAATAACGTATTTTTTACTTCGTAACGTTAGTATAAACAAAAAAATATCGCTTACAAAAACATCGTAAATAAATAATAGTATATGTTACTATTTTGGGGAAGGAAATATGTAAGTATCTATCCCTATCACTGAGCACAATATCCTATATAAATATTCGCCATGACGTACGTCCCACCTCAATCCCAGAACGTGGTTCCACTACTCGCCTACAGCGATGCGTGAAATCAAACAGGCTGTTTATTTTATTACAATTCGGATAAACGTTTACTGACTTCCTCGGAAAGCTTTTGATATAAGCATAATTAAGGCTTAACGGAGTGTTTTTCCGACTCAAGGAAATAAAAGAATGAAACATTTAATGTATAAAAGCGATAATTCTGAGTCACGATATATTTCTTATAAAGTTTAAGTACCTAAATCTTTCGAGTATAGCTAGTTAGTAGCAACTACACAGTATTTAAGAAAAATAACTATCTATTACTATCGCTACCAATACTGATACAAAAGTAGAGGACGACCAAAGAAAAGATGGATTGACTTCGTGAAAGCGAATATGCATAGAAAGGGTAGATAAACAGTGAACTCTGTTTTCTTTTTCCATACTCCACTATCATTCGTTAGTTCACTATTGCGCCGACCACAAATAAATTTGGAAAATACGCAATCAGATGACAATGATATCGCTACCATTGCACAACACTACACCAAATTGTATATTTATTCATCAGTTCCATTTATTGATTTGTGATTATGTATTGTCGTCCAACGCAACCAAATGTAACTTAATATCAAAATCTATATTTACTTGGAGCGGAAAAATGTAAATTTTCCCCGTGCAAACATAGGAGACGTGGGAATGAGCGCGCGCGCCGCTCTCACGCGCGGGTGTCGCGTGCCCACAATCACATAATAACACCACTATTGTACACCCACCCTTATATTATTTTACGTACATTAACTTTCAATACATACCCTAACATAAGATACACAAGATCGAATTTTAATTGACAGAAATTATTAACACAATCTATTGGAAAAGTGATCTTATAACTAAGTCCGTAAGTATTTTTTTCGATTTCTAATATTTCAGAAATCAAATCATTTATCCATGATTGATTCAAGAGATTAAATGACCAAATACTGTGTGTACTACAAAGATAAGTTGTCTATGGTTACCAAATATCAATAAGTTGCCACAGAATGATTAAATAAAAGTGAATACATATAATCACATCACCAGAGGAGCGGCTCGCGACCAATTCCCATTTCCATTGAGTCTAGTGAGAGTCTAGTGGCTCGACCTACCGCCAGACGGGTGGCATCGACAGCACCGACTTTAAACAGTCCAGTAGGTGCCTAGTGCTTTTATAATGTTACCTATTATATTAAAAGTGTCAAGTACATGTATTGTATTTCAATCAAGTTTGAAATCGATTATTTTTCAATGCCCTTTGTTAGCGCTTTTTGAAGTCGGGTTTACTTTTTCTAAAGTATTTATTTTTCCATTTTTAATGTAAGGTACCTACGGTATTTACATTACCTACTGCTAAGTTACCGAATTGCAGTATGTTGGATTATATATAATATAACTATAGTTATATATTTATAAGATAACTTTAGTTTAATTAGCCTAACTTTAACTTAAGTTAACGTTTTAACTTAACTATAGTTTAATTATTTTTTTCGGTAAGGTGGTAAAACATTTCGTTACTAGCAACTTGCTGCACTTGATTGAATAAGTTATGAAAAGGATAAATACAGCCAAACGTAGAACCACCTTCTTTCTTTAAGTCGGTTAATAACATTAATCAGTTGCTTTATTTCAAGAAAAATCGGCAAACACACTACATCTGTCCTTAATTTCTGAGGGGTTCCCTCGTTTTCCCTCAGATACCATCAACAGATCCGGACTTGGTGCCAATGGGACCACCTTACACCGAGTTTGCCTGAGAAACTCTGTCTTGGATTGACCTCTGACTTTTCAATCGCGATTTGTGGGCTTACTACCGCCGTTAAACCACATTGGCAGATCCAACTGATCACCGCATTGAGTTACGAACCTACAACGCCGGGGACTAACGACGTGCGGGGGGCTTGCTTAACCACGCAGAACACTGCGTGTATACCCTCATTAGCTTCAGCATTTACACCGGAGAATATTGGGACCACTTGAAAGTAGGTTTAGAACAGCCCTACTCCCAACCACTGGTTTACTGTGTAGAAACGGAAACATACCCTTTCAAAATAAAACTTTTTGAAATCGGTCCATAGATGATAATTCAAATATCGGTGAACATATGTACACTTTAAAAAAAGATACATACAGCCGACCATAGAACCTCCTTCTTTTTTGATAAACTTGATAAAATTGACTTTACTCCTAGCTTTTTTATCATAAACTGTTCAATACTATTAAATATTTTAAATGTGTATAAATGCAAAGCCGGGACGGGCCGCTAGTAATTACAAAGGAGTAAGATCACGCTTCAACACCAAGAGCTCAATAGGATACAAGTGAAGCAGCGGGGCCCACTAGTATAAGTTTTGAAAAAAATCTATTTCTATCGCGGTATATTTAAAGGTACAACAGTTTTTTATTACCCAACGTGTCTGTTGTGTTGCATCGTTGCATCTGATCGCAGTTAATGGTAAACTGATTGATGCAAATTCAAACAAAGATATACTACTAACTAACAAAAATACAATATGGTTGCAATTCATATGTAAAATACCCCGAATGGAAAAGTTCTTGAATGGAGACCACGGATCGGAAAGCGCACGTCCATTATCGCGGTGGACAGACGACCTGGTAAAGATCGCAGGATGCAGGCCGATTCCAACCGGTCTCCTTGGAAGTCATTAAGGGCGGCCTAAGTCAAACAGTGGACGTCCTATGGCTGAAACGATGATGATGATGATACACTCGAATGCAACAAACCGGCTAAATACTCGTATAATTTCCGAACATGCAAAGTAAAATCGCGTGTCTTTGCACTCTCTGCGAAATGATGGTCACTGCTCCCCTCCTAATGGTCGTAGCGTGATGTTACATAGCATACAACTTTCCTTAATGAATACTCTATCCAATACATTTTTTTCGAGTCCGAATGGTAGTTCTAGAGATTAGCGCGTTTGTTTAAACAAACAAACAAATACTTAAACTTCGGCGTTATTTGTGTAGAAACTGTGACTATTACACACATTTTCATAATTATAAAAAGAAAATATTTAGATCTATGTGATGTCACGTCGATGCATGTCCGTGAGAAATTTTCATTAAACTTTATACTATGATCTTTAAAATGAGGACACAGGCAAATTTGAAAAGGATGTTGTTAGTCCGACAAAAAAAAGTATATAAAATGGTTATGTACGTGCTCTTTGTATGTCGCTCCGAACTCCAAATGTTAACATTTTTTTTACTTTACATATACTACACTTTGATTATATATATCATCAAAGGTACTACAGTACTTTACACGAGAACAAAGAGTAATTACATATACGTTTGCAAAATTTTATAAAGGTGTTAGGTACAGGTGTCGACACTAAATTGAAATCATGACATTCCTTTTATCCACATGATTAGCAGTTGATATGTGCGAAGGTCTTTAGAAAAACAAATATATCTAATCCCACTAAAGAGTAGCCAATACCATTCCATGCCTTCTATAGAAACATGAAGGATTTTTACGGATTAATGTTCACCATATACCTACACCATATCACCATTAGCCAGGAGATGGATAGTGGAACTGATCAGTGGCTGCTAGCAACACCAACTCCTCGAGTTTAGGCTCATGTGAGTCGTTTTGTCGAGTCCAACAGATCGGAGTTGATCTGATGATGGCGCCAGGAAATGAATAGTAGAACTCTTTTTTACTTTTTAAATTCGGTCGCAATTAAAGCGCATTACTTTAAGTTTTACTAAAATATTATTAACCCAGACACAGAACAAATGGTCATGCTCATCACACAATTATTTGTCCTGAGTGGGAATCGAACCCACGACCTCTGGCTCAGCAGTCACTAGCCACTAGACCAACAGGCCAGTCGAAATAAAATATACATCTGTTAGATTTAGTCAGATATTGTGTTTTATGCATATTTAAGTACATCATA
The DNA here is from genome assembly GCA_949752705.1 of Callimorpha dominula. Lineage (NCBI taxonomy): Eukaryota > Metazoa > Arthropoda > Insecta > Lepidoptera > Erebidae > Callimorpha > Callimorpha dominula. The sequence goes on along the minus strand of OX456992.1, from coordinate 1,131,026 downwards.
TACTTAGTTAGGTTTCGTAAATTTTAGTGTAATTAAGGAAAATAAATTTTAAAACCAAGGGCTATTTCGTTTGGTTATAACTCATATCAAGGCTTCTTAACATAATTATATTACCATGTACATATCTTACCTAACTTATATCCGAAAGGAATCAACTGTGTTTACCTTATTTCTTCGGGAACAAGTAAATAGCAACAACCACGGTCCCTATTACATGCGACTTACGCAGTAAGTACGCGAAATTGTTGTTTGATGGAAGCTATACAAAGTACGCCAAGGTTGAAATACTTACACCAATTTCACCTAGCTTTAGTTAGGTAATTTGTTGTTCCATGTTTCTGTTTACACGATGAAGTAATAGGAACATCACTGATATACATATAACAAAGGATTCGATATCTCTTTGAAAAAGTGTAACGTAAATAAGTGTAAGGGTTTTGTTATTTCCTTTTGAAGAACGAATATCTAAAGATGATATAAAACAAAGGGCGTTTTTATCGGTTGGTCCATGAACTACTAGAAACGATATTTATTAGCACATAAGTATTTTTTCAGGACCGGTTCCCACTTAAAATCTCCTCTTTGTCAACTTAGTTGAAGGAAAAAAGTACGAGACTTAAGAAAATTGCCGATGAATAGGATTACTTAATTTGCATTGCGTTGTTGTAGGTGGGTGCAAGATAGGGTTGCCATAATTTATAATAACGTATCCTACTTTATTTTCGATAAATATATGTACTTTATACTTTTGCGTAAAAATAAATCCAAAATGTTTTTTCTTTTATACGTTTATCGATAAATTCTTTTGGTGTACGATTTCAAGAATTGATTTGTTTGCAGATGGATAGCCAATCATTTTGTTGACATATTTGAAAATCAGCGAGACAGAGAGATGTAGGATCGGTTATTATTATCATTTTGTATTTGATACTTTACTTTATTTACATTTATTGTTTCGTAATATATAGTTAGATACTATTACTTAACCAGAATCGTTTAATTTAATTAAAAAAGCTTACTTTTTATGTTAGAACTCTGAGCGGTATCACATTTTATAAAAGTATGCGTCGGCTCGACCGGAGTGATACCACGGCCTTACAGAAACCCTGGCAGTGAAGCAATGCTTCATTGCTTTTCGCCGAGTGAGTGAGGTTACCGGAGGCCCTAACTCTTCCCTTTCCCCCTCTTCTCCTCTCCCTCTTTTCCCCCTCTTTCCTGCTTAAAAGCCGGCAACGCACTTGTGACTCTTGAGTTGCAAGTGCCCATGGGCGGCGGTACTCATTTACCATTAGGTGACCCGTTTGCTCGTTTGCCCCCATAACATAAAAAAAGGATTAGTTGGTAGTACAGATTTGTACTTTTTTAAACACTCTTTTAAACTTAGCAGGTAAACAATACTAAGCAATGACGGAAATTTTTATTCTATGAAGTCTGAAATCTTTCCCCTTTCTATTAAGTAAAACACACAAAATGTGGGTCAACAACAACACAAAATCACCTGTCAAGACCAGTGACAGATAAAATCTCTCTGGCACAAAAGCCCTGTTTTCAGTCTCAAAACAATATCACAAACAAAACGCTAAGCCGTTGGCCGAGGAGTTTTTTTTATATGTCTTATATTAGGAGTAGGGTGAGAACGAACTAACTAACAAGTCTGTTTTTGGCGTCGTTCCACTAGTCTTGCAAAATATAACAGATTTTTTAGGGAATTCTATTATTATAAAAAGTCAGTAAAAATGCTAACATGGCTCGATTTACTATTCTGCCCTTTTCCGCACATTTCAAGATATATAATTGGCTTTCAGAAATAATTCGGCAAGCAAGATGGCTGTTAATTTTTAATGAAAATAAAAGTTTTTTCGATTTGCCAAATGTCAAGTTAAAATTATGTCATAGGTACATTTGGTGTGCGTTCCGATATACTCTGAGAGCACTGTAAGGTATGACGTCAATTCAGTATACTGCGAAGCCGTTCCTTTATAGTTAGCTATACTGGTTCCTGTTTATAACGGAACGCAGTCCAGTATACTGTCAGCACAAGTGTCAGTACAAGTAAGCCATGTGACAGCACTGAGAGCACCTTATCTCGAAAACTCTAGTGCTCACAGTACAAAAATGGCGACGTTTATAATATCATATATGACGTCATATATTTCCCTACGATACTGAGGGAGTATACTGTCAGTCTATGACGGAACGAATTTCTTTCCAGTACGAGCACGGAACAGTGCTCGCAATAATATCGGAACATACCCTTGATTCATGAAGTAACCTTAAAGTAACACACGACATATTTTCGCGACGACGACATTGGCAGGGGGCTTTCAAAGTCACGTTTCGCCAATAAATCACTACAAAAAATAACCTTACCGTATGTATAGATGTCACAAATATTACTTTTAAATTACTTATATTGAACTACATTTCGTCTACGTGTTTCGAAGCAACCTACCTACCGATATTTGCAACTCGTAACTTTATTCAATATAAAAAGCTCAGAGTATTTTTCAATACACGATTCTTTCCAGATGAGATCCTCTTTTCAATTGGGAAAATTTCGTATAATTTGAAATGTTTCTATTTTTAATAAGTGGGCGGAAAAAACGTTTTTTAGAAAAGCGTGCGTATGCCATTTAAGAAAATGCTAAAATTAATAGCATTTCCTATTGATTACATTAAAGTTAAATCGGTAATAAAAGTGAGTGACACTGGTGTTATTTCATTTTCTTGTACAACACAATTATTATGCAGGTCGGCAGTTATGAACGTAAAAATATTTTGTGTAGGTACTAGAGTAATCTATTATCAATAATTTAAAATAATTGAAAACAGTAATGAGGTATTAGAACCTTTTTTGATGTGTTTTAAATTGATCTTAAGGCAACAGTTAATTACGATAAGTGGCATTAAAATGCATTTTAATTTTACTTTTTAAATTTCTGGACGTCATAGAAGAAAGAAAGGAAGAAAGACCTCATGTGGACAGTTAAAGCGTAAATTATCGCAAATTGGGAAAATAAAAAAATTGTTACTGCCCTTATAATTGGTGATGGAGCTAGACCAAAAATGTGGCAAAAAATCCTTTCATGAAAGAGCAAATTTTAGGTAGATTTGTAGTTATGTCTTTACAAAAACCGGTTTCTAGGGTAATATTTAAGTAAAATACACGACAGGAATTAAATATTTGAAAATTTTGATGCTGTTAACCGAATATTCCTTATATTTTACGATTATCTGCGCATATTGTGTTCCGAACCAACATGGCCGAACGGAAAACTTTGACGTTAATCTTTTGGTTTGTATTGCATTTGTATATATATATTTTTTTATAAGTGGGAGGGCTCAAGTGGTGCTTCGGCACGTATTAGCCGGCTCGACCGGAGTGATACTACGGCCTCATAGCAACACTTGTGTTGTGTGAGCGTAAGGTTACCGGAGGCCCTAACCCTTCGCTCTCTTTCCGTTCACTGCCTTCGAGAACGATACTTTTTTCTAGATGAAAAGTCCTTTTCTGTACCTCGGACAAAGAGTACCTGTGCAAATGTTATGACGTAACAAACAAAGTTAGTTAGTTTCGCTTTTATAATACCTATTACATAGCATTTAACCGTTATTATAACACAAATGCTACATCTCTTAAAGAAATTGTAATTATAAGATTTATGTGACAGCTGACCTGTTTTATGCCACCTTCTTTAGAACCATAATTGTCAGAGGTCAGTAACTTTTTTTATCATAATCGCTTCTTTATTGTCCCTTGCCAGTCTTTTGTGGGAATAAACGGAAGATGGGTTATCTGATATGTTATAAAAAAACAAAAACAATATACGGGTTGACGTGAGGATCTCCTCCGTTTTTCCGGCGGTTAATAAAACGGGTTGTTAGTAACCTAAGCGCGTTTCTAGTATTCCGATGGAATGGAAGTGGGTTAGCCCCACGTTAGCCCCGTGTTTAATTCGCGTACACGTGTTTAATTAACTAGGTAAAATGATAATGTTAATTAATAATACTCTAGAATGTCCTTTATATATCAAAGTAAGAGTATTACCCAACTATTATATTTGTCGACACTCAGACATGAGCACATTGAGCACAGACAACGTCAATATTCATCCCAGTTAACAAGCACTCAAACAGATTACATTTTCAGACGAACAAAAGCTTCAAAGAGCAATTAAATATTTTTGCTCATTAAACAAAAAAAAAATAAGGAAACGCGCGCCGGTCGTGTGCGGAGCTCTCGGGCACGTGCCCGGCACACGACAAACAGCGCGCTCCAAAATGAATCGTGCTTTTATGGATTATAGATTTTTGAAAATGGGCTACCGACTTTTTTCTACTTACCTACTTTCTTGTTAATCATTACTTTTTTAAATACTTATACACTATATTTCGTTTCAAAATATAAGCATTATATTTTGAAACATCTCTGAATGCCCACAGATCATAAATATAAAATTATATTCGTGGAATAAATCCTTTTAGTCAAATCCACGTTTTAAAATTTGTGACATAAGTTTGTGGCATTTAAGACAATCAAGAAAGCAACACCTGAATTCAAAATAACAAAAAAATAACTGTTACGTTAGGCTATCAAAAACTTTAGGTCCCACCGAGATTTGAACTCGGATCGCTGGATTCAGAGTCCAGAGTGCTAACCATTACACCATGGAACCACGAACCATATAGTTAAATTTTAGTTCCATAACCAAAATTTTCGAGAAATATGTTACTAAATTCTTCTGAAACTAAATTAACTAAAATAATATCAAAGAAGTGAACGACATTTAAAAAGTCATAGAAATAATATATTCTCATTGAAATGTTATATCAATGGTTTTAGGCGTATTACGATAGAAGAATAATTTCTAATTACTTCTTATTTCTTTTTATACCACTAAGACGGCAAAAAAACATACGGCCTGCCTGATGCACACTACTGAGCATGACGTATGCAACACCAGGATGTATCATTGTGGCACAGAAATCCATTTACATAAAAAATAAGGTCTAGGAGGAATTTAGTCGAATTGGAGCCTACCATCCAAGTATCTCTACCATATATTGGCGGCATTGTCTGGTCATGACTATTGTTTCTAGAGCCGCATTTTGGCAAGGCACGAGTGACACCATTTTAGTAACAAGTGTTTATAGGCACAGGTGATCGCTTACTAGCACGAGGATGTTTTTCAACTTAATGGTGTAAAAAATAGAGAAATATGCTTAAAAAAGAACTCTTAATATATAGAAAATGTTCCTTTCTTTCTTTATTTCTTACCAGTCAATCGGGTAAACAATGACAAGATGGGCATTCCACAATTCAAAGGGTGAACTCGCTGTTGAGCGGCGCGATTATAAAGCGTAACCGTAGGCATGTTTGTCTTAGCTTACTTTAATAAAGGAGGGTATCGCAATTGAACTGAATTATTTGTGTATATTACGCTATAATTAGGTAGATTCCTTTGTTTACAATAAATGAGCGTTTTGATATTGCAAATGCAAAAACTGTGGTCCGTTTTAACTTAATCGTTTTTCATTTTTTCTATCAAACGTCAGTATACAACATTTCAAGTGAATGATGTGACGACTCCTTAATGAAATAAAAAAAAATCGAAGGTACCGTTAGTAACAAGATACTGATCTGATTTGTCAGTCACCTACCCTGTAGTGCATATGTTTTGAATTACTATTTTTTAACAGTGGCTTGCGTAAAAGTAATTTTCTGGCATCCACTGGCAACGTGTATGCAAAAAATCATGATTGAATTAACGGCATGGCGGCTCATAAAATAGGAACAAACATGGTTCGAGTCGTCCAAGTATGAAATGAACTGCCTGCGTCTATTTTTCCTGGCAATTATAATCCAAGAACGATCAGGAGTAGGGTGAATAGGTTTCTCTTAGATAGGCGTGTAACATCTTTTTCAACATTATTACTTTCCATCAGGTGAGTTGGAAGACAAACGCCTATTCCATTACACAATAAAAAAATGGTCCCTTAAGAATTAAAAAAAGTGGAACCTAAGGGTGGCAAAATAGCTAATACATTAATACATATTGAACTTGTACTGATTAGACGATTAGACGCATTCAAATAATTTGTACTTACTTTAACAGATAATAACAATACTGACTTTACTTACGCGTTATTAGGTATTTTTGTAAATCTAACATGTATAACTATGTACACTAACATTTGGCTTTCTCAAACAAACTTTAAAAAAAATTAGTGTATGACTGATGATCCCAAATTGAATTAACCAAATCAAATCAATTTGTTGTCAATCGATTATAATCGATCATCGAATATGACGGATAATTTAATAGGAAATGGCGGACATCTGTGTAGATACTTCAAAATTGCAATTTTATTTTTAGGATTCCATTTAGGACTATATAGATGAAATTATTGTTATAATTATGTAGATTTTTAAATCTTAGGTTTCAAAAGATTAAGATCTTAACATATGCCGAGGTTAGAACTAGATTTTAAAAAAGTGTGTGTGTTATAGGCAATGATGTGAATGAGAAACAAAACAATCTTCTTCGTTTATCTCGTAATGTTATGAATATGATACATAAATCTTTCTCGTTCTATTGACATTTTGCGCTACTGTGCACACCACATTGAACACATGAATTATGTTCGCAAACATTTTGAATACAACACGAATATAGGTTTATTATTCATCTCGTATTGACATGGCTGCGGTGGTCCACACTCGGTCATTTTTGTAAATACACTACGACCCAATAACTTTGATATTTTTGTTATCATGTAGGTATCTGATGTAAACTTATAGGAGTTCATTTTAAAGATAGTTTAAGATAATTTTGCATGGCATTAGAAGTCTTGATTGATTATGGAAAGTTCTTTAAAAACGAATAGCTCCTGAAAGAATATCCTTGAATACTAAGCATTTGTAGGTATCTGCTGATTTATAAGGTAACACTTCAACCACGGAGGTACAGATGTAGCCTGAGGTTTTAAAAACCAATGTGTTAGTTGTGTTAGACTACAACTAAGGATACCGTCTAATTAGGTAACTAAATGAAAAAATATGTTACACCTGTATTTTACATTCTCAATATTCTGTACCGCAAAAACGTAAAGCAAAGTATTACATAAACCGGCCTAGTGCGGACTTTGTAGTATCCCAAGAACAAACTTAACATTGTAATTGAAGAGCATGTTCTCCAATTCCAACAGTAAATGTGAGATTATACGCACAATATGCTATTATAGACTTCTTATAAGTTTCAAACAAAGAAATAAGAACATTTTGTATTTTTTTTAATATTAGGCCTAGTAGTTTGGGAATTGTCTATTTTCATATATTTTTTAAAAAACTTTAGAACTATTAATCTCAAAATTATAAAAATTAAATTGAGATGCTCACAACAAGCCCTTTCATTAGATATGTCACACGGTACAGTTTGCATGGTCGACAAAACTAATCCCCTAATAGTAGTATGTCTGCAAAATTCATTTATTCACATGGTATATCTGTGTTTGGATCACAGGAATTGATATGGGTACCAAAATGCAACATAATCCGTCCAGCAAATTTGGTGCAAATTAGCTGTGGGAAATAAGGGTCACGTTTTTCATTCGGATGTACGGAATCCTAAAAAGGATATTATTGCAAATGTTATTCATATTATAAAGGAAAACACGAAAGCAGAGCAAATTAAAATCAAATCACAAAACTCTAATTCAACTAGGTATAAAGTTGTAAATTATGCACAACTTGAATCAAAATCACTCGGACCTATTACAATTACAATGTATCTGGCATTATTATTTAATAAAGTAGATTGCATCGTCCCTTGTCATGATACACTGACTGACCATACCGTTTTATTGCTTAACAATTAACCACCGGAATGGGGCGAACTTATTGTTATAACTTTACACAAAGCACTTTGCCCTAATGCACAAGGTTCAATTTTCTACAGCAAATGTCGTATATTTCGGTGACAGCCAACAAAAAGAATGACCACACTGGCCTTTTACTCAAACAAGTGGTCAGAGAAAACACCGGCGACGTAGCTAACGGTCAAGGGGCTCTATAATTGTCTTTTGCGCAATAAATACACTTGAATGAAATTGAATTAAATGTGTCGAATGTTGGTGGTCAGTCTTAAAACAACATAAGATATAGTGTTGGTTATTCATACCAAAAAAAAAATATTACTTTTAGTTCTTAATTAATACAGTGCCGCAATAAAATAAAGAGACTAAACCCACAAAGTTTTTCGTTTTATTTTATAATAGTATATGTAAAACTTGTATACTTTATATCATTGTTAAATTTGTTAAGGGTTTGATAATAGTGACGCAATTTACGCACCCTACTAATATTATAAACGTGAAAGTTTGTGAGTATGGATGTATGGATGTTTGTTAGTTAGTTTGTCGATAGAGATGAAACTTGGTATGTAGATAGCTGGAGACCTGGATTAACATATAGGCTACTTTTTATCCCAATATTCCCACGGGATCGGGACTTACGTGGGTGAAACCGCGAGGCGCTGCTAGTTATTTATGTCAACAAATTCTCATTTGTATCGCATTTATATACATATACGTAATTGTTATTTTTTTATAAAGATATTATACGTGGGTCACACATGACTAGTGTTCTTGTTAACCCCTGTTACGTAATTTTTTAACTTTCGTAACATGTATCACAGTAAACACTTTTAGAAAACTATCGAGTAAAATGAAGTTTAAATTACACCGATCGTGCTCAAGGCTCAACATATGCTATTCGATCGAAACGTCAATAGTAAACAAAACTTTATTTATATAAAAAAATTAGATTAAGTTCCTGATTCAATCCGCGAGAGTTAATTTTGAGCTTCTTGGCTCTTTACACAATGGACTCGTCATTTCCAGATACCAAGCAGCAAATTTATTAAATTAAAAGTCCATTATCATAAGTTCATAACTGTAGTCGTAAATATACCAGATGTAACCAAACAATAAATCAGATACATATTATAAATTAAAATAAAATATGCAATGGAGGAATCAACGAAATTTATAACAGCCAACAAGTCGTAAATTTATAATTGCATTAATTGGAATTGAAAGTGTATAGTCGAATCGGATGGTTATTCGATGAATGGAAGCTAATGATTGAACGTACGTCGCGCATTATTCGCACGCCCCTTCACTTAACTGCCAGTTCTTATTTCAAATTATTTTAAATTGATTTTCATGTCGATTTTATGTCTTTTTTTCATCTAGTAACTGGTCTTCTTGCCTAACATAATACGTACGTATAGCTAAAAAGAAAACTTTTTATGAATGACAAGATGGTTAGTTATTTAATGAGAGGAGTTATGCGAAGATGTATATATTGGTGATTTGTTTAAAAACAAATTATGTAATATACTCACCAAATATCTATTAAATTTATAAGGGTATAAAGAGCTCATCAAAAAGGGTTTATGCAAAGCTTTGCGTATAAAAAGGTATATAAATATAAAAGGTATACAAAGTAAAAACGGTTTATGCAAAGCTTTGCGTTTAAAAAGGTATATAAATATAAAAGGTATAAAGATAATATATAGGTATAAAAAGTAAACAGGGTTTATGCAAAGCTTTGCGTAAACCCTTTTTGTTCTATTTATATATAATGTAAAAAGTAGCACTAGTAAATGGATTCATTGCAAAAATGTGCCCTTTTTTAATTTTTACTCACACTTTATGCGTTCGTAAAAAAGACCGGTCGTTACAAAACAATAAATTTAATTAGCAAAGTAATTTGTTAAGATGGTTAGGAAGGGGTATTCAAGCGTAAATTGAAAAGACTGGTAGCTCTGCTTGATTAGATTTCATAAGATTAGATTTTGTATCCATTAGAAAAGTTTTCACAACAGCTGACACTTTGGGACTGCGTTGGTGCGTCCGGCGAGATTTGCTTCGTTCTGTAAATAGCTCTGGTGAGGTGATCAAACTTTCACCACAAAGTCCGCAAACACTCATGTGCTGTGTCAGCCTGTGTCCCAGTACCAATCATCTATCACTTACAGCACGCACTGCACAGATGGTCCAGCGGTTTACGTGGTCACTGAAGCTACGCAAAAGTTTGTAGTTTTGATCGCATTGAATAATTGTTTGTGTAATTAACATATATTATATACAGATTGTTACAGAAAGGTGTGGTCAAATTTTAGGAGCCTTCTGTGTAGTCGACAAATAGTTTCTTAGTGAAAAAAATGAATTTTGAAAAAGAAAATGATTTTGATTTTTTTTTCTTCAGGTAATGCTTTTTCTGACTAGGTGCCATTTTGAAACTACATATTAGATATACGATTTTTTTCGTGAATTTTAATGTATTTGTTTTTATTTTTTATGCATTTTCAGAAAAATTTGGACATTTCATCAACATCCTTGGTATTAAATACCCTTAGTTTCTTTCATTTTAAAGTTTAATTTCTCAGTTTCAAAATAAGATGTCTGTATGAAAATCATGAATGGTCCTGAAATAGTTAACACTTTACGTTATATGTATAATTATGACCAATTGTTCGGAGACTGGGTGTCAGCTACTCTGTGTCCCTTAGTTATGCTATGTCCTTTATAATGGGTATGCTTATAGAGTAATCGCGACACACAGGGATTATTTAACTAATATCTTAAAAAAAAGAAATAGGAAAAGAAAATGTGATAGCGAAATAACTAGATAAGATTCATATTAAAGGGAAGTATTAATGTTATTTATTTATCGGCAGTAACCAAAATCTGAAAAATAATTATCCCAAAAATAATAAAGTAACTTATAAATTAAATAATTATTCATTTCAAGTAATTGAATTCATCATTTTAATTTCAAACCAACAGTGTTACGAATTAAACCCCATACCACTATTTTTTTTAAGTATTCAATATTAATCTCCATTAGTCATAGATGTCAGCACTCGTCATTGGTATGTATACATTAAATGGCAGCAATTAAAACCTCTTGAAAGCTTTTACTGCTTTTACACGGTTGTCAACAATCGTACAATATGGCGGACCTGGATTTGCATAGGGTCATTTTGATTTAGTCTCTGAATGAATATTAATGATTGCAATGGAATTAGTTGTGGATTTCATTTGTAATTTTACATAAGAGAGTACCACTATTATTCTATTGTTTTTAAATTTAATGTGCAATTTGCATGGATCACAATTTCGAGAGCCCAGCTCCAATTTACAAAAAACATTTATATTATATATAACTAGCAGTTCCTGCAGCGGTTTCGCTTCCGTGTTCATATTTATATATTTACCTACATCGCGAACTTAACATCAGAACGGTACAGAATGAAATAAAACACTCGATGTCATCGTATAGAAACCGACTGGACAATCATCCTAACATGCTAGCCAAGCGCTTAATGAATACGACATTCAAACTGCTGAGAAGTAAGACCTCCAGAGATTTATAGGGAAATTGTTTAACTATAAGATCAAATACAAAACAAAAGCAAATAGAAACCATAATAATATAGTAGTAATTCACTAATGAAGAGCATATGTCGCTAGACTAACTGCCCTCCAGAACAAACGATAAATACTATAAGTATTTGTCGAATATTCTCACACGTTCCTCTTGAATCACTCTATAATTGATGAAAACCGCATTTTTTTTTATCAATTTATTTAAAACGTATAAGCGTACAGAGGAACAGACTTTGTTTAATGTAGAGATTTGTGAGAATTAATTGTATAATTATTAAACTACTACTTACTTGAAATAATTAAGGCAGTGTCTTTGGAACACCCAGTTGGAACACCCAACTTTCGCTATAATATAATTAAATATATTGAATCAATCAATCAATTGTATCAAAATATAGTAAATATTGTAAACATTCGAAATTGAAATTGCGCCATCTGTGAAAGTTGCCCGAAAATATGGCTAAGTAGTATACCGCGCATAATCCACAGATGGCATAAATAAAATAAATCAACTCGCAGTCAGCATTTTTCGTTGCGCTAACACTTTTTTCCGTCTCGCCGCCGTCGACCAACTGTCTGAAGTGTAACGTGCGGTAAGAAAATAAGAAGCTTCGTTCTAAAAATCATTATCTTTGAAGTATCTAGTATTATCTAGTTTATGGTTTACGATGCCCAGTAAAGTATGGAGTGTCAAAGAGAAAGAAAATGTAAAACTGTTTTTAAATTACACGTGGCAAGATAAAAAATATTCCCCACCACACGTCTACTGTTAGTGCGAAGGGTCAGAAATCGCTAGCTATGCACAAGAAAATTAAGAGAACTCCACGAGGCATTGGACGCCATCTAGTGGAAGTAATCACAAATGATCAAGTACGTTAGCTCATATTTCAAAAGATGTCGCTTATATGACTTAACATTTTAAAATAAATTACAATTAATCTAAATTTTCAAGGTTCAATTTCTTTTAGATGATTAAAATTAATTACTATCATAACTATCATAAATACCTAATTTTCATCGATTTATTTTATAACAATCGATTTATACAATGTAACCTAAACGTTGAAATGGAACAGCATACATGTCAACTTGTCACTGTGACAACTGACATTTGACGTACACTTCAATTCTGACATTTCGTACAACGGGTTACGGAAGATACGACCGCGGAAATACGGATCGCGAAGCCAGAATAGAAATCGATTTCCGTTTAATTTACCTTGATGATATTAATCAATGTGGTTTGATTAATTCAAAAAAGCGTGGATATAGTTCTCGATGTCAACACAGTCTAAAACAATGCCTATGTTTGACCTCAAAGTTTACGTGCGAGTCGTTGCTGCTGTGTTTTCTGTAAGTAAATAATGTTTTTATTGTTCCTAAACCTCCGACCGTTATTTGTAACGTATGTTACTTTAGTATTAATATATGATTAGCTGTATATTTAACTATTAAACTGCTTCTAAAAGTCAAAACAAGCTTTATACCCTCCATGCGTAAAAATATGTAGAAAACGGCATTATTCTTACATCAAAGTACTACGGCAATACTAATTACAAGATATCACACTCGGGCATTATAAGTTGCATATTAAATACATTAGCTGGTTTAAAACATGTATACAATGTCATTGCACTGTTATAAATATTTATTATACAAGTCTATTTATATTTAATTTATTGTAGATTTTAATGTGTAGTACAATAATTAGAACCTTTTTTAACTGCTACTGCTTGTGCTAGCTAATGTTACAGCCTTAAATACTTGTGATATAATTTTTTTTTAAAACCTAAATATTGAGATAATAAAAATTATTAAACATCTCCTAGGCATTGCATAAGTATATTATCGTAAACATAAAAAATTTTCAGCTATATCTAAAATATAATAATTGGAATAAAAACTCTGTTTTTAGATCTATGCACATAATAATGTTGTCATGCTGTCAGTAACATATAATATATTCCAGAAGATACTTGTGTATCCAGAGTGATTTTAAGTGCTTTGTTTGTAAACACTGCACATACATAGGTGTTTAGGCCTTTGTATGATATTGTTTTATTTGATTTTCTATATGTTACAATTCTTATTAACCTATATAATAAATATATATAACCTACCATAGCTTGTTATTATCCATAACCTCCTTACAATTTTGCATCAGTAATTCAGATTTGTTGTACTCACTTTAATGCAACTCACTTTACTTCTTGTTGAACAGATTTCAGCGGCAACTGCATTTGTGATTGCTCTACTCCGCCTGCTGAATCCTGAACTCTTTTACCTTAATATACTTCAGGGCAGTGATTTAGGTAATCATATTTTTATTAATTTACTATCATAATTATTAAATTAGTGGGACCAAATTACAGTTGGCAGAATGTGGTGTTTAATATACCTCTGCCTACCACTAAAGGGATACAGGTGTGAGTGTGTATGTATTATTTAAATTAGGTATATGTTTATACTCTATTAAGGCTGGGGTAAAAAAACATATTAGTACTTCAAACTTACTTTAAGTACTAACTACTGCCCTTTAAAAACCTATTTTTAAATAATATTTCAGGGCTACATCACTCACTTAATGTCGCGTTTTATATGAGGGCTGCACTAAAAGTATCGGGAATGGAATATTCCCACTGTTTCTGTCATATTAAAATGTTTTTAATTGAAAACTCCTTGGTTTTAAAAATCGAATACCATTTATTTATTTAAAAAAAGATTCTCGGTCTTGTCACAAGGTTTTGTCAAACTTGTTTAGTCGTTGAGAAAATGGAATTGACTCGAGAAAATTCAAGAGCGATGATTTATTCTGACTTTCGAAGTGGTTTAACACAAAAACAGTGTGTTGACCGGATGATTTCTGCATTTGGTGATGAAGCCCCATCCAAAACCACAATTTATCGCTGGTTTGCTGAATTTCAACGTGGACGTGTCAAGCTCAGTGATGATCCCCGTCAAGGTCGTTCAGAAACTGCAGTCACCCAAGAAAACGTTGATGCTGTGCGTAAGCTGATTGAGGAAGATCGACATGTGACATACCGCGAAATTCAGGCAACTTTAGACATTGGCATGAGTCAAATACAAACAATCTTGCATGAACATGAATCAATATATTTGCAGGAAGTTAATAAATATAAATAAAACAATTAAGTGTAAAAAAGTTGTTTTCCCGATGGATACCGCATTCGCTCTGTGAAGAGCAAAAAGCGGCTCGCGTTACTTGGTGCTTCAGAACTCTCGAAAGATTCCACGCAAGATCCTCAAATGCTGTATACAACATCGTATCAGGTGACGAATCCTGGATATACGCGTACGAACCCGAAACAAAAAACCAGTCACGAGTTTGGGTGTTCAAAAATGAGTTAAAGCCAACAAAAATTGTTCGTTCACGGAGTGTTGCGAGGATATTTGCCCGCTGTGTGGTCACTCCCTCGCACTCCAGGATAATGAGCGACTGTTTCCTCGGCATAGAGGGCTGTCTTTCGCATTAATAGTGAATAGATACCGATTCAGGGCCAAATGTCCCGTAATGGTTCCTACTACTATTCTGATGTCGAGTCGGTTGAGACTGAGCAGTCTGCAAATCAAACTTTGTGGGATCTTCGTTAGCACTAGTTTAGACTGCCTGCAGCCAGGTGTGTCAACCCAGCGACCATTGTGTGCTTCACGAGACCGTTGCGTTATTCATGAGCGAAGTTGGTTAAAGGGCAATGGCAGCAGTATAGTTCTACCTTCCGCTAATGTTGTAGAACCCTCCTTGCCAGCTCATCGGTGGCGTCGTTTTCGAATGAATCGCTATGCCCTTTGATCCATTGAAGAGTGACTCCATTGGCCGAGGCTAAACGCTCCAGCGCGTTTGAGTGTTTGGTGGCATTCATATATGAGACCGGAGTTCATGGTGTTGCTCTCCAGGGCCCTTAAGACAGCCATACTCTCTGTCAGTATACGGATATTATACTCCTTTATACCTTTTAACATGACCGCAGTCGCGGCGTAGGTTTTTGCAACACGCTCGCATTGAAATATGGAACGTTGTTGGCCAAGCGCCGGTGATATTTTTACATTTAAATCTTGTTAGGCGGGGTGCTGCTAGTAATAAACGTTGATGTTAAAACTCCATACATACACTCACGCCTATATCCCTGAAGGGGTAGACAGAGGCGCATTATATTTGGTCCTACTCACGTAATAGGGGGCAAGCCTATTGCCACCGACCGGGCACTTTGCGAATTAAAGATGGGAAAATTGGAAGTAGGTATATTGAGCGGGTAAAGGGTAAAGCAAAGAGGAAGGAAAAGGAAGGTCGAGTAGGTCGGGGTTACATACTTGTAATTTAATATGGCTATTGCCGGGAAGTCCCTCTAACCCTCTAACTCAACATTCATTGGTCTGTGGTTAAAATCAAAATACTTACCACAACTATCGCGTTAATTCCCGTTAATGTAATCAAATATCATGGATGTGAATGAAAAGGTGTTGTAAAAAAAGTGTAGGTAACCATGACTTACTTTAAATAAATATAACGACAGAAATTACGATTCGTTTCGTCGATTTGTTGCTAACCTTTTGAACACTTTGGACAGTTATAATTAATTGCTGCATACTACAGCTGGTGGAATTTAAAGGTATTCCAGTTTCCATGACATCGACTCCTTGTTAATCCATTTAATTAATGCGCAGAAACAATTTGGATGATATTATTTCTAATAATTTAAACGCACTCCAGAAAGTTTTTACTATTCTTTTATTTATCAATTTAGTAGTTGAATAGAGAGAGATTTACTAGAAAATATGTTTAGACTATGTAAGATATACTATGTACGGTGAACTTACTTCAATCTAATAATAACAAATGCAACATGAATTTGACCTTAAACTAGTTTAGAGCTAGGCATCAGAATTGAAGACCTGTTACGGATATACAATATTAGTCAGAAGTTGTTACGATTATTCTATATAAATGGACAGTTGATATATATGTATAAGATTTACATGTCTTTGTATGGCGCTGAATGGAAGCAAAAAAATAGTCCGGGACCAACGACAATCGACCTCAAAACTTTTAAATAACCTATCAATAGCAATTTTTATCAAAAACAAAACCCGTCTTTTTTGCGGCCGAGAAATTATAATAGTAATTCAATTTGTTATTTTACTACTATACTGATATATTTTTACCATAACTTATTTCTACACAAAAGTCGATGAAAACGAAAAAGACATATCATTGTATCAATTTCCAGGTAATTTCATTTACAGTGTCGATTATGAATGGCACCTTGATATGCCCACAGGCCCACATTGCTCAGTGGTTAAACCGTATAACAAAGGCATCAATAAAAATCCAATGAGTAATTGTTACTCGACATGATACTAGTTTAAACAACACAAACCGATACAATTTCAACACTAGTACTGGTGAATGAACTGAAAAGTTGATATTAATATGGACATGCCCTCGAAATTTCTGATTAGGAGATGCGTATCAATGCCAACAAAGTTAAAACCCGGAGATAAGTGACCAGAATTGTATACTACAACAAATCCATTGTGTTCAAAAACTTTAAGAAGAGTTAAGCAAAGTTTAAAGTGAGATTCCATTAGTAATAAACTTGGGAGCAAATAAATCGAGCCTCCACCGTTTTTGTCATCTCCTGGTTATTATTTCCGGTTATATGTATTTTATCAGTTCGAAACTTATGGTAGCTTTACTTAAAGCCAGGCGTGGACAACGTGAAGTGGTCCGTAGACTACATTTAAGTCGTTCAAAGGTACTAAAACGGGTATAACAGAGATACCTGAAGAGCCGTGCTTTTGTTCGGAGACGTGGCACCGTTAGACCACGGGTAACTACAGAACGTGACGACCGGTTTATTGCAACCACTTCCTTGCGCACTCAATTCTATTCAGCTCCAGGAGCAGTCCGAGGAGACGAAGACTGATGGAACGAAATTTGACATCACACAAACCTGCAACTGGCCCGAAATAGACGGTAGTGCATCGCCGAATTCGCCTGGAGTTTGCTCGAGAACTCATTAATTGGACGTTAGAAAAATGGAGGTCAGTTTTGTTTCCGACGACACCAGAATCTGTCTCTTTCGTAACGACGGGAAAGATATGGTGTATGGTGAATGGTTTGCTCAATACTGCATTCGAGAAACTGGTAGTTTTGGAGGAGGAGGAGGGTTTGGTATGGGCAGGAATTTCCTCAGACAAAAAAACAGAACTTGTCTTCGTCGACCCCGCCAACGATGGAAGTGGTAGGCGTGGTTTGACAGCTGACTGATACATAACGGACATTCTCCAAAACCACTTTGTGCCGTAAGCTGTATGTTTATGTATGGCAATACGAGACCTCATAAGATCGAGACAGTATTTCACCCCGGCCCACCGCCTACAAACTTTATAAGGCGCAGGTTCGGACGCATATGGAATACTGTTCTCATATCTATGCAGGAGCACCCCAGTACCAGCTTCTCTCTCTTGACCGCATTCAACGGAGAGCGACTCGAATCATCGATTGCCAGGATATTTCAGATCGGCTTGACCTCTTGGCGTTGCGTAGAGATGTAGCTTTACTCTGCATTCTCTATCGCATGTATCATGGGGAGTGCTCCGAGGAATTGTTCGGACTTATACCGGCCGCAATGTTTCGCCATTGTTCAACGCGACAAAACTTTTATCCCTATCACCTGGATAATATTGGCAATCCACCACTGTGCGGTTCTCCAGAAATTTTTTGCCTCGCACAACCAATCTTTGGAATACATTGTCGCCTGCGGTGTTTCCGGACCGATACGACCTTCAAGAAAGAGCGTACTCCTATCTCAAAGGCCGGCAACGCACTTGTGACTCTTGAGTTGCCGGTGTTCATGGGCGACGGTAGTCACTTACCATCAGGTGACCTGGTCTGCTATAATATAAAAAAAAAACCGTCGCACCACCGCACCGACGGCCGTTCCATTACAGGTGCAGTATGGCACACCACGTGATTTAAGTCGGTTACAGACCGACATACGGCCTCACTGATAGCCCTGGTGAGGTATTACCTATGACTTTCCCCATGAAAAAAAAAAGGTGGCCTAGTACAGTGTACTTCTTTCTTTGACGTATTATCGAAAACGTGACTTGCTTCACAAGTTAATATTGGAGTACTTTGTCTTGGAAAACGTGGTCTGCAATAAAGTTCGTAGAAATTTGAATACTTTGTGGAAAAACAGGTGTTATGTTCCTCCAACACAAAGGTATGATCCTCCGACCAGGCGAGGTGATCATGCCTGGCAGGCCGCGGCGCGGGAAGGAGCCATGTCCATGTTAGGACATCATGATGCATGAACAATGCATACGTACCTACATAAAATAGCCGTAATAAATAATAATAATAAAATAACCTACTTTAAATAATTATTACCTATTCCGACTATTGCTAATTAATGAAATGGCACGACGTATGTGTGAAATCGTATGTATGTATGTAATACAAGATAGACAACTAAGTAGGTATTAATATTGACATTGAGTAGTTATACCATAAAGAAGTTAAAATAAATATTGTCGTAACTAGTGTAGATATGGGATTGAAATATTTTATTTGTTAAAAAAAGTCACAATCTACGTTTACTAAGGCCCAAGTACATAGTGCAACAAAATATTTACTTTATTTATGGTTAAAAAGTAAATACAAGGTGTGTTAATCACCCTTTAAACAAACGTACATACGGGGAATATGTATATCTATTTGAGATAACAGTTAGATCCCCAAGATATTATTATTTATTGCGTAGCATAGGTATTTATTTAAAAGTGAAATTGCGTTTGTTTCCACATTTGACGGGGGATGTACTTTTGATTTCCACAGTTAGGGATACGTGTTTTATATACACACATCATTTATCTCATAGAAAGAAGACCTACTCCGCAAAACCATTTAAATAAATAGCAACTTTGGCTTAGACACAATAAAGTGCAATTCAAATCGCACAGCGCTAATTACCTACAGTTATATTCACCTAGAAGTTCCCTCTTTCTATCGCGTAACTCTTTATCTCTTCTGCCCAAGCACCACGTTAAAGTTGTCTGTTAAAATACTGGATCTGAATATTTCATTATCAGTTATGTGCCTATTTCTCGACTTTTGTGTACAAATGACGTTACAAATAAATTTAGGCTAGGTACTTACTAGTACCTACCTATGTAGATTAAACTTAAATTAAACTATTTTTTTTATTTATTTATATAGAATATGGTTTTTTTTGTACCACAACATCTGCATAGACACTTTAACCTAAGAAAAAAAGGCATTTGGCATACGTAAACGTGTATTGTTGGTACAGTATACCATAACAATAATAGTTTATGATCTAATCACGTAAGTACAGGAAACCATAATTAGGATAACAAAGTCAACAATTGATAGGACCTACCTAATTACTAATTACATAAGTAGACGTGCATTTTTTCTGTTTCGATGTCGTGCAATATGCGTTTGCTTTCATTTTATTTAAGTAATATTTACTATAATGTATTGTGTGGTAATACCTTAAGCGATCAACGGAGGACGAAAGGGAGGATGCGACGCTGCTTTGATTGAGTTTCGAACTAGCGTACGATCACAGGTGCCACAGCCCTCTGAATATTTGGCACGACTAGTCGAGCCCGCCACGCACTCGTAGCTTCATACCTAAAATGCGGAATGAGCCTGGCCTTCTCATACTGGAATAAGAGCCCGGTGGTCGAAGCGCCTGGCAGTTCATTTCCGTTAATTAAATGTATATTATATAATTAAGCTAAAAAGTTTTTTTTTATTGTTTGTTTGTTTTAACACTTCAATCTCTGAAACTATCAGTCAGATTAGAATAATAATTTTTGTATTAGATAGAGTATTCACTGATGCACGTTATAGGTTATGTAATGTCACGCTACGAGAGTTACGAACGAAGCAGAGACCATAAACGCAGGTAAAAAGGAAAGGTGGGTATGAAAGTTGAAAGTTCAAAAGACGTACTCAGAACATAGGCCTTATGAATCCTTGACCCTATCAGTAAAGGCACCTGTTCTAAGAATGTGTCTCCTCCACAGTGATCCACTACTTTATAACAGCGCTGATGATACTCACCAGTGCCATAGGCTTCCTGAACAGTTGTGTTGTGATGAACAGAAGTGCGAGCCACAACACAGGCCGAAATATCACCACTTGGCTGCTTTTGGACTCGCTGTTTGAGACCACGAGAATTGTCTATGTCTTCATCTGTGAGATCGTGCTGAAGGGGCAAGGGCCTGTACAGATGTATGAGCTATTGATCAGCGCTGCGCAATATTGTAAGTATTTTTTTATAGTACCTAGGTACTCATCTAAAAATATCTTTAGATATATCTTCCACATCTATTATGAGAATTTATTGATAATTATTGAATTATACAGCTAAAAAAATATTTTCTGCTGCTGCAAAGACTGGTTTTGTGTTGTATTAATATATTTATGTTTATTTTTTACTTTTATTTTTTATTCTCACGCTTGACCAAAATTTCACTATTCGAGGTACATACATATTATTATATACATATTTTGAAACATGCAAGTAGGTACTTGAACACAATAAGATGGAGGCCGTGCCCGAAATTTCTTGCACGGTTAGCATTAAATTTCGTAATAAACGAATAATATGTTTTTTTATTTGATCAACTTCTACAGTCTCAGAATATTTGTACAAAAAAAAATTACTATCCTTTAAAAATGCTCATTTGACGTGGATTTTCTTATCCAAGTTAATAAAAACCTTTCAAAAATAAGTGGCAGTTGACAACTAATTAATCAATCTTTCTTATTTTACTCTCATTCCTTTTATACAAACCAATTTTTATTATACATTATAAATTTAATTATTCAAATATAAATATAAATTATAAATATCATTTTACATTTGACGAAGCAAACTATTGTTGCGGTGACTCTGTGTGTGTTGATCTATAATTTTTAATTATAATAATTATTTATAAAATCGACGATTTCGAATAATTGATGGTAAATTTTATGAAATAAAGATTTTATTTCAATTTGAATTTTGAATTAGTTTTATTTTCATTTAATAACCGATTCCACGGATAGCGCAGTTGCTTTAACAGTAGAGACAGCACTATGCCAAATGTCCAATGTAGTACAAGTAATGATACCTTTTTATTAACCGACATCAAAAAAGGAGGTTCTCAATTCGTTGGAATCTTTTTTTTATGTATGTTCACCGATTACTCGAAGACGCCTGAACCAATTTAGAAAATTATGTTTTTGTTTTAAAGGGTCCCTTCCCAGCTGGTCCCATTTAAAATTTATCGAAATCAGTTTTTGAAAAATCAACAAATATCTAAAAATTGTATACATCGATGATATTTTCGTTTGCTCCGAAACATCGCTGCCTTATTGGAGCAGTGCGTTTAGTTGGCTTACCCATATTATATTTAAACAAAATACATCTACTTTCCACTAAAAAGCACATAGAAGTCGATGATATTTTTTGAAAATGGTAATATTAATTACCAAAATTAACGCCCTTCGTTATATTCAATAATTTTTCATACACGCCAAAAGGTATTTCGTGATGATGGAACATCTACATATTATCCTGTTACTATGCCGTTAAAACTTATTATCAAAGATTACCAGTCTATCGATAGCTATTTTTTACACAATCGAGCCCTTTGCGACATAAAAACAACTTAAAGGGCAACTATTTGCAAATAGGTCAAGGCAAGTGACGTCATAACACATTAGTAGATATATTGGGACAGTACTTGCGTGCGTTTTGTTTTGTAGTTTATGGATTTGTTACTAAATTGGGTGTGCTTTGAAATCTGTGTAAATTTTGTACACTCATGGCCTTTGCATGCTAAATAAAATTATGATCGCCTCGCCCCGACTTGGCCCGGATTAGACAATTATTATCTACAAAACATAGACTGTGCCCATCTGGAATATAAACTATAAACTATTCTGTGTATTAGTCAGTCAGTTTGACTAATATACAAAATATGAAACATCTGTTTAAAGTGAAACATCTAATGCAGAGCGTATTACATGTTTTACATCAAAAAGATGTTTTGTCAAATCGTGTCAAAAAGGTGGAAATTGTGTGTGCTATACAGCACATTGAAACTTAAGAAAAAGACGAAGGCGGATGTCACGTTTCGATTAGTTTTGCATTATATGTATATAATAGTTGCCTGCATTTTGACAAACGATGGTGCTATTCTCAATTATTAATTTTGTAGATAACTTAACACTTGGGGCGTCCTCCTGTTAATCTGCTGCAAGGTCAAAAGTCCCTTCACACAGATAGTCGTTTGATACAGGAACATGATAATTTTGCCGGTATAAAAATATCCCAGCGTTATTCGATACCTAGAACACATTAAATAAAGTTGTATCAAGATCAATTCAGGCTTTTTAAATCCCGACGCAAAAAGGAAGGGTGTTATAAGTATAACGTGTGTATCTGTCTGGTATTATAGCTCCCAAACGGATGTTCCGATTTTTATTTAGTTTTTGTAAGATAGTTTTTGGTTATAATTAGAGATCGGATACTCGGATGCATATTTACCTGAAGTTGAGATGTTGGCTATTATGGAAAGCACTTTTTATCGAAAGAATCCCGCGATTCCAGGAAATTCAAATTTAAGTGTACCTATACTCGGTGAGATGTAGTAAACCCCAGTTTGACACAAATGACACTTGCTCTGTTACAACGTATAATGGTTGCTTTTCCCTACTTTTATTGTCAGTGATTTTTGACGAAGCAAAAACAACCTTATTACGTTGTAACAAGTGTCAAATCGGGCCTATTAAACCCCAGGAAATGTAAGCATTTAGTGAGAGTGCGAGTGAGACGGCAAATTATACTTGCTTGTGCGCAAGTAGCGACGCGACAATACAACTGCATTCGTAAATAAAAATATACTTAGAAGCCGCTTCCATAATTTGTTATCCAAAAAATAACTTTAGATAAATATGCATCCGATTATCCGATCTCTAGTTATAATTCAAGAAAGTCTGGGCAGCCATTCAAAAATCATAAGCTTTTTTTCTAATCGTTAAATGGATGTTCGACTCGCGGAGTATTAAGTTTTTAATTTATACTTGTTAGCAATAGTTATACGAAAATGGCTACAAAAAACTACAGTATACAGGACACATCCAATTTCGATAGACTTCCCTGCGGTCGTGATCACTTTTGGAAATTAGATATTTTTTGAAGTTAGTTTATAACCTTGTAGTTTTGAAATTGTTACCTTTACAAATTCCACCTGCTTTATGAGACACGGAGGTGATAACACCTGGAAATTCAAACGGTCATAACTTTTAAACGGATAGTGATTTTTCCAAAAATATTTTTGTGACTTCATCTTAGTCATTGATTGAAGTAAGTGTTAAATTGTCAGATGCACCCTGTATACGACTGGCCTGTTGGTCTAGTGGTTAGTGACCCTGACTGCTGAACCCGAGGTCGTGGGTTCGGTTCCCACCCAGGACAAATAATTGTGTGCTGAGCATGACCATTTGTTCTGTGTCTGGGTGTAATTTATCTTTAATATGTATGTATTTAGAAATATATAAGTATGTATACCAGCAGTCTGGTTACCATAGTACAGGCTCTGCCTCGTTTCGAATCAGACAGCCGTGTGTGAGATGTGTGAAGTTATTATTATTATATGTTGACCTGTCATGATGCGGAAAGTCTATACAATGACAGTTCAAGTTATACTGGTCCTTGATGTAAAACAAAACTTAATGAATTATGGTCCACCAGGCGATCTGTACTTAATATTAGTGAAACATGTATCGCAATAACTTTTCTTATCTCCTATTATTTTAATAAATCTCTCATTTGAAATGTATCTCTCATTTAATTTCCCTAAATTGTTTATCTGTACTTACTGGGCTATAATAATTATGCCTTTGTTTCTGTTTTCAGTGCTGGACAGCTTTCTCTACTGTCAAATGATACTCAGACACTAGTATAAGGCTTATATTATATGTTATGTTAAGTAGTAATCATCCCTAGGATGTACTCGTCCCATAGAGGCTAAATCTGTTTATTGATTCTTCAAGAATTTATTAATCTTATAAAAAGATTGAGATGCATTTAAAATGAGAAACATTTCTTCTCATTGTACTTGTGAAACTTGGTTTTGTTTGTGTATATATATTTTATTGAAGGAGTTGGCATTGGCTGGATGATGTCACCATTAAACAAAACTTAAAAAAAAAAATGTGCTCTGCACAAGTTCAATTTACGTGAGCTGCAAGCGTTTTGTGAAACTGAACTGCTACTAACTACCCTAATAGATATTCGAGCCAGTATTGCACACTCTTGAACTTATTGTCCTCCCAAATTGACGGCGTCGTGTTTTTAAAATGTTTCAAACTTTTTCATTTGAATAAGACAAATTACTTGTTTTAGGTAAATAATGACTGGCGCTTAATTGTAGCACCAGACTCACGGTTTATTTAATACCTACCCATAGTTCTCATATTTGACATAAGATTTGAAATAAGTTTCTACATCATTTCCACTAACAAAAATCATTCGTGCCGTAAGTGAGCATCGGCCTTTATAATATTTGTCTTACATCTCGCCTTCGAAAACTCCCAGTATGCAACATTGGTTCGAACATTGTGAGGACCGGACAGCCAACTTGGTCCTTTACGTACCGAATCCGTTCGTCTAGTGATATACCGTCCTATGGTACGTCCGCTGTAGTGTGCTACTAGGCGACTGGTAGATCTCGTCTGTCCGTCTGGTCGTCTATTGCGACCAGCGGATGTGTTCCGTCGTACCGTGTTCGTTGTCCGCGCCATACTATGTTCACAGACCTTTTATCCAGCCAATGCCAGCTATAATTTATCATTCCCAGCCTGTTATAATACTCAGAATGTTAACATCTTCCTATGGTATTACTGAAACAGGCGTCTACTATTTAAGATCTGTACAGTACTACAAAGATCATAGTGGACGTGGCTATTTGATTTTGAACTTTATTACGGTAGGCTTAACGACAAGAACCATAAATTATTACCTACATCATACAGATTCTTAGAATAATATTATAAAAATATATAATAATAGCTTAGTACGTTTATGGTCACTCTTAAGGTTCGTAGAGTGATGCCGAATAGCTCATACCTTTCCTCAAGGATTGGACTTTCAATGCAAAAAGTTTTTTTCAAATCTGACGGGTAATTCTAGAGATAGAATTCTAGCGCGTTCAACCATCAAAAAAGCTCTTAGGTTTAATTATATTCGTATAGATGTAATAGCTATGTGGTTGTACTCACGTGTGCTTGTACAAACATATTGTACACCCAATTTACCCATCTTTAAATCCCAAAGTGCCCGGTTGACGGCAATAATAGGCTTGCCCCCTATTACGTGTGGGGGACCAAATTGTAGTTGGCATAATCTGGGTCTTTAATACGCCTCTGTCTACCCCTTCGGGGATACAGACGTGAGTGTATTTACATATGTAGTGTATGTATGTGTTTTTAGAAAACACACCACTGAATACAATCGTATATCTCGAAAACCTACGAATTCAAGGGTCTCATACATTTTATGTTGTTTTTATGAGACAGGAAAGGTGACGATTATTTGATAAGGGTAACATTTTTGGTGTTTCCAATATAGCAGGAGAGGAACCTATGTGACGTATGCATTTTACAGTTTAAGTGTACCTATCATAAGTGACATTTCTCTCCATATACTTATTTGTAAATATAATAAAAATAATGTATGGAGTAAGGAAATCGACAACATTTAAGGGTAGCAGCAAAATTCGCGCTAGGAGTACAAATAATTTTTAGTTCATTCGCTTGCCGCAAATAAACATGCGTGCGTACGTTTATATATAGGTATACCTACTTGATTTCCCGAAAGAATAATATTGATTATTTGAGCGCGCACTCACCAGACGCTGTGCGAAACGAAGAAGCGAACTGATCACACTATGCCACTGTGTATATTCGCCTTGTCTTAATGATTTTAATAAGAATCAGATACCGCCCAAAATCTTTTTTTTAATCTGTGCTTATATAATTTGCCTTCTTTAAAAAAACCTACTTGAACCAAACTGAATACTAAAATTATAAAGTAAAATAAAGTTGCATTAACTGCTTTATCGTGGGACCACCCTCAAAAAGATATTTTCGCTAACTGATGACATTTCGGTTACACCCGTCAACTTTGGTCTTTGTGGTATTTTTGGCTAATTATTTAATTAATAGTAACGAAATACTGTGATATAGCAATACAATGTTTGAATACTGTTAAAAAAACAATTACCTTAGTTACTTTCTGATTATGTCCATAGTTCCAGACCAAAGTTGACCGGTTTTACATTACCTACACACAAAAAAGTCGGTTAGAAGTCGGTTGAAATCGTCATGAGTTTATGAAATTATAATACCTACGTAACGCCACGTTCAGTTAGATCCTTGTAGAACTATGTATATAAGAATTCCATTGTAGCTCTGATTATTGTCTATTCTAAGTATTTAAACTGTTTTACAAAGTAAGCCTAAGATTTTAGATGCAATATAAATTGTCACTGTAACTATATTGTAGATCTCACTTTTGTCACATTAACTCAATTTTTGTTTCTATCAAAACCGTTGTAGAAACAATCGTAACATACGTATATTACTGAAATCCAGCGCCTAAAACTTTCATGCGAGCGTCAGTGTGGACGAAGACAATTTAAATTAAGTCGGAAATACCTATGTCAAAAATACAGGATGGCGCACACGTTTAGAAATTCATTGTTGATCTTCTGATTAGAATCTACATTGTAAAACAAAGTATTGCAAATGGTTGTATAACTAAATAAGTGTTAGGTATGCACTACTCACATTTGATAGAACAAATTATCACACTAGAGATAAAACGGATAGCTGTTTAGCCGGATACCGGATGTCTGGCCGAAAATAGTCGCAGCAAAGTAAAAGCAAATACACTGCTTTACAAAGATGAAACTGAACAAAAAACTCTTGATTTACCAAACATGAGAGGCCTCGATGAAAACTGAATTAGGAAGTCGTTTCAATTGAGTGTAACGACCAAGTCAGTCTTACTTCTTTACACACGCCTTAATACAAACAACGGGAATCTGTTGAATCTGAAAGAGCTCGGCATTCAATTTAAATTTATAAAAATATCTCCAGTAGCAATTAATTTTCACCGGCTCAAAAAAAGTAATGATGAGGAGACACTTACGATACGTTCTACGTTTGCTTTAATGAGGTAGTAAAACGCAAAAAAGAAAACGAAATTTGATTGGAAATTGATCTTAGCTATATACCTACATACTGACGCCTTTCTCTGTTCAGGTTAAGCAAAGACAATCCTTGGACCTTTCTTCTATTCTTACATACCTTACTAGCTTCCCCTAATGTCATTAACCCTTCAAAATAAGCCGCACCCGGTGTCGCTGCTTTGTCTTCAAAACATCACCGATCTCATCGAAGTATGTTGTGCGTCGCCTTCCCACGAACTTTTTTCCTTATATACCTAGTTGTTTTGACATTCATTCCGCATTCATTCTTTTTACGTGCCCAAACCACCTAAGCATAACACTTTCAATTTTCTTCACTAAGTTTCAAGCCACTCTACTCCCGAATTTCTACATTCCTCTTAATGTCAACGAATCTAATCTGCTTATGCTACATAATACCCGGACTTTACCTAGTTGGTCAATTATCAATCACCATAATTTTCCCTATTATTGCTACAAGTACTATTAATTTTGTTGTAAATTAAAATATGATAATTTATTCCATTAGTTATACTTTTTTTTTCTTTTTTTTTTTATCGTGTGGAAACCCCCACGGGTCATCACCTCACCGGAGCTAACGGTGAGAGCTTAAAATATAAATTTAATATCCGGTGTCAGTATTCAGTATATTTATTCAAGAACATCTTTTACACTGTGTTTGAATTAATGAAATAATAAATAAAAAAACGTACATTTCAACAAAAACTTTAAAATTGCCGATTAGTAAATTAAGGCCGGATACTGGATAGTTACCGGATATCCGTTTCATCTCTAGTTATAACATATACATTCGATTTTATGTCTGCAATTTTAAATATTCTTATAATGCCGCTGTGATCATAATCTCGAAGTCAGTGAAACAGTGTTCGTTTTCGTTGAAGATATAAAAAAAAATATTAGTCTTATCTAGTATTTTTAATCACCAAACATCAGTTATCATGGGTGCACACAAGCTAGGAAAGAGAGAGATCCAAACAGATGGAGTCTAGGGTTGACCATACAATTCCGTTGAACATAATTAACACAATGTTGGCCTTGTGAAGTTTCTTATAGTTGTTTTGTAAGACGGTTAGACATAAGTGTAGAAATTATTAGTATTATGTACATTAAATCTAAATTAAATATAAAACGTCAGATGCCTAATCAAAAGTAAATAACTTAATATTTTGAAGTAAGGAAGATAAGAACAAAATCTCTGTCACGTCAAGTATTTAGAACTTCAACAATTCCGAGAGCATAGTCTAATAGTACACAGCGTAATAGTTAAACCACCAGATATAAGTATAGCTCAAACATCAAAAGGAGTTTAGAAAAAAAATTATAATATATTATAATATTTATTGCTTACAAACTATTACATGATTTAATACATAAGTAAATATAAAATAAACTATCTAAGGTTTTTGGGCAGACAGCATCGCGTGAGCAGGTTGTAATGTATTAGTTACTAAAGAAGATGTCATGTTTGAATCTGAATCGCCAAATCTGAACGTTAATGTCGTGATGTAAGATCAGTATTTAGTTTGGTTTGTTACCGCTAATCAGGCCGCCGCCGTAAGTGATCGGTCCTTGCGTTTGTAGTCAACGCTAGTTCTGTGGCTAAACTCAGAAGATGGAGTTACTTTACTTTTACAATGACCGACAGTGGCGTAACAATAGCGTAGCAGAGCGGGCAAAATTCCAAGGGCCCATAGCCCTAGGGGGCTCCCGGCTCCGATCTAATGGCCTTAACCACACGAGCCACCAAGAGTGAACTTGTGCCCCATCCGATGAATTAGCCACGGGCCTCAGATGGTACGCCACTGATGACCGACATACGTTACATTCGGAGTTAAGGACTCTTATTCTGTAACATTAATCTCTGTAACAGTACCAACTCGTATGTCTGTTACATTGAAAGTTGTTGTTTAATACCATTTATGATATAAAACTATCATCTGAATGTGTCTGAAGTAAAAAAAATTAAAATATTTTATTGTAAATTTAAATCATGATTCCTTTTATAACTATTGATATTACTGTGTTTTAGTTCAATAATGTTTAAACTATTTTAGATGTAGAATTGTAGAAATCAAGTCTTGATCATGGTATTTGGTCGTTTTAAATAAAAAAATTATTTTGGGCTGCCTATATAGGGCTAGCAAAAAATTTAGTAATCGAATACTTCACCACAATTAATGAATTACATTGGAATATTAGAAAGCCCTAGTTTAGATATCGTTACTCCAAAGGTCTTCCCACCGAAATCAAGTAATTTTAATAGTGCACTGGATGTCACAAGTATTATAACATTTATTTTAAATATGAATCTTTTTTATCTGTGATTTTGGTTGTTGTTTTCTAGAAAATCAATGATTGGTCTAGTCTAGTCAACTCAAGTTAAATTGTTACTTTGAGTTTTAAATGTTGAAAGTTGTAATAAATTCTCAAAGTATTTGTGTATAAATGTACATTGTACATAACGCTTGACAGAACCGCTGTATTAACGAGAAATAAAAGATGTTTTATATTGAATTAATATTTTTATTTGAGTGAGTTGTTGTCCAAAAATATAATGCGTATGCTATTCAACACTTGTCTGTCAACAGGCTACTGAATT
The DNA here is from genome assembly GCA_949752705.1 of Callimorpha dominula. NCBI lineage: Eukaryota > Metazoa > Arthropoda > Insecta > Lepidoptera > Erebidae > Callimorpha > Callimorpha dominula. The sequence goes on along the minus strand of OX456992.1, from coordinate 1,100,650 downwards.
ACAAAGTGCACTTTCATCGTACTCTACAACAAACTATAATACAAGGCCACAGCTGATGCCGTACCACATGATACGCGAATGACCACACAAACATATAACTCCCTTACTTATGTCGAGGAGACTGCAAACACACAATCATAATAAATGCAGCACATCATTCGCTTTTTGACAAACAAAAAAATTTACTATAATAAATCGGGAAAACTTCATACAAATCGACTAAAGACAATAGACTGTTTTGTTGATACAATCGTTAATTCAATATGTCAAAAAGTGATTCAGGTAAATGGAAAGACTATAATCGCAACACTGGGCCCCACAATTAAAGAAATAAAAAAATGAGATTAATTTAAAAAATGAACTCTTTGATGTTAAATGGTATCAAAACGATCTGGTAGCGCATCACATGGTACTCACATAGACTGATTTACAAAACACGCTATCAACGTATCAAAGAGTATTCGTCCAACAACAAACCAGAACGAACGCTCAACGAAACACCTCAACAACACTATACTGTTTGTTCGATAGTGCACCTTATTGAAAATGTTACAACGTCGAGTTTAATTCGACATTCAAGAAGCATATTTTATTACTTATTTCACTTGTTTTTATACAACTGAGCACTAGCGCTGTGTCAAATTCATTAAAGATATAGGGTTGTAACCACAAGTATTTCGGGGACGTCCGACTTATTTACGGGCCCGACAGGGCTCTTTATCAAGGAGCTACACGACCTGTAGCGTTGGTGCCAAGCTTAAACTAGTCGGGCAATCCCAATGGTGAGTAACCGTATATATTTAATAAATATGAATAATACTCACATCAGTCTTCTTTCTAACTTGTCAAATTAATTACCGATGTTGAATTGACATGTTCAATAAGATGCCATTAACACTCTAATGCCAATAATAGTAACTTGGTCTTGTAAATAAAGACAAATATTGCTATCCTTGTCACTCATATTGCGTGCTACATAATAACCTAGTTTTGTAGTCAGTTACTTAAAATTAAATGTATATAATAACTTCTTCAAAAATTAGTATGATTACGTTTTTTTCCGAATTTGGGTAAAAATCGATAAATACATATAAGAACGGAATATACGAAGCATCACGGTAAGCGAATTTAGTAAGAATAATGCATTAATATAATTTTACCCTGTACATTTTATAGACGAATTTTTTTTCCCAATATCTAAATATAGGCCGGCTGTGTTTTGTCAAGTTAGCAAATAACACAAAAAAAGTTGAGCTTTCACACTCAACACAAAAATGTAATCGAACTCATCAAATGTACACAAGCGAAATGCATTGAATAATAATTACAATTATACATGTTTATGAAAAATAATAATAAATTGTTGAGAAAATTATAAGACAGTCATTTATATACTGCAAATAATAACAAAACTAAATATATATATTATTCCATCGGACATTTCAATCAACCTTAATTTTACCTAACAAAAAAGTTTTATATTCCAAATTGATATTATGAGGCAAATCTTTATTGCTTCAGAATTTAAAACCTCTTCACAGCACATCTAATTTATAGCGTTTATTATAGCAATCAAAATACATATATGAAAGCTTCATCATCACTCATTGTTCACATACAATCTGATCCCAATGAACATTTCTCTCCACCGCAATGGCACAAAAAATATATATCGCCGATCTTTATGATTCATAGCCCAAAAAGATATAGATATCTAATTTATAACTATTGCTTTGAGTATGAAAATACTATCATTTGTTCATATATGTAATGGCACTTCTAAACATTTGTATTCAAATTTCATAAATCGATGATATTAATCACTACATCGCAAAATACTCTATATGGCAGAAGAGACTTTTTACATGAGAAACAGACGCTATATATATATTCACCTCAATAGCCACACTTTTAACGCTAATATTTGCTAGTTATTTTCCATTATTACAATGTAAGAAATGCATAAAACCTCGTGAGAAAAAATATTTTCCTTATAGGACTTGTAGCTACAAATATGAGAATCACACACAAAGTGGGATTTAAACCCATCACGATTGACATTTAGTATTACTTTTTAGTAATTTTATAACAATCAGTTAACAATGGAAACACACTAAACATTACTAGGACTTAACTTACGTACGTACGACTGCGTACGCGCCCGTTGCTAACTAGCACGTCTCCACAATCAACTGAATTTCTATTGAAACATGGATAATGTAACTTGTATAATTATATTTTTCATTAAATTCACAACCCACTACAAAGTCGTAAACAATGTACAAATTGAGTGAATAATACAATCTAATTACAATATATACGTATATATAATACAGTTTGCGAGATACATCTGAGATCTAAGATATAAGGAACTTAATATAAACGAGTTTAAACACAAGACACCAAAACGGAACGAAAAACTTCATTCAAATTATACTTTGTTATAATTACTAGTCATATCTACAAATAATATTGTCATGAATTTTAATACAATATGCTACGAGACGGACGTGTATTTTCATTATAGTGAACTACTGAGTTACCTAGTCTAAAAATATATCAGTTAGATTCATAGGTATACATAGATTTTTAACCTATGCGTTATTTTTTTAATAATTCAGAGTGATAAAATGATATTCTCTAAATAAAAAACCTGAACAATAACTCTTCATCACTAAATTAAAATATTTTGTTCAAGTAAAACAAATGTTCTTGTAGCCCGTAGTTCTAAAATAAAGAAAACACTACATAGATGGCTACCAACTTTAATATGTATAGTCTATCCAAGAGTTTTCAATTACTTCATAATTTTGATACAAACAAAGAAAACTACATATGAATTCAGGAATTTCGAGAATTTATGATAAGCAAATAATTTTAGCACAGGAGGTATTACAGTATTCTTGGATAGATGACAACAGCTCAAAATTAAATAGTGAAAAGTGGCGCCACCTAGCCCGCCACAAAGATATGTGTCAGCCACCTCACCTGTCCTTACATACGAGTTAGGCTACTTATACTACGTAACAATCTATATTAACAAGCTAGACTAACACTATGACGCGACTGCATCTGAAATACGCTCACTATTTATTCGTTGTTAAAACGATATGACGACTTAAGTTTGAAGTTACATAATTAAAAGAGTATTGAGAGTTTATAACAAATACGATTAAATAACCCAGTAGTTGCGAGATTAAAAATTACTAAGTTCTCGACGTAAGCCTGGGCTCAATACAAGCATACAGCTTAGTTAAAGGAATCCTACTAATATTATAAACGTGATAGTTTGTGAGGATGTATGGATGTTTGTTGTTCTTTCACTCAAAAATTACTGAACCGATTGCGATAAAACTTGGTATGTAGATAGCTAAAGACCTAGATTAACACATAGGTTATTCAGACGGCATCGGGACTTACGCAGGTGAAACCGCGGTCGCAGCTAGTTAATAATATATGTTCGATTATATATATATATATATATATACCTCTCTGTTATATCTAATATATATATATAGTGATAACAGAAAGGTGAAGTCATATGTTAGAGTCGAATAGTAAATTCAGTGGCTTTAGGAACGTTCATAATTTTTTTACACAGAAAATTATTTTTAAAAATAAAAATATGTATCTAAATCGACAAAACTACACGGAATATGAGTAACGATGTTGATGGAATATCCTGATAATACCGGAACTATTTATCGGTTTCCATATACAATACAACTAACTACACCTTTTTGTAACACCTATGTGTTAGATGAAATGACTTGATGTTTACGTCATATCTATAAGTAAGCATCAAGCTATCAGAGACAGTATTATATATATAAATACATGTTTAATATGATTACGTGCACTTCAATGTCACGTATTTTCCATTATTTGCATTTAAATTATGTAACTTCTGTATCGTGCCAGTCATTTGCACAAAACTGTATAATTACGAGAAAATTTTCAAAAATATTCAGGCCGAATTGATATAAATGTTAATAAAGGTATAATTTAATACATACCACAGACGTATGTGAAACTTTGGCACCATTTCAAAAGAAAAGCACCTAATTTGACATAGCTGACAATGAGCGCGACAAATGTTTTAAAATAATTCACTTTTTGCCATTTTACAAAAAGACAAAGTTTACTTCGTACGCATCTACAATAATATTTGTACATGAGAGATATTTAGGGCACTCCGTTTCCAAACCTTCATTTTATCTATTTAAATTCATTTTATCCAATGCAATAAAGCGATGAATTGATATAGATAAATTCACACATATTGCGTTTAATAGACCACGAGATAGTGTCACATTAAATAATACAAGTAATGTAGTATCTCTTTTAATAACTCATCAACTAATCCCGACTCCATAGATGGCGTTATAGTTAAGTGGTCGCCTCGCTATTACGCTGCGTCGAGAGTTGAGGGTTCGATTCCCAAAAGGGAAAAAGCTTTTTGTGATCCACAAATTGTCGAAGTCCGAAGTTTGGGTGTTTTGTGGTTTAAATAGTCCCTCTCGACATAAGAATCATTCCTAGTGCCGGGAGTCGACTATTTTAACAATAAAAAAAAACTAAAGAGACATTAGTGGATGACTTATTAAAAGAAATATAAAGTTTTTTGTACATAATCGTTAGAGGATTGGAAAGCCAGCGGTGTGTGTCACGGCTCGCGCGCTAGAAGTTCTGCTGGCGCTTGCGCTTGAGGTGTATGGCGTCGAGGATGGGCTGGCGCTTGCGGTTGTAGCGCGCGCGCAGCTGCTCGATCTCCGCCTCCATCTCCTTGTCCAGGCTCGCCATGCGCGCCTCCAGCTCGCTCACCGGCAGGTACGACAACTGGACACCGACACGATACTTTTAGTGCTACTCAATTACTTGTTTAAGTGTTAAAACCTGGCTCGTTACTATACTTTGCCTCGGTTTAAAATATAAATAACTCCCTTCACCGTCATATTATATATAAGCAAATAATTTCCTAAGTTTTTAAATGATCACTCAGGCCTCAAAGGTTATTACTAAAATTAATTTCATTTAAAAAAAGAGACCTTTATTAATTCATTATTATTTTCATGGTAACAATAATTATAAAAACACAGTTCATATTAAAACAAAAAAAAAATGAACTACCTGGATATTTATAAATAGACCACCTGTATATTTAATGAATCACAATATGACAAATCTTGAAATGATATTGAAATTAATAAGAATTAACAAAAAAAAAGAGACTACACATTATAGTATAGTATAGTACACGTTATTGTACATAATAAAAATAAAATTATGTCATCATATCACATAATTCATTCATTTTATTTTTCAACGAGTCTAAACCAAACGCAACATTAGAAATGATACGCAAATAATGGTACTAATTCCACTGCATATTAACTATACTAATTTTGATCTCACCACATCTACTATAGATCTTCAATAGAACTTATTAACTGACACTAATCGAAGTGTACATAAACACACTTTAAGGTGGATACTGTGTCACAAAACTACTTCAGTATCTCATAACTCGTTTGGGTATTTCATACACTGTACCTTTAACACATCAATTGCAAAATACTATACATACTTGTACTTTTTATTAATCTTTTTAAAAGAAGTCTATGCTCGATTTTCTTCGAGATAATAATAAGTACCTAATAATTTTCAAGTCATTCTACAAACCTACTTCAAAATGGACATGACTCAATGGGCTAGTAGACAAATGAGTATATGTTTAATAAACGTCAAAACGTTTAGTACATTCTTGTATGAAATACAAAACGTGACGCTTTAGTGTTGCCAAATTATTTATTATATTTATAAGAAATGAATGGACTTTTAACGTTGATTTTTCAATTATAAAAGTAATTAGGTTTTTTTTTTACAATATTTTGAGATGTTGCATTGTCTGACTTGACCAAACTATTTTATTTGAAATTTTCGGTGAATAGATTTACTAAATCGAGTCGGTGTCTAGATCGATATAGGTCAATTTTTCGTTTATTTGTTTATTCAGATGGACATTTGAATAAAAACTTTCGTAAGAGAGATAGACATGCCTAATTGTCATCGATAGGAGCTGACAAAAAATATTTTCCATTTCCTATACTATAATAAAATGTGATCAAAAAGTAAGCAATAGAACCTACACCATAGTCGATAATATATCAGAAGCTAGTGGTTAAGGCGGAACCCCGTGAGTTAGTAAGGTATGCGGGGTGCGCTTACGCGTGGTGTTGAGCGCGAGTAGAGTGACGACGTGCAGTTGACTTACGAATTCGAAGTTGCCCTCCTCCACCAGCGCGCGGTGCAGAGCCAGCGCCGGGCTCGCCTCGCCCTCCGCCGCGCCCTCCGCGCTGGGGGGGGGAGGCATTAGTGGCATTTACTAACCTACAATTATTTCATTTAACATTTCTAAACTTAATTTAATACCTGACAGTGTCGTCTCCCGGCAGTCTTATGTGGGACGTGAGAGTTCCGTTTGTTGCGGCACCAATGTTTAAGTGATTGACTTCTTTCTTTTCGAAATGTTCCAGAAATAGAGGACGATACTTCGGCCTATTTGTATCCATCGGATCCGTGTCGTGACCTGTAACAATAATTTATATTAGCTATAGATGAAAGAGACGAAGGTATGGCAGTCCTAAGTTAGAAAAGACTTCCACGTTTAGAATTTACATATTCAACTTGTATCCTTGAGTTAGTTACCATTATCCCTTTCTTAAACCACTACAACCGCTGCGCGGAAGCGTGTGCGTGTTCGATGCGCGTGCGCGTCCTGTAGGTGTGTGTACTCACGCTTCATGGTGGCGAGGGTCTCGTCGGGCTCGTTGATGACCATGGTGCCCAGGTCCGCGGCGTGTGTGTGTACTTGTGCAGAGCTACTCACGCTTCATGGTGGCGAGGGTCTCGTCGGGCTCGTTGATGACCATGGTGCCCAGGTCCGCGGCGTGTGTGTGTACTTGTGCAGAGCTACTCACGCTTCATGGTGGCGAGGGTCTCGTCGGGCTCGTTGATGACCATGGTGCCCAGGTCCGCGGCGTGTGTGTGTACTTGTGCAGAGCTACTCACGCTTCATGGTGGCGAGGGTCTCGTCGGGCTCGTTGATGACCATGGTGCCCAGGTCCGCGGCGAGGTCTGCGGCGGCGTCCCTGGTGGGCACGAGGGTGCCGTCCCCGCGCTGCTTCATGGTGGCCTCCTCGTACCCTCCCTCGCACTGCACCACGCAAACAATATTAGCATGATACGGGGTCAGTAGTATAAAGAACGGAAGACCCCGCGCAGCCCTCTTTTAACTTCGGCTCCAGAGGCGAAATAAGTACTTCCACCTACCACCGGCCAGACCACAATCGAAGCCTCCAGAAACCCTGCCTTGCGCCTAACTCTGTTTCTACTACCGCGAATTTAGTTTGTAATATAGTTTTCTTCTTATAATTTTATTAACAACTGTGAAATCTTGCAACCTAGCCTGTATAATATAATTTCCTTATGTTTCCTGTGTCGACCACGTTCTAGAACGAGACCGAACACCTACCTCGTTACAATGTTTTTAGCTAAATTTCGAAACTGGCATCCTAAGGTCGCTTGAATTGGAGACAATCCCTAAAATGCTTAAGCAGGAATGCTCAGCGTGACCCTTACAGCGCCTTAACGAAAAGCTTAGTTTTATACGAGAGCACGGGGAACCCCGACACAAGGAGGTGATGTTCGAAAAGAGAACAGTGCTTGCAAATGCTGCAGAATCAAGAGATAGTGAGCACTGATCAATCTCCGTCCTCTAGGTATATGTCCTATAGGACAGGGCTGCCTGTCACCCTAGCAAAAGATGATCCGATATAGCGATTCGGCACGATAAAAATGCTCGTCTCTAAGCCGGTGGGGGCAAGGTTCCTCGCACTCCACGGTTTAGCTGCCTATTATTGAACCGTTTCTCTCGGTTCTAAGAGTCTTCCTTTCCTAGGTTATACGATTTACCGTTAGTCCTGGCGAGGTGATGACCACACGTAAAAAACCGGACAAGTGTGAGTGTGACTCGCGCACCGAGGGTTCCGTAAGTAAACAAACTTGTATGTAGACAGTACGTCCATCTCGGTAATCAATTCTCGAAGGTTTTTGCCCTTATTTTCCGAAAGACAAACTTAACTTTGCAATTCTAAAAATAGTCTCCCATACATGGACTTACGACAAAGTCAACTACCCAACTGCTAAATATAAGTAAGTAAACTATTTTTTAAGTGATTTAACAACAAATTAACGATTTTCGGATTATTTCCTTTACTTTTGCTGTCAGACCTTGCTTCTTACCAAATTTCATGACTCTAGGTCAAAGGGAAGTAAACTATAGGTTTTGATTTACCGGCGAAATGTTCAAATTTGGTCAAATCTAAGGCTTAATTGGCCGTATCTTTTGATTGCTTTGACTTAGAAGCTTAATTTTAACTCGATGCGTCCACGGGTTCCCGAGAAAAAGGGTCTCAACAGTCAGAAAAACAGACTGACAACAAAGTGATCCTATAAGGGTTCCTTTTGAGGAACGGAACCCTAAAAAAGAGGCTCATGGGCAGAGGTACCTGACTGTGTTTCACTGCACGATAGTAACAGTAAATTTTTTGCACTAAATGGAATACAAACAATTATAAAAAGTCGTTTTTGTATCTTCAGGTAGTTTCTAGTTTATTCAAGAAGATTTTTAATACACCTCCAGCTTCACTTGTAACTATGTAAACAAATCTTCGAAGCAAATTTTAACGTACTTCTAAATGTCGTATGAAAATAAAGCTTTGTACGTAAATGTAGTTTAGATGACAATACTTTAATTTGTCATCTTGGAGCTTATCTGATGCTATCATCATTGGTTCATTCATCATACCACTCTTCAGTGGCTACTACTAAATAAATTATTCTGCATACAAACTAGGATATACTTAATTAAATCTTTGGTTTAACTGTTGTTGAAATGTAGTAACTTTTGAATATATAAATAATATTTGCAATCAATCGGTTAGTTTCATTATTCATAGAGGGCGCTGTACAGTTTAACTGAAAAAATATGCTGTTATATCTTGTATAATATGACATAAACAACCCTGAAACTGCCACGGCAGTGCAATGTCCACATCAGCACGCTCTCAACGTCAGGCAATTTTTTGGTACCGGTGCAGGTCCAGTGTGGCGCCTGATACCGACGCAGCAGTTCGCTATTTCTCTTGATAAAGGACCCCGTCGGTCCAATACGGACTAGTCGGACAAATCCGAAATACTGCCAACCTCATCTTTAGGTGCTTCTTACTGGTGTGTGAGACGCTAAGTTGCTTATAGTTCATAGTTTTTAATTAAAATATGGTATGGAACGATAGGCAAAAACAAAATATGGTATGGAACGATAGGCAAAAACAAAATATGGTATGGAACGATAGGCAAAAACAAAATATGGTATGGAACGATAGGCAAAAACAAAATATGGTATGGAACGATAGGCAAAAACAAAATATGGTATGGAACGATAGGCAAAAACAAAATAATAGGGGAGGCTACAAGTTCGTGTGTAGGTGTGGTTTCTCCGGGACTTTGGCTAAAGTGTATTTAAATTAGTTGCAGCATTTGTAATTTTGTTCACAGCTATCTAGAATTTGATTTACATCATCACATAAATACACCACTTTCTCGAGTAATCCCTCTCCTGAGTCAAGTGGGCATATAAGCGCACAAGGAGCAATACAATACACACGCGAGTAATACACTCAATAGGGGTAGTGATGTATCGACCGGCCCTCTAAATGATCAAATGTAAGATTTTGATAATGGTTTCGAGGCTTCACGATTCTCCTACTTGTATTTGTATATTTGGATATACAAGAAACAGAATATACATAATAAATAGAACAAAACTTTATGCTAAGTTCCTTGGAGGACCTCTTCATCTGAAGGTGATGAACGTATACCTATTGGCATGGGCGTCTCAGCTTTTTGTGATCCAGGGGAGGGCTACAAAAGCCAGGGGGGGTTGCCTTCTTCTCCCCCCCCCTCACACCCCCCCCCCCCCGAGCATAAGTGGTGCAACACTGATGCTGCTTTATTATCAGTCAGCAATGAATAGTAACAATAACGTGTACAAGTTACCGCAGAGAATGTTTTGGCGTTGTTGGTGACGTGCGCGTTCCTGTACGCCTGGGTCTCGCGGATCTCGCGCGCGTCCGCGATCATCTGGCTCAGGATGCTGGGGTGCTTCGCGTTACCTGCACAATGTTACATTTACACTTATGGCGCGTCTGACGTTTGTGCATTCGACTGAAACGTTAGACGGGTTCGATTCCCTCTCAATGCAAGTATTCATAAATAAGTATTTAATTACAAAATAAATTGTATGTGTTATAGAACCCTTAGTACAAACTAAGCTTATTTTGGGTCAAAATAGCCTGTATAATATACCTCAGGTTGCAATTATAAAATCTCAGATTAATTATTAATTAAAACATTTTTCTATATTTAACTGAAATCTACTACGCCGTCTTCAATGATTATTAGAATACTCAATTCAGAAAATACCAGTCGCTTCAGAAACTAATTTCACCAAATGATATGATTTACATATTCGACATTAAATGCAAGATGTCACTGAGTCATAAATTCTAGGACATGTATCGATGCATCAACTACGGACACTAGTAAATTGCCCACAGTCTCAACTAATACCTAGAGTACCACGCCCCACTATCACCACCAGCATAGTTTTTCTACAGTAGACTTAAACTTATATTAAACCAGTAGGTATGATCATACTCACCAATAAATTCATGTGTCAGCAAATATTCCGCTGTTGCTCTTTCACTCGGATTCTTGACGAGACACTGACTGACGAAGTCGATGAACTCTGGCGACCACTGGTCTGGTTCTCTGCAACCATACAATATGTCATTGTTAAAGATGTTGAATCAGTTTGAAATTGTCCAGAAGACCGCGAGATCTCTAGATCTAGTTAATTAAGATTCATATTAACTGAAATAAGATTTTTTAAATCAGTTTGTAAGAAAAAAGTTGGGTTAAAGTTTGAATGTACAAGAGGCGGCCTTATTGCTAAAGGGATATCTTGCAGACCACTTTAAAATAGACATGAATAAAATTTGATTTGATGGTTTATATCTATACTAATATAATAAAGCTCAGGAGATTTTTGTTTGATTGCCTGTTTGTTTAAACGCGCTAATCTCTGGAACTGACAGTCAAATTTACTATTTTTCTATTGTATTGGATAGAGTATTTGTTGAGGAATGTTATAGGATATATAACGTCACGCTACGACCCTTACGAGCGAAGCAATAACCATTAACGTAGGTGGAATTGCCGGGAATGGCTAGCATTTCATATAAGGAAAAGAATAAGATATTCCGAAACATGAAGTTTTTTTACTGACTGATAAATAACGATTATTTGCATTATGCATCAAATAAACGTTGTTTGTTCAGGGATCAGCTGATTTGTGTTCGATTGACCCGATCAACTTCGTCTAGCTTCGATTCAATAGACAATGCGCAAGTGAGTCTATTGTCGTCGTTGAGTGTTTCATTAGGATCATTATTTCTAGGACATCCACTGCCGGCGTCGTCACAGGCTTTCACTAATGACTTGAGTGTTTGGTAGGTGAATAATAAAAGAAGCGACTAACGATTTTAAAAATAACAAATATAAAACAGGATATGATGAAGATATACATGGATAAATAACTATAAATCTATACAAAGAAATAAAATTGAAGTGTTTGTTTGTACTAAATATATGGTTGTTTACATGGTACTACTACATACTTACCAAAAAAATCTGTCTGTTTGTACCAGCTAATCTCCAACACGGTTGAATCGATTTTCACGGGACTTTCACTAGCAGATAGCTTATGTTTTATAGAATAGGTAACTTAGGCTACTATTCCTTTGGGAACAGAATTAGGGTTCCATGCAAAAAATATAGACACAAGTGGGTGCAGTATATACACATAATTATATAAGATGTATTACCTAAAGGACGGCGGTGGTTTGGTCGGGATCATGAAGATGGCGCGCATGGGGTGGATGTCGCCGTAGGGCGGCTTGCCCTCCGCCATCTCCAGCGCCGTGATGCCGAGCGACCAGATGTCGGCCACGCAGTCGTAGCCGATCTCCTGGATCACTTCCGGAGCCATCCAGAACGGCGTGCCTATCACTGTGTTGCGTTTTGCCATCGTGTCCTGAAAACGGGACAAGTTGTTTCATGTGACGGAACGGACGGTTATTTTATATTGCAAACTTATACATTAGTAGAACATCGGCAAATAATATGTGCTAGACTATCTCCATCACCGCTAATCTTATCCAAAGATAATAAAAACTACTTTTACAAAGGTTTTCTTGCTAGCAGCATAGAAGAACCACCGTTATTGACGTCAGTTTTGGATCGAACGTCGTTTCAGACCATATCTATCGCGAAAAAAATCAGAGATCCGTAGGCCCTATACCATAAAAAAATTACAAAATATTTACCGTTAACTGTCCCGCCACTCCAAAATCCGCCAACTTAGCATGTCCTTCAGTATTGAGCAGTATGTTCCCAGCTTTGATATCTCTATGTATCTTCCGTCGTCTGTGCAGGTATTCTAAACCTTTGAGCGTATCACATAAAATTGTAGCTATTTCATCTTCTGAAAGCGTCTTCTTGCGTAACCTTATAATATCCGAGACTGACCCAGCACCACAGTATTCCATAACGATCTAGAACATTTGAATATTATTTGGTTTCCTTTGCAAAACTAAGTTATCACACAAGCCGGGATGACTCGCCTGATTATATAGATAAGTCGCGGTGTGACTCGCGCATTGCACACAATATCCCTCCTCCCCCTAACAGAGATGTGGTGACCGTACTCACTGTACTGTGGTGACAGAAGAAACTGAAGTTTTAACGAGTATTGCCCCTATGCTAGTAGTTCGTGTAAAACGCAGTCTTCTGGCTTGAGTTACCTGCTCTCTAGTGCTCTTCGTGAATTTAAAATATTGTGTAAACACCAGATGATACTTTCCTACAGGTAATTTAACCGCTATTCGCTCCGCCGCAATCAACTGCAAATCACTAACTCTATTCAAATACCACCCGCTCCCACACAATCATGTCTGGTGAAAAATAATCGACGATAAACTTAATACTTGTTCGTTCTGTCAAAAGAGACTATCTCCAGCCTAACGATAAATGCTTACCGTAGCATAGAATGCTACAATACTAGTAAATTAGTATAAATAACATTGCCACTAAATTATAAGAAATTTCTAGAATCCTAGATGTTACATACGACCCGTACAAATTAGTGCCGACCGCATCGATCGGTTGCCCTTGCGACGTTGGTCCAATTAAACGCTCTGTCTGTCGTCCGTCTGATAACCCACTTAACACAGATCCTCAATGTAATTATAGATAACAGATTCAACTTCATTAAGTACGGCAAATTCATTTTTGCTGTTTGATTATTTCTTTTTTGTATGTTGTGTTATGAGGAAAACAAATCGACGGTGGCGTACTGGCTAAGGCGTCGGTCTTACTATTAAGTGGTTGCGGGGCTCGAACACACAGTAAACTTACAGTATACAGTAAACTATCGACATAAACCCACTCCTTTTTTTTTGTTGTGCGTATGGAAACCCCTCGGCTCGTCACCCCACTGAGGTTTCGGTGGAGCGGTGTATCGGAATCGAACTGACTAAAAACGATATGTTCACCTAGAGTAATGTATCGTTAAAATGGTAAAATAATTTTTCAAATAGGCATAGTACGTCTAATACGTACGTCCCAAGATGGAGATTTTTGTTTATAATATAGATGACGATAGATAAGTAGTGTCCATTCAAATACATTAACAAGAAATATTTTTTGCCTTAACTCAGCGCAGACATTTATGAAAATAACCGGGTTAAGTCTTTTGTCCAAAATAGTTAGTAGTGAGTAGACTAAAGGAGAGAGAGTGCCTCTTAACTCTCTAGACTTTACTATCCTGACTCACCCATAAATCTGTATTTTTGAAGTAACTGCCGTAGTACTTGACAACGTACGGGCTGTCACACTGCTGCATAATCGAGATCTCCTTAATGATCTCCTGCAGGTCGGTGTCGACTGGCACCTGCTTAATCGCGAGCACTTGCCCGCTCTCTTTATGTAACGCCTGAAATTATCAAATATTTAAATCAGCTTCCAGAAAGAACGTTTTGTGGTGGGTTTTAAGAGATTGCCATTGCCAAACACCCAGTGTCCATCGCGAGTTAGCCAACTTTAGGTAGGTATATGGCAAAAATACAAGTGTTAAAACCTATCTTTTCACACGACTGCCCAAGAAAGGAGCTCATTTTTTGTCAGAGCAGTTACTTTTAAAAAAAAAATGTGTGTTTGTACCAGAGTACACAGGTAAGAAGTGAAACTTCTTTACGACATATCATTTTTCTACTATTTGCAACTTCACGAAAATGGGGTAGATAAGGCTTAAGCCTTAAGAAATTATAAAACGAAATATATAATCACTCTCACTTTTCTTGTAAATTCACTTAAATTTGAATTAGTCTTTTTATTTTATCACTTTCAAATTAATATATTGTTATTCTTATTTCAGACCAAACTTCAAAACTAATATATTGTTGTTATTATTATAATATATTACATTATATTCTTTACGTCACTATACTAAACTTTGATAAAAAAGCAACATGGCGCGTAACCGAAAAACGTGACGATTGCTACAAAAATTTCTCCCATACGTCGATAAAGAAGTTTCACTTCAACTAGTAACTTGTTTAGGGTACCTGCCCAAGGCAGTTTCAAATTTAAAAAACACTGCTCTGTCCTTAATTCCTTCAAATGTATTTGGCTGCGTTCTACCTCCTACGCAGACTTAGAAAAAAAACCAAACTTTTCTCAATAAATATATTCCAATAAACAAGATGCAATCGACATGGCTTCGATATGCACGAACTCGTAAGTAATGCAATTAGAACTTCAGTTGCACCCCGGCTGCCAAGTCAGTGGTTCAATCAATTCCTGTTCGGCGCAAATATGAATAAAAAGTATATCTGTTTTGGTCTTGGTGTTGCTATGTATATTGTGTAACTATTTACAATTTAAGTAAAAAATCTCACAAAAAGTATGTAGGTATTTGTTTCTAAGCTGTTTGTTTGGGTGTAGACAACACTGTGGAATATGGCTCAGAATATTCTGTGGCAGTAAAATAATTAATGACGGCGCATGAATATCAATGTATGTGGTAAACTTATTAACAATGTTGTTTTTTTTTTGTTATCTTTGCTATTACATTGATCATTCCGAATTAACACTAAATAGTTTCGATTTCTAAGAGCGCGCCTACTATTTTATGGTTACAGTGACATGTTGTAATCCGGGAAAAAAATGTACACGCTCAAGAATTTATAATTTTACTATTACTACTACAAATTGACATTTTAGAATCTGGCAATTATAGAATCTGACAAACCTATGATCTACTTGTATATTCTTTTTAGTTGTTAGGTTTTAGACTCGTCTGATATCTGACAGTAGTTGATTAAACCACAGAATACGTTAATATGGCAAAACTATACTTAGTTAAAACAAAACAACCGTTATTACCTTATTTGTGCAGGTAATTACTGCTTTAATTCAAAATAAAATTCATATTTCTTTTTTCTGCCTACTAGATAGTTCTTGTGTCAAACCGTTACGTCAATATACGTAAAAAAAACCTTTTTGTTAAATATACGACGGTAAATCAGTAGGTCAATTTTAAGAAATCAATACTAATTACATAGCAGTCCTCATAATTACATGTGTTTTTAATCTCTCATTGATCAGGGTATTCTATGTTCTGTCCCGTTTCTTCTGTACTTATATGTACCTAGTCAACTGAAAATGTCGTGGTCTTGTGGTAATATAATATGCAAATGTGGAGCAAAGGGACAGTCGATAGACTTTCTACAGTTATACAACTTACTAATTACAAAATAATGTTTCCCACCTTATAAACACTTCCATAGGACCCTTCTCCGAGCTTACAGATGATATCAAACACTTCCTCGGGCTGCCGCGTCAAGCTCTCTTCTGAGAGCTTCTTTAACTCGCTGAAACAAATGAGATAATCATCTTTTAAAAATAAACAACCAACTTCATTTCGACTAAAACTTTCATGACCATATTCCAACCTTAAGGTATGGTGATAGTTAAGTCGGTTATCGCAGTAAAGAATTATTGGCAAAGATCAAAATTACCAGAACGTAAGCTAACAAATCCATCATTAACTTAAAAAAAAGGATGTAACCGACTTCAAGGCGCCTAAATCATGGTAAATTGTAATAAACAGTATTCTTCATCCCTTAAATTTTCACCCTTACAGGTGGAATATTTTCTTGAAATTTAAATAGGACCAATCTTGGGTACAATCAATTCAAATAACAAAAGATTGATTGAAATTGGTTCACAAATGGCGAAGATATCGTCTAACATAAACACAAAAAAAAACAGTCGAATTCAGAACCTCCTCCTTTTTGAAGTTGGTTAAAAACGCACCGTGCATCTACTTGAGGTCCAATGGTGCGTCTACGCTCCGTGTGTGTCACGATGATAATCGTATTCGAAAACATTTGAATAAGTATTTCCAATTTGACAAAACGACGATATTAAAAAAAAAGGGAAAACACAATTAACACACAATTAAAAAAATATGTCATACGAGTACATATAATAATAATTAAATAATATAAATTTGGTATTCAAGATGGAATTAAAGATTCTTCACAAGCCAGTTTTAAAAATCGGCAAATCAAAACAACAAGGCCCTAACACTACAAACGCCAGGTCACTATTTTCTTGAGCCTTTAATCGAGATAAAGGCTAAATACAATAGAGACACAGGACACAGGAACTATTATAATAAATGATTAAGCCTTAATTAGTTTTGTTGGGAATTATTTGCGGGTCCGGGAACGTATTTTACGTAGACACACGGACGTGCTTTGAATAAATTACGGTCTTATTTTTCTAGGCAGGATAAATGAAAACCAGTAAGCGTAAATAAATAAATTATTCATAGTAAAAATAACTCTACTGAAGCTTTTGTAATGGAAAAGTAATACTGCAATAAACATAATTTCTGAGTCTGATACAGACGCTAAGGTAACGCATAGTTCGCCGGCCCCACTGCGCGCGGTCTAGCGGTCCGAGTTCCAAGTTCTACGTTCTGCTATGCGATGACTTAGAATCATACACACACAAAAGCAGTCAGACCACAAACGGTCAATGTGAAAGCATGTACTGCCGGAGTTCCATTTTTGTCTAAAGCTGGAAAAGGACACAATGCCGTCGACATCGAAAAGTTTATAGAATTAGTGCGAGACAAACGTTTTCTTTATGATTTGAGCGACGAGGACTATAAAATCGTCGAAAAGGCAAATGCTTGGCAAATCTTTCTTTTGCAGTTATAGCCCTTCTAAAGTTAAAGTCCGCTTTTTGTATTTGATAGTTTAACATATCATACAATGCATTAAAACATTGAATTATCATCCGGAAGTATATGTAAAATCTATTTTCATCCTCAAGCAGCTTGGGAAATAAAGTGAAGTATTCTCCATTACGTTCTCTCAATTCATTAATAGGATGCGCCCAGTACTTTCTCTTTTTCTTTGAACGTGCAAGGCTCCACAGTAATAGAATTTCATCTTCCAATTATTTACTATTATGGAGATTGAATGACACAATTAGTGACATTTTGTTTAAGTAAAGAGCGTGTAACGGTACCAACCAGTGGTAAAGATTACAGAACTCCAGATTTCTAGACCGCTCGCAGTTTGCGCAATTGTAAACGCGGAACGCAGTAGGGCCGGCGCCTAAAGAAAGAGTCCTGTTCCCTAAGACATTACATAAAGACATTACGTAACTAAGGCTTGCTACTGAGATGTAAGACTCAATTTGTCTGGCGCTTGGGCTTGAATATATCTGGCGGAATTTACGGCCAAGATGTAGGTACATACTCCAATCACATTGAAATTAAATAAAAGATAATTTGCGGTAGGTACAATATTATAAACGTGAAAGTTTGTGATCATGTATAGATGTTGCTCTTTCACGTAGATAGCTACTTTTTATCCCGATATTCCCACGGCATCGGGACTTACGCGGGTGAAACCGCGGGCGTAGCTAGTCTTAAATACTTAAGTATGGTTTGGAAAGTTCTAACAATCGTTGTTTAAATTTTGTTTTTTGAAAAATATATTAAAAAGATACCTACATAAAATACACAAAGGTTTATAAAGAAAGGAATAAACATTTATTCGCTCGGAATATGGTTACATGTTTTGTTGAAAAGTTAGTGTCCTCAGCACATTTCACCTTTTCTAGGCATGCGAATACTTATAATATATGTCGCAATTACGTCATATCCACAACACCAGCGCCACCTGTCGGCGCTTAGCGGAGTCAAAGTTTAAAGGCCCAGCGGAACGTCCGACAATTCTTGTGCGGCAGTCGGACAGAGCGGTCGAATATTGGAAACGTCGCGTTCCTAGCGATATACATAGCTAGCTATAGTGGTGTGTCTATTTGTAATAATCTAGTTAGAAAGTGAGAAAGAAGGGCCCTATTGAGGATGATGATCATACCCCTCCGTCGTATGCTTAAACTAATAGTAGGTACCGTTAGTTCCCATCCAGATAAATGTTTACTGCTACATGTCATTTGATACAAAAAAAGTTACATTTATTTTTGGTTGTGTAGATGATTTAGAAAATACGTCCTGAGTTTATTTTTATCTATCTAATAAAAATATACGGTATAGTATTTTTAGGTTAACGAGATTTTTAACTAACACTAGTTTTTATTGTAGTGGCATAAAAAAATTAAGTTACATATCGAATACTGAGTTGGGCATCGAGTGCAGTCCGGCGCAATGTTAGGTAATATTATATAAAACTTGCCTTCACAAATCTACATAATGCCACTACTAGGGTTTTAATCCGCCACGTCTTGTACTTCTAAGGTTAATAGGTATTACGCCTGCTCCTCCCATCTTTAGTTATTGATAAAATGCCCCCAGTAATCACTATGGCACTTATGGCTCCAAGTAAAATTTAAGTTACAGTGAGTAAGTTAAGACAACAACCACTGGCGTTAAATGCAACCATTTTTCGATTCGAATGGCGAATTACGTAGCTTTTTCGCGGATTTTCTTTAAAATGATTAATGCCCGGTTCCTATAATCAAGAAACGATCCGTTTTGCTTACAGACGGTAAAATTTTCGTTGAAAATTCAAGGAATCGTTTCTTGATTATACTTTCAAATTCAAATTCTGTATTTGCCATAAATAGCATTAGTACATATAGAGTTGTTAGGTGTACAATGTTTACCGCCTATTTAGCCGTCAGGACAGCATGCAAAAGGGCCTTAAAACTATGGGAGACAAATATGGAATGCTACTCAGATAACAACTTTCTATCAATATTTAAAATGTCTGATGGGATAATTCAAGAATTCGTTGACAGAGTAGAACGTGTCTCTGTAGTAACCATATGCTTAAGGAATTTATAAACTTATTAAGCGGTAATTCCGAAGAACCGGGCAATAATCATCATCTTTCTGCCCGTTTCCCAATATTCATTGGGGTTGGCGCCATGTGTAACATTGTAAAGGGTTTTGGCTAGTTCCTTTTATGACCAGCCGTCTGTCTGACGCAAATTTGTACAAGGAAAAATGACTAGGGAGAGGAACCTAAGGTAAGGGATACCGCAAATCTCGGATGGGGAACGGGACAGACTCCAGTAGCTCACAGAAGGTCCTGTATTTCCTATGACTGGAGTGGCAACTAGGACAGGAACATCAGCTGGTCGTCTTTAAAATGGTTTAATAATAAATCGAATAGAGTCCGAACAATTCAAATTGGTTAGGCCGCTGCTGCCGCTGCCAAGAATTCGGCCAACGTACATAGAAATAACATAAGACACGAATATATATAGTACCTCCACTATTTTGAACTCTATAATAAAATGTATTTTTAAACCCCAACGCATAGAAGGTCAGGTCATCAGGTGGCATCATAGCTCCTCAACGGATGGACCTATTTTGATTTTGTTTTTCTTTGTCTGGCAGGTGACTTGAGGGGATCAGACGTTCGAAGATCATCAGCTCTTTTCTAATCGTTACCGGGATTTTTGAGCCGAGGGTATTTGAAGTTTTAAATTTATTCTTATTTATACTATTCATACATAAGTGCATGATTATGTTATCTCATTACGGTAAAAAGCAATAAAAAAACTAACATGATCTCTTCAAATGACATCATTGAACATGTTTTTGTTGATAGACAAGTTCAAATAACAGATTGTGGAGTTCAAAGTTTATTACATATGAAACAACGTCGACAAATTACAACCATTGGTCGTGTTTATCAAGCAGAAATACAATACTATATGTATCTAATGTAGTCATTACAACAGCAATCGAAAAATATTAATTAAAATAACAACACAGCGAAGTTGGTTGGTGAGGGCAACGACCTTTTATCGATACGGGAGTGACCCCTCCCACGCTTCTTTATCATATACATAGTTGTTACATATAGGTAACTGAGCCATGCCTGTGCACAGTGAATGACTTTTTTATCACTACATATTATAAAACAAAGTACCCCGCCGCGTCTGTCTGTCTGTCTGTTCGCGATAAATTAAAAAAGTACTGAACGGATTTTCATGCAGTTTTCACTAATAGATAGAGGGATTCACGATTCACTAATAGATGAGGAAGGTTTAGGTATATATTTTGTTAAGGTTTTGTGTAAATTGGTTGTAATATGATGATGATTGTTGAAGATGTCTCTGCTACCCGTGCGAAGTTACTAGTAAGATATAAATCGCTCGTGACGTAGAAATCCGAAGGACTTTAATCTGAGTTCAGTCTTTATTGTATTTATGTGCATAAGGTTATTAATTCTTCCCTGAAGACCCTGTTTATTATCCCGTTGTTAAGTAAAACTTTTTTCTATGTATAAACAATATCGATATCCAGGCAAACAGCTACACTTCACCACAACAGCGGTATCTTGAATTTCTTTTATTCATGAGAAATCGTGCCCCTCGTTTCCACCAATAGGCCTGTCAAGAATACAATAAGGAAAGCCATGTAGCCTCCACTAGCAATAGTGCAATGGAAGCAACTGCTTAAGTACTTTTTATGAGGAATAGTAGGTAAGTGCGATTGAGAAAAAGAAGATCAAACCACCGCGACCGATGTGGAAATAATACTCTATGATTTCAATATCGGTAATATACGAAGTAAAAAAAACTTAACCACACCACATTTTCAGACCTTTAATTTACATAAGTTGTTCCGAAAATAAATAACCAATTAAATTTCAAACGAACCAAATAGTAAGCAAAATAACAGTGCCAAGTGGGTTGCCACCTTTTTTTGTTCAAATAAAGATTAAAGGTAGAAAAAAAAGTACATTGTGTTAAAATAAAGTACTATTTATTTACTTTATTATAAATATATTTTCGTCACTATTAGCAAAGAATTATACCTGCCAAAAATCTGCACACTTTCTTTACAGTCTATATTTAAGTTAAAATAAATGCGGAATAATTTTTTTAATTACTCATTTATTTTAATCAACAGATTCATTACTATTTCAATAAAAATCTATTGACTAATTTTGAATCCGTCTTACGACATTTTTTTATGCTTTATGTAAAATAAATCCTAGAGAAATCAAATCACACGAAATAAAGTAATTTTGCGTACTTTATTGTTGTCATAAAGTATAGAGTACAATTACTCGAAATAACGTACAATACTTTATAATAAAGTACGGGTGGCAACCCTAGTGCCAAGTGCTTATCACAGTCTGTATTTTAAAAAAAAAAAATAGGAACACGGCATCCCATGTTTTTTTTTTTAACATTGGTAATATAAAATCGATTGTAACATTTAGTTGTATACTTATGACAAACCTGTACCTGTAGGTAATTATGTAGGTACACGTATATTATATATGAATCATAATAACCAGAACTTCGTGCGGTGGGTTTACAAAACAGGTTCGAGACGAGATTGAAACATATGACTTTCGTGTGTCATCATTTTGTTTTCTTTTTTGGAATTTGTTAATGTTTCGGTTACATCCTTCACATTCTTGCAATTCTACACCGTCATGGGCGTACCCAGCAAGTGGCAGGGTGGCAGCTGACCCTTTCCCCTAACTTATGCTTACGTACCTACTATTGTCAATCAAAGTCACGTTAGAGTCACGTTGCGACTCACTTTACAACACACTACATACATCTATGTTTCGTGTAGCTTCGTGTGTATTCATACAACATTCTATTCATTTACGTCATAAAAATTAATCATAAAAACGAACACATCATGTTTCGTGGTGACTACGACCGTACTTTATGAATGATTTAACAGTTTCAAGAATTAATCGGTCGATAGTCAGTTAATATTAGATTACTCTAATAATTAATAAGCATTTTTTTCTAAATTCGTAGTACGGTGATAAAATATCAATAATACGCGACATAATTTGACACATTATTGTATCTATATCTTTTCAAATATTTATTTTAAGATGAATAAATGAAGAATATCTGCAACTATCGCAACGTAAATTTCTTTCCTTGAACACTTTTTTTTTCTTTAATTTTGGCGATAACCCGATCCAAACTAAGTAATCACTAGAAACTCTGGCTGGGCAGAGTGAATGAGAATGTCAAAACCGAAAAAACATTATCGTGCTGAACAAAGGCGTACTTATGTAGTGTATGTACGAACATATCCAGGTTGGAGGCAGCACATGGCAATTTGTTATGGAAGTTGGAGGTGTTCAAAAGTAGACGCCTCATGGCTGAAATAATGAGGATGATATTTCCAGCAGATAGATACGTAACACACGGTCTGATTTTAAAACTGATTTACTGAAAAAGGTAGGATGAAATACAAAAGGAATACCACAAATGGCAGTTATTAACCAAAGGTAGGGCGCCAGATAGGTACTCTAATTATAATGCGAGTGGCATGATTTACAGGCATCATTTAATTATTTCCGTTTTCTGCTGACAACTGTTTTACGGAGTGAGATAGTTGTAGTACCTGAATAAAATAGTAATCCTAACAAATTTTATAAAGCATTTGCTCAACCGATCATCATGAAAGTCCCGATGCCGTGGGAATATCGGGATAAAGAGTAGTCTATGCGTAAATCCAGGTGTCCAGCTATCTACATACTAAGTTTTAAGCTTTTGCGTGAAAAGCAACAAACATCCATACATCCTCACAAACTTTCACGTTTAGAATATTAGTAGGATTGGAGCCTCGGACATCGTTGTTTATCAATATGTATGAATACGGATGTAAAACTGTAAAGTCAGAGAACATGAGACATGGTTGAAGTAAAGAAAGCAGTATGTATTGTAGACCAGCCGGCGCTTCCCGACCCTTCGTTATTACGTCACGGACAGTTAAAATGCAAGTAAGAGCTTTGATTGACGGTAATAGATGTCATGGTGCGGTAACAATATGAGGTTGTAAACAGCGAATGAACGTTTACCTTTTGAGTGAAGTTTGTTCATGGACTGTTTATCGCAGTAATAAATATCTATCTATGTTTACCTAATCGTTTTAAATAGTTTGTACTTACCATATATCCTAGGTATGGTTTGAACTACATTACTAGTATAACTAAATACCTACATTAATTTCAATGGTTTACCAACTTCGTTACTTATTAAGCCGCTACTACGATAGGTGGAATTCCATTGAAACATCGGCTAAACAATAAGACTGAAGAGTTTTTATTGCACTTTTTATACCCTAATATAGTTCGTAGGGAAGATATCCCTACGAACTATATTAGGGTATAAAAAGTGCAATAAAAACTCTTTTTACCTTTGAAGACCTCTGAAAAATCTTTTCCAAGATCGGCACCGTAAAAACTTTCTTGGACAACCCTATTCTCTAGCAACAGGCGAGAACCAGAGCAAGGAAGTCATATCACTAGTTGTACATTCTCGAACTAAAATAATAGCTACATGAAGAGTCAAATAACAAACATTACTTCTATGACATATTGCTGCAAGTTGTGAGTCCTCGGGTATAAATCTGGTTCATATAATTTTCGATGCAGCAATATCTTATCATCACCATAAACATAATGCATAATGCAACAGTTGTTTGAGTTTTCAAACATCAGTCATTTTAGTTAAGAATACTTTTAAAATGAACTTTTCGCTATGGTTTCCAATGCGAATAAAATATAATGTAATTAATATTTTCCGTCTCGCCTACTAGAAAATGTACTATAATTCAGTCGATAAGTGGCATTAAAATGCATTTCAATTTTATATTTTAAATTTCCGCGCGTTAATTGATGAAAACGCTAGACGACATGTTGCTAATTCGTCATAACGTCATGTCGGCAGTAAAAGTGTAAATTATTGCAGTTTTGCCCAATCTATTATGATTTACTATCCTTATGATAGGCGCCCTTTGCACGGTAGGTTTTGCTGTCAGTTTTGACACAAGCGAAACGGTGATTGACGAATAACCTATCGTCTGTAATGCAGTGATTGACGGTTGCATGATGAGATTTTAATGTCGATATTATTTTATCATGACTTTTGGTAATGATTGACGTTTGCATGAGCTTCTAATATACGCCATAGAACAATACATCTTACGATAAACTAAATGTTTAAATATTTACTTATCGATATTTAATCATTCCGTAATCTAGCAGAATAAAAATAGGGATTTATGGCAAAAAAATCCTATCACGAGCTTATTCTGGGTAAATATGTACTTTTTGCCTTCACAATAACCGTATTGGCCATCGTAATATTTAAGTTAAATACCTACATATAATTTAAGGAGTAAAAAATCGAAAATTGACAACAAAATGCACAATTCAGTTAGTGTTTTATTGACGTGATGACGTAATGTCATAGCAGCTTGCTTTTCGCATATTTATAGAACCGATAAAAAACTGAAAATATTGAAATTAATTTTAAAATTTTATTTCTAAATTTAAGAACTGACACTAACATTTTGCCTAAACTGTTTTACAATTATGTTTTTTAATTAATGCATTTGTTGAGTAATATATCCTATTAACAGTCTTATTATTATTTGAAATAATTTCAATCCGGATTTGAATTATTTTTAAGCACCTCGACCGAGACTAAAAACTTATCTAAAGTTGTGATATTAACTCTATTACGTTTGATCATCTGTATCAATATTGACTGTAACTTCATTGACCCATCTTAAATAAACAGAGCATCTGGTACCTAACGTTTGTTTGTATAATCAATGAGTCAATTATGTGGTGCGTTGATAAAGTACTTCCTTAATTATTAATGGCCGATACCAGTAATCAATTAAAATCTTTAGATTAAAGATCTCGTGTTCGGTATGGTTTTGATTTATACATAATCTGAATCAACATAAGGACGGATCGGTGCGTGGATGACTGCGTGTTTTGATTGCGAGTTTGGTATCGAGAATGGACACTTATTCCGATAGTCAGCCCTATAGCTGTCTACATGGTGTAGGTTTTTGCAGAACGCTGGGCTTTGTTGATTCTGAACTTCAGATAGATAAGAAAGTTTGTAACATTAGAGACATTGCTTCCGTGTTGATGATCCCACAGAGTCTGACAAAGACTTACGTAGAAAGAACAGGTACACGGGCCTTGTAAAGGATAAATACAGTGCCTTACTAGAGAAGCTGAAGGGTTTGGAAACAATAGGCTATTAAAACATTTCTTTAGTAAATTTATTTATGAATTTTATGTTACGTCGCGTAAAAGAAATGAGAATAACACCAAAACTACCAATGGTAATATGTATTGTGTCGACACCATTTTGTAGACTATTGTAGAGTAATGACAGTTAAGTTTCTCTTATGTTACCAGAGTATGTATTACCGGCCATTAACAAGCAGCCAGCGGGCCACGCCGTGTGTGGGTGGCAGGCAACTTCATCGTAATCAATGCAGAATCATAAATCTGAATCATAGTTCTATGGAATACCTTAACCTACAGCTATGTACCTTTGTTGCAAGTTACACTAGCATGTCAGCCCGCAGTATCGTTGGCTCCATGACATAAAAGCAAGACCTAGGGATACCTAGTGAGTGCGAAAGCAATATGAATTGTATCTATAACCTAATTTCCTATATAAAATTACAGAAATTGCAGTAGATGTCGTATCCATGAATACGATTTTAATAGATGAAATACACGTATTAAACTGCTTTATTCTACTCTTTATTTATGCTCAGATTTTAGAACAAATTTTAACAGTGTTTAAAGCAATGGGGTACGCAAACACTGACAATAACGGTACACAGTACACAAAACTTGCATAAATAATCCAAGTACGTAGGTAACGAACTTGTTAATCACTCTTACCTTTCGTATTTCATACGTAAATCATATACTGTGTCATGAGCGACCCACCATAATACATTCAATGCCACTAATCGCCCTAATATCCCCCTAATATCGCCCTAATATTATAAATGTGAAAGTTTGGATGGATGGATGGGTGAATGGATGGATGGGTAAATGGATGGATGGGTGGATGGATGGATGGATGGATGGATGGATGGGTGGATGGATGGATGGGTGATGGATGGATGTTTATTACTCTTTCACGCTAAAACTACTGAACCGATTGCGATGAAACTTGGTATGTAGATAGCTGGAGACCTAGATTAACATCTAGGCTACTTTTTTTAGTCCCACGGGATTTGGACTTACGCGGTGCAACTGCGGGGCGTTGCTAGTTTAAAATAAAGTAAAGTATTCAATCATTCATGTCAAGTCAATTAGTCTATCGTAGTCCACTACTGGACATAGACCTCTCTCAATGTGCAGCCATAGCACCCGGTCCAGAGCCTTCCTTTTTTATATTCAGGTACATATATATTAAAAATAGAAGGTTGTACTCACGTGTGTCAAGGACGCGACAGGTCGCATTACCTACCCCTCGATAGAGAGCCCACGTTGGGTCTGAAACTAGTCGATGATCCCCGTAATATATACGTGAGTTAGTACATCAACAGTACATCACCAAATCCCAATAAAATCTAAACTTTCTTGAAACCCACAGCGCAATTAATCCGAATTCACTTTTTCTATATAATTTTGAAATAAATAAAGGCTATTAAAAAACAGGAATTGATATTGAAAACATAATGAAAGATCAATATTGAGTATACATTTCGCTAGGACAATTTCTTTATACGTACATAGACATCAACATATGGCTCCGATGGGGCACACGTGTTCAATAGTTGACATTTATGGGTTAAATACGCTGCATATGTTCAAACAAACTAATGTGTATGATATCACAGCTATGCATATCTCTTACCGAGGAACTGCTATTAGTAATATAGTCTACGCTTTACCAACATTTATATGTATTTTCTCGCCGTTTGGGTATGGATGTGAAATAACTGTAGTTTTTTTTTCGAAAAAGAATCTTGAAGCCATCCAAGGCCAGCCAGCCAAGGTCATGTTATTTTACTAGTCGCTTTGCTTGCGGCTCCGCCTACGTACATGTTAATCATCGCGAAAATAGTACAGCCTCTATGAGTTATTTCCAACTCGTCATGGTTTCGATGTGCCAGCAAAATTTTAGTTCATATAATTCCCGATTAGTCATAGTCATCACTGAAAAATACATACATAAATTGGATTATTTGAAAAAAAATACCCTATAACGAATCAATTCGTTACTATAGTTTTTTTTTGTTGCATGGTACTCCTAATGCAATATTTAAAACAGTGACAAAAGTGGACATTAACCGTGACCAAAAGGGGTAGTAGATACGCACCTACCTCGATTCGTGTCCCGGGCTAGGTACTTCTTTAACGAATTTCCTTACGGTATAGATGTTTAGTAGCTCGTGAAAAACTACTAACCTAACAGACAGCTGCTTTAATATTTAATTTTATTATACTATATCAATTGTAATTTTTCACTAAACTTTTATGATCAAACTATACTTGAAGCTTCAGAACTCTTTGAAGGGCTCCACATATTGACTTCATGGATGATTCATTGGTCAGCTCGCGAACAGCCACAGCATCGAATTTATGACTTAAAAGAACTGGTAACCAACGTTCGGACATACATTGAAAAACAAGATGTTCATACTACATATACACATTTAGATATGTACCTATACAGAGAATATCATTGGGCAACGATAAAGTAAGCTCTTTACATAATTGTATTCGTTTTTAGGGTTCCGTACCTCGAAATGAAAAAACGGAACCCTTATAGGATCACTTTGTTGTCCGTCCGTCCGAACGTCTGTATGTCTGTCCCTTTTTCTCAGGAACGCGTAGGTATGAAGCTGAAAATTATATCAAATACTCAGGTCTACCTTAGAGCTGTAAAAAATCAAACTTCTAAGCCAACGCAATCAAAAGATACAGCCGTTTATGCCGCAAATTTTCGCAAATTTTCGACACTCGGCAAGGGAATCAAAACCTACAGGGTACTTCCCGTGAACTCAGAATCTTGAAATTTGGTACGAAGCACCGTCTTATAGCACACATAAAGGGAAAATTGCGAAAACCGTAAACTTTTAGTTACATCATATAATAAAAATATTTTACAGAACCCTCGGTGCGCGAGTTCGACTCGCACTTGGCCACTTTTTTTTATTATTCCGAATATAGTAACAGTTTGCTCCTGAGATGTGCTCAAAAGACACATCTAAATTCTAGAAGCATTTGCTAAATTAACTCAATACATGGCATGAGATTAAAATATAAATAACATTCAGTTGCGCTTGTGCAGCGATATATAATATTTTGTTACATTTGAAGTGAAAACTAGGTCTTCTGAAACATTCTGAATGTCGCCTTTAGGCAGAACACGCTCTATAGAGCTTAAACGCTCCTTAACATACTTTCATTTTTTCGCGTCTAAACCGTCTTTTATTGATCCATGTAAAAGACTATACATGTTTGACCTCAGTTTGCAGATACCTTCATAATTAACATAAAATAACTTTCAGTTACAGTAGGTATACAGTTGATAAAGGGTTGATAAAAAAAAATTAATACTTATATACACGTAGCCAAAAATATAGGGTACCTGCATGAATATAATGACGATGTTAAGGCGAATAGATGATAAATGTTGGACCCCGGTCGCTAGAACAGCTAGAACTTAGAATAACTATGTATCGTAACTACAGAAATATCTTATCTGTGCTACAACGAGGACCTTTAGTCTGTCAAAACTAATTTCCGCTCATACAAAGAGAGATAAATCAATACATTCAATACTTTGTTCCATTGTTTCATTAACAATAATATACAAATAACGCAGGGAACACGAATCAACTTCAAACACACTAGGTACAATATTAAAAAATTAAGTTTAGCAACGAGGAAAACCGGTTTCGTTTAGCTGCAGGAATGGGTGATTCACTCCTATATTATTTGCCCTTATATGCAACAAGGCGAAAATAAGCAAACAATGGTGTGAATTCGTTCAAATGGTTCAAAATAAATATCTATTTACGTACATTCACGCACTGTGCAAGCACATCAGGTATTTCGAGAAATCTGATTTTAATGACAGTTATTTTAGTAATTTATTTTGCCACTACTAAGGTGGCAAACAAGAATACGGCAATGCGAATGGCAAGCGGTCAGCGTGGCGTAAAGCTACAAATGTCTACCAGGGGTGTAACGAACGTGTGGTCGACCCTTTAAAAACTATTTAATGCCCTTTTGTAGAGTGTAAAATTGTACAACGAAGTCTACGCATATAAAAATAATGTTTTAATATCTCCATGTCTGATCTAATCATTTCAGAAAAAAACAAACCCATAGGTCTACGCGTAGTGGAAAGCTCTTTAACTAAAACACATATAACTTACTAATTCTTGTAACTTGGGAGCGAGCTGAAGGAATGTTATTGTATGGGGATGTAGTATAATTGTTTATTTTCAGTTCCAATAATAAGCTCGACAAGAACGCGCGACCGTCGGTAGACTGTGTGGTGCTAGCTTTGTTGCATACATTATCACTTGAGTAATTTAACTATCTCTAAAATGCTTAAGATACAAGGACAACAAACTAAAAAGAATAAACTTTATTTTAATGTTATACCAGCCACCTTTTGGCATAATTTTATTTTATCTTTATTGTATTTTTGCATACAAGATTTGAGGAACTCCAAAACTCACCCCTGGGGGCGTTCGTTGGCACTCATTCTGTCGGCGCGTCGTTTCTTACAGGTGTTGCAGTTAAGGGTGGGGGCACCCCCTTCCCATACACCGCTCTTCCAAAATACTAGCCTGCCTTCACTATCCATGAAGGGCTTGCATTTTTATCATGTCCCAAACCAAAAATGACACACGTACATTTAGACTTTCAATAAATAAATGTTAAAACCTCTCAAAACACCTCACTGCAGTTGCTTATTATGTCAGTGAAGCAGGAAAATGTATATGTAGCTTAGTATATTTACACAATCTTGACGTAGGCACTACTACTCCTTCAGTATACAACACCGATACACAAACACACCGTACTACATATGTGTATAGTATAAACAGTCACCAAGCTACATTAAATGAGATTACGATTCATGTGGTCTACTCTAGATAAAACTATCGACTGAAATTAATCCCTGTTTAGACTGCAAACATCGTCAGTCTTAAAAAAATGTCCATGAAACTTGAGCTTTGTATCTTGGGCCGAAGAGCAACAGATGCACTTCCCACAGTTTACGTAACCGAACTCACAATAATCCAAAAACGAAGGTGAGGACTTTAGTCCCGAAATAAACGCACGTATCCTTTGAGGCTAAAAGGGGCTGGAAGTGGCGACAGCGCGTCTATCCTCCGCGACAGCTTTTACGTGACTGCTTTTGATGTTCACAACAACCGCGCTCCAAGTTCAACTGATCTTGCACGGGCGGTCAGACAAGACACCGTGCATTAATCTGGATTTTGTAGGAATTCAACCGATAAAAAAAACAGTTAGACAAAAAGATGTTTAATGTAAGCAAAAATAAGGGTCATTTAGGGCCGTTCCATTGTTTACAATACCAAGTCTATTATCAGCTTATTACAATTAACGAACTGGCAAAAAAATCTAGTCTGTACAGAATTGACCATTCTTTGTTAATCCTTCGAGCATTGGGTGAATCATCAAAATGGCAATGAAATAGCGAAAGGAAGAACGTTCTCTGATTAGTCCTGGTATTTCATATAATTTCAGAAAAGGCAATACATCACATGGTAACGTAAGTTTTTTAAGATATGCGTGATCTCGCGAACACTCGGTCGGCCGGGTGAGCGACTGTAGATAAAACCGCGTGTTGGTCCGTCTATAAATAATGCACAGATCCTGCTCGTTACATCGACATGCGACCTTTATTGGTATACAGTTAACATTCATTAGCCAGACCAGAATTACTGTAATGTGTATTGTTGTTATAATTGTAACAATTCTCTCATCCGCCTTCCTCCTTCAGACGACGTATATTATTATGATAAATAATCCCATGTTTGTTGCTTGGGTTTATATTTTCAAAGTTCATGGACTTTTTGATATTTCATCTACTACTTCCGGACGATGCGATGGTCGGGTTGGACCGTGAAACTATTTAAAAGATATGAATGCGAGAATAGGTTATTTTCAGCGACAGAGGAAAAATTTATCTTTTCAACTAGCGGACAGTAATGATAATATGTAAAATTTTCAATCTTCATTAGTATCCCTGTATTTATTTGTGTCAAGATGTCTGCGCATACCTTTTGTTTGACACATTTCAGTTTCCGTTGTGATATTTTCGCGTCCGCAATTGATCGTACAATGACCCGGTCAAATACAGACAGACAGTGTGTCGATGTCGATACTGACGCAATTTGGCTGATTGCGTTTTATCGACCCTAAGTTATGTTAAACCAATAAAACTGCCATAATGTTATTGTAATTGAATCGTCGGCTGAAAATAAGAAGCCATCAATAGAATGGCATTGCAAATTGGTATCTACGTGAAAAGCAGTCACTTTCTCGTCGGAAGCGAGACGGGTCAAGCAAGACCGACGACCCAGAAAGTGAACAAATAAACCCGTTCATAATCCCACTTTTCGATATAAGTACCCACGCGATTCGTTTTTGCAAACTATTCGCACGTGAACCAGTTTCGCTGGCACTATTAAAATAAACCATTTAATGCATTTCATGAATGATTCCACAACATGAATGCAGTTGACATAAATACTGTATTTCGATTTTTTTAATATTCTTTATCATTTGTCTTAACTAGGGCAAGAAGTCTAGGAATAGAATGAATAAATTTAACATTGTTTTTCATTTGTTCAAAATTGTAAACCTGTTGTCTTTTATGTAATAAAAAATAAAGATATATATTGCAAAATTAGACAACTATTTAATGAAGGCGACTATTATATTCATCGATAGGAGCTTATCGTCATAATATAATGCAGTTCTAGGGTATTGATAAAAATCATTTTTTATGTAGCCCTTATATAAAAGAGAATACTTGTAAATGAATAGGACTATAGTATTTTATAGTCCGCTTCCGCTGTCCGGAGTATAATATTTTTTATATTAAATCACTTATTTATTTTGAAGTCGATGCCAAGCATCAAGCAACCTATCCGATCTGACGATTTCAAGCGCTTTTGCCTTTTCTTTTTTTAGGATATCTCCAATAAATATTAAAAATAAGATTTGGGTCAACATTTTCGACTGACTTCACAACCTGCCTTTGCATAAGGCGAGTGAGCAAGTCGGTCAAAAACTATGATCTATACATATTAATATTTTAAAGCTGAAGAGTTTGTTTGTTTGGTTTTTTCAGTTTGGTTTTTCGAATTGAATTGTTTGGTAATTCGAATTGAAATATTCTTTTAGTGTTGGATAGCCCATTTATCGAGGAAAGCTTTAGGCTATATAACATCTCTCTACGACCAATAGGAGCGGTGCAGTGACCATAAACGCAGGTGAAACTGCGGGGACGGCTAGTTATAGACACTTGTCATTATTTAATTACTCATGTTTGCACGTGTACAAACCACCTCAACATACATACGTATTTAATACGTTCAATTTTCGGCTTTCGGGCACAATTCATTAGTTTTGCACAGTATTGAAGTTATTTCCTCCAGTGTCCTTTTACTAAAATACCTTCGCTAGGTAATTTATCCGTTTCATATACATTATCTTTAAATTCTGGGGAGGTATTTGAGAGCAAAGAAAGAGTACCTACAATATACTTCGATCAAGAATAAGCTAGATCAGGAACAAAAATTCCAATCGAAAATTCCCACGTTTGCACAAATTCATATATTAATATTTTTACCATGAAATGTAGAAAACATATTAAAAACATCAACAACCTAACTTTGCATTAAATCTTAACGAACGAACAAAGTTTCACTTGCGTTTATGGTCACTCTTCTACTCTCAAGAGTCGTAGCGTGATGTTACTTACTCGTACATTGCCTATACTATTCCTCACTGAGTACTCTATCTAATACAAAATAATTATTCAAATCACACTGATAGTCACAGAGATTTACACAAACAAAAAAAAACTCTTTAGCTGTATTATATGTATAAAAGTCATCTTTAAATCTTAGATGTACAAAAATACAATTTTCCAAAATTAAAGTAGCTAAGTTACTTCTTATAAAACCACCTATCTTCCAGTGAAAGTTCCGTGGAAATCAGTCTACCCGTTCCCGAGATTAGCCGTAACAAACAGCCAAGACAGTTTTTTTTTGCCATAACCATTGGCAAGATAAAATGGTCGTGCTGACATGTAACTCAAGCCTGCGCGCTGGCTGCCGCTGGCTGGCGTTGGCTGCGTAGCCAACGCTATATCTCCGGGCCTCTTACCTTAACACACTTATCAAAACAGGCTTTGTGGCATATTTTTTTTGCTAATTATTTGCAACCTTTTTGCCAAAGGATTCATTTTTTTGCCATAGCTATTTCCCGAGGAATGGAAAAACCACTTTTTGACAACCATCCAGTTTGACAAAATCTAAAATAACGCGGCAGAAGGCTCGGGTAAAAGATAGGAGCGATAAATCTGTAGGTACTATTTCTTTTTCCTGAATTTTTTAAAAGTACTATATTTTTTACAAGTTTAAATAAAAATACTATATTTTTCCCAAAAAAAAGTGGCAACCCTAATGTGCGATCACTTCATAAATCCGCTAGAATAAAGTCTAAAACCATGTTGTTCAATTTCAATCGATGAATTCAGTTTCTCTATTTAAATGCAGAGGTACAAGACGTCAAACTACATCTAAATATACATTTTAAGTAATTTCTATTGTTAGGTATTCCTACCTTCTTGGTAAGTATCTGTATAGGTAAATAAGTAATTTAGGTATTTAATGCTTAATATAGGTGCAATGAAATAACAGGAAATAACACGGTGTGTTGCGGTGAAGATAAGAACACTGTTATGCCCATGTCCACACGACATATTAAACAGCATATTTATACACATTTTTATCGTACACATAAATAAATCATCTTATACAAATAGGAAATGCTACATATGCCTATACCAAACTTTTTAAAATACACCCACCTACATATATTATGTAGTACAGCAATAAGTGCATGTAAAGTTATTTACTTACATATAATAATTAAAATATGTACTTATATAATAATAAAAATAATATACTACCTACACATACCTTAGAAACTAGAATTATGACAAGGACAATAGATTTTAACTATAAATAAATTTTTGTTCTGTGGTACAGGAAAACAAAGTTGGTTGATTCAGCCAGTACAATAACGGTAGGGTATTTAGGCTACAAAGGTAAAGACATGGCCGTCGTCCGTCCAATGCGCCAGCTGACTCACTTCACATTCAACCTATTAGCGATAACAATACGCAACGCCTTATATAATGTAGAATACCAAATACCTGTGTGTAATAGGGCATGAACGAGGTACCATGTCATTAAAGAATAGATTTATTAAAGGAATTCTTAAAAATTCCAGTGCGTCACAAAAGACCTAATCTTGTCGAAAAAGAGTTGAAGTTTCGAGATACCGACCTATTTATTTATCGCGATGTGCAAACGGCAGTTTATCGATCGATGTATGTGTATACTTTTATTCCAGACACTCGGTAAACAAAATAAAAATACTTATATAAATTTATTCACCTAAGACCGTATCGTGACTATTCGTGATACCTTATTCGGTAATCCAGCGCTCCTGTGACAATATTCTTTAATTCCGAGTAGACAGAGAATTATATTAACTAAATTTGATTATTCAAATTGGGTGGAAATAAGGTATGAACACATTTTAAACCTAAATTATACTTCATGTAAAAAAAACAGAAAACAATGGCGACAATACGCAAGTTTCCGAGCGGAAATTCTGCAACCGTTTTCAACAAAAGGTATAAACGCCCTGTGAGAAAACTTAATTTCTCAAGGAAACAAAGAAAAATTCAAATAAAGTTCAATAACCGACTATGAAATTTTTATTCTGCAGGTATAGGATTGCAAAGCGCGAAGGATAATAATAATATTAGTACTTGAATTAGTACTCGTTTGCCTGAACCCCACGCCTTTAGTCCCGCCGCGCGCTGATTTAAATTTCGCATAACTTTCATGATATATTTTATCTTTTACAGATGCCTATGGTAGGCAGATGTAAAAGATAATTTTGTTTAGTTTAAAGATAGACATTGATTCTAATTGATTTCTAATATATAATCGATAATTAAAATAAATTATAGTTCAGAAAAACTAAAAACCAAATTCAAAAATAAGATGAGTTTCCCTATCCACCTCTTGGCTCCATCCAGGCCATCAAATTAAAAAAAGCCAAAAAATTAAGAACATCAGAACTACGCAGTCTATGTTACATAATCGTCACGCAAATAGTAAATAGTTACGTAAATGTATTTTATAGAATCATACGGCGAGCTTTCTTCTGAGTAAAAGAACTGTCAATTGTCTGCATTATTTCTTACTCTATGTACATTATTACAAAGAGTGAATTTAGCTTGTTCTCGACTATGGTATATCTTATGTAATTCTTCACTCTCTTTAGCGCTGAAAACGACCGTTCTGCTGAGCAGTTTGTGTAGACAATAGAATTCGGAGCGCAATGCCTACGTTTTGATAAATATCCAAAAAGCCCTTTTCAGCTTTAGTGCCGATAGCTCTATAACTTCAGCATTGGATGACAAATGAGCTCGCAGGTGCAGACACTCATTTTCCAAAGTTCTATCCAAATCCTCTGGATAGCAGCTATCAGGTTTCTGGCTCCTTCACTGATATGTTTAGATTCCAACCGATGGAGTATCGTAAGAGAGTCAAACTTTTTTCTTAACTCCTTATAAGCAGATCCGCGTCTCTGTTCTTTAGTTTCGACAACAAAACTTTCCATCTGTGTGTTGATGCAGAAAAAAAATTGTACAATGATTGCAAAATTCCGAAGAAAGATGCAGCTTGACAAGATTCGGCCGCACATGTTCCAACAAGATTAGTAATAGAAGAGCCGAACAGGTAATAAAATCGATCAGAGGATTCACTTGTTTTATTCTCGCTTGAAACACACTACAATAAGATCTCAAACGTATAAATATCTCGAATGAGTAATATCCTTTCAATGCTTTTAAGAATTTTTTCGATAAAGTTTATTAATAAGGCAAGCTAGGGTTTTGAGCTTGTGTGTAGGTGGTCCCGCCACTAGAACTGGGGCCCCCTAGACTGGCTGGGCCCCTAGGCTAGGGCCTTGTAGGCCTAGGCGGAAATCCGGCACTGGCTCCATCACCAGGCTATCGTTACAAAGCCCTATCTGTGTCAAAACGAATCATGAGCCCTAACTCGAAGGGTTTACTAGTAGTAGCACTGAGGAGTTCCACTATACATCTCCTGGCTCCATTTTCAGATTAGCTCCAAGATGCCAAGCAAACAGCGGCCGGTTGAGCGACCTTTCTGTAAAATCGAAGCCGGGTCTTTTCGACTCATTCATCGAACATTCACAAAACAAAAAAGTCTTAAACGTCTGTATAAGACTCCATATGTATTGTTTCTGCAAAAACTGGTCCCCAGCAGAGAAAGTTACTTATTCACCAAAGTTTTATAATCCTGCTCAATTTGTAAAGTGCAATTGCATGCTTGAAACTTTTTAAATTATTAAGCTCAGTCTAAACCTCAAACGGCCTTTTAAATTATCCTATATTCAATATAGCTAAAATGATTTTTGCATACAATATCGAAGACGGTCGAGTAACCTTTGCGATTGTATCCTTTTATAGCTCGGACACATTCCGACGCTCACAACAGTCACAACTCAATTACGATTGAAAACCAGGCGAGAGAGGACGGACCTATTAGCAATGAATTCTTAAGCTACGTACTATCTATACCTAGATAAGAAAGTTGTTTGTAATGAGTGCCTTTAGGCCATGAAAATCATGATACTGCTAAATGCGAAGAAAGACCCTTCAAAAGGTTGGTTAAGATCTATTGAAGGCCGTGCTTCGTTTTAAACCGAGGCATCATGTAATAACAGAATCGATTCGTTGCAAGAATTACTATGTACGTCAGAAAAACCTACATAATATAATATATGTACATATGTAGTTGTTGATGTGTGAATTTCAAGAACCATATGAAGCATTGAACGGTGTACTTACTGTTAACATTTTGGACTTTCGTTATTATTTTCTGGGTGTTGCTATTTTTTGTGACGTTTCTTAACTATAGATTAGGATTCACCATTCACCGCTACCCCCCCTAAATGAAAATTACAGTAAAAATAGTGGTTTGCCGCTCTAAAAACGCAAATTTAACAAAGATATCTTCTGGTACGCGCAATCGTACTATTAACGTGTTTAAAATGTATTTGCCCCTCTATAGATCATAGATTATATTGAGAAATGTTTTTTTATAGCCTGACTAAATAAGAGAGAAGAATGTCTGTTGGGTCAGTTAGTTTTATAATAGATTTTCACTATTTAACCGACAGGTACTTGAATAGACTATGAAATCGATCGTACTAAAGTCGATTTACATGAATAAATATAAGTAACTTAAGCCGTGGCAGCCGTGTGAGCTGGTTAGTCATTTAAATAGAGTGTAAATGTGGGCAACGACCTGTTCAAGCTTGTTTGGGCACAAGGCTTACTACAACTTAATATATACTCTCTTTCCATTCTAATAAATTTTTGTTTGTTCAACTTTTGCACAAACTTACGTTCTTAGAAAATAGGCCGCAACAGAACACTGGGAGAGTACCTTTATCCAACAGAGAGTGGTTAAAAGAACAGCAGACCTGAATTTTGTTGTTAAGAGGGGTTGCCAGAATTCCATAATGAAGACAATAGGGTAGTGTTGATAGGTTGATAATACTAACCTATTATGTAGGTGGGTGACATAATCATATGCAAAATTGCTTGTTTAATAAAATGTGTGAGTTCACATCCAGTACCAACGCCAATCATTGCACATATACATATAGTGATTGATAACGAATAATATTTTATTACTCCCACACCTTTCTAGAATGCTTTGTTATTCTTACTTACTAGTTAGACTCAGAAGTCATACAGTTTAACATGCAAACATGACTTATATTTAGTATGCTATGGCGTGTTTAGAATCATCTCAAAGGTATGACAGAAAGCTTTCACAATATTCTGAATGCAAGAATACATTGTAGACTACCACAAGACAACCTGTGTACCTCTGCAGTCAGTAGGGGAGAGTGGGTAACAGTGGATCACGGGGTACAGAAACAAACGCTTGGTAGCTGCTCTTAAACACCTCCCTTAGCCCAATTGTTGCTGCCGTATTAGAACGCCAGAACGTACTGCGACATTCAAGTCAACAGATAAGAACGAAAGTATATTTTTACGTGTTTCAAATTTTGTATTGTATTTAAATAAGTTATGTTTCTTGACATTTAGTTTCTTTTTAATGCTTTGTGCTACTTATAATTAAATGTAAAGTATATTGTTTTGACTTCAGAAATGTCCGTTTCCTTCTATGAACATGTTTACTAATAACTGTCATTGGGTCACAGTGAATCATTTTGATTTGGGGTACAGTCAATCAGCGATCCACTCGTATATTTAGAATTCAAGTTAAAAGGATTATTTTTTTAGGTATTACTGAAGTATTTTTGTTTATTATTTAATATTATGAAAACATTACCAATTAATGGTGGTCTTTTCATAATATTCATATTATAAAGTCATTTCATATTATAACGTTTCGTATATTACCATATTTGACTGGCCTGTTGGTCTAGTGGTTAGTGATCCTGCCTGCTGAACCAGAAGTCGTGAGTAGCAGCAGTCTGGTTACCATAGTACAGGCTCTGCCTAGTTTGGGATCAGACGGTTGGTGTGAGATGTGTCCAGTTATTATTATCCTCTTTATTCAACTTAATATACTTATAAATTACATTTTTAAATATGTACAAAACAATATATGTATTTAAAAATATAAAAAATAGTAGACCACCGATATCGGGTACAGGGACCAAGACACCGGTGGTTAGGGCTCCAAAGACAGGAACCTCCTCACTATATGGGCTGTGTCGAGAAGAACTGCCTTCTGCATTAGTCCCTTGATCCAGCTGTCTAACGCGAGCCTCTTAAGGTGTTGATAGAGGCTCTTGGCTATTAATCCATGAGCAGATATAACAATCGGAACAATGATCGCCGAATTGACATTCCACATATCGACAATTTCGTGAAACAAATCCAAATATTTTGTTTTTCTTTTTTAACTTTCACGAGGTTCTCGTCATGAGGAACAGCGATATCGACAATCATTGCGCGGCGCTCTAATCGGTCTATCAGCACTAAATCAGGTTTATTGGCCACAATAGTTCTGTCAGTGATGATAGATCGATCCCAATACAATGTGGCACGACCATTTTCGAGAACTGGGTCGGGCACATACCTGTAATATGGTACCCCTGAATTCACAAGATTGTATTTAAGGGCAAGTTGTTGATGTACAATCCTGGCCACTTGATTGTGTCTATGCAAATATTCCCCGTTGGCAAGATGAGAAACACCAGAAATAATATTATGCCTGATAGATTCACCGGGACCGTGGCATGCCCGACAGATGTCCACCGCACCATCTTTCAAGATATATTTCCGATAGTTATTCGTCATAACAACTTCGTCCATAATTGCAAAGACAAAACCTTCGGTTCCTCTGAAAAGATCACCAAACTGCAGCCAAGATGTATTAGGCTGGCTTTAAAGTCTATATCAGGCCAATTTAGGGCCCGATAAAAACAACCATGAAGTTCTTTGCCCTTCCATACCTCCCTGCGATCATTAGTACTAAGTACTACAGGCTTGCGACAGTTCTCTTTAGCCAGAGCGAGCGGAGTGAGTCCATTGTCCACTGCGACCACATTACGATGCACCCCCATGTCAGTATGAAGAAAATATTCTCTAAGGTTGTATATCTCGCGATTGTGTAATGTGATTAATTACCCATCCTATAATTTAATTGTAGAAAACGGTGATTTAGCAATAAACCTTGTAGCTGTGCATGTTAGAAAAAAAAGTGATCTGCTGTTACCCACTCTCCCCAACACTCAGTACATATCTAAGCTGCCTACGTCCTGTAATGGGCAGAACACCTTATATTCTAAGTGCAAGGCGTAGTTTACTTTTGGAATTCTGTAGAAGTTGTGTTTCTTACAATGTTGAAAGTGTACCTATCACCTTGTTGTAATTAATAGCCTAAAAAACATTTTATTGCTTATGCTTCAATAGCAGGGATTTTTATAAAGTGATATAAATTGATATCTGTGAAATTGAGATATAATACAAATTGTTATGTTATCAAAGGCAAATTCAATTAGTCATTAAATTTGCCAAAACTGAATCTATAAATGAATTACTGTGTAATTCATATTGTATCAAACTATTAGTTGTCATCAGTCAGCAGTGCAATCACATTTGTGTTATTACATGTTGCACTTGAAAATATTTATAAGAATAAAAGTTTTAAAATATAATCTTAATTTTGTAAGAAGTAGCTAAATAGGCAGAATGGTTGTGACCACTGTTGGTTAATTTGTCTGTGGTTTATGAATAACCTGGGATATTCTCTATTTAAAATTCTGACAGTTGTCAATTACAGCAGTAATAAACAAGTTCAGAGTTCGACCAAGACGTAAATAAATTATTCATGGAAGTTTTTTTTACCGTAAATAAGAGCTGTGTAAATCATTATTTC
The DNA here is from genome assembly GCA_949752705.1 of Callimorpha dominula. NCBI lineage: Eukaryota > Metazoa > Arthropoda > Insecta > Lepidoptera > Erebidae > Callimorpha > Callimorpha dominula. The sequence continues at coordinate 1,059,330 of OX456992.1, read as the reverse complement.
TTTTGATAAGTTTCATGAATGTTGAAATAGACGAAATTTAGGGCTAACAGCCACGAGACAGTTTTAATCCAATAATTTTAGTAACACAAACAGGTAAATAAAATACAGCACAATTCAATAAATAAACAGGCATAACTGCTAAGAACTTCTTACCTCTTCGACGACATTTCCGTCATTTTTGTATACCACCTTTTTAAATCAAGAATCAGAGTTACATGAAAGAGCGTTCATTATACGTAAGTGCGTAACAGTATTATTTTAGAGCATATTTTGGTGATACACGTTTTATTTTACACCTGAAGTTAGAAAATCAAAAAAGAAATAATACGCAGACACTGACACTGCACATGCACCACTTGATTTTTTTTTACTGCGACAAGCACAGATAAAATATCTGTAGTTGTCAATTTCAGAAATGTACTCCAATTTATACAGTAATATTTGTAACAATAGAAGTCCAATACATATTATGACTCCCAAAAAGACGAAATTGTTAGTATGAATATATATTTTTAGTAATATTTTGATAGTGTTTTCATTGCTTTTAGTTCAGAAGCAAAAATAAACAACAGGTGAGCAGTTATATATACTTTTTTTTAACGACTAGTAGACGTTTATCGGAACGTAGTGGAGGACGTGGTTGCTATGGCAATGATGTTGATAACAAGCTCATGTGGCCAATCAATGGCCGTTTTCAAAATTCTTGTGTTTACTGTCAACCTGTCAAAAGTTCTAATGCAACCACGAATGTGGGTTATTTATTGATCAAATAACTGTAGTAAATTGGTTGATCAATGTAAGTACACATTGTGTGCTCCGTCCAAGCTTAGACATGTTCAAGAACACCTTTCAGTCTGGTTTCCTATCAATTCTTTACAGCATAGGAAGTAAGCCCTTGCAGATTTGGGACAAAAAGGTGAGAAATGGGCACATAAAAAGGATCACAGACAATGACATACAGAGCTTAGTGCTAGAAATAGTTGGTACTAATGTTAGTACCACGTATATTACATGTCCTGCCGATCCAAAGAAAACCCTCGGCATCAAGCTGCCTTATCTGGTTATGATTATAAAAAACCTCAAGAAATACTTTACTTTTGAAGTCCAGGTAAGCACAATATTTTCTATGAATTTATACACAATAGTTGCTAAGTACAAACTTTTTATTTAACATTATTAAAACTTAGACATAACCTTAAATTTTTAAATTACAGGTTTTGGATGATAAGAATGTTCGCAGAAGATTTCGAGCAAGCAATTACCAGTCAACAACTCGAGTAAAGCCTTTTATTTGCACTATGCCCATGCGACTAGACGAAGGTTGGAACCAAATCCAGTTTAACTTAGCTGACTTCACTCGAAGAGCCTATGGAACAAATTATGTAGAAACACTCAGAGTTCAAATTCATGCCAACTGTAGAATTAGAAGAGTTTATTTCTCTGACAGATTGTATTCAGAAGATGAATTACCAGCTGAATTTAAATTGTTCCTTCCAATACAAAATAAAACTAAAGCTACTGTAGCTACATAAAATGAAATAGTTCAAAATGATTGTATTGTGTATCTATTCATTAAAATTATTTTTAAGTCTATTTCTTGGTTTTATAGATGTACAATTCTATACACCCTCTTTTTGTAAGATTTTATTATTTTATGTATAATTAAACAGTGACACCCTAGTGGCAGTATTATTATGTTTTCACTACACAGCATTGACTATTAACTGAAAATCATTACATAAAAAAATCATTAAGTGTGGAAACAGGAAGACATTTATGTGTAATTTTGGGTATTGTAAATGCTTATGATTTTTCAAATGAGGTCTTGTAAGTAAAGAAAAATAATATAAATAATGAGGAATACCTATGACATTAAATTAGAAATTTACAAAAGGTATCTGTGAAACGGATATCGAAAATGAATAAAATCGGCGATCCTGATTTTTATCAGATTGTTGATTGATTGTAGGACCTACGTAATCGGACTTCTCAACTGCTTTGGATATAAAGTTGAAATTGATAGGTAGCAAATAAGTAACAAATATTGAACTAAAAACAATAACTCAACTCAGCTTAGTTTACACAAACGTACTGTTGACCAGCCAACCTGACGTCAGAATGGCTGGTCACATTCCTTATATTTTTTTAATAATGAGGTAGCGATTATTCAGTTTTAGGTAGCAAATAATAGCAATTTTTCATCACTACCTCGATGCTAAATGAGACAGACAACCAGTCATTCTGATGCACACAAAATTAGTTATGTCATACCGAACCACTCGTTGTAGACGATACTAGCATACCACGAAAATTCGATATACCGTACCAAAAATCCGCTCAGTAATTTTTCAGTTTATCGCAAACAGACGGACGGGGGACTTTGTTTTGTAATATGTCGTGATTATTTTTTTCATCGATATGGTTGCAAGTCAGTTAGATCGTTATTAAGAAAATCTTATTATAAGGAAGAATCCAAAAAAATTAATCACTATAAAGATCTAAATCTATTTCAATATTTTACCGTAATATAATCAATCGGTAGGGTGACATAGCCATCAATGAACCAGTAAAAGTTCGAATCTTAAAAAATCCACCTTACGTGACTGTACTAAAGATTCATTGTAATTAGACGACAGGAGATATATTACATATTTGTTTTATATCCAAATTTCAACTCTAACTCCTATAAAATCAGGGTTATTATCATTTTTTTTTAAAGACGGCGATTGGTCCACTGTGTACAACCATAGGCACACAATGAACCGGGTGTGTAGTCGACAGTGAACCACTATGTACACAGTGAGCCATCATATTAATTACTTTTCATTATTGCTAATTTAAAGAGAATTTTGATAAGGAACATTCTAAGACTAATAAAATCAAAAGTAGAATAAACACATGTCAGAGGGCAATGGAGAGAAGCATTCTAAAAATAAGAAAAGTCCACAAAGTTAGAAGTGACATAATACGTTGCAAAACGAAATTCACAGATGCACTAAAACATGCCTTAAGAATGAAGTGGCAGTGGGCAGGACATTGTCACGTTTAAGCGATAAAAGATGGACCATACAAACTACAAAATGGAAAGGCCCAGAAGGTAAGAGGAATATTGGTAGACCTTTAAAACGGTGGATCGATAATATCGTTCAGGTAGCTGGAAATGATTGGATGAGAGAAGGGAGAGATCGAAAAAATTTAAAAAAGTTGGAGGAGGCCTTTACCCAAGAAGGGATTCATAACTAAATTAAACTTAATATTGATAATTGCATGCATATTTATATTTTTATTGTAAACAGTTATGAAGTAATAAAGGGCTTATTTATTTATTTATTATTTTTAATCATATAAACTCAAAACAACACAAAACACTTGTTAGAAATATAATTAGGAACTTTGATAATATTAATAAGCTTGGCTCTTCGTCGCTATCATACTTTTGCCGAAAGGCCTACGTCTTTTGTTTTTTGAAGACATGCTTTCAGAGGAAGTCTTAGCGTTTTCGGTGTTATGAAACTTGTGTTTTGTTTTGAAGTTGAGGGTTTTGGTGAATCAGTGTTGCTGGGCAATGAAACCTGTCCTTGTGGCCGGGAAGTGTTTATAGCCTCATGGGATGACTTTTCTTGAACCGTGGCCTCGGTTTCCGGTTGTCGAACTATTTCTGAAAGTTTGTTATCAGAATCAGACTTCACACACTACTACAGTTTACACTACTACAATTTACTGGTACACAATGAACCATGGTTCACTGTGTACCTTATGTTTGTGGGCCACTTTGTACCAGGAACGTTTTTTTACGTATGAGGTTATGTAACTATTTAATAAAACAAAATCAAAGAGTAACAAAATGTCTTACATATTTAAGAATATTCACTTTTCATATATAATTGGTGAAACATACTGAAAATGAATATGCAATAGTTGTAGAAAAAAAAATGGACTTACGTTTTCCTACTTTTTTTGACGCCAATTATATAGTAAAACGACGCTTCGCGTTCGCATTCGCGTTTTTGGCGGGAGCGCGCCGTGGACTGGGGAGAGCGGGAGGATGCGGAAAACAAGTCGAATAGAGTTCGTAGCACGATTTGGCAACGTCGGGTTCATACCGAATGAGTGTTGGTTAATTGTGTACCACTGGCTCACTGTTGGCCACCTGACCCTTTTTTTTTTTTGTACGTGTGGAAACCCCCTCGGGCCGTCACCCCACCGGGGTTTCGGTGGGGCGGTGTGTCGGAATGGAACCGACTAAAACCACACGGTATGCCTTACTGCGCCTAGGATATAGGAGACATCCGGGAACTGCTTCTATTAAGACATCCGGACCCCTCCCAGCGTCTGCCCGCCAAGTGCGGGCACCACCTTCTGGTAACAACTTTTAATTAGGCGACGTCTGGGCACACGCGGACGGTCCGAGTGGAGATCGTCCTCCCGGGCACACTCCACCGCCTCCTTCTGCGAGATGACATCCTCGCAGAAGGATGCGAGCGTATAACGGCGGTAGCGAGAGATCACCTCCGATTACTGCAGTTGCGTTGCCCCGACGCTGCGTTGCCCAGGCGGAGCAAACTGCCAGCGTGTGCTGAGCCGAGTCCTCACTGCAGTCGCAGTGGTGGCAGGCGGGACTCAATTCCCTCCTAGCGACCGAGTGTAGGTACTTACCAAGGCAGCCGTGCCCGGAAAGAACCTGCTTCAGCCGGAAGGAAAGGGTTCCGTGCTGCCGCCCTGCGATGATGACCGGCTGGAGCGCCTCCACGGCAGCAAAGCCAGCACATGGAGCCTCCAACTGGGACGACCAGTGAGCCATGGTGGCTCAGCGAGCGGCCTCACACCATTCGCGTACCTCTTCGGGCGTGAGCCGACTCCCGCCCGGAACTCAGCCGTCCGCCTATAAACTTCGGCGAGCACCTCCAAATCCCACGGGGGAGTTCCGGCCAACGCGCACGCCGCCTTCGTTGACACGGTGCGGTATCCACGTATGGCTCTAACTGCCATGAACCTCCCAGGGCGCCAGAGGCGCGCCCTATTCTGGGTGGTCAGAGCCTCCGCCCACACCGGTGCACCGTACAGTGCCATTGACCGGACAACCCCCGTGTAGAGCCGTCTCGTAGCAACGCTGGGTCCGCCCAAATTGGGCAGGAGTCGCCCAAGGGCGGACGCAGCGCCGACCAGCCTGGGAGCAAGCTGCCGGAAGTGCTACGGTACGAGGACCGAGTTGACTTCGATCGAGGCGCCGGGGGGAGGACCACGACGGGGCCCATAAAATAAAAATGCCTCCGTCTTTTCCAAGGCCACCTGTTCCCAGCGCCTCGATGCGCTCGACCACCAGAGAGACTCCTCTGGTGGCCAGGCACGCCACCTGTTGAATTTTCCCCCCTGGGCTGTAAGGAGAGTATCGTCGGCCTAACAAATGACGCCAAGCCCGGGGGGTAAGTCACCACGAAGGGCCCAATCGTACCCCATGTTCCACAGGAGTGGTCCAAGAACAGACCCTGTGGAACACCGCTCGACATGGACTGACATCTAAGATTTCCTTCCCGGTCCTCGTACATGACGAGGCCACCTGACCCTAAGTTTGAACTGAAAGTTTGGATGGATGGACGGATGTTTGTTACTGTTACGAGCTGAGGTTCGGGATTAGAGAATTATACCAGATTGTTACCGAAATAGACACAATTTATTTTAATAGATCACAAAAGACACAAGGAAATTAGTAACACCACAATTACAATAATTTATTATCACTATTACACTAAACTTCTTAATTCACTAACACTTTACTCGCTGTTAATTCACTTGACACTCACTTGAAACTAACTCACTTGAAAACTAACTCACTTGACACTCACTTGATCATTAACTAACTTAACACTCACTTGATCACTAACTCACTACTCCGCAATGCCACGCTTTATATAGCGAAACGGTACTTCCAGAAAAATCGCGACACCTCTGGTAAATTCTACACAACAATAGAATCGTACATCGTAGAACATTCCATTAACGGGTTACTAACTACTTAGTTCCGTGTTGTCTCAACAGATGGCGTGTATCTTTATTTTGTAGCTCTATACGACTTCCCACAGTCGCCAATAGATGGCGGGATATTCGTAACATTACTCTTTCACCCAAAAACCACTGAACCGATTGCGATGAAACTTGGTATGTAGGTAGCTGGAGACCTGGATTAATGCATAGGCTAGGTGAAACCGCGGGTCGCTGCTAGTACTTTATAAGAAACAATGTGCAATTTCAATATTTTTACAAGAAAATAAGTAGGAACCAAAAATAATATTAAGTTTGAGGTTTGTATGTTGTTTTTAATTTAAAATGTTTATATAATCCTGATAATTTTAAGTACGTTTTTCCGCCCCGGTCGTAAAATCCATTATACGCTGAGGTGTCCTGGCTTTGTAAACTACTTAGTTCTCTACCAAATTTTAGATCTCTAGTTCGAAAAAACCCTGATGAATGAAATGAACCCTGAAAGTGACCCTGATGGTAAATGACTACCGCCGCCTATGGGCACCTGTAACTCAAGAGTCACAAGTGCGTCGCCAGCCTTTATGGTGGGAGTAGGTGAAGGGTGGAAGTGGGGGAGGGGGAGGGAGAGAACAGTTAGGACTCCGGTAATTTTACTCACTCGGCGAAAAGCAATGAAATCATTGCTTTTCTCATCAATCAATGAATCAAGCAATGAAATCATCGGTTTTCTGTGTGGCAGTGGTATAGCTCCGGTCGAGCCGGCTCATACGTGCCGAAGCATGGCTCTCCCACGATTGTTAATAGCTTTAATGTAAGCTTTTATAGTAGCGTTCTGGCTTCACCATTGTCAGGTGAAGCTGTTATGTTTTTGTCAATTTCGCAACAAAAAAACGTAAAACTGTCAAATGATACACCCATAAAACATTTTTTTAATTATATGCTCTTCAATTAAAATAAATTCCAAAAGAAATTATAATTGAAAATCAATAACGAAATACTGCCTGAACTTTTATGTCAAATTATTACTTGATTATGTTAAAATTAACTCTGTGTGGGTCGCATCCTTTTCGTTTAGCGACGGCCTTAATCGCAGGTATTCCGAAATGTCGTAAAATGTTTCATATTCATAAAAAAAGTTTTCTATCCTCCAGACTACGCTAAGCTCTACAGTTTTTAAACCAAACTAAACTAAAATAAGTGGATTCTACTCATAAACTTAGAATATTCTACTGGCAGCCTACTAAGTTAAAACTATGGAGGGTAGAGGCAGCTCTAGCTCTACACTAAATACCATGGTTAAAACCCAAGTTTTCCCGAACATTTTCATGCAATCGGTTTGAATGACCTTTATTGGAATTGCATCTTTTGCGTACAATTCTCTTAGTCTTTCACTTTTATGAAATACGACTACAGTGACCATAAAATATCGTTTGTCAGGAAACAAATGAAACATCTTTATTTGTATGTAATTGTAAAAACTTTTTGACATTCAAACAACGCATAAGAAATATACTGTGAAATTATAAAATATATGACGTGTAAGACCTATTGGGAACAGTTTACACCTATTTTCTTATGCACTACTAGTAACCCTAACAACGTGTATGCAACATTTCATGATGAACGGTTGAGTTGAGTAGTAAGTCGTAAAAACGTAACCGAGAGAGCTACTTTCGCATTTATAATATTATAAATGATTACTTAATTATAAATTATTAATTATGAATGGTTACAAATATTTTATTAGTGAAGCTCACTTAACAATTTTTCTAGTATGAAGATAACACAATATTGACCTAACTTATTTTCAGGAATGTCCATTGGCCATTGGTACAAAAAGATATGGACCCACAAGAAAAGGATAGAATTCCAATTGAAATTTTCAAGGTCAAACTTTTCGATTAGCAGCACAGAATAGAAAGATATCTTTCTATTCTGTGATTAGCAGTAAATGTTCACTATGAGGTCTCCACTGTTAGTAGACTAGAACTTTGTGGTTAAAACCTACCTACCCATGTTTGTGGTTATCTGTGGTTTGTGACTGAAAGACTCTGTACCACAGAGTACATTTATATAATGAAACTCTGTACATAGAGTCATGCAAAAAAAAATTAGTTTATTATTTAAAAAATGGCGATGATTTCTAATATTGTAAGATTATTTTTTCCAATAATTTTAGTAATTATAAATTCAAAATGCAATGCAAATGATATCTTAGGATGTGGCGGCTTTGTAAAAAGTCACGTAAGCTTGGATTTTTCTAAGATTGAGATTGGACTGTAAGTTAACCTATCTTTTTTACTTTAATGTTGCTCAGTTTAGTCATAAGTCTTGCATTGAGCTTTAATAATGAGCTAAGATAGTATATTATTAGAGTCAATTGGTTCACATAATAGTCAAGCCTAAGTTTCATTCATTATTTTATTTACCTAGGTACACCAAAGAAGGTAGTCTTAAGGAAAAAACAGAATGTGCTCCTACAAATGGTTATTACTTCCTCCCATTGTATGAAAAAGGAGAGTATGTGCTCAAAGTTCATCCACCGGCAGGATGGAGCTTTGAACCATCACAAGTAGAACTCTCAGTAGATGGAACTACAGATCAATGTTCTTCAGGCCAAGACATTAATTTTGCCTTCAATGGCTTTGGAATAACTGGTCGAGTGATCACAGCCGGCCAGAAGCAAGGTCCAGCCGCAATAAACATACAGTTAGTGAATGATAAAGGGGAAGTTCGGAATACAGTGACTGCAATTGGAGGAGATTTTCACTTCACTCCTGTTATTCCTGGCAAGTATACTGTAAAAGCATCACATCCAAGGTGAGTAAGTTTAATAAAAAAAATCCTTACTAATATTATAAATGCGAAAGTAACTCTGTCTGTCTGTCCATCTGTCTGTCGTCTTTTCACACCAAAATTACTGAACCGATTTAAATAAAATTTGGTACACAGATAGTCTAGAGCCTGAGAAAGGACATAGGCTACTTTTTAATTCCAAAGAAGGGGTGTAAGGGGTTGAAAGGTGGGGATAAAAGTTTTATGGAAGTATTGTCAATTAGCCTAAATAATTAAAAATTCTACCCAAAGACATTATTCCATGCAGTCAAAGTCATGGGCACAGCCAGTAACTAAATAATGTTGTTGCTAGCACTTTTATCAACATGTTAATTTTATTGTAAAAAAATGTAGGTTTCTTAATTTAAAAAGTTTTCATAAATACACATCTCAAGTGCCATAACTGCCTTAAGAATACTTGATAAGATAACAGACATAAGGCAAGGTGTAAGAGAAAGTTCATATTGGGTCCAAAACTGCTCATTTCACTCTTTAAGATATATTATCACATAAAGCATGAAACGGTTTAACACTATACATGCATAATGTCCTGATGATCTGTTGAGTAGTTAAGGAGTGAAAGTGTAACAAACAAACTCACTTTCTTATTTATAATATTAGTTAGGATTCGTTCATAGTATTAGTCTATAAGTGCTAATCAATGATTATTCAAATCATTGATTTCTTTAAATGTATTAGACTTGTTTGTGTCCCGGTTATCAAAAACACCAAAAAACCAAACAAAACCATCTTTTAAAAATGATATTTTTTCTCTTTTAAATAGCATTTTTAAAAGATGGTTTTGCTATTATTTTCCAAAACTCTTACTCTAGTAGTCTAATATTAGAATCTAAAAAGAAAAATATGGTTACTTTATTAGTGATATCTGTTTCTTCTACCTTAACAGGTGGAAACTTGACCCATCTCAAGCAATTGTTCAAGTGAAGGAGGGCAATACTGCATTACCTGTGGGTGTACTAGCAGTGAAGGGTTATGATGTCTCAGGCTCTGTGCATTCATTTGGCAGCCCTATTAGTGGTTTATATGTATTGCTGTACTCAAAAGAGGTAAATTAATAAATGACTAAATATTTATTAAAGGTTTTAATTAAATGTGTATTTCGGGTATAACTGACTAGTGTCAGGTGTCACACTGAATTGGTGACATCGCCACCAGTTTGTTTGTCTTTCAGAATGGATGGTTGGGTTGCCATTGCATTATGTGTTGCAGAGTTGTTACTAACACGCTTCACTTCTTAATAAAGAATCCCTGTTGGGTTCAAAATTAGTCAGGCAACCCCAAAATACACACTTGAGTAAACCAGGAGTCCTTAATTAATATGAATACCACTCTTTTTTTTGTTTAGACCAGTGTGAAATTTGATTCTATCATATTTATCTTCAAAAGTACAATATGGACTATCTATTGCAAATGGAACATTGTTGTTGTTACTGAGTGTTTTGAAAATTATTTCGTTAAATTTTAATTAAAATTATTTTTTAAAACCACAAAGTTTTATATTTTTTATATTGATGAACACTTTGTTATATATTAATACTTTTATGCATCAGATGTGCTTCACTTGATTTTGTGCAGTTAGTGAGCCAATGGATGTAAAGCTTTGTGTTGCCATTTAATCAGTTAACTTTTGTAAAATAAATAAATATGGAAAACTTGCTTTTAGCAAAGTCCTCAATTCCGTGTGGAAGGATGTAATACAGCTCTCCTCCAAGGTGTGCCAGATGCCCCAATTTGCCATTCCAGGACTGATGCTAACGGAGAATTCAATTTTGGCCTCGTACCAGCTGGAGAGTATAAATTGTTGGCATTGTCTACTCCTCCTGGTCAAGTGGCCGTTACCTACAACGTGAGACCAGAGACTGTTCCATTCACCGTCAGACATGACAGTCTTTTTATTAAAAATGCTTTTGAGGTAACTTTTTTTTATCATAAATAACATATTTCATTGATGTATAATTGTATACTATTAATATATTAACAACTACATGCATAAAGTGCTCCACATAGATATCATCTACTAGTGTAAAACGCATGGGTCATGCTGTGTTGTAAGTGTTTTGTCACAGTTTTAACAATTTGCCTTGAGACAGCTCATCAATCACTTCATATCCATAACTGTATCTGAAATATTATACTGATAATATATTTATCATAACATCCCTTATTTGAGATATAATCCTATTTAATTATTAAAGCAGTTTAGAAATCAAATAAATTTTAATTTGTTTCTCTTTTCATTTAACAGGTGACGGGCTTTACACTTGTTGGCACAGTAGTTAGCTCTATTGGCGGGCCGGGCATGCCAGGGGCTCGGGTTCTACTCGAAGGGGAGCCCATCGGTAACACCGATTCTAAAGGGAAATTCACCTTGCTGAATCTACAGCCTGGCACTTATAGCCTGGGTTTTCAACACGGTATGGTTTATTTAGAATTGTAGAAAATAATATTTTACTGTTTCTTGTACGAAATTAAATAAATGACCTCGTTTGTCGTATACTCTGTAATCGCAGCACTGTTATAAGCTGTCTATGCTGCATTAGAACCACAATATCTTAACTCCTAATTTAATCCAAAATTATTACCTTTTTTATGAGGTTTATGAACACATACTAAATGTAAAATGGTAATGGTAAATGGTATAATAATTAGAAATGGTAGTAGTAAATCTGCGTTTAAAACATTTTGTATTCCAATAAACAGGTATATTTGGAAATTCCTTATTAAAACTGTATTTTCATACTTTGAGTTTCATACGTTTCTTTGTGTCATAGAAAAGTGTGAATTTGACGACACCCAGCTGGTCATCACGCCGACGGGCCTGCGCTCCCCGGTGAGCGCACGCGCCGCGCGCTGGCGGGTGTGCGGCGCGGTCACGCCCGCCACCGGCCGACACGTCGTGCTCACGCGCGAGGGCGGGGCGGCGCACAAGGCCACGGCCGAGGGAGACCAGGGCGCGTGGTGCATATATCTGCCGCCAGGAGTCTATACCGCTAAGGTGCATGTAACCGATCAGGAACAGAGGGACGGACTGCAGTAAGTCATTTTAAATGTAATTCGTGCTACAAAAGCATCTTTAGTGCGAAAAACATACAACATATCCCAATAAAACATTTAATTTTGTAAGAAATATATAATGTAATGTCATTCGATTGAACAGATTCTACCCTCTAACCCAACGAGTGTCCGTGGGTAACGGCCCCGTGGACGGGATCACGTTCTCTCAGCTCAAGGGCAAGCTGAGCGGCGCGCTGCAGTGCTCGCCGCGCGCCGCGTGCGCCGCCCTGCGCGTGACGCTGCGCCCGCTGTCGGCCGACGGCGGGTACGTCGGACAACCCGTCTCCACTGTCGCCGTCGGTGAGTAGCCAAGCTGAGCTTCGCGAAGACATTTGTTTACATTTGTTTGTACGCATTTTTAAGCAAATTTCCCGCATTTATTAATGAGAAATTAGGAATAGGGCCTAATACCTCCTAGGTAGATAGCCATATTATTATGGTAGACATAGCCCTTCGAAATAATTCATAGAACTGTTGATCTAGATATGACTACGTATGATGTGAAAGTAAACAGTTTCCTGCACATAATACGTAGGAGCGATCCCACAAATACGTAAAAACAGTAGTATTTTAGTCAATATAATAATAATTACTTCACACATCTCACATACGGCCAATCTCAAACTAGGCAGAACCTGTACTATCGCTCTGCAGCCAGGTTCACTAACCACTAGACCAACAGGCCAGTCCAGTCAGTATATATATGTTATAAGTTTAAAGATTATGCGAAAGTGTTAGTTTATGTCTAGTCAGAACACGATGACAGAGTGCTTATCCGAAAATTTTGTAATCACCTTTGAACTACATTATATCAGTTTAAACCCAATCCAGTGTTTTGAATTGTAATCGTCAACACTTAGGTTTGTAGTAATTTAATTGGTCTGCATTTAGTTTTAACTGTAGTCAATTTCAAGATAGAAAAATTGTTTAATGTATTTCATACAATATATATAATCCAATGTAGGATAATTAGATTATCCCAAACTGTATTACACGAGCCCTCTGTAAACTATATTATTATGTATGAAGGTCGTCGCGCCACCTATGTTAATTATCATAACTTAATTTTTGGGGCGCGACGACATATGCTGAGGCTTCAAAACATGATAAATGTGAGCAGAGAAACAAAAGTATGTTGCCTTCGACAAATTTTATTTATCTATACCATTTATTGAGAAAGAAATATATCTGAGTATAATATATATGTTCCACAGCCCATATAACAAGCTATGCTTAATTTAGATCTAGGTAGTGCTGTAGAATTTAATGTATTTAAAAAATGTATTTATTTATTCACTCACATACAATAGACGAACATAGAGGGTAACATTAATTTAGAATAATGTTTTGTATTACAAATTATTTAACCAATTTCTTTTTTGATAGATGGGAAGTACACTTTTGAAGAAGTACTTCCAGGCAGTGTGGAAATCTCAGTGGAGAGTGATCGCCTCTGTTGGGCTGAGGCTCGACACAACGTGGCCGTGACACAAGACCACGCCAATGTGCCCACGTTTGAACACACTGGATACGTGTTGAAGATTCATTCTACACATGAAGTTGATGTAAGGTTTCTTGGCAATAGTGTATGGTAGAAAAAAAAAACATGATAATCTCGAAGATAACTAACATTTTGGGATATTCTTATCGCTTGATTTTTTTATAAATAATGACTTATTTGATTCTTCAGGTGGAGTACAAGAGCACTAAGGCCGAAGGCGTGTTGTCGGTGTCGGCGGGCGTGAGTCAGCAGTGCGTGCCGCACGCTGACAAGTACACGCTGACTCCTCGCGGTTGTCACCGCTTCCAGCCCGAACAGGCGCAAGCTGACACTACCAGAGACACTACCGAGGTAGGTATACCGCTCAATAGACGCTGACAGGTTGACTATGACGGTCTAGGGTTAAACTTGCTAATTTTAGTCAAAGGCAAATGATTTCTTCTATTTATTGTCGTTATTGTCCATCCAAAATGTCAAATCAATGAGTTTTCTTTAATAGATGTCAAACGCAACGATTTGTGGAAACTTGTATAAAATACCTAAATTTAATGTCTAGACGACTATTAAATAATTAATTTTAACCATTAAAACTACCCTATTGCTTGAAGCGATAATGCTACATTTTGTGATTTCCTTGTACACAAACTTTAATTTAGTGTGATTGACAACAAAACTATTTTATTCCATTCTGTACTTGGCTCATTACAAGACAGTTTTGCTGTATTTTATATATTTGACAGATATCCCGTTATTGTAATATATGGCACGCTATTAACGTTATACCCATATTGTTACAGACAATTAGTTTCGAAGCTACTGCTCATGCTGTAGTGATCAAGGTGACATCTCCAGAACCGGTGACAGACTTGGTGCTCCATATCAGTACTGACGGTCACGGCACGAAGGACATCGGACCTCTGGTGCCCTTGCAGCAGCCTGGCAATGGATACGTATTTGAACACACCCTGTATATGGCAGACGTAAGACTTTTAGTTTATTGTCTTTTACAAATTATTGCGGTTGTTGATGTGTTTGTTGTAGTTGTTTATGAAAAAGTTTTCTTATAATAATGTTACCAGTATATTGGTAAGCGTCAAAAAGAACTTTCCTTATTTTCTTTTGGTAAAAAAATGTGTTGGATATTTTGAATTCCGTTAAAAACCGGAGGAGGTTTGTAATTCGACTGGTTTAATGTCCCCCTAAGAGTGTGGTTTTGAAAGAACTACACGTGTTCCAAAATAAGAGAACCATACTTCAAATAAAATGTACCTTCACTGGTAGATCTACAAACTTCTCTGTTATACAAATTATGATTGTGAATCTCTGAATTTTAAAAAATAAGTCGATTCGGTATATATAGTTTTCTCCAAAGTTTTTGATCGTGTAGATCATTATGATACTACTTGAGAAAGCTCTAAGCATAGGAATACATGGATATCTGTACTGATGGCTCACGTCCTACTTACTAAATTCGCTCACAATTGGTCACACTCAGTGGTTTTGATTCTGTTCCGTACCTTGGCAACGTCAGGCGTTCCTCAAAGGTCCAATTTACGTCCACTTTTGTTTTTAATATTTGTAAATAATTGGTAAATTAAATTAAAAGTGAATATTTAGCTTATATATGCTGTTGATATTAAAACTTTAGACGATAATCTGATCGTAGCGATTGAAATTCTCCAAACAGATATCGATATTATGGTATCACATATCTAATTTAGGTATGTGATAGGAATTTCATGTCATTTAATATTAAAAAGTGTCAGGTTATTACATTTATAAAAAAGAAAAAGTTCAATACAATGTAATTACCATATCGAGAGAACTATTATTTTAGGGTTACAGAGGTGCGAGACTGATTTTTGATTTTTGATTCCTCTATTATCTTTTGGACCTCACTACGATTTAATATGCCCATATAGAAACCCAAAGGCGTTAAGTCTGCCTGTAGAATTTAAAATTAGTATAATACTTTTTATCGATATAAAGTATCAAATTCTGTTTTCTGAAACGACTATTATATATATTGGTCGGTGAGCATGAGAACGAAAGGCTCTATGGAGGTAAACGTGTGATGCAGGGCGAGGTGTGGTCGGTGTCGTGCACGTCGGCGTCGCTGCTGGTGTGGCCGGCGACGGCGCGCGTGGCGGGCGGCGCGCGCTGCCAGCCCGACGCGCTGGTGCTGCGCGCGCGCCACGCGCTCACGCTGGCCGGCAAGCTCGTGCCGCCGGTGCCCGGGGTCACCGTCACGCTCGCTGCAGGTCGCTATCACCTATTGTTACTGCTTTCAGTCTTATCGTTCTGCGTGCATACTTGTTTTCATAAGTATTATATTTTAAAGTGTATTTTTTCTTACTTGTCTTAATTGGTAAACAAACATCATCCGGAAGGAAAATAACTAGTTTTCGGATAGTTAAACGTTTTTGATTTCTGATCAATGTTTTCAACTATTTGAGAAAGACATAAGATATGAATAACACTAAAAATTGCTGCTAATTAATCATTTGAACACATCATTTTTGTTAAAATCGAAATATTGTGAGAATCAATTTCACAGACAAATTATCAAGATGACAATTTAACATTTCGAAATACTATTTTGTCTTTGGATCACAGAGATGGGACATGTTATTTCTTATTAAAAAAATATTATTTTCTGGTTAAAGAGTTTTTCTCATAAAAAATTTTTATTTTTCCTTACATGAGAACACATTTTCACTTTAATAAACTATATCTAATATATATATATATGCAATAATACTAACACAAAGACACTTTTGTGTTTTAAATTTATTTTAGTATATATGTATGTATTTTAGTATGATAGTAATAAATCGCCACTAACAAAATGGAGTATGAAAATATGAAGACAAACAGCATAATCAGTGTCACAATACAAATAAATACCTCTACTAAGTATTTTATATAGATGATATAAATAAAATATGTATTGAATGACTTTGTTGTTGTGTTGAATATTTTGTTTTTAAATGGTGATTTTATAGTCGTTTTGGATACGAAGCGAGATAACTTGGGATGATGTGTATACTACCAAAAAAAAACAATAAAAAAGTTGGAATTCCAATAATATCATTCACTCATTCCAGTTTAAGAGTAGTAAGAATCTATCTTGAAATATGTTGATGATTGTTGTAGATGTCTCTGCTACCCGTGCGAAGCCGGGCAGGTTGCTAGTATTTTGCTAAACTGATACTTTTTATCGATTCTATTATTCATATATAGTTTTTTTTTTCATGACCACTAGAAAATCACCCTGTAGAAATGACAATTTAATAAATAAAAATTTGAGGATCTCTGTATCTTAAAAAAAATTGAAATTCCAGACGATGTAAAACTAACCCAAGTGACAACAGAAGAAGGTACATATCGGTTCGGTCCGCTGGACGCGTCCAAGCGCTACTCGGTGACGGCGGAGAAGGAGTCGTACGTGTTCAGCGCGGCCGACGCCGCGGGAGACATCGCGGCGCACAAGCTGGCCGAGATCACGGTGCTGCTCACTGACGCCGCCGATGGCACGCCCTTGCAGGTACCACATCGTGCTTAGAAGGAGTCCGAGTCCCGTACGACCAAGTAGTACGTGACTGGACCAAGACACTCGAAAGCCTTAATAAAGGGCTATGATAATAAAGTATCCAAAGAACTTCTGGAGCTCAAAAGATACGAAACCTGTGCAGTAACAAGAGTCCTCACTTGGACACTGCTAACTGAACAAACATATGTTCCACCTTACATTGGGCGAGAACACAATATGCAGATACTGTCAAGAGACAGAAGAGACTACAATGCATATTTTATGCTCTTGTGGCCCACTAATGCGGCACCGAAGTATTAACCTAGGGTTACACATGCAACTACAGGAAATACAATCACTGCTGTTAAGATCTGTAGGTTTCTCGAAGCCATAAGTCTGAGCAGTAAACTGTAAAGTGGAAGTGCGCCACAAAAGACCAGAAATGGTCAAGGTGGCACTAGGCACTTTAAACAATAATAATAATAGGACAATAGTGACAATGGCGCGGAAATAATAATAATAATAACTCCACACATCTCACACACGGCTGTCTGATCCCAAACTAGGCAGAGCCTGTACTAAGGTAACCAGACCGCTGATAAACATACTTATATATTTCTAAATACATACATATTATAGATTATATTTCTAAATACATACATATTATAGATAAAATATGTCTAGCGAGAAAACTCAGCTCCGTTGCATTTGCAGTCAGTAGGATAAGATAGCTTACAGGTGTGGAAAGAGTCAGAGGTTTCCGATAGCCATTTCTTTAGTGTAACTAGCTACACGGCCACTATCTTGTCTCTCAAGTTGGATCAAACTCCAAAATGAAAATCGGTTCATTAGTTTAGGAGTTCATCTCGGACAAATAACGAGACCCGACATTTTTATTATATAAAGATGAGGCTCGACGATAATTTAAGTGCTCCATCAGGGGTAAAGGGTTTAATTTCCGATGTAGATTGAAATTTTTGTTTATACGTAAATATGTCTATTTGCATTGATACAGTGATTTCCATGTATAAGTCGAAGTCAAATCTTAAAATTCGGGCACATCATGATATGGTCTGGCCAGATTAATGAATAACCAGCGTTTGACAATATAAACAATTAAACGCACGACCATGTTCATCCATGTTCTAGAAGTCATAGTACAAGTTGCATACAATGTGATTCAAATATGAATAGGAACGTCAATGACCTTTATCTGTCAACTGTTACTTAGAAACTATGGTTTGCACATTAACTTTTTAGCTGTATTATTACCGAACTTATTGATCTCATATTTTTAAAACGAACTAGAAGTTGCGTGTTGATATTCCACCATAAATTATTAAGTTTTGAATGTTTTGGTTTATTTTATAGATCCGTGTAACTTCAACAATCATGGTATTTATAGACTTTACGTTACATGGCAGGTCAACAAATATACTGGACGCCTTTAGCTTTTTGTAGTCGTTTTCACATAATTTAACTTGTAAAAAATATCTGAACCAATTTTTGTGGTCTTTTTGTAAATAAATTAATTATTCCAAAAATATATCTTTGTTCATCCTACCTAATTGGTTCGAATTGACAACTGACATCACAAAATGGCGCCAAGTCATTCCTATTTTATTTGAATCGCATAGTATGTTTAGTTACGGTCTAGGGGTGTTGTGTTATATGTCGAAGTATAATATATTATTCTTTTTTGATCCCAGGTGTACTTCTAACTAATATGTTTGTAACGCTATGCCTTCCCTACCCAACTGATCATCATGTTTTGTTTTCGCGAGAGAAGCCACAGGCGTGAGCTGGTTTTATAATATTTAGATTTTTATTAATTTCTTTTTAAATTCCAGGGGGCTTTAGTGTCAGTGAGTGGTGGCACGTACCGCCGCAACGTGGTGAGTGGCGCGGACGGGCGGCTCCGGTTCGCGTCGCTATCGCCCGCGCAGTACTACGTGAAGCCCAACATGAAGGAGTACAAGTTCCAGCCGCCTCACCATATCGTGGCCTTAGAGGAGGGACTCACTCACCATATTGAACTCAAGTAAGTTGTGGTAATAATAGGGCTATTTTTGTGGAGTATATGTTAGTTTAGGGTTATTCAATTTATGTTATTATTCATTGTTATTAAACAAATTGTATGTAAATATTGTGTCCAAAATTTTCAAATGAACCTAACCTTCAAGATGACAATCATACTAAGGAATTGGTTGAAGTGTTAATTTAGAGAATTGAGAGCTGCTTGAAGAATTAGTGTATAAATAATATATTAATGTATGGGCTAAAGTACGTTATAAGATTTACTAACAAACTATGGATAAAATTCTGAAATCAAAACATTATAATTACTTTTTTATTCGGAGAGTTAGAGTATGTTTTATTGTCTGGTTTTAAAATTACTTTTTAAAGTACTGAACTATGATCGATGTATATATTATATACTAGCAACTAGGGGTCGCAATACCATATAATTTTTTCAAAACCGGTATTTTCGGTACTGACATCAGATAAATTACAGGATTCCGGTATTTTCGTTATTTCCGGGATTTGAAGAAGTTGTACATACATTCATTTAAGTTAGTAATACTAATTAAGTATTAACTTTTTATGACAGTTTAGTGGTCTGGTAGAGGGTTTTACAGAAAAACAAAAGAGATTATTTAGATAAAAACAATAATTTGTAAAGTGTTTTCTAATTAATATAGCCTAGAACTCAAGAGTTCTATCAAAATCAAAATAGTAATCAGAGAAAACATGAATATATGTATTTATATAAGTTTAACTATAAAACTTAACTTGCGCATATAAGCAATGTAACCAGAGATTTGTAAAAAACATGTTGAAAAAGAGTGTCTTTGGAGTTTCTTGCCTGTACTTCTCCACTGGATCTACGAATTGGAATAGGCAACTAGCTTCACGATTGACTTAGTCTGACTGACTACTACTCCTGACAATTCACAAATACCCATAATGGTTTAAATGAAATAAATAATTTTGATTTTTTTTTTAAATCTTTTAATCTAGTCTCAGTCAATTACCATAGTAATTATTCACTATATAAAAGCAGGAGAGTACCTACAATACCCCTTATTAGTTTTAAATTCACTTCTAATCAGCTCTAATAAAAATATAGAATTGTCTTTAACAATGCTAAACTAATCTTATACATAACAAAAGTAATTGATTAAATGTAGGATGTTCTCCAGACCTGAATGTCTTATTGAACCATTATAAAAAAGAAAATCACCAAAAACTTGATTGAGGTAATCTTATACCTAACAGATATCTGTATTTGTTTTAATGAGGAAATTCTAATATAAATACTTGGAGGAATATTCCTTAAATAATTTAAGTCCAAATTCAGAAATTTCTCTTTAAAACCACCGTTTGCGTTGAGAGCCACACACAATTATGAATCTTACTATGCCGAAAATTCCGGTTTTTTTGTAAAATAAATACCGGTATTATTAAGTGCCTGATTTGGTCTGGTATACTTTTATTTTCGAAATCCGGGATCTCGGTGTCCCGGTAGCAACTGCTCCAGTTTCACACGGGTAGCAGAGATATCTTCAACAATCATCAACATACTTCAATCAATTTACACAATATCTTAATAAATTATACATCTAAATTTTCTTTATCACGAATCACTCTGTCTATTAGTGAAAACCGCATGAAGATTCGTTCAGGAGTTTTTCAGTTTATTGCGAACACACAGACAGATGGAGTGGGGACTTTGTTTTATAATATGATTTGCATACATTTTGTTATGGGTATAGAAAAAAAAAATATTTCCGAGGGATAGGTTGTTTGACAAAATCTACGTCAGTGTGAGTGAATTTTTGGATAAAAGCTAGTGATCAATGTTTTATAGTTAGAATCATAGGTAGTTTAAAAAGTTAGGCAGTAAGCATCTATTAGGCTATTGTTATATTGTCGTATAATATTGTTACAAGTATGCTACGGGCTCGATTAATTGTATCAAACATTTTGTGGGCTGCCGCGTATCGACCAACTCGCACGTTAGTTAGATGTTCATTCACGTAACGAGTAACGAGTCGATTAATATCTATTCTAAGTTTAATTGTTCACAAAACTAGAGTAGTATTCATGTAATTTACTGGTGATAAAAATTATAGAACAGATAAAAGTTACGTCATAATTAGAGAAGCAGTTTCTAGGTGAATATAGTTTTGAATTGTTACTTTATTGTGTCGGAGCGAGAGAAGTCTCTATTGGTTAAAATGATTGTGGAGTCGGATGTCGTATGACGAGTAGTTCACGTGGGTGTGGTTGCAGGGGAGTGCGCGTGGCGTGGTCGATGCTGGGCGCGCTGGTGTCGCTGGGCGCGGCGGGCTGGGCGCGCGCGTGGTGCAGTATGTGTGTGTCGTGTGACGAGTAGTTCACGTGGGTGTGGTTGCAGGGGAGTGCGCGTGGCGTGGTCGATGCTGGGCGCGCTGGTGTCGCTGGGCGCGGCGGGCTGGGCGCGCGCGGGGTGCAGTATGTGTGTGTCGTGTGACGAGTAGTTCACGTGGGTGTGGTTGCAGGGGAGTGCGCGTGGCGTGGTCGATGCTGGGCGCGCTGGTGTCGCTGGGCGCGGCGGGCTGGGCGCGCGCGGGGTGCAGTATGTGTGTGTCGTGTGACGAGTAGTTCACGTGGGTGTGGTTGCAGGGGAGTGCGCGTGGCGTGGTCGATGCTGGGCGCGCTGGTGTCGCTGGGCGCGGCGGGCTGGGCGCGCGCGGGGTGCAGTATGTGTGTGTCGTGTGACGAGTAGTTCACGAGGGTGTGGTTGCAGGGGAGTGCGCGTGGCGTGGTTGATGCTGGGCGCGCTGGTGTCGCTGGGCGATGCGGGCTGGGCGCGCGCGGGGTGCAGTATGTGTGTGTCGTGTGACGAGTAGTTCACGTGGGTGTGGTTGCAGGGGAGTGCGCGTGGCGTGGTCGATGTTGGGCGCGCTGGTGTCGCTGGGCGCGGCGGGCTGGGCGCGCGCGGGGTGCAATATGTGTGTGTCGTGTGACGAGTAGTTCACGTGGGTGTGGTTGCAGGGGAGTGCGCGTGGCGTGGTCGATGCTGGGCGCGCTGGTGTCGCTGGGCGCGGCGGGCTGGGCGCGCGCGGGGTGCAGTATGTGTGTGTCGTGTGACGAGTAGTTCACGTGGGTGTGGTTGCAGGGGAGTGCGCGTGGCGTGGTCGATGCTGGGCGCGCTGGTGTCGCTGGGCGCGGCGGGCTGGGCACGCGCGGGGCTGCAGGCGGTGCCGCTGCCCCCCGCCCCCCCCCACTGCGTCACCGAGGAGACCACCACCGACTCCCACGGAGCCTTCAGGTACGGACCTATTTATGCCCGGCGGTGAACGTCATATTTCTGAAATGATAGTGATGATGAAGTTATCAAAAAATGAATCCCTGTTTCCCTTGGTCACGCCATAACTTGAGAAGGACTTAACCGATTTCATTCATTTTTTTTTATATTTTATAATACTCGTGAAAGGTTTTTATGGAACAAAAAATTAAGAAAATTGAGCAGAAAATTGGTTTCCCTTGAATAAATTTAAATTTCTACACGAACGAAATCGCAGGCAATAACTAGTAATATATACATTTAAATAAAAAAAAAACTAATAATGCGAAATCTAACTCGCTCACCGAGGGTTCCGTAAGCAAACAAATTTGTATGTAAATAGTTCGTCCACCTCGGAAATCAATTCCCGAAGATTTTTCCAAAACACAAACTTAATTTTGCAGTTTTAAAAATTTTCACCCATACATCGATAACAGATAAAACCAACTTTCTAACCACAAAATATAAGTTGGTTATCTCAAAAACATTTTTTTGTCATATCAAATAATCAATTTTCGATTTTTTTTTGTGCTGCAAAACCTTGCTTTTGACTAAATTTCATGATTCTAATTCAATGGAAAGTAAGCCTATAAATTTGGTTTACCTGCAAAATGTTAATTTCTAAATTTGTTAAAATCTATAATCCAAAGGACCGTGTATTTTGACTGCGTTGACTTAGAAGCTTAATTTTTTTACAGCTTTAAAAAACCGCAAACATACATGTTAAATATTAATTTCAACTTGATACCTCCAAGGGTTTCTAACTAAGGGAAAGGAGCTTGATAGACAGACAGACAGATAACAAAGTGATCCTATAAAGGTTCTTTTTCGTTATGAGGAGATGAAAATTTTATTATTGTCTCACATCGCAAACCAATACCTAAAATATTTTTTATTAAAATAAAAATACTAACAGCTGACCATGGCTCTTTGTAGATATCTCACCAAATGACATTCACTACTCTATCGTGTGATAAAAGTAAATAAAAATCAACATTCAAAACACATGTTTATCATCACAGGATTGAAACAAACCATTGCCCAATATAACACCCTATCCAACAACAAAGTTTCGTACTCTGTGAGATACTTGGATGTAAAACTAATTAAATCGCTAAATTTATATTTCTACAGAATAAGAGGATTGTTACCAAACTGCGTGTACAGTATCCAATTGAAAGAATCAAGTAATCGAGAATTGGCTGGTCTTAAGTTAGCCAAAGCACCACCCAAACTAGAGGTTAGTATATTATTACCTACATCGAGAAGAGCTATTAACTCTAGCTAGCTTGAGAAGAAAGAAGAAAGAAAATCCGTTTATTTTGGTGCTGAGGCACAAGTTATACCAATTAATATACCTATAAAAAAATCTATAAAATGTATAAAAAAAAAAACAGAAATCGGAATCGAAAATACAGTAAGTAGGTACATTAAAGGAAACAGTGGAGGAACAATAACGTGTCTCGCGTTAGCACCAAAATAGGCGTCCAGTTCAGCTTAGTGCCAGATGAGAATCGGGCGCTGATTTTCAACTGGAACCTTTAAATAAAGTATATATAAAGTGTACGTACATACATACATACATATATATAAATTATAAAATACATATTAAAATACATATACTTTATTTACATCGTGCGTGCACATAATACATGTTGTTTTCAACCATTTTCGCAGATCAAGGACAATAAGGATATCGAGAACGTCCGTCTGATCGCGATCCAACCGCAACAGATAACCGATGCGAACGTCCTAGTATACACTCCCAACATTGACCACTACAAGACCCTGCGTCTAACATTAGCTCTCGAAACTACCCCACACACGCCTATATATTCCACCAAACTAGACCCGACTGGATACAACCAGAATATGAACCCGGGCCTCATGTATGTGTTGCCGAGACTGCCGGCGGATAACAAAACGTATGTGGTACAGTTAGAGTCTACTTTGAGTAAATCGACACATACGTACGGTGAAGAGGTGCATTATTTCAATTCCGATGGACATTTCAAGCATTTCACTATTGAGTTTTTGCCCAAGGTGAGCTACACTTTTTTATGTTTTACTTCTTAAAATGGTGCTTATTCAAGAATTGTATCTTATGTAAATAAGAGTTACAAAATGTGTAACATGTAGTTGCACGAATACTTATTGGAAACAACTGTATATAAAAAAAAAACTTCTTATCTGTTTTGTAGAGTGTAATGTTTGTTAGTTTTTTTGTTGTA
Source organism: Callimorpha dominula (assembly GCA_949752705.1). Lineage (NCBI taxonomy): Eukaryota > Metazoa > Arthropoda > Insecta > Lepidoptera > Erebidae > Callimorpha > Callimorpha dominula. The sequence goes on along the minus strand of OX456992.1, from coordinate 1,034,845 downwards.
GATCAGGATCTAGGAATAACAGCAGTGGTAGTGTAGATGTGATTCTTGTGTGGTCTCATTTTTAAATGGCGTTTTGTATATCATTTATATATTTACTTTTACTATTGCGCAACAAATGAAAAAAGGAATTCAAGTATACATAGATATACAATAACATATATGCATATCTGTAGTATTACAATTGGCAGACTTACCAACTGTGTGGAATCTTTCAAAATATGTTCATACAGTTTTTGTGGAATACTTAATTGTCTAATTCAGAGAATAGGAGTACTACAGGCTTTCTGTGTGTTACATTGGGGATATTTGAATAGTGTCGTCATAGCTGATTGACCTGTTGCTGTGTTTAATGTAATACTCGGGTTTAACGGTATTGTCGTGTCGGTTGTAGGTGAAATTGCACGAGCAGGAGGTGCGCCAGTCGTCCCTGCTGATCGTGCCGCTGCTGGGCGTGCTGGCCCTCGCTTACACGCAGCGCTCGCGCTTGCTCGCCGCGCTGTCCCAAGCGCTGGCGGGAGGTGGCGCTCGCGCGCCCGCCCGCGCCGCTCGCGCCGAGCGCTCCGAGCGCATTGAGCGCTCCGAGCGCGCCGAGCGGAGCGAGCGCGCCGCCGCCGACATCGACCACATCGTGGCCGCGCTCTCGCCGCCCGCCAAGAGACAACTCAAAAAGTCCAAACTCATATAGGACACCGTCCCGCCTGTACGCTCTTAACTGCATTTATGTGTGACACTTTGAATTTCATCCAACATTTACCACAAATATCCAAAAGTTTCTAATTCCATACAATTAATTGTACTTACAGACTTATACAAGAGATGCAGAGGACTTATGTTTGCAAAAGCTACGTAATTAAATAAAATAATTCCCATTTCGATACTATTCTATTACAATAAACAATTATTTTACATACACAACGACGAATATTATCTTTAGGGAAATAAAAGCGCACGTTTCACACCATACCTGTAACGACGTAAATTGACACAACGAACGTCTATTCAGTGGGTAATAATAGTGATAATAACACAAACTACCAACAACACACTGGGTACTAAATAATCTAATTACTCCTAACAATAATACAATACATTATATACCAAATAACTTCATAGACAGAGGCGTAATAAACCCACACTTTACCAATTATAATTTGGTCCCACTCCCGTAAGCGGGCACTTTAGCAATTAATGATCGGAATTTGGGAGTACATTGAAAAGGAAACGTAGGTGAAAAGGGAAGGCAAAAGGAAAGGGTTTGACAAGTCAAATCGATCTAACTTGTCGGGAAATCTAAACCCTCTAACTTCGAACGTAAACATAATCAAATACACAGTATCTTTCCGCAAATTAAATATAAGTATACGAATTTACTAACGGTATTCAATTATCAAAGAATATACAATAATACATAAGCAATATCATTTATCAAACCATTGATATACATTTCGATCAATACATAAGCAAAATAAATAAGTAACCTGCTTAATATTACCATCCTAATTCCCTCTCCGTATTATTTTATTGTTATTGATATACTTGCGTATATCTGCAAAGAAGTTGGCAAAGAAGGTGCTTAAGCAGTGTTCCAAGTGTTACAAATATTAAATTTGATTTTAATCAAAAAGAAAGAAAATAGAAACCTATATAAAATCGATACCTGTGTTATTCTGGGTTACGAGGTTTTGTCCAATCTCTGTATACATAAGATAATGACTGATGGGTGTTCAAGCATCATTGTGAAGTTTTTTGTTATTTAATGATAATAGTGCCTCCACTTATGGCTAATCAATTGTTCCGAATAATTCCTAAACTTTAAGTTTATTTTAAGTATAATAAAGACCAAGGAATTAAATTTTTATAAAATTTATATATTTATTTCAGTTAAAAAATGTTCTGCATCAGTATTAATGATTATATAATTTGAAATTAAATACATTAATGATTGGTTTAAATTGAGAAAATACAAAAAAAAAAATGCCGTTGGAATTCAATATAATATTTAGATATACATTTTAACTGGTTATGGTTCTGCGAGTGAATAATTTATATTTTGTTTGTTAGTTATTTGAATTATATGCATTTATGTGATGAACAATAGATCAAATAAAATGATTTTTTTGTTATACTAAGCGTTTCATTTTAACCAAGTGTAATTATACTTTTTCTCAAAAAAACTGACTTAAAAGAAGATATTTTATAAACACAATTTTTCAAGATAAGGTGTAATAGTAAAAAAAAAACAGTAAAGAAGGTGTATCAGTAGTAGATACCAAGAGTTTAATAGAATACAATTTTAAAAAAGGAATATCACTTTTATACTCGACAATACAATTTAAAAAATAATGCAAAGACAAGGTTATGATAAAATACAATTTGAAACAATAATGCCAATCAATTTGAAAAAAGAAAAACTGTACTATTAGACAATAATTTTACAACATCTGTAACGTAATTTTTTAATAGCTTTTCTATACCCTAATATTTCCTCTACCAATATACTGATCTTCATCCGTTGTTTACTTTTCGTAGCAATCACCAAATCGAGATTCGCAGTCTGCCATACTTCTAGAATGGTGATCCCATTGCCTGGCATTCTCTCTACTGTAAAAAAAGTAAAATAATTTTTTTTGTAAATTGCTAGTATCTGTTTAGGCGCGTGTTTGACTCTTTTTCCTCTATGCATAGTGCATACTGCCATGCTGGTTTATACTTTGAAACTTAAATATGTACGTACGTATAATCAAATTGTTAGGTAGGTACATGGATTTATGTAAGTAGTCGGCATGAATCTACTTCTAGTGAAGCAATTTTCACTGAAGGGGTAAAGAAAGGCTTATTACAGTCATGATGACACTTACTTCACAAAGTACAATTCAAAAGCAGCGATGAAATTGCTGTGTGATCTCGCGTGCAGCTTGCAAAGCGCCAGTTTTTCACAATCGTCGTCAGTTCTAAACAAATGATATTTTTTTCAATTACACTTTTTTATGGCAATTAACAACTGACGAGTTTAACAGCTTGCTTGATTTTACTAGATTGTTTGATTTTCATGGTTATTGTACCACTACTTATGAGTAGCGTGATGTTAAATGTTAGGTACAGTAGAAGCAAGAAAGTCGTTATTTTTTTTTCAATTCAAATTAAATTCTTTGCAATGTGCCATGTGCCCATGTTACTTTTTTGAACTAGACCACAATAATGTTATATAAGTTGTATTGTCATAGTTAATCCTTTTTTATATTGGCACTATCATTTCTGTTAAGCAAAAGCAAGGTGCAAGCAAAAATAGACTTTTAAGTTACACATTTAAATATGTCTTCCTTTTTAAAACTTTTACTCGTACCGTCATCAGGTTGCGAGACCCTGAGACAACAATTTCAAACTGACACAAGCAAATTTCTCAAACGTCAGGCAATTCAGAAGTATGTAATACCTTACCTTATATATACCTTTTCGTGATCGCGTTAATTCCCGTAAATACGTTAATAATATTATATCATAGAACGCGAAAGTTTAAAAGTTAGTACAAATTTTTCATTTTATAATATTAGGTATTTAACAAATTTTATTACGTGATCATCATCACAACCCAGCAATTATTAGATACTGGATCACCAGTTACGGAGTCTAATCGATATATTATGTAATACGTACAACGAATGACTATTTTCTTTGTTTTTTCTTACATTAGGTATATAATTTAGAATATAATTCCACTTACTCTCTCCTAGTCCTCATGCGATGAACTCCGCTGTCTCCCGCGGCACCAAAAGCAAACATTGGGTTGACAAACCTCTTCTGCAAGCTGTGGGTCTGAACTTCTTTTTGGTCTACATCTGTACAGAGAGAAACATCATATACGGTACCTAATTATTATCCTTTCAATGATATTAGATTGAAGAAAACATTACTTTGTATAATGTAGAAACGAGGAATTATAATTTTATTCTTTAGATTTGTATTTTGTCTTATGTGTAACGCGTTACGGCGCCAGTCTGTCTTTAGGTATGGCGTTTAAGTTATCACTTCTATCGGGCGTCCCGAGACGCAAACGTTTTTTTAAATTTTTTCTAGTTTTAGGTTGATAAGTAGATTAAGTAGTTAGTCTTTAGATTGATAAGGAACTTGTTAAAAAGAGTAAAATTGGGGATAATATATATAATTTTACTAGGCGACATTTTAAATAATATCGAATATCAAGTCTCTGTCACATTTCTCTGATCCTGCCCATACCCTGCGGTGTTTCCGGACCGATACGACCTTTAAACCTTCAAGAAAAGAGCGTACTCCTATCTCAAAGGCCGGCAACGCACTTGTGACTCTTGAGTTGCAGGTGTCCATGGGCGACGGTAGTCACTTACCATCAGGTGACCCGTCTGCTCGTTTGCCCCCTATAATAATAAAAAAAAACCCTGACTACCCTAAGTGAATATTCGCATATCGCACAAACCATTAGGGAACCTTTTAGTAAGTATGCAGGTTTCCTCTCGATGTTTTCATAATGTAATTTCTGATACCATATTAACTTTGAAAAAGATTTCCGTGATCTGGGATTGCACCTAAATCACTGATGCGATGGCGCGTTCCAATAAATGAAAAATGATTCGTTTTGCTAACTTACGGCAAAAGTTTCGTTGAAAATTCAACGAAATTTTCAGATCAGGATAATGGATCTAAACTATTTGAATTGCATTGTCATCGGTCCTTGATTAGTGTGCAAAGTTTCAAATTAATCCGACGTTTTGAAGGGGGTAAAATCAAGATTCCGTTACATACTTACTTACATATATACCAAGCTAATAAAAGCTTGTTAAAACATACTGACCTGTTAGTCTTGACTCCAAGGGTAAACACGTGGCCGCGCTCACCAGAGCTACCAATACAACAATTGAAAAACACTCCATTTTAACTTCAAAAAACTTTTTTGTCTAATTTTAAGCACAAGTCTTTGTGAGCAGTCCAGTGATCGGTACTAACCTGATCAACTTAGAAGCGTACTGACGCGTTTTATAGCGGTTTCTCTGAATCAGCAGCAGGAATATTGACGTGTGTCTCGGCTTATAATATTATATATCAATAATCCGTCATTATATTCAGTTAACATGAACAAATGATTTGTTTAAACAGATTACGAGGGTTCGGTATGTCCGGAAGAATTCGCTCGATTTATTGTGTATTTTTCTCCAACAATCTTTTTTCTTCTTACCCTTGTCGATTACGCCCAGTAACTCAATTGCACAGATAGACACAGCTCAGTTAAAAAAAATAAGTACCTACGACAAAGCTTTGTGATCCTAACTGATAACGACACATCCTTATACAAAACGAGGCAATGTCATGAGATAGTTCGGGATCAGAAAAAAACCAGCCAAGGATTGCATATCGCGCTCTTAGGACGACATCTTACTTACCCTCGGGGCAGGACAGGCAGAGCGATAAGCAGCGAGCGTGCGATAAATTGCCCCACTTTTAACTGGAGTAAGGGAACTGATCTAAGGAAACTGTGTACTGGAAATGTGTAACCCTAACACTTTTTCATTGTCCAGGTACAATATCAGTAATCCTGACGAACGAGTACGACTACGCTATTCCAAAAATGAACCTAAGCATCTTACAATGGCCACTAAAATTGTATTTATAACTATGACTCATATACCTACTATGCGCATTTTCTGAATCCTGCTTTGTATGGTGTTATATAATAGCATCGTAAGAAAAAAAAAGTTTTACAAAAGCAGGGTTGTCACTACGTAACCGAAGACTGGCTGTGTGTGAGGAATGAATGTGGGGATCCAACTTCGTTGACGAACTACAGAGACAGACTACTAACCATTTTCTTTACGTTTCTATGAATGTCTACCAAGAGTGTCGTCAAAACTACATATCACTTACATGCTGACAGCTCTTTTCTAACTAAAATGTATGGACTGTACGTGTACATAGGTGTAGGTTCCTACCGTAAAATTAAACTACAAAAGCTCACATTAGAGGTACAGTGGATGAGATTACGAAAGTGGAAACTGTAAGTTCCAATAACAAACTGATTGTCCTCCTAATACTTCACATGTGTGCTTTCGTGCGCAGCACTTCTTTTTGTTTGGAGTAAAACCTTCGGTAACGGTATTTCATATGAAATAACTAGCTGCACCTGGCAAGCGTTGAAATGCCTTTTTTTAACTACTCATTAAAAATGGGGGGTGGGGGCACTAGGGTGAAAATACTTTATGACCTAATTCTCATACCTACCAAATATAAAAAAAAACAGTCAGTCGTAGGACTGCACTTCAGTAGTGAAAACATGACTTCACAATGTATTTGCATATACATACACACACACATCTCTATATATATAATGAGGTTAAAAATAAAAAGTAGGTAATAACATATCCAAATGTATACATAGGGTACACTGGAAGATCTGCGCTCCTGGCCGCTCATGAATGTTTGAATTTAGAATGTTATATTTTTTTTAAATATAAGAAACTGGTCTCCGTTTTACGAATTTTCGATCAGGTCACGTGTCCTGACGCGAGTTTAACATTTTTTACCCATCCCAAAAAGTGCACAATGCTGCTAAAGAAGTTTTCACTTCAAAAATTCATTAAAATCGGTAGAGCCATTTCGGAGGAGTTCGACCACAAACACCGTGACACGAGATTTTTATACTATACTAGCAGCGCCTCGCGGTTTTACCGGCGTAAGTCCCGATCCCGTGGGAATGTCGGGATAAAAAGTAGCCTATGCGTTAATCCAGGTCTCCAGTTATCTACATACCAAGATTCATCGTTTCCTCTTTATAATATTAGTTTAGATTAGATGATAATAGTCGTGATAAATTTGGTTAATTACGTCGAATTACATAAAGTATGTATTTCGAAGTTTCCTTTAAATTTACGTAAACATTTTTTTTGGTAAATCCCAGGGATCTGTTTTAATCGATTATGGTTCAAACAACCCAGGTCGATTAACCCCCAGCAAGCTTCAGGTTTTATATTTTCAACTTAGTACTTCCTCTGTATTTGAAATCTATATTAATAATAAGTAATAAGTATAGTTTATAGTTAATGACGTGCATCGTTGAGTGATTGTACCACTAATAACTGAAGTTCGCCCAGAGCACATAACCGTTGATAGACCTGATTGTTTCCACAAACACCAGCACTTAGAACTACTTAGCTCTCATTGACGTACATAGAGTTAAAAAAAACATTATGTAAGCGAAACATAAATTTTTGATGATAAACAATTTTACAAAGCTGTGGAATAACTTTAGTTCGTAACCCATGTTCGTTCGCTAATTTTACTGTGCTTTCTGACTTTTATTTAGGTATGTACTAGCTGTTGTGGCTAGAGAAATTGCAATAAAAATAGACAACAAACAAACTATCCTATACCTCCAGTTGGACCAAACTGCACACATTGTGCGAAATTTCATTAAAATCGGTTCATTAGATTATGAGTTCATCGCGAATGTACAACGTGCGTTGTCTGCTGCTAGAAATAGTAGGTAAGTATAGGTAATAAACCTCGTTTACTGTTTGATTAGTACCTTTTAAGATAGGTATACCTGTATAATTCGCCCTTTTAAATTAGTTATTACCGTTTACGATGAGCATCGTTGACTTCGTCGGCGAAAGCGATGGCGAAACAATTTTTTAAGCTTTTCATAAGTTCTTCATGTTCTTAAGACATTATTTCATAGTGTATATCTATTAGGGAATCTAAATGCTTAGTGCTGAAGACTAATATATTGTATCTGACGAAAATTTCAATACGATTGCATCAATATATCTGATTACACAAAAATATTTTCGTATTGCTATAGACGCACGCTACTATACTAGATATGTGCATTGTTTACACTGCCTTCCGCCACATGCTAGAAGGTTCTGGCTTTAGAATGTTCTACTACTTACTAACAGATGGCACTCATCAATTTCTAAACGATTCCTGCGCACTCTATTATAGAATAGATGTATTACTAGTACTGCGTACTGTGGATGTTTATGATAGCTATTATTTTTTGGTATTCATGTTGTAAAATAGTTCATTTTTTCGAGGAATAAATTTTTGAAGTGCTCTTAGTGCCAACGACTAACATCTATAAAAATTACTAGGACATTGACGAAGATTTCAATATGATTTCATCATTAGGTGGGTATATTTTGATAGCTCAATAATATTTCTATATTACCTCATACACACACTTTTGTAGCATGCTAGAAGTTTCTGGCTTGTTAATAAATCTACGTTTGATTTCAAAATTCTACATGGTATATTTAATTGATAACTGCGCCACCTATTATCAGATAGATAGTCTATGAACTAAAAAACATGTATTTTTTGATGTGCACACTTCTACTCCCTTTAATGACATTTATTTTAATAACATTTACAATAATATAAACTCTCACTTTTTTATATCAAATTGCAGACTGATATAATATGTAAGTTATGTACCTTTATCATATTCAACATTGAACATACTAGAAAGTTCTACTACTCGCGTGTAGATAGAACTCAAGTTGTTGTACATGTTATGCTCGAAGCTTCCGGACGTTGCGTGTGGCTTCTGGAAAACAGATGTCGGTAGTATATAAGCGGCTGCGCGCGCAAAATGTGCATCATTTGAAGTTTGACTGCGAACTTGTAAACAAGTAAGAACGAACAACAGAAAACAAAACTCAAGCGAAAATGTCACTGATGCCGTATTGGATTCGACATCTGAGGAATGTGGCGTCCAGGGATCCTATCCTCAGGGCTTTCGAGGATCCTTTTGGTGTGTTCTCAAGAGACCCGTTCTTCCGAGACCCGATGAAGTACATTAAGTCTATTACACCACCTACAGATCATATGGAAGGCGTGTATTCGGATTCGGAAATAAAAGTTGATTCGAAGAAGGTTGAAGTTCATCTGGATGTACGGAATTTCACTCCGGAACAAATAAGTGTGAAGACAGTGGGTAATGAGGTTACTGTGGAAGGAATGAAAGAGATCAAGAGAGATAGTGGTTGGACCAAAAGTCACTTCGAGAGACGGTTCCTCTTGCCTGAAGGCTTCCCGCCTGAACGTGTAGAGTGTCATCTTGACAAAGGAAAACTGGTTCTAGTGGCGTTCAGATCGGAACCTCTAAATGAGCGTGTAATTCCAATCCAGGAGACAAGCAGCGGAGAAACAACTAAGGATAGATCTAATGAAAACATAGCTAAGGAAGAGAAAGCCTAATTTAGGTTTATATGTGTTCCCTATGTATTATATATGTGTTACCTACCTATATATATTCGTATGTACTTTAGTTACAACGACCAGACTGATTAGATTTTGTTTAGTTTAGCCTAACCTTATTGTAGATTTTCTCATTTTTAAATAATAAATTAGTGTCTTAACATTGTTGTTTTATTTTTTAACCACTACGCAACTGATATAATATATATTTCGATGCCCAGCTGTAAAATAAAAGTAGTCATGACAACTAAAAAATTTTATATACATAGTTGAGTGTAGTAGTGACATCTATTAAAATTATGTAGAAAATTCTAACTAGTTTTGTAACTCTCTACTAGATGTCAGTAAGTTTAATTTTGTTAAAGAAATTTTCTACGTAACTAAAAGTAATGTTACTCATTATTGTGCTTCCAAATTAATAAATACCAAAGGTACCCAGGTTCACTATAAACTGACTTAACATTTTACACAGGGTTAATTTACTTACTTTTCGTTCGCAGTAATTTACAATCGCGCAATGTTTTGGCACTTCCCTACTGGGACTAGTAAGTTGTAGTCATTAATAAAGAGAAGGAAACAAGTATAATGTATATTTTTCATATAAAAAACGACAAAGGAGGGTGTGATTGATAAATTAAATTATATGTAGGTTGTTTATTACCCGGACGACGAAACTTAACACCTACATACATAATTAAGCTGGCAGCACTACTTTTTGGATGCGACACCGCCTGTGGACTTCCCACTTGGCGGCTTTGGAGCTGAAGTACGTAGTGTTTGTATACTCTTTGGCTGAAGTGGCACTCTCAGTACCTTCAACGGCATTTTCGGAAATTTATATTGCCCAGTTCATCTTGTGAAGTGATTCTGTGACGCGACCCATCCGGGCCAATAATGTGAATAAATCCGTCTCGGGTCCAGCATTTGTTAACGTCAAACCTCGCTCGCGCAGCCACGAATGTGTCATGCCTTGGCTTTGTAAGAAACTCCGATACAGTAATGCCGGAGCCCTTGAGTTTATTTAAAAAAAACCGGATATTATCTCGATCACTAGCCTTCTGACCTTCTGACTACCTACCACCCCGGAAATAATTGTTCCCTACGAATAGAAAAATAACTTTTAGACAACCATCCGGTTAGACAAAATCTACAATAACGTGGGAGACGGCTCGGGTAAAAGATAGGAACGATAAATGTGTAAGTACTACTTTTTTTCCAGTATTTTCTATAAGTTCTTTATTTTTTGTAAGTTAAAAAAAATACCATAGATAGATAGATTAACTCTTTATTGTACAAAACATACGAAATTATACTGAGATCACTATAAGACTGGATATATATAAAAAATTATACACTGAGAGAGTGTGACGCCTGACACCGTCGCGGCAGGACGCTTCACTCCTTGAGAAAGGGCCCCCGTCGGGTCCGAAACTAGTCGGGCATCCCCGAAATACAAACGTGAGTAAAACCGGATAGTTTTTAATAAATATGAATACCACTCACGAAAGTTTTTATTGTAAGACTGGATATACATAATCTCGCGTTCTGCAATCTCTTTCAGGCAACCATTGGATGGAATTATTGTTCCCAAAAAAAGATGGCAACCGTAGTTGGATTACATCCGGGCGAAGTAAAAGTGGAAAACGCCTATTTATGGTAAAATTTTCTTTAGACAAAGAAAGTTAGTACAATTTGCTAACAATCGCTAAATAATACTGTCTAATGATTCTTTATGTTGAGTTATAAGCGAATAGTGTTGTCGATTGTCGCTAAGCTGTAACTATCGATAGCTGTGGCTATCGATATCGATATCCACAGGTCATTAATAGGTATTTTCTTTTATAACATTTTAGGTGCAAGCAATGGTTGAAAGCTATCGTAAAAGAGATTTAGTTTACGTACCGATAGAGAAACTCTACACTTAAAAATACGTTTGTGCTAGTTATTTCTATTAAATGATTTAAAAAAGGGTCTCCCTTAAAAAAATGCTATTCCACCTCTACAATCAACAGCAGAATTATTATCTGATGAAATATTGATGGATGTTCCCTTGCACGTAGCAGATAAACATGTAGTTGTGTCCATGCTTGTATAAATACTGTCAAAAGACTTTATTCAAATTAATCATATTTATAGGCTATACAATACAATGTTTTTAAAACCGTGCTCTTAAGAACTATTCGATATGATCTCTCTACAACCATGAATTTAGTTTCATCATCATCATTTCAGCCATAGGACATCCACTGTAGTTAGTTCTTAGGTCTCCTCAATAACATCCCAGAAGACCGGTTGGAAGCTACCTGCATCCATAGAATTTGGTTTATTTACTTTAAACTGAGTTCCCCAGGCATTATCTTGTCTCGTTTGGTTCCACAAACTAATCCTCCAGGATTCTCCATTTGTTTTAAAGGGACATTACACTTTGTATTAACGGGAATTAACGCGATCACGAAAAGGTATTACATACCTCTGAATTGCCTGACGTTACACTTGTTGTTACGTTTCTGTACTGAAAAATCTTACTTTGAAAATAAGAACTCAATAACTACTACTCTTTATAACAGAAAACACTCTCAAGTCAAATATGCATTAGTTTATTTTAATTCCAATTGTGGAAGTTCTCGAAGTTTGATCATAAACCGCAGCGACGCTTAGCATATTTTCTTACAAGCATTACTCGGAGAATAGTTAGTACTAACGACATATTTAGGGAAATCGCCTTCTTGTTTTATTTAAACATTCAGCCCTGTTTTCTCGCTATCTTAGAGTAATTTGAGGCCGTAAATCTCTCAGTCTAGTCATTGGCGTTCGATTCTAGGGCTGTCTTGACTGAAATCTAGAATGACCTCGACTGATAAACTATGTCAATATCCTTAGTGTTTGATTTGTATAGTTGAATCCTCTTCAATCAAAATCAAAATCAAAACCATTTATTTCAATTAAACCAATAATAGGTATTTTTGAATTGTCAGGAGTAGGAGTCAGTCAGACTAAGTCAGTCGTGACGCTAGTTGCCTGTTCCAATACGTAGATCCTATGGAGAAGAACAGGCAAGAAATTCCAAGGACAATCTTTTTCAAAATGTTTTTTTACAAATTTCTGGTTACATTGCTTATAAGCGTAAATGAAATGTGAGGACAATGTAACATACCTATTATTCTAAAATATAAAGAGACGCGCTAATTACTAATAATAGCAGTCCGGAGATGACCAGCCCCGACCAACGGCACCTGTTCACGAGCACGACGCACACGCCAGCCATCGTACAGATCGACCATATTGAAGGGAACCGAACGACCTGACAATGACATATACACCACCATCAGCAGAACTTCTAGGCGAGCATGACATACTCAGAACTGCCAAGCAACATAGGAAATTTAACTAAATAAGTGACTACACAGTTCTCACATAAACAATTCAAAATTTTCTATATTAACCTTAAAAAATCATAACAATAAATAACGGAAAAAAATATTTAATACCTTCAATGTCAACACAGTATACCTATAGATAATATCAATGTTGTGTAAAATTAACAATGTCACAAATATTAATGAAAATATCAATAAAAAGATACATGTCAAATAAAAACAACAGAAAAGTGAAAATTCAGAAAAAGCAGAATCTAAACACCACCATATCACCAACACCATATGTTTACATAGTGTGCGTTTTATACAAGTTTTAAATTTTTTCTCACTTAGTTCAAGAATATTCGGTGGTATTTTATTATAGAACTTAACACAGTACCCCATAAAAGACTTTTGCACTTCGTTAATCTTAATTTAGGTTACCTAATTTATTTCCTTCTCTAGTAATATAATTATGTCTTTCACACCGTTTTGTAAAGAGATGCAATTTTTTTCTGACATACATGATGTTTTCATAAATATATTGCATCAGGATGTTATCTGTCCGTATACTGTCAGCGCCGCCTGTATATTTAATAAAGTATGGAGAGAGTTGACGATTTTGATCTTATACGCAAATGCATTTTTTTAAATTATTTGAAGAGTACTGAATGAAACTTTTCCTGGGACGAGAAGGTCTACTACTTAGTCGAATTCCTGGAATAAATTGAAGAAGATTATCATAGCTCATTTCACTAGCAAACCGTAATAAAGTTCCAATCGTTTTTATAGAAATAAAGCTTTGATTAAACCGAGAGTGATACAGTCCGGTGTCAATAAACTAATGTCGGAGGCTTCGCGTTTAATCAGTACTGGGGCCTTTCAACAGCAATGAGATTGGTTTCGAGCCTGATCTGCAGCGAAACGCGTCTTCTAATAACGTAGTCGGCTATATTAATAACCTTGATGTTCTCTTTGTGTTTCGCTTCGCATTTACCTGCAAATTATGCTTGAAGTTTTTTTAAAATAATTTTTATTTATTTATATATTCGACAATAATTTTGCTTTTAATTGTTGTCTATAGGGGAATCTATTGTAAAAGAAAAACTGCCGTATTTTTTCATGGCGACTACGATTTGATGTTTTTTTTAACTTACGTGTCCGAGCCGAAGAAATAGAACTCTGGCAACATTACTCACAAGCAGAAATACCACACTATGCAAGCAGTGCTAGTGTGGTATTTCTGCTGCAGGCCTCTATTAAATAATATGTGCTGTACTGCACCAGCTTGGTCTTTAAAGGCTATCGGGGCGCTGCCCCTTGCATTCACCGAGTTAGCGGTTCGCAAGTATTTATTCTGGACTTGCCAACGTTCACAGTTTATGGTGACCGCTTACTATCATGCAGGCTACTTTTTTAGTGGTATAACATAATCTTTTTAAGGAAGGTCGTGTTCGTTATTGTAGTTTTGCTGTCTATGAAGAATTTTAACTTAACCCTTGGGTTAGAGCTCTCCTTTCATCATTGCGGACAACATATAGGTATATCTGTTGACAATACCGTCTTACCCTTAACACATGTCCGAAATATAGGTAATTATTTATATTAGTCTTCTCTTGTATACTATCTCTGCAAAATACCACACCACAACTAGTAAGCGACAGTGACTTAGGTCGGTAACAAGTCCATCAATCCTTCGGTTATTTGTCTGTCGACGTAATTATTTAACTAATATAAGGTACTATTATTTATTCTGTGGAATGTAATCAACATACGTTTTGTTTACTTTGAAGCAGCACCCAACATCGCTTTTATACAATTCAAGCTCAAATACACATTTAAAACTGGTCTGAAGCCCAATATTATTATTTGTTCTATAGAAGTAGAGGAGGATAAAGCTAACATGTGTTATATATTAGGTTTGTCTTTACTTATTGTTTATCGCTGGTTCACTCTTGTTTATTAGTTCCTATGAAATTTTACCCTGTTTTTATAATTACCCACAAAACTGCCATTTAATAAAAAATCATTGATGCATCTGCTACAGAAATGCTGGAGCAGCGATACATTCAACTTTAAATGCGTTTAAACAGTCTCTGAGCCTCTTTTATTTTAGCTTAAATTGGAGCAAGGTGTGGTAAATATTATAGGACGAATGGTAAGACGTAAAAATGATAAACAAATCCCAGGGGCCAAAAATCCCCCAGACCCATTTACTTATATGCGTCCGCTCATAATCACGGCATCACGGCGTCACAATACAACAGTACAAACGTTATATAATAAACTCAAACTAAAAAATAACATAAAATTGCCAATATATTATAAACTTATGGAATAGAGGTCACCAAAGAAATAACTCTACCCTAAAGATTTTTTGAGTATTCAACCACTCAGCGATAATTTCTCCGCCGCCCATTCAGCGCCTTACTAAGATGAAGTGCCTAATTGGTTTAAGAACTTTTGTCTACTTTTTCCTTTTGCGTCGTATTTTTACCTAGTCAAGCAACTAATTTAATTATTGAAACTTAATCGAAAAGTAAGACGAAGCTGGCTCTTGAAGTGAAGGATTACAATTTCATTAAGGGTCATGACGTGGATAGTGTTTATGTTGGAATTGAATGGCCCAAGAGCGGTGCCTTCTCGGAGTCTGGGAACAATTTTAATCAACATTAGAACAGAAAGTTCCGTTATATTTTTAAAGTCACTGCTTTGGTCCTAAAGATCGTAGTTTGATGTTCCTGTAACCTTCCTCAAAAATTTGTCTTTCAAATGATTTTTTCACACCCGACAGATAGTTTCAGAGATCAAAATTTTAAATTTTTCAGCTTTTTTAACCCCTGACGTAAAACATATGTATCTGTGTATTTGTGTGTCTGTCTGTGGTATCACAGCTCCTAAATGGATTGACCTAAAGGCTCCTAAAGGTGACTTGATCGAGAGTGTTCTTAGCCATAATTCAAGAAAATCTGGTCAGCCTTCGAAGATCATCAGCTCTTTTCTATTCCTTGACAGGATTTTTGAATCGGGGGTATATAATTTTTTTTATTTATTTATATTAGTATAGATATATGTATATTTGTAAAAGTATGTATTCGTCTCTTCTGCTTTTTGAAATCTATCTTCAAATAGACTGCTATATACTAACTTTTATGGATGCTAAGCTGGACAAGTATGACATAATACTAAGGTAATGTGGTTTTAACACTGTAGTTGATTGGCAAGTCAAGTCAGCTACTCTTTATTATGTACGAATGGTGTACAATAAAGAATATTCTATCTATCTATCTATCTGCATGAAATGCAAAAATTTGCATGTAGAAACTATTTTGACGTCATACCAAGCCAGCGTCAAATCATATTCTTTTATAATGCTTCGGTTTTAAAAGAATAAGAAATTTGAAAATAATGACGAATCAATTTCTGATATTAGACTTAATTTCATGAAGCCTATCCAACAAGTACCTATCCACGTGACTTGGCACCAACTTCAAACAGACCAGTAGGTACCCAGTGACTATATAGATAGATAGGTACTGTTTATTGGACTCCATGAATAGTAGGCAATCATGAAAGAATACAATAAAAACAGTAGTACAATGGGCGGCCTTATCGCAGTCTGCGATCTCTTACAGGAAACCCTTGGATGGACTATACTCTATAGAAACAGGTAATTTGTGGTGCAGATTTGTCTTATTAGAACTTGAATGCACGATCAAAGAAGAAAATAAACGTTAGAAGAATAATGACAACATACATTTGCATTACTAACTTTTAAACTTTCGCGTTCCATCATATAATATTATCTATGCGTTTACGGGAATTAACGCGATCAACCTGTGACCACGGCCAGTGCAACCTGGTCGAAACTTCAGGCAATTCAGAGGTATGTAATACCTTTTCATGATCGCGTTAATTCCCGCAACCACATATATAATATTATACATTTGCATATCACATCGCATAAATCTATTAAGGTACGTACATAATAATAATATATAATGTTTCCTTATTATATTAAAAATGTCAAGTTTTTTTAAATTAAGTTAGTAATTAATTATTTTTCTCTTTTCATTGCCTTTTGTTAATGTTTTTCGAAGTTGGTTAAACTTTTTTTGGGAAACTGCCCCTTCAAATATTGCAGAGGTTTCAAAATAAAATACTTCGCGTAATTACAAATTCTCCTTGGTACGTACCCAACGAGCTATTACACCACTAAATAAGAATACCAACGGTAAAGAGAGATCTATCGACACAAGTAGTCATATAAGGAGCGCATAGCACAACATTTGAACACTCGCACTATCGTTAATGGACGATGAGCGACAGGCGCGTCGGTTGAAGCGAAAAATACTACAAGACTTTGTTCAGACACAGTAAACCCAGGTTGCGGCACAGGCCATATACCGAGCATGTCAATGTAGGAATTTACCATTCTGATGAATGTCCCAAAATAAAGGTTTGTGGTAAAACAAAAGACAAAAAAAACTTTTTTTTAAGTGTTTATTGTTCCATGTCTAGCGTAAGGAACGCACGAACTGACTGGATACGGTGTGATTACTTACTGTCTACTGTAATGTACTCGTAAGCTACCGAACTGTGGTACGTTGGATTATATTAACTTTAATAAGACCGATAGGTACTTTATTTACATAAGGTGGTAAGAGTTTAGTTTGTGCTGCACTTGATTGAAACAGTTATAAAAAAAGATCTCCATCTTTTTTGAATTTGTGTTGCTCAATTTCACGAAAATCAACAAATACCCTACATGTGCACTTAATTTCTGAGGGTTTTCAGCGTTGTCCCTTACATACCATCATCAGATCCGGACTTGGTGACAATAGGACCACCTTGGGAGCGTACCAATTCAAACAAAAAAATATTTAAATCGGTCCCTAGACGACGGAAATATCGGTGAACATACATTAAAAAAAATACATACCGCGATACAACCAAACATAGCACCTCCCCCTTTTTTGAAGTGGGTTAAAAATAAGTTGTTGGGTATAGCAGCTATCCAACTTTATCGATAGACCCTTGCCACCATCTAGATTCATTTATTTGATCAATACAATGAGCGTCATAACTTCGGGATTATGTTATGTAGTTGAGTGATAGTTGTAGGTACTTACATATGGTCATATTTATACATTTTCTGTTTCCACTCCCTTGTGTATGGTATTATAAGTCACTGGCTGATATAACTTTTGTTTTATTGACCGTTTATTTATACTCTTTTTAACTAAAACTCCTTTGGCATAGTAGCGAATATTTTACTATTTTAGTTAACATTATTCTTTTCTTTTAAAAGGTAACCCACAGGCATATTCTTGTATCCCTTAGGAATTACATTTGTAACATTAGCTGAACTGTGGCCCTTTCAATACACACTCCACACCTACGCGGCTCATATGGTTCTAAAAGTATCTCAAAACCAGTTGAACCCGATGCGCCCTTGACCAAGTTGCTCGTTGGGTCTAAATAATATCAGACTGAAAAATAAACTTTATTATGTACTTTATGTATTGCAATAGAAATTACTATTACTTACTTCGTAGTTGTGTCTAATAGATTTGGATAGTATCCATCACTGGCAGTTGTTGGCGACGCATGGGTTCGCTGCGTCACTCAACTACGTAATGCTCCGTTTGTACAATATTAACATAATTATAAGTATGTGGATAAGATCAATGAGCCCACAACGGTCGACACCACACATATTCTCAGCCATAAACTAAAATAAATATATTATATGGAAATTCTCAGTTCTGTGGGCGACACAGTGGCAGTCGGCAGGTGATAAACTGATAACTTAAAGTAGGTACGGAATAATGAGAGTACATCTCGAGAATTAGAAAAAAAATATTTTAGAGCATCAATACCACAATTAAAAATATTATATTCAAAGTTACTCTTAGTTATATTAAAAATTTTCACTGAAAGCGTTGCGTTACCTCGTGAGCTGAATCAGTGTATTTTATATTTTACGACACGGAACCGTATAAAAGTGATTTTTATTTAGAACCCGTTATTATTTACGAGCCGTAGCCGGCCCGGCCTGATTTTAATATCTGATGGCGATATTCAGACCCTATCCTGCGTGGAAAAATGGTCGGATAAGGCATTATTCGTTTTTGATCCTCCTTGTTTGTTTTGACTTGAATTTATCTAAATAATCTGAAATAGAAGTTGAGAGTTAAAGAAGAATTGAATTGGGATCCTATACTTTGTAGACGTAAAGTTTAAAAATATATCGCAGAAGGCTATAAGTGTTGTTTTGTTATGTTATTTTGGCACAGTTTATTTACATGGATGGCTTTAACAAAGTATTTAAATAAGCAGGAATTTTCGAAACAAATCCGCGTATTGACGTCGCTTTAATTAATAATCACGAAACGGTCGCATGCACAGCCTAATAGGTGCTTAATCAGTATGCACGACAGCACTTTGCATTGATTGACATTGATCAGTAGCTTTTGGGACGCGTTAGGGTACGACGCCATTCATTAATTTGCCTATAATGAATCAGGATGGTATGTCACACCAGTCATGCGCCTTCCTTTACTGAGTGAGCCGGGTCGGACTTTGGAGTTGGAGGTTTATGTTCATGAGTCAGTTTAATAAGTAACATGAGAAAACTTTACGTTGGCATTTGGAAATTTAGAGAAGTAGCGAAGACACCTGCGAACCTGACGCTGAAACTAGAGATCTGCACAGATTCCCCGAATATTCTGTTGGGGATGGCGCAGTCCCGTTGATGTCAGTTCCTCTATAATAGGTGGTGTTATTTCATGATTAGTTTTAGTTACTATGGTGTGCGGTGTACTATACGACTGTATTATGCTAATACAACCATTGACATACATGGTAAGAAGAATCTGCATCGTCATTGGTTGCGACGAAAAACCCTTGTCGTAGTATAGTCGCCATAAGTTCCGCAGATGTAGACTAAATTAATAATAATTTTACACATCTCACACATGACCGTCTGATCCCAAATTAGGCAGAGCCTATACTATGGTCATCAGACAGCTAATAAAAATACTTATATATTTCTCAATACATACATATTATAGATCAATCATCACACAATTATTTTTCTTGGGTGGGAGTCCAACCCACGATCTCTGACTCAGTAGTGAGGGTCACGAACCACTAGACCAGTCGCCATACGGCGATAAGTTGTTGAAGTAGAATATTTTTGCAAGAAACCGAGGACAAACTAGCCTCTTTATCTTGAAAGCCAGAAGAAAGATTTCTCTACAGGTGTCGAGTATTACAGTTTAACGCAGTTGGTTACGCCAGCCCCCTTTAAAGTATAGGACACTAATGGGGCTGGCTTACTCAGTTTAATAGTAATACTAAGTTTTACTCAGTTAACGTAGAACTCTTAAAGTAAACAAAGTATAAAAGCGCCATATCCATTATTTTATATCTTCCTGATCATACTTTATGGTCGGCGTGCACTGGTAGCCGGTAAGACCCACTCTACACCCGACACGTGTATTCTGTGTTCCCCATTTTGCACATTTTTACACGTGCTTCTAAATATTTTATTGTGAAAATAGCTCCCTAATACTGGTTCTCTGAGCTAGCTAATACTGGTTACTTATAACTTTTAATATACTACTTATCTTATTGACAAATTATAAATCGTTGGTTTCTTTACACGTTTACATTCTTTCCACGATAAGAAAAAAAAATTTTTTTCAAGCAAGATTTTTGGAAACCCATCACTTGCCTTGGGCGGTTTGAATAATTCTAGTTCAAGAAAAGTAGCATAAAAACAATAAACAATGTCGCTAACTTGGGGTTTTCTTTCTTTATTCAGAGAGGAGTTTTAGTTAAGGCTTTTTAGGTAAAAAATTGAACAGATGCCAAATGTATGACAAATATTATAATTAAGTTATGTAAGGAGTTGGCAGCACTGTTAATAGATAAATTCTTTTCAGACAACACTTATCAACACTCACTAGGCTATTTGACCAATGAGCTATAGCGATATTTATTATAAAGTTAATGGGAACAAAAACAAAAAGTATTATTTGTTAAATAACTTTTATTGGAGAGCGAGGTATTTTACTTTTAATCAACGTTGAGTCCACAATACGCCCCGCTGTAATTGATTCACTGACTATTGATATCTGTGAGCTATACTGAAAAACGGAGTACTACAATCAAGGCGACGGAAAGCACCAGACGATCTTTGGTTTCCATAAGTGGTGGCTTAAGGGCGGTGGATTCTACAGCCCCCCATTCTTTTAGGAGAAGCCCTGAGATGTGTTCCAGGCGCTTCTCGAAACCGACGCGTTGCATGACTTCTCGTTAGTTACATGATACCTCAGAGCGTTGGCTGTAGTGATCACAAATCGTATCAGGAAGTATGGTGATGCAACTAATGAACGCCACTCTTATAGTAATTAATTTAATTCTAAGACTATTACTTTTAGGATTATTACAAACTTTCTCTTTTTTACTATTAACTGACAAAGGGGAAAAACTACACTACTAAGGGCAAAAAAAATTGTTGGTTATATGAAGCTTATGTTCATAAAAGCAACCGTCATTTGCATAAAAGTGCGGTGTAATTTATGTTGACTATCAAATTTAATATCTATAATTTTTTTAAAGATTTTAGTGTTGCTAACAATGACCCGAAAGTAAAAAGAACGAAGAATCACCGGCCACCACTCAATACGAGTAACGTTTCCTTCCCTATTTTAAAATTACTAATTAACACCAAGTCAAGGTGTCTAAGGTATTAAATATACAAATAAAATTTATTTTTATGATGACATGGATGTCTTCTATACGAAATTATAACAATCCTGGCTTTGTTTTGAGGCTTAAGTAATTGAACGTGGGAGTAAAATCTACTTTAATTTCATTATCCAAGTTTAAACGACGTTTCATTAACCAACTAAAAACATTATACGTTCTAAACAAAAGCAATTCTATAGGTATTTACGTACGCAACTGAACTCATCTACACATATGAATAGATAGACGTTTTGGATAAGCAGAGTAAGAGAGTAGTAAGAGGAGGTACACTCATGCCTATATTTGTGAGATCCGGCATTATAAGTGTTTAAATAATCAGGAGATTGACTGTTTCTCTGTTAATCAGTTCTTAACGTCCAGAGGGATTTTAGTGTCATAAGAAGAAATAAAAAGACATAGCTATCTTCAAGTTTGTTATCGGCTTTTACAGGAATATTTTTTATATTTCGCTGAATAGCCAAATCATTAGTGATCTACGTTTTAGACTGCGAATAAGCATGAGAATCCTTCTAAATTTAATTTTGTTTTTTTTTTTCGTTGAACGTGTTTTAGTTTTGCAATATAAATAAAATAAAAAGTTTTTAGATTTCATGAATTTGATGTTGTTGGGGTAAAAAATCCGTGTGGTTAGGGAACCCATGCCGAGTGGTGCCTATCCGGTTCAGGAATAATAGTTTGAATATACTTACAGTATGTGTAGCCTTGCTTGTTAAGAT
Source organism: Callimorpha dominula (assembly GCA_949752705.1). Taxonomy (NCBI): domain Eukaryota; kingdom Metazoa; phylum Arthropoda; class Insecta; order Lepidoptera; family Erebidae; genus Callimorpha; species Callimorpha dominula. Next base: position 1,012,767 of record OX456992.1, on the reverse strand, counting down.
TTCCTACGCATTACTTCCGAATGTACTTCATTTCTAGAAAGAGCTCTTAAAGAACATCCACTCTCAAAATGCTGGAGTGTTCACTTCTCCATCTATAATACTTATTTACAGTATCGAAACTACATAAAAATAGTCAAAAATATATGTTATACGATATAAAGATTTATCTTGAACGGAATGATTAAGCTACAAATTCATTCATTCAATATTTTCCTCTTCGTGCTAAACTAACCATTAACAATACCGACAAATTGAATTACATATATAATATGATCAAGTAGCTTTAGACGAGTGATTGGCCTACTTATGAAAGCCTTCGAGGGAATTCTACCCGCGCTAGAAGAGGCTTATAAGTGACCTTCTCATACAATCTGATCTCCTGGTAGCTGATTTGCTGTTATGTATGCGGCATTAGGGCTGTCTGTTTTGTAATAAGGAGCTTTGGTCGCACATAGGTTATGAGAGAGCTAGAGATATGTTAGGTTCCAGCCATGTATTGGTTTTTATCAAAGGCTAAATAAGGATTTATTTACGAAGGCCGATAAGAATTTATAGGCCGTCTCTGCCATAATGCAATTATTTATATCTATTTGTGGTAGCCACATGTTGTCTGGTGATTTTTGTAGTACTACTGTGCTAAGTATTAGTGAATTGAAATTCAAAACTTACATGAATACCGTTAGTGGTTACAGGAGGTAGGGCAAAGCAGATTTCTGCTCGACTTGAAGTCGCTCAACTGGGAAAGAACCTACACACTACTGTGGTTAGACAATGCTATTGTATAAAAACTATCCACTATTTCATCTGATGAAAATAAAAGAGATCCATGTCTGTCTGACCATGCACAAACAATCTGAATAAGCGTGGGTTTGGTGACGTTTACGTCTAGAAATTACAATGTTATGAACGCATTATGGTACAATTTCACTTGTTTTAGGTACTGTTTCCAAAGTATAACTACAGGTAAATACAGCGTGAAATTTATTAGTAGTCTTTGCAGCTAGATGGTGCCGTCATTTCCTAAGCCTTTAGAAGAAACGCCAAACAAACTCAAGGATCTGGATAAAGTCAAACTGTGCCATGTAGGCATCCAGGGTGGTCTTTATACGAAAGAACTATTTCAGTTTTGAACTGACCAGTCACGACACTCAGTAGATATTTGCTGTATGCGGATGTTGCCATAAATAAAACTTAGTCTTCCTGTTGACCTAGAAACATGAAATTTAGAAAATCCCCTACGCCAAGGCAGCTGCAGATCACTTGGATTTTCATGCAATAAAATTTACCCGGTATTTAGCTGTTGTCATACTTTGGAAACAGTACCTAAAACTAGTGTAATTGTACCATAATGCGTTCATAATACTGTAATTCCTAGACGTGAATCGTCACCAAACCCACGCTTTTCGAGATTGTTTATAGCGAGTCGATAGTTGGCGTCAGGCATAATCTTATTCAGGGCTAAAGTGTTTGCGTTCACCTAAAATTTGATGGTAATGTAGGCTTTATTATTACTATGTTGGTTCTGGCCTGTGTTGCGGTGTCCCAGCTATAATGAAGGGTTCTTATGGCCTGTGCTACTTGTCTAGTGTTTGTGCTAACATTATACGGGTTGGCTCTTGATGGAGGCGGTTTTGTACTTTCCTATTAGAATTTCGTAGTAGATAGGTTTGCTTGTTAGTCTACGATTTATCGGATTTTCGATTTCGATGAAGTTATAACGAATTGTGAGATGTAAGTGGACGGTTCAATTGGTACGTATAAAACAAAATGATAAATACCGGTGCATTCAACAATATTTTTCGACATGTCTTTTAGTTTTATCTGTTCGTCTCTGGAATGCACTACCAATACAAATATAGCAAGAAAACCCTTACTGCTTCAGAAATATATCCGTACAATATTTTCTATCACCGTAAAACAATTTATGCTAGTAGTCTAAAACTAACTATTTAGATGTATAACTAAGATCTAAATTACTATGGTATGCATAACCCATACTTCCTAGCTATTTATATATACTTAGAATAGAGAATTATTTATTTCTAATGTTGTATCTATATGCCGCCCATTTATCTCAGCTATCGATTTTAACATTCGCTGTACTTACGAATACCTACATTTTTTATACTACTAAGGTGACAAAAGAGAACACGACGTGGTGTCACCCCCTGGTTATTAAATCCATAAAAGAAATATGTGGAATAATGTTACTTAAAAATGCAAAGAAACCGATATCGAAATTATCTGTACATTTGTATGGAAAACCTGTCAACGTAATCAATAATTCTAATAAATATTTAAATGAAGGGCATATTTTAGAAAGTTATGAATTTTAAAATAGTAAATAATTATTGACTTTCATAAGTGTTATTTTGTAGTAAATAAATAATTTTCATTTGTTCATTTTAGTTTAAAAGTAAATAATTGTTCAGGTTAGGTTTCATAATTGACTAACTTAAAAGTTTTAACACTTCAAGTGATTCTCAGAGTATTCTCAGAGTATTCTTTAGGTACTTGTTTCAAGAAAATGCTTCTAATGAATTAATCACACAAACAAGAAAATAATTGTGAAATCGTTCCATAGGTGACGGAAATATAAATAGAACCTCCTCCTTTTTCGAAGTCGGTTAAAAATGGTAAATCTTTATTAACGTATGTTTCAACTTTCCTGAAACTTGGTATGCGGGGTTCTTGATTTCTTAAAACGTATCGAAGAACGTGTGTGATGTCCAGTCTGGATTTGGTTTGTCGGGAAGTTGTACATCAGCGCTTGGCTTCAATGCAAGATACGTAGTCACAACGTAATTCGTTCTGTGTTCGCTAGATGTCGCAACAGTTCACCACAAATTAAGCTGGGGAAATTGGGAGTAGGTATATTGAAAGGGAAAATTAGACAAGAAGGGAAGGATAAGGATATTGGATATGGATTGGGGAGTTAGCTCGAAAAGGTCAGTATCGCATGTTACAGCCCTCTATCTATTTTTTCTAAAGTACCACTCTATTTTAAAAGCGTTTTTATTTTAGAAGCTTTTATGCTGTGCCTATGGTACTTCCATCATGCTATAACCGTTCGGTGGCAAGCAAAAAAATGTACCTACTCGTGTAGAACTCCGGGACACAGCTACTATGTTATATTACTAGATTTTTTAAGCCTCCCCTAAGTACAAACTGAACGAGAAAGTAAAACCGATAATAACAATTTTATGAAGGTTCGTGGATGTTAGTGGTGACATCTTAGCCTCTTTTCACATGTCGCATTTAATAATGTATATCCGTCCTTTTTCAACTTATTCTTACGTAAGTGATTACGTAGGAATTTGTGAATTTTTGGTTGAATACCATTTAATAACATCTGTACCGATGTTCAACGTGGTTGTATACAATGCGAAATTCCAGAAAAAATTGCTGATTGTCTAGTTTTGTAATATTATGTACGTATTTACGGGAATTAACGCGATCACGAAAAGGTATTACATACCTTTGAATTGCCTGACGTTTCGACCAGGTTGCACTGGCCGTGGTCACAGGCTGACTAGTTTTATGTTTTACTGGCTCCATAAGGAGATATAAGATTGTAACTGGTAACCTCTTACTATCCAGTACTTCGGTAAGGTATTCCTTGATGCCAAACACTTCGAGGCATTAGAGTATAAATTAATTGTATTTTTTTTTAAAACAAGCTTTTATACAAACTAAGTTTTATTTTATTGTAGATTTGATGTTTACAAAAGTACTCCTCAAGACGAATCGATCGAGCTCAATCTCGCTTAGTTTATCTTGTTTAGTTCAGAAGTTCCTATGGCCACCTTCCGACTCCATCATCATATCCTGGATATCATGTAGCACTCAAAGTACTCACCAAGACTAAACAAATGAGCCCAAACTCGATGGGTTTATCTTGTTTAGTTAAGAAGTTCCGCCTTGCGGCTCCATCATCAGAACATCTTCATAGTATTGTCACCGAAGATACATATAAACGCCAAGTTTGAGCCCAATCGGACATAGGGAAATGGTTCTAATTTGGGTTCCAAGATTCGTGCCGAACACACATAGAGACATCCAAACATCGCAAGTTAAATAAAAGCTCGTAAAAAGGGTCTCAAAACTATGATAACCAATGACTAAATGTTTTCATTGACCAGAAGATGATAGATTGTACCATGTAATGGCAAGGCATTCCACAGGTACGTAACTTGAAACTATTAAACATGTATCGAAAATTTTTTGGAATTCGCTGACAATCCTTAACAGTAAAAAGAGACGTTTTCTTTGCCTTATAAACACTGTGTGATTAGCCTTACCGATAATCGAGTTTATCAAGGATATATGATATTAATCCTTGTACCTTAATCCTCGGAAACTTTGGACCCTTCGCGTTCCCACACAGTTCATATCATTAATCTTCGTTGGAAATTCATAACTAAAGTCGAGTCCTCTGAGGGCCAAGATGTGTTAAAGGTGCAAATAAATTTATAATGAATTTGTCCGGTCCGGTTGTTCGTGTGTCCGTGTAGCTGGGGAGTCGGACTTGGCACCGATTTGTTACTACTATCACAGTCCTCGTGAATGGAGGTAAAATTTTACTTTTGGCAGTTTGTAAAGTGATTTGTGTGTCGTTGGGTCAGGGCTTGTGCGGTACCGGGCGGAGAAGGCGCGCTTTCCAACGCCTCATGCCGCCCTGAGTGTAGTCGGGGGTGGACGGGCGATTGGCCAGACGCAAGGAGATGGCGCCCGTGTGTACCTGGCTTAATTGAGAGGAATTACCCGAAGGTGGTGCCCGCGCCATTGCGATCAGGCAGGGTCCGGATGTCTTAACTAAAGCTGTTCATGGATTCCTAATATTTTTTAACGCAGTAGGCATACCTTGTGGTTTTAGTCGGTTCGATTTCAACACACCGTTTTATTTTAACCCCTGATGCAGAAAAAGGAGCGTGAATCAATTGAGTTCATCTCAATTATAGTAAAGAATTTATGAATAAATAAGACACAACTAGTTTCTAATAGAAGTAAAACTGATTGAAGAAGAACGAGAAGAAGAGTGTTGTTCCACAGGTGAGTGCGTTTATTGAAGTTCTAGTGATGGATAGAACTTTATGGTTCTCAACACTAGTCAATCACTGACATTGTGTGTAAACTTTAATATCGTAAATTATTTGTCGACTAATAGACATTTTTTTCGTTGTCTCGTCCATTTAATAAATCTAACCGTTTAATAGAATTTGTTAATTGAAATTTAGCTTCAATTTTCTTAGAGGCGTGTCCCTCCCAAGACGCCTTCGATCCGGAAGTACTTAGCGCAATTATAGCTATCCAGGGTCAAATAAATCTCTCCGGATTGTTTTCGTTTATCTCAAACCTTTCAGGGACACCTTAACCCTCTCCCCTTTGACCAGGGATGAATTAACTTTTTGCTGGAAATGTAAATTTTTCGCTATCATGTTTCGCTCGAGTGAGTGCTCGGTCCGTAATGGCCCGAAAATTAATTCTGTTGGTGGTGTGAACTAGTGTTTTAGCACAATTTTATTATCTGGACCAGTAAAAAAAGATAATGTTTTTTTTTTTTATTTATAATAATAATAATTTGGGATATTACAAAGCGCTATCTGGTACAAACTAAGTATAGCTTATAATAAGACATGCGTATAAATATTTGCACTGAGTGGACTCGAACCTACGACCGCTGACATTGCGAATGTACCACGCCACGTACATACGTGGCGTGGTACATGAAATCCTAATTAGGTTAAGGTTTTTTTAAAAATCTCAATGGCTTCATTATATTCCTCTGCTTACTTCAGTAAATGCTTTTGTCTCGTGTGACGTGTCTTCGATCCTGTAGATAAGCAACATCGAATGGTTCCTGGTGTAATTGCTGCGAGAAGTTGTTTTTATACCTTCTGGTAATCATCGAAGTTGAGTCGAGTCTGGAGAGAAATACTCCAAGCAGGCTGCTAACAATAACATTATTATGTGACGACCATGGGCAGCCACAACTGAGGAGAAACCAGAAGTCAGCAGATGTGCTGTTAAAACAGCCTTTCAGCAGTGAAAATTAAAATATGTATGTATAATGTTCATTGGGAATGATGATGTACCAAGGCTTTGGTAAATACAGTTTGTGGGAAATATTATTACGATGGTAAAAGTACCGTCTGACACAGAGCGATAAAATGTAACTTAGGTAAGGTTGAAATATCGTAAAATTCCACTCGTTATACTGTCATAGTGGATTAAGCACGCAATTTTTTAGAAATTTTCTTTCCAAGTAAATGCTTTTAAGGCTCTGTTTTATTTATAACATAACAGTAGATTGAACCTTCCAACTCTTAAGCATATTTAAAACAATATCATTCACGTTGATGTAACTTAGCATAAAATGTTAAATGAATGAGTTAAAAATGTATGATTTGGATATGATAAATTAATGTGATGGTCGCAGATAAAGCAGTTATTTATTGTTGCAGTAATTTACGTGTAGGTGACAAAATAAAATTGTAAATATCGTATTGATGCAAATGAGGGACGCCACCAGTTATGACAATTTAATAATGTATAAAACGATATTACTGTTTTGTGCTATAATTGCTGTCTACCCCGACTTTGTTCAGGTTTAATAATTAATTTATCTATAAAATATGATATGGGCTATGTCACATTTAATAGACAATTATTTTAACTGTTGTCCAATCACATAAAATTGTCTTATATTTGTTTATTTAATAGGTACAGGATTAGAATCATCAGAAATCATCTAAGTTGTTTATAAAATGGCTGAGAAAAAGGCTAAATCATTCGTCGGATGCTCTGAATGAAAACTTTAACATAACATCGTAGTTATGTTGGATTATCTTTAAATTACATGAACTATATGAAATATATTCGACAGCACCAAGCAGTATGTCAACATACGTACAAGTATGCACCCAAATTCTATGTAAAAAAACATAAGAGGCAAACATAGCGCCTTAGTTTTGAATTGAATAAAAATTTCCGTAGCCTTTTGATATGCACCACGCCATACTGGACGATTTACTTCTTATTAACCAATCTAATACTGTGAGTCCTCAAAGGCTCATTCTAATTCTATACGATAATAAGGGCCCATTAACCAGTATCATTTCACTCATCAATCCGCTGACTCCGCAGCGAGAGAGAACTGAACCTAACGTTTCTCCTTAACTCGACAGACTCATTTCCTTTTAATGTATTATTAGAACTTATCCGTTTTTTCATCGAGATTGTCTGTTGTCCTTAATTATTCGGCTTCCAAGTAAACATTTTAAATAACTAGTTTTTTTCCTCGACTTAATTGAAAACTCTAACTTGTTTTTCGCTTCTCTTTTCGTTGAGTCTATTTGCAAGTCTAATACGTACTGTAGTAGACTCCTGACGACTTACACAAGACAATAGTTTAATACACCGTTTTCTGTAGACATCCGAAATTGAAATACTTAATTAAAAAAGCATTTTATAAATATGATATGGTATACTATATTCCGTTTTTGTAATGCAATAAATACATAGATGACCAAAGAAACCTTTAATTTTTAGCGGTAAAACACTTTTTTAAAGAAAGTGGTTACCAAGCTTAGGGCTCGACTACTTGTAAAGGGTTACGTGGCTTATAAGTACTTGTAACATCTGTTGTGATTATGAAGTGTTGTCAGCTCTATCGGAGGCACATATAGCTGACACACTCCACATCATACCTTTTTTATTTGTAATACATGTATTGTTTGTATTCCACCAGCGCGGCGCGGCGGCACGGGCGGTTACATGATTTCTACTACAGATGTTTTTGTTCAAAACCATTTCTCAAAGGGGAAAATATAATCTTAACTAGTATAAAAAATGTGAAAGTAATTTCATTATTTTTTTATGGTATTTGGGGCAAACGAGCAGACGTGTTACACCTGATGGTAAGTGACCCCTGCAACCCAAAAGTCACAAGTGCGTTGACGGCTTTTGAGGTGGGAGTACGCTCTTTTCTTGAAGGTTTGAAGGTCGTATCGGTCCGGAAATACCGCAGGCGACAATTTGTTCCACAGATTGGTTATGCGAGGCAAAAAGATTCTGGACGCACAGTGGTGGAGTGTCAGTCTTCTAAGTGATGGGGATGAACGTTTGTTACGCTCTATCACGCCTTAATCACTAACCTGATCATCATGAAATTTTGCGTGTACGTTGTCAGGGGTACAGAAAAGGACATCATCACCTTTCATCGAGAAAAAAGACTGTTCCCGAGCGAAGCCGCGCGCAGAATGTAGTTGTAAATAAATAAACACTCCTCAACACCTAAACAATAGTTTATCGATATTTGGGTTCACCACAGTTAAAATAATTTGGGAGCCAATATTAGTGAACAATGTTAACTATGTATGACACACAATATGCAGCTTTCTGACAAATGGAATACTTGCAAATTTAACAACGACTTAACTAATTACACAACTATCTAGTTATTACGTAATGTATTGCACTGTACAAGCGAATGATATCTGTACTGTCAACAATAAAATACTTACTGTGTGTGTGTGTAATCATTTGTACTAATGTTATAATGTAGTCGGAAAAAAAATAATCTGAATTTCTATTACCTATGTACCTCAGCTACTGGCTTTAGAAACTATTCGGGTGACCCCATAGGTACAAAAAAAAACATAAAAATCGGTCCAGCCGTTAAGGAGTGGAAGAATTACGCACACAAAGATCTTCAGCAAATATTCTGTTTAATTTTGTTATTTGTATTTTTTAATGATAATAACTTTATATTCCAATACTATATACTTAATTGTCTTTAAAACTTAGCTAGATTTAATTACACGGAAAAGACAGGAACTAGTGTCCGTTGCCAAACTAGGTGCAACACCTGTATTTCGGTGTCGGCGCCACTCCTCAAAAAATATTGCCCTGTACTAGCTATTTAAACAGCCAATGAAAAAACCAGACAACATCACATAACATGTCAGTGTAAAAATGTGTGTACTGCACATGTATATGAGTATGTGAGGAAAAACGCTTAATTATGAATACATCTAAATGTACATACGTGAACAGTAATTGTTCATTTTCGTAATATCCCATAGTCTGTAGCCACTTAACAATTGCCTTATTACGTTGGATGTTATCGAGTGGGTATATTTGGATGATGTTATTCGCTTAATTATTTTTTTAAGTATATATTGTTGTCGCCACATCAAAAACTCTTATTTATGTTATTAAAAATAGGGACAAACTATAATAGATGATAACACAGTTCACTATTTAATAAAAATAAGTGAATAGATATTATTTTGACTATTTATACCGGTAACGCAATACTATTGGTCGATTGATAAATATTAACAAATAGTGAGATTATAAAAGGGTAGGAATATGTTTAGAACGATTGACTTGAGTGCGAACAGAGGTACGAACAACTTGGCAGTTACTGTTAGTTAGTGATTTTCATAGTTTATATCAGTGGTTTCGGGACTGTATCTCACAATATTGTATTGACATATGGCGTAGCATGATTTTTGGCCCTTTACCTGATTGTATATGATGTAAACATTCAGGAGTTATCGCGTCAAAAACCAACTACTCAGTGTGTGTGCAGCAGCGCGTCGACTCGCAATGGGCATAGCTATCGGTGCGCGACGCCTCTCGCTGGAGACCGTGGTTCCATTTATAGTCTAAAGTGAACCTGATGAATGAAGAAGATTGTAGTTGGTGCAATATATAAATATGGGTCATCATCTCACGTTAACAGCACTTTACCGTTAACGAACCAAGCCAAAAACCGGTAAACCAATATGCTAAAATATAACTATGTCAATGAATAATTATGACGCAATATTTTACGTGTATTTTACGCTAAAATGCTTTTCCATTTTCCAAGGATAACATGATTATGCGAAAGAACGCTTTAGAATATCTCACGTCATTTATCTTTTTTTTTATTTATTCTGAGAATTTGAATAAAATATAGAATTTTGGTACTAGTCGTTTTGTGAAAGCTTGCATTCATCAAGCAACATTATATGGCTAGGCTAGGCTATATGGTATTACGAAGCGGATTTCTACTCGGATTCAAGCGAGTAGTTCAACCTTGCTAATGGCTAAACTACCTTGCATATTATGGAGAAGCAGTTTCATTATGCAGGTTATTGAGAAAATAATATATTTAGAATCAAAGAAAATTCTAAATATATTATTTTACTGTTACTGTAGCATATCGTCTCCAGATCTATATGAAGATTTAAGAGTGAATTTTAATTGATAACATTTATTTTCAACCCATACACACACCCCTTTCCCAAGTAAATCGTCTTTTTTTTATAACTGGACACATTTCACACACGGCTGTCTAATTCCAAGTTAGGCAGAGCCTGTTCTATGGTAACCACACTGCTGATAAACATACTTATATATTTCTAAATACATACATATTATAGATATATTACACCCAGACACAGAACAAATAATCGTGCTCATCACACAAATATTTGTCCTGCGTGGGAATCGAACCCACGACCTCTGGCTCAGCAGTCAGGATCACTAACCACTAGACCAACAGGCCAGTCAAGTCAGTCAGTCAGTTTTGAAACCAAGTGAATATAAACATACAAGTGCTACAATTTTAGAAGGTTCTTTATTACTGATAAGAATGTTTTATTTAGCTGTTAAACAAAATACCTTATAAGCAAAAACGTTTCCAATATAATTAGAGGCACATATATTGAGGTGTACCGGAAGCGGGTCGGAAGTTTCATTTCCGGCTGTAAACACCACTCCTCTACAGTATTGACTGGCTCAATTACACACTGAATAGCTGGAGAAAGGCTGCCGATGTCGAATGTATTGGACAGACAAATATACATCTAGCACGTAAGGGCACGGGTGAGAAAATTAAGATAAGGAAATAATATTGATTGCACGGATGGCGTAATAGTTATGATTACCGCCGATTAGGAAGGCTATTGATACTACGCCGCGCCGATTATTAGGGGGTTGAGTTGAAAAAAAATTATGTGATCCACAAATTGTTGTCTGTGTTCTTTGTGTCCGTAGTCTGAAACATTGTAAAGTCCATCGCGGATCACAATGTCACACAGGATTTTTTGCTAGTGTGGAAGTTGTCTTTTAAAATAATACAAAAACTTGAGCATACAGCACGAGTTGAACTAAAATGTTCAGTATCAACTGAGAAGGGAAAACCATCAACTAAGTCTTGGTATACTAAAGGCTTTTCTCGAGGAATACCTTAATTGATTGAGAACATGTACGTTCACGCGAGCGAAGACGCGGGCTGAAGCTAGTAGTGTGCATTTCCACCATGTCATTTCTAATTCAATTAGTTCCTACATGTTCAATATAACTAAGGATTCATTATTATTATGACCTTTAAGAATAAGGAAATAAATTAAAAGTAAGCTGTCTGACGCTTCAGTACTCCTTGAAGCTTTCCAAAAAGAGTGCTTATATCGGTGAGTGGGCTCTATAAATAACCTCCTTGCGTCAGCTTCAGGGAGTGACGTGACAGGGGTCATAGCCAATATTAAAGACAACTTCATAGATTTCGTTTTATATTACTTTTTTGGGATAACTTCCTCGTTATGATTTATCTTAATAATTGAATAGTACGTTTAGTAATATAATTATTACATATGTAAGTAAGTATGTTTTACTCTGGTTCAGGACCTGATACTTCAGAATCTTCACATACTGCAAACAGAATCTTCACATTTTCAAATAATCTAAACTCTAGCTTCAACAAAAAATATAAAGGCCATCTGCTTTCAGTATATAGCGACTTAGATAGCGACATATAAGACTCATCATTTCTTAAAAGCATTGTTGTTTTGATTTAATAGAAAAGGATCAATAGTTATCATCGACGGTTTCAATGAAAAATGGTCTGACAATGATTTCATTTCGATTTGTTTTTATTTGAGATTTGAAATAATGAAATATTGAAATCTCATGAAACATTTGAGGAATACAAGTAACTGCTTGTTAATATTGATGTTTATTTTCCAGAACTTCAATGTATCGATGTACCTCACGTTTATAACGAAGTGTGCTTCCCTAATAAATGTTATTGTTTGTCAAAGAATCTTTAGCACGCTATCCCACGACAAAAAATAAATTCTTGCTTTGTGGGAAAGCCATGTTTCGGCACGTATGGGCCGGCTCAACCGGAGTGATACCACTGTTTTCTGTGAGGGCAGAAAACCGGCAGTCAAGCAATGATTGCATTGCTTTTCGCCATGTGAGTGAGATTACCGCCCTAACCCTTCCCTCTCCCCCTCATCTCCCCTGCCCCTACTCCCACCTTAAAGGCCGGCAACGCAATTGTGACTTTTGAGTTGCATGTGCCCATGGGCGGCAATAGTCATTTTCCATCAGGTGACCTCTGGCCCCTATACCATAAAAAAAATACAAATAAACACTTATTTGTGGCTTCGATAATAATCACTAAGCAGTAGAAAAATCTTAAGTATGTATGTAAATTACATAGTCATGTTTACACCACTTATATTCAATTTTAAACTAAAACCTAAAACCGTTCTCCACATACTTAACTTATCTATTTTTGGTCTGTTTGTGTGACAGCCTTCGCTGACCTTCACGGCGAAACGTCGAGAGGCAGACAACTCTCGCGATTCTGCGCTATTTCTGCCAACTTCATAATTGGGTCAGGGGTAAGCGGGTTAAAATAAAAGGATAAATAGTACATTCATATATACACCCACGCCTGTATCCCCGAAGGGGTAGACAGAAGTATTAAACACCCACATTTCCCACACACGTAAAAGGGGTCAAGCCTGTTGCTGCGAATCGGGCACTTTGGAAATTAACGATGGGAAAATTGAGGGTAGGTACATATATTGAATGGGAAATTTAGGCAAGCAGGAAACGTAATGGAAGGAGAATGATATTGCTCATAGGGATGGATTGGAGAGCGTAAGTAATACTCAATGTCAGGTCGCATACCTGTATAATTCGAACTGGTTGTTGCCGGGCAGTCCGAGCCCTCTAAATACTCAACGGAATATCGCCACCCGGCAAAAAAAGTGCCATAATAGAAAAACAGCTATTTCGACTTTTATACTGGTGAATTTAACAAAACAGCTAATAATGATGTTTTTACAGCTGACCAAATGTAACATTTGCTATTCATTCAAAATGGCTATAAAAATGTCTGACACTTTTTTTGCCGGGCATAAATTTGGTATTTCATTAGTGTGGAAACTAGGATTAGGGATCAGTCATTTTGAAGTGGATGATAAAAAATGTTTGAGTCCAGAGACTAGAACAAGAAAGAAGAGTTGTTTAAAATTATTTATCACAGTCGGATCCTCCACGGATCGTTGTTGTAAAGCTACTTGGGTAAAATGGCGAGGTCAAGTTTGACAGTATCTTCCATCTTTGGGACGAATCAAGTATCTCAGGTTTTTATCTTCAGGTAAATCCTTATGGCAGCCCCGTGCTAGAGTGTCCAAACTTTAGAGAAGTTTTATTTCGACCGAGTAGGGTCGATATAAAGTTATGACTTGCAAGTTGACAAACTTACACTGTGTAAGTGGTTATTGTGTTGACTGAATGTCATACTATTGACAGAGAGCTGTTACCCTTGTTTTAAAACTTTCATAAGTTGTGTACGAATATATGTAGGAGTATAAGAAATAAGTTCAGATCACATTTGTGTGGGTGCCGTGATCGAGCGTGCTATTTCATGCATGAATACGAACATTACAATAACAGTCTATTAGTCGCGAATAATTGCAGTTTTTTTAAATATTTTTATAATTTAGAGAAATTATAAATACTATTAACTAGAATAAAAATAGCCTAAAATATGATTTGTGTAACGATTGTTTCTTTGTATTGAAAATATATATAAACAGAGGTTTATCAAAAAAAAGTTTGTGAGTAATCTAAAACCAAATTAATAATACCTAGTCGATAGATAGAAATTCCTTTCGTAACACCACAGTTGGACAAATATTAAACCCAGTTAGTAACAGATTATCGCTAAAGACAGCCTTTGTATGGAAACAACAGAGGAAAGTAATCGGTAGCTGGTGGCGTACCAAAAATATTCAGAACAATGAAATAATAAATATAGTATCTAGGTAAAGCGAATTGAGAGAAGCCCAATTTTGATCAATCCTGGGTTTTCCACAACGTTATGAAACCAATTAAATATTTTTAATGCCAATTGAATTGGTTTCCAGTAAGGATATTCTGTGAGTGGCTCCATTCTACTCACAAGTGGGGTCGCAAGTACTTCTGGCAACTGGATTGGTGGCGCACGGGTTAAATCACTGGTGCTGCGGGTCTTAAAAGGCTTTTAATATTACAAACCATTTTACTCATTACATTTATCTAATTCTTTAAGCATTTGTTGCTTTAATACAACCTCGTCAGTACGAGAATTTAATAATTAATTTAGTTAATTTATACTGTTATTCGCTTTAGTATCGTTTTCTCTCGACGACGTATTTTGCTGATGCCAATGCTGATGTATAGGTAATTAATTCAATAAGTCATCAGTGTAAAACAAAAGTGTTTTTTTCACATTAATTAGGAGCCATCCAAGTCAGAGGTAAACGACAATGGGCCAGCAGAAATAGAACATAACAATAATGTTATTGGTTACCACGATTTACGGCCTAGTTCAATTTCTTTCTCTGTTGAACAAGATGAAATCAAATCACTTGTACTTTGCGTGTCATGTACCTATCGAAATACATCGGTAGATCATTTCTGTATGTGACCTATTGGTGAGATTGACAGTCGTAAATATTTAACAAGCTGTCGCAATCGGCAGTAAGGTTTATCCTCGAGGGATGTTGGCCTAACAGAACATGTCATTAAAATTAATAATGTTAGTAAACAAACGCATTACTTGGAATAAAGGACATATATATATAATAATAATATATATATATATATATATAATAATAAAATATATTAGGCACATGGTAATTGCATTGTGGTACACAGGTAGTTATTGAATGTCTTTGTCATTAAGATGATCTTTTACATCATAGTAACAATTGTTTATTAAAATTGCGTGAAAAACTATGAAAGTATTTAGTTGGATAAGGATTAATGTAATGATGAGAATGTCATCTTCTTATTCTACGAGTTTTGAGTGAATAATTTAAACAAAAAGTCACTATTGTGACTTAACTATAATAGGTAGACATCTAGCCTCGCAAACTATTTTGTGGGTTATGT
This sequence comes from Callimorpha dominula, assembly GCA_949752705.1. NCBI lineage: Eukaryota > Metazoa > Arthropoda > Insecta > Lepidoptera > Erebidae > Callimorpha > Callimorpha dominula. The sequence continues at coordinate 997,536 of OX456992.1, read as the reverse complement.
TGAGTAGGTTCTATAAACTAACCAAATTTCTAAGATTTTTTAGCGTTCCGTACCTCGAAAGCAAAAAACGGAACCCTTATAGGATCACTTTGTTGTCCGTCCGTCCGAAGGTCTATCTGTCTGTCAAGACCCTTTTTCTCAGGAACGCGTGGAGGTATCAAGCTAAAATTTATACTAAATACTTAGGTCTACTGTCCCTTGGAGCTGTGAAAAATTCAAACTTCTAAGCCAACACAATCAAAAGATACAGCCGTTTATGCCGCAAATTTCCGCAAATTTTCGACACTCGCAGGGGAATCAAAACCTACAGGGTACTTCCCGTGAACTCAGAATCTTGAAATTTGGTACGAAGCAACGTCTTATAGCACAGATAAAGGAAAATTGCGAAAACCGTAAATTTTTAGTTACATCATATAATAAAAATATTTTACGGAACCCTCGGTGCGCGAGTCCGACTCGCACTTGGCCGGTTTTTTTTTAATTAAGGCAAATGGATGCTCTAATATAGATTTAACATGTTATTTTAAGACTTTTACTTCTTTTATTTTTTCGTGTAAACTAATCATAAGAATTGAAGATCTGTATGTTTTTTTCAAAATCGAACATTCGTGAAACCATAGCGTGTCCAGAGGCGACTAAGGACGCTCTGTGTAGTACCAGCAGCGACAGCCACAGTACGTTGCTTGGAACCAGCTTGCAACATTCCGACAGCTCTTATCATCTCTTCTCGTGTCAAACGATGTCGTCGCTTCATATCGATGCAAATTTTTTTTCAGTTCGGATGCAGAAATTGTAATGGTTTTGTAAAAACGCTATTACACACTTTTATAGGCATCCTGATTGACAGTCGATTTTATATTTTTAATCAAAATTTAACGAAAATTCTTTATTCAAATAGTGAAATTTACTAAAAAGAATCAATAACGATCCAAAATGTTAAAATAATGATCCTCATTTGTGGCGATACAGAGAGAGACAGGGCATTTATCGAAAACTTTATTAATGGTCTAAATAATTTACGTAACACTTCCGTCTTCGTACAAACTTTTTTTAATCAATATTTTATGAATAATTAAATTGAACTTTGTATATAACAACCAAGTCTCCTTAAACTTTGTTATAGATTACACGTTTAGAATATCAAAAATAACTGCAAGAAAGACATTTCTAAATATTCGAGCCAGAATCAAATTGCGAAACTGAAATTGTTATGCATGGCGCAGTTTCCACCAATACAGCCAAGTTTCGCTCGTCTGTCGCCGCCTTTAAAAGCGCCAGTACATCATTTCCGCGTCCCATTTATCTCGGATGCATCTCTGCCAAAATTCATTATTTTAAATATTCTAGCTCTTCGTCGCACGAATAATATTTATGGCAAAGTGAATGTAGATTTTACTAAAACGTAAGCTTAAGAAACACGCGATGGGCGAGTTCTTATCGAATCAACTTCAGTTCTACGCGCTATCAATCTAATTTAAAAGAGTAACGATTTCAGCGGTGTACTTGTGTCGGATAAATCACTTTGAAACGTGAAACAATAAAGCGTGTTATATCAGACGATCGTTCGGCGCCCTTTGCGCTGTCCGCGCGCGCTGATGAGCGTGCGATAACCACTGCCCGAGTGCCCGGCCAGGATGTGGGCGTGTCGCACCGGGGCCCACGTTCACCGAGGGCGGGCCACGTAACTTTCTTGTTATCTCCGTTTCTACAAGTTTTCTTTTCAGCTGAAAAGGTTACTTTGTGGACTCGCGAGGCAGACATTTTTAATTAGATCACGTACCGCCTTTCGATGTTTTGTTAGCTTTGTACTGAGACGCTTCGGCCTTAGGTAATACTATAGTATGATTAACCTTGAAAGCGAGGCTTAAGTACGGGCTGTATTGTGTAAACTGTTTACGTTGTGTGCGGAGGAATTTGGTCGGACTTCAAGAGGTGATCTAGAATGCCTGACTTACCGATCGAGGCAACGCTGTGAGAAACAAGGTACACGGGTGCATATTTGGCAATATTCCTGCATAACTCGCTAAATCAGTACCTCAGAGAAGCACTATTGGATTATGCGGGAAGCGACGTATTTCTGTGCGATCATTACGTTAAAAGGGTTGAGGTAAGATTTCTTAGAAATATTCATTGCATTGCGAGGGTCAAATAAATAACATTGCCAATTGTCTTGATTTGTGATGTATGTATATATGTATACCTATGCTTTGTCTTGCAACCACAGTAGAAATTTCCCACAAATAAATTGATGAAGGCTGCCCCCTTTACAATAAAGACTTATATATGTAATAACTATGATGGAGGGGGTTTCTGTTGCATTTGATATACTGAATGTATTTTATTTAGTAAATTAGTTCTCACGTGTCCATTCAGTACTCGGGCCGTATCTTCAACATTTTTTTGTGGTTTTTGTTTAATGAGGGCAAATGAATGCCCCGATGTATAGAATGAGCAGTAAAAACTTTAATATTTAACAGGATTCAATTTAATTCATTTTTGTATAACTGCTGCACCATTTTACTTTCTGCAACCTATTTGTCATAATCAGGAAAATTGTAATTAAATGCAATTGAAAAAGACAGTCTCAGTGGCTATACACTTATTGTAACTACGCAACGGTATTAATAAAAGAAACTGTCAGTCGTAGGACTGCACGTCAGAAGTGAAAACGTAACTGACACATCTGTCATCTGAGCGTGACGGTCACGCGAGTTCAGTGCTTTTTCCCATAGCAAAAGTGCCCAACGTGCCTAAAGAACTATATAACTTAACACCTTGGGATTGGATCTCTTTTTACTAATACCAGGATTGTTTAAAGGTAATTCCGGGATCCCGGGATAATCTCGGGATTGTAATCAGGTTATAACGAGTTAGATTTCTACAAAGTGTGACAGAAACCACCAGATCACACTGGTCATATTTTAAGAACGTTATATATAAGTAGCCAAAAAATAGTTTAAATAACCTGAAAAAAATAAGCTTACTTTACTAGTGTAAAGGACATATGTAAATGTAAATAGTTTGACTTTTTGCTTGACAATTCGTCAAGATCCTCGATAATAAATGCCTATACTTTAATTAATAACATCCTTAAATCTTACAAAATATTAGTTTTAATGGTCAATTTTCAAGTTCAATTTGTCTATGGTATAAATCACTAATTTACCTACAATTGTTTGAAAGAAAGAAAGAAAGAATGAAATTCTGTAACAAGTTTTATACGAAAAACAGGTTGTTTTTCCTTTTATTTGTAGTTTACACTTTAATGAAGATGAACTTGAATCTCTTAAAAGATAAAGTAAAGCGAGCAATGTCTCTCTTCTCTTCTTTTAAATAACTGATCTGAGAACATTGATGATTTATCTGCATCGCTAAAGCGAGTCATGTTTGCGAGCGAGTCCCGGGGTCCCGGGATTGAATCCACCATAATGCAATACACAAATATTATGAAAGAAACAAACCACTATCGAAAAAGCCTAAAAATTTTTTTTACCTTATTTATATTACAGAATCGAGCCTCACCTACTATTAATAAGTAAATAATAACATTATATAAATCAATATACGATGAGAGTTTAACAGTATTTAAAACAAGCAGTGTATTTTAAAATTCCGAAACGTTCTCTTTAAAAATCATCCGTGATGGAGCCAGCCACCAACGGTATCGAATTCGTTCATTTACTAGCAAATTATGAGTGAGTCTAACAACGTCTAGAACTTAACGAGCAATGGAAATGGTTTACTTTTAAAGAACATCGCTTCGGGAAGTATAGCAGCTCATGGTAGCGTTCAGGTTGGTTCTAATTATAACTTTACAAAAGAACTCGGCAACGATTGCTGATGGCTGTTGAAGTGCAGACTTTGCTAGAACATATGGGTATATAAATTAAATTTAATTAAATGTTCACAACTCGTTGCCTCACTTTGTCAGAAAGGTATTCAATACCAGGTATTTATATTGATATTTTGAGTTAATTTGTGTTGCATTAATATAATAAATATGAAACGTCGATTGCGTATTGGCAAAGGCATCGAACTTGAAAAGGGTTCAAACTTTAATTAGTGTACTATGAATGTGAACTCATTATATTACTTTTTTTACTTTTGATAAAGAAGTTTTCAGTGTAAGGATGTGGTTATGAGTGGGAAGAGTGTGCCTCGAAAGAAGTATACTAGATAAGGGTCAAGTAATAATCGATTTAAAACTCAATTGAAAGTAGTCTTTTCAATTAAGTTTGAAATCGATTATTTTTCACTTTTCGGTGCCCTTTGTTAGTGGTTTTTGAAGTCGGTTTAACTTTTTTTAGTGTTTATTTTTTCATTTTTAGTGTAATGAACGTACGTACTGAGTAGATACGGCATTTAGAACATTACCTTCTGTAATATAAATTACCGAACTGCAGTTCGTTAGATTATATTCACTTAAGTTTAATAAGCCCGATACTTTATTTAGATAAGGCGGTAAGATTTTTAGTGTGTCTAGCAACTTGCTGCAGTTTATTGAACAAGTTATAAAAAAGGCACACGATATTCATCACTTTAAGAAATTTTGAAATCGGTCCATAGATGAAGGAAATATTGGTGAACATACATAAAAAAATACATACAGCCGAACATGGAACCTTCTCCTTTTTTTGAATCGGTTAAAAACTACCCGTGACCGATAAACGTGTATGTAAGGTCTGATGAATGTATAAAACCCGGAGGCCCTAACTCTTCCCTCTCCCCTATTCCCGTCCTGCCCCTCTCCCCCCTCTCCTCCCCTCTAATCCCCCTCTCCCGTCTTACCGCTCTTCCCCACTCCCCCCCTACTCCCACCTTAAAGGGCGGCAACGCAGTTGTGACTCTCGAGTTACAGGTGCCCATGGGCGGCGGTATTCATTTACCATCAGGTGACCCGTCTGCTCGTTTGCCCCCTATACCATAAAAAAAAAACAAAAAAAACCCAATGCTGCCGGTATCACGGTAAATGGCGCTCTATCGTCTTTGCCTACCCCGGACTGGAGGCTTTACTACATACATACAAGTTCCCAGTAGAAGCACAAAGTCTGCAAAGGTGATCGGTTGACTATGCCGTCTAAGGTGGATATCAAAGTGTACCAAAATAAGGCCGACATACACTTCTGACTGTCTCTTTAACATGAATATATAAATAAAACAAATATACTTAGTCATCAGTCTCAGGATACGTCTGAAGCCTAGACGTTTAGGTAGCACAGCTGTCACTGCTCCTTTACAGACCCTATCTCGAATATGGTGCTCTGGTGACTCATCTGAAGCCCAAATGTATTTTTTAACTATCTTTTGATGTAGAGTGAAGCTAAGCTTTGCCAAACTCTTCGATTAGAGTAGAAATATTTTGAGGCCCAACTCCGCGCTCTGAGCACTACTACTGATGTTCTACTGAACTTTAATTACAAAGTTATTATTTATCTATACTTAGCCATCACTTCGGCGTTAAACAATTTACGCGATACGACTCGTTAGGGACACCGCAAACTTGTACGCACCTCACGTCGGCTGCAGCATGTGTTTTAATTACTTCGCCCTACTAAAATCATAACGTCGTTTATGACTTCCCGGATTTGCCCACTTGTGGGATTAGCGTGCGGTGAGCATAGTAATACGTGATTTAATCATGCCGTCTAAGATGGAGGTCGGAAATTTATTGTTCTACGTAAGTAGTTTGCACATGCTCGTAGGCTCTTACATTCATAAAATGTTATTGTTTAATTTTAAGACGCTATTTTACTTAAACTTAAAAGGCTGAAATCATTTTTAACCAGATTTATATTCCAGGTAAAAATAGAGTTTTTTTTTTTCAGATTTGCAGAATCTTTCTCTGAGAATGAGAGATAATTAGACAAAATTTCGAGAATATTATTGAGAACTTTCAGGTACAGAAGGTTTCTCACGATGCTTCACGTCACCCTCATGGACTGCAATGCTGCTGAAGCACCTCAGGTAGTGGATTAAGCCAACTAGGCATTAGTTGCTCTTGCTGGTGTGCTTGATGATAAACGGTTTCTTGTGTAGTAATCAATGAGTAGTGGGATACAGTCAACGAAAAGTGATAGTCGTCGTGTTCACTGGCACACAGCGTCAATGTTCTTATTTCTCCCAAAATTTCTACCAATAACATGAATCCTACCTTAGTATTTTTATTAACCCCTCTAGCTAAGATTAAATGCTTGTTAGTTAGGAATGGGTACACGTCAGTGGGGCACTGGGTGGGGTTCGAACCTGCAACCATTTGTTTTAAAGTCCGACGCCTTAGTTTACTGCCGCTTAATATGTCATTACCTATTTCTATCTTAAAAAGAATACGTCATAACAAATGTCATTTTGGTTAGGCATACATATTATGATTAAATAAAATTATGAAATAAAATAAATAATTACCTAATAATATTTCTCGAATTATATATATTTTGATAAAACATGTTTTACAAAATTTATTACTTAGTTTATTCTGTTTATTTATCTAAGTTTCGTTCGTTTAAGATTGACATTCAACCATAAACCATAAACTTAGTATACTTTACACTAGTATTCTAAGTTTATGGCATAAACAGAAACACGTCGATTAACTCTTTCTTTAACAAAACAATGACCCACCCCGGCTTACAACGCCACGGGTACAAATTATACGCCTAAACCTTCCTCATGAATCACTCTGTCTATTAGTGAAAACCGCATGAAAATATGTTCAGTAGTTTTTCCGTTTATCGTAAACAGACAGACAGACAGACGCGGCGGGGGACTTCGTTTTTATTCTCAATTGAACCGTATATATATATATATATATATTTTTTTTATGTATGTTCAGCCCTCACTCCGTTATATAATATGTAGTGATAGTGTTCGTTATATGTAGTAGTAGTAGTAAATATGTAGTTCTATTTGAGAGGGTGGCACCATATTCTTTAGTAGATCGGACTGTGCTGGTAGTAGACAGAGTTGTATTGCGATTGTTGTGTTGTTAAGTGTGCTTTGGTCTAAGCATGAAGTAGTAACCTATTTGGTGAACTTTATAATTTAATTATTCTTAGTCTAGGAATATAAAAATATTGAGTAATTAATATAGATATATTTTTCGAAATTGTCATTAAAAACGTCATCCATATCCATGCTATTAATAGAAGTCATAATTTTTCAGGAAAAGATTATAAATGTAGTGCATTCAAGAGAGCTTGGAAATGAGGTCGGTCTCGTTCAACTTTTTGATCCAGCCAGTTCCGGACACCGGATGACCGGATTTAAGATTCTCTTGTGAATGCACTAGTAGCGTGCTACGTGTTTTATCGATATTAATAGGAATACACACTGAAATTTCCAGTGTTTATTCAAGTTCAAATTTAAATTAATAGTATTTGTAATATAATTTATTTTGCATGTTCGAGGACAGACAGACCTAGACATTTTATATTTAATCTGATCTGTCTTTCTGAAAATCATGATAGATACGAGGCAGTTACAGTTGTCAGATAGACCAGTTGGTTTAAATTATATAAAATAATAATTTATGAACACACGTTAAAGTAGGCAGTCAAAAGGATGGTTTTCTTTTAGTCTTGTGATATGTGAATTGTTTCTAATGGCGGATAATTGTATGCCCTAATGTACGAACTCATAGTTATAGCACAGATTACTAAGTAGTTACTACGTAAGTTATAGTGTGGGAACAGCAGATTGGCTATCGAGTAATACCCAAATAACACAAGAACGGTTAAATGGCAGCATAGCGTATTGTGTTTACAGTGAATAAGGTTATCAGACGTTAAGCAGAGGGTTATTGGTGATAGGCAAGTGATACTTTCAAGTAAGTTTTTGGCAGTGTTGTTTATGAGTGGTTCCTGTGTTTTTTTGCCAACTCTTTTGTTTGAAAAAGTGCTTTTGTAATTTTCGCGCTTTTGGCATACAATGGTTAACTTTCATTATTGCAATTAACTCTAAACTTTCTACATATTTACGAGTAGTGGAATAGTGATCGATACAATTATTGGTATTGGTTTTGGTAGACTCAAAAACATCCATTAAGCGTTCAGCTAAGGTAGTTGAACCAGCCTGGCTATTTCCAGAAGCACAGAAGCCTGCTGGGACGTTCACAGGCTTCTAGGAGTGACTTCACATTCACGAAGATTCTTGCCTGTTGTGTGGCCACACCTTCGCACTCCAGGATAACGTGGGTGGCCGTTGCCCCCGCGTTCAAACATCTTTTGTATAAAGCACTGTCTGTTGCATTGAATAGGTGCTGGGTAAGGGCCAGGTGACCCGTAATGGTTCCTACAACTATCCTAATGTCGAGTCGGTTAGGACTGAGCAGTCTGCAAGTTAAACGTGGTGCGACTTCCGTCAGCACCAGTTTACACTGCCTGCAGGTATGTCGGCCCAGCGATCATTGTGCGCTTTGCGAGTCCGTTGCCTTACCCAAGAGCGAAGTTGCTGGGTAGTGGCAGCAGTAATAATATTATTAAAGAAACACAGGACCATTGTGGAATCGACTCCATGTCTTGCCAGAGCTTAGGCTTATGCTAGTGAAGTTAGTTTTATAAAAATCAATACAATATCGGAGCGGACCAGATTAATGCGTTCTGTTAAAAGTCTGGCTATTCTTTGTGTTCTGGCCGGACTTATTATTTTTTTAGAGTTACTACTAGTACTCAAACTAAAAGTAGTAATAGTAAAAACTTATTCCATAAGAAAAGTAATTCACACACGATATGTAATGTAAACATATTATGATGAAAGTACATAAATAAGTCTTTTAGAAGTCAAACTCTGCGATGAGCGGTATATTTTACAAACACTTGTCAGACAAAGAGAAATTTCAAATTAATGCAAGTTGTAAATTCGTATAGTAAAGTTTCCTTTTGGACTTTCTCGTTTTGGACCCTTGAGTGACAGACACACAGACGTGTGACAAAGGCTTTGTAGCATTCTGTGTAGTGTATTCGCTACATGTTCATTATGTACAATGCACATATTATATTTATATCATTTCAGTTTTGTTATTTACAATTTTAGTACTTTTTGTATCGAATGAGTGCAAAATAGATCACTGGAAGTTTCAGTGGAACAATTTAGTAACTTTGCGCCGACACGTCACAGTTACAGCGCCACCGTTACGGTGTGACATTGCCTCGTAATTCGTACCGCGCGTAGTTCCGTGCCGCGCGATTTCGTACAATTTGACACGCACTCTGATTCCAGTAAAAGGATTTTTGTCGTGCTGTATTTTGGACTGGTTCGCTGTTAGACTTTAATCAAAGTCAAAAAGCTAGTGCTAGTAGATAGTCTATAAGCTATTTTGTCAGATTTAATCTCAACCTAACCCGAACAGAAAATTAGTTGCGTTGTAATACCTATATATGTGTTGATTTTAAGGACACAAAAACAGATGTTTGGGTAGTTGAAATATATAAATACACATTTAGCCCAATTGGAAGAAAGTACACAGCAGATTGAAAGATGCCTCTCGACTAAACCAAATAATGACTGTCACACATATCTGCATAAAGTAAAGTTAATAGATGTAACGCGACACGTGGTGAGCTAAAAGGCATATGCCCACTTGGTAAAGAGGTTTTGGCCTAATGGCGCCCATGAATGAAATAAATTGTAGGCATTAGGGTTGAAATCATAGATATAGGAACCGCTAATAATTTTTATTTAGAATTAGGACATACTCGTAATTAAAAAAAAAAAAACTAACTATTTGTTATATGAGTGTATTATTATACAATTTAAATTAAATTTAAAGTTATATTACAATTATAGTTTCGAACACTTTTTTTTACTTGGTGATGAACGAAGGGACCCTTTCTTTACGGGCTATTTTCTTTGAATTCTATTTCGAGGGAAAATTGATAAAGTGGTCTAATGATAGAAAATCAAATGAAATATATCACCTATATAGGCTTAGACATGCTAAGCAATAGCTCTAACCCCAAGTCAGCTGTAATAAATGAACGTTTTCAGTCAAAATTGACTACTGCAATATATTTTTCATATAAATAAATCAATTCTCAAACAGTCGCCAGTATTGGGACTTGAAATAACACAGTATTTTGAGTAACTATTTTAAAATGTATTAAATTGAAAGCTTTTGTTCATTTTGAGTGATGGGTCGATTGGATAGAGTGCAGATCTTCGTGCAGATGGATTATTTGTGTAAGTCGTTTATCGACTTAATATTATTGTCAATCAAAGGGCCTCATACTCTTTATTGGAGGACAATTCATCTTTATAAAAAGATTTTCTTCAGAATTAAAATCTGTTTTCTTAGAATTTTTTGTGTAATTCGAAACTGTTGGGAATATAAGTGTTTATTTCGTCAATGTTACACACATATAATGTTCAAGTTGAACTCGCTGACCACCCTACTCAAAACAAAGGAACTTTTACGGATATCCATGAATTGACAAAACGTCGCCTACGTGCTTATTCGTCCTAACGACCAATTTACCGAAAAATGTTTTTTATTTTAGTATTATTAACACTTAAATTTCAATTCTACTAATCTATAGCCACTATTTTCTTTAAAAATACGCAAAGTTATGTCTCTATTTTATTTCACCTGCACTCGCGGTAGCGTAAAAAACATTGGTGCTTATTTGTTTTATGTCCATTGTTTTTTGTATGTCTTACACTGTAAAGAATTTGAGTGCTTCAGTGTTCAATCTCCAGTCGGCCTTATCAGTGCCTCTGATCTGATCTATCAATTTCTTTGATTTGAAATGATTATTGGTAAATATACAGGGTTTATTTCGTTAGTATGTCAAATAAGAAATACTTGTTAAATGTTAGGTTTTAGGTAAAAGCATTGTTTTAAAATAAATTTTAGTTTTATCCAAAACGTATTATAAAACCAAACAGCCGGAATCCTACCAAAAATTGAACAGTAATTTTTTGATACAGGCTGTTGTGATTGTAATAGAGCTGACTGAGCATATGCCAGTCGAAGAAGAAGTGTACATGGGGGCACTTATAAGGAAGGCAAAAAGGTTTAAAAGCAAAAAAGAAAATCTACATTGAACCCGCAAACGAAAAAACTCCAAGAGGTAGTTATAAAGTACAGAAGAAAGAACGGTCAAGCAAATGCATTGAAAATTAAAAAAGAAGTACGAACTTTGCGCAATGTAGGACCATTAGAGTCATGCAGACCCCTGTTTAAGAACAAAAACATACTAACCCTTGTTGGTACTGGTGTACTAGTAGGCTTGTACATATTTGAAATCTATGTGTTCACGTAAAAAAGTTTTCAAATGAATGCATCTGTCATCATCATCATTTCAGCCGGTTGACGTCCGCTGTTCATCCATTCATCAGTGCTGGTGATAAGTCGACTATAGGAAAAAGAGACCGCACTAGATTGTTAATGCCTGCCTGTAAGTCATCACTATTTCAGAAAAATTGTTATGTAATGTGTATAAAAATCTAATAGCTTTAAACGAGCAATTCTTGTATATATGTATACACCTATCTATAATCGTAATCTCGGAAACGGCTCCAACGATTTTCATGAAATTTAGTGTGCGGTTTCGGGGGCGATATATCGATCTAGCTAGTGCTCAAATCGATTCGCGAACTGCCATTATTAAAGATGAGAAAGGAATTAAGAAAATTGTTAATACAGCATACTTTTATATAATATAATTAGAGATTTTTTAATTATAATTTTATTGTTATGCATTTTAATACAGGTTACGAAATTGTTAACATCATCTAGTATTTACAATATCATTTTTAACTGCACATAATTATACATACCTAACAATAATATAACAATACAATAATTAATAGTAATAACTATAATTGGATGTAACAACTTAAAAATTAGATTTCGTATGTAATGATTGATATTTTTATGTATGTAATAATAATTATTATAAAAAATACGCTTTAGTACCGTAATGTTTGCATGCCTTAATGGGTGAAATTTGTGGATCAAACACTTTTGTAACACCTTAAAATTTACCAGTTTTTATTCTGTTTGTAAAAGGCTTGGTGGTCCAAAGACTTCTGACTCAAGAAAATCGACAACCGCTGGGAAAGAGAGTTTCTTGAGAGGTGACCATGGAGGACCAAGAGGCCTTCTGCGGGTCGTTCAGTGTTCCTCTACTAAGATAATTAAAAATCTTATTTGTTTACCGTGGAGTCATTGTATGGAAGATAAAGACTTAGAAAAACTAACTTCAAATAACTTAAAGAAATAATGATAGTATGATTTTACAATTTAGTATTTTCAAACAAATATAAAACAAGATGGTTCTCCAAATAGTAACTGTTTTTAAGGTGTTGTTCTGTCTAATCTTACAAATAAAATTCAAATGCACAATATTTAAAAAACAACATTTCTAACTAATGACTGTGTATAACTTCAAAATGGGGTTCATTCCATATTCTCTAAACTAAGTGCGAGTAAAGACTCTACAGTTTTAGCAAATAAGAGTTAGGAAAAAATTAAGTAATTAAGAATAATGATAACTTAGGAAACGTTCTACTTAAGTACTACTTAAGTACTACTGACAGTTAAACCCACTAAAATACATTTTAATACCATAAAGTTTTAAGTTATTCTGAAAATTTATATAGCAAATACTTTTGGTATTTGCTTATTTTGTCAATTTTTTATTGCTATTATGCTTTTCGAGAAGAATGGGTTATGCAAAATACACAATTCAATTATTTCATCGTGGGAGAGCTATGCTTCGGCACGTATGGGCCGGCTTGACCGGAGTGATCCCATTGTCTCACAGAAAACCGGCAGTGAAGCAATGATTGTATTACTTTTCACCTAGTGATTGAGGTTATCCGAGGCCCTAACCCTTCCCTCCCCCCTCTCCTCCCCCTCTCCATCTCTTCCACCTTTCCCCTACTCCTACTTTAAAGGCCGGCAACGCACTTGTGCCTCTTGAGTTGCAGGTGCCCATGGACGGCGGTAGTCATTTACCATCAGGTGACCGGTCTGCTCGTTTGCCCCTAATGCCATAAAAAAAATTGGTAACAATGTATCAGAGTCACAAAAATGTATAAACACAACTTTTCCTGTTCCGCTACAGACTAATCACCATTTCAGAAACTGAATTCATGTGGTTAGTATTGCACAATATACTTACGACCACAATGAATTTTCGTACACAGCTATATTCGTTAGTTTTTAAAATTATTTAAAATAATAATAACTCCACACATCTCACACACGGCCGTCTGATCCCAAACTAGGCAGAGCCTGTACTATAGTAACCAGACTGCTGATAAACATACTTATATATTTCTAAATACATACATATTATTGTTGGCAGCTCTAGGAAGATTTCAAGGGTTACCTGGACCCAACTTCCGCAGGTTATTTTTGATGGTATCCCGATTCCAATCAGTCAAAAAGTTAAAAATTTAGGGATCTTTATTGACCATGAGTTATCTTGGGGCCCACAATTGCAGGAAGTAAGCCGCAAAATGTTTTCATCTGCGGGATCATTGAGACGGCTACGCAACTTTCATCCTACTGTCACCAAAATTGCACTTGCAAACACGCTACTACTCCCAATACTTGATTACGCAGATGTCAGCTATCCAGATCTCACCGAGGCCCAATTAGACAAACTCGAGCGACTCCAAAATTTTTGTATAAGATTTATATTTGGTTTACGCAAGTATGATCACGTCTCAGAATTTCGTCAAAAGCATGGTTACCCATACGCCTTCGCCGGAATGCTCATATCCTTTCTTTATTGTATAATATATTGTTTAACCCTTCCACACCTTCCTATCTTAAGGGACGCTTTGAGTTCCTTCATGACACACATTCGAGATTCTTAAGATCATCAGAAAACTTAGAGTTAATAATGCCTTTGCACTCCACATCGTTCTTCGACAAATCTTTTACCGTTGTTGCAACAAGGTTGTGGAATGCATTACCTATAGAAATAAGAAGAGCTCAAACTGTAAACGCCTTCAAAGCAATGGTGAAAAGTCACTACCTAACCTTATAGCTCCATCAAGAGGTATACTGAAATCATGTGACACTTTATCGTTATAATGTTGATTTGCAGAATATTGGTATGTATTCTCTCAGTATTGAATTATTCATGTTATTGCTTCGGTATATATGAAAATATATGTATATATACATAATATAATAGCTGACGCAGGTACCCTATTTGATCTTCAATACCACCCTAGGTGTTAAGATGTATGTTTATTATTATGTAGAAGATACAAATAAAATATTTTTCTTTCTTTCTTTCTTTCATATATATTTGTATATTGTATGCTTATGTATAAGACTAGGTATATGTATGTGTATATATGTAGTACACCGACAACTACCACTTAATTCTGCCACTAAATCCATCCTATTTTGTCTGGTAGAGATCGCTCTTAGCGATAAGACCACCCATTGTGCATAACATTAACATTAAGATCAATCATTGTAGTTTAATGTATTATGGTGTACAATAAAGAATATTCTATTCTATTCTATTCTATTCTATTCTAGACCAACAGGCCAAAGTGAAAAAATGTAAGTACCTAGTCTTAATTCGATTATGCTAATAATCCCCGGTACAACAGAGTATTATTTCCACAGATATTACAGTATCGAAAAGTGTTATATTTTTAGGTAAAAGTTTTGACTCATAAGATTTCTTAGTAAGGCACTGAGGGCACTTTGGCATATTTCTAGGCAAAAAGAGCACCGATTAAAAAAACTAAGTTCAGATAGTATACGCTTAATTTTGCTTTTGTCGTGGATGTACTTAACACAAAGGTTAAACCAAATGGATTGGAAAATTCTAAGTATGTAAACTTAAATAGCCCTGAAGACCATATTTAAAAATTTGCTCGAATTCTAGGACGACTTGTATTAATAATTACCCACTTTAGCCAATCTTATCAAGAAAAAGTTAAGATAGTTTTTAGAATTTAATTTAAAAATGATCAATTGTGCTGCTTGAGATTCGTAACCGTTTATTTGCTTAATATCTGTTCTGTGTAAGTCTTAGTTCACACTAATATGACTTTTTCCTGATCTCATTAATCGTAGTTCACAGTGAATTAGACCGGCCCACTATCAAAGACCGGCTTACTCTACAGCAACGGACTCCCCAAGTATGGCACCGCACATATCTGCTTAAAATTTTGGGTTACCAAACGGGCGATAAAATCTCACCTCCATCTACTAGAAGACAGTGGTACCCAGTACTCACTGCGTAGGTTATCTTTCTTTTAAAGAATAGTTTATGGACCAGGACTTCATGAGTTATCTACAGGTTAGCATCAGATAGGAAGTATGCTCTTTTGAGAAAACGCTTCTTTTAATACTGCGAAATTTAATTTTTATTAAGTGTAATTCATTATTTATATCCTGATATCAAAGAGGAACTAGAACAAAAACCTGGTGGTGCTGAAGGTAAAAGAACGCTGTTGACATTCTGAATAGTCCAACAATATTGTTTGTCTTAAACTATTACTGTGATATTTTGCGATAGAAGTCATTTTTTTTTATCGCCGTTGCAGTAAATTAAATGGAGGGTAAATGCCTTAAAATCCGGTCTAATATTGTAAATGCAAGTGTGAGTTTGTTTGTTACGTTTTCACGTCTTAATTATTCAACCAACAATAATCTTTAAATTTTACGTACACATTAGGCCCCTGACAATGTGTATGCAAAATTTTAAGATTATCGGTACAGAAAAGAACATGGGCTATCATTCATCCAGAAAAAAAGTATTATTATACCTGAATTGATTAACAAAATCTACATTATCAACAAAATCTATATTATCACAAGCGCAGCTTCGCACATAAGGTAGTAAGAACAATGTTGAATTTACAGCAGCGGTGAAGAGGTGTCGGAGGAGAGGGCGCGGAGTGCATTTTTGTTTCAATCGATGATTTCAAAGACCTCAATTTATTTTCGAATTTCTTCGAATCTCAATATTTTTGTTTGTTTTCAGTCTGGGTTTTATAATACCAGCGATATCATTACACTGCGACTTTAAGTACCTCGGCTCCCTCCGACAAAATGATAGCGAAATAGACGGGATTGTACAGTATCGAATCAATACAAGGAGAATGAAGTAGCGGCAGGTAACAGGAACAATTTATAATCGTGAATGTTGAGGTCGATGTGTGGTGTGACTAGGATGGACAAGATGAGAAATAAATATATTAGAGCGCGTCCTGGTGCGTCTTCTGTGGGATGGGAGAGTGCTTGTCCTCTCTCTTTCCCGTTTCGCCGCTTCTTTGGCCAACTTCACCTCCTAGCAAAACGAGGCGGCGGGATCCGACGCACTCTCACTTTTGACCATGGAATAGTCTGTCTATTCCATGGTCAAAAGTGAGAGTGCGTCAACATGGTCTACCCACACCAATAGCCGTCATGAGATCGTACCACTGTTGCGTTCACTAGAGTATGGAGTGCATTATCCTCGTGACAGCTTCCGCAGTGGGGGCATGTAAACGTTGGTTCTTACCGAAGCAGTCGAGCCCGGTAAGCCCCTATGTTAACCGGTAGAAAAGGCTGCCATGTCGCCTCTCCAGGAAATCTTCTCCATGGTAGGTCTTACCACCACAATTGTGGCGTGCCCTAGACTGTAGTATTTCTGGGATTAAAAGTAAACTTTCAGGGAACCTGACTTCATTATTAAGAGTGTAAAATAAAAAGATGGAAAGAAAGTAGTTATATATATACATAGATAGATGATTGCACTTTCATTCAATATTTAGTCCGATGAGTAACTATGAAAAAGGCGTTTTAAAATTGTGGAAATTTAAAATATCTCACTGTTTGAAAAGAAAACTCCGTTTGTCAAAACTGTAAACTAAATATATTAAACAATTAGTTCATATTTTATTACACTATATTAATACCGCGCGACTGATCCATTTTAAATAACTTTTGAATTAATTAATAAAAGGATTTCAAATAAAGAACATTTTTTACTTAAACATTGTACAATGGTTGTATTTAATACTAGGAGTGAAATTTAAAATTAATATCGACGCTTGAAAGGCAAAAGGGAATAAGCGACAATTGTTGTTGTAAAAATGAGTTATACATTGTTGGAACCTCTAAATTTTTGCGTGTCGAATGGTCTGGGTTTTATTTCTCTACGAAGACTTTTTGTCGGTTAAGCGTAGTCTCTTTTATATATCGATCTCATTTTCTACATATTAAGACAATGTGATAGGTAGAACTTTATGCCTTTAATTTTTTTGTATTGAAAATTTATTTATCCAGTTTTACGTTCATGTATTAAAATATTTTATGTCGGTTATCCTGTTTTACTTCTAGGGAAATAACCGGCTTTGTCGGATATCCCTATTTACCTGATTAGATACCTTCCTACCCATATATCCTGTATCGACATATAAAGACCTAAGTGAAGAGAAGTGTTGCTTGACATTTATGTTTGACACTTGTTCGTTATTACATTAGCAGTTTTAGAGAAAAATTAAATAAATCGTTTTCCTTGTAGATAAATATGTGAAAAAGTTTAACTTGTGCAATTTTGCCTGTATTTTTTTTATCGAAAGACACACTTATCCCCTTTTACCTGAAATAATATTATGAAATAATTGTAGGTGGCACCCTTTTTCCTTTCGCACTGTTTTTGGCTAAATAGGATAGCGACTTTAATTCCTAAGCTAGAAAAAAAGAAAGAAAGAAAGAAAGAAATGTGTTTATTTCAGCGACACGCTAAGACATACATATACGTACACTTGATATGACAACTATACACTGCAAAACATTACGCAATATGCAAGTATGCATGCCCAATCATTCGTAATAATATTAGTACACCGTTGGATAAGGATACATTTGGAATTTATTTTAAGGGTACTTACAACGAACAAAATCCAAAGATAAACTGTTTAAAATAAACTGATTGAGTTTTTTTTTTCTCCTTAAAATTTGCTAAATGTCGCTTGTTCCTTTTTGTATATTTCGTATGCATCACATCTTATCACATTCCTTACACCCCTCTTAGTACCTCGTAGTACTTAATATGTACTTGTAAGTTTACTAACTTTTACCAGTGGCTTCGCTTTTTGCTCTGAATGACAGGTACCCTATGTCCTCTTCTGTAGACAACGTGTGTGCAAAACTTAATCAACAATCGCAAAACTCACATTGGCATTTATGATAGAAGTTAGGATTAGAATATGAACGTAAAACTGAAACAAAAGAATAATTGAGGACTTTCCTGGCTGTGGTTGACATATATTGCATGCCTAGCCCTTGTATCACTCCACCATTGCCCACCATTTGTCCGGCGGACCTACGGCGTAGCGTCACCGGTGTAACTAGTCGTGATAATGGTCCCAATTCTGTTACTTCACTCGCTAAATTAAAACTCACTAAATTTTCTTCATATAAGATGTAAACCTTGTACACTTCAAAACAAGGTCTTATTTCAAATTGAAACAAGTAGGTACCATATGTCGCTATCGAAATAAGCAATTTATTTGTCGACTAAAGTCTGATACGCTTAAATAAACTTTAATACCACGTGGCGAGAGCCGCTATCCGTTGAATGCCATCTCTTTTGCTCTGTGTTTTTAGTAAGCGTCTTCGTAGGTGTAGGTTAAAACACGTCATCCTTGTTCGTTTTGAACAAGTTTTTATACGGCAATTATACAGCGTTTGAATAAATGGAGACTCTCGCTGCGTGGAAATAAAGTTGAGTATACGTTGACAGGTTTTAGTGAAATTTAGCGGCGCTAAGAAATAGATACTAGTAACAAATAGACCCTATTACGAAGAACACTAGGTTGATTTCATATGAAGAAATTAAGTTAGGTTTTAGTTTAGTCGAGTGTACAATAGAATCGGCACCAATGTCTATGAGCGCATGTTAATTAAATAATGAACTGTTTTATCATCTACTACAGTTTCCTCTATTTTCCACACATAAGTTAAATAACAGAAAATACAAAGCTACTACTGGGGTCCGTTATCCCACAGTTAAGCAACACCATATTGCCTTATTTGTGGCTTTTTCTACCTTACTCTGG
Organism: Callimorpha dominula; assembly: GCA_949752705.1. Taxonomy (NCBI): domain Eukaryota; kingdom Metazoa; phylum Arthropoda; class Insecta; order Lepidoptera; family Erebidae; genus Callimorpha; species Callimorpha dominula. The sequence goes on along the minus strand of OX456992.1, from coordinate 978,510 downwards.
ATTTAACTAACAGTGCGCTATATTTCTCTAATGATAATACTGTATCTGGGTGTGGAAATGTACGTTAATAAGATTTAGTGCAGTGGGCGTCGACTGTGTTCTGGATAAATTGGTGGGTAGTTTGATACATGTTCATGGTTTTGAGGCACGAAATGCTCTGAGTCCTGTGCCCTCTTTACGTAGGTACTGAATACATTACATTAGTAATCTCTTTAACTACGACTAGCGTTCGGTTTGTCATATGTAAATTATAACACAATCTGGATATGTCCGTCCGTCTAATGGTAAATGGTTACCAGTGTGTATAAAGAGTCACACACATAATCAAGAAAAGTGGCGGTAGCGTAATGACTCAGGCGTCGGACTTGGGATTAATTGGTTGCAGGTTCGAACCCCACCTAGTACACTACCCATGTGAACCCATTCCTAACACAAGCATTTAGCTCAGATGGAGCACGTTACTAGTATTCCCTTTTAAGAAACAACTCGCAGACGTTAGTTTTTTCAGATGATTTTCTGAGGTGCAGGTACTAGTCCAGTAGTCCAGCGTTTTCAATAAGGGCAAAAATCTGTTGCGAAACAGAACAAAAATCCTCCTATTCTAGTAGGTACTTCATAACGAAACTCTTAAAACAGGAATATTTAATTTTTAAGATAGCGTATTATGTGTTTAATTTTGAAAGTTTTTCAGTTCTATTAGTCGATTTTTTAAGACTCGCACCGCCTATGGACACCTGCAAAAGTCACAAGTGCATTGCTTTACCCTCGTTTTCTGCTAGGCCATGGTATCACTCCGGTTGAGCTAGCCCATACGTGCCGAAGCATGGCTCTCCCACGAAAAAAAATTCATCATCAAATCAAATCAAATCAAACGTAATAATACTAGGCGATATTGAAGTTCTGTAGTTACACAGGTTGTCGGACTTTTTAGGGCTCCAACTACCACTAACGAATGCCACAGATGTTTGTATGGCACCCGGGAGCGTCGGTTTAACGTGCTCTCCGAGGCACGGAGGTGTCTCAATCTGTTACCGATCCTAGACTGACCTGGCTAGTATTATTTAACTTTGTAATGTGCCAACCTACTCGGTTACCACTTAGCCATGAGCCCCTCTCCCACGAAAAAAAAAATACATATTAAAATGACATCACGAAACCCATGTAATAAAAGCGCAGATTTTTACCACATTGTTAGTATCTGCGTATAAATGTTTACACATTGTAAAAGAGTTCTAAGTTGTTTAAGTTTATGCTATTGACACCGAGAGGGTCGTCTGAAGGTTGTCACAAACAAAGTGAGAGAAAAGTCAATTAAAAATATAATTAATTTAAATGTAACGTGCCTTCAAACTAATTTGATTTTACAGCTCCAAGCAGTTCAGAGTTTATGCTTACTTTGTGAAGTTTACGTGAGGTTTTCCAACAACAGCCCGCGTAAAACTGTAAAGTCTTTGTAATACTTTTTCTTTATGTCGAATCTTTGTTGGCATGGTTGGAATTAGCTCGGGTTTTGGCTGAAATACATAATATATTAAAACTTTGTCTAGAAAAAGGTAGGATCGTTTGCGTGGTGCGACGATAAACAGTGTTATTTGTTTTCTTCCAGTCTCAGTTGTGTGTCCGGAATAAAAGTAAAAGATTTCATCTTACCTGCCGTCGTTCAGTTCTAGTAGTGGGTTGAGAGATGGCTTTAATTTTAACAAGGAAATGATTTGACTGGGAAAGTATTTTCAGCCAATAGAATATTGAAGCAAAGCAGAGTTGATATTCATCTCGAGCATAGCTCTTTATGCTTGACAAATGTGTCTCACTAATGGGCAACCAGGGAAGGCCTGTAAAACGTGAGGTTGGTGTTAAAAGGATAATTAATTATAGTTAAAAAGGTCAGAAATACCAACATTCAGAAAGTCTTGAGACTTGGTAGAGAGTTCTACCGGTACACAAAGTCTATAGAAAGTGTATCTTATAATTTACTGTACTTTATAAAAATACAGTTAACTTTAAAACATACAGTTAATCCTCATTTGTTATAAGAAAATCAAAGTAAAACTCTGAATACAAAATAATAAAATTACTTTTTTTTCTTGTAAAACTAGCAATTATTAAAAATCATTTTATATGAGCTCAAAACTAGAGCACCCAAATCCGTCTAGGGAACCGAGATCAGTACTACATACGCTACACGTTTCACATCCCACGCTACGTTGTCCTGGTAATTTAAATTTCTTCCAACCTACTACTGTCCATGTTATCGAAGGTGTTTGAACAACCCTTCACGTTGCTTACCTTCTCTTGTTCTGTAACGCTTTTATTTATTTATTTAAAAACTTTATGCACAGGCGGACTTAATGCCTAGGGCATTCTCTACCAGTCAACCTTGTTGTGATGTAGAACTGCTATACGGTAGGTGCAAAAATACATTTGAAATTATTTCTAATACAAACTGATATTTACATTACTTACATGTACAGATTTCTAAATATCATTACATCATAATATACACACAGTTTCATATATACACAAACATACATAAGTACTTATATTATATACAGATTACATATATATTCATACATATCATATATATAAGTAAATACACTACGAATACCACTATAAAGTCGTGTACTAGCGTTGTGGTTATTCCGCTAATTCTTTGTAGTGGAGTTCTCGTACTTTCTTCTTAAACGTGAAACAGTTTGTGGACATCCTGACTTCGAGAGGGAGCGCATTCCGGAGAAGGACTGATTGTACATAGAAAGAAGAGTTAATGAAGTGAGAGTGAGTTCTTCTTAAACGTGAAACAGTTTGTGGACATCCTAACTTCGAGAGGGAGCGCATCCCAGAGAAGGACTGACTGTACATAGAAAGAAGAGTTAATGAAGTCAGAGGGACATAAGAGAAGCAAATTATTGATAGAACGAAGATTCCTACAAGTATTGGAAGTGGGGAACTAAGTAAGAAGGTGGCGTTTTCTTATCTATTATCTTTCAAAATAGGTTTTTATTTAAATACGGAATCAGGAAAATTTTAAAAGTAGTTCTACCTAAACCTAAAGCCTTGAAGATCGTAAAACTACCTATATTGGATACAGACTATTGGATTACACTAAGCACCAACAACAATACTATTTTATTTTATAACTGACTAAAATACTTCCAGATTTGTCAAGTGAAGCAAATAACAGTTATCCAGGGTGGTGTGTGAAGGTGTGAGAATATCGACCTTGGCCAGAAGGCGCCTACAACGGCGGATTTATCGCGACAATTAATTCTTAATGAGCCGTGCTTACAGTTCTCGCCCTTTGTACCAAACTAATAAAACGGCAAAGAATAACAAGCTTTTATTGTTGGTTTTAGTTTTATTTGAAAATTTAAACGTGTAAGAAAGTAAGGAGGGCTACAATGAATGTCACACTTGAATGATGAGAAGCTGACAATGAAAGAAGTTTTGCATTTAAGAAACATATGTTTTTGTGAAGATTTATGTTTTTAATTTTTTCTTTGGTGTGTAACCTGCAAGGGCCGTGGTTTACCTACACAATAACTACATAGTAACGTAAACGTGAGTCGTGTCTGTGACGGTACGTGAAGAAACGAACTAATCGAAAATGTGCTGGTAGTAATGAAACTTATGGAGGATGATGTTTGACCACGTATGGTATAACCTGGTCGGAACGTCGGACAGTTCAATGGTTGTGCATACTTAAACCATTGCATTATTGTATATGATGACATATAATTATGTATTACTAGCAGCGGCCTGCGGTATTACCCGCGTAAGTCCCGTTCCCGTAGAAAATCGGGATAAAAGTAGCCTTTATGTTAATTCAGGTCTCCAGCTATTTACATACCAAGTTTCATTGCAATCGCATCAGTAGTTTTAGTGTGAAAGAGTAACAAACATCCATCCATCCATCCAAACTTTCACATTTATAATATTAGTGGGAATCTCAAAAAACAAAATATTATACAAATATTGTTTTACAATGCCCAGTTTGTTAAAAAAAAGATTTATTTATTACGCTGTAGTAAGAAAATCCATTTAATGGAAAAAAGGCCAAGGGCTTGGCAAGGTTTTAATAACATTACGAACAAGACGTCCCATAGAAGTGGTTCTTTTGAAATGTTCAACAAAGAGCGAGAAGTGTTTGATGATTTTATAAAGTAAATAATAATCAGTAAAATGAATATATATCTAAATGAAAATCTAGAGACAAAACGGAAGGAATAGTACATGAGCAAAATAGTCTATATAGATTATTTTATGGCTCGCAACATTGGTCTTCGTCTGACAGATGATAGACAAAAAACCGAGTAGGTGTGAGTCGCACTCCCGCACAAATTTAATACTATGTACTTCTTGAATACTTCGTAAAAGAAGCAAGAGACAGAGCGCTGTGCCAATATGTAAGTTTTTGATAATAAATAAAATTAAAAACCAAAGCCTCTGTTTATGATTTTTTTTATTATTCAATCACGCCAGAATGTCTTAACGGATCTGGATGACACTTGGCGCAGAGATAGATTATAGTCTGAAAAGCACATAGGCTACTTTTTATCCCGGAAAAATAAATGGTTCCCGTGGGATATTATCACACGAACGAAGTCGCGGGAAATGCGGGCTTACTAGTTAGTAAGCCTGCGTTGCCCGCGACTTCGTTCCTGTAAACCTACCGGTTGGGTAAGGTTCATACGGGCAGTTTTCCGCAACTCCACGATTTGTCATAAACGTCTGCCCGTCGGTCGGGCGTATTTTGCGTTTTAATTCAACAGCTAGTAGGAAAATACATTGTGTAAATTCACACTACAATATACTTATACCATCATGTTGAAAGACAACCGACCGACTTCGAAAATCTCATGTTTCTTGTATAAGAGAACGAGTAGACGAACAGCGGACACTTTTTAATAGGGTTGTTGGCACCCTTGGGGTACGGAATCGTAAAAACAGGCTCTCATTCGTTTTAACCAACTTCTTAACCGACTTAAAAAAAGGAGGAGGTTCGCAATTCGTCGGAATCTTTTTTTTTTAAGTATGTTCACCAATTACTCGAAGACGCCTGAACCAATTTGGAAAATTCTTTTTTTGTTTCAAAGGGTTTACTTCCCAGGTGGTCCCATTAAAATTTTATCGAAATCAATCGAGCGGTTTTTGAAAAATCAACAAATATCTAAAAATTGTATACATCGATGATATTTTCGTTTGCTCCGAAAGACCGAAACATCGCTGTCTCATTGGAGCAGTGCGTTCAGTTGGCCTATCCATATTACATTTAAACAAAATACATCTACTTTCGTCGGTGATAGTTTTATTAAAAAGATAATTATGTAACTGTTTTGAAATGTACTCGTATAACCTCACGACCTCAGCTTCATTATGGCCTCTGATGAATTTCCCTAATTTCTTTACCTGCCTATTTTGTTTCTACGGCTAATTGGGCCTGTTGAACGGCGATGAAAATAAAAACTTGTACTTTTTTATGCTCATACAAAACTAAACATGTCTCAGTGTAGTAATGTGAAGGAGAAACACGTAAAAAAAAGGATAGCGAGAGCCTGCCGCCGAATAGGTTTTAAACGCCAATAAATCTCACCAATGAACTCAAATAAAAACATCGAGAACCTAATACATGTACATACATTAAATACATATATGATAACTAGCTATGCCCACGACTCCCTTCGCGTTTATGTCCGAAAACAGCAATATGTCGCTCATAATAGGCGTAGCTTTTCCTGAAAGGGGGGAATTCTCCAGCCTGGATTTTTTATACTGTATTGGCGGTAATACAACATGGAGCGTACAAAAAAAGGATTGTTTTGATTGCTCACATGCGAAATAACGACGTCATTTGGCCGTGAGAAAAGTACCCATTTGTTTTTCGTGTGGAAGTTCACCTCACCGGGCTATTGGTAAAACCACAGGGTGTGCCTTACAGCGCCGGTTAGGGGTGGACCGTCGGTACGGTGACGTTTTTCTAATGGTCCACCAAGCGTCAGTCCGCTGGTGGCAACTGGGCGATTTCCAGACACCCACTTCACGGGAGACTCTGCTTCGAGTGAAGAACATCAAACTCGTCTCATACACCTTCAGCCACTCTTAGCATGAGAGCGCTAGTGAAACGGTTCCGTCAGGAAGTTTTTCTACTGGATCTTCATCGTCACCAACTTGGGCGAGATGTTCCCCTTGCAACAGAGTTCTCCTCCTTTTAGGTAATGTGCACTTTCAGAAAGTATTAAAATTAATACTTTATTTAATTTATTTATTATTAATATTCGGGAAGATTTTTCACAAAATAAAGGAATATTTAAAATTATTGTTTCATGAAAAAAAAGAAAATATATCGACATCTATTGGTCTAAAGTAACAATCCAGAAAAAACATATCATTACAATGCTAACTGTATTGTAATGACATATGTTTTTTCTAGAGCATTTTTAATTCTTATTTCTATGAATAGAGTGAACTACGTGCAATATATTTGCAAAAAGGTTTCCACGTATACTTTCTATGATACTCCCATAATATTTTTGGAAATATAAATATAGCATAATTAGTATACATATATTGTATTATTTTCTATTAAATTATGATGTATATTGCACTACAAATATTTACCTATAGGTATTATGTAATGTTTATATTAAAATATATAACTCCTCATTCAAGTCTTCTATGTTAATAATAAATATCTTAAAAAATAAATGATTACTTATCGTTACGGTTTTTTATAGTTAGTATTACTTAGGGCCAACAGATGTCGTTACGTGTTGTATTATACATAATTATAACTTTTTCTTGAAAATTCTAAAGTATTTTTTTATGGAAATAGAGAACCGATTGTGATAAATCAAATAGTTAATGTTACACCTCATTATACACAATAATTAACATAAAACGTTTCCATGATTATTTCGTGCTTTTATGTGATGCCATCAAACACGTCTATAGATTTATTATACAACTAGAAGCGCCTCGCGGTTTCACCCGCGTAAGTCTCGATCCTGTGGGAATGTCGGGATAAAAAGTAGCCTATGCGTTAATCCAGGTCTCCAGCTATCTACATATAAAGTTTCATCGCAATCAGTCCAGTTCTTTTTGTGTGAAATCATTACAAAAATACATTTAAAAACACAAATGTTTCCTCTTTATAATATTAGTTTAGATAGTTTAGATTATAATATTAGTTTAGATATAGATACAGAAGAAAGAAGATTATGTGAAAATCGTCAAAGTATCTCCTTTCCAACAGAAAAAGAATGAAACTGTAATCGATTTAAACGTAGTCCACCAAACGTTTACTAAGACTTTATCCAGTTATACAGTTATAATTATGGTTAAAGAATCTTTATTCTCAATAAAAACATAGTCACTTACTTGAGAACAATAATAACTTAAAATTTACAAAAGTTACAAGTTCGTCATTTCACTCAACAATTTATAATTGTAGGTAGGTACTAATTTAATGTATTCATTTGCCCGAGGACAAGTTATCTGACTGATGTACGTACATATTGAGCTAGTCGGGTTTTAAATACATTAAATGAGTGTACATTTTTAATGTGCGATAGTAGTTTATTATATAGCTGTGCTCCTTCATATGTCAGCACTTTTTACCATAATTTGTTCTAGTTTTAGGTAAAACTAAGAAACTACCTCGGCGAGTACTACGTTGTGTTGTGTGTTTCACTTTGGTGAATGATATAGTGGTTTTTTTTTTGTTTATAATTTTTCGAATAAAAATGCAAGTATTGTACGTAAATAATTGTTTGAGGTTCATAATTTTGGTTTCTTCGTAAATTTTGTGTGTTATTGAATTTTCCAATGACAACTTGACATAATGAGCGCAAGTTTTAAAGCTATTTCATACACTACTCAATTAAGTTGTAAAATCCGAATGTTTCTGTTGTAGTTCAATAAATTATTTTAACTCTTTAGTTCCTGAACACAAAAAAACTCGGTGACACGCCTTACTTTTTTTTCTATGGGATTGGGGGCAAACAAGCAGACGGGTCACCTGACGGTAAGTGACTACACATGGACACCTGCATCTTCAGTCACAAGTGCGTTGGGCCTTTAAGACAGGAGTAGCGGAAGGGGGGATGGGAGTTAGGGCCCTCGGTGACCTCACTCACTTGGCAAAACAACTTAAGTATTGCTTCACGCCGTATTTCTGGTTTTCTATCAACTGGCAGTCTTTTTGTGTCCTTTTCTTTCTGTACCCTGTGTCCCTGACAATTTTGATGCAATATTTCATGACCCGTTAAATACATGTAAAGCGAGGAAGCGTAACAAATAGACAAACACGAATTCGTATTCATAATATTAGTTAGGTATGTATAGCACCAGCAGTAACGTAGCAGTGTACTTAGTAAACATAATATTAGTTAGGTATGTATAGCACCAGCAGTAACGTAGCAGTGTACTTAGTAAACATAATATTAGTTAGGTATGTATAACACCAGCAGTAACGTAGCAGTGTACTTAGTAAACATAATATTAGTTAGGTATGTATAGCACCAGCAGTAACGTAGCAGTGTACTTAGTAAACATAATATTAGTTAGGTATGTATAGCACCAGCAGTAACGTAGCAGTGTACTTAGTAAACATAATATTAGTTAGGTATGTATAGCACCAGCAGTAACGTAGCAGTGTACTTAGTAAACATAATATTAGTTAGGTATGTATAGCACCAGCAGTAACGTAGCAGTGTACTTAGTAAACATAATATTAGTTAGGTATGTATAGCACCAGCAGTAACGTAGCAGTGTACTTAGTAAACATAATATTAGTTAGGTATGTATAGCACCAGCAGTAACGTAGCAGTGTACTTAGTAAACATAATATTAGTTAGGTATGTATAGCACCAGCAGTAACGTAGCAGTGTACTTAGTAAACATAATATTAGTTAGGTATGTATAGCACCAGCAGTAACGTAGCAGTGTACTTAGTAAACATAATATTAGTTAGGTATGTATAGCACCAGCAGTAACGTAGCAGTGTACTTAGTAAACATAATATTAGTTAGGTATGTATAGCACCAGCAGTAACGTAGCAGTGTACTTAGTAAACATAATATTAGTTAGGTATGTATAGCACCAGCAGTAACGTAGCAGTGTACTTAGTAAACATAATATTAGTTAGGTATGTATAGCACCAGCAGTAACGTAGCAGTGTACTTAGTAAACATAATATTAGTTAGGTATGTATAGCACCAGCAGTAACGTAGCAGTGTACTTAGTAAACATAATATTAGTTAGGTATGTATAGCACCAGCAGTAACGTAGCAGTGTACTTAGTAAACATAATATTAGTTAGGTATGTATAGCACCAGCAGTAACGTAGCAGTGTACTTAGTAAACATAATATTAGTTAGGTATGTATAGCACCAGCAGTAACGTAGCAGTGTACTTAGTAAACATAATATTAGTTAGGTATGTATAGCACCAGCAGTAACGTAGCAGTGTACTTAGTAAACATAATATTAGTTAGGTATGTATAGCACCAGCAGTAACGTAGCAGTGTACTTAGTAAACATAATATTAGTTAGGTATGTATAGCACCAGCAGTAACGTAGCAGTGTACTTAGTAAACATAATATTAGTTAGGTATGTATAGCACCAGCAGTAACGTAGCAGTGTACTTAGTAAACATAATATTAGTTAGGTATGTATAGCACCAGCAGTAACGTAGCAGTGTACTTAGTAAACATAATATTAGTTAGGTATGTATAGCACCAGCAGTAACGTAGCAGTGTACTTAGTAAACATAATATTAGTTAGGTATGTATAGCACCAGCAGTAACGTAGCAGTGTACTTAGTAAACATAATATTAGTTAGGTATGTATAGCACCAGCAGTAACGTAGCAGTGTACTTAGTAAACATAATATTAGTTAGGTATGTATAGCACCAGCAGTAACGTAGCAGTGTACTTAGTAAACATATGCCGTTAACAGTGCCTTCGCTGTACTTGTATTTATAGTTGATGTAAAATTTGAGTAATTCTAAAAACAGACTTTTTTTTGCGATGAGAAATAAAAGTCCTGACAATAAAATTAGTTTAGTTAGTAACATCAGAACCTGAGCAATTGTTTCAATACTAACGAATCCCTCGAACCGACCAAAAAAAATTGAAATACGAGATTTACGGTGACTAATTATTTCTGATGATTTGTTCTTCAAATAATATCAAATACAAAACAAAAATGCCGAAAGTATTAATAACATAACCTTTATATTATAAAAAATTGTCCGCTATGAACTCCTACAGTTGTCCAACTGGCGATATAGTATAGTTCTTATCTCAATTTATAGTCACTAGTATTTTTTTATTGCAATTCACTTAACCACAGCAAAGCGTGGTCAAGTAGCTAGAGCTAGACTTTTTATATAAAAATTTCGTGTCACATCGTTTGTCCGCGATGACCTCCTAAACTAATAAACCGCTTTCAATTAAATTTTGCACACTGTGTGCAGTTTGGATCAACTTTAGAGATGGGATAGTTACTATCTGTCGGGTAGCTGGTATTAGATATATATAATATGTATTTTAGGACAAATTACACAACGTTATCTAAACCTAAACTAATCATATCCTGTACTATGTATTCTAGAACAGGGATAAACGAACTTAGATATATTTTTTTGTGTACGCATACACAATATGCATAGAAACATACAAATATTTTGATCAGAGAGGGAACCGACCTCACATTATCTGACGTTGAAGTCGAATGAACTACTGCCCGCGTAATGTAGGTCGCCCTATATTGTTTATTTGTTCTCGACAGGTTCTACTGGTAAAATATTTCTCAACAGCAGATTACAATTCGGGTAAATGAAATTGGTTTTTTTTGTTGGTAATATTCTCAAAGCTCTGCACAAAGTTAGGATTAACACACAAACATACAGAAGAAAAGCTTGTTGATAATATTTTATATCCAAACTAGCTGTTGGCCGCGACGCCAACGAAGGCGTGGAAATTTTCATGTGAGAACCGTACATTTAGCTAGGATTAAATGTAGCCTGTGCTATTCCAGACTATAATCTATATCTGTGCCAAATTTCATTCAGATCCGGTCCTCCGTTCTCGTAAGATTGAGTAACAAACATCCATCCATAAAAATTTTCGCATTTATAATAGTAGAAGATTTTCATTACCAGTAACTGTGTCAAAAGTAAAGCCCCTAACTGTTGAACAATATGTTACAAGTTCAAATTGATTTCAAATTGAGTATAGTTAAATAAACCGTTGATGAATCAGTAACGACATGAAGAATATTTACACTGACCTTACGATGTATTATGTTTAAACAATTGCTTTGCAATTATTACTTATAGCAATACCGACAACATTTACAGTAAGGTTTTTAACGTGATATTGTTTATAAACAAATAAAAAAGTAGTCACAAGGTGTATTAAACACCAATATTTTGCCAACTATAATTCGGTACCCCTGTCATACCTAATGAGGGGTAAACCTATTGTCGGTTTAACATGAAGATGATAATGAAAAAAATTGGGAGTATATTGAAGGGTAAGTAGGCCACGGGCTCGTGGCTAAGTGGTAACCGAGTAGGTTAGCACATTACAAAGTTAAGTAATAATAGCCAGGTCAGTCTATGATGGGCGACCATTCTTAACAGATTGAGACCCCTCCGTGCCTCGGAGAGCACGTTAAACCGTCGGTCCCGGGTGCCATACAAACATCTATGGCATTCGTTAGGGGGTAGTTGGAGCCCTAAAAAGTCCGACAACCTGTTTAACTACAGAACTTCGACATCGCCTAGCACTTGGGTTGTGGAGGTCTGATGGCAGTCGCTTCACGTAAAATATCAAAGTTCGGCCGTATCGTAGTTAGACTGAAAGCCGACCCCAACTTAGTTGGAAAAGGCGCGGAGGATGATGATGATGATTGAAAGGGTAATTAAAGAATGCAATGGAAGGAAAGGGATAAAGGGACCAACTCGAGATGTCATTAAAAGTACATAACAGTTGCTGTTTTAGCTCATAAATAAAAATAAAAAACATAAACTTTGATTGTGAGATGCATATAAACACATAAAGCATAATTTTATGTCGTATCTGTTATTCTAAACGCATTAAAACGGTGTAATAAAACTATGAAAATATGGGGTTAAAAATGCCTATCTTAAATTCTTAAAGTGAAAGTTCAAAAAAGGAGGTTTCATTGTGCTCTCCATTATAAACGAGTGCCGAGTCCGTGCAGTAATCCCAGCTCGTGTAAACCAAATAAAGTATTAGTAGAACCAGAGTTGAAAGTGCATTTTTTAATGTTTTGTGCAGCGCTGGGAAGATATAGGTATACAGGTCTTATAAAGGTTATACCGGCTATATTTTTCTAGAATATATAAGTTTATTGTGCGGTTATGCCGTGTGGTTATCATATTATAGTGGTGTATGTAATACTTATTTCGTGATTGCGCTAATTCCCGTATAAATACATAATTATATCTTTGAGTCCATTCTAGTCTGGCCACATGTCGTCCCAGCAGATTTCGATCGCTAAGCCCAATTGAGAACAATCTATACGATCTAAGTGGACTAGTCATGTTTGTACTACTTAAACAGGCATGATACTCGAAGTTAAGTTCAACTGCCTTGGAACCTGTTGAAATTGTTGATTGATAAGTGGATAGTCTCTTAAAGCTATATAATAGATCTACTACTAACTATGTATTTTTTGTACTGTTTATGTTAGAGAACACGCTAGCCTCATCGCGTGGTAAATGTAGAGGTTCCGGGCTTACAATATTTTGCAATACAGCGCAAAGTGACGCCACTGGTCACTTTGCTAACCATATCTCTGATTCATGCAAATCATGCGATCCTACGTGATAGAAAACATAAAAATACGAGTATTATACCTATGAGCAAAAATCTGTCTATCCTATGTCTATCAGTGAGGTGTTATTACAGGTTAGCAACTAGCACTATTGTCTAGTGAGCCGTATTTACGTCATATTCATGTAAGTGCTCGCGGGTGTCAACGATAATTAGCGCCGCCATGAATACCAACTACTTAGTCGTGTTGTGGTTCGGCCCGCCATCGTTCATTCGCGAGATTACATTGAGTTACATAATGTTTTTTTAATTTGGGTTATCATTTTTGTTTTTAAATTAAATTGTATAAGCTCATAACTTATAGTGTGCCTTAAGTTTATTATTAAGTGAGTTTATGATAATATACTTACATATTTATTGTCATTTGTAAATTTCTACGTTACTCCACTATTTTGTCTTCTATATAATACATATGCAAGAGTAGGGTACCTGCTGGGTGTAAGTTTAGGTTCCTAGATGGCACCGGTTTAGGTATACGACAAAATGCATCGTCTACCCGCTCTTACTGCCAAGCTGAGTGGCAAATTGGAGCGCAAGCTCTATCACAAATTACATCTTTTACGGAAATGGTGAAATCTTAAAATAATAATAATTTACGTTTAAATATTAATAAGTAATATCATTAATTACAGGGTGCATTTAAATATAAATATTTTGTCACATTCAAATTTATTTTCAAAGGTTCATGAGTTGAAGTAATATAGTAAGTAGCTACTCGCCGCCTCCTGTCATCATTTAGACAAAAAAAAATCGTTATTTCCGACACGATTCGCTATTAACTACAACCTAGTTAATTTAAACTGCTATTGTTTATTACGCAGTTATTAACAAAATATACCATCTACAATCTGAGCCAGATCGATCAGTTTTCTTGTTGGCTCTTCGAATTATTTACTCTTGGTAACATGTGGCAAAGCTATCAATAATATGTGAGTAATACCTCATACATGTTTACGAGTACAGCTGTCTTTTAATACACAAGCCCCATGAACTTAATAAATGTGACCGTAGTAAATTTCAGCAATTAAAACCTAGTGTTTTTCGTAATAAGGTCTATTTGCTATGCTAGTAGCAAATAGACCTTATTACGAAAAACACTAGGTCTATTTCTCAGCGCCGCTAAATTTCACTTAAACCTGTCAACGTATACTCAACTTTATTTCCACGCAGCGAGAGTCTTCATTTATTCAAATGCTGTATAATTGCCATATAAAAACTTGTTCAAAACGAACTAAGATGACGTGTTTTTAATCTACACCTACGAAGACGCTTACTAAAAACACAGAGCACAAGAGATGGCATTCAACGGATAGCGGCTCTCGCTACGTGGTATTAAAGTTTATTTAAGCGTATCAGACTTTAGTCGACAAATAAATTGCTTATTTCGATAGCGACATACGTTACCTACTTGTTTCAATTTGAAATAAGACCTTGTTTTGAAGTGTACAAGGTTTACTTCTTATATGAAGAAAATTGAGTGAATTTTAATTTAGCGAGTGAAGTAACAGAATTGGGGCAATTATCTCTACTAAATGAATGTTAGTATATATATATTATGTATACCTATCTATATGTATACGCCAGCAATATTTCCATCCTAAGGTTGTCTTGTAGAGATCGCTTTTATTACCATTAACCTTTTAAAGAAGGTATTGCTAATTTCTGCCCCTAAACCGCGGAAGATTATTTTGCACAACATATTCTATGTTATACAGTCTTCTAAATAAAAAGTATATGGAATACATACGTAACTAACCATAAAAGAGACGAATATACAAATACTGAATATTGGCTGCAACATCCGCACTTTAAACTGTTTCGAATGTACCTAATCGTGTGTAAAATGGCGCGAATTATCACTGTTCAATATTGTCGGATCCATTATTTGTAATGGTTATAACATCGATACGTATATACATACATATGTATCTAACTATTTACGCTCTGTGATACGAATCGCATGAAGTACCTATTGATTGTTCCGCTCCAACAAGCTGTAGCGTAATGTTATATGCCTACATAAGCAGATTATTTAAGTAAAAAAGTAATTTATTTTTAGTTCCTGAGATTAGTGTGGTAACTGACCAAAAGTCAGCTTAACTAACTTGATATATTTATAAGAGTTTCAATTCAACTGTTCTTATGCTGTTTGGAGATTTTGATGAATCGGTATAACAAACTATCGATCTCATGATCTGACGAACTCAAGGCATTCGAGGAGAGGTTTGCCAGCAAGTGATTTTCAAGCAAACGGAATTCGATTTTGAGTAGGGAACTCCTTTTTATATATCACCTATAGCAAGATTTAACTATCACCTCAAGTATCATATCCTAATAAGAACAACTCGGGAGACTCAATGTTTGATATGACAACTAATAAAACTAAAAGCATTCCACAGACAACCTATAACATGGTAAATATAAAACTCGATCGATATAAAATTGCAATCAGGGAACCAAATATAACTTTTAAAGAATACGATTTTATATTTGCAAACCGTCAACTTCTAAACAGAACATATTATCTGCTGATTCCTTCGAAGTGGGTAGGCTTCTAATTTTCGTATCGGGATGGTACATGTAAAGTTGCCCAGCAATATACAAAAACTATGATATCGCTCACGAGTTGCCAACTGCCCCCTGCTACCCTTATGGGCTTCTGGACTCACTCACCAGTAGAAATGCAATAGTACAGCATTAGTACTAGTTGGCAAAAACACAACAAAGTTGTGTTTCATTCTACTGGTGTAATCTCTCTACTTCCTTACTCGGAGAGCTACGAGTACGATTCAAGAAAAAAATTGCTTTTTCAGATTTTCTTTTCATTTTCTTTCTTTCCTTCCCATCCTCTTTTGCTACAATGGATAAATGAGTAAAGTAAGTAAGATAGGTAAACAAATATAATATTATTAGATTAAGTATTCGCATGCCTAGAAAAAGCGAAATGTGCTGAGAATACTAGCTTTTCAACAACAACATGTAATTTAGAGAAAATAAATTTTTCTTTCTTTCTTCCTCTTAAAATTCTGTACACTGATTTTTTTAATTTTATATTGTACCCTGATATCTAAGTATTGAATCGTAGGTTTAAATGCAGAGTTAATTATATGTAAATTCAGTGTGTACTTTATCACTCAATGTGTACGAACGGAGTGGTTAAATAAAATATAAACTTCTGTAAACAAAGGACATCACGCTAAGCAACAACGGGAAAATCCAACGTTGCTCTTTCACGTTCCCCGCTAAGCTCGTTGAAGTAAGCCAGTAACCACGGAACAGCTTCCACCTGCACACGTATCGGAATTATTAATATTTGAGAGGCTCCAATGACTCCGCATAAAACACTCTGTAATAGCCCTCGCTGCCTCCGCAGGTTTTGCTACAGGCCTTGCGAAGCCGCTTCCAATTGGTTACGTAGCAAAATACCGTTTATGTTGTATCTAAAGTCATTCTCCTTTGTATAAAATATATTTCCTCTTTTCATATTGTACAGTTTATATGTATTTATAATCATTTAATTTATCAAAAATATTGTACTTGTTGTGAGTCGAACAGGTTCCTTGAGAGCAGTTACTGTATAATTTTTTGCTACACAAGAAATCGTGTGCGAACGAACGAATTGATGACACTGTATGGCTATGCGTTCTACTAACACTTTAATTTTATTCTAGTTGCAAATATGGGCACTCCGCACTATAATGACATGAAAATTAGTAGCTATTTGGAAAATAATACATATCCAGTTAGGTAATTCAGAAGTAGTAGTAGTGAAAGTTACCACACTACCCTGTGCAAACTTCGAATTATGTAGACTTTAATTATAAGATTGATACCGCGTTATTCTCGAGGCACACATGTAATGTCGGCCATCTAATTTTACCTGAACAAATTGGCATGTAAATGTGTCTGTAAAGATAAAATTAAATACTAGTTCACAATATATATATACAGTCAGCCGTTTGTCATAGGTAAATCGGAACGGAATTTAAATTTCATGTTCTTGATATGTACCCTGTGAGATATTACCTAAGTCGAAGTTATCCTAGCAGTTCATGTGGAAAATGATTATATTTTATTAGTTTCTGTTCGCAGCAGCGGAGGGAAGCTCACCATGTTGGAAAAGTTGATCGAGACCGTCTTGTTTCACTTGTCTGTGAGCAGTTTGAGCTACTGAAGTGAGCAGGGATGTTATTTAGAGGGCTAGGGCCAACGTGCTTGAATTCTGGACTTTTATACATCATGAAGATTCAACTTGAATGGGCTTCTAGAAATACTTTATTTGATAGCTAGTATTTCAGCGTTTTATAGTATCGGTGTGATATTGGATGCAGGCTTTGTGACATTGTCGAGCCGCTTTATTCTTGACAGCTTAAAGTTACTACAGACCTATTGACTATTTGGAAAATAATCATCATAATCATTAATCAAACGTATGTACAACGATAATATTCGTGAACGTAATTCGATAGTGATTTTTTGTATTTGGTTTGGGTAGTAAGGCCGTAGTTGATTGCTTTTCATGGAAGTCTTTAGAATCAACACTGTGTATCAACTCACAAAGTCCCTTACAGTCCTGGAAAAAATAAAATGTATGTAAATGTCATACGCAAGGATTTAACTGAAAAGCGGAAATGTGTTTTATACACATGTGCTTTGCTGCAATGTCAACAATATTCTGTTTTCTTTGTTACACCAGCATGAGTTTTAGGCTACACGAACTTATTACAAATAATCATTTCGTCCAAGAAACTAGGTATATTCAGCACTAAAAAGTTCTTAGACAGAAAAAAAAACACAGAATAGATTTTAGCGTAGCCATATAAACTAATTAATAAACAGTGTATGGTAATGGAACTTGAAAAGGAAAACAGGCCATTTTTCTATACTAAGTGTGTCTTTATTTCTTTTTTTTATGTTATAGGGGGCAAACGAGCAGACGTGTCACCTGATGGTAAATGATTACCGCCGCCAATGAGCATCTCCAACTCAAGAGTCACCAGTGCGTTGCCGGCCTTTAGGGTGGGAGAAGGGGAAGGGGGAATAGAGGGCGAGGAGGGGAGAGAGAAGGGTTAGGGCCTCCGGTAACCTCACTCACTCGGCGAAAAGCAATGCAAGAATTGTTTCGCTGCCGGTTTTCTGTAATGTCGTAGTATCACTACGGTTGAGCCAGCCCATACGTGCCAAAGCATGGCTCTCCCACGAAAATTAAAGATTATTTGACGAAAGTTTTAGATTATATTCAGATGACTCGCGTTGAGTGCGTGTTTGAATAACAGGCGTCATAAAGTACACGAATTTTGTTCAAGCGCTCGCCATGTGAACACTATACCAAAAACTCATCGTGCGCTTGACGCGCGCTTGACACCTAGCCTGTGTGTTAAGCGACTTTAGTTTCTGACTGTACTTGAACTCTTCTGCCATTCTCAGTTTTAGGCTGTAAGAACTAACGGCGACAAGGCCCTCAACAGCGCAATGCTGTCTACAAAGACTTCATCTTTTTTCTGACAACTTGAACTTCATCAGGTACCACCTGACGCGCGTTCTACGTCAAATTTAAACCAATTTGAAAGTCTACTTCTGGGAAAACATCTGACATCGTATTTGTCAGATGTTTTCCCAGAAGTAGACTTTCACGAATGAGCATTGTGTTGCAATTCAGTCAAGCCCTTCTCTTTTCTTCCAATTTGGGAAAGGTTTTTCTAAGCCTGTTAATTGAATCTTCATTGAACGGCTAAGATCTCTTCTTGGTCTCTTTTAAGAAAGCTTCCTTGGCTGAAAATATCCTATTTGTATTAGTTTGCATCTATGCACCTGTTCGGTAACAGAACAAATAGCCAGGACCATTGAACAACGATCTGTGACAGATCATATCCACCTTTCTGTAGGTTCGGATTTTTCGAGAGACGGTAAATCCTTATTCAATACAAATCAGAGAGAAGCACGTCGACAATGTGAACCAAAATGAAAGATGGGTTCCACGTGGATCGACAATTACTTACAAAGTAACAAACTTTTGTAAACAAAGTTCTGTTACTTCCGTCTCAAGTAAAAGCATGAGCATCATTCCTGACCAAGTCTCCTATCAGTGATACATACACATCTGAAATCATCCCCCCTTTATACAACATACCTACGATTTAAAGTTACATCGTTACCTAGATTAACTTGAACCTTGTTAAACTTGTAACTACGCAATTAGTTTCGTGTGTGACGTCAATGTCTGTGCGGTTATAATGTATGGTTCGTTCGCATTATTAGACCAAATCATTCATATAACTGATTAAATTCTGTGAACTAGTATAGATAGCGTGTTACATAATACTTAGATGGACACGATCTTTCTCTATCATGTGCTTTGACAAGTCAAATACTTTTAAGTTTATTATATTCTTCATCGTCTAATGTATTTTTTCTTATTTTTGGTAAACAAACACCAATTGGAACAAAAATCACGAGTTTTGGGATAGTTACACATTTTAGGTTTGGGAATAATGTTTTCAGCTATTCGAGAAACACATACCATCTGAATAAATCTAAAACTACTGCTAATTAATCATTTAGACACATTATTTAAGTTAAAATTGAAATAGTTTGAGAATGAATTTCCACAGATAAATTATGAAGGTGACAATTTGATATTTCAAAATGTTATTTTGTCTTTGGATCACAGAGATGCGACATGCTAATGATTTGTGAGATGGTAAAATGAACTTTTTATATGGAAACAAAATCTTCAACACACTGACACGTCTCATACAAGGAGAGCCAAAGAAATGCCAAGTGACAATTAATAAAAATTTTGTATGTGGCAACTTTAATTGTCACTTGAGTGTGTTTGGTTCTCTTGCGAAAGTAAGTTCGTTGGCGGGCGGCGCCCGAAAAGACATTGAAATCAAAATCAAAATCAAAATCAAAATTATTTATTTCAATTGAAATTATTTATTTCAATTGAACCATTATGGGTATTTTTGAATTGTCAGGAGTAGCAGTCAGTCAGACTAAGTCAGTCGTGAAGCTAAGCCTGTTCCAATTCGTAGATCCATTGCTAAAGAAAACAGTGGAACGGTCGGTCGCATTACAACTAACCTCACTGCATTCCATGTGATTGTGTAAGTTTAATCTGTAATCCTAAATGATTGCGAGTATTATCACTATCACACAGATACAGAACAAAATGATCATGCTCATCACACAATTATTTTTTCTGGTGGATATCCGTAGTAACTACCGTACTTACTCGGGAAACCAGTAGATCTACAATTAATTATAGCTAGTGTTAAAATACTTTGTAATTCAAACCCAACTTAAATAATAATTAATAAAGATATGCATCAGGATCTTTACGACCGTATGTCTTTAATAACTATCAATACCATTCACGAGTTATTCACAAGTTATTATTTTAATGTACATGTTTAATGTACAATTTTTAGACTGAGTAATCGTCAGAATTTGGTTTTGTTAATAAATTGACTAAGTATATCCTTTTATACTGTAGCAATCAAAATAATAACAAAACAGTGAATTTGCATTTAAATTAAATACAGATAGATGTTTAAAACAGTCGGGATTTATTAATATTCATCCCTTCAAAGTTAAAAAGGAAAGATAATCCGAATTAATTAAAGAACCCGTAAACAAGAAAAAGTTTGAGGTGCGGCAATATTTTATTTTCTATGCCAACGTTTGGCAGTAATGCTTAAAGTGGCCGCATAAACTACGTGCTTTTATTGACCTTTTTAAAAAATACTACAAACAGAAATTAACTGAATGTTATTAACCGCTGTGCTGTGCTTTTTCAAATAATGAATTGTGTTGATGACAAACAAATTCTTCTTTTAATGAATTTATCTTGGATTAACCATTTTTCATCACTCCACAATAAATATACAAATTTCTGAAGACACTGTAAATCCCACAAACTGTTATAATTAACACCTCTTTATCCCACCCCAAAAGGGGAGTAACAATCGTTAAAATATCAAATTGCAATACATAGTGTATGTTCTAAAACATAAATACAAAGTACGTCACTTAGCAGGGCGACAACCAGTCGCCATCAATAACGGTACGTGATGTATAATTATATCCTAACAGGAATTGACAATTTACTCGTTTATTTATCTTACTAAGGGCCGACGACGGGGTGTCATTTACTTTTCTTTGAGAGTTAATTCGAGCTCCGCTAACTAACTGATTGGTGTTTTACTTGATAATGTTATCGTTGCTGGGATAAAGGTCGGTCAATGACCGATTGACTGAGGTTTATTTACGTTTTCTTTTGTTGTTTCAACCCAGATATAGCAGTTAGAGAATAATACATAAAGAGTTATCAGATAATTGTACAAATATGATTCTTCAATACAAATTTACTGCTTCCAGCATCAGTCTTACCAGGCCGTGTCTCAACGCGGAGGAAACAGCCGCCCACGTTGTCCTGGAATGCGAGGGAGTAGCCACAAAACGGGCAAGTATCCTCGCGGGAGCGAGGTCGCTCCTAGAAGCCTGTGAACGCCCCAGGAGGCTTCTGTGCTTCTGGAAGGAGCTAGGCTGGCTCAACTAGTCAGCCTATCTGAACGCATAATGGACCGCCTATGAGTCTAGATGAGAGCCCAATACCAATACCAATACTTACCAGGCAGCCGTGATCACATATGAATTAAAAAAACACTCTTTAATGGCGCTTCTATTATAATAAAAAAAGTAGTTCCACTATCCAAGCCCCTGGCTTTATCACCAGACTGTTGGACTCGTCAAACAAATTATCAAAGCCCAAACTTGAGGGGTTTACTAATAGCCACTGAAACGTTCTACTTTCTATCTCCTGGCTCTATCTTCAGATCAATTAGAAGATGTCAAATTATAGTATTGTCATAAAAACTACAGGGTTTTTCATTACAAGCGCTCGTAATTTCCTATGTGATATTCAGACAATTTTTATTTTATTTTAAAGGACATTAAATTTGATGACATTATGGGTGGCATATAATGTCATCCAAATGACCGCCGCGACTGCAAGTGGTGGACCAATTTTGGAGGAAATATTCGCAAAAATGGAGCTTAATTTAATGAAGAACGCGAGTTATGTTGGCGTTCAGGGCGGCAATTGTCTGTGGTTTGTCTGCATTGACCAAAGATTTTACGTAGCCCCTCAGAAAGTAGTCGAACGTCACACGATCTCAGTGACGAGCTGATGTCGCTACCACACGAGATGACGAAGCTCTCGAACTCATCATCCAATAAATTCAACGTTTCCCGTGCAGAATAGAAAGTGGCGCCTTCCTGTTGGAACCACATGTTTGTAAGATTCATACCATCTATCCTAGGCCACAAAATCGCAATCAGATAATCGAGTGCGCGGACCTTCAGATCCTATGAATATAATAAATATCAGGAAAAAAATAGTTACCAAGAAGAAAATATTTCATTCTATTGGATAAAGCATTTGACAATTACATTTTACATACTATGTAACATAAAGATCCTTAATAGAAAATAGCTTCGACTAAGTAAATGAACGAAATCTACCTCGGTAGATTTCGTGGTTTTGATTTTTTTTTGAAAATCTGCTTCCAAGTCACCAATCCCCCCCATTCACGAACTTAAACTTCATTTTTGCCTTGTTGATTTGTCGTCTAAGTTTCAAAGCAATCGGTGCATAATTGCGACCTTTATCGTGCCTGTAAAATTGCGGTACATACATATGTACATATATAAACTTTTTAACTGGCGGTTGTTTTGAGGTCTAGGGATCATAACTAGACCTCCTGTGAAGAAATTATTGGAAAACTTGACAACTGGTACAAAACCAATAGGTAGACAATCTAATAACACTGCCGTCTGATCCCAAACTAGGCAGAGCTCATACTATAAAATGCTCAATGGTATATTTAAAAGATTAATTTGTTTGGATAAACTTTTTTTTAAGTTTAATACATTGTTATTTACACTACTAACATTAAAAGGATCTTTAATCAACAGGGAAAAAACTTTATAAAGGGCGCTCTGTGATACTACATTGTTTTAGACGTTATCAATTTAGTCACCCACACCCACCTTAGAGACCGGTAACGCTTTTGTCACTCTTGAGTTACAGGTGCCCATGGGCGGCGGTAGTCATTTACCATCAGGTGACCCGTCTGCTCGTATGCCCCCTATACCATAAAAAAAAAAATTAAAATAAAACAATTTCAATCTAATCACATTTTCACTAAATAATCTAACATAAAACTGATCAGCGTTACCAAAGTATAATAATTAATTTTTCACATTAGATGAACTTTTATTCTCTGTATGGACACAATCACACAATCTCCGGGAGTATGTTTTTCGTCCCCAGGTTATGTATGGGTAGTTCTAATTAGATCACGTAAGGGCTGGACACTAAATTATTACGTTTATATCCCTGTTTGTGGAGAAAGAAAATAAGTAGAAAGGTATTAAGGGGCCAGTAAAAGTTTTATGAAAAAAACACTAACTCTTTTAAGTAACTAGATTGTATAAAAAGTTACGTTTCTTTTCTTTATATACCACAAAGATCCTACTGATATTATAAACGAGAAAGTACTGAAGCGATTGCGATGAAACTTGGTATGTAGATAGCTGGAGACCTGGATTAATATATAAGCTACTTTTTATCCGGATATTCCCACGGGATCGGGACTTACGCGGGTGAAACCGCAGGGCGCGGCTAGTAGTTAATAAACATACAACCTGCTTGATGTTAAACAGTTACGTACTTATGAGCGCTCGCAACATGAGGTTAAAATGGTTAAGGCTATTATTCTATACCCTAATAATTTTTGCCTTGATTTTTTTTCAAACCATTAACAGTCCAGTCTATTCGATAAATACGACAAGTTGAATCTCTAACCCACACGAACGATAAAAAATACGTTTGAAAAATATATTTTTTATCGTAATAATATTAATTGAATAGCAATATGCATAGTAATTATATTCATAAAATCTGAACAAATTTCATTTTTTATATAAAATTATCTTATTTCCTTATCTTATTATCTACACCCAAAGATTGTAGCTGTAAAAACACGCATTTCTATCTTTTAATTTGTTGATATATCTACGGGTGACCTAATCTAACGGTCTTGTACATTCTGTGCTACATGTGAACTTTTATTTTGCCATGATAGAATGATGCATCGTATCACACAGACAGATTTCGAAGTATATCAACGTTACTTGCCTGAACGCGACGTATTCCTCTAATATACTCGTGCACCTTGAAATACCGTATAGACCCGAAGTGTCGTGTTTCTGTTTAAATGATATCGCTTCTGTGCTGACAGTCCCGAAACTGTAGTAAAACAAACGCTCGATGTGTGGCCTAGCGGCGAGAGAGACACCAAATAACCGATTCTAGGATGAGTTATGCTGCCATCAGAGTTTGTCAGTTACTTCTCTATACCAGCATACAGCCTTGTGAAGGAGTGACCAAAATAAGGGTTATGAAAGTACAGTAAAACCCATTTAAGTCGATTTGACAAGGACCAGCCGAAGACACGTCTTAGGCGTGAAAACTTACTACGCGGTATAGGGAAAATAAAACGTATATATTTTGTGTTGTTATTCAATTACATATTTATAAAGTTTTAAAAAAGTTATTTTGTGTTATTTATTTATTTTGAAATTCCGTGTCATCATAGTGCATTATAATAATAACTTGACACATCTCACAGACGACCGTCTGAAGGCAGAGCACAAAAAAGGCAGATACTGCACTATGGTAACCAGAATGCTTATAAACATACTTACATATTTCTAAATACAAGGCACTTGTAAAGCAATACTATCTAACATTATAAGCAGTGGTCGGCGTAGGTAGTGCCATTTACGGTGGGCGTACCCGCAAAGCACAAACGGGGGCTCGCGTATTAGAGTTTACCGGAGCGGAGGGCGCGGAGAGGGCGGATGCATTGGCCGAGAAACTGCGTAGTATTTTTGCCACGGAGCAAGATGTGAGGGTCACCAGGCCCACCAAATACGCGGATATCCGCGTTTCTGGCCTAGACGATTCCATCACGCCAGCCGACATCCGGGCGCGCCTCTGGCGCCCTCAGAGGGTTATGGCGGTTAGAGCCATACGCGGATACCGCACCGTGTCAACGGAGGCAGCGTGCGCGTTGGCCGGGACACCTCCGTGGGATTTGGAGGCGAAAGTGCTCGCCGAAGTATATCGGCGAACGGCTGAGTTCCGGGCGGGAAGCGGCAGTCGGCCCCCACCCGAAGAGGTACGCGAATGGTGCGAAGCCGCTCGCCGAGCCACGATGGCTCGTTGGTCGTCCCGGCTGGAGGTTCCACGTGCTGGCTTTGCCGCCGTGGAGGCGCTCCAGCCGGTCATCGTCGAATGGGCAGGGCGGTAGCACGGGACCCTTTCCTTCCGACTGACGCAGGTCCTTTCCGGGCACGGCTTCTTCGGGAAGTACCTGCACTCGGTCGCTAGGAGGGAATTGAGTCCCGCCTGTCACCACTGCGCCTGCAGTGAGGACTCGGCTCAGCATACGCTTGCGGTTTGCCCCAGTTGGGTGGCGCAGCGTCGGACCCTCACTGCAGTCATCGGAGAGGATCTGTCGCTACCGGTCGTCATACGCTCCATGGCCGGTAGCGACAGGAATTTTACCGCGGTCGCAACCTTCTGTGAGGAAGTCATCTCGCAGAAGGAGGCGGCGGAACGGGTCCGGGAGGATGATCTCCACTCGGATCTAATTCGCCGCCGGCGAACCAGGCGCGGATTTGCGCTTACCAGCGTCTCATGCCGCCCTGAGTGTGGCCGCGGGTGGACGGGACGGGTTTCTCCCCTCCACCCGCTGTAGTGGCCGCCCGCGAGGAGGCGGCGTCCACGTGTGTCTGGACGTTGCCTAAGTGTGAATTTTTAACCGGGAGGTGGTGCCCGCGCTCTTGCGGGCAGGCGCTAGGAGGGGTCCGGATATCTTAATAAAGCTGTTCCCGGGTCCCTCCTATTTCAGGCGCAGTACGGCACACCGTGTGGTTTTAGTCGGTTCGATTCCGACACACCGCCCCACCGAAAACCCCGGTGGGGTGACGGCCCGAGGGAGTTTCCACACCTACAAAAAAAAAAAAAACAGGTAGTGCCATTTAGGATGAATGACCTCAAATTTTATATTAACATGGATATACCCCGAGATTCCTGCATTTTAAAATTTGAGTCAATTCGAGTTCGAGTTCACCTAGTTAGACTTCCCTCTGAACTTAACTCTAAATACTAAATTTGTTTTTTTTTAATTGTATATACATTACCTACCCTTATACTGAAGCGGTTTAAATGCTCATCTTTGTGAACTGATTTAAATTGTACACCGTGTACATAAATGAATATAATAAAAAGAGTATTGAGGGTTTAGCGGTTTAGAGCGATTTCGATTTATGTAGGGGTTAGCGATATACTTTGACATATAAATTATCTTAAATTTAACACAAATTAAATAAAACTAATTAATATATTATACAAAATTACTACATTTTGTAAAACAAAGTCCCCCGCCACGTTTGTCTGTCTATTCGCGATAAACTGAAAAACTACTGAACGGATTTTCATGCGGTTTTCACTAATAGACAGAGTGATTCATGAGGAAAGTTTAGGTGTATAATTTGTACCCATGCAAAGCCGGGCGGGTTGCTAGTATAATACAAAAGCGATGAGATATAATGGCTGTACTAAGTTTATTTTATGAGAACATAATTACTATTTAAGTAGGTAAATTTAATCTATCTCTTTTTCAGAATCACAATTTCCTCATTTTTTTAATTAAAATAAATAACTTAATTTTTGCAATATTTTCTACCTTCAACGAATTTCTTTTTACATTCAAAATCCACTTATAAATAGAAAAGGAACGTTCGACGTCTACTGAAGTCAGCTAATCGGGTCCCGGTGTCATAAAAACCCCATTTTGTTGCACACAGTTTTTATTTAAATAATCGAAAGATTTTATTATTTTAAATGCAAGAGTAGAACTTGATGTATTAATTTTTTTTTAAGTTATATAATGATTCTATTTTATCAACATATTATTAGGTGTGTTTGAAACGAATAAATAATAATATGATAGTAACAAAGTGGAGAATTGAGGAGTGCGAACTGAACGAAGTATACACATATTTACCTAATTATTACAATGTATAAATAAACAATGGCACAAAATTGCTAAAGCGCCCCACTTCGCAAATCGGTACGTTAAATTTTGTGTACCTATAGATTTTTAAATTCCTGCCGACTATGTATTTTAACATGACAATAAAGGGCGTCGGCATGTTTGATATATACCTTAAGGTTTTTAATCCCATTCCGACGATGTTTATGAACGAAAACAAATCGCCTCGGCATGTTTTACTTAAATGTATTTTGTGTGTAATTTTCCACAATTACAATTAATCAATTTTTAGTTGTTATGGTGACAATTAACAATTAATCAACTGTTAATCTTTAACTGTCTTTAGAATTTCCCAACACTGGTGCTATTTAAAGCAATAAGATTTTTAGCTTTTTAATATGAATATTTAAAAATCCCTTGTGATGAACTGATGTTAGTTCACGCTAATCTCCGAAATTGCTCAACAGATTTAATGAAATTTTGTAAATTTCTATTGCTTAGGTACCCCAACTAGAGAGATGACTTTTATCCCGGTCAGGGATGTTTTTTTTTTGCAAAATACAACACCAGTGGAGCCGCGAGAATAAGCTAGTATTAGTTTATATTTACACGATTATGATCCGTTGTAAACAATATTTAGTATAAGAAATGTTAAAATCGCGAAACATTAAAAACGGTGTTTGTATACGAGTAAAAAAGAGTCGTAACGTTATTCGGTTAGTTTTTATGAAACTGATATACTATTAATAGAACTTTTTTAATTATATATACGTAGTTTTTATTAATAAAAACTACGTATATATAATTAAAAAAGTAGAAAAAGTAGACGCTTTTAGGGTGCGAATTTCTGAATTATATATCGGTAATATTTGATCGAAGTTCAATCTTTAGAATCCCGGGATTTTGAGATAAGAGGGTATGTCCACGTTATGCCACGATGGACGAATCCCACCAAATGCCACTACCTACGCCGACCACTGATTATAAGTGGTGTACAACTCTCTCCTGTAGTGCAGTAGACTTCATAATAAGTAACTCCACTGAAATGTCTTACTAATTATTATAGTTATTTCACTCTATATGGGTATGTGTATATATGTATATATATATATATATATATGTTTACATACATATATATTTACAAAGAAAATGGGGGAAAAGGAATTCGTGAAGTATGTAGATACTTCACGTATTCCTTTTCACACCATTTCCTTTAATATTATTTCATTGTTTAAGCTCTAAATATTTTTGGTACGCCACCAGCTACCGATTATTTTCCTCTGTTGTTTCTATACAAAGGTTGTCTGGAAGACATCGCTATTAGCGATAAGACCGTCCATTGTACTTGCCGCTTAGCATAAACTGTTACAAACTATGTTTAATTTTTGTCCAACTGCGGTGTACAATAAATAATGTTCCATCTATCTATTATAGTCTAATTACACCCAGATACAGAACAAATAATCATGTTCATGACACAATTATTTCTCCTGAGTAGGAATCGACCCCACGACCTTTGCTCCATAGTCAGGATCACTAACTACCAATATACCCACAGGTCTGTCAAATTATACAGGTACATAAATATACATTAGGTAGAACATTGTCCATATATCCAATAAGTTGACGAAGTTTCTTAGGAAGTGCTTATTCCAATAAATATTCCTAATTATACTCGAAATTGATTTCCTTTTTACAATTATTCGATACTTACCATTAACGAGAGAATGATTTCACTTTAAATATTGGGATTTGAGTCTGTTTAATTACTTTTCGATTTAAATGAATGATTGATAGCGATGCCGACTCGATTCTGGTTGCCTAAACCTTTTGGCAGGGCTGGCGCAGCTTAGTTTTGGTTTTATTAAAATTGTTGGCCTGTGATGAAAGTGTGTACACAAACTAAGTTTTAAAGTATATTTAAGTTGTAAAGTATGTTTTACTCAGTTGTGTATCTTCAATGGATATAGTTCAAAGCCTAAGTATTGTATACAAACGTTCCTTTATCTTAAAACATGTTCAAACATGTATTGATAAGAGTAGATTTGAGTACAAACTTTACAAATTAGAGTAAATTGAAGAGAAGTGAAAGTTCGAATGTTTACTGAACAGTTTACTGAAGCCTTAGGTTTTTAATTTAATTTTAAAATCACGGACAGGTCTTCAGGTCTTTGATAAAAACTAAAAATAAAAACGAAATGTTCTAGACTTGTTATTGTTTTGTGTTATTTACTAATTTGTAGAACAGTCAGTCAGTGGAGTTGCGATCGGCGCGGCGATCAGCCTTTGATCTTTTTATTTAAAATTATCTACTGTTAAACGTCGTATCCGCTCGCTAGTGGGTGGCTTTTGGGTCAGTAGGGCAAACAGTTTCAAGTCGGTGCATATTAGTAATACTTATATATAATTAAGTCTGCATCATTGTTTATAGAAGTTAATGGAACGTGTCAAGAATACGTTTCATTAATCTGTAGATAATTCATTATTTAATGTTTTAGTATCAATACATTGTTTTATTGTCTACTAATTCTATCTAATATCATAAATGCAAATTTGAGTTTGTTTGTTACACTATCACGCCTTAACTACTTAACTGATCATCGTGAAACATACAACGTGTATGCAAAATTTGCAGGATTACTGAAAAGGACCTTTTCAGTAAAAATCATTTTATAGTATGAAATACTCTAATTTTGCGAAATACTCTGTTATGCAGTGTGTGGTCTAGCGTTGTCCTGAAGTAGCAAATATTGCTAGCAATTCACTAGTCTCGGTTGTTTAACTGCTAGCTTTTCCATCATTGTTTGCAATTGTTGACAATACAGTTCTGCCGTTATTGTCTGGCCAGATTTTAGGAAGCTTTAGTAAACAATACCAGCACTGGTCCACCTTCCCCTGGGGCAAGATTTGGCAAGTTTGCCTGGGTTCAACAATTGTGGTGAGCGTTTGCGATTCTTGTACAGGATCAATTTTTTCATTACAAGTAACAAAACGATTCAAGATTCGTAATGTAACGCAACACTCAACGCTTGTTTGTTCACGCAGTACCCAGTTTTCTAAGTGTTTCACTTTTCCCATTTGATTTAAGTGAATTAAAATTGTTTTAACACTTGCACGGAAGCTTGCCACTAATTCTGATGTGGTTTGCGGTTGATCCGTTCCTACGCTCCCCCTTAATTCTTCATTATCAACTAGGGTCTCCGGCCGTCCACGAGGTTTGTTCTGTAGGTTAAAATTTCCAAAACAAAAATGTTTTAACCAAAAATGTACCGCATTTTCTTTTACAGAAGCTTCCCAATACATATCATTAATTCTTCGAGCTGTTTCGGCAGTGCTAGTACCACAGCGGAACTCGTATTCGTAAATAACGCGATATTTTATATATATATATATATATATATATATATATATATAGTTTATCATATTGGTGAACAATACGATGTCAAAGAAAAATCAAATGGCGTGAAAACAAACGAATCACTAGATTTAAAACATAAATGAATTAGCATAAATTTTAAATTAATCTGAATTTGACACTCCTAAGGTCAGATATTTGAGATCAAAGTGGTCAGTAAAGACCTAATAGTATGAATAACATATCGTTGAGTGCATTCGAGAGCCTTAACTGAATAGATTCAATCTCCCCTAAATGGTATCGGTCGCCAGTCTTGCTGCGTTTAAAATTGAACATGGGACGTAAGCAATAGTGCTTTAGGAATACCGTGACAGGGATAACTTGTTTTAAGTCCTTTCCGGTTGTTATGAGAAGAGAGAAGAGTTTGTTTGTTTGGTTGAACGCGCTAATCTCAGGAACTACAGGTTCGAATTGGAAAATAGTGTTGGATAGCGCATTTATCTAGGAAGGCTATATAACATCACGCTACGACCGCTCCTATTGGAGCAGTGTCCATAAACGCAGGTGAAACTGCGGGGACGGCTTACATATAATACAATAAAATACAAATTGCTTTGCATTTTATTACAACAGACAGTAAGAAAGCCAAGTATAAATTAAAAATAAACCGACGCAAAAGGCTCTCTAACAATTAGAAAATCTGATGATCTTCGAATGGCTGAACAGATATCCTTGAAATATTATTAAGTACACTCTCGATCAATTCACCATCCAAACGATATAAAAAATAATAATATATAAAAATAAATAATACCGCGTGACTAAAAGATAAAATCGCATCTGCCAATGTCGATCTGTAACCGCCCGTTTCCAAGTAGTTGTGCCTTGTGAGAAGAAATTGGGCAAACAAACTCACAGCCCCTCTTTTACATCACCAGATAGTTTAACAATACATATTTTGTGAAATAATGTAATACAACACTGTTTTATGATGCGTTATTATGTTATTAAGATGAAAAGTAAGCAAACTAAAATTAAGCATTGCAAGTATGGATACTGAAAACTAAAAAAGATGAGATTAAAATATGAAAAGAAAGACATACGAGTAAAAGGCAGTAGATAAAAACCATATTAGCCTCATATTACATTTTTTTATCCTTGTATGGATGTGAGTAACTTGTCGTTGTATGTCTTCAATGATATGAGAATAACATGGTAAGAATGACATGATGCTGCAACAGTTTCTGGAATCAGCAGGATACCCAACTAATCTCCAACTCATAGCAGAGCAGAGCAATGGTTAGATTACTTCCTTGAATTTTGTTTCATAATTGTTTTAGAGTGAATTTAAACAACTGCTCAAAAAAGGAGTGTAATGTTTTCAGGGTTCATGTTTATGTGTTTCTTTATTCCACCATAAGTTCTAAATGTCTGAACAGATCCATCTACATGTATGGAGTATCGTTAGAATCCTTATATCATCCCAAATGACACTGGCTATAATATTTTTTAAATTCAGTTTGACTGAATGTCATGTAAATCGTAATTTATTACATTATGCTCTTCTATTCTAAAGAAAGAAATAAGTTAATGAATATGTTTCTAATCTTGAATTTTCAGGATTCAAAAACTGTACATAAATAGTATACAAGATGCAGAAGTTGTAGGTTTATGAGAAAGCGCTATTAAATAGAGTGCTTGGAACTAAGTCCAGGATTTTGTATTGTAATGTCACAGTAGTGGTTACTCAAAATAAATGGTCTATTGACAGGTGCAGTTATGTTTGGGGAATAAAATAACATTATATAATGTTAAAACCTAGCATGCATTGTAAACCTAGATTTCACGGTCTATTGTCAAAAGCATTCATTATTCCCCACTTAATATAAAGAAGCAAATATATGTACACATAAATAATACAACAACATATTTCAGTAATTACATTCCGGTAAGTAAAACCCGCACCGCGCTGAATACAACAAAACAAATTCTGAAAGTTCTCCAAAAAGCCAGTTTTCCGCAAGCATAATTATAATTATATGAATGAACAGAACTTTCACGTACTAATTATACGAACTTTGCATCCGGCTTACCCCGTGGGGCCGCGCGCTCATAGACACGTTACCAACTTAACGGATCACTTACAAGACTTACTGTTTCAAGAGGCCAAAGGGGTATACTCTATGCGGGTTGTTATATAGTGATTGGATACTGACTGTATTATATTTAAGGTAAATACGTGGGATACATTGAAAGTTTTGCATTTTAATAAAACAATTTTCATGGAAGAACGGGTGTTATGTCCCTCAAACACTAAGGGAGGATCCTCCGACTAGGCGAGGTGATCATGCCTGGCGGGCCGCGGCCCAACGGTTGATGTTGGGAAGTTGTATATATACTAATCGGCGCGAGAACTCTCATAGCGCGATGCAGGATTAGTAGTTACTTCGTAGTTCAGCTCGTCTTCGCTAGATGATGTTGGAGTATGTTTTTACTGTATGGGGAAGTCGCCACAACATGTAATATTTACCATTTTTGAAAACATGAGGACCATTGGTCTAACTAAGGACATATTTTTCACGTGCTGATTGAAAGCTATCATGGCCTCTTCCAGTCCCGTAAATGTCATACCTCTCATCAAATCTTAAATTTTTGGGAAAATAAAGAAATCGCATGGTGCAAGGTCTGGACTATGTGCGAGATGGGTCACTAGCTCTACCTTTTCAGAATGCAAAAATGATTTTGTCTTGTAATGGTGCAATAGGATGCGACTTCTTGGGAGAAAAATATTCGTTGAATTTTTGTTGAACATTATAGAAGCACTAATTGCAACGAAAGCAAAATGATAGAAAAATATTTCGAACAACTTTATTGACGTAGTAAAAATGGCTACATTTTTAATTTAGAATAATTGTTTTTAAATCCCTGTTATTCTTAAGTGCAATGAACCCTAATTTTTATTAGAATGTATGCGTGACGTTAGAATATTAATCGTTGACTATAAAAAGCTGTAGAACCCGAATTTTATTACCAGGCTTTGATAGACCAAATACTTTTTATAAGGTCTATGCATTCTTAATCAGGTTTTATTATTTTTAACTCATTTAACTGCGACCTTGGATTGAACTCCCAAGGTTTTGTTTTCTCTGTCAACTTTTTCACTAATAAACCTGGTTAAAATTGGCAAATAGAAGAGTGACAAAGAAATTAATTTCATTATACAGGTGTATTTGAAAATAGAACACTTAGCATGCAGTTGCAATAAAAAGAAATTGAAAAAAAAACTATCCGTTTATAAGTTGTGACCGTTTCAATTTCCAGGTATTTTTACCTCTGTTTCTCATAAAAGCAGGTGGAACATGTAAAGTTAAAGATTTTAAATCATACGTATTTCTTCAAAAAAGGAGGAGGTTCTCAATTTTGATGTTTATATTATAACTCCGTTATAATATATATAGACGAATTTGCAAAATTCTTTTTGTTTGTAAGAGGTGGTTTATTCCGGAATGGTCCCAATTAAATTTCGTAAAGATTTGATAATGAGTTTCGGAGACAGACAATGGAACTCTTCAATAAATTCCAGCATTGCCTTTTTACAAATTCCTAGATGGAGGGACAGGATCCCTGCTGAAACATTTGAAGTCGTTTTTCTCGTAAAAAAGCTTTTTAACAGTTTCAGTAACAAGTGTA
The DNA here is from genome assembly GCA_949752705.1 of Callimorpha dominula. Lineage (NCBI taxonomy): Eukaryota > Metazoa > Arthropoda > Insecta > Lepidoptera > Erebidae > Callimorpha > Callimorpha dominula. The sequence continues at coordinate 944,469 of OX456992.1, read as the reverse complement.
GACTTCTCGTATACGCACAAGTTAGACCTGACTAATTCTTCATTTTAATTTCCTAGTGTAAGTTTTTGAAGTGAAAACTTCTTTAGGCACGTTTTGCACTTTTGGGAAAAAAGCACTGAACTCCTGACCGTCACGCTAATACATCAACATCGAGTTCTGCCAGTTTCTTATTAATTAATCTTTAAAATATAATTAGTTCAATATAGGACTTATTGTATGCGCAATTCATAACAAAAACACAATTGTAATTAAGATGATAATTTATAACGCCTACAGTGCTCAATAGCGAAAACCTTTATTCAAAATTTCGTTGACGCGACACGTCGCCGTCGTGTTAAGTTATCACTTCTGTCGGCAGTCCCATGACTGCCTACTTTTTTAAATTCATATACACTTGCATTAAAGTTAACTGCGTTTGCAAATATCTGTTAATTTATTGTTAGTGGTCTGCCAACAGATTTGTCATATTTGAATATAAACTAAAGTGTTACAAACTAGCTAGTACAGAATGTAAATCCAATTATAGACAAAGTCACGCACTTTGTTTACACACTGAGTGTAAACAATTGGGTACAACTTAATCTAACCCTAACAAAATAATTGTACCTACGCGTTAGAGTACAAAGTAATATAATATCGACAGTGTAATGAAATGTGTATTGTGTTAATGTACGCTATCACGTCTTATTTCAGGAAGACGGTTTATCGAAGAATTATGTACCGTTACACCGTTTGATTCAATTGAGACCGACATTGGTTTTAAATTATTTTGTACAATTGATTCCACACAGTGTAGAGAATCAATATTCTCTACACTGTGCGGAATCAATAACATATAACATAGATTACATTAACAAAGATAATAGGGATAATGCAAAAATTACGTTGCCTTATTCGAAGGACGTTTTAGTTAGAATCTTAATACCAGTAAATGGAATGCGTATGCCAAAAACAGTAACGCAACCCTTGGCAGAGCACTCTAAATATTAGAAGGTCTGACCTCAAGTGTAAAGTCTAACCGCTGAACAAGGCGTTATTAAGCTGACCTTGGTCGAATAATACAATTTTAACTAACTCCATTACCTAAGCCATAATATGATTATACGAGATCATTAACGTAACTGCCACCACGTGGCTTTGAGGATTTATTTATAAAGTGTTTTGGGGTGTGGGTGTTGATTACACAAAGAGGTAAACTCAACATTTTTATTTTGTACAAGGAAGTTGAGAAACAGGCACACGACCCACTAGATAATTGATGTCACCCCCGTGGTTTGAGGTGGTGTCACAACGATGTGTAACAAGGTGCTTTGGTAACATCCATTACATAAAATACGTATTCACAAAAAAAAACAGATCTACGTTAGTAGTGTTGTTTAACCGCAAACTTCTGTCTATATATACAGGTTGTTACAGAAAGATGTTGTCAAATTTTAGGAGCGTTATGTGTAAAAAAATTTTTTACAAAAAAAATCTTTTTTTAATGTGCATGTTTTTAAACAACACATTATGAATTTTTATGTCAATTTCAATGACTTTGTTTTTTTTTTATTTTTTTATGCTGACATTTTCAAAAAAGTCTGGACAATTATTTTCAGCAACGTACTTGTAATTAAATACCTATAGTTTCATTATTGTCCCTCTCACATACGAAATATTAACTTTATCGGTAAATTTTCAAGTTTAATTTTTAAGTTTAAAAATAAAATTTCTGTATTAAAAATCACAGATGTTCAGATGAACATCTACAAGAACACATTGACAGAATAGAGGAATGGCTAAAAACCTGTAGAATCCACGCAAATCAAAGTAAATCGACACACGTGACATTTAGAAGAGACACCTGTCCCCCGGTGAAAATTAACAACGACGAAATCCCGCAAAACGACAGTGCAAAATACCTAGGCATGCATTTGGACCGAAGACTGACATGGCAAAAACACATATGGGCCAAGCGGAAGCAACTCGATCATAAATTACGCAGTCTATACTGGCTAATAGGGCATCACTCACAATAGAGGACACAGAGCAAGCTGACAGTATACAAAGCTATCTTGAAACCAATATGGACGTATGGCATTCAGCTCTGGGGTACAGCCAGCAACAGCAATATAGAGATACTTGAGCGATTCCAAACTAAAACACTAAACCAAACAGTCAAACAGGAGATTGCAAGATTTAGCACTAACTATCAGGAAAGACTATCCAAACATAAAAATGAGCTTGCCATTCAAGTGAGCGGAGACAAGGGTCTTCAACACAAGAGACTGAAGCGACATAGTGTACCAACTCTAATGGATAGATTTATCAGAATGGATGAGGCACCTACCTGAGAAGTGTCTCGCCATGCTTTAAAACCATAAGCAGATATAAAGTTATCAGACCGAGCAGTGGCTTATTGTTGTATTTAACAGATTGCCATGGTGCAGAAAGAGAGAATTTTTTTTTATTAAAAATCACCAATTTTCAAAAAAAAAATAAAAATGCGCTTTACGTTATTCACGGGGTCTACTATACGACTCTAAAATATGAGACCACCCTTCTGTAAATGAGATTTCTTTGTACGCATTTTTAAGAAAATTTCGAAAGTTTATAAATTATGTGAAAACAGCTACAAGAAGCTACAGGCGTCCAATGTGTATGTTGACCGGTCATAGTACGTCATTTTATACAATGGCAGTTCAAGTTAAACTGGTCAATGATGTAAAACAAAACAGTTTCAACTTGATGAATTACCGACGAGATTCGACCACCAGGCGATCTCTAGTCCAAATGATTTCACTAAAACTTGATTAAGGCAAGGGAACTAAATATAGATAAGATGAAATAATATTTAGCACGCCAACACTTAATACAAGCAAAGGATAATTTTATGTTGTGGTAAACACTCGCCAATTTCTCAATGATACAGGTCTATTGTATTCCGGGATTTTGAATTTGGAATTATTTAATGAAATATGTCTGGATTTTTTAGTTGAAATTCGAGTTTTTAATTATAAATTTAAGAAAAATATTCATTAAAGCAAATAAAAGTTATAAAATACTGGAACACTAAAAATTGCACACAGGAAACTGAAAAAGGAACAGCAAAAGGAAAAAGGATCTCTATTATTGTAACCAAATGTCTAACAGCATTCCCGCGTATGGCACCTGCATACAATCGATGCATTTAAGAGACACTTGACACAATACGTCGTCGTCCTGTTGATTTGTAGCTACATTCAGAATGGTATGAGTAGCAAAATAATACGTCTCTGTTCGTCGGAGACATATCAAATAGACTGAGGATCGCATCTTCCAGCATCCCCGACACCCTAGTCCGAAAACCTCTGATGGTAATAAAGAGAAGTTACTGAAGATAAAAGCAAAATATAAACAAATTTGATTTATAAAACTGAAAGAAACTAAATACTTCTTTTTCACAATTTATTTGAAACTATATCAGTTCTTAGACAAAACATCTAAACATGTGTCAATATTCAAGTCAAGTTCAAGTGTTTATAAAATTAAATACTACATTTGCTTTGTTCTTCTCAAGTTACCAACTGGACTTAATGGACGAACTTAACAATTAAGTAATAATTCTCACTTAGCATTATAACTATAGTGACATTGAAGTCACTAAGTTAGTCCCGAAGCACACCGTCCGCCGACAAAACGTCCCGCACTCTGACACAAAATCACAAACTTGTCAAGATATTTGATTAAGTCACAAAATGGTACCCAAAGTTCCAAATTCTAACTGGAATTTTTTAAATTCCCTAGAGCTTTCGTAAGACAGAGTGGAGATCTCTGATTTACTTATTAATTCAGTGGGATTAATGGTTATTTAATTTTTATAGATTTTGCGACTCAGAATTAATTTATAATTTTAAGAATTACGTTACATAATTATTTAAACGGTAATTAAAGCGATTAATAGAAATAACATACTTTTGAATTGCCTGACGTTTCAACCAGGTTGCACTAGCCGTGGCCCGATATATATCATGGAAAGCTAAACTTTAAAAAAATTAAGTAGTCTAGCTTCTATAAAACAGAAGATTTAGAAATTCTTAGAGCTCGTTAGTGAAACGATATTTATTTATGAAAATATTGTTCCTCTATAATTTATTGTATTAACACAGACAAGAACTTTGAAGTTGTGTGATAGTCACACCCTCGCTTTTATTTTTAAATTTTAGTCTGCCGTGCAATATACACGAAATTGCTATATAGCGTATTGGGTTATGTTGCAGAACTCTACTGAAAAATTATTGACTTAATATGTACAAATATAATAGGTTTACAAACGCCCTGTTATTAAAAAATATCATTATACAAAAAAGATGGGCTGTTAATATTTACAGCCTTCCCATTGTACAAGTACACATTAAAGGTTCAAACGATATTGTAATTGTCGATGATGTAAACGAGAGTTGATCCTGCAAACAACGTCTATAATAAAAATAAATCGGGTAAAAAACAGATAGACCAATTTAGCCGCAGGTTTTAATAGCCATTGATTAATGTTAGAGTGTACTTCGAACATAATTTTTAATTTATTGCAAGGCGAATTTAGCGAAACTCACGCCTGAAAGGGATTTTCATTTCAGCCTCCGGGACTCGCGGGCGGGGTGTGGACGAAGCGGGGCTAGAAGGGGAGGGGGGCGTCGCTCAGGGCGCCGTCTCCGGCAGTAAGCGTCCACCGTCCGCCGCGAGAGCGCGTGTGTGCACCTGCCTTTACCCGCGACTACAACACATCCGTTACATCCGTACGTACGCCGCGTGTTTGTGTTTCACTATTAAATATGTATAAGTGTGTGTGTGAGAATTGCCTTCAGTGCTAATTTGTGATTATTCACTTAGTGGATGGGTCTAAGCACTAAGTAAAGGTTGTAGTAAGCTTAGTAATTGGCCGTATGTTTACGTAAGGCGTTCGTGATTACTAGTTATGGAGTAATAAATATTATTGTAAATAACAGTATGTATTTACTGTGCGTTTGCGTGATTTAGAGACCAATTAACGTCCTTAAGAAATGTATTGAGTTCAGAGCGAGGGTTGTAACTATTGAGTGTATTGTCCGAATTCAGTGTGACATAGTATGGATTAGGTATATTATTCCCGATAAGGTTTCATTCAACACTAAATATCGTTACATACAACTGCAAGCCATTTAAAAGCTTGAGACTTATCTGTGATATCCAACCTTTTTACTCACACACTCACACTTTTAACAAGTATCTACTATATTTACGTGGCACCTAATTAAGGATTTAAGCCATTAAAAGACTTGAAAGTAGTCGATCCATTCAGATTCAGATGACTTCTTTTATGTTGAAAGTTTTGCGTTTACAGTTTATTTTCTTAAAGGTTGAACAATATTACCTATTTGAATCTGCTTGTAAAAAAATTCTTTTTTGAGTTTCTCAATAGGTGATAACAAGAGCGTAATAATTTTCATTTTCCGATAATTTCACTTATTACATTTTATTAAATGTAACTCAAATAACTTTTCTTCCGGAAGAAGTAATTATTTTTTTGAAAGTCTTGTCACTTAACATATTAGACGTGCTGTAGACTTAATAGAGGTAATATGAGATATGATACCTTTTTGTTTAACTGACGTTTCAATCGAAATTCACCGATCGTGGTCACAGGTGGACAGGTCCTGGGTCCACCTTATAATTATATCCGCCATTAGCTCTCGATTTGCTAACATATCTTATAAGTTTAATGTAAAGAACTGACCGGTATCGTAATGATTGACTAATATACTCTTTCGTGTGATTTATCACAATCACTTAATATTACCTAGCATTGTAGTGTTGGTACCTATATCTTTTTTTCCAACTTCAACTCTGCTAAATAGTTAAAATGTTGTTTCGATTCATCAGTTATTTGTCGGATATTTGTGTGCTTATATCTGCGGCGTGGCAGCCCTGATTTTAAAGGATTATTAGGTTTTGGGAGAATTAGTACGACAGTGGCAGGCGGCGAATGGCACGGCCTGCGTGCCACACTTGCCAGATCCCAGCCAATACGATGCCATTTAACAAACGATTATTTAGCCCAATTTTGGCAGTGTGGTCTCCATGACGAATAAAACCTCTTCTGTTTCAACATAACAACCGCACAAATAATTGTTTTTCTTTTCGGTTGTCGTTGATATTGAGTAGTAAATACTGTCTTAAAGTCTTCTATTAAAGACTTACATTTGTTTGCTTTATAAAGCACAGTCATTCAATCACTTAAATACAGCCATTGTCAATAAGGCAATTTTATATATGTAGATATATAGGCGGATAGACATTTCATGCTCTATGTATTGACAGATGAGCTGTTACAAGCCTACGGGCTCGGTCTATCGTATGAAGGCAATTGTGCGAATTCTGGTCAAGATGAATCTCCGTATATGTATGCGATGATTATAGGTTTTACTGCTCATAATGGATTTATCGTCGTCGTATATAAAACAATTTATAGACAAAACATAGGTGTCTAGGTGTCGGTTAAGTAGGTAAGGCGTCGGATTAGCTACCAGATATTTGTAGCATCCTGTGGTTTTAGTCGGTTCGATTTCGACATACCACTTCACCGTTAGCTCCTGTGAGGTGATGACCCGTGGGGGTTTCCACATGAAAAAAAAAAGGTTTGAACCCTACGCAGTACACTGACGTGTATCCTATCCCAGAAGGGTTAATAGTAATATACCGTTTTAAAAACCACCTGCTCAAACATTGCTTACTGCAATCCATCCATATAAGCAAGTATTTTCCCATCTTTAATTCCCAAAATTTACTAAAAAAAAAAAAATTGTGCAAGGTTGGTGGCAATAGGCTTGCCCTCTTACGTGAGTGGGACCTATTTAGCTGGCGAAATGTGTGTGTTTAATATTCCTCTGCCTACCCTTTATATACACCCCAGGACAGGCGTGGGTGTATATATGTACGTTAATTTACAGGGTTTTTTTAATTTACAAAAGAGTACCATTAGTTTACCGTTGTTACACAAATAAAAAACACAAAGATATACGACAATTACTATCGTATGTTTTCTCTGCTTAGATTACTTTACTTAATGTGGTTTCTTAATCTTACTTAATGTCTTTTGGTCTGTAATAAGCTTACTAACATTTAGGACTAGGAGTTCCACGACAGATAAGTACTTCTACTAAACATGAGGAACATTTCACAAAGATTCTCTAAATGAAACCTTCATTGTTCAAATAATAAAAGCAAAAAGCCTTTGGCCTTTTTTTATAAAATACTTAAAAAATATATCTTGTGTCAGGAATATCTGACTCCGTCTTCTGCGGATTACAGAACTACTATTCACATTACCATATCATAGGTATGCATTGGAACGCAAAGAAGTCAAGGGTTTGGATCCCTTGTATGCATGAATATGTCTATTTCATTGGTCTCAGGGTTTCTATGTATAATAGTAAGTATAACCAATAGTACAAGCTATGCTATTTTGGTTTAAATAGTGCTGTATAATTATAGGAAGAACGGTAAATACTATAAATAAAAAAAATACCCTAACCTTGACTTCATCGGACACGCAGACAGTTTCCATCCTTTTATTGTTGAAACGTCGAACTAAAGCTTTGGCAGCTCCTTTTAGGCTCAAGTCGTGAAGGTCTAAAGACAATTATAGTCCTAGATTCAAGAGTAGAGTGAATAGGTTTCTTTTGGATAGGCCTATTCTAGGAAATAAAAAACCTTAATACTTCAGTTAGTCTGTGTATTTTTAATAAGTCGGGTTGAGATCGACTACCAAGGAATCTCTCATTCAACAGCAACAATACGAAGTCAAGGCATTTAGTAGTTTAATACAACTTTGACTACTAAAGGAGGAATGTAAACCTATTACATTTCTAGATCTAGCGTTGCTGAGGGACTTAATACTGGCTATGAGAGAAATCCGTAGCGTGGAGTCGTAATTATGTCATCGCTGAACGCTTTGAAACCAACATTAAAGGTTACATTATTACAACTTGAGCACTAAAAATTACTTGCATTTAAATAAATGTCAATTAAGAAAGAAAGAAAGAAAAAGTATTTATTTCTTCAATGACGTGCTTACATTACTTAAAGTTATAAAACATTAAAAAAGGAAATACAAATAAAAATAAATAAAAACAAAATAGAGCGACCATTGCCTTGCACGCACTTGCACGTCACTTGTTGAAATTGGTCACCGCTCAGCATTGATGCTGATGGCGTGGCGTTAACCTAAGTGTGTAAATAATTTTCAAGTAGGTAGGTAATATATGTAATAACGAAAAGAATATTTTACAAAGTAATATTCACAATAATTAAGGTTGACAGGATTGATATCTATTGCCAGAGTTTCAATAATATCGCAGAGAAGTGTGGATGTAAAAACTCGCTGATATTATCATCAATAACTATGAATGTTAGTGCTGAACTAAGTAGAAAGCTTCTACCATCCTACTGTAAGAATAGTAATACATTTTTTTTTATAATTGTGACTGATTTTGTTGTTAATTTATGTGGGAGAGCCATGCTTCGGCACGTATGGGTCGGCTCGACCGGAGTGATACCACGGCCTCACAAAAAACCGGCAGTGACTCTTGAGTTGCAGGTGCGCATTGTCGGCGGTAGTCATTTACCGTCAGGTGACCCGTTTTCCCCGATACCATTTAAAATAATTAAATCCTGATAAAATTAAATAAACCCTGCGAAGCCTAAATCATGATAAACTGTAATTAGCTGTTTTTTTCATAACTTCATTAAAATGTTTTTTTAAGTTTTTTAATGTGACTAACGTTGAGTAGGTACACAAAATGGCGAAGATATTGCGTAACACACAAAAAATGCAATCGAATTGAGAATTTCGTCCCTTTTGAAGTCGGTTAAAAAACCGAAAGAGGGAAAGTTTGCTATCAGATTACTTAATGGTGCCGATTCTATTGTACACTCGACTAAACTAAAACCTGACTTAATTTCTTCATATGAAATCAACCTAGTGTTCTTCGTAATAAGGTCTATTTGTTACTAGCATCTATTTCTCAGCGCCGCTAAATTTCACTAAAACCTGTCAACGTATATTCAACTTTATTTCAGCGAGAGTCTTCATTTATTCAAACGCTGTATAATTGCCGTATAAAAACTTGTTCAAAACGAACAAGGATGACGTGTTTTTAATCTACACCTACGAAGACGCTTACTAAAAACACAGAGCAAAAGAGATGGCATTCAACGGATAGCGGCTCTTGCTACGTGGTATTAAAGTTTATTTAAGCGTATTAGACTTTAGTCGACAGATAAATTGCTTATTTCGATAGCGACATATGTTACCTACTTGTTTCAATTTGAAATAAGACCTTGTTTTGAAGTGTACAAGGTTTACATCTTATATGAAGAAAATTTAGTGAATTTTAATTTAGCGAGTGAAGTAACAGAATTGGGACCTTTGTCAGTCATCCGTGTCTTATAATAAATATTATGTAATGTGGGTTTAGCTGTCTGTCAAGTTCAATCAGTGCGATACGTTCTTGTAGAAACTTGTATGAAATTTTGTATTATTAGTTCTGTGTCTGTGTGTATACAATTCATGAATACGATGAAACACAAGATCAATAATAGCTATAGTTAATATAAGTTATTAGCTGGTGGTGTGTGTGTGCTTGTCAAGACAAACATTTGTAATGATTGATGACGTTATATACAATGTGGACGAACTCATAATTGCTTTATTTTCTTTTATTGGTTTCACATCTGAATTGTATGTATGTGACATTGTTATTCAACTTTCTTTGTTTTACTTGATTTACATCTAAAATAAAGAACAATATTGGGATCGCGTTTGATGTCAAAGAGTTCAAGTATACAAACATAATACATTTTTGTTATGTAAAACACTAACGCTTGTCAGTATTATAGACAAACATTTGTCAATTATAATTTGATCTCACTCAACCAGGCACCTGGGCATTTAAAAGGAGAAAATTTAGCGCAAATTGAAAGGGAAAGGTAGGTTTTTTTTTATGATTAGGTGGCAAACGAGCAGACGGGTCACCTGATGGTAAATGACTACCGCCGCCCGTGGGCACCTGTAACTCAAGAGTCACAAGTGCGTTGCCACCCTTTAAGGTGGGAGTAGAAGAAGGGGAATGGGGGGGGGGGAGTGGGAGGAGAGAGGAAGGACAGGAATAAGGGAGAGGGAAGGGTTAGGGTTTCCGGTAACCTCATTCACGCAGCGAAATGCAATGCAAGCATTGCTTCACTGCCGGTAAGAAGACGGCACGAAAGCAAGCAATGAAAGGAAAGGGATATTGCTTTAAAGTATGGATTGGAGAGTGTAAGCAATAGCTCGAGCAGGTCAGGCTCCCATATCTGTCTGTCTGTTCGCGATAAACTGAAAAACTACTGAACGGATTTTCATGCGGTTTCTGAAGGTCTAGGTGAGAAATTTGTACCCGTACGAAACCGGAGTGGGTTGCTAGTATTGCATATTTTTGAACAATACTTACAACACTAATATTCTACTTAGATTCCGATTTTTAAGAAATCATTCGAAAATTTTGCAAGTTAATGTACCTTACATTGCTTTGATTTTCTTAATAAATTAAGGAAATCAACTATGGGCCCAAAGGACGACTTCGTTTTTCAAAACCAAACCGGGTTGAAACGACGAACGACCCGACAAATCTCAGTTTTCTTAAAGCTAGAGATACTTCTCAAGTCGAGCGATTTTAATTCCAGCTGAAATCTCTTGCTCGTAATTGAATCATTTGTAATCTTTTCACAAACATTTATTACACACATTCAAATGAAAATACTTTACAGTTTTAAATATTAGTTTTTCATTTTAATATAACATATCACTACTTATAAAAGTTGCTAGCTCACGAACAGAGAATTACATTTAAATAAAATCAACTGTTCATTCTCTTAAATATTTAACGAAGAATATTCATTGAAGTTCTTAACATGGATTACTTAAAATGTTTTCAAAATGTGAATGGTAGCTTTAATGAATGATAATAATATTTCAAGAACATAATTACTTAATTACACATCGCTGTCAAGAGCCTGACTACGCATACTTCTTATTTTGGACTCGTACTATTATTTATTATTATTATGGCCTGTTGGTCTAGTGGTTAGTAACCTTGACTGCTAAGCTAAGACGTCGTGGGTTCTCGATTCCCACCCCGGATTAATAATTGTGTGATGAACACGATAATTTGTTCTGTATCTGGGTGTAATTTATCTATAATATGTATGTATTTAGAAATATATAAGTATTTTTACAGCAGTCTGGTTACCTTAGTACAGGCTTTGCCTAGTTTGGGATCAGACGGCCGTGTGTGAGATGTGTGGAGTTATTATATTATATTAATATTTTTACAACTTAATAACTGAATTGACTAGGATTGCTCGTACTCGATCAAAACCCTCCTAATGGAAATCCTTTTAAGTCGCACATGGAGGGACATTCTAGAAATAAATGAAGGGCCGAATGTTTGACGTCAGGATCTTTTGTTTTCAGTAATCAGTCGTGTATATTTCAATTGCGTGATGTCGCATCAATTACTTAATATTAACACGACTCAACATCACTGAGGGGACTTTGCGTGTAGTCGGCAAATGTGTGGTCAGCTTGAATGGTTAAAAAGGTCTTGATAAAAATATTTTGAGAATGATTTGGAACAATGTTAGTAGTTTATGTAAGAGTTCGATACCAATACATTCTAACGAGGTGGTATTTGGTAACGTACGTACTTTGGAGTACTGTGATAAGTCGTTTTAATCGGACCTAAGTATATAAAATGATAAATAGTGAAGTGAAAATGTGGAGGAACGGGTGTTATGTCCCTCCAACACAAAGGGAGAATCCTCCGACCAGGTGAGGTGATCATGCCTAGCGGGCCGCGGCCCAACGGTTGATGTTGAGAAGCTGTATATATACTAATCGGCGCGAGAACTCTCATAACGCGATGCAAGATTAGTAGGTTGTAGATAATGTTGGAGTATGTTTCTTTTTTGCTGTATGTGGAAGTCGCCACAGAAAAGGTCACGCGAAGATGTTTGTTAGCTAGACGATCAATTCAAGTGCGTTTCTTTTAATTCCAAATCCTATCGATGCCAAGTAATAATTTGTATGGTGATATCGGCTAATTTTAGAATCTAACTTCAATATTAAATTGTACAGCTACTTTGAGATTTACTTACGACAAAATTGGCTCAATTTTTTATTCGATATCAATAAATAAATACAGTTCGTGATTGATCAACTTCTGAGTTATTGAGGTTAGCTTTTTGACAAAACCAAAAACAAAAACTTAAGAAGAGAAATGATTGAAAGGAATATTCCTGAATAAGGAGTCTAATAGGCTAGACTACTAGGACACTATTTGTTATTGATATAGCGCAGGGGTCATCAAACAGCGGATCCGGACCGCCGACCTTTTTTGTGTGGGCCTTAGGAAAATAGGACAATATATAACAAAAAATTATCCTTCTTTGATTAAGTTTTTTTTATAAATTTACTTGCACAGATCCTAAGTAGCACTAATTACACAAAAATATTAGATTCTAAGTTATGTAAGTACCTACTTATATACTCAATCAATCAGCCTATCATAGTTCACTGCTGGACATAGGCCTCTCCCAATGTGCGCCACAGCACCCGGTCCTCCGCCTTCCGCATCCAGCCCGTCCCTATACTTATACTCGTAACTACAAAATTGTTATATTCTTATTATTTATATTATTTATATTCTTCTTCTGTTTATAAGTGTACAATACAAAGAATACACACCTTGTTACTGTGGATTAATTAACTCACTGCTAAAGAGATCTAATCAGACATCTGAAACTCTAAATACAAGTATAAAAAAAAAATAATCCCCGCCGACTAGATAAGAGCTGACGATCTTCGAACAGCTGAACAGATTTTCTTGAGTTATAAAAACCTAAGAACACTCGATCAACTCACATTTCAAACACAAAAAACTAAATCAAAATTGGTGCATCTATTTAAAAGCTATGATGCCACAGACAGACATACAAGTTAAACTTATAACATCCTCCCTTTTGCGTCAGGAGTTAATAACAATATATATTAAATATTTGTTCGAATATTGAATCGCTGAGAAGCAACGATCCTTGTCATTTTGATGTTCAGATACGTTGGTTGCTTACAGTACACAAAATTATATTCGTAATTTAAACATAATATATCGCAAGAGCTTTGATCTCGTGTGCTCAACGAGTTTGTGAAAGTTCCGAGAGATCCACACACGGTGACGAATCGTGTAAATCTCGTTCTAATGTAAATTATATCGTCTACACAGACACTGATACACGTTGTTTGTAGTTCTTTGCAAAGTTTTAGGTAATATTAGAGATAAGCCATTTTGATAAAGGCATCTTGGCTGAGGCATCTCAACGAGAGGGAAGGCTGTTGCTATAGTGATAAAAAGAACCAAGCTTTAAGTTTTTAGATATTCCGTTGCTAACTGAAAGGGACACCTATGTATACTAATTCAAACTCTAGGTACGCGTTGGCTTAATAAAAGACGGATTTAGTAAAATCTTAAGGTAAAAAAATAAATTCAAGTTGTTTCGACTCACAGAGCATTTAGCAAAGATAATCTAAACTTCGCAACTATTGATCCTGGATCGCACAACACAAGTTAACGCCCCTGCGTCCTCATCTTCGTAGGACAGCCCTCGGAGCTAATCCAACTATTCCACGGCTGTGTGAACTGCTTAGCAGCTACAGCAACCTGGTCGATATTCATGCTGACTCGTTTAACAAGTTCCGCAAAATTACACTTAGTCTAGAATGTGATTAACTTTAAATTTAATTTAATTTGATCTAGTTTGATTTAATTCGATATGGTTTGATTTTAATTAATTTAATATAATTAGAACAGAATTGATTTGGTTTGTTTTCAATTAATTAATTTGATTTATTTAATTTTATTTTATTTCGGATTATTTAATTGAATTTAATTTTATAAAATTAGTATTTTCATTATTTTTGAAACAATTGTTTACTTTGAAAATTTTGCCACTACTTAATAATAAAAGTGCATGTGGAGTTTACCTGTTAGTGATTATTACACTAGACTAGTATATTTGTATCAACGTATCCTATGACTGCAAATGAGTGATAACAATTGTTGGTGAGCCAATAAAGAAAATAAAATATAAAATTAAAAGTTCTCACGCTGATTAGTTAGTAATACACAATATACAACTTTTAAAGTGTTGTTTTAAATGTTGTGTGATCACTAGTTCTAGTAGTGATCAGTTAGCCTGAGCGGAGCATCATCCCCTAAATGCGGACAATCACCCCACTCTTTATTCAGACTAAGTCGTAATATTACACTTTATTATTATATTTATTTATTTATTATTATATATTTTACACTATATATTGGCTCTGACAGACAATTTCCAAAAGCCTGAGTTGATATGTTACTTTTTAGATTTCTTAATTCATTCGTCTGTTTATTCATTATTGTGTTGTTATATAATTCAAATCGAACGAACATAACGAGGGAAAAAACAGTACCTACATTGAAGATATTGTAGAAATATGGTAGCTCGTGCCTACGTGTTCTAGGAATGAGGACAATGGCAGAAATGTAGCTTTTTAGATTTTTGTCTCTTTGTATATATGTGAAAGCTATACGCAAAAACCAGTAGACAGATTCTATTGGATTTTATTTACACAAGGTCCCTAACGGCCTCGTCAATATATAGGTTGTAAAATATCATGCTATTTCAGGGATCACCAATTAGTTTTATTTGTGATCCATTTTTTTAATAATATGACCGTCGCTATTCGTTTCTCCTTTTTTTTTACAACTAACTTTTAAGCCACCTTTTGTGTTTAGTTAATTACTACTACTTAAGTGCTGCTTAGGGTCTCTTCCAGGCTACTGTGGCATGGTAAGACAGACACGGCTACTACAAATAAATAGACGTGTAATGTGTAATCGGTATTCTATGGATAAATAAAATATTTATGGATCGTACGTTATCAATCGTAGGGCCTGTCAATGCTATCCAACGCTAGTGCGAAGATTATAGATATTATTTAGCGTCGGAGGAACATCACACCCTTTCCTCCACGTATTGTGTCTGTAATATATGGCCAATACATACATAGATCTATATAGTAATGGTGTAGAGAGAGAGAGAGAGAGGTTATTGGTAGCATTTAAAAAAAAGATGGCGCTGGAGGAATGTGAAATTTACTACATGGAATAGGTACTTAGAGTTTACATATAGAAGATGTTCACAAAGCTTAAATTTTTAAACAATATGTGTTATTAATTTGAGAAATATGCAATGCGGTACAAAAAGCTACGGTGTGTTCAATTTAAATGTTGAGCTGTCATGTTATGAAAAGTATAAACAAATAAAGGTTCAAATTATACTAGTTACCGATATAAAACATAATCATGCGACCTCTAGTATAAAATAAGTACATAATAATAGCAAAAACATCAACATTTTTTTGTAATATTTAGTTATGAATTCAAATGTGTAATATATTAAACATATATACATTTTGAAGTGCGCAATTTGCTAACCCTTACTATCTATAAAGAAGATCTATCATATAGTCCGTATACCAACGTCCTTGCTTGGGCATAAGGATATTTAAGGATATACTTTAACAAGAACCGCATTAAACAATAGTGGCACTCCTTCACGGGGGTTCATAAATCATGCATCTTATGCTGAACGACATTGAGTCCTAGCCTGTTACCTCTCCGGTAATAAGGTTACGCCGGCAGGTCGCGGTGTGCATAATTTATTAGCGTAGGACACCCAGCTTCACTTACATCTATGTATTGTCTGTGTGATGAACATTTGTCCAAACTGTCTATCCTTGAATGTGAGATTTATATTTTACTAACTGCTGGGAAACGGGTGGTTACAGATCAGCATTGGCAGATAGCGATCTGATCTATTTACAACACGGTATTATTTACTCGTATTTTTATATACTACTAGAGACCCAGCCACGCGTTGTTGTACCTAAGTAATTTTGCAGTAAAAAAATATGTTGACTATAAATTGAGATAAAGTCTATCCTATCTCTCAATTTAGACCAATGTGCACACAGTGTGCAAAATTTCATTAAAATCCGTTCCTACGTTTAGAAGGTTATCGCAAACATAAAACGTGACAGGAAATTTTTATAAATATAGGTTTGTTTTGCTTTCGATAAAGCATCCAACAAGGATAAGGATCCATACAAGGTGATATTGTGTTGATTTATAATCTATATATATAAAAATGGATCTCTATTTCCCTTGGTCACGGCATCACGCGTGAACGGCTGGACCGATTTCGCATATTCTTTTTTTTGTGTTTGTTATTGTCAGGAGAAGGTTTTTATGAAAGAAGAAATTAAGAAAGTTGCGCGGAAAATTAGAAAACTTAACGAGGCACTTACGCGGGTGAAACCGTTCGGCGCAGCTAGTTTTTAATAAAAAAAGACGTTTATAAACAATTTTTAATTTTTTTTATGAAATAAAGATATTTCACTTTGACTTTATGCGTGGCTTCGCCTTCGTTTTTGTCACTCAAGTATCCCTTAGGGTACAGTACCTTTTTCTGAATAAAAATTACCCATGTTCTTTATTGTACTGATCCGATCCCAAACTAGGCAGAGCCTGTACTATGGTAACCAGACTGCTGATAAACATACTTATATTTACTAAATACATACATCTACATTATACTTACTAATATTATAAATGCGAAAGTAACTCTGTCCGCCTGTCTGTCTGTCACGTTTTCACGCCTAAAGCGTTAAATCAATTTAGATGAATTTTGGTACAGAGATAAACGGGACCTTGCAGAAGGACGTAGGCTACTTTTTGTCACAAAAATAAAACTTTGCGTGTAAAATAGGGGATGTATGATATGACTGGTCTAAAACTTATCGTAAAATCCATTCTAAACTCACGTAGCTTACCTATCAACGATCTACCAGCCAAACTTCAGGTCTCTTGTACAAAAAACTAAAGACTTTTATATAAATTTTCGAGAGCCCTTAGCCTCCTTAATCTGGTGCTGGTATGAAAATGAAAAATGTTTTTTTTCAGTAACATACTACACATTCATCAAAATTGCTGAGGTCTCCTTTTAAGTTTGGAAAAACTTGTGTCAGGAGGCCTCGCTCTTCTATAATTATATTACATTATATTTTTATTTTTCTTTGTTACAATTAATAATATACTTAGGCACCTATTAATAATATTGCTAACATTTTTTTTAATACCTTGTGTACGTCTGTAAGTTTAGGTGTGTGTGGTGTAGTGTGCGGTTATTGTATTATAGCTGGTAAAATCTATTTTTAGTATCTTTATTTATAAACTAACTCCCTGCAAAATTTGAGTTGCCTAGTACAAAAGCCCAGGACTTTCATCTGAACTTGAGCCCTTAGAACACCTTAATCCGGCCTTTGTCGCAAAATCCGTTCTTAGCCGACGTTTTCTACTCATAAACGACCTCCCTACCAAATTTATATTTTTACCTTTCGCTTTTGTATATTTAGTTAGATAATGAATACCATTTCGATGGCTTTCATTACTGGTCATCTCATTACTCATCTAAGCAAGATAACGATAGGATTGAATAGAAAAAAAAGCATTTTCTACCACGAAGGAATTTTACAGGCATATCGCGGACTGTCAGATCGTCTATTAAAAACCTTTTTTATACGATGGAGCAGCGTCATCCTAAATTCGTGAACCCTAATTCTAAATCGATTTATACACAGTGGTTTTACAGTGGTTCATCATTTACCACCGGTTACGTTTACCATATGGTTCCTGTACTTGACACAGCCTATTGTGTGCCGGTTAGCTTCAATTTGAGCAGAAATCTGCAATGATCTGCCTGTTTTTTTAATCAAAAAATATTTTTAGAAAAGTAAGTTTTAGTTCTTTAGCGTATATATATATATATATATCCAGCTTAAATTTAAAAAAAACAATATTACATTTCTTATAATCAGGTACTCAAGTTAATATGTTCTTAAAAACTGTTTTTCAGAAATAAAATAACACAAGTCAACCCACGGGAACTATCTAGTATCGTTTACATACCTTTTTATCCCCGCCGTGGTAGTACATAAAGACTATCGCGTTCGTAGCACGCGTAGCTTATTTCTACGTAGAGCACGTAGCACTGTTTGTAGGCCACATCTACGCCGTAGTAGCTACGAGCACAAGGCATTTATCTCAACATCATAAAAATGCCAGTCATTCTTCAAACATAAAGGATGCGTGCCTTAAATAACAGCTTTTATTTATAAAGATAACTTTATCGTTGTATATGAAACAGTCGGGATATTAAAATTAAATGCAGGGTGTTCTCTTCATAATGTTAAGTGCAGACGCGCTTTTAACCCTGTACCGCGCCAGTACGGAGTTATGCGGCCCGGTCTTAGTGACCTCGAGATGTGGCTGTTGGCACGCTCCGCGAGCGGCGAACATTGCGGAGGCGATAAATCCTCGTGCGGACACTTTTTCTGCTTTCCACACCCTCCTCCCCCCTCGCAAACCCCTCTTTGCCCCTTCACTTGTTTGTCGCCGCCTCACGTTTTTGATTTAACTTTTTGTAAAGGTTCCGCGAGTCTCGCGCCTAACAGCAACTTATTGCGTCGATAATCTCCCTATATAAATCTGTTCTAGTGACATTTCTCGGGCTATATTTCCTGTTTATTTTACAGCTAGGTCCGGAAGAAATGTGAAAAATTTTTGTTATCAAACAATGTTTTTTGTATGAATATTTATTATTATATATTGAACTGGCTGTGGAAGTTTCTCCCTAAAAAGGACGCGGTAGATATGCTAGCTAAAAACGGATATGTAATGTTACACGTTATTAGTGACGCAGAACTTCCAATAAGAGGAATAATTTAACTTGTCATTTCTTTGGGTATATTTGGAATTGCAACCGCAACTTATACGTATTTGACTGCATTGTCAACGATTCGTAATATCCTTATATTATTTGATTTCATTATTAAAAACTTGTTTAGCACAATTTGCCAAGTAAACCGAAGAAAGAAGATAAGGTAGTTTGAGTATAATGAGCTATCTATAATCAGAACTTAACGTTATACCATAGGCATCGCAGCATCGCAGTGACCCCAAATGCAAATCCAATACTAATGAATATACATTACTACGTAATAAAAATGCATGTAAAAGAAGTAAGGAATGAGGAAATACCTCGAGTGAGTACACACTCGTCGGGTATGTTTGACCGGCGGGCGGCAGAGTGCCGGTTGAATGTTGAACTGCCGAGGGTTGATTAAAAATATCCGGTTTGCACGGCCGTTTCAGATCTGTATTATTTTGCATAAAAACTCTCAAATAAAATATGGCCGGTCCGCATTCATTGAATATTCAGCATCGGAGCTATGCCGGATTAAAATAATATTTTATGAGGACGACAGGAAATTAAATCTTTTTCTATTGTTTTTGTCACCTAAACGTTAGACAATGGAGATAAAAGTCGACGCCCAGTCACGGGGGTCGAAAAGGCGCTCAGGAAGCTCTTATAGTTTTCAATTTAGCTCTCGCTCTCAGTTTTTTTATGCTCGGTTGCTTAAGTTTTAAAAACTTACACAAAAGAAACTCGGGTGGTTATTAGAAAAGTTTTCGCTCAATGTCATCAAAAGGATAGACTCTATTCAAGTTGTAGCGTAATGTATGGTAAAATATTTGATTATATTTGCCAAAGATATATTAAATACAGAGTAGGAATGTCACTCGGCTAATTTTCTGTCATGTAATCATAGTGCCTTTTTACATGACTACCCAAAAAAGTAGTGTAATGTTTTCAGGGTTCATGTTCATCATCAAACAAATACACATATTTACAACATTCAACATGCCTTGCAAACAATTGTCATATTTGAATGAATATTGTCAAACAAATTGTCTTCTCTATGGGAGCGAAACGGTTCGCCCTGATGACTCAAAACACAGGTATCAGCTTAGTTTGAGAGTCAGAGACAGACCGGTTTTGTACTCTTATAGCCGATGACTGTACCCGTATAGAATATTCTACATGTATGATGTACTAGCTATAAGCAAATTACCCCATGTAAATGTAATTATTTCCTTTTGGCTTAATAAACAATTATTATTTATTATTATTACTATTTATTATTATTTATGTATGTGAGTTTCTTTATTCCACCATAACTTCTAAATGCCTGAAAATATTTGGATGTACTGTCGTTAGAACCCCTCCATCATCCCACGTTTTATTGTCAGGGTTGTTGTGTTTTATTTTAATTTGTAACTTGTTTATTTATTATATTCAACTGTGATAAGCAACACGATCCTTAATTGAATAAATTGACAAATAAACAGCACCCCTGATACTCATTATATTATGTAATAGGTTCAAACTACGCTAATGGTTCTGTTACATCGCCGTGGGCGCTCTTTGCTACTCAAGTTACTACAATTCGAGTAGGGAATAACGTGGCCTCTCATCTTTTAAAAATTACTAAATGGTGGAGTACTTGGTACATATGTAAACATCAAACATTTAAATGTTTCCAAAGTAATTTACTACATGCAAGTTGTGCGAAGACTTGGTAGCAGCAGAGCGTAAGAAGAAAGGTCTGATTATATTTTTAAAAGATTTACTCACCTTCTCTCTTTGTAATATATCTATGTCAATCGCTAGTGTGTATGTGAGTGATCTAGTAGGAATTGAGTGCCAATATGTGGGCATTGTGTGAGAGAGGTACGGGTCGGTCAATACTCGAGTGAGGAGAGTTAAGTGTGGGGCACCGAGATGGGCGACCGGTAATAGCGAGGATCATTGATCGCTAGACAATCTAATGATATAGATTTTTTTTTACTTGTTTTGGTTCAATAATAATACCTACAGTGTGTTCCGTTTGCGATCTATTTAATTTTGCTGCAAATTATTATGACATTCGCGTGAATTTAGGTTTTGTCAGCCAATTCACTGTCCGTAGGGAACATTATTTTTCTCGTGATAAAAGGTACCATTTTTTAGAACCCCTGGCAACGTGTATCCAAAATGGCATGTTGATCGGTTAAGTAGTTAAGGCTATGCTTAACAAATAAACAAACTCACTTTCGCGTTTATTATATGTATTAGTTAGGGCTTTACATATTCTGTGTAAAGTTTTTACACATGCAGACCGTACTTTATTACATATTCTCATATTTATTATGTTTCATCTTCGCCTTTACACGTTCTAGACACCAAGTTTAGTTCACAGAGCTAGGAATTTCATACACTGTCCAGTCTATGACGTACTGTCCATCGGAATTAATGTAATTGGAATCGCCGACGTCAATTTCCACTCACTTCCGATCGTTTGAGTTATTTGTAATATTGTACTCATATAGTGAATTGACGGCTGTTCGATAGATAACAAAATAATTTATATAGTTAACTAACTTTTGATCGAAAGTGGATCTTTTTTTTTGTTGTATAGGAGGCAAACGAGCAGACGGGTCACCTGATGGTAACTGACTACCATCGCCCATGGGCACCTGCAACTCAAAAGTCACAAGTGCGTTGCCAGCTTTTAAGGTGGGAAGAGGTGGGAGAGGGGACGGCAGAGGGGAAGGGCGGGAATAGGGAAGAGGGGGAGAGAGGGAAGAGGGAAGGGTTAGGGTTAGGGTGTTCGGTAACCTCACTCACGCGGCGAAAAGCAATGCAAGCATGGTTGGTGGTTTTCTGTGTGGCCGTGGTATCACTCCGGTTGAGCCGGCCCATACGTGCCGAAGCATGGCTCTCCATAAAGAGGTTTAGGTGTTTTTAGAGAAAGTGTTACCGCATCACTTGATATAGAGGTAGCCAAAAGATTCTGTGTGCTTGCAAGGAGGTTCTCAATTCAGTTGCAGTTTTAAGGCAATATTTTCGATGACTGTAAACTAATTGAAATTTATTTATGTATCTAAAATGACAACTCCGGCACTAAAACAGATAATCATACATTTAAAACTTAAAGTACCCGACTCGACAATCCTTTCAACGATTACAAAAGACCTGATGATCTTCAAACGGCTGAACAGATTTTCAATCAAGTCATGTTTCAAACAAAAAAAAAATGCACTTAAATCGGTGTATTCGTTTGGGAGTTACGATGTCACAGAAACACAGACACACCGACACACACCATGTTAAACTTATAACATCCCTCTTTTTGCGTAGGAGGTTAAAAACATACAATTAAAGGACACACACAACGTTAAGCAAAGCCAGAACAATGATACACATTCAAACTATTTCCAACATCAATAGAAATTGAACCTTGACATTTGGTGTGTAGGACGAATTTCATATGAAAATAACGGTTTAGTTATTAAGTATGCCGACAATTTTCTTAACATTCGCTCATTATAAGGTGCTGGAACGTTGTTCAATATAATTGATTATATATAAATGAAGGTGACAAATTGTCCCACGTTGGGAATGCAGACCGAGCCCACAGTACTTGAAAAGTAAGCCGCTAGAATTTTTTCCATTTAAACCATTCACCATATTTACAGCTACAGCTACTACACAAAACAAGTTTTAGTAAAAAAAATGCTGTAGATTGAGACAACATGAGTCATAATAATAAATGGTCGTACTATTATTTAGGTTATTCTTATATACATAATTTTTTTTTAATTATTTTATATACGACCATAGTTAATATCAACTAACGTGTTCCAAATCTGAATGAGCTCTGTGGCCGACAACGATAAGTTTATATACTTGGAACACGCAAAATATAAACACTATTAAAAACTTTCACTTTTTGGTTATTTATTTTAAAACTCATTCAAATAATTTCTAATATAACTACGTTGTAGAATTATTATAATGAGTCAAAACATATTCGTTCCGTGTGTATAAGTAACTGCTGGAATAGCGATCTCACGTCGCGATTACATTAATTTGTTCAAATTATTTATTATACAAATATAATCCCACGACATCAATGTAATTCATGTCGTGGGATTATATTTCAATAATGTAATCGTTTAACCTTTTAGTGTACAATGTACATTATTAATTTGGATTAATTAATTTATACAAATGTTTGATTTGGTGAATTACGATTAAGAATTCACTAAATCATCGCAATATCATTATTTTTTTATTGAGTAACACTAAATTATTTGATTGAAAACTTCTTTGGGCACGTTTGTGCACTTTTGATATAGGCAAAAAGCTCTAAACTCGTAATGTAAACATTGAGTTTTGTCAGCTCCTTATTAATTAATCTTTAAAAATATAATTGTTTTAATAACAGTGAAAACAATATACTAATTTGTCCGTAGAAGTGTTATCTTTACTTTAATAAACTTGTGAACTAAATACGTAGTGACAAAATTAACGACACGAAATATCTAGGGATACCGGAATCTGTATATACTTATGATGCCATCACTTTTTGAAGTGAAAACTTCTTTAGGCACGTTGGGCAATTCTGATATAGGGAAAAAGCACTGAAATCGCTTCACCGTCACGCTCAGATGACATATATTGTCATGATGATATATAGATGTGTCGGTGTATATGTATATACATGTGTACATGTGGTTTCACTTCTGACTTGCAGTCCTAAGACTGACAGTTCTTTTTTATTTTATTAAATCATGTGGGTACTTCATTTTCTTCGTCTTCTCTCTTTGCTAAGGAGTGCATTTATAGTCTCTCCTATTGCTTTTTTTTTACTTATGACGTTTTTTAGTCCGCCTGTAACCACGGCCAGTGCAACCTGGTCGAAACGTCAGGCAATTCAAAAGGTATGTAATACCTATTTCGTGATAGCGTTAATTCCTGTGTAAATACAAAATTAAGTGTTACAGAAGTTATTCCATTAATATTAATCTCTTAAGTAATACATTACTTTTTTTACTTTTATAGTATCTAAGAGCCATAGCTAACGGTGAGGAGGCTTAACATTCGTTTTACAATTATGATCGCAACAAGCACAGGCTGGCGATACAAAATTTACCTTAATTACCAACATCAGGCTATATGGTTGTTATAATGTAAGTTGAATGAACTAGTTAGCGCGCTACTGGATTGTCAGTAAGCATGTAGTTTCCTCCTATTTGAGGGCCTCACGTTATACATATCATGAGAGGCGGTGTATCTGCAGCCGAATGTTCTGGAACTATGTACCAGGTTAAATTAAAGTAGCCTAAGTTACTCCTTGTAACACCAGCCATCTGCCAGTGAAAATCCCGTGAAAATCGGTCTACCCGTTCCGGTGATTAGCCGAAACAAACAGATGGACAGACAGATGGACAAAAAATAATTATAATTGAATTACGGCATAGATATCGTGCAAATAACTGTATGAGCTTTAAAAAATCATTTTTTTTTTAAATATTTTTTTTTATATTATAGGGGGCAAACGAGCAAACGGGTCACCTGAAGGTAAGTGACTACCGTCGCCCATGGACACCTGCAACTCAAGAGTCACAAGTGCGTTCCCGCCTTTGAGATAGGAGTACACTCTTTTCTTGAAGGTTTGAAGGTCGTATCGGTCCGGAAATACCACAGGCGACAATTTGTTCCAAAGATTGGATGTGCGAGGCAAAAAATTTCTGGAAAACCGCACAGTGGTGGATTGCCAATTATCCAGGTGATGGGGATGAAAGTTTTGTCGCGTTGAACGATGGCGAAACGTTGTGGCCGGTATAAGTCCGAACAATTCCTCGGAGCACTCCCCATGATACATGCGATAGAGAATGCAGAGTGAGGCTACATCTCTACGCAACGCCAAGGGCTCAAGCCGATCTGAAACATTTATTTATTTATTTAAAACTTCATGCACATTTGTACAAAGGCGGACTTAACGCCTAGGGCATTCTCTACCACTCAACCTTAGGGTGGTGTAGAACTGCTATAAGGTAGGTGCAAAGATACATTTGAAATTATTTATAAAACAAACTAACATTTATATTACTTACATGTACAATTTTCTAAATATCATTACTACATAATATACACAGTTTAATTTCATATACTTATACATAAACATACATATGTATTTATATTATACCTATACATATCCTGGCAATCGATGATTCGAGTCACTCTCCGTTGAATGCGGTCAAGAGAGAGAAGCTGGCACTGAGGTGCTCCTGCATAAATATGAGAACAGTATTCCATATGCGGCCGAACCTGCGCCTTATAAAGTTTTAGGCGGTGGGCCGGGGTGGGTCTTATTTTGATATTACAAACAGACACTTTAATTCGCAACAAGTATATTTGTATTGATGTATTCGATTGAATTAATTTAACTTGACAATGTAATAATTTATGATTAATCATTAAGAAGTTATGAACTGGGTCGGTCTCCTATATATTGCTATACCCTATTAGGGTCATATGTGATAGTACATTTAATAATTAACATGATGCAATAAATGATTGAGTATTGAGGCTGTGGTCACCATTTCTGGTGGACGAAGATAGGAAAATCCTTTTTAAACTTTTCAACTCAAATAATCTAGAGCTTCACAATTAAAAAATATTGCATAAAATATTTATGTTATTACAGTCCAATTACACATAGTCCCATGTGATTTAACGCGTGAATCACTCACGCGAGCGGGAGTAAAAAGTGAAATTAAATTAATAAAATATAGTTTTCACGGTCACATCGACCGTGGAGCGTGACTGATATTCACAAACCTGTCACGGCGCGACCCGTGACACACGTGGGGACAGTTACCTACTGTACATAATTAGATAATCTGTGGCGTGACATAAATGCTTTCCGAACCTGTGATATCCTCATCACAGGTTAGGGACACCTACACACAGGCTCTACACCTGTTTTTTATTAATTTAGCAGCTTCTATTTCTGAAAAAAACAAATAATGTCATGGTCTTAAGGCTCGTTCTGAATGCTTGACTATTCTTCTTTTAAGTTATAAGGGTAAGCTGCCTGCAGCTGACATTTTTATAGGAGCCATTATACAATAAGATATAACATCACAAGTGAATAAAAAGTAGGTTTTATGTAAACACTTTTTTTTATTATGTTTGAATACAATGGTCAATTATGCTATGTGTAGCTTGTAGTTTGTATTCTATTTAGTAAAAGCAAAGTGCATTCTTCTGCAGAACTTTCTTTGTAGCTCTAATTTGAGTAGAAAACCACTGTAGGTTTTCCTACTAAACCTATCTAAGGTATCTTATTAGCAAGTTATTTCCGTTAAAGGCTATACAATCCTGAATATGGGAGTATTCACCGAGTATACATACGCTGAAATCAAATAAAATTCAGCATTACATTACTTTTGGAGACTATACTTAAAATCGTTGAATACTTAACCTGCAAAAAGGTGAATTAAACTTTTTTAATCTTTCATGATCGTAATTTGAAGTAATATCCCCGTAAAGAGCTTAAAACGATTCATCATATTATTTTAATCTAGAAATCTTAATGCGTTTCAAAGTAGACTTTGGCAGATATTGGATTTCTAATTGAGATAAGTTATAAACATCCCACGTGACAAGAAAGATTTTCTCAATAATTGTAGAAACTAAAGCAAAAAAGAATAAATCAGGCAATGAGCCTTTGAAGATTGCGATAGTTTTTGAACCGAACCATTAGTCCGGTGCAATTAACTTTTTATACAAATTCAATATAAAGTTTAATTCGTTAGTAAATGCTTTGTTAATTTAAAATTTCTGTTAGACTTTTGAACACATCTCGACTAGAAGTTTAACGCAAGTTATAGAAATGTTAGCTCTTTCAACTTCAACAGAACGCAAAGGTTCTAAATATTAATTTAATCAATTTTAGTAGCATAACTATTTTTTTTTATATAAAATTCATAATGTATTTAATTAATTTATTAGGTAAAGTTACCTTCAGACTTGACATGGGGACATGCCGATTATTGCATAAAAATTCTGTCATATGATTTACTCAAGTTTAATCTCAATAATGTCAGACCTGTCCATTAATGATCACACTGCTGGATCACGTGTTGCCTTTTAGGGAGTAAGGTTATGCAATAACTCAAAATAGAATAGAGAATAATACAAGTAGTCTCAATAATGTCAGCTCTGTACATTGAGTTTTGCACTGCTCAGTCATCCGTGTCTTACCATTCAGGGACGGAGGATAACCTATTGGTCACCCTACTAAGTCATTACTCAAAACGTACGATAAGCAATTAGTGTGAAGATCACTGACAACACTATGACGTTTGTGCACTTGTATATTCCCTTCGCTTTATAAACCTTATCTATTGCGTTTTAAAAGTAGATCATTATAGCAAAAGATTAAATTGTATTTGTGTGCATTTTGAATACAAATCATACCTTAATTCTATTTGCAACCTAAGACATACCTAAAACATTTTATGCCCTGTCATGTCAGCTTGTGTATAATACGTGAAGATGCATATTTACATTCACATTTGTGGGGGTGACAGGAAAACTAAATTTTATCTGTTGTTTACCATCCCTTCAAGTCGTAAAGTGACGAAGATTTTAGTTACTGCTTGAAGGTTTGGTCAGCTGATAAAAACTTTCACTAGCTACAAGAAATGAAATAAAACTACGAAGTAAATTAAACTATGACTCAATATTGACATTGTAAAAAGCTCCAATCGTTTTCTGCCCTAAAATATACGAAACTAGCAGCACCCCGCGGTTTCACCCGCGTAAGTGTCCCGCGTTCCCCCGTGGGAATATCGGGATAAAAAGTCTATATGTTAATCCAGGTCTGCAGCTATCTACATACCAAGGTTCATTGCTATCAGTTCAGTAGTTTTGGCGTAACAAACATCCATCCATCCATCCATCGATCCAAACTATCACATTTATAATATTAGTGGAATATTTACAATAATATGAATTAAGAGTAGGTAGAAGTAATTAATAATAAAAGAAGAATGTGAGAGCTCCTTGGGAAAGATATGTAAAAAAGAAACATTATCTGCTTTGTTGACAGCATGAGCGTCACAGTTTTTCAAGTCAGTATTTATGTGGCCTAAGTTATAACTAAAAGTACGGTTTTTTACAGCAAGAAAATGCGTCTACTAAATAATTCTTTCTTAGTATTAATAGTTCATACGTTATAATATTTCGATCATAGGTCTGTTACTGAAGCCAATCCTCAGTTGTTTGTCTAGATAGCTCATATGTGTGGGCCACGATGTATGACAGATGATCGACATTAGTACTGGGATGTGCGGCGGGAGTGACTCGTTGTAACAAATCGAAGCCATCGGTCTCGCCCCAACTGTTACCTGATGTGGTATTTGTTCTGGATATTTATTTCTTTCTATATATTTCTATACGAATTACTTTTACTAGTGGCAGTGGTGTATCTTAGGAATTATATGTAAAGCTGATAAATAGGTTTGAATTCAGAAAATGCTTTGGGTAGATGCGCATATAACATTGGTTTTTCTACTTACTTTTACGGACAATTTTGTATCCAATAAATTAAGTTGGAGGAAATAATAATAACCAAAGATCGCCTGGTTGTCGAATTTCGACTATTTCGTTAACTTTAAATGTTTTGTTTCATATAGTGTTCAGTATAACTTGGACTGTCATTGTATAGACTTTCCATACAATGATAGGTCAACATATATATGGGCAACTGTAGTGTTGTTTTTTAAATTTATGAACCATGTTGATAAAATTTTTTAGCTATCTGCTCTTCTTTTACATATAAAATTAAAGTATTCACTTACCGTCCGCGAAATTTGGTTAAAATTTTCTCTTCTCTAGAATTCTCTTCCATAATTAATTATATAGATGATACTATTCACGTGTAACCTGTCTGTAAGGAATACATATATTATTGTGTTAAATTCCATATTCCTCTTACATGGGGCATGTTTGTTATATTTTTATTGATAAATTCCAATATCCTTTTAAAGATTACCATCTAAATCTATTTCCATTAAAATCCTTTGTTATATCCCATTTCTGTGACATTAGACGCTCCTCTGGAATTCCAATATGAACGGAGGAAGGCTCCTCAGGTAAATATTGCATGCACAATCGAATTTTCTCAGAAGGGGACAAAAGAGGTTCTCTTTGAAGTGTTGCTTTGTGGGTGAGTTATTCGTATTGCAAGAGGTTCTCATGATTACGTAGGATACTTTACTTCCTTTTTATGTCAGTGCTTTTCTCATAAAGTTGTTAAGATGAAGTGTAGCCTCTCACGAGTTTAGGTGGATTTTTATTTTTCAAAGTGGTTTCACCAACTGATGTCTGTGAAACAATTGCTATGGCTAATTGTAGCGTAAATATTATAATTAATTGCATTATGCATATTATGCGTGTATTTGATTTTGGATCATGTTTTAATTCTTAACCCTCTATATTGAATTTAGAAGGAGTTAAGAGTCTTACAAATTGTGTACCGGCCTTTGAACTGTATTATCGCCGTAACGACATAGTTACGTTACATGTGATCGCTAGTTATTTTCTAAATTTCTCATATTTAATTTCCGGAGCACTGTTTATGTCTCTGAACTCTGGATTACTAAGATCTATTTCTCGGCACAATTTAGCCCGATCTTAGTGTTGGCTAGCTTCCATTGTTACATTATTTATTACTTAGTGTCGTGACGCAGTGCAGTTCGTTGACCACGCACACTTGTCAACAATTTTCTTAGTTTCATTGTGCGTGTCGACTTGTCATGTAATTGTCGGCTTTCTTATTTAAAATACTAATAGCCTAGAACTTAATCTATCTTCATTCGCATTCGCATTGTCTCTTCACACATTTTTATAAAACAAACCCAAAGTTCAATCCGTCTGACGGTAACCTCTAGAAGCTTCTAACAGGAGATATAACATACTTAAGGTGTGATCTATGGGACAAATGTGATATTGAGGAAAGGTTCAAATTAATTGGCACCTCTTCTAAAGCACGAGACCGTTATCACAGAAGTTACAAAAGATTATTATTGGATGCGATCTTTTATAGGGTGGGCGTAAATACTACTTGTAATTCTTTTGAGGTCTGCCCCGACAATACTTAAGAATCCTTCTTTTGTTATTTTGTTACTAAGAGGGGTTGCAACGTTCCAGTTATAAATTGCACAGAAGTCACTGCTTTGTTCCGGTGTAGCGCCAATGAATACTATATGAGTGTATGCCTGAATAAAAGCGTGCTTCTCAAGGTTTTTTTGGCATTACGTATTATCCTTTATTATTAATGGAGAAGGCAACTGTACTGGACTTTTGTGGGTGTTTAGATGTTATGGTTATCGCTAAAGTTTAAAGAGATAATTCTACACAATATTTTATAACACACCTAATCTAAAAATATACAGCCACAGTGTTTGTTTTTATTGATGAAAGCGAAAATTTCTGGAACAGTTCTGCAGTTCCACTCCACAACAGACATTTTAACTGACGAAACAAAACAAAAGGGAGGAAGATTTAAGCGAATATTTGTTAAAACCTAAAGATTAGGTATCTTCTATTCAAAGAAAATATTTACTGGAATCGGATTGCATTCAGAGGTTTTAACAAATATTCGCTTCAATCTTCCTCTCCTTTGTTTCGTCAGTTAAAAATGTCTGTTGTGGAGTGGAGCTCAAGAACTGTTCCTGAAATTGGCGCTATATTGAGCTTTATTGATTTTAAAATTTGTTTTTGTGGTTTGTTCAAATTGGGTTGCTTTTTCCCAAAGAACTTGGCACACATTCATAATGCCAGTGCAACCACCAGAAAAATACAATCTAATGTAATTTGAAGTCGTTCATAAACCACTACGTTAAAAACTTTTGAATAAAAAATATAAAATATTACAATTTACGTGATTCATTTCCTTATTCGTCTGGCACCAACTTAAAATGACTAACTTACAGTAGCTTAGTTATGCAGACTTAGATATTATTTTTCACATTTAATTTTATTTTTTGTCAATACAATAGGAAATACAATTAATTTGTTATTACAACCAATACTTTATCCAACCGCCGTTGGTTGTACATTTTATAAGATGCTCATGTTAAAATTGTCTACGTGGTCTGAAAACTATTCTATAACTTAGCTTTATAACTGTGAGTGTGAAGGGCTGTTGTGTATAAGTGGACAATTATTATTATAATACTACTAAAAGCACAAAATAGGTAACTGTTATTACGAAAATAAGCTTCCTAGAGTGTTGTTCAAGTGATTGGTTAGAATTACAAGTAAAAATAAGCTTCCTAGAGTGTTGTTCAAGTGATTGGTTAGAATTACAAGTAAAAATAAGCTTCCTAGAGTGTTGTTCAAGTGATTGGTTAGAATTACAAGTAAAAATAAGCTTCCTAGAGTGTTGTTCAAGTGATTGGTTAGAATTACAAGTAAAAATAAGCTTCCTAGAGTGTTGTTCAAGTGATTGGTTAGAATTACAAGTAAAAATAAGCTTCCTAGAGTGTTGTTCAAGTGATTGGTTAGAATTACAAGTAAAAATAAGCTTCCTAGAGTGTTGTTCAAGTGATTGGTTAGAATTACAAGTAAAAATAAGCTTCCTAGAGTGTTGTTCAAGTGATTGGTTAGAATTACAAGTAAAAATAAGCTTCCTAGAGTGTTGTTCAAGTGATTGGTTAGAATTACAAGTAAAAATAAGCTTCCTAGAGTGTTGTTCAAGTGATTGGTTAGAATTACAAGTAAAAATAAGCTTCCTAGAGTGTTGTTCAAGTGATTGGTTAGAATTACAAGTAAAAATAAGCTTCCTAGAGTGTTGTTCAAGTGATTGGTTAGAATTACAAGTAAAAATAAGCTTCCTAGAGTGTTGTTCAAGTGATTGGTTAGAATTACAAGTAAAAATAAGCTTCCTAGAGTGTTGTTCAAGTGATTGGTTAGAATTACAAGTAAAAATAAGCTTCCTAGAGTGTTGTTCAAGTGATTGGTTAGAATTACAAGTAAAAATAAGCTTCCTAGAGTGTTGTTCAAGTGATTGGTTAGAATTACAAGTAAAAATAAGCTTCCTAGAGTGTTGTTCAAGTGATTGGTTAGAATTACAAGTAAAAATAAGCTTCCTAGAGTGTTGTTCAAGTGATTGGTTAGAATTACAAGTAAAAATAAGCTTCCTAGAGTGTTGTTCAAGTGATTGGTTAGAATTACAAGTAAAAATAAGCTTCCTAGAGTGTTGTTCAAGTGATTGGTTAGAATTACAAGTAAAAATAAGCTTCCTAGAGTGTTGTTCAAGTGATTGGTTAGAATTACAAGTAAAAATAAGCTTCCTAGAGTGTTGTTCAAGTGATTGGTTAGAATTACAAGTAAAAATAAGCTTCCTAGAGTGTTGTTCAAGTGATTGGTTAGAATTACAAGTAAAAATAAGCTTCCTAGAGTGTTGTTCAAGTGATTGGTTAGAATTACAAGTAAAAATAAGCTTCCTAGAGTGTTGTTCAAGTGATTGGTTAGAATTACAAGTAAAAATAAGCTTCCTAGAGTGTTGTTCAAGTGATTGGTTAGAATTACAAGTAAAAATAAGCTTCCTAGAGTGTTGTTCAAGTGATTGGTTAGAATTACAAGTAAAAATAAGCTTCCTAGAGTGTTGTTCAAGTGATTGGTTAGAATTACAAGTAAAAATAAGCTTCCTAGAGTGTTGTTCAAGTGATTGGTTAGAATTACAAGTAAAAATAAGCTTCCTAGAGTGTTGTTCAAGTGATTGGTTAGAATTACAAGTAAAAATAAGCTTCCTAGAGTGTTGTTCAAGTGATTGGTTAGAATTACAAGTAAAAATAAGCTTCCTAGAGTGTTGTTCAAGTGATTGGTTAGAATTACAAGTAAAAATAAGCTTCCTAGAGTGTTGTTCAAGTAATTGGTTAGAATTACAAGTAAAAATAAGCTTCCTAGAGTGTTGTTCAAGTGATTGGTTAGAATTACAAGTAAAAATAAGCTTCCTAGAGTGTTGTTCAAGTGATTGGTTAGAATTACAAGTAAAAATAAAGAAAATCAAATGCCACCGACTTGGAAATCCCTTTAACGATTGGAAAAGAGCTTAAACTCCCGCTCCTTTTTGCCCCGGGGGGGGGTTCAAAAAAAATGGTACTTAACTGCAAAGGCGGTTGAGCTTTACTAAGTACTCGTGCTGACTAGTATGTAGTAGTATTCTAATCTATAATCCTACTCGTTTTTACACATTGCGACTTGTTTACATATCGCACTGCTATTACAAGAGTGTATCAACTCAAAATGAAGTTTTTCAGAAATGACAGAAAAATGATTACTCGCTTCTTGTTAAAGATTATAAAAAGTGAACACTGTATATAGATTATTGATAAAATTAAGGGATTTCTGTGTTAATGAATTATTTAAGAGATTGCAGGTTATCAAGTTATTTCCGATTTTTTGACTCAATACTCTATTGTCTGAACAAAATTAAAAAAAAATATGAATTATTTTTAGCGGTTTTGTTGAAAAATTTGGCTTATTACAATTTATTATTATTATTTTATATTTATTAACGCGTAGGGAATTGATATTTACGTATGAAAAATGAATTATCTCAAATTTACTCTATTTTGAGTTGATACAGTCTCGTAAGAGCAGTGCGATATCGTATAATATTAAATCGAAACGTTTGGCAAACAAAAATGGATGTACCTTATAAATATTACGGCTATAAAGTCTAGGTTTAAATATCTGACTCGCTGTTCCCCGAAGTTTCACTTGTGCTAATGGTCTAAGGGTGATAGGGTGATGTTACATAACCTATACCTTCCTCAATTAATATTCTATCCAATACGAAAATAGTTTTTTTTTTTAATTCAACAGAAAGTTTTAAAGATAAGCGCGATTAAACAAATTTATTATATCAATATAGATACACACTCCTACTGCTGTAATTTCAAAACAGTAACCTACAGAAAAACCGAACTAATACTCGGAGAGTCCAAGGGATAATTAAAGTTTCTTGGAACCCGTAACCATTTTCATTACAGGTTCATTTGAGATGTTCAATAAAGCAAGGCAAGGAGTAAGAAGTAAAAAAGCAAAAGCAAAATCATTGTGATAAGTTCCGAAGTGGACTTCTAGAGTCTACTGAAGTAATCATAAAATATACATTAACACCACAAAAATAAAATACATTTCCCGTCTGATTAGCGGGGTAAATGAACTTGTAGCACATCTATTAACAGTGTTGTATCTTTTAACGTCGCCTATCCTCGGTCAGCTTCATGGAATAAAATATTGGAATGCCACGCTTTACAGACTCGTACGATATCATAAATGCCTTCCAATGATTCATTGTACTCTAAATTATATCAATTTTACTGAAAACAAATAAAACGATTTATCCTCAAAAGTGGACGATTAACGTCGGGCCTGTCTATTTGTAGTAAAAAATGAGATAATTTGGTACACGCCGGCATTGTCCTGATATATCTCCCCATTAGCCGAGACACTTTATGATTATACAACGTCGTTACCTTTATGGAAATGTTATTCAATAAAAGTCTGCAGTACATTCGAGCAGGAAACGCTTTTGTTAAATATATATTTGCCGCCCTAAAGCTTTATTATACAGCTTAAACATTACTATGATAAAGTGTGTCCTAAAATTTACTAAAAGAAAGTAAATTATTGATAATACAAGCAGAAAACTGTCTACTAATACAATATGATTGCTTTCGTCCATCGATTTATAACATAATCAATGATAATTTATCATAACTAACGCGTGTTGAAAGTAACATGTACAAAAAGTTATTGATATTTCATTTATTCAGTAATATTACTTTGCTAGGTAAAAAAAAATATACTCGGTCTAAAACTCTCAGGGGAACAAACCTATCAAAAAACTCATAATACAATTTATTACTCGTTAGTAAAAATATATTTTAGGTACATAACAAGTCTATTACGCTCGTCCGTTAAAGAAAAAACAATATGTTTGGCATAAGAACTTCATAAGAAATTATCGAAAAATATTCTTTTGGGTAACAGACTTAAAGTTTTGAAAGTGAGGATGTGGATGGTAAATAATAGTATAGTTATGTATGTGTGTATATATTATATATATATATGTTAGGCTAAAGTTACGAGTATTTGTATATATATATATATGTATATTCGTATCAATTTTTTGTATGTGGGATACATACTGTTTTTTTTTTAATTTTTTATATGATTTTTAAGTGCACCTATTTCTTCTTTTCTCTGCAACACCTAAAGCTGGACTGGTAGAGAATGCCTTAGGCATTAAGTCCGCCTATGTACTAATGTGCAAAAAACAAAAAACTAATTTATTCAAAGAAAAGAATGTTTTCTACGTTAAAAGTAGGATTTTTAAAAATTATAATGAGTACTACAAATACTCTACTTCTTTCTTCAAATTTCATAAAAACATCAAATAATATTTTTTTTTAAAGATATTACACATGTGACAAATTTCAGTCTTTAATGCCAAACACAATGGCTCTCATGAAATAAACTTTTGTCTCCTGGATTCAACTATCGCTATTGCTACTACATGCTAAAGGACCTGCCCGAAGCAGTCGAAAATATAGTGCGAGCGCTTGAAAACAATCGTATGAAGTAATAACTGGTGGCGCAACGTTGCAAGCGTCATCACTGTTCTCATTAACAGACTGCAGCACACTTCTCCACATATTACTCTCTCGACCTTATTCCTACAAAAATAAAAGTGAGTTTTGCACACCGTGCCAATGTAATTAAGTATCTTTGTATTGAGTACAATCGCGGTTTAAGCTTTTGTTTTACGTATTCAGTTTTCGAGTATTTTCGAATGTGGGTTGTTCTTGTGTGGCTTTGTGAAGAGTTACAATGTTTTTTGTGGAAGTTTTCAGGTAAAGAGTCGTGCTATTCAATGCGTAAACAATGATTCAAGGATCTTTTGCAATGATTAAAGGACAGTATTTCATTTTAATACGCATACATAACTATTTTTAATAGGGAGTCTACGTTTTATTAGGTCAACTAGTTATTTGTGTATCATAGTTGTGGTAAAATGTGTGTTAAATTGGCTCTGTACAAAAGAGACCTATTCCCTCAAGAGGAATAATCAAATGTAAAGCTTTCTATTTTATAATAATGAATGTGCATGCATTGGATTTTTCAACTTAAGTCGGTATAATATGAAAATGGATTTGAAATAATGACCTGACCTATTAAGTAAACATTTTGATTAATGAATCAGTATATTTTCAAAAGCAAAATTGCTTTTGTGAAGTATACAATGCTATTATCTCTGATGTCTTCGAAAATAAACAAGTCAGTAAAAACTTTTTCAAAACAAAGCTTCACCATAATATTAGGTAGAAAATGTGATGAGGTTTTCCTGGGAAATTTTAAATGTTTATCATATTTAACAGTTAACAAGAGCAAAAAACTTTGTTCAAGCGAGTTAATCCAATTTTAACATTGTGTTTATTTCTTGGGAAATTATCGAAACGGACCCTTAAAAGTTGGGAAAGAGGATAATATAATAGAAAATATTTTCCTTGTGCTTTTGCGCGTGTGTACCGTTGAAGGAGAAGCTTTTCATTTTGGTTTTTTTAGATATAATTATATGGTAACATTGACGTTGGCAACTTTTATGAATGCTTACATTTCATGGTTGCTTGAGGTTGTATTTAAACATTGTAATTGTTCTAATTTCCCATGATTTACGATGATGCGGAGCGTTAACCAAACGCGGATGAAGCTGCAGTGAATTACTAGTAAAGTAGATAATGTGCAGTTAGTAACGCACTATTAACACGTACTCGTACTTATCACCATAAAGTCTAAAATCTTTGGTTACATAAAAGCGATGTTACTGTTGTTTCCAGCAATATGCTGTAGCAACTGTCTAGTAATAGACTGACCATGTGCTTGTCTTGCTAATTTAGTTATTTGAAAATAAATGTTCCTTTTTTTTTTTATTGACCAAAACGTTTACAATTCATATTATTATTGTTTAAAAGACCAAGCCATTAGCTTAAACCACGTGGGTTTTTATGCGAGCGTAAGTTCGCATTATAATAATTCAAAATTACACATTTATAGACACATTTGTCGATGTATGTACACCCACATATACGTAGCACATACACACATACACATGCATATACACACAACATTAGATTACATTATTTCCATCCAAGCTTATGAAATAGTAGTTTACATATTTTCTATTAATTGTTTTTGTAAAGTTTTTATATAAGGTTTATTAGTGTGTATTTATGAATTATTTGTTCTGATAAACCTTTTATAATGTCAGTTAACGACATGTTCTAGTTCCATATAAATTGTTAAAATTTGATCTAATGTTGACTTTCAATCATTTTTAAATTTAATACGATTTAAACATCATGATGTTCTAAAACATTTGATGCCTTAGAAAATTCCTTTTGTGTTATTTGTAAGTAGGGTTGTAGGAAGGAGCGAGCATTCCCCCAGTGCTGTTTCCCTAAGTCGTGTCATAATTTAAGTATGTCTGTTTATAACCGGTACGACTATGGAATAATCTATCTACCTAGATATATAAAAATTTTATGTTTGTTTGTTCAAAATCGCAAATCTAAAGTTGTTTACCGATGGTTTTGTAATTTTTTTACAACGATGTATTCATATAGGCGCATGATTTTAAATTCTTTATTACTTTTTTAAATATAACAATCAATGTGTGTTTGTTCGTATTTTATGTGCTGCCGTACCGTTCATCCAATCATCATGAAATGTTGACACACAATTTTCTTCTTTGCGTCCCTGAGTCGTTGTTCATTTAGTCGCGTTGTAGTCGATTGTACTTTTTACATAAACCATTATCACTTATTCAGGAAATCCCACTAATATTATAAATATGAAAGATTGGATGGTTGGATGAATGGATGGATGGATGGATGTTTGTTACTCTTTCACGCAAAAACCACTGAACCGATTGCGTTGAAACTTGATATGTAGATAGCACGAGACCTGGATGAACGCATAGGCTTTACTTTTTATCCCGACATAAACGGGATCGGGACTTACGCGGATGAAGCCGCGAGGCGCTGCTAGTATGATCATAAATTTCTAGAAACCCAGAAGTAAACACAGTTAACAACAACATATTTAGTTCACTATAAAGCTTGTGCCTCGATTCATATATTCTTTTTTCTTCTATTATTATCGTGGCCGCAGTAACTGACAGTTGACAACGTAAGTCGGTACAGACACTGACAGAAACGGTGCATGTGTGCCGTTTATTTATAAAGCAATTAACGAGGCGCGCGACTAAATGAAGTGATTGCGCGGAACGAACATGCGCGCGAACGCAGTTAATCGTCAGTTATTTTGAGATTACACTCGTGTACAAAGAGATTTTCAAAATAAAACCAGAAGATTAGCACTTAAAAGAGTTGTTGTTTTAAAGGTGATAATTCATATTATTTTTATCGCAAATATACCATACATTATTGGCACTGCACGACGGCCAGTCTAATATTTTTAGACTATCAATTCCCCACAGTTTCTCGGCTCACTCGGCTCCTTAAGGTCGTAGCGTAATTTTACATAGCCTATAACGCCCCTTAATAAAGAATCTATTCAATACAGAAATAATTATTCAAAGCTGACTTATACTTCCCGAGATTAGCACGTTTAAACATACAAACAAACAAAAAACTATTCTATTTTATTATATTAGTATTAGAATAGATTGAAGCAGACATAGCGTAATGCATATGACTTGAAGTAATTATCATATCCTGTATACCTTAAAAATACAGATATAACAGTTACGTGTTGCCAATTCTCTTTAATCTAAAAAGCAATCACTATTGAGTTAGAGAGATAGATAGACAGGGTTTTCTAACGGACGGACGGACGGACTCTATGGTGACTTGAGGCTCATTGGACCCCCTTTCTTTAAATTTATAAAATTAAACATTTTTGCACGTGTCTGTACACGATATATCATTTAAATTGTAAGCATATTATGGCATATTTACATGTTACGTATCTGTGCGTCACGACAACACACCGTAGGCATTATTTTAATTAAAAAACTAACTTATTTTAATTCTCAGTTCAATCATTACACGCGATACAACCATTGGATAACAGCAGATGATAATGATGTCTCGGGAGGCTAGCTAGCAGTTTAAACTTATTAAGAAATTTAGTATTTGCTATAATTACGTTGTTTCAAACAATAACTTATAATAAAAAAAAACACACACTTTAAAAGGGAACCGAACTAAAAAGAGTGTCACTATCCACCTCACTCCATCATCAGATCCTCAAAATGAAGTTCAAGCTATTGGACTTATGAAAACGAATAACATGAGCCCCAATTCAAGGAGTTTACTAGTAGAAAATGAAGAGCTCTACTGTTCTCCTCCTGGCACCAGCTAATCTGAAAAGATTAGCTCCAAGATACGAAATATAGTACCAATTGTGGTCCGAAATAGATATATGATGTGTGTTTCAGTTCGATATGACAATTAGGAGTAGGTTAAACTCGATTTTTAAGATTTGATTACGTTGTTAGCCGCAAGTGAAACTAATAAAGGCGTGTTAATTAAATAAAGCAGTACTGGTGATAGGAATAGTTTTACCTGACCATAGACGCCGCCTTAGTTTCGAATATTTTCACGGAATATTTTCGAGTATTCTGTAAACTTTGGTTTTGCAAATGAAGTCTAGAACTAAAGTCAGCCTTGGAATCAAACTTGAATATTTGCCATCGAAGGTAAATGTACAAGTTTGATGTTGGCCGGGTCTCTTAGCACTTTTAAATTAACTTGAAATTTCATGCACAACATTTTAGAGGGTCGAACTTTTGTTTTCAATTAATTTCTGCTTAATTAATTTTTAATTTGTAATGGAAATTCTGATGACGAAAAATATAAATATTGAAAGTCCTACAATTTACCGAAAACTGCGCATATCAATTACCCAAAGATTACTAGTAACCTAGATGACACATTACTAGTATTCTTGTTAATCTCTCAAACGAACCTAAATGCTTGTTTTAGGAGTGGGTTCACATTGCTAGTGTACTGGGTTTGCTTAAAACCCGCAACGGGGAACCATCGTATCGCAAGACCACAATAATTATGCCACCGGCTAAAAAAAACAGAAACTGTGACCAAGATGGTGACAACTATATTATTATGTCATCTCTTTACAATAGATTTTATTGTTGATTTGTGTATTTATTTAAATGCAGCAATTTGGGCTTGATGATTAAATATACATAAGTAGCATGGAATACGGGATGGCCTATTCTTCCACGATTCAGTCTATTTTTAAAGGGCGTCTAGAACATTTCTAAGTAACATGTTTCTACAACAGTTATTAAGGGTGTTAGTCCACTTGCTTTTAGATTGTTGAAAATTTTCGATTTCCTTCCTTATTATTCTTCAAGAATATTTGAAGCAGCTATTAATCCCGTGTATATTATACCAGACGCTTTTAAAGATAAAGATAATTTATTTGTCAAACATGCGTTTACACACAATTTAAGCATGCAATATGTTTATAAGATATAGTTTTAATAAGCCTTATATTGCGCATGAATCTACAAAGTTCGTAAAAAACCAGGCAACTTATATATATTGTAAGGCCTCGCTTGGTAGAGAGAATTTGGGGAATCGGGTGTTGATGTAGAAGGAGAACAATTGACAAAGGCCGTTTTATAAAAGGCGTATATTGGAAACTGAATTAACCACGTTTATAGATACAACTTTATAATATCTTCATAGATGTGGCCCAGCAACTTGACAGCCGTCCACTTTGAGTGCTCGCTGCGGCGCACCTGTCTTCTTTCTACTGATTCTATACAAATTCCAAAACACAATTAGAAATGATTTAAATATTATATTCCAGCTTCTCGCAAGGCTCGAAAGAGAACCTCACAATATGTTACTATATAATTATACTATTTTTTTGAGGTAGCAACTAGACCAAACTAAAGGGTGAAATCGAATTCATGACAGACATGGTGAGAGTTGAGCTTTAGGTTAGTGTAAGAGGCCATGGTTATTTTCTAGTGGATATTTTACCATACAATATAGAGAGAGATACAGTGTGTGAGTCCTTTAAAACAATACATACTCCTCATGAATATCCAGATGGACCTTTATTAAGTACATTCGGATAGACAGTAACACCATATTATTATGTCCTTAATTAAACCAGATGGGTCCAAGGATAGATTTCAAAACGTGGGGACTTCTGTTGTGGTACATTGTGCACTTACCTTATATTGTCTAATGTGTACTCCACCTTAGTTCCACAGTGACTAGTTAGCGTTGTATTAATCTTAGCTGGTATTTCTGTCCATCCGTCACACAGCTGATTTATGAAGCTAATTATTGTGTGTTGCTTGTCGCTACGGTCTCGGGAATTCAAGGAAAAAATACAACGGATGGTTTAGTTTTATGGCCCCACATAGACATAATTAAGTGGAAATGTTTTTGTAGTAATAAATATATTTATAAACACAAATAATTAGTTCAATATTTTAGAGCCAAATAATCTCAAGTAAGTGATTACCTGTCTGAAGATACTAGCAACACCCAAAATATTTCTATACTTAATTTTTAGTTATTTATAAAACCACAAATAACGGTTACATTATGTGATAAATTAATTTGTTTTTGCAAATAGGTCGTGTTAGACACTTTACACGTCGATTTCTTCTTTAAAGCTAGATGGTGCCAGCATTTCCTATGACTAGCCTTGAGAAGGAACGCCAAAACAAACTTGTTCTACTATATATGTTTAAAGATAAGATGCTGTGGCTCTAATGTCGTTGCCAGTGTTATATGTCAAAGGTAAAGGTAGTAACCACATTCTGCAAATTTTCGAACTATTTGGATTTTCTATAGACTCGGGTATATGCCTACACTATATACACGAATAAACTACAATTATACAAAATAGATGACGAAAAAATAAAACATCATCACTATCTTC
This sequence comes from Callimorpha dominula, assembly GCA_949752705.1. NCBI lineage: Eukaryota > Metazoa > Arthropoda > Insecta > Lepidoptera > Erebidae > Callimorpha > Callimorpha dominula. The sequence goes on along the minus strand of OX456992.1, from coordinate 902,565 downwards.
GTCATGAGATGTCTATTTGTCCACTGTTAGAAACAGGCCAAAAAATTGGCTCGGTTCAAGAAAATTTAATCATGATTTATTTTCTAAAGATGTGCTCTCTCGAGCTTGTACTTAATAAATATAAAAATAACATTATATACAGAAATAGCCACAAACAGATTTTCATTGTGCATTCAAATTCTCAACGACTGAGGCGACCTCAGGAATTTAGTCAAATTGCAGGAAATTCCGCAGCAACGAAACAACAGCGCAATTAACATTCACATTGAATTGGTCTTTGTGAGTCGTTCTTGCTCGTTGTTGTAATATATTGCTATAGTAATCAATTGTACTTTTACTACAAATTTTATAAACATTGTTCAAACAAATGTAAATACAAATTCCTTATTGACATAAACATTCACACGTATAGTTGAATTTGTACCTAACTCCTGCGTTACTAATAACTGTGTTGCAGGACTCATCGTATTTCATTGAAATAAATAGTTAATAACATAAAAAGTGCCTAAAAATGTACGAAATGTTAGTGTGATAATCATACTACATTCACATTTCGTACAAGCATCAGCTGGTGTGTGCTTGTATTGAGATGTGTGTGTTATAATGTTTATAGTGGGGGAGATGATGTAGGTAACAATCTTAGCTGCCTATTGGCATTGCCAGGTCAATTCCATTCATGAGTGTATAGGTTTATTTATTCGTTGATAAAATTGTTATGTCAGAAAATATTTCTCGAGATCCATCTCGATCCATCTCAACCTACTTAAAAATATAAATGTGTTTTTAGGCAGGTTATGAAAGATTTATTTAAATAAATTAACAAGGTAAATACCTTGTTAATTTATTTAAATAAATCTTTCAAAATACAGAAGTATGGAATTTAATTAAATTATTCAACCTTGTCAGTTTTCTAAAGGAATTACGAATTGTCTAGATTTCTTAATTCTTATTAAGAAATACAGACAATTTCTTATTCGTAATTTAGGAATACTTTTTTAAATTTACTCCATAAGCTGATCATCAATCGTCTTGCGCATAATAGCAAAATAGTTTTCCACTTGTCAACTAGACTAGATGGATATTACAGAAGTTATTTTATTCTCCAAGGTCTTTTAAAAAAGAAATCCGAATTATGTTCATTTTGAACTAGATTAAAACATTTCCATTCACTAGAATGGTGACGAAAAGGTGAATATTCTTCTCTGTAATTTCATATCGGTGTTAACTACAGATTGGTATTTTATCGTTATGTCTGTTCCGAGTTCATCTGTTCTTCTATTTAAATTTACCAGAATCAATATCATGCCAGACAACATTAGCAAAAGAATTCTACGTACTCTCGTAATTAAAATCGGTTCACAAACACACAAAAAATAAACAATATTCAGGTGAATTGAGAACCTCCTTCTTTTTAAAATCAGTTAAAAACAACTATATACATTTAACATAGCGCCTTCAACGCGTATGTACTTCCCGTGAGTTTAAATGTTAGTTATGAGTTCTAACCAAAACGAAACATTTATCCCCATTACAAGGACCTAGAACACTTTCAATTTACTAGTAACCTCAATGTATCACATAAACCATTTAAACTAGCATAGTTAATGCAAATGAAATGAGTTCTTCATAAAATTAAAAGTGTTTGTAATACCCATAATACTTATCGTTATCGTCTGCCGATACATTTTACTAGACAAGCGGCTAAAGAAAGTTATTGCGATAAGTATTACGAGTACGAGCTGAGAGACCTTGGGCACTATTGAAAGGCTCGAGTTATATGAAATAGTTATGCGAATTCTTTTGTATTATTTGAAATATTTGCTTTTGTGCTCTAGGAATACCAGATAAAATATTTTTACGAGTTATATGTAGGTTCGATTCTCAGAAGGCACAGGCATTTTTGTAATTGTTTTGAGTTTCTAGTGGGTTAATTGTGTAAAAATATCTTAGGTGAACAAATTGCAGCCAATTCGAATTACTCAAGTATTCCCTGCTATGGGTTCAGCATGTTGAATGATTGAAGAAAACGTATGCTTAAGTGATTCGTGATTTACGATTGAATCAAAATCAAGGCGATTTCGATTCACTCATAAATCACGAACCTAAGCACAGATAGATGATGTGATATTTTAAATATTGGAACGCATAGAATTTGCGTCAGTACTACGGAATATTTTAGATGTTACATATAATATAACAGAATTGTTGATGGTGTAACAATCGAAACAGTAGTATTATTAGTAGAATAGGTAATGTAACTATTTAATTGCCGTAGTGTTTGGTTTCAATTGACATTGAACCCGAAGACTAAGTCACATTAGGGTTCGTTAAATAATATATGTTTGACACTATTTTTGCTTGTTGCTACATGCTAGACAAATACTTTACTATTTCGTGCTTTATTAATGCTTCTGAGAGACCATCTAATTATCATAAATATACCAAAGTTCAGTAAACTTAAATGAGGTCCTTATAAGCAGTTCAATTTAATACCGTTGACTCCCCACGCTAAAGTCGGAATATAAACCTCTTAATCTTTTCGAAGTACTAGACTAACACTTGGGAGGCACTATAACGTTCATTAAGGCGGCCTCCTTAACAAAAGCAGGTGTATATCCGGTTAAACTGCCAATTGTAAGACCCTCCATTCCCTTATACATATAATAACGATGTTTCCCAAGCTTTGGGAGTCTTATCACTCCTGAAAAGAATAAAAAAGGTCTGTCTGTTTTTGTCGAAAGTTACTATACCATATTTAGTAGCGGGTATAACCATTAGCCATTAACCACTGTTTGATCTCGGTTCTGCGTTGCGAAGTTTTTCTTTATAAATAATTTGTATTGTATGGCCATATTCTTTTATTATTGTTATAACAATTCGTAGTAAGGAGACAGTTTATATACGTATTCAACCAAGTGATAATCTCAGAAAGTTCTGCTGTACATTATGAAAAGATGGGAACCCTTGGGTAATTGCCCAACGACAGCCCGGACAGACTATGAAGTCCTGAGACCTATAGCTGACGCTCTTGGGTCCCTCTAGACCTGAGAGACTGCTCTGTGACTCGGTTATGCAAACTAACTTGTGTCATATATATTCGGATCAGTACTATCTTATAAAAAACTAATTAACACAAATATTCTTTCAATATTTTTAATACTTAAAATTAATTTGAAGGATCTTAAGATATAGGCACAGATAACCTACGACCTACGTGTAGTGTAGTGTGGCCTGTTTGAAACTAGTTAGACACTTTCAAGTTGAACACAAAATACCAGTTTTTTTTTTTATTTCATCGGGACTGTACGTGCGTAACAATTGGCAATTATACTTAGAGAAAACCTAAACTTTGAGAACCAATGCCGTTTATACTGTACCTTCATGAATACAATAACAATTAATTAAGCAAAGTAGGCGAGCCCATGCATGCTTATTTTTACGTTAATATTTAAGGGACCTTTGCGAGTTATTCGTTTGTTTATTTATTTAAATTATTAATTCATGAAAAGTTTTTCGCGATTGCGCAATTACCGTTTCGGTTTCTTTGTGTGTATAAATTTAGCTGAATATTATTTAGAGAAGATCCCACAGCCCAATGGATGACCATAGGTACAAAGTACTTAAGAAATGTGACTACCACTATTCAATGTGCTTTATACCTTCAGTTTATTTAGATTTAGTCACGGGATGGGTCGAACGGTGAAATATGCTAGATCGTGACCCTATGTCGAAAAGAGGCCAGAGACCACGAAATATCTTACCTCCACTCCACAGACTTTTGTTCACTAATACCGTAATAATTTATATTGTTTTTATTTGTTTGTGCTGTACCAAGGTTAGACCATTAATTTTGTCTGCATATAAAATAGAACAAATACAACACAGGAGAATGTTTTATGAACGTATCCTATCGTTTCTAAAATCTGTTCCAGCTAAGTCGTACAACAAAACTTTTACTTCATTATCTAGAATAGACTATCTAATGTGAAATATACCGTCACATGGGACACGTACTCCATCCACCTTGTTATATTAGTCTACCTCAAATATTGAAGCGCTTTTGCCAATATAAATGTAATAAACGAGCCCCGTCCCTGTACTAAAAATAGATTTTGTAAAATGCTGGTCATATTTTTAAAGAGACAACAGAGTGCAGAAAATGAGAATAATAAAACTTTCAGTCGTTAGTTTTGTATAAAATGTGACTTTTGATACATTTTCTTTAGACAAAGTACCTCGCTTTGTTAATTAAGCTTTTTCCGACAACTTATTGATGTCTTTGATACCAATAAATCCCACTAATTTAATGAATGTGAAAGTTTGGATGGATGGGTGTTTGTTTCTCTTTCACGCATAAACCACTGAACCGATTGCTATGAAACTTGGTATGTAGATAACTGGAGGCCTGGATTAACGCATAAGCTACTTTTTATCCCGATATTCCCACGGGATCGGGACTAACGCGGGTGAAACCGCGGAGCTCTGTTAGTTATCTATAAGTTGAAAACGATCTGTCAATGGGTAATTCAGCTTTTATGACAATATGAATTATCTTCTCTTTTTTCTGGTTTTAATTTTTTAAATGTAATACTGATGGGAATAGGGATCTATTCTCTAGAATCTTCCTTTTTCTCTCTCTGTTGAATAGATCATTATCACCGCTTTTTTTTCGTGGTGTCGTATGGTTGGCAGAGTTTGTCAAAGACTTAGGGTGCAAACCGCAACGTTTAACCACGGAGATTAACTAACATTATATTTATATAGAATATATCATATTCTGCGGTATCACCAAACAGCGAGCTTATTCAATCATAATATATATCAATATAGCCTAATATACATCAATGGCAATTAAGAGATGGAAGACCACGACTGGTCTAAGACACTCGAAAGCCTTAACAACGGGCTATGATAACAAAGTATCAAAAGAACTTCGAGAGCTCCTAAAATACTAAACCTATGCAGTAACAAGAATCCTCACCGGTCAGTGCAAACTGAACAACGTATGTTCAACCCAAAGTTGGACAAGAACACAATATGCAGATTCTGTCGAGGGGCAGAAGGAACTGCAATGCATATTCTATACTTTTGTGGCCGGCAGCACCTATGTATTAACCTAAGTTTGCACATCATGCAAACCTAGGAAATACTAACGATCACTGCTGATATGATCTGGAGGTTTCTCGAAGCCATAAGTCTGAGCAGTGAACTTTAAAGCACGAGGGCGCAACAAAAGACCAGAAATGGTCGAGGTAGCATTAGGCACTTAAAATAGTAATAATAATCAACTAACAATAGGGCTCTTTCTCAATTTGTGTCACATTCTGTTTATATATCGCGATTACTACACAAATGTTTAAGTATTTTCTCTTGAGACCAACCACTACTTGCAATTATTTTTTCCACTTTTCGTCAGTCTATAAATGAAGGCCCACATAGTTACATACATATAGGTATAATATGTGAAAGATTGTACATATACACTTAAATTTGTTCTATTCTGGCAAGTTTTTTATCAGAGACGAATGGAGAAAAGTCTGTATTATTTTATAATCGTAGTCTACTGATTGTACATGATGAGCATCGTAACTAAAACTCTTTAGAAAAGGTTTTATTAAAATCTCATTAGTTTAGTTTAGTCGAAATACACAAATCGTAGATATTTAGATACTTTTGCAAAACTTTTTATTTTAAAATACTTTATTATTATGTGACTTGGTATCACTCTCATCTAATGAATGTGTCTCTAAGGATCTCTTTAAATAATGAATTTGTTTTCAGCGAATTCATGTTTTTTTATGTTTAAAACACTGTAATGCTTTTGTAATGTATTAAGTTTCTGATACCACTAGGTTTTATACAAGCATATGGTCTAATAATGATGATGATTAATTTTGTAACAACGCTATACTTTAGTTAAACAGTATGAGCTCCCTTCTATAGACGATATAGGTGCTTTGTTTTAGTGAATTTCAGCATAGAGAAAATGATGATACGAAAGCGGAAAGCGGAAGCATTGTGTGTAAAACCGTTTAATCTGACAACACTGAAATTAAATAATTTATTAAAGTGATATCTCGAAATATGGCCGTTCCAGGTTCCGATTTAGCTACTACTAATGGACCTTTGTCATGTTATGTATATGCGCTTGTACGTGGCAAGACAAGAATATTAATACCACATGTTATTAGTGAAGCTTTTAGAGTGCTATTGTTGCCTGCGTCTGCGTTTGGCTTACCTGCTAAACACGTACATGTACATACCTTTTTTTTTATAGTATGGAAACCAACCTCGGGTCATCACCCCACCGGGGCTGCCAGTGAAGTGGTATGTCGGAATCGAACCGACTAAAACCACACGGTGTTCCGTCATAAATGAGTCTAGCGCAAGGGACTAACAATACAAATTAGAATATAGTACCTACCTTCGATAATGCACGGTTTCTAGACTGCTCATACAAGTATAGGTACATATAGTGTAGAGGTGCCAAAGTACTTTGAATAATAATAACGATAAAAAAAAAGGTTAAAGGAAGGTTCAAGGGCTCGGTCTTTTCGGCAACAGCCAGTTTTTGTTTTTTATGGTAAAGGGGGCAAACGAGCGGACGGGTCACCTGATGGTAAATGACTACCGCCACCCATGGGTGCCTGCCACTCAAGAGTCACAAGTGCGTTGCCAGCCTTTAAGGTCGGGTTTCGGGAGGGGAGAAGAGGGATAGAGGAGGAGAGCGGAGGAGAGAGAAGGGTTAGGGCCTAGTACACAGGATTGACTGTATGTATGTACGTAGGATAATATATAATATTGATTTGATTGCACGGATGGCGCAATGGTTTAAGTGGTCAACTCGCCACTACGCCGCGCCGAGTGTTGTGGGTTCGAATCCCACACGGGACAAAAATTTGTGTGATCCACAAATAGTTGTCCCGAGTCTGGGTGTTCTTTGTGTCAGTTGTTTAAATGTTTGTGAAGCCCAGACACAGGAATATTCCTAATGCGGGAGATAATAAAAAAAAAAAAGATTTACCCAGACATATTACACAGCGCTATCTAGACCTTAACTAAACATAGCTCGTAGGTACTTAGTATGTGTTCTAGAATATGAGTAAATATACTTAGATGCATTTCTTTGTGAAATATATCATTTTATTTATAGAAACATCTAGACCTATGCAAATAGACATAGATAATACAAACGGAATTTAAAAGTAAATACGTCTAATAAGCTAGACTCTTCTGCTTTGTAGTTAAGTTTATTGAAATGTATGCTATTAATGATATGCCTAAGATGTTGTCTAGTGCCTAAAAAAAAATATATTTACTGCGACTTCTAGTACAGATTAAATAAAGAAATACTTGCCAAACAATAAGTTGCTCATATTGCCGGACAACGTGTCTAATGTCAGGTTAGAGATACAATAATAATGCACTGATGATATTTTGTTAAAAATAAAATGGTAATAATTTAAAAAATATTTATACTATAGTATAATAAACAGTACATTTAAAAACCTCCGATACATCTTCGAATGCAACATAACAATGTACCGGAGATAACAAAATCTAACATACGTACGTACGTTAAGGCCCCCGGTGAATGATATCATCATAGCAATGGTTAGAGATGGTGAGGATGCGGTCTTGCAGCCCCTCGTTAAACTCTGTAGTAAATTTTAACAAGAATGCCGCATACCGGAAAAGTGGGAGAGTGCTATGTTCATCTTGATATTTAAAAAGGAGAACACATCAGACCTGAACAACTACTGCCCCATCAGTCTATAACAGTCGTGGTTGTGGTTGCAGGCTGACTCCACTGTGACCACGGCCAGTGCAACCTAGTCGAAATATCAGGCAGTCACCAGGTGTAAATATAGAATTATATCATAGAACTCGAAAATTTAGAAGTTGGTATATGTTTTGTATGAGGTCATACAAAATATATAACAGAGTAAGGTGAGCGATGTTACTAAACGGCTTACGAAATTGAAGTGGGAGTGGGCTGGCCATGTCGCTCGTAAGCAAGGCTCAGGGTGCAAGGCACTGGTAGAGTGGAGACCGTGGGGCCACGTCCACGAGGAAGACCACAGATGCGTTGGTATGACGACATCAAAGGATTAGTATGAACAAAGTGGTTAGAAACTGATCTAAACAAAGAAAGGTGGCATAAACTAATGAAGGCCTACACCTTAGCGGTTGAAAATAGCTAAAGAAGAAGAAAGACGTATAAACATAATTGAAATCAACAATTTTACACAGTTATTGAACGTTGTTAATAACATATATTATGTTGTCATTTGTTCCAAGGCGTGTCTCAGTCATGGGTATTTACATTGTGGAATAATCTCTCTACCATGGTTTTACCTTTTCAAAAGTATCAAATGAAAATGTGAATTTCAACTTATTTCATACAAAAAATTATAAAGTATGCAGGATTTAAAAATACGATGTTTACATATTTAACTCGTATGTACATATCCACTTCAAATAGATCGGTTTGCTCACATCCTGTAACAGACCACATTGTTTATATTGTGTTAATTTTTTAGTTTTAGTTATGATTGCGTATTCCGGTAGCTATGTCTGCGGTTGAACGTTTCCGCGTAAAGAAACTGTTAGATCAAGTGATTTGTTGGAGTGATGCCGCTAAAAACTTGAAATCAGGAATCTGTCATTAGTAATTTTCAGTTCATCAGTTGTGAGCATGATTAGATTCTCGTGGTTTACTGGAGCTTTGTCTCTCTCTCTACATAATATTGTGATTTGAAGTCATATCCATAATCTCTAAGTAAAATAAAAAAAACACCAATTTTATTTATTTTATTTTGTATAACTTTAAGGGTTGACTGACTGAACAAAAATGTTTCGAGGAAATGCGTAGTGCACCAATGAGTAGAGAAAGAAAGTTGTTTACCTCTAAGGGCGGACGTATATAGAACGGTGGTATATTCATTTCAATCGCGGTAATTTTAACGTGGAGGATGATGCAAGGTCCGGCAGGCCGATAGAAGTGACTACCGATAAGACTAAGAGAATATACGAAAATTATTGCAGTAAGACTAACGTGTGACATATCGACAGATCGAGGAAATTCTCAAGTTAAGATCTCGACTTGATACGTGAACTCGATTGTTACACCTGGCTATATTATTCCGCGTTACCTACTAAATCGCAAAGTAAAGTGTGGGTGTTTTAAAAATTAACCACCGCCAACGTCTGTGAAAATTTCCCGATCCGTAAAGAAAATAATGGTTGCTATATTTTTTATTAGGAGAGGAATATTTACCTCAAGTATTAGAAGCCTTAAAAATGAACGACCAAACTTGACAACGCTTTTGCATCATGATGACGCCCCTGCACATCGAGCCGGCAAAACTACGGATTATTTGCAGCAAGCTGGGATCAAAATGTTGGGATCCACCAAAGAGGCCGGATTTAGTGCTATGCGAATTTGCACTATTTCCTTATGTAAAAAATCAACTGAAGGGATGCAAGTTTTTAAGCGATGAGGTTTACACGTATGACCTATATACACGTATTACTGCCAGTGGAGACTACTAATAAAAACATTTCACAAAGTACGACAAAACTCATGTAGCGCCCCAGTATTTAGGCGATATATGCCTTCTAGCCGCTGTGGTATATTCTGTGAATTACTAGGGCGTATAAAAATAGGGACGATTCAAAACGATCAAACTCTATTTAACAAAAAACATAATATATGGAGCAACTAGTTTGGCTTACATTTTTACATTTGCTACAGTGCACCTGTACGGGCCGATGCTGCCAAGTGCTGTGTTCAGGTAAAATGGTGCAATGTTAAAGCCTGTATTTTTCCTAAAAAAGATAATTACCACACAAAAAAAAAAGAAAAACTGGAGAGGTACTAAACATGTAGCATTCATTTAAAAAAAATCTAATTTTTAAAAAGGTTCAAGCACTTTAAATTTACCTTATCTATTTTGGTTGGAATCTTCATTAATTTTTTAACCAGTCTGGAGATAAAAGCTATCCCATAAAAAATGAAGAGTTAAGTCTGTTCACGTTAATTTACATTTTATCAATAATTTAATAAAAATTTCATTGGATGCCAATGGTAACAGTTAATAATTTAACAGTACCTATTTACTAAACATCAAAAGAACTTAAATTAAAGCAATTTCGAGTTTAAGTACAGTCCGCTTTACAGCGAAGCACTTTATACCCGCATGCGTCGTTTACAGCACTTTTATTTCTTTTGCAGCCTCATTAAATATGAGCATGAAAAGCACCAAGGAGCCTGATAGACTTCGAGATTAACGACCAGATTTGGATTATAAATGAATATTTTTATTAGTCGCGTCTTCCCTGTAGAGGGTACAGCGTGGCATTTGCGTCCCTTCTAGCGAATAAGTTTATTTATTGTGTACACTCTTATGTAGGGCAATGTGTTTGTATAAACATAAAGTCAATGCTAAATAATACAATAATTTACTAAATGGTTTAGGATCAAAATTACTTGTTATCAAATAATAATTAATAAACTACACTAGTTTGTTAGGAACCTCGAAGAATAAGTATGTAAGAAGTGAGGTTCCTCGTAAATCTTGGACTGTTTTGAATGGTACGTCTGGATATTTTTAACGTCTGATTTAACCAAAATAAGCCCTATACAACTATCTGCATCGATGTCCCAAATAAAATCACGCATTTGTTTACCAGATATGGTGGCATAATTTAATGTAAACTGCGTGTAATTGAAGGTCGCAGTTGAAGTTTATAATTATTCTTAATATATATATATATATATATATATATATTAACATAAACGGTGTTTGCGTATAAGTAATTGTTACATTGTTAATTAATTTTAGTTAAAACTAAGTAAAATTTAAGTCTCGATGTAAACAATTGTTTGTAAACCTAAATAAGAAAATAAAAAATAATAATGAATGTGGGTAGATTTCAACGCTTCATGAATAATCGTGAGACAAATATTGTATTTTATGAAGCGATCTTTTCAAACAGTATATTGCTAATGATGCTTAACTACGATCTATTTAGTTTCATCCGCTTAGCTTGACGCTCCGCTTAAATTGTATCCGCAACCTTAATTTTATAAAGTATGGTTGTGTATATGCTTCGGTAGGAGTTGTTCTTTTCCGGGATTAAATTTAGAATTAGATACTTTCTGATCAAAAATTTTATTTCCTTCAAAGTAATCTCCATTAAAAGCAATACATAATTATGACGCTTTCTGTAATCATTAAAACACTTTTCATAGGCCGCCCGCATTAAGGAATCGCCTTCAGCTTGTTCGGCGAATTCTTTTTATCGCCTCAACTGTCTCAAAACGCTTTCCGCGAAGTGGTTACTTGGGATAAAAAAAAAGTCACAAGGAGTCATATCAAGTGAGTATGGAGCTTATGGAACGGTATAAACTTTGTTTTGATCAAATTATCGCGTACAAGATGAGATGTGTGAGCCGGTGCGTTGTCGTGGTGAAGAAACCACGAGTTGTTTCGCCACAATGCCTTTTGTGACGAACGTTTTCTCTTTAACGCTCTACGATCAACTAATATTCCTTACTTACTGTCTATCTCCCTGATGGTCACGCGATGATTTGCGATTACAACTTTTCGGATGGTTTCGTCAGTGATACTGGTAGATGGAGAACCGGAACGAGGCAAACCATGACCTACAGTAAGGCCCACTTTAAACTCTTTATACCACTCGTACGCTCATGTTTTCGACATTGTTGGGTCCCCGTTACCGTCAACATTTTTGTTAGATTATGCATATGACGTAAAAATATTTTTTTTACCAGGTTTTTATTTCTTACAACTGTTTGCTCATCTAAATTTGACATTGCGAAATTCGCAGAACGCTTCAAATACTGACTTGTTCAAAAAGCTATTTGTATAAAAAGGTATTTAAGCGCCAGGTGACTGATGTATCAACCATGTATCAACCCAAAAATAAAAACAATTTTGACAATATATCAAGCGCGGTTTTTTGAATAGGGAATTCTAGGAACTCTTTGTTTAGAAGGTACATAATCATATCTTGTAACTATAATAGAAGGCATAACTTTTGCCTCTAACTGTTTACTAAGATAATCATTTATAAAAATAATCTTTTGAACAGGCTTTTCATACTGTTACTTTTTACATATTTGTAGTTTTGAATATATATTGTACAAAAATGCCCAGAATCGCAACCCTAGATTCATTTATTTAAAGTCATAACCTTTTTACGCTTGATGAGCAAAAAAAAACCTAAGAACAATATTCTAGTTTACCTCGAATCCTAAGCTTTAAGAATTTTTGATAATACCAAGGGATATTACGGCCCCCAAATTTTGTCTGGAAGCTTTTATTTTGTGACGTAAGCACTGCCTAAGTATCTACGCAGACATCTCGTACAGCTTTATCACAAGGGTTATCTTGAAACCCTCATCGTTGAAGACGGGGTAGGGCCATCTTACTTGGCCATTTTGATCTGACGACGTCTAATGATTAATTATAAACGTTTTTGTGAGTGTTCGAAAGTCAAAGTTTTTCTGTCATCTGTCGGAACTTGGACAAAGATTCATTACCTCCCATTGTATGCGTAAAACGATTTTCTGATGCGATCGTCGTCGCCGCAAAAGGGGGTGGGGGTGAAACTTTTAAAAATTATCGTCCTGGCCGCGATATCGGGTTCTGGGTCGGTGATGGTCACGATAAATTACAGCTTGATTTGGTTAACTCGAATGAAATTCGATTCAGATGATTTCTGGAACGATTTTTCAACTACCGATTGTTGCTGTGTGCGACATTTTTATGTCTTTTGTACCATACATAACTGAAGGTTAATAATAAATATCATTAATAATAATCAATTAACGTAGGAGAGCCATGCTTCAGCATGTATAGGCCGGCTCGACCGGAGTGATACCACGACCTCCCAGAAAACCAGCCTCAAAGCAATGCTTTCGTTGTATTTCGCAGAGTGAGTGAGGTTACCGGAGGTCCTTCCCCTACTCCCACCTTCCTCAAAGGCCGGCAACGCACTTGTTGCTCTTGAGTTGCAGGTGTCCATGGGCGACGGTAATCACTTACCAGCAAGTGACCCGTTTGCTTGTTTGCCCGCTATACCATAAAAAAATACACCAAAAATGTTTCATTCTTTAATTTCTAAAGTGCCAGGTTGACGGTAATAGGCCATTACTTCGATTTAAAGATTGCGCCAAGAGATTTTAGTGACCATTGTAGTGGTCAACTCTAAAAGCAACCATGTTGCTTTTAGAATTGACCACTAAAATGGGAAATGCTTGCTGAGTAGCGAACGCAATGACGAGGAATTGTTGCGGCGTTCGCAAATTTTGCGATGAGGCCTGGTACGATGCACTAGGTGACAAGAGACAAAGACGACATCAAGGCGGCTCAACGTCATCAACATCATATCCTATTCCTATCATACCCTATTACACGAGTGGGAACAAAATTTTAGTTGGCAAAATTTGGGTGTATAGTGTATTATACGAGAGTTGTACCTCTGCCTACCCCTTTGGAGATATATTAGTATTAGTATGTATTATACCACTTTGGTTTGATTAACATCAGTGTTTTTTTTTCAATCAAAACTAAGTTAAACGATCAATCGATCAATAGCCATCGAAAGTGAAATTACAAAATAATAATTCGAAGATTGGAAAAATGAATCATAATATAATAGACCCAAACTAAGCAACACAGTTTTAATTTAGCTCCTAGGTTTTCAAACTCTTAGGACCCTTTGAGTGTGTTTATGGAATTTAAAGATTTAAAAGTAAAGATAAAAACCTACTACCTATTGTTAAATATGGTATTATTAACGGGTTAGTATTTGGGACTATCCAAATAACGCACAAGCATTTTATAAGATTGACTTATAATTTTGTAAGATTGACTTATAATTTTGCCGATTGACTTGTTCTTTACACATCCTTCTGCTATAAACCACGGCCTAATACATATTTGTTTGCAATATATATATCAATATATTTATACATATCCATTAGAGATGATATGAACTTTAAGGTGTACGTGTGTGTGCTTTTTCTTGCCCTGAGTGGAAAAGATCCCGAATGGTAATGGCGATACGAAGATTTCTCGTAAGAGCAAAGTTCTCTAATGTACTGAGGATGTTCTGTTATAACATACGGGCGATGTTGTTGTTTCAAAGTTGGAGGGCATAAATTGAAATTAGAATTTGATACTTTTTTTAAATAAGTATTAAAGTCAAGGTAGCAAAATCTAAGGCCGGTATTAAAACTTATAACAATAAGGGCACGTCTCACGCGTTGTCAAATCCATGTACTCGTGATGTAGTCTCTGAATTTTTATTTTTGTTTTTATTATCTTCCAATCTGCCTCTGAATAATGGATTAAATAAAGAGTGAGTTACTGCTTTTATTTTGTTAGTTGATTTATTAAGTTATTTTACTGGTTACAAGTGATCATTCGTTTCAGTAAAATGCTACATTTTAAAAATTAAATAACCAATAGGTATTCAGGACGTTTGTGAAAGGTATAATGACAGTAGAGAAACTTCGTGAGGTATATTCCTTAAAAGCAAGTCCCGGTCTGATGTCCCTGCCCACCCTGAATTGAGAAAAGTGTAAGTATATGCTAGTATGGGTATGTATGCAATAATCCGACTTATCTACTCTAAAAACGTATGGTTTATTAAGTACATCTCGATTATGATGTAGACATTTCCGCTGACGAACGACTTTTGCCTGAAGTTTAATTGATCCTGGATATAGAAATGTCTTCCCACTTATCATCAAATTGCCAGCCTCTCTCATCCTTGGAGCGATAAATCGTGGAAATAAAAATCTTAATAGGACCTTGGCTCTTTGAAAAGTTTGGTGGGAAAAATTGTTCTTCATAAATGAGCACTTGCTTTTTGATAAACTTTGTATTTCTGACATTAAAGTATATTATATCTGTTGGTTAATAATGTATTATATATTATATATATATATATATTATATAAGGCTTTTCAAGAGCCTATTGACAGCTTAAAAACACGAAATGAATGAAACGAACGAATGAAAGAGAAATCTTTTATTTATATCCCTAATGAACTCACATTAAAAAAGATCAAATGAGCGTGATGAGTTTCAAATTTTTTCATAAGGACGGTTCATACCATTCGCATTAATTCTAAAACTTCTAATTACTCGTAACATTAACAAAAAAAATCTTACAAAAAGACGAGACTGGGATTCATCGAGTTTCGAGGAAAATAAAAATACGTAGGAAAAACATTGAATTTCATCAAAAGGAAATTGAAAGGGTGAAAATATAGTAAATATACTTTATGTAAAATGGAAGGAACAAACAATGCTCACCATTATCTTATTTCTAAAAATAACGATTTCGTTGAACTTTATTATTTACTAGCAACCCGCCCCGGCTTCGCACGGGTAGCAGAAACATCTTCAACATACTAACAACCCGCCCCGGCTTCGCACGGGTAGCAGAAACATCTTCAACATACTAGCAACCCGCCCCGGCTTCGCACGGGTAGCAGAAACATCTTCAACATACTAGCAACCCGCCCCGGCTTCGCACGGGTAGCAGAAACATCTTCAACATACTAGCAACCCGCCCCGGCTTCGCACGGGTAGCAGAAACATCTTCAACATACTAGCAACCCGCCCCGGCTTCGCACGGGTAGCAGAAACATCTTCAACATACTAGCAACCCGCCCCGGCTTTGCACGGGTAGCAGAAACATCTTCAACATACTAGCAACCCGCCCCGGCTTCGCACGGGTAGCAGAAACATCTTCAACATACTAGCAACCCGCCCCGGCTTCGCACGGGTAGCAGAAACATCTTCAACATACTAGCAACCCGCCCCGGCTTCGCACGGGTAGCAGAAACATCTTCAACATACTAGCAACCCGCCCCGGCTTCGCACGAGTAGCAGAAACATCTTCAACATACTAGCAACCCGCCCCGGCTTCGCACGGGTAGCAGAAACATCTTCAACAATCATCATCATGTTTCAACCAATTTACACAAAGCCTTAACGAATTAGATACCTAAACTTTCCTCATAAATCGCTCTATCTATCGGTCAAAAACCGCATGAAAATCAGCATGGTCAGTAGTTTTTGAGTTTATCGCGAACAGACAGACAGACAGACAGACGCGGCGGGGAACTTTGTTTTATAATATATAGTGATAAACTTAACTGAATTCTTTTATCAACTACTAGCAGCGACTCGCGGTTTCACCCGCGTAAGTCCCGATCCCGTGGGAATGTCGGGATAAAAAGCCCATGCGTTAATCCAGGGCTCCAGCTATCTACATACCAAGTTTCATCGCAATCAGTCCACTAGTTTCTGTGTGAAAACATTACAAACATACACACAAATGTTTCCTCTTTATAATATTAGTTTAGATAACTTGACTACTTACTTACTATAATTTGTTTTTGGGCAAGAAAAGATAACATCAAAGGTTAGGTCAGTACACTTTTACACCAATTAAATAAACTAAATCACTAATATTATAAACTTTGTGAGGATGGGTTGATGGGTAAACGGATGAATGGATGTTTGTTAATCTTTCATGCAAAACCGGCTGAACGGATCTGGATGAAATGTTACACAGAGATAGATTAAAGTCCGGAATAGCACATAGCTCACTTTCATATCAAAAAAATATTGTGCTTCCGCGGGATGGATTATAAAAAAAATGTGTGCGTCTCGGGACGCTCGACAGAAGTAATAACTTAAACGCCAGACAGACTGGCGCCGTAACGCGTTACGTAACGAAGCGGTTTACCCTCCCATACTAAGTTATCACTTCAATAATAAATAAAAAGTCATCTTCAAATTTCATGAGTACGATATCTACTACACTAATGGTTTAACTTTATGTATATGTTTTACTGTAATGGACGTGACATACTTTGAAAGCAATTTATTATGAAGCCTAAGCTAACATTGTAAAGTCATTTCAAATACTATTTTGTACCAAACGACGAAGCTTCGGAGGGATCCTCTTTCTCTATCAAAGTCGTGAGCAACCCAACCCTAAACTCACCGTAGTGCGTTGCATGTTCCTAGAGAGAAATTGGTTTAGTTGTCGATGCTTTCAATCGTTTCTCAGATGCTGCTGAGATTATGTTGCATTAAATTTTTGTATTAACAATAATAAACAGCAAACTCAATCCACAGAGCACAGTTATGCTATTACGAATTTATATTTTTTGCCCACAACGAAGAGCTCCACATCCTATTCACGTAACCATAAAAATTAAAAAAGAGACTTGTTGCAGGGTTTTTATTAGGCACCGATTCGCAGTGACGTCATATCTTGCACATCCAAAGATTAAAAATTTTTGGAACCCAACAACATTGTTTAATCAAAGTTCCATTTCGTTGATAAAAGGAAGTGAACGATAATGTACGGTACCTTTTTATACTAATGAACACAGTAGGAAAACAAAAGAATAATATCGAATATTTTATTCAATGTGAGAAAAAGTACATTCAGTCTGAGTTAATACATTTGCCACTGGTTGCAGTTGAAAACCAGCGTTACAAATAGTTTATCTGTAACATTAGCTGAACTGTGGCCCTTTAAACACACATTCCACAGTATCGTGATGATGCGCTTTTGCCCAAGTTCCTTAATTATGTAGCCTGAAACAAAATAAAATATTAATTTTAGACTGAGATATGTATTGCGATAGAATTTAATTGTACACAACTAATACTTACCGAGTAGTTATGGCCAATAAACTTGTAGCAACGTTGTAGCTGCTCGGCAACGCGTTTGGTCGCTGCGTTACCTAGCTGCGCCCATTATACAAATTCCAAATTCGTAACTGAGAGCAATATGTTTAGTAAGTAGTTTCGATAACTGAATAATTTCATATGCACATTTGGTGCAGTGCTGGCATGGCGGGTAACGTGGATCAGACGCAAATGCTAGCGGTGTTGTGCCAGTCGACGGTGTGTTTGTGTTGTTGACTGTTGCAAGGGGATCGTCCCGCAGCCCTCTGGCCTCCCCGCGTTCGCCCTAGTGGAGCGTATCGTGATACACTAATAATAATGTTAAAATGTATATGTCGTTGTGTGTTTAATAAACATATTTCTTTCTTTCTTTCTATGAGCACTAAGTATATTGTTCTTCAACTTTCCTGACTTGTATGCATATTAGATCTGTTATCCGACGCGACGTTTCGGAGAAGAGACTACGCAGAAGTGCGAATAAGTCGATAAACGATAGTTTGATAGCTATCCTAAACTTCGTAACTGATAAAGATATATTTTGAATTGATCATAGAATAATATAAAAGTATGATCCAATCAATACATTCTTCTCTTGATAATTAATAAGTGTTATTAAAGCGTTTCTTGTAATTGAAAGCTGAATTCACGCTACAGTATCCTTAAAAGTACGCTGTGAATATTTTAAGACTGTAATTAAGGAAATCATTAATGTAGGTACTGTTTTTGTAAAGTAAAAATTTTTCATGAGGGTAGACGAAAACACATTTTGCGGAAAATAATGTTGAATTCTTTTTTTAGTTTGTTATTGCGGTCATTAGCAGGCACTTAGCTACCTGGGACTTTCCTTATAAACGTGAACATTCTGTAAAGGAGGCATTATTCATTTATATGTATTTATTTTTATACTGTTTGGTCCTGCACGTGTATGTTCATTCAAACAGTTGAATATTTTAAAATGAATGATCTGCACGTCAATCTTACTTCCATTATAAATGGGAGAGTTTGGATGGACGGATGTTTGTCACTCGATCATGCCAGTACAGCGGAAACGATAGGAACTTGGCCCAGAGATAGATTGTAGTGTCGTTATAGTGTCGCGTGACCATCACGCTCATACATAATACCGATGTGTGTGAAAACTTCTTTAGGCACGTAAGGCACTTTTGGGGTAAAAGCATTGAACTCGCGTGACCTTCAAGCTCAGATACATATATACAGACGTGTGTGTGTATGTAAATATATACATATATATGTAAGTTATGTTTTAACTTTTGACCTACAGTCCTGCGACTGACACTTTTTTTTTTATAATAAATCAATGACTATCTTCACGATTACGAAGTATTCTTGTGAGCATTTGAGTCAATGTACCACGTTTGACATTCTTTCCTTTCACACTCGTTGAAATGTGTTACGCTATTAAAGTATTTTAGTTAGACTTATACAATTGTAAAGAAGTGAGGAAATGTTAAATATACAGTAAGATACTAGACAGTCGTAATAAAAGCTATACGTCACGCGGGAGGTGACCGAAGGACTCAATGTTACACGTTCATTGCGACAAAAACCGCCACAACTAATTATTATTTAAAAAAGGGATACAGATCCAGATTTTATACCAACACTTATTCGTGTTTCGTAATCTAGCATGTAGTTTATACCTATTCACCGTCACCTAGTCACCCCACCTGGATTAAGCGGTAGGGTGGTATGTCAAACTCGAACCGACTAAAAGCACACGGTGTTCCGTCACAGTCCATATTACCAGGGCCTCAGGTGTCCCCTTACAAGGAAATAACTGTGAACCCTGGCAGACTTGGCCGCCTGTTAAGTAACAGATGACCCCACTGTGTTGTGGGGGATTTTATCCCCTATTAGTGAGAGAGGCATGCGCGGAACACGGCGCCACCGTCTCGGCCCTGCTGTTGTTAGGGCGCCGGATGGTCTCCAGCGAGAGGTACGCCCTTGGCCTAGGTTACACAGAGGTCTACACCGTTTCTACTGTTACGATACAAATTTAGACATAAATATTATTTTTACATTTTTTTTACGACCTACGAAAACTTGCATAATATAGTAGTACCTGGGTGACCGAGCTTTGCTTGGCTTTTTTTTACGTTTTCTAAAAATGAAACCTACCTAGATTGATTTATCGTCCCCAAAACCCCCTGCATACTAAATTTCATGAAAATATGGTACTAAGGATGTCAGAAATGTCATACCAATTGAACCCTCACCGTTCCTTTATGGGACTACTAGGCGCAGACGGAGGTTCCGTCTTTTCGTTGTCAAAGCACCAAAAGTAGAACTAAACGCTTTGACAGCTCCTTTTTGGTTCAAGTTGGTGTGGAATGAACTGCCTGCGTCTATTTTTTTAGTCAATTATAATCCTGGGACGTTCAAGTGTAGAGTAAATAGGTTTCTCTTGGATAGGTGTGTACTATCTTCGTCTACATAGTCACTTTCCATTAGGTGAGTTGGAGAACAAACGCCTGTGCCATTTCACAATAAAAAAAGAGTCTATTTTGAAAAAAACGATACCAGGGAAGAAATTAAACAATTTTAGATCTGCTTTTTCAAATTTCGATCAAATGAGCCATATTCAATACTCATAATTCTTTATTCGTAGATGGGCACACAATAATATCAAACAGTGATCAGTCCTGATTGGTTGTATATTTTGCGCCGTTACCTACCGTACAAATCTCCTCAACAACTAAAACTCTTATCATTTGGCCGGACACGTTCGTTAGTCCCTATTTTTGTCCTGTATCTCGTACTTCTAAGTTTTCCCCAAGTTTATTGGGTCGCGATAGTTTTGGACTCCAGAAGTCGCTAACTTTTCGGACTCGACTTGCCCTGCATTTTCGAGTAATCTCATTTTTTCTTGTTTGTTTTGGATGGGACACTTAATAAGTATTAATATAGCCTATACGGTTACAAGAATTTGAGGGGATAAATGACTTTGTAAAGTACATTTGTTAAGAGATAGAATTAAAAGTTTTTGTTTATTTATTGAGGAACAGCATAGGCGTTTGTCTTCCATCTCCCCTGATGGAAAGGACTCTGCACTTGAACGCTCCAGGATTATTATTAATTTTAAAAATAGACACAGGAAGTTCATTCCACATCTTGGCGACTAGAACCAAAAAGACGATAATGAGTAGTTACGAACTGGCCTCAAAAGGTGCATCACGCACGTATTCTTAATCCTATGATTTAGCCAAGGGTTTATGGTGACTATACTCACTAATAGGAATACTATCCTCAGCTCCATATGCTCCACACACACATAATATTGCAGAATTTCAGGTAAGTGCAGAGCTATGCGGCGTTGTACGCTCTATTTTATGTACATCAAAATTGTATACACAAGCTTCAATTGTTTATAAGTGGTTGCCAGTATATACAATACCAGTATTGCTTACAAATTGCAACCCCTTTAACTCTTTAAGTCTAAATTCGGAGAAAGAGTGTCTCAGGGTTATTTGTGTCATTTGAACGCTGATTGAAATTTGATGAGATACCTTAAAGTCAGTACAAAAATACGATAAACCTTAATTTGTGTATACCAGCGTATTTAAATGTTAAGGGAAAGTAAATTAATATTTTGGTTTAATCTCTAATGACGATCTGTTATATGCAGGTGTATCCTTTTCTAACCAATGACAATATAGATTTTCCTATAACTCCATACCCAGTCGGTGTGAGATGATATTGATTAATACTTAAAGAACATTTGATAGGACTTGATAGAGACTTTTAACCGACTTCTAAAAAGAGGAACCTTTTAATTAGACTGTTTTTTTTTTATTAGATGTGTAACTCGGGACTTAATCGCGATAATATTTAAAAGGTACACGTTACACGTCTTGGTTACCCGACGTTTCGATCGAATTGCACCAATCGTGGTCACGAGTGAAGTGTTTTTTTATTGTGTGTTACGCGATATCTTTGCCGTGTGTGAAGCGATTTCAATAGTTTTTTAATTTTTTAAATTGAATTGGATGTTCTCAAGGTTGGTCCCGTTTGAATTTAAAAATAAGTTATTAAGTAAATACAATTGAAAGTTGATCGTCAAATTATTCCTTAATTAAAATAATTATATTTCTTAACCAATATTTTACCGTCTCCAAAAAAAAGAAGGTTAATGTTCTTCGCTTATGTTTTTTTTCTCTATGTAGTGAATTTCTCGGTAAGTAATAACTCTGTAAATTATTTATTTAAACTGTATTTTTGTCAACACTCAAGATATTAACTAATCAATGAATGTGTTATCCTTATTACTATTATGTTCTTGGTCTGTCTGAACTAAAACAACTACATTGCACCCTGTAAATGCCGACAATTTAAAAATAAATTTGAGGTACATTAAATTTACAGTAATGTAAAGTTATATTATGTCCTTGTCTAACTGTAACTTTTTAAAGAAATTATATAAAATTCAAGATTCAAGTATTTACTAAAACCTATTTCAGTATACCCACCCAAATAGAATCAATCCTCACTAACGTCAGATCTTCAATACTTCGACATTAAGTCTCTCAGTTTCTCAGTTTTCCCCACTTCACAAAAGTTATCGAAAACAATGTCAGGTGGGTATATTCAAGGAGTTTGTAGAGCGCTGGATTATTCAGAAGTGATCATATTTCACCATCAATTGTACCTATGTATCACAAATAAATTTCTGATTTCTGAATATTTTTTCCAGGCTTACTCAGTCTCTACATAAATCTGGAAGTTGAACAAGTGCTTTCTTTCATCTACTCATATTTTAACTTTTGCTCTGTCAGCATTACATTTAAAATTATTCCATCCGATGTAAACAAAATAGGATTTTTTTATGGTATAGGAGGCAAACGAGCAGACGGGTCACCTGATCGTAAATGACTACCGCCGCCCATGGCCATCTGCAACTCAAGAGTCACAAGTGCGTTACCGGCCTTTAAGTGGGAGTAGGGGAAGGGGAGAAGAGAGGTAGAGGAGGGGAGAGAGGGCGAGGAAGGTTTAGGGCCTCCGGTAACCTCACTCACTCGGCAAAAAGCAATGCAAGCATTGCTTCACTGCTGGTTTTCTGTGGTAGCACTAAAGATTTTTTTAAAAAGAGGTAGATTTGTCTTGTAATGTTCAATACTGAATAGTCTTCGAATATCTTACTAACCAGACGGTGTGGATTGTCTTTGTCCGTCTGGCGGTTTTGTTCGCTCATGTTATTTCCATAGCAGCATTTAGAAATAATAATAATAATTTATTCAAGAAAATTTACATAATTACAAAATTGTGATTGTAAAGTTACACAATACAATTAAGATGTTTTGTTGATTTTCGTCTATGCACAGTAATTAAAAGAACCTGCCTCTTAAACTAGGTAAAAACCTGTATCTTAAGAGATAGTGTTCGGCCATACATTTCTACTTTATTAGGAGTTGTGTTGATTTGTATATAGTAAGCTTTCAATTGCATGAAGAAGAAGCAGAAGCAGAGGGTAGAAGCAGCAGATAGAATTATAAATAAAAAAGTGTGTGCGTACTTATGTACGCACGTAAGAAGTTATACTTCTTTGGCGCTAGTTAAACAAAGTTTGTTTAAATATAAAATAAATAATACATACCGTCACCTAACCTCAAATTCTACAAACGTACTCAAAGAAATATGTAAAAACCATTTTTATCACTTATCATCACATTAGTAAATTATCTTTAAATCAATCAATTGTTAATAAATATCAGTCACCACGATACATTATTTGAAAAAAATATATATTTATGTATATTTTATTCGGTCTGATAAACACGTGTTGTAGGTTCAGAAACACTTGAATAAATATCGTGAAGTTGGTAACTTTTTTGAAAAACTAAAATGTTGACTAGCTATCTTCAGGGTGTCGGTTTTTCGTGACGGTGTGCGCGCGCATCGTAAAAATTTACTCTAATCTTAAATTAATTCTAATCAAAATAAATAATAAATTTTATTAATCCACTGTTTTTTTTAAATAAATAACATTTACCAACCGTCATTGGTAAAACCTAGGATTTACCAAACTTTCATGGTAAAAGCCCGAAAAATTATCTCTTCTTTATAAAATTCGAACTTTTACCAATAACGGTTGGTAAATCTTAGGATTTATTAGTAAAACCTAGGATTTACCAATATTCGGGCTTTTACAGTAACATACATATGTATCTTCGGTGACAATACAATAATATGGTACCATGGAGATGTTCTAATGATGGAGCTGGGAGACGACCATAGGAACTGCTTCACTAAGCAAGATAAACCGATCGAGTTTGGGCTCGATTGATTCGTCTTGGGGAGTATTTTTTTAAGTACTTTTTTTATAAAAGCTTAATTAAAAAAAATACAATCAATTGTATTTTGGACTAGCTGTTCCCAAAATAAGTATGTTTATACTTATATATTTTGCGCGAAACTCTAATTCTATTTCCAAAATAAAAGTAGCCTACGTTACTCCTCATAACACTAGCTATGTGCCATTGTGCGAAAGTGCCGTGGAAATTAGTAAACAAGAACAGACAGACAGACAAATATTTTAAAATTTATTTTTTGGTATAATGTACCGTGTACAGATTCGAATGCATTTAGTAAAATGCTGTTATTATGACATTACAAACAGACACTTCAATTGTATTTATTTGTATAGATTATAAAATCAGTATATTTAAGTTTCAATACAGGGCTTCAAAGGGTTCTTAATCACTTAATAAATGATCTCACTCAATAGCTAAAGAAATGTATTTCACTGAAGATATATCGTAAAATTTCTTAATATATGTGGAATACTCAAATAATTTCTTTGTTTTGTGTATTTTAGAGCAAGTATAATAGTGTTATTTGATTTTTCTAACATTAGAAAAGATTACTCGGTCATTACACACCTCCAAATCATGATATATTTCTATTATAGATTAATAATAAAATATATTATGTAGTCCCGGCTATGAATGAACCCTTCAATCGGGTGTTGTAAGGGTTTATTGAAGGATTATATCAGTATGGGACATTTTATAGCCGTATTTCTTCAGGATCGTTTGTCGTTCTACTATCTTGGAAATTCATGTACAGCGATGGATATTTACGGTTCAACCTTGATTTTTTTTCCTTGGATAAGTTACGTTACTTCTAAGTAGATATAAAGTATGCGACAAGGTCGGACAATCTGTTCTATCCTTTATGTTATCACAGTTTAAAAATATATAAGTTTGCCTAAAACGCTTTATTAGAATAATAACATCTGTGAGTAATATTCATATTTTTGTCGTACCCAACAGGTATCCTTTATCAATGCACGAAGCGATCTGTTGCGTCGGTGATACCAATGCCTAGTAGTTGGTAACATACACTTGCCGCTCAATATAAACTATTACTAAGTTTAATTTCTGTTCATCTGTGGTGCACAATAAAGAATGTTCTATCTATCTATCTATCTATACACATGAGTTCACCTGTACATTTTATCATCGACCAAATATCAGACCATGACATGATGAAAGTAAGCCCAAGCCGATCTAGCTTACGACTTATACGTCTCTGAGCTTTAAATTGAGCTTCTCATGTTTAGGTACCTATGTAAACAAAGGCCAATTTCTAAATTCAAAATCAAAAGGCAATTCTCACACAGTTTTTAAATCTTATTTATCTATGCTTCATTCATGTGCTTTTATTTATGTGTTTGTGCTTACAATGATTTTATGTTTCAGGTATCGCGCTCGAGTTCTATGTGTGTCGCGTGTGTGTGTGAGTGACGTCGTGTGTGTTCGCGTGTTGATCGCGCTAGTCGTGGCATGCGCAGCGGGGGGCGCGCGCGGGGCCCGCCCCGCTAACGCCATGCGCGCAAGACTCACCGTCGCGCATCTCGCCCTGCTTGTGCTCGCGCATCTACCGCCACCAGGTATGTGCAATGTGCATCACTAGACTTACACACACTTAGAATAGACTAATAAATTAATGGGCAGGTGTGGCTAACTTACCAGGGTAGTACAAAGATACATTTAGGTCAGAGGTCATCACTCAGTAACTCACTCGGAAAGTAAGATACGTGGATCTGAGTGTGACGCATACTGACTGCCCTATACGCGTCGCGAGATCTGCCGGCCGATAGCAATTACTGTATTATATGTATAATAATTAATAATAATATCTAATAATATATTAGATGTGTAACTCGGGACTTCATCGCGATAATATTTAAATTATATAATACCTTTTTGGTTACCCGACGTTGCGGTGCAATTCGATCGAAACGTCGGGTAACCAAAAACTAATATGTATCAAAGTCGCGAACACATGAATAACAAATCATTGATTAGATACATGCCACTCCAGTATGTAACAGTAGGGTATTAGTGGTCAGTTATGAACTTCATTTATTTGTTAGAAGAGTTAGCCTTTAATGTTCACTTTAGAAAATAATCCTGACGTCATCTTGGAGGTGAATTAGAAAAATCGACCCTTGGCAAACCAAAACATAATAGTCAATTTTATAAACCAAGATTAAACATTTTGAAATGCTCAAATTGTTTGTATGAAAAACGATTTATTGGTTTCTTCGGAATTTTCCTGCACCACGAATGGATTTGAATTTCGTCATAAGATTTTTCTCATGTTTAGTTCCTACCTACAGAAATTTCGTTTTGACCTTTATTATGATGTAGGTACGCGTGTCATTTCACACATAAATAAATATTGCTTACCTATGAATTTTCACGTTTATATTTATTTATGTTAAAAAGGTTTACTTTTCTGTACACTCGGAGTATTTTTATTAGTATTTAAATATAATATTATTCTTGTTCCTTTGTTGACGTGTTTTCTTTAGTTACGATATAAAATACTTGTTTAATAAGGTAGAATGGAAAGTTTAACAATTACGAAGGAATCATAAGTTCTAGACATATTATATGTTGTGGTTTATAATAATTTCATTGATACTGGAAGATTCTTCATAAAGTAGATTGACTGATTGAGTGAAGTGGACACACTAGTCAGATTGTCTATGAGGGTATGAAGGTCGCAACGTGCAGACATCTGGACACCGTACTAGTTATAATATCTGACAAAAAACATAGAAAAATAAAATGGAAAAAAAAAAATAGGAATGCAAATTACTTAGGGTTTTTACTTTTATGTTCATGATTTATCCTTGATATACAAGCGAATATTCAAAGTAACTTTAAAACAATCTCACTAATCCCAATAATCCCACTAACATTATAAATGTGAAAGTTTGGATGGATGGATGGATGTTTCTTACTCTTTCACGCCAAAACTACTGAACCGATTGCGATGAAACTTGGTATGTAGATAGCTGGAGACTTGGATTAACACATAGGCTCCTTTTTATCCCGATATTTCTAGGGGATCATTGCTTACGCGGGTGAAACCGCGGGGCGCTGCTAGTATTATACTCGTAAATGTGAAAGTTTGGATGTTTGTTACTCTTTCACGCCAAAACTACTGAACCAATTGCGATGAAACTTGGCATGTAGATAGCTGGAGACCAGGATTGACATATAGGCTACTATTTATCCCGATATTCTCACGGCATCGGAACATACGCCGGTGAAACCGCGGGGCGCTGCTAGTGTTATAATAAACAGTTAAACAATGAACACTTAAAAAAATTGCAAAATCGACTTCAAAAAGCACTAAGAAAATGAACTGAAAAGTGAGAAATAATCGATTTCAAACTTAATTGAAAAGACTACAATACATGCGACACTTAAAATAATAGGTCACCTAATAAAGGCACTACGTAAATAATGGTCTGTTTAAAGACGGTGCCAAGCTAAATGGGTACTTGATAGATAGGCTAGATCCACTGCGGTGACACATATGTAAGTACTAGTAATTATAGTGGTTGGTCTTTAATAAATTAACATAATATTCAAATATTTCATTAGCATTATATTCCGTTCTTAATTAAGCTGTTTATATCCCTAAGTAAAGAATTATTTATTGCGTTTCGAGCTTGGCACCGACTTCAAACAGACTATTAGGTACGTAGTGCCTTTATAAGGTGAGCCATTATTTTAAAAGTGTCACATGTAGTCTTTTCAATTAAGTTTGAAATCGATTATTTCACTTTAGCACTTTCAACGTCATGTTGCTTAATTTCAAGGAAAATAAACAAACACACTACATTTGTCCTTAACTCTGAGCGTTTCCCTCAATTTCCCTCAGATCCAGAATTGGTGGGAATGGGACCACCTGGGGAGCATACCCTTTCAAACAAAAAATAATTTTTGAAATCGATCCTCAGATGATGGAAATATCGGTAAACACATATAAAAAAATATATAGAACCTCCTTCTTTTTGGAAGTCGGTTAATAACAGACGGTACCTGATAGAAGTTTTGGAATTAGCAATACCCAGCGCACATGTAGTGTACCTAGAAGATGTGGTCACTTAAATATACTTACGTGTTAACTCTTACCATAACAATAGCAATATATATAAAGGAAAGTAACAAGTCTCAGGTCTTTAAAGAACGAGTTTTATCTTCCAGCTCTCTGGACATTCAGCCTTTACGTCATCACACATGAATAGTATAATAAAGTTCCAAAATTATAACTCAGTTTTTCATATTCACCGGTTTTATTTGTCGTAACGACAAAACACTCAAGCGATAAGGGTTTCATGTTGAATTTTCGCCGTGCACGGTGCTAAAATGGCCAATAAAACGCGGAATTGATGCTCAACCGGCCAAAAATTGTTTTATCTCCTAACTTTCCTCACCGCGCCGATAGAAAGGGCGATCCTTGTTGAAATTGAAAAGCGTTTCGTAGCGGGCCGCTCAGGGCTTTCTCTATGAATAAACTCGATAAAATTTACCTAATCGTAAAAAGTTGGGGACGCGGACCGGCGGACCTCAGATATGGCTTGCGCCCTGGGGCGGCCGCCCTCCACTATACCGTGGCGGATACGATCAAATTGGGGACAATAAAATTTAACTGATTACATCGCCAAATTCGTTATAACAAACTTTGTCAGACATCAGTTTAGTATTAAATCGTAAACGTGTAAGTGTGTGAGTCAAAATCGCTGCACGCTCGGGCACCTTCCGGCGCGCTGGCCCAAGCAACGGCGAAACTGTTAGATTCTAATAAATAAGTTATAGAGAAATTGATTGACTAAAGCACTCGCCAGTTTCAAAGTTATGAAGGTTTTAATGATGCAGAATCCCATCAAACGTCACAACATGAAACTGCGCCACTTGTTTCTTAATGGGAAAAGTTTTTGGCAGCAAAATACAAGGAGTACCAGCAAAGAAAAGGTCGGCGTTTATGGCAATGTACTTTGAACCTTTGTCACGTGCTCTTAATTTTTTAATTAGAAATTTTTCATGAGTGTTGTTACTAGCATAAAAAACCTTTATAAAATAACTTTTGTTTGCTAGTATTTTGTAATACCTATATTATGTTTACGTGAATGTATCCTGTTCAAACTATGGAATCTAAAGAAAGACCTGAAAACTCGTCTTTCGTACTAAACATCGCTTTCTCATTTACATCATCATTGGTAACAGTCGACGCATTGCCAACACTAAAGGCCCTTGCCCCCCTTCCATGGAACCTATCCACATAATAGTAACAAGTTACTAATTAAAAAACACAACCCGACTACTCTGAAAAAAGAAAAAAATATACCTAGTGTCATTAGGGATGATGTAAGGATTCTAACGCCCATACATCCAAATCTGTTTAGGCATTTAGAAGTTGTGGTGGAATAATGAATTCCACATACATACACGTATGTACAATTGTACATACATGAATCCTGGAAACATTACATTCGTTTTTAGGTAGTCCTGTAATAATACAACAATTAATAACAAGAACTACTACACAACTTCTTGAAAAGTTGGGGATAGGTTTCTCTTGGATATGCATGTACCATCGTCGTCTACTTCGTCACGTTCTATCAGGGTCTGGGTGTAATTTAAGTATAATATGTATGAATTTAGTAATATAATAAATATGTTTATCAGTAACATTCTGGTTACCATAGTACAGGTTCTGCCTAGTTTGAGGTCGTAAGTAAAGTTCTTAGAATAGGAGCCAGTAACAAGAATGTCAGTAATATGCAAGTTGAGGTTATTCGCCTATTTTTAATACAAGAATAAAATAGATAACCTAAATTATAAAATAAAGCAGTAATCAACAAGGCTCTTCAAAGGCTACAATTTGATGAACTGCCTATATCGCCCCGTTTCACTAATTTTCCTAATAGTAGTCATTGAGGCAATATCCCGCTCAAATTGTTTACTGTACCGCTTCGTGGATAAGGTTCATGTTGACTACACAATTAACGCTGGTTTTGATTGTTGGTGAACAAAGTTTAATATAAATGTCTACTTTCTAGTTAAAGGAAAAGAGGTTTTATTATTTTTTGGTGTTATTTTTTTACGTGTATCGTATTTGGGCTAGATCATTGTATGTGAAGCAGAGCAAGCAACACTTCTGTTTAAATGTTTGATAATATCGTTTTGATTTTCACATTGCACCAATAATTGTGTGAAATACACATACATAATTATTTCGAAATTAATTGTTGGAGAACATTTTTATTATATGTGCTTAAGTTGACTTACAAGATCAAAGTATAAAACCAAATGTCTTTATTTCATAAAATTCATTGCTTGAAGTCATCTTTTTTTTAAACTAAAAATTATAGATCAACACAATTTCATGACAACAACAGGTTGCTTTGTCGAAAGTTAAATTATTATAACATATATAAAGTTGTGAATAGTTAAGATCACTATCTGCTAGTGTCTTGTGAGAAGAAATAAATATTTTTGTCCGTTGTCTTATATAACAAAAGATAAATTGTATTGTTGTCTGTTTTATATAATCGTAGTTGAAGGCTGTTTTTCTAATTCATGTCTGCCTGTTTTATCTGTTGATTACCTCATCACGTATATGTGTAACCCGACTTACCTACATAAAAGCTGTATAAAAATCAAGCTTCTAAGTCAACGCAATCAAAATATATGGCCATTTTAAGCCTTATTTGACGAAATTTCAATTCGCAGATAAATCAAAACCCATTGACCAAGAATCATGAAATTTAGTAGGAAGCAAGGCCTCACAGCACAAGTAAAGAAAAAATCCGAAAGTCGTTAATTTATAGTTATATCTATATGTTTGTCTGTGTGTCTGTCAAGACAACTTGATGCTTCCACGAGTTTTTGAGCAAAGGCTCAGAAACTCGTGGAAGCATCAAGCTGAAATAACTTTAAAATAATCATGTCAGCGTACCCTTTGAAGAAGTTGTCGAAGCTGTAAGAGAATCAACCTTCTAAGTCAACATAATCGAAAGATATGGCCATTAAGCCTTAGATTTGTACAAATTCGGCATTTACATGTAAAGCATTACGGATTACGGAACACTCGGTGCGCGAGTTAGACTCGCACTTGGCCGGTTTTTGTATGTATGACTTTTTACAAGGTAGTCCGAATTCAATATTTCCTTTATAAGATCAAACGGTAGTTTGTGTTTTTGTTTAAAAGAGAAGTCTTATTTCATTTTATTCTGCATTAAAAAATATATTGAGGTGGAATATGAATGCTCCCATATTCAAAACAGTAAGAGACCAAAGACCGCAGTATTTGACGATGCGTTTTTGGAATGCATGTCGGAACATCCACAGAAGAGCAGAAGATACTCGAAGTTTTTTTATGATGTTTTAAAAAACTAGTGAAATTGTTATAGTATTTACAGTAATATTTTTTTTATATCTTTTGATTTACTAGATGAATTATGCGATTCAATTTACATGATGCTACAAAAAGATGGGGTGATATTTTAAGGTAGTATACCAGTACCTTGTTGAATAACGTTTTAATTTGACATTGCAGCTGTGTCCGATTGGGGTGACGCCAATCTTGTCAATTTTAACCCTTCTAAAACACAGGTGTGTCTCTTCTCTGCAAAAAAGAGTACTTTCGAACTTACACCCACTTTTCAAGGTATATCCTTACTGATTACTGATCATCTAGAGCTTTTGGGCATCACCGTCACGTCCAAACTTAACTTCGGTCAACAAATCGAGTCCATGGCACAGACAGCTTTCAAGAATTTGGGAGTCATTTTGAAGGTCCGGCCGTACTTCACCTCTGAACAGCTGTTTCATCTTTATACAGCCCAAATTCGGTCTTGCATGGAGTACTGCAGTCACCTTGGGAATGGCTCAGCTAAGTACCACCTAGAAGCTCTGGACTCTGTTGAACGAAGCACTAGAATAGGGAACTACATAGCCTTGAGCATCGTCGTAAAGTCGCCTGCTTATCGGTTTTTGATAGGATTCACTTTGGTGAGTGTGCGAAAGCTCTCTTCGAATTAATTGAATCCTCATCATTCCTTTATCGAACTACTAGGCTCAGACAGACAGAGATTCTATTCTTTTAGTGTCGAAACATCAAAAAGTCTAACTAAACGCTTTGACAGCTCCTGTTTGGTTCGAGTCTATTTTTCCAACCAATTAGAATCCTGAAGCGTTCAAGTGTGCAGCAGGTGGATCATGTAAAGTTAAAGATTTACTCAGTCACTTAGAAAATTCATGAAAACTAACTTAAAAACATTCGAAGTTTTTATGGATTTTCTTAGTAACGGAATGAAAAATTCCAAAATAAAAAAATACGTACGATTTAAAACCTTTAACTTCACACATTCCACCTAACTTTTTGATAAATGGAGGCAAAAGTACCTGGTAATTCAAACGGGCATAGCTTGTAAACGGATAGTTTTTTTTTTCAAATATTCTAATTGTAACTGCATGCTAGTCATATCATGCCCTTTCAGTGATTTAAGTGAAGGTTCCTTTTTCAAATACAACCTGTATAGTTGCGAAAGCTTATACTGGTTTTTGCGAATGACTTTCAGCATTAGTTGCCATGCCTCACAGAAAACCGGCAGTGAATTGCATTGCCTTTCACCGAGTGATTGAGGTTACCGGAGGCCCCAACCCTTCCCTCTCCCTCCTCGCCCCCTCTTTCCCCTCTTCCTCCTCTCCCCGCTACTCCCACTTCAAAGGCCGGCAACGCACTTATGACTCAGGTGTCATGGGCGACGGTAGTCATTTACCATCAGGTGACCCGTCTGCTCGTTTGCCCCTATACCATAAAAAAACAAAATCTTTTAGCTCTTGGTAATTCGGAACTGTAAATACTGATAATAACTTTTTAATGATATTGTGTAGTGTATATATATATGTAAATAAAAATCAGCATTTTAAATTTAATACTCTGTTATGCATGTCAGTGACGTATTTGTTCAAAGTTCATGTTTTATCTAGCTCTTCCTATTAGGTAGATAAAACGGCAATGGTCAGGTTATATATTTTGAGGTACCAACATGCTTTATTAAGAAAAGGTTCTAGAGTGACGACACTGACTAGAAAGCGCAGAGTAACGTTCCGTGGAAACACAAGCATATAATCTATTTAATACTTAGAATTTAAACATCATTCGGTATGCCGCCTCAAGGCCTTATAAACCTGATGAGTATGAATTGTATGGTTTCTTACTAGCAACGAAACACTGAATCCTTACAAATGAGTCTTCTAAGGCGTTCTGGAAAACACTCTTTTTTTTCTATCGTAATGATTTATTTCACATTTTACTATTGGAATTCTAAAAATAAAAAATCGACATATTTCTAACAAAGTGGCACTTGTGATCATTGATAGTGGCTCTGTTGAGATAATCTATCAAGTATCGGGCCAACAATTTCTCAGAACGCAAAACACTGAAGAAGTACGCCATGCTTCGGCACGTATGGGCCGGCTCCACCGGAGTGATACCACGGCCTCATAGAAAACCAGCAGTGAAGCAATGCTTGTTGCTTTTCGCCGAGTGAGTGAGGTTACCAGAGGCCCTAACTGTTCAGTCTCCCTCTATTCCCCCTCTACCTCTACTCCTACTTTAAAGGCCTACTACGCACTTGTGACTCTTCAGTTGCAGGTGCCCATGGGCGGCAGTAAACATTTACCGTCACCTGACTTGTCTACTCGTTTGCCTCCTATACTGACCACAAAAAAAAATTAAGTGTGGAAAAAATTTAAAATGACTATGGTTATATATTAACTGCTTCACCTTACAAATGACAAACTGTCTAAATAACAAGAATGGTACGAAAGTTATTAAAATGTTACTGGTTGCTGCCTTGTGCTTTATAGTTACAAGCTTTATACTGTCAAAGGTATTTTTTCATATTTCGACCCGAAAGTACCCAAAAAAGTTTTATAAACGTCAAGGTTACTTTACACGTACGATCACTTTAGCCAATCCATAGTTATAGTACAGAGACGACCCACTCCCCAACAACACGCAGCAGACCGTCTATCCGTCTATCCGACGTAATCTAATGTTTTCTTTAGGAAGGGGGGTTTTCAATATAACCCGGGGCAAATTAGTTCAAAACTTTTGTTGGTTCAAATAATATTATCGATAACTTTCAATGTTAAATTGAACTCTTGTTTTAAAGTCGTATTTAAACAAAGATCGGTTGGAACCGGTTTCGTATATCTACGATATCTGTACAATTAACATATAGATTTGTGATCAACTCGACCGATAATATTATGACGATAAAGTGTTTGTATGTTTGAGTGAATATCATTAACCGATTCTTCATATTGATTTAGGCATAATACTTACCGACATACATAAACTCACGCCCGCAATCCCGATTGGAAAGTAGAGCCGCACGTTGTCACAAGACAAGATACATGTAGTATTTGAGCTCTAAGATGTTTATAATAAGTCTAACAGGTTACCTGCCCATAGCCAATGGCCAGCTTGTGAGGTCAAATCCCTAAGACTTCCCAAAGGCTTCTAAGACGTGCCCAAATTGGTAAACAGCTGAACCTTTCTTTTCCTTTTGCTCCCACTTGGGCAGAAAAGTACAAAGTGCTGGCTATTATCTCGTTATGACCTCATGAGTTGCTGATCTAAACGAGAATAAAAAGGTTGAGTCAAAAAAGAACACGGGCGTGTGGAGTTTATCAAGTAAGATTTCTGTACAACCACTTTGAAATCAAATAGGTATATCAAATAGCCGCCTACATTGATTGCTTAAAGTTTCTAGACGATTTCAAAAAATTGTAATGGTCGTGCGATTTAGATAAGCGATTTTCACGATATGCTTTTTAAACTTAATTTAAATATAGATAATTTTTATGGGATACAAATTGAGTAAACGAGTTCAAATTAGGAACATGCAATACGTTTTTTTTTTTATGGTATAGAGGTCAAACGAGCAGACGGGTCACCTGATGGTAAATGACTACCGCCGCCCATGGGCACCTGTAACTCAAGAGTCACAAGTGCGTTGCCGACCTTTAAGGTGGGAGAAGAGGGGGTGGGGGGAAGAGTGGGAAGAGGGTGGGGGGAAGAGTGGGAAGAGGGAAGAGGGAAGGATTAGGGCCTCCGGTAACCTCACTCCGGTAATTTAAGAGATTGCGTCCTTTTCTTAAGACAATTGCATATTTTATTACTTGTGAATGTTGTGATTGTGATTTCTTGTGTTGTTGGGTGGGCTTCGGTGGCTGTTTAACCTGACGTAGATGGGTTACAGCCTTACAGTTTGGACCATTGTAGCTTCAATAGATTAATATTCGTAAGAACTATTAAAGTACATAAGCTGAAAACATTATTGATGTGCGTGCCGAGTTTAAACGTTGTGTATAGTAAGTAATATTTATTTCTCTGAAAAGCGTAATTTACAGAATACCCTAATGTAATTATTTTGAAATACTCCGAAAAGTATTTTAGGATACTCGAGAGAGATCCGAGAATTTCTTTAAAACGAGCCTCATAAAATTAATGAGCATCTTTCAATGCGAGGCTTCTTAAATGTTCATGACTTTGATAGACAGAAAATTCTTGTACATTACATGCTTTCATCAAAAATCTTGCAAAACCTGTGAAGACTTTATTTAAAACTAGTTAATTATGTGTCCTGGCGCCCTCTTGCCTCATTTAAAAAGATTACTTAAAATAAGAAGCAAAAAGTATATTTTCATCAAAGACAGCATTCGGAGCAGCAAATAAATAACCTAGCATTTTGCTATAGTGATTTAATTAAAAACTCAACAGCTCTTAGTGCGAACACAATAATATAGACGATGAAAAATATGAAGCTTGATCCTCATCAAGTCTTATGAAAATAGATTTTGTATCATGGAATTAATATTAGACTAGAAATCTCCTGGCGGCAAATTTTCCACCTTTTCTAATTGTTTTATTTCATTTACCAGTATAATTGGAACTGTAATTGTACCTAAATACTTTTGTACCATGACGGGTCAAAGTATGTACTGCACGGTTATAGGTTGAAGTAGCCGTTTTTACACAATGCTTAACTTTATAGCACATTTTGTTTAAAAATTGAGTTTCCTGCACTTCTTCTACTTATAATCTTTAAGTATTCCAAATTCCACATACTTGTCTGTGCGCGTTTGCTTAAAAAATGCGTACAAAGTATTCACCTCACGTATTAATATATAGATATGATTGGCGCTGAATCTTCCTCACGTTAACGTCTGCATCTATATGTTTTTGGCTAATCCTGAAATTACTGAATTATTCCAAATGCGTTTTTTAGGGTCCGTACCCAACTGTAAAACGGGACCCTATTACTAAGACTCCGCTATCCGTCCGTCTGTCTGTCCGTTGGTCACCAGATTGTATCTCAGGAACCGTGATAGTTAGTTGGGGGGACTGTATCGCAGTTGCAGGAGAGTACGTTGATGAATAAAAATAATTTTAACAAAACAATATTTTTAGTATTAAGAATCGGTACTTATTGAACCACGTGTTATTATCTGTTTTTTAGAGTACTTTTGTCTTTATAAAATTAAAATTGAATAATTACACAACCTGAAAGTAGAGAAAATCTAGAAAGTCACAAATCTTCTTTAGAAATTTTCGCTGAGGTGTAGGCCTCCTTCAGTTTATACCATCTTTCCAGGTCTTGGGCAGTTTCAAACCATTTTATTTAAGCCAGTATTTAGATGTCGTCATACTAACGCGTCTTTGGTCTTCCTCGTGGACGTTTGTAAACGTAAAAAATGTAACAAATAATAAGTAAGCAAAAAAGCCATCTGCGTAAAAACCATATTAAAAAGATCTACATAAATGCGATGATACGCATAGATCTATGGTTGATGTGGTATGCTAAATAATATATCTACCCGAGTCACTTTAATCAAATCAAATCAAAGAGCAAGAATTCAATAAAGCTGTTCATAATATCCAACACTGTATTGTTTCAATGGATTATCAACCTATTATCAACGGTATTCATGAAAGGTGCTGAGAGAAAATTCTACAAACTAAAAGCTACTGTAGTAATACCGTTATCTGGTTGTTAGCGAATAAAATTATAATAATCTATAATGAAAATCCAACAGGTTTTGTTTAATTTGCTTCTAAATTTAAGGCAAAGACGGAGGTTTTACTTACGGTGATGTCCGACGGTTTTGGACCCGGCCGTTGAAGAGATGAACCCGTGATTTTGTATAGATTTCTTTATGTGTGGGTTTTCTTTAAATGTTTGTAAGATTTTTGTTGACGTTGACACATACATTGATTTTGAGTGTGTATCAGTTCAGCCATAAGAGGTAACCACCCGTTAGGAGAATGTAAAAAACGTGTTGTTTTTTTTCTAAATCGAATAGTAACATATAGTTAAATTACAAATGTTGTTTAATAATTTCTTTAAAACTCAGTTATGTTTGTGAATTTGCTTTAATTTAAAAGTGCAAAAGACGATTCAAGTTTTTATAATAGGAATAGTACCTGAAGCATGTACATTTAATTGTCGATTCTCTGTTTAAGGTTAGTAAGTATTTCATTAGTTGATATTTGTTATGTAAAACTTATCTGTATTTAATAAATAAAACTCTGTTTTGAGATGAATCACATTGTGTTATGCTTCAAGAAGAAAATAACTCCTGATCTTATATGTTTCCTTTATTTTTTTAAGTTTATAATCATTTTGTTGTCAAGCCGAACGATTGTTGAAACGTTATTTTTCTATCCCTCTGAAACAGTACTTGATTCTGGATGAAAGGAACTGCTTACAACGTGCATGCAAAATTAAATGGTGATCGGTTCAGTAGTTAAGGTGTTAGAGCGTAACAAACAAACAAAGAAACTAACATTCACATTTATAATAATAGTTAGTATAGTATAGTATAGAATAGTATAGTATAAAGAAAGAGCTGTTATGTACACATGTACGAGCATACCTTTATTATAGATGGATAGAACACACAGAATGGGTTCGTTAGTTTCTCACATTGAGAGTTCATTAAAGTTTGAAAGGAACCAGTTCTTAGTCACAGTCACAACCCTTTTTCAAGGGTCGACTTGAAAGGCATCGCTATCGATTTGTTAGCACCGAGCTAAGGGTCACTTTTCTCAACACTTTGGTTCAGAATTATCTATCTATAGAAGTATAAATAGTGTAGTACGACTGTTTAGTATATTAAAAATACCACATTATGTGTTATCAGCTTATCAGTAATTTTGGTTCAATTTCTACGAATTTGTAACACTCACAATCCCACTAATATTATGAATCCAACTTAATATTATAAATGTGAAAGTTTGGATGGATGGATGTTTGTTACTCATTCACGCAAAAACCACCGATTGCGATGAAACTTGGTATGTAGATAGCTGGAGACTTGGATTAACATATAGGCTACTTTTTATCCCGATATTCCCACGGGATCGGGGCTAACGGGAATGTAACCGCGGGGCGCTGCTAGTAATATATATATAACGATTTAAATAAAATTTATGTTCGTTGGTAAGCACATAATTACATACGCAAGTTGACATTGCCGATTGTATTGAGTGCAAATTAATAGTAAATCTCACTCATTAACAATTAGTACGTCACCATTGCTTTTAGAAAATGTAATTATGATTTGTTAATAAAAAACAAACGAATATAAACTATTTGCAAAGCTATCTTGAATATTCATAGTATAAATCACTTAAATTCATTATCCCGTCTGAGAATTAGCTAAATTAACATTTATTTCTTAAC
This sequence comes from Callimorpha dominula, assembly GCA_949752705.1. Lineage (NCBI taxonomy): Eukaryota > Metazoa > Arthropoda > Insecta > Lepidoptera > Erebidae > Callimorpha > Callimorpha dominula. The sequence goes on along the minus strand of OX456992.1, from coordinate 863,725 downwards.
AAAGCGACGTTTTAAACCATAATCACAGTTTGACATCTGACATTTCACAATATAATATTTCTTTTATCAACTAGATTGATTAACATCCAAAAGTGGCGTGTCATTGAAACCAGAACAATATTAATAGAACAAGTAACGGTGACTAGTAGTTAACTAATAGTTTAATGTCATCGTGTCAACGACCTCTAGCTGTTGTTGTACCATAATACGCAATTTTAAGTGTTTGGAGAACTGTCGAGTCACGCCAGTTCGTGTAATCCTGATACTGCTCGTTGGGAGTAAGATCGTTAGATTATCTTATTCGTTTATCTCTCTATTGGCTTTAAAACACTTAAGATCCTAACAAACGTGGAGCCCCACATCTTTATTAATTAGTCTTGGTGTATTCTTAGTTTTTTTTTTTTCATTATGATGTACTCGTATTAAACGGTTACTCATAACTATTACGATTTGCTAAAACTTACAAAGTTAAGGATGTGTCCATTGGCACTTTTCTTATGGTCTCTATTATCATGGAAAGACACCTTGTTCTTGTGTTCTTTAAGAGTAACACTCACAACTTAACACTAACTTCACTAAACTAACTCAAAGGGCTTAGTTCTTTTTAGTCTTCTCACTATGTCCGTGGTGTCAAGGAGCTGGATAGCCTCAACGTTCACATGTTGAAGAAGCCTTTGTTCATGTGCTTCATGTATTCTTAGATGATGCTACTTGATAATAAAAATCAGAGTGTAGGATTCCAAGACCTTTCTTTATTTGTTTGCTTCAAACACTCAATAATACAACCAGTCAACAAACGAATGAATGGATTCTCACAGGACATCGGAGGCCCTTCTCTGCGAAGGGCCCCGGAGGGACCGGCCGCGGTTCACGGTGGTCGGGTAAAGGGAGGTATTGTGTTTGTCCCACGGGTACGCACTTGAGTGCCTTTGTGCTGAGGGCTGAGAAGTTTCGCATTTTTCAAAGGATACTTTTGTGTTTTTTTAGACTATCCGATGATGTGTGTTTATATGAAAAAATATTTAATATGGTGTTTGATTTAAGTATTTTTTTATAATTAATTTCAAATGTGAAGATCGTTTAAGCAAGTATGCATAATGTTTCTGGTAAAATCGAAGCCAATGGAATGGACTGGAAAATACTTAATTCTATAGAAGACCACGTATATACAGTGTTACAAACTTTATTATTTCTCTTTATATATTTATTATTACAAGTCAAATCTATTAGCAGTTGTACACTACAACCTATTACTAACATGCTCAAATGTATCAGGTGAACCTGACACCAGTCCTACAACAAGTATTTTTATTTGAATACTGGTAGTCATTTTAAATACTAAATGTGGTAACGGATAGTGTTAACAATTTAGGTGTATATTGGTGCCGATTCTATTGTACACTCGACTAAACTAAAACCTGACTTAATTTCTTCATATGAAATCAACCTTGTGTTCTTCGTAATAAGGTCTATTTGTTACTGGCATCTATTTCTCAGCGCCACTAAATTTCACTCAAACCTTATTATACCGTATACTCAACTTTATTTCCACGGAGCGAGAGTCTCCATTTATTCAAATGCTGTATAATTGCTGTATAAAAACTTGTTCTAAACGAACTAAGATGACGTTATTTTAATCGACACCTACGAAGACGCTTACTAAAAACACAGAGCAAAAGAGATGGCATTCAACGGATAGCGGCTCTCGCTACCTGGTATTAAAGTTTATTTAAGCGTATCAGACTTTAGTCGAGAAATAAATTGCTTATTTCGATAACGACATATGTTACCTACAAGTTTCAATTTGAAATAAGACCTTGTTTTGAAGTGTACAAGGTTTACATCTTATATGAAGAAAATTTAATGAATTTTAATTTAGCGAGTGAAGTAACAGAATTGGGACCATTGCCTGCAATTTCTTAATTACTGGGAAATAGAATGGTTATAGTATCTTTGTTTGTGAAACTTATCATTTTACATGGTTTTTGTACATTTACCGAGAAAATATATACTTACATTCACAATTAGAATCAATAACTGAAGAATTTAGTTTAGCTATTATTTTTAATTCCACAGTTCTGGTAGACTTTAGATGAGATAAGAAAATGAATTTACATTGTTTACTATTCGTACAAATTTGTTGTAAAAGATTATTTAATTTCCATTCATTTAGGAAACAATTATGATTGGCACTTAACAGTAATATCTTAATATATTTAAATTCGCTTAGAAATGCTGACAGTTCCATTATCAGATGAGTGGGGTTCGCATCATTCGGACCTATACCCAACACCAACTAGTTGCCTGGAGAGTGTGCCATTACAATTGTGTATATAATATTTAAAACCGTATCGCCTTTTTAGGCGCCATAAAATACTATTAATAAGAATATCATATTGTTTCGAATTAATTTACATATTGTAAAGCCTGTGACTTAAAAAATTCAAAATGGTATGGTTCTACTCCGATCAAATAAATACCAGACTCCAAAACATAAGAACCAAGCCTCCGAGTAAACAGAACCATCATTTCCCAAGTAACATATTAAACGGAGTCTAATGTCATGACTCATGACTCTGTCCGGCTGTCAAATCAACTTTGCCAATTTGCCGGTGCCTGGCAGCCCTGTCTTACTCTTGCTGGTCTTATATAGCACTTGTCACCGGCATTGCGAGCATTCTGTCCGTTCCGTCATTATTAGGGTGCGTTTGCGCTAGGCATACATTTGTACGCACACATTTGAAATAGGTACACACGCGAGTAAAACCATATAACCCACTAATATTATAAATCCCACTAATGTTATAAATCCCACTAATATTATAAATGTGAAAGTTTGGATGGATGGATGTTTGTTACTCTTTCACGCCAAAACTACTTAACTGATTGCCATGAAACTTGGTATGTAGATAACTGGTAAACTGGATTAATACATAAGCTACTTTTTATCCCGATATTCACACGTGATCGGGACTTACGCGGGTGAAACCGCGGGTCGCTGCTAGTATTTAATAAATAACACAAGCATTTCTCTTAGCTGGAGGGGTTAACAAGAATACTGGTATGTGTGACCCACGTTACTAGTATTCCTAAAAAAAAAAAATCTGATACACTCACGAAAGTTGACTGCACGAATGGCGCAATGGTTTAAATGGTCACCTACCACTACACCGCGCCTAATGTTGTGGGGTTCACACGGGATAAAAAATTGTGTAATCCACAAATGGTTGTCCTGGATCTGGGTGGATAAATATATATTATTACGTCTATTTCATTTGAATTACAATGCATTTCTTTTCATTTCACACTTCTATAAAAAAGGAGATAAGATTAAGATTCGGACGACTGAAGAGTTTAAAAATTTTGTAAAGTTTCAGACTGACTGCTCTAAATTAGCAAAAACTGAATTAGTTAATGAATATTAGATGTGTCATTCGAGACTTAATAACGATAATATTTAAAAGGTACAATACCTCTTGGTTACCCGACGTTTCGATCTAATTGCACGGATCGTGGTCACGAGTGGACTGATGAGAGCTCAGCGACGCCTCCGCGAAGTGCGAGTTTCGGCAACCATACAATATTATCGCGATTAAGTCCCAAATTACACATCTAATATGTATCAAAGTTGCGAAAGTTTAAAAACAATTACTGATAATTTAGGTTTTGTTATTACCTGTTCAGTTTAACAAATCACCGTTCATAAATTGTGGTTTATGAAAACGAAAGAGTGCATTGTTTTAGGTTTTCTATAAAATAGAAAATCAATAATTAATTGAAGCTCTCCGTGAAAGACGTTAGCTTTCCTAGACTCCATCAGCATTTATAATCCCTATCAATCGAAACAGGACTTGTTTTCCTAAGATCAATAATATAATTAATCAAACGAGCCGGCTTTGAACAAACAAACTTTGGCCTCCTGTTTCGTTTCACCATAATTCGTAAAGGAGAGAATGAATTACCGATTTAATTAGCAAGTTAACTGCAGCCCCCCGCTAATGCTAACTTGAAATTGAAATAAGTTCCTCAAGAAAAACTCTCTGAAAGTTCTATCTCGGTGTTAAGTTGCTCTTTACACTGTTTGTTTGAATATCCTTACGTTTTCTATGAGGTGGAGGTAAAAGAGGGTGGGGGGTGACTAATTAAAGACATTTTTGTTGTTCTGTTTGTTTGTGACCAACTTCTTTGAGCTGGGTTCATGAGATTCGTGGACTGTGAATTTAATTAGAATGTTTTAAATATATTATTTGTTCTTAACTCAGTGGTTATTAATACGTGATACATTACACACTCTACACTACCCTACCCTACTACTACACTCTATAATCGATACTAAAGAGAAAACTCTACAATTTTTTTTAATTTTTGTCAGTCTGTCTGTATCATGGCCGCGCCTCACGTTGAAAATACTGAACGGATTCAAATGAAACTTTGCATGATTTGGTTCATACTACGAGGTAGGACGTAGGATGCTTTTCAAAATTCAGGACGGTTTTCTTAAGAGGGGGGATGAAAGTCAAAATGTGTACTTAGTTGTAATTCATTGACACGTAGTCTGATTGCAATCATTCTTTTTCTGTTGGAAAGAAGGTATTTTAAAGATACGTACGATTTCGTAATCTTCTTTCTTCCATATCTATGTGCATAATAAATCTGTAGACGTGTTTTAATTGTGCACATATCATGTAAAAGTACAAAATAATCGTGAAAACGTTTAATGTACATTTCGTGTTTGTTTTGTGGATGTTTGTGTATATTTCGGTGTAGCATTACGTATTTGATTTATCGGAATCGGTTCTCTCTATCCATAGGAAAAAGCATTTAAAATTTTCAAGAAAAATATATCGCGCAATAAGCAACGACATCTATTGGCCCCAAGTAATACTAACTATAAAACTATTACGTTAAGTGGTCATTTATTTATAGGAGGAGGAGTTATAAATTTTAATATGTATATACTTTTTTATATCACCTAATACCAATGGGCCAATATTTGTATTGCAACATTCATGAATAATGTAATGATTAATTATACAATCTGCATATTACTTATACTTCAATATTGTCAATTTCAGGACTGGACAAGCAATTGGATTTAAGAATATTAGTTCTATTGTGTGATGATAATTTTGAAACATAAATAATTTGCAAAAAACCATTTCAAAAGTATATTCAGTTCGATTTTAAAATAAATATACAAGTAGGATAGAAGTTTAAAATATATTAACTTGCATTAATTTCTCATGTGTAAAATGTCTCTGAGAAAATATAATAATCTTTAAAGTTCCAAGTGTAATTTTAATCAATTTATTATCTCATTTGTAAATTTAATCAATTTTTATTTCTCATGTCTATATAACTTTTAGAAAAGAGAACTGTAATATAAAAATACACATATAATATAAATACACATAGCTTCTAATTGAAGTTAAAATTTATCATAAAACAAAGATAATCTTCCTTACAGTGTCAAGTGTAATTTTAATCAATTTATTATCTCATTTGTAAATTTAATCACTTTTGTTATTTCTCATGTGTAAAATGTCTGTAAAAGAATACTTATAAATGCAATTAGAAGTTTACATTTATCATAAAACAAAGTTAATCATCTTTAAAGTCTCAAGTGTAATTTTAATAAGCGGCGGGGCTAACCAGCTCTGCCTAGTTTGGGATCAAACCGCCTTGTGTGAGTTGTCGCATGTTATTATTATTATTATGTTGCACCTATAAAGTTTGTTCTTTATGTTCACTTGTAAAACGAAAGGATTTCAAACAGTGTTTTTACATGGGATTTAAGCATAACGGTGTACAGTAAACTTCTGCCTACTTCTTCGGGCATCACAATTGCGATGCAATGTTTTATTAAAACAGAGGCATGAGAACAAGTTAATTAATGCAAGTATAAAATGAATATCTTAATAGATTGTATTTCTGTGTGCCACATCGCAAGTTTGGATTTAGACGATCCATCTCTAATACATATAATTCGTAACAGATGCACAAGCCTTCGACATACGGCAAAAACTTATTTCAACACCATCTAGCGAAGACGAGCTAAACTATGTAGTAATTACTGATCCTGCATCGCGTAATAAAAGTTCTCGCGCCGATTAGTATATATACAACTTCCCAACATCAAGCGTTGGGCCGCGATGCCTAATGAATGAATGAACTGTCAAGTTAGTTTCATGGAGGATTATGAATGAACTTTATTAGTTTCTTAGCACTGGTTAAGACTACCGATTGATGTATAAAGTACTTGATAAGAAATTCCAATACAAAGGAAGAATCCTCCAACCAGGCTAGATGATCATGCCGTGGGTACCGCGGCTCGACTTTTGGTTAATCGGTTCTTGTTTAGTTTAGTGTGTTTTAAAAAGGTTTTTAAAGAGGATTGAGCCACTTTTGAATGTTTTGTCATATTAAAAAGGACATGTATAGAATGTGATTAATCGGTTTTTGTTCCGACACTCCTCAATTTTTTTATATTTTCGTATTTTTATACTTAATGCGAATATTAAAATAATTTAGCGAAAAAGTTCAGTGTTTACTTAGCAACTGAAACTGTAAAACATAAAAATAGAAAGCTGCCTAATTTAGTTCAGTTTGTGACTCGGTAAAATTCGTAAAACAGGTGTTACAGTACAATTGACAGGGACTCCAATTCCAGATTCTGTAACACATAAAACAGTAGCACGTTTTATTGCGGTCCTCTCGTTTTACAACCTCGACCTGTAATTAAAAACAGGACCTTGAACGTCCGTGCGAAGGCATGGTCATGGTTCATTTATAATGTTTGCAAACCGTAAAACGGAATGCACAATCAGGTTAAAGCAGTATAGAAAGCGGGTCATTGAGAGCCCGGGGATCTTATTTCCATCCCCGTGGGCAGCAAACAACGAAAAAACTCGTTAATTAATGCTCTATGCCTCCCCGAACCCCGCTCGGCCTCAACCTACTCTCCCTTCAACTTCAACCCTTTAAAAACTCGCGTAAACACGGAAAGTAAAATAAACAGAAATATTAACATCTGGCAACGAGAATAAAACCTTTATAATGAATGTCGGAGAGGGGAGTCTTCAAAATAGGTCGGAAACGGCTCACGCGCTTATTTCATATAGCTGAACTATATGTTACGACGGATATAAATTAGAGCCTTTTCAGTGTATGGGTAATAAATTAAAAAAAAACTCTTATCGCGAATGTAACATTCAATAAGGGCCTACGAAGCGTTGTGTAACATTTTATGTTCGATAAGTGAGGTTCGTTTCATGCGACTATTCTATGTATTATACAAGTTTACTGTGGTAATCATATGCGTCAAATAATTTTTATATCTTAAAACATAATAATTATGTACTGAAGATGGACTGTAGTCACGCAAATGTATCCAAACAAAAATCCTGCGTACTTATGACTCAAAAGAACGAAACAAAACGGCCTGCCGCGTCAAGGTCTCTGGAACAATAATTTACAAATTGAACTTTTAGAAATCGGAGGGTTTGTTCAATATTTTGTTCGGTGGACGCAACGTTTCATTGGCATCTTGTCAACTGTCATGGATTCGAGTTTTGTAGATGTGATTCAAACATTCAACTTTGTGTGTTTAATACATTTCACCTCCACGCAGGGACTAGTAACAACTAAAAGTTTATACCAAAAGTTATAGGAATTGGTCCCTCCATGGGGTAAGGAACTAGAAGTTGAGTACACTGCCTAAAGTGTAGTACTTAGTGGTTATTGGTGTCTATAATATTACGAGTACCTATTTCGTAGTAAAATAAAAACACGTAATAAATGTGTATCTAATAACTTTAATTCAGTTGAACTGTATTTATTTTTCAATAAGTCTTGATAAATTTGTTTGCGAAGTAATGGTCTACATGTAGTGGTCTTATTCACATCTATTGTTACATTTTGTATGGTATGTTTCCACAATAGTTGCACACAGTATATCTATATAAATATAATAAAGCTAAAGAGTTTTTGTTTCTTTGTTTGTTTGTGTAAACGCGTTCTTCTCTAAAGCTACCAGTCGGATTCGAAAAAATATTTATATTCAGGGACTACATATGTTTATAGTCAAATCAGTTGCCTAATGTGAATGCACCTTAACCGCGATCTCCTGTAGCTCGGATTGCCCAAGTAGTTGAATGGCTTTGATTCAAACAAATTCAGGAACCAATAAATGAAGTTTATCATTCTGGAATCTGATTTCCTTGAATTTCTTCAGTCATGATTTTTGTCGCGCACATCGGAACCGCACCCTTAGCAATTACTTGTCTATACAAAAACACTTTATTGCTGTGCGTGAACTTTGTTTTGTACAGTAATAAAGTGATATTAATGGCGGTGACGAGGGTGTTTTATCTCCGTGTTACACACGTACCGCCTACTGATGAGATTTCTGCCTTTATAATTTTATTAGGACATAGATAGATGCACTTATTTCTAAGGTATGCAGTGCGGGTAGGGTAGAATTAGGTAGTCATTAAACTTTATACATAATAAGCTTTTAAATATTCTCAGAAGTTTTGATTTTTTTTGTCATGAGCTATGTAGTAGACAGAAACTAAAATTCAAAATGCCAAAACATTAGACAAAAAATAAAATCTTTTGTATCTTACTAAATCAGTATGTAAGATATTTTTCTTTTAAATATCCAGGTAGAGTTGAGGGAGTCTGTGTGTTTTCTGGTATACCAGAAAACACACAAACTCCAAGGTATTATACGCCTTGGCAATAGGCATGCTCGTGGTATTACTAAGCATGTTATGTGTATGTTTCGAATATCTAAAAGACACGTACAAACGTCTGGTGGTTTGTTGTTATTAAAAATATTTCACAATTAAATATAATACAATGATACGGTATACTAAAAGCCCTACCAAGCCGCATTCATAATTTCTCAGAACACAGGTCATTATACAAGCGCTGGAGCACAAAGGCATAGGATATCTTTGAAGACTTACGAATGCCAGTAATAATATCATATTAACAGATATTCTGCATTCCTTTTAAAACTGTACGAGGTAGCTCGAGGAAGAATATGAGCGATAGGATTACATTATCTTCGAAGCTTTGTGCATACAAAAAAAAAGCAAGGGATGGAAGAGGCGGTGAATAGAAATGAAATGAAATGTGTGAGCGAAGGAACGATCTCAAGACCTCATAAGTGAAAATATTCTACGTTTCCTTACACATAATTGGAGGTCTGATGGCTTGCAAATCTAACATATATAGTCCTAAATGTAAATCTAAACGGTACAAGATACGACTATCCTTTTCAGAAGGAAAAAAGTTCAAGGCATCGACTTAGCTACAAAATATTACTATAGAATATTAATCAGAAGATGCACATTCACGTCACATGCACACAATCCACCAAAACTATCTAATCTGTCCATCTGTCAACACGGTATCACGTCGGTCATCCCGGCTTCAATTAAAACGCGCCGACTGCGGTATTTGCACAAAAAAGTAGACAAAAATTCTCCAAAATGTTAGGGTAAAATCTCTAGCGGTTCATGGTCGAGGCAAACCCAATCAAATTGGGTTTAGGGATAATACATGTGGCGGCGGCAAAACCAGTTTTGTTACAGATTTATCAGCGTTTCACGGCCCCATAGAGAAATGGAAATAAATTGTTGAATTTAGCAACACTGTTTTTGTTGAAATGATGTTTTAAGTATAACAAGAGAGAAATAACAGATTTAGTGTTTTTCGTACTCAACAACGGACATTAAAGATTTGAGCGGTTATATCGGTGTTCTATGTCTTCTTTAAAATAGTTCCAGATTTATACCTATAGATAATTGAGTAGTCTGTGGTATAGGGGGCAAACGAGCAGACGGGTCGTCTGATGGTAAATGACTACCGCTGCCCATGGGCACCTGCAGCTCAAGAGTCACAAGTTCGTTGCCGTCCTTTAAGGGAGGAGAGAAAAAGTAATGCAAGCATTGCTTCACTGCCAGTTGCTTCATTGCTTCACAGTCGCTTGAATTTTACACTTCTACTCTCTCGTAGAAAGGTAGGAATATCAACAAAACTACTCAACGTATCTCTCTCCTTGAGATAAATATTTAAGTTTAAAGATTCTATACGTGCTACTCTTACGATTTTGATTTTATTAAGTAATTATACTTTTTCTTTTAATGTTATGTGGTAACTAAAATATGTGTAATAATATGTTAGTTGTTATAAGACTGTTGCATGTTTTGACCGCAATCAGCGACCCTGCTTGCGATTGCGGTCGCACGTCACAGCCTGTAAAAGATTTTACTTTATCATTTTTGAGGTTTCGTAGCTGACAGCGCTAAACAAAACCTTATTGTTGTAACAATGCTATTTGTTCATGAATGATGATACATGACTTTGTTTACATATCCAATATATATATTCATACATAGTGCAAATACCTATAGAGTAGATTTTTTTTACAAATTTTACTGCTTGAATTTGAAGTAAGTTCTTCTTTGCGACTTTAGGTATATATACGATTTTACTTCAATTTTTAATTGCTCATGGAAATGCACCTTCAAATCAGAATATTGTCGGTCGAATATCTGAACAATCGTCCGTTCATACCGGGCATGTTCCCCTCTCTGACTACTGCAACAGAAAAACTAAAAACAAATATTTCAATTTGTGGACTACAAAGACAAATGCGGACCTCAAGATACGGCAACTCGGTATTTATCAGCTCTATCAGCTTTTTTTGTTGCTTTCTGTATATGACATGTAATGTCCCCGGAAGAAGCGAGCCTATTTTAGCTATTAGTGGCACGTGGATGGAATTATATTTCTTCTTAATTATTCAAATTGTTGGTGCTGCTTTATCTTTGTTAATACTTTGTCATTTTAATTCAAAAATTGAATTCTGATAGTTAGTTCCATGCAAATTGTACTATTATTGGGGGAACATTTGAAACAATACCTCTTGGTTCTTCAGCTGTAAATGAAAATAGAAAAGTATCAGAGACGGAAAATCTCGGTTTTAGAAATAATAATGAAGGGAACGTATCACTACATATCAAACTGATATAATAGCAGTTTGATACACCTATTAGCGTAGTGCTGTCCTTTCAGATTGGTGAGCAGGTTTCTGTTGCTGGGTAGTGAACCACCTGTATTGCAAGTGTCTATAGTGAGCTGTAAACGCTTAACACCAGATACCCATCTGATGCGTCAGCTTATTTTCCAACTTAACTTAATATCACTCTTCAATGTTTTATAAATTGCTTTGATACTTACATTTAGGAATAATAATGAATTCTTAACAGATGCACAAAAATATTTTTACTCATTAATCACTTTCTACTAAAATTAATGGTATAAAATGATACACCTAACTGGCAACTAACAAACAAACCTTCACGAACCATCACGGTGTCACGTCCCAATTAGACAGTAATCACGCGGTGTGGTGTTTGTTCAAATGACACGCTATTTGCCTACACTCGCCAAATGACACGCACGCACGGCTCAAATAATACCTTGATGAGACAACACATTATCCCTTAATGTTTTAATTCTTCAAACAAGAAATATAAATACATAGCTCTTTGGGGTTGTAGGTTGTAATTTTTACTGACATAATATGTACCTTTTGATAGTTACATAGACAAAAAATATTATGAATAGAAATTACATTACCGTGATTGCAGATAAAATCAATGAAATAAATTATACATTATATGTTTTTGAATTATCAAGAGTAGGAATCAATAAGTAGCGACGCTTTTTACCTGTTATAATACTTAGATCTGATTCAAATAAAGGAATCGAACTACACTCTTTTTATATATTTTTTTTTAATTTCTGTATGTAAATTTCTGGTTACATCGGTTATAAACTTTTAAGTGACAGTTGAATGTGATAGATTTATTTTCTTTGCTCAGGGCGAAAATCGACATTTGAACCCTACCTATTCAGTGCATTACGATGACAAATTAAATGGTAATTAAGGAGGCTAAAGTAATCAAGTAGATTATAAAATACTTACTTGATTGATGTATGCTGTATAACCATAATATTTTGCAGCTTGAATCTACTGAACTAATTTGCATATATCTGTTGTGCAGTACCTGCTTAAAACTAACCACAACGACTGAGTTAAGACTAGGTTCTTAACTTCAAGATTTTTAGATGAAGATGAAGATTTTTAGACAGTAAAGGACATGTTTAGATAAAAGACTTTTGATTATATTCACAAGAGCAGGAACTGAAATCCAGATTGTCAGATTTTCAAGCATTCACGGTATTGAACTAAGTCTTTTGTTATAGAACCTGTTCTAGAACAAACACAAAGCTTTTCTAAAATAAAGTGGGTTGTCTATAAATCTCCTGGAATAAATAGCTGTATACGAAATCGGTCCAGTCAGTGTGTCTTCACTGAGACTTTTCTAACAAATACAGTTTTGAGTTATTGAATTGAGCTGGCCCCAAGTGATGAGCTGTGGGCGATCCGATATGTCAAATTGAACAAAAAAGTAGAAATATATAAGCATTAAGTTGAGTATTACCCTCGTTGCCACACCTGCGGGCGTGCAATGGCAATGCAACGCATAATGTGTGTAACTGTGTTCCTAGAATTAAGTATTCTTCCTAGAATTCCTAGAATTATTTTGATTGCGCATTGCGCGGCTGTACTGTGAGGTAATAAATGGTTCTTTCTTTTTCTTTCTTTCTTTCTTTCTTTCTTGAGAAGCTAAATCCGAATTTTCTTCGGTTTTAAAGTGTCGAATGACATGCACGCGGACGTAAACTTGGGGTGGACGATATTAAAAGTTACTGAATTGACTAATTGCAATCCACAACGGCGAGATCCTACACTGTTTCTAAATAAAACTAAGTTTTTTTTTTGGCCTACCCACAACAGATAAAATGTAATTGATACCCTCGTGGGAAACCTGGAAAATCTGGAAAATCTATACAATATACGTTAAAACTAACGCTATGAAAAATATATTATTACTATTACATATAATTTCAAATGTTATATTTAAACTTGGCACCTACTTCTATTACTGTCTTATAAAGAAAAACCTTTATAGAAATTGTGCATTCAGTTTTAAATTAATAAATGTATAATGGAAATTTAGTATATTATTATGATAATAACATTTGGTTCACTTGACATTTGACAGAAATTTTCTTTGATCATTAAGTCCCCAAGGGGAGATGAAATCTCGACATATGCACCAAACATATTTAAATATAAGTTGCCAAAGTTTAATAGTAATTATAAATAGTCAGTTGTTCATAAATTGTTTCACCAATAACGTTATACATTTTCGTGGGTCTTTCGTCTAAAATCACTCGGGACTTGTACCACACATGAACAGTGGTTTAATATGCCACCGTCGCAGAACTTTTGTTTACTCCTGCATGGCAGTGTGCGCATGCCTGTGACGCCACTCGGCATGTGCCTGTACCGGGCACTTTTTGAACGATCTAATCTCTTTGAAGCCTGAGTTCTGTGCCTCCGCTTTGATACCCGAAATCTAAGTCATTAAACATTTAATGACTTTGTGATTGTTTTTGCATTCATATACTAGATAGACTTTAGATTATTAAGATGTTGGTATCGGCACTATTTATTCCTGGCATAGTTTTTGCCAAAACTGGCGATACATTTGCTACTTGATATTGAATTTATTATTTTGTTAAAATTTGATTTAGAAAACTAAGAATAGAGTAAAATTATAGTATACATATTTATTAAAAACTATACGGTTTTACTCACGTTTGTATTTCGGGGATGCCCGACTAGTTTCGGACCCGACGGGGGCCCTTTCTCAAGGAGTGAAGCGTCCTGCCGCGACGGTGTCAAGCGTCACACACATCCCCGAAATATAAAGGTGAGTAAAACCGTATAGTTTTTAATAAATATGAATACCACTCACGAAAGTTTTTATTGTAATGATAGTGAGCTATTCATTATTGCGCTACTCCCTATATTATGACACAGTTTTAAACTCTACTTACAACGTAAGTAACATGCGAAAATTATTTGAATCAATAGTGATCGGGTATTTACAAACGTTTGTGCAAAACTTTGTCAGTGCATCCTGTAAAATACTATATTGAAGCCAATTTATTGTATATATCAAAACGGCAACGGCTTTAAAAAAATTTCATTTATTTATATCTCTTTATTGTACACCATTCGAGGAAAATGTAATACAGACATATTATACAGGCATAATATATGATTTCTTCTAGATAAAATTATAAAATGAAATGCATGCGGAATATTTATACGGATTACGGAATCAACTTTTTTTTTTGTGGTGTTGAAACCCGCACGGGTCATCACCTTACCGGGGCTAACGGTAAGGTGGAGTGTCGGACTCGAACCGACTAAAACCACACAGTGTTAAATCCCGTAGTCTTATTGCCAGGGCCTCAGGTGTACCCTTGAAAGGAAATCCCTAGGAACAACGGCAGACTTGGCCATATGTTGAATAACAGGCGAACCGGTTATGGCAGTAGCCGCCAACCTAGCATTTAATTTTTTTTTAAACTATACACTGTTTATTTTACATTTCTCAAAGGCCTTCGTAACAAAAAAAGAAAATAAAATATATACATATATGAAAGTGGAAATTGTCCTACCAATAATTTTCGCATCGTATTCTTAGTTGTCGAATTAACGTATCTCGTAGAATAGTTTGTTATTGCCCTTCCCAGAGGAGGACGGACGTATTAAATGTATCGCAGACTAATTAGACAAGTTGGAGTTCGAATCCCGACGCTGACAGGTCTTTAGTAGCTTGATTTGGGTCCCTTCTGTGCGGCCGTCTAAATATTTATAAGCCCTATTCGTTAATACGATATGTCGACGAAATCAAATGATATTTGTTTCTATTGGTCTGAGATAAATTGTGTTTTTGTATGAACATGTTTATATTTTCAAATATTTTTGTTGACGCTTATGTTAGCGATTGCAACAACTGTAACTTTCTTGACCAACAAATAAAAAATAATTCATAAGCACCACGCTTATGAAATATTTTTTATTTGTTGGTCAAGAAAGTTTCAGTTGTTGCAAGGAGTCTGGAAGCATACCTAGTGTACCTACCCGGTAGATATCAAACTTAGAACCTATTTATGTAGCTCATTGTTGTGTTTGTCTAATACATAAGTATCTAAACCTATTTAAATAAATATAAATAAATATTTCTAGAATTCTGGTATTCCCGTCAACCCTGAAGAGATGCTAAGCAAAGTGCTAGTGTTAGGGCCTATTTCGGATTCGTCGATACTTTGATGGCCTGCAATATTTTATTTGCTGCCATTTACTATTAATTCTTAAACTATACGACATAACAATTTAGATTAGTTCTCGATACCTGTCCATTAAACATTAATGCCAGTTGTCCAATCAGCGTTAGTTGTATCGAGGTCGATGGGATTACTGTAAAGTTCTAGCTCAATTAGTTAAGAGTACTTTCTTGTAACGAGATTTGGGTGTTGACCCAGTTAGTTTGGGTACTGTAATGTTTCTGGTCGTTAGTTTGTGATTACGCCTGTCAAATGTCCACATCGTTAACTGTGCGTACCACGTACCAATTAATATAATGCTAGTGTTATATTTACTTGAGAAATATATTCATGTTCGACCATATAGACGGCCTTGAATGAATGAATATTTCTATGACATTAAAATACGGTCTGCTTGTAGCTAGTATTGATTACAACACGATATTTAATAGTACCGAGGCTTTAAAGGTTTACTATTAATATAGTAAGTTTCTTCTTCGTAAGAACTCGACTACCTATCTGCAATAAATCCTGTGTTAAAATAATTATATACGTCTAAGACACAATTTCTGAAAGGCGGATCAAAATTTGCTTTAACTAACAGAGTGGTGTCAAATCAGTTCAAGTTTGACATAAGAATATGAAGTAAAATTTGACAGGTCTGTTAATTGATCAAAGTGCATAATCCTGCTTTGAGCAACTCAATATAATAATAAACTTGACAAGAGATTTCACATACGATAATAATTTGTTTCATTGATCGGCCTTTCAGGACCCGGGTGCAGGCAGGGGCGGGTCTAGAACGCAAACTCGGGGTGGACGATTCGGACAAGATTTGTCGCTTACCAAAAAAAAAAAGTTGGATTATTAAATTCTTAGGTTTAACATTTTGGATTTTTACTTTGGGAGGGGCGATCGCCCTTATCGCAATCGGATCCGCGCCTGCCCGGGTGTGAATCTCGAAAAGTCAAGGAATATAATTTCTTTTGTTTTGCTTGATGTTTTGATAGTTTGCGCCTCCGTTGTCATAAACTTTATAACAGTAAGCTTTAAAAAGAGTCAATCTTCATAGAGATATTAATATTTAGAGGTAATAGTTACGATATATAATATTATACCTTAGCATTAGCAACAGAACACAAGAATTAAAGGTTCGCATAATAATTCTGCTGCAGGGTTAATACCTTTCTATGATTTATGTTAAGTGGTCGTGTTCGATCCGGAAATTGGATGGGGAGCCAGATTATATTGTACGACGCAGTTTGCAGTTCTGGTTATATATGTCTGAAGTTTTGCCATTCGCGCTTGAATGGGTCTGGCCACGGTCGGTGGTTAAGATTAAGAGAATAGATGAAAGCAGTATTCACTTCTTAGCTTACTCTTAAGCCACTTTTCTTTTTTGAAGCCATTTATGAAAGTTGTGACCAGTTTTTTAATAGAATAGCCATATGGCAGAAGAAGTCAGAAGCAATTCAGCAATAGTATAAATAAGTTATAATGATAAGAGTGTTAAGGGTGCTCACGACCGCTCTGTGTATAAGTCTTCCGGATAGATAGCAAAAGTCCCATGACTGCAATGATAACGATGATCGTTATCAATCAATCAACAGATGTTCACGTCCTTCCAATCCATCAAGGGAAATGATTGTTGTCTTCAGCGTCATGCTTAGTTTCATTGCGCTACAATATAATTATTTAGAAAGTGTGAAGCTTGATCGTTTTTATTATGAATTAAATTTTGTGTATAAATACCCTGAAACAAATCAATTGAATAAAATTTCAACACGGAACAAACTATTATCTGTCGTATTCAACAAAACATTTTCTTTTCTATGATAAGATTTTTTTTTGTTCTATGATCATATCTTAAATTGCATCCACACCAAAAATTAAAATAGGATTAATTAGTGTAGTAGTACCCCGTCACATGTCGCTTAATCAATAACCATTGATACATTGAGCGACTGTCAATTACAACTGTACATGGCACATACATATGCTGCGGCTACATAATCCAATGTATTGAATAATTGTCCTAAGATCCACGAGCGCCATCTTTAATTTAACATGAGTGGATTACAATCTGCACTGCAACCGATCAATACCTGCTGGTAAATGATTAGTGTGTCGCATTGAATGGATGTTAAATGTGGGGATGGGTAATGGGTGCTCTGTGAATACATTCCACTACATGTATCATCATCAGTCATTGACGTTATGTTCTGTTTGTATAAGCAACGTGGATTTGTAAATAAACATGGACCACCAATTTAATTTTGGTTGTAAAAGTAAAGGCCAAATGGTATATCTAGATCTTATTAGATGTGTAACTCGGGAATTTATTAGATGTGAACTTAATTGCGATTGTATATTTATAAAGTAAAATATCTTTTTTGGTTATTCGACGTTTCGATCGTATTGCACGAAATATAATCTAAATTAATTTTAGTTATCACGATTAAGGCCCTTGTAACACATCTAGTACCTATGTATAAAAGTCGCGAAAGTTTGAAAATAATTATAGATTTTATCGTCTTAGAAAAATATCGTAAAGAAACTTGCACAGCAGAGAAGTTTTCGTAATGGCCTCTAACGGTTTTAAAGGCTATTAACGCGCAGTAGGCTGGCTGGTAGACTAAGTCTCATCCTATGCCCCTCGTTTCATAAAGGGAAGAAAACAGGCCTCTGGAAAAGAGCAAATGTTGTCAGTCGATTTCTTGAAAGCTTGCTATTATTATAGGTTAGGTTGAATTTTATAAATTAAATGTGGCGGTTGTGATATGTACACACAGGAATAGTCTCAGGTACAATACTCGTATTATATCTTGTAAAATGGAGATGTTTCCTAGACTATTTTACACTCATAAGCTCTGTTTAAGATTTACACAACTATGAAATAGAAAAATTGCTAAAAATCTTAAATTAAACGGAAAATTAAAAGAGCGTCCAAAAAATCCGTACTTTGTAATGAATATAATAATACATTGTATATTAAATACGATAGGAGGAGGATTAAATATTGCAGCAGTTGCAGCCGGGTAACCATAACATATATGGCAGGACGCTTATAAAACCTTTGTGTTACAAAACGTTTATAAACAGTAATTATTTATTAAAGATATACTCACGTGTATATTTCGAATAAGACCGATTAGTTTCGGACCTAAGTAGTACCTCAAGTGTTCTACCCAGCCGATGTTGGTGCCATACCTAGGCGGTGTGGCGGCAAGTAGTCGGTATACCCGAAAGACACACACTCACGAAAGTTTTCATTTTAATAGTAACTGCTTTTGTTTTAACATTAGGGCAACTTTATTTAATATGAAAATTGATTTATTATATGAAGAGTTTATTAAATGTTAATACTGTACAGTAAACACTTTATACGAACAAAGCAAATTCTTTAGACAACAGAGATTCGTTATATCAAACTATTGATAAACAGAGCTTGAAAAGTTAAATTGAAAACTTAACTCTAAAACCAATCTAATTTTCCATGCTAGAAGTTGTTTTAATTGAATTAATGAACACGAATTAATAATATTGTTTGGTACTAAAAGGGATAATTTAATTGCTTTGTAACAGATGTTATTAATCATACATAAATTATTTAACATATACCTACCTAACTATCGATATATATGTTAGATATTGTGGATATTTGACGCTTATTGTATATACCGAATATACGGTGATTTGGAAAATCTATGTTCTGAATGAGACGGGGAACTAAACTTGTCAGTCGATATTTTGTCAGGAGTAGCAGAGGATGTTAGTTGACTTGAATATGTGCTCTGCTATATGCATTAAACATCTTAAGAGTTTACACGTGAACTTTAAATAAGATTACAAATGATTGAAATAAGTTAATCTATATAGAAACTAGTTGGGAATTCTTGAAATACACGCATGAGTATACCTTTACTAAATAAGGTAGTTACTGCCTTTAAACATTTTGTAACCCAAAGGTTTTATAAATGTCCTGCCAGACCCTCTTCACCGACACTGAAATAATAATGTAGATTACAGTTTCATGGTTTCCCTGCTGCAACTCCTGCAATATTTCCTGTAATATCCTCCTTCTGTCGTATTCAATATACAATGTTCAATATTCATTATATTGCACGGATTTTTTTGACGCTCTTTTAAGTATCTGTTTAATTCATGATTTTCAGTTTTTTCTATCTCATAGTTGTGTAAATCTTAAACAGAGATTATTTTGTTGCTTTAGACAAACATTATGAGTTTTGTCTTTTTGGCCAGTGTAATATTTTTAACCGACTTCAAAAAAGGAGGAGGTTCTCAATTCGTCGGAATCTTTTTTTTTACGTATGTTCACCGATTACTCGAAGACTTTTTGTTTTCAGGTGGTCCCATTTAAATTTTATCGAAATCAGTCGCGAAGTTTTTGAAAAATCAACAAATATCTAAAAATTGTATACATCGATGATATTTTCGTTTGCTCCGAAACATCGCTGTCGCATTGGGGCAGTGCGTTTAGTTG
Organism: Callimorpha dominula; assembly: GCA_949752705.1. Classification (NCBI taxonomy): domain Eukaryota; kingdom Metazoa; phylum Arthropoda; class Insecta; order Lepidoptera; family Erebidae; genus Callimorpha; species Callimorpha dominula. Next base: position 843,954 of record OX456992.1, on the reverse strand, counting down.
GCCTATCCATATTATATTTATACAAAATACATCTACTTTAATTTTTTTTAAAAGATAGTTATGTCATTTTTTGTGGCTACAACTACCTGCCAAACAATCTTCACAGATTTTTTTTCTCCTGTTGGATGGGGTGACGTCGTGTCATGTGTAAATAAGTCTAAGCATAACAAGTAATCTAAGTCAAAGTGAATTTACATTGCTTGTAAAAAAGTACAGTTTGGCTTGACTTAATTGTTAAGTTTCTACGTAAGAGTGGCTTGTTAGAGAGCAGTCCGCCTAAAAGTTTTTATACTTTGATCTACCAACGTTGCCTTAAATTAAAGGGCCAGTTTAGACCAAACTGTATCAGTACTATTTTTGCACAACATCAAAGTAAGTGGCATCAAAAAACTACCCGGCCATTTACCTTTTGATCTGAACTAACAAAAAGTTTTGACTTATAAAATGTAGTAAAAATTTAGATTCATTTCTGCTCAACCCGGTCACGTTAATTAACGCTAGTAGTGTTCAGTCCAGGCCTTGATTCATTTAATACCAATGAGGTTATAATAGTTCCGACTGCTTTTGATTAGCACACGTTATATTAATTAGAAATAGTGCACTGGTGACCACACGTTGACATATTATAGATATAAGTATGGAAGCCGATAGTTCGGTTGAATATACTATACAATTTTTTATTAGTACACTAGTAGGTACTAGTAGTTTTTCATATATAGCAATAAAAGTACTAAACCGGAAACTGCCCAAATTTCTGTTTGGATTTTTAACCCCTGACGCAAAAAGGCGGGCTAAAAGTTATTAGTTAAATGAGTGTATCTGTGTTTCTGTCTGTGGTATCATAGCTCTTAGACCGATAGACTGATTGGCTAATCAGTAGGCAGTAAGTCGGTAATAGTCTAATAACACGTAAATGTTATTAGTTGTTTCTGCGTAAGACGCATACGAGTACGTTTACATTACACCCCAAATTATAGAAGAGAACAAAATAAGCATGTCTTTATATTAGTAATGGTAGCTTTCAACCTTAAGCAAGTGTTATTAACTTAAAAAAGAATGAGGTTCTCAATTGGACAGAATACTGCTTTTTTGTGTATGGTACAATGGTAGGATATATCGTCGTTGTAATCAAAGTTGGTCCCATTTAAATTTGAAGAAAATTAGGAAGATTACGGAAATTTAAGGGATGAAGACAATATTACAATTTAGCATTACGAGTATTTAGGCGCATTGAAGTCATGAGTCATCAATGCATGGGTTACTTCGGACTGAAATGGTATTTAATAATAATAGTTTCTTGAGACATATGTCACAGCGCCATTACCCGAACTAAGTACAGCTTCTACTATGAGTTCTAGATCATCAATAATTAATATATTAATATAAATTAATTATTTCTCTTTGTAAATAACCCCGTTATACATAGAAACACTTAGACTAATGGAAAAAGTTATATTCACTCATATAAATACTTGTTTCTGAGCAAGAATCGAACACGCAACCATTGTGGCAATCAAATGCATCACTGCGTCACATACCTAGGTAGTCAAAACTCATTACGGTCTATCACGATTGTTATCTTAGGTATAATCTTTCTTCATTTCGTTAAAGCATGTTGTAAATAATTATTTTTCATATGCCCAGCAAAAAAAAAAAACCGTGCGTAAAAGAGATCGAATTTGAGTCTTCTGCATCCTGATGATACACCAATATTTAGTTCCACTATGCCATCAATGCTTTCAGGTTTCTAGGATGGATAGGTCCTGTCTCTGTTCTTGCTTATGTTAATCTTATTTATGTTAATGACTAATAATTGATCAAACGTATATAATAAAAATTAAGAAACATTAAGTGATATCACTCGCTTTCAAAATTGTGTATCTTTCTAACTCGAAAAGCTAGTCAACGAGTCGAACAGATCACTTTAAATTTTAATCTCAGCTAAGCTATTTATCGAACGAAAATTAAAGTGCACCAACCAAAACCTTTAAATTAAATAATAATAAAAATATGTAAACACGTAAAAAAGATCACAACTAATGATTATGAAGTACCTTTGCCTAGTAACATTATTAACATGCTACGTGTGTCTTGTTAATAAGAACATCAATCAGTATTATTCGCGCACAGAGCTAGCAATTATTTTAATTGCTATTAAAACTCATTAAAATATTCATCGATTAATTATTATTAAACGAAGTCACGTTATAAATTTTGTTGTAAATCATTTTTACTATTTTAGAACATAATTAATACAAAGACTTTCTTAAGCTTCGTACGAAAAAGAAATAGTGCTGGTATGGTACATAAATAGTTCTGGTATGGTACATAAATAGTGCTGGTATGGTACATAAATAGTGCTGGTATGGTACATAAATAATTTACTAATATTAAGTACTAAATGAAGCTTGATAAGCCACAGGGTGTCCTACCATCCGTTTACCGATTTTCGCGGTCCCCACTCTAAGACCCGTTTGCTCCAACGGCCATCTGTCCTTCGGCATACGTGCCCAGCCTATTGCCACTTAAGTCTGCTTATTCTGCGAACTATGTAGGTAACTTTAGTTCTTTGTTAACTGAGTAAGGTAGCTAGGATCGACTGAATGCGGAAGGTGGAGCACCGGGTGCTATAGCGCACATTGCGAGAGGCCTATATCCAGCAGTGGACGACAATAGACTAATTGATCGATATTTATATTGCTAGCCATCGTTGGCTGCATCTATAGCGTCGTTACAAAGGTGGTAATAATAGAAATAATTTCATCGTATTTATCGTTTTGTATGGCTAGTTTAAAGTATTTGACTGCCATACAAATATCACGGAATTGTTTCATTAGGAATTACCATTAATTTCAGCATTTAAACACCACGAATAACTGAAATATCTGACAACCACACGAATATAATTGCCATATCTAATAAATATTAAAACACTAATGTAAATGGTTGTCTGTTGCACTCAATGTGTTATTTGATAATTGCTTTGCGCGCACAAGCTCTCAATTAACATGTAGTTTAAATAATTTCCCGCTAAAAAAACGATTTAAACATTGAAGTAAGAAATGTAATGCTTTCGGTAATAATTCTTTCTTCTCTAATTTGATGTGCAAGTTTTTGATTACATGTAATATTTAACATTTTTTTTTATTAAAATTACCTCTTTCGCCAAAATAAATATGTTGGAATAGTGAGGCTTTACAACTGATATTTGTGTGTAGTACTCCCAACAATATTTAACTTTATTGATATATTTCTTTCCTGCCCACGTTACGTGGAATAATTTGTGAAATTACATCAAAACAATTGTACGGGACACAGTAACTAATGTTATTTTAAAGTGCCTCCCCGAGCACAGGTGTGCAAGTGCAGGTATAACGCACGTGCCACATTTAACTGCCGTTATGTGCCCTCTAGTGCCTGTTCATTATGTTGAACTGCTATTTACTTGCTATTTAGTTGATATTGCTGTTATTTACTGCTAACTATACGGTACTGGAGTTCATTGGGGGAGGGGAATATACTGGCCCGGATAATTTTCTGTATCTGAGAAAAATATTTTTATAAATTCTTGTGTTGTGCTGACTATAGTTTAGTGTATAGATTTAAAGACTATTCATAAAAACAAAGTATTTCGTCGTATTTTGGACTTGAAAATTTGCACGTATCAAGGGACTAAGACAGAAAATATTTTTTAAATATGAAGAATATGAAGAATTAAAACAAATCTAATAAGTTTCAAATAAGAATTAGGCTATCAACAGAATTCGAATCGAAATCAGGCTAGCAGTAATTGGTGCATATAAATACGCCTAACACTTATAGTTTATTGTTATTAATGCGTTTTTAACCCTCTGCCATACCTCCCATATAGCTCGCAGGACTTTAATGATCAGCAGATTAACACATCACTTTCTTAGCGCAATTATCTATAAAGTGGAGGTACCACTACAAGTTAGAAGTGAGTCTACCAGTCATGTGGCTTCAATTCGAGTAGACATCTGCTGACCCTACTGGAAAAGTAGAAAACAAAAGCTTAATACACAACATCTCTAATTTAGTTTTATAATTTGCAAATAAACATAACTTATGATTATTGCACAGCCATTTCTCGCTTAATACGTGTATATTACTTTGGTGTTGAGAACTTTAAACCTATATTTTGCTCTGAAAAAGACTATTTTAAAGTGTTCAAAGTACAGCTTTTAATACTCAACGTACATTACAGTCATTCCAAAAATCCGGTGAGCTCTACGAATTATATTAAATACGTCACAAAGCTATGTGTAAAGGAACTTAATATAATGTTATTTTCTCCCTCTTACAACGGAACAATTATAGTTTCTTACACACCATTTACTGTTCATTCATATGCTGTAGAATGGATTGTATAAAATAACACTCTAAGTCAAAAATAGCATCGTATTTAAAACGGCGAGTTCATGAAATATATTTTACTTAGTGCTTCAACACTGATATTTCATAGGCGATTAGAATGTGCAGACCACATATTTATTTTGGTTATACAAATGAGTTTTTATATATATACAAGTTACCCTTTTTTCTGAATGTAAGAAATAATTCGCATTGTTGAGACCGTGGTAAGAGGAGGTGTTTGATTATAAGTTCAATTCTAAAATGTGATGTATTTATGTAGGGCTCGACTGAGGGTAAGCTGTTAACAATGCGTATAAGTATTTCTAATACCAATGGTGAGAATATTTGAGGAACTTTCTTAATCCCGACTCATCCCCTTAGTTGTTTAGATTTTGATAATATAATCCTCACTCACAGCAAAATCCCTAGTTCAAGTGTTCAAGAAATATTTTTATTTGTCAATACAAATTATCCTCACATTAGTGCATTCAGCTTTGTTCCTCAAACAAGAATGAGCGCTGTTTACGTTTGAACATGTAAATTTAGAGTCATAAACGCAATAAAAAGACATCCTGTTATTGTGACTTACAGTTGAAATTAAGAATAAAAACTTAAGTATGAACAAATAAAACTTAAAGTATGAACAAAAACTCTGTGCGTGTTTGTACAAATTACCATGCATATTTATCTAAAGTTGAGATGTTGGCTATTATGGAAAGCACTTTTTTATCGAAAGAATCCCGCGATTCCAGGAAATTCAGATTTAAGTGTACCTATACTCCGTGAGATGTAATATACCCCAGTTTGACACAAATGACACTTGCTCTGTTACAACGTATAATGGTTGCTTTTCCCTACTTTTATTGTCAGTGATTTTTCACGAAGCAAAAACAACCTTATAACGTTGTAACAAGTGTCAAATCGGGCCTATTAAACCCCAGGAAATGTAAGCATTTTGGAAGAGTGCGAGTAAGACGGCAAATTATACTTGCTTGTGCGCAAGTAGCGATGCGACAATACAACTGCATTCGTAAATAAAAATATACTTAGAAGCCGCTTCCATAATTTGTTATCCAAAAAATAACTTTAGGTAAATATGCATCCGATTATCCGATCTCTAGTTATAATGCATGTGAGACTGTCTGTTTTAAAGTGCTGAATGTTCATAAAGTTATTTTGCAAGCTATCTGTGGCCACTTGTAACAAAAGAGTTTACTGTGGGGTGGGAAATGAGTTTGCATTAAATAAGACAACGATCATGACCGTGCTTAAGGATGGGTGCATAAAGAAACAGGCTATTGAATTTACAAGTGTATTGTGTAAATACAGGTCGATTAATACCGTCCATCACTGTCTATGATGATCGCTATGATTTCTCTTACTCGATGGATGATACTTCTGGAAGTTATTTATTTTCAATGTGTAAATAATTATGTGTAAATAATTATTATTGTTTGTGTTTATTATTGTTAGTGATTAATTTCACTTCGATTTTTGGTAATTATTAATAGCGACTGATTCATTACTAATAATTTTCGAATAATCACATTTGCCGTAACATAAAGACAAAACTAGGATGGCACCAGCGACATGTCACTGTGTAGGTAATAAAATATCAAAAACTAAAGCTATCAATAACTTCGTTACCCTCCGCAATTAATACTGGAAAGCTTTAACCCGTATAGTTTCAATATGTACCCTTATGTGCACGAATATAATATAACACAGCTTCATTTTAACTGTCCCCATCGGTACCTATTTGTTCGTGCCAGTTACTTGTTTCTTTATGCACAAACCCTTATTTTCATAAACTCTATGCATAATACCAAGTCATAATATAAATTAATGTCACGTACAAACATTTGTTGACTATAATTACAAACCTACATTTGCAGTTAGGACATCAGCTAAGAAGTAGATTCTTTTGTATGCACAGCTAAGTCAATAAGAATTACTATTTCGTTGGACCAATGTTCGGTGCTTACCCTATTTACAATCTATGAATAAGCCAATTATAGTGATCGATTGATTTTAAGTAGTACAATTATTTTCAGGTTTTCTGTAAACGTAGTTTAGTAAGTGGACATATTTCCTGATGGGTTTATCGTGTAGAACATTTTTATATTATAACAGTATTTTATCACATTCCGTATTTTCTATAGTTATTATTTTTATATTCTATGAATTACGATCAAAATAATGGTTTATAGAACACTGTTTAAGGGACTATGTGAAATATTCTGCAATCGTTCTGTTGTTTTATGAGTATTTATACTCAGAGAGAATAATGATCGTCATATATAGTGTCGATATAACTAGTGCGGTGTAAATAATTCATGAAGGCGCGATATAAATGCTCGCCTCGATTCAGTCGAGTGGGAATGCCGTGAACGTCAACCGGCGCTCAGTTTTGCAGGAATTGAGTAAGATGTCGTTTAGAAAGAGTAAGTCGTTTAAATAAAACTGTAGGTATTTCACTGTATAAATCAGAGCAATTCCCACAAGTATCATCTTAAATAGAATAAGGTAAACATTTATTATAAAATCAATCTCTCATAAAATTATTTCAATTTAAACAATATATAATAACTAATAACTTCACACATCTCACACACGGCCGTCTGATCCCAAACTAGGTAGAGCCTATACTATGGTAACCACACTGCTGATAAACATACTTATATATTTCTAAATACATACATATTATAGATAAATTACACATCACATGACACAATTATTTTCTTGAGTGGGAATCAAACCCACGATCTCTGGCTGAGCAGTCAGGGTCAATAACCACTAGACCAACAGGCCAGTCAATAAACACAGGACATCCAATCTTACTTGAATCAAAATTGCTCCTTGGCATATATCTTATCTTTCCCCAGAGTTTCTTTTAACATTTTTAACATGTGAACATTTTATTACTCGAATATTGTTTTTTGGAATCAATATTATTACTCGGACAACTCAACAGTAATTCTCCAAGGTATCTTCGTATTTCGTCTTTGATGTGATTGTCATATTAGCGAAATATGTCCTCTGTTTTATGTCAGGTCAGGTCTGAAGATACTCGTAGTTACAGTTTTTGCTTACTTGACTTTATGTTTACTTATTCATTTACTTACCTTTTTTATATTTTATCCCCTTCCTAACTCCTATAGCAAGCAATTCTATGATTCCGGTAATTGTAGTATTGGGACCAATCATCTACATCTACATCTTTTTTTTTTTTTTTATATTTTTTATTTTTATAAAGACAACTCCCGCATTATTAAATTACTCATGTGTCGCGGGGGATTTTACAAACATACAAAAAAATGGACACAAAGAACACCCAGACTCTGATGGGAATCGAACCCACGACCTATAGCAAAGCAGTCAGGGTCACTAACCACTAGGCCAACAGGCCAGTCGATGTCATGGACTTGTGAATAGACCGGCGGTTATTGGGTGAAAATGGGTTTCAGCGAGAATTTATATCAACAACTATGAATGTATATGTTTCTTCTTTGTATAGAACAACAAAGAACTGACTCTACGTGTAATTTCTGACTTCTTCCGTTTTAATGTCTTTTTCAGAGATATAGACTGCGTTATAAAGAAATATCATTTTAATACACTTCTGCCGGTCCCTAACATCGAAACCATACACTAAAACTATTATCTAACCCAAACTATTTCTCAGTTAATTATTAAAATCACAGAACAGAGCTAGACCTTACCTTTCTCAAATTTAGTAACTAACCAAACAGACCAGAAATTATTCACATTATCAACTAAAAACAATTTGCAGCGAGCGGCGATAGAATCAGTGAACGTTAGCATAGTTTTGTGAAATAGTTGGCTAATTAATTTAGTAAGACAAAGCGCGGCAAACCAGTTTCTGTTAACGATAGCACTGTTTCGTGTATCGATTGAATCGATAACATTCCGAATGTTGGCGTAGTTTGCAATGCGTATTATCGAGATGCTTCAAAACACTCGTTCTGTTTAGTACAAGGAACAATAACACATTGTAGCGTCATTCAACTGGAAAGTCTCACATAACTAAACTTAGGTAACCGTCAAAAACTACCTCATGTTAATATCAGATAATTATAGTTAGGCAAAACTAAGAAAGACTTCCACTTCCCACCTTCTGGCTTCATAATCAGACAATCGGTATCAAGCCTTATTTGCTGGAGACGTCAAAATGAATCATATGATCCCAAACTCTGTCGGTTTACTAGTGGCCACTGAAGAGTGCCACTATCCAACTTCTGGTTCCATCATCAGATCTGCTTTAAGATACAAAGCTTAATTGCGATATGACAATTAGAAATAGGTTAAAATGGAATCCTAAGATTTGTTTACATAGGTACTTACATGAAGCTTATAAGAGCGTGATAAAAAGAATAGACAATATTCGACTATGTTGCTCGTTCCTATTTTGAGTACTTTTGTTTAACCTTTTAACTCAAATAATCTTCAGTAGGATAGGGTGAAGCTTGAACCCGTAGACACTCGATAGTTAGACCCTAGCTATTACGTTACTGACGCTATAATATCAATATTACTGTATTACTTTAGATACGAGTACGTGCTCTAATTGGCCTCGTATGGCATTTGCCCACAGATAAAATGACGCTCTTATTTTCAGTTCTATTTTCTAGCTCAAAGCTTTTATTCAGGCTGGCTTAAGTGAATAGAATGGAAATAACTTCACGGTTAGACTGGGACTTAAATACCCTCACAGTTATAGCTATTATTAGACTAGTTTAATCTTGTCCTATTTTATAAACAGCACTCCTTCAGTTTCTATTGTCAGTCGGTAACTGGGTTCTGTCAGTTGGTACATACAAGCTTCACAAAAGTTTTGCACATTTTCTTATGCTTTAACATCTTTTCAACTTATAAAAAATTCCCGTTGATGACTAGTCAAAGACAAAGCAATTCCTACGCCTGTACCCTCGAAGGGGAAGGCAGAGCTATATTAAACCCGCAATTTGCCATCTATAGTTTGGTCCCACTTACGTAATAGAGGGCAAGCCTTTTCCTACCAACCGAAAATTTGGAGAATATTACAATGGAAAGGCAGGTAAGAAGGAAAGGTAAAGGAATGAAAAGGATATTGGATTAACGGATGGTTTGGGGCGTGTAAGCAATAGCTCGCGAAGGTGTATTAAAGGCTATTGCCGGGAAGTTCGAGCCGTCGCAAGCAATAAAGTACCTGTACCAATATATTTTCAAATTTCTAATGTTAAATTAAAAGTCGATACATAAATCTATGCTTCCTACTAAGATGACCAGTAGCGTGTATGTCGAGCAGTTGATAGCAACATTCTATCGAAGATTGCGGTTAGATTTCCGCACAATATACGTATCCTTGTATGCATGACTATGACTTTTCATCTTGATCTGAGCGTTTCTGTGTATAAAGAGGATGTATTTATAAAAATAGACCACTTTCTAAAATCCATAGTATCTAAATAGATAGATGGATAATACTTTATTTGTACACTAGGATTTTGGCCCGGCAACCTTAGGATAGACTAGAACAATTTTAATGAACTGTTGGAAATTGTTAGCGTATAACGAAAAATTTGATAAATTACTATGTTTATGTCTATATGGTACTGTTTAATAAAAAGATTCCCAAATAGATTAAATTAAACTGTGCTAAAACATTCTACCAACAGACTTTGCTTCTCCAATAAGTCCTTCATTTTTACTGACGGTAATTCAGTCTGTCATTTTTACATTTACGCAAAAATCAATACTATATAATATGTCATACTACTAGATGATAAATTTTATGTAATATGTCTAGACATATAAGTTTGTAATACCACATTGTACACCTGACTGGACCTAACTACTTAGAGCAAGTTGCCACATCAATTACAACCTAATTGGCCGATATAGACGATAGCTATACGGACAACTAAACTGAAATATAAACTATGAATGTTCTAGCCGTGGCACTGGCTAATGGGAAAATATGGCCGTCGTTGGGAAGAATCTGTGTGTCATGATAATTATGTAGTCTTATTTATAGGAAGCTAGGTGTTATTAGTTGGAGATTAGAAATATAATGCTAAGACTTGGTGCTTGCATGATTCTCTTTTTCTCTTAACAGACTTCTGCCTTTGCCTTAAAAAAGATTTACGTCTGTAGTGAACTTAATTGCAAGTCTAACGTCCTAGCTATTCCGCCGTCACAGTAGTAGTAGGTAGGTAGCATCAGGGAAATCATTATTTACTAAATAAAATATTACTTAAAAAACATCTTTAGTAAAATATTAAAATTTGAGACCAAATGTCTGTTTCTGACTTACAACAGCCGGCGTCAGAACGGTCATGAAATCAAATGGCGACTTAGACTTAAGAATTGGTTGATTTTTTATTTAAATTCAGAACGATTCAAGATCAATTCATATTCTTATTCGTCGATATCAACTACTCGTAGGTAAACATAAGAGATATGTAGGAGGCAGCATTAAAAAATATTATTCGTCACTCGTTCTGTACTGTATCTCATTCGCTCACCTTGAATAACTCAAAATCAAAGCTCATTTTATTTTCCCTTAACTCATCTTCACAACCTACGACTCCAATATTCTTGCAAGCTCATACATGTCATGTCAATGATACCTGTAGTTGTCCATTTATTACATCTACTGACACAACTAAATACTTAGGTACAACGATAGATAAGCGTCTTAACTTTAAAGCACATATAACGCACCTAACTGGCCGTATCCGCAAACTAATATATATTTTCAAAACCCTGAGGTATGTCGCTGACGTACATATTATACGTACTGTATACTATGCTTTTTGCCAATCTGCAGTTTCCTATTGCATAACTAGTTAGGGTGGCGCTGCCAAAACCATTCTAAAACCTCTTGAAGTCGCACAGCGAGCCGTTCTGAAGGTGGCCACGTTTCGACCTATTCTGTACCCTACTTTTGACCTCTACCAGAAATGCAAGATCCTTACCGTCAGGCAAACTTACATACTAAATGCGATATTGCAACAGCACACTAAATCTCCAATTCAAAATCCGCAAACAACATCTAGAAGAAAACACAAAGTATACGAGTATGATGTACCTCATCCATACTTAAATTTTTCGAAAAGGTTCTTTTTCTATCTAGGACCGTTTCTATATAACAGAATAAATGCAGTAATTCCACTACACACGTCTCCGAAACATATATGTAAAAAACAGATTATCCAATATCTATGTACTAAAAATTATGACGGTACTGAATCTTTACTTACGTCACTGACATAACACACGACAACAACACTTACATGCACACCCACAAGCACTCCACAAACACCAACTCACTCTTACACACTTACCACATTAATACATGCCCAACACCAAGCAAGCAGCCACCGTCTACAGATTAAGTTTTTATTGTTTATTATTTAATCATTTAATTTTAAGTTTTGCAAAAAAGTCTAACAGCATACAATGTATCGTATGTAGGAATTGAGGGCTGCTGTCCTTAATACAGGCTACTACGTAGCCTAGCTAGGACATCAGTTCAATATTGTCACTCAATGATTGTTGTTGTTACTCAATGCTGTTTTTGTCAATATCCCAACAAAAAACGTAAAACTGTAAATTATACTTAATATTGTTTGTATATTAAAGTGAAATATTGTTTTTTATTATTAAAGTATTACGTAGCGAAAAAAAAAAAACGAAACTGTGCGTGAAAATATACGATTCTTCTCCTTTGTACCGTGGGATACTGTCACCGCTACAGATAGCTTAACTCGTTCGTTGGGAAAGGATTCTCGTCGAATCCATAACTATTTAAAAAAAGTTTCTAAAAAAAGTTTTTAGCTATAATAATGTTAGAACACTTCTGAACGTATCGTGCATCGTATCATTTACAGCAGTATGAATATGGCCAGAGGGTTCTGTTTTAAATGAATAAATAATCAATGCGAATCGTATAACATCTTTAAGACAAAACAAAACTAAGATTAGGGAATTCTTTAAAATAAAAACAAGTCGACTTACTTTTTCAACACCAAAAATACCCTGAAAGTAATTAGAAGCTTTTAAAATCCACCGATTCTCGTAAGAGTTACGCCGTTAATACAAAACATTCGTGATTTGTGTTGCCATTGAACTTAATTCTCGTAAAATGGGGTGGAGAAGTGAACAAAAAAAACGTTAAACAGATACCAGACGCAGTTATTAACACTGCGCAGTCATCACTTAATGGCAGTTTGTTTGTAACAAATTCGTTAAGTAAATTTAAGTGGTATTTATTTTAAGTGTAATTTCTAGATAAATGGGCGTCAAATTGAATGTTATTCGTGTCATATCTCTATGCGAAGTGTAAAGTATTATATTAATACACTCGTATCTCGTATATTGGGTCTCCAACGTCAGAGGACACGGATCCACTAGATGGCGCTAATCTAAACATTTATTTTTGTCACAAAGAGAGATTTCAGATTTCAGCTACCAACAAAACTGGAAATGAAAAGTCCCAGCATAAATAGTCGTTGTAGAGGCAATAATATCTTCTACAGACAAAACTCATCTTATTTTGGGTACAATCAAAATACTCATTTCAGTTTTCAGCTACCAACAAAAATAAATGTAAATAAAATGTCCTACCCTATCTAGTCGTTGCAGAGTTAACATTGCTATTGTTCTAGCAAGTATTTGTTGTAAATGACTTTTAAAACTAAAACTTCGCATTTATATTTACGAACAAAGGATAGAAACTAGAATTTTGAACACAAAGTTGTCGATTTTAATGATAAACACGATCAATATAACCGAAACTTTAACTGCTAGCCAACACTAGAGAGCATACCTATCTCGGGACAGACTAACTACTCGGAGATTGCACTCCAGGCCTGCAGTTAAACAAGCAAGGGGCCTGGGGAGTGCTAGAGTTGTGGAAACCATCTCCTCGTAGCAAGATATTAAAGCAAAGCTGAGATCGCCGACTAAATTTATTATGCTATAAGTGCCATAACTCATGTTTACCTGCGCGAAATGTTTCATGGCTGTTACGTTCTTAGATACTTTTTCTTTACTTGCAAATTGTTTAGAAATGGGTTTATTTAAAGGGCAAATGCTCTGTGATAAAGTACAAGAATCAGAGGTGTCCAGTCCAACACATCAATCATGAGTTGACAATAAGGAAAGCAAAATATATTTTTTTATTTACTTCTTACACTATTACGGAGTCTCGATCGAACACATAACATTACGGTAAAAATGATGGCCGTTTAGGCTTGATCTTGTGCAAGAGGTACTTCCCCATTTACGCATCTCCGGTTATGCCAAAATATCGTTGTACCTTGCCGTAAATCTGCAATAGAAAAAGTATGATATTTTATAAAATACATTTCTTCCCACTGAACGATAATATGAGCCAATGACGGAGTTAGTTGCACAGTGAACCGCTGCGGTCGGCCGACAAACCGCCACTGACAATGATCGATGGTACAGTCTGTTTTGTTTATTTTTCAGTCCTTTATGTTAAAGGTCCACATCGTTACTGACATATGATACGTGGCAAAGTAGAGGTAATGATGCGTTGTATTCCGCTTTAAAATTGGATAATTGAGCAGAGGATTGAATTACGATGATATCGGTTTTTATTGTGAAATGTGAGTTAAAGAATATTCTAGAGAATTTGAGATAATTTGAAAAAGTATCTATCTCTTTTTCCACTGTTACTAAAATAGAGGTTGTACGGGTAACTAATACTAATACGCCATTAAAGTCGGGTGCCATTTTGCACTTTTGCATAGGCGTGTGTATTTCTATGTATAATAAGTTTGCATTATAAGATTGGCTTAGTTTGGTTCTAGATATTGCTTTGTAATATTTAACAGAACGTTATTAGTTCTTTTGCAAGGAAAATTTATTAAAAAACAATTAAATATATACCGAAATAATGTGTTTATGCCTATTCTAGAGAAGATACTATATATACATAATGTTTAAGCATTTTTATGACTTATCTTAACATGTAAACTCCAACGCCAATACAATGACCCATCCCACCTCCATAAACAATTCATCCATATACATCTAAACACTCCAGGCAATATTATTATTACAAAATTTTGCGTTATAAGCAAACAAGGTTGTTCCACGAGTTAAACTCATCCAACCCTAATTAGCCTAAGTGGCCGTTACAAAATACATTCACGGGCGCTGAACAGATAAACGCCTAACGAAAATATCACGTATACTTCGCCCGGGGCTAGAACCTAATATAAATCACTCCTAAAACAACAAATAAACAAGTTTTAAGTTACAAACTGTTAGTTGGATGAAGTTGCTAACACGAACTGTAACGGACCACTCGGCAGCAACACACGGCCATCTACTTCTAACATACGCCCACGGAATATAATCTTATTCAGTTTTTTATTTTAAATATTGTGCAATTTCAGAATATTAATTTACCTAGCTATTTGAAGTTTTTAAAGTTTTTCTATTGAGACAAGACAATAATATTTTGAATTATTTTTAAGATTGTTACTTGCCATTGTAGTTCCACGATTTAACTTAATGGCGTTATGCCTTACCACCTGAAACATTGAATAAGTGTTACAGACCTTCACGTAAATAAGAAATTGATATTAAATAAGATTTATTTAAAACAACAACTATAATTATGAATAAACAAATAATATTTAAAAAAAAAAAAATCTAAAAGATGGTTTAGAATATAATGGTCCTTTTGGAACTGTTAGTCCGTTGGGACCGTTGAACTTTTGGCCCATTCTATTGGCTACAAAAGTTTTTGTTTCCTTAAAAATAGAAATCTTTAAAAGTTTTCAGTATTTAATAACCCTTCCAACACATCATCATATTTCAAACTATGTTCTAAATCTACTCCAAAAAACTATATTCAAAAGTCGAACAAAAAACTTGACATAGACAAATAAATGTAATCAAAGAGCTGTCATCACTCTTCCGTTTTAAAAATACTAAATAAATCAAAGCATAGAGAGAGCCGCGTCTCTCCTCACTTAAATCCCACATGTTTCCTCACTCCCGGCGCCGGTATTGTACAGTGCTAATGACGAATGCAGGCAACACATTACTCCCCTTGTACAGTTATTTTTACCCCAATGCTGTTTACGCATTAAGACGAGTTGAGCATCTGTCTTTTGTCTTAACGCATTTATGTGTAACTGAATGAGCTGACTCTAATAGGGTAGTTTGTGACTGTTTAAACATTTTTAAGAGGAGCTTACTAAAATTTTATTAAGTGACATAAAAGTGCACAAAAAATTACACACTTTACCATATTCACAACTTTTAATGGCTTTCTTTCATTACATCATAAACTAAATCTAAATAAATTAACAGTAGTAAATTATGACGTCACATAATTGTTTTTTTTTTACTTGATGGTCGAATACCGCTTTTATATACTACTAGCTGCGCCCTGCGGTTTCACCCGCGTAAGTCCCGGTACCGTGGGAATATCGGGATAAAAAGTAGCCTATGTGTTAATCTAGGTCTCCAACTATCTACATACCAAGTTTCATGGCAATCGGATCAGTAGTTTTTGCGTGAAATAGTAACAAACATCCATACATCCTCACAAACTTTCACGTTTATAATATTAGTAGGATGACGAACTATCTTGTTTTATCTTTTCAAAGTATATTTTTATGATTCCGCCAATCTTACAAAGGGTTTCTTACCTTCATTAAAGCCTTTCATGCATCTATTCTTCTTCTTTACATAATTATGTAACTATTTAAATGTCAGTATTGTGTACAATTAAATTTTTTTATATTGTTACAGAAAAGTGAAAAATATATATAAAATAGCTTTTGATAGTTAACTTGTATATAATAATAGTAGGTAATATAACATAAATTAAGAAAATGTTGACAGATGCAAAAACATTGGAACTTGTTTTAAAAATGCAAATATTTAATAGAAAAGAAGAAATCATTGAGTATTTCTCAATTCTAACCCAGAAGGTTAGCCCCTTGAGGTCCCTTCCGTTACGGCCTGCTTTCCTCGTTTCAAAAGAAATAAAGTTTCTACAGCCGGTTCATATAAATAATATCGGAATTCCGTATCATAGAAAAATGGTGTATCACCGAAGTTTCCACCCCAACGATTTAAGTTCTCTATTAAAAATTAGTCTCAAAGAAAGTCCTGCTTTATGTACCCTGTTTAAAGTAGGATTTTCTTTGAGACTGATTTTCACTAGTATATCCTTGAATAAATTTTATGCTAATGTTCTTACAGATTGCAGTAACGTAATGGATCATACTTCCTCGATAAATTAATTAAGTATTATAGAGAACAAATATCGTTTTGTTTATTAGTAAAGTGATTAATCCTCATCATCAATCTGATCTTGAATCTTCTAAATTCAGTTTAAAGATTGACGATTCGTCAGACTTAATCAGTCTTTTTAGATACATGCTTTGTCTGTGCAGAACTATAAATTATTAATCCTACCTACCTACTGCTATATAATTAAGAAATAACAATATTACTTGCTAATATTTTTTATATTATTTTCATAAACGAGTATGTGTATGAGTACAATATTTTAGTACCGTCAATTGACGAACTTTAAATATGTTTGGTGGAATACTTTTCACTGATGGTAATTTTCTTATCGCAACCGTATCTAACCTAATTTTTTACTAGTACCTACAAAATGCAACCACATTTGTTAGCAATCGATTGCAACACCGCAACTTGCTCTTTAAATAAATCTCCATGCAACGTTCTGGCTCCAAGCTTACACGTTGATGCAGACAGTTTTATAGTTCAGGGTTCACTGCAAAGGCTCATACCGACTAGAGCGGGCCGGACGTTCTATGAATTCGGGTAATAACTTACGTAAATGATATTTATTAATACCCAACAAACGTATATCCGGAGTAATTCTAAGAACGCCACGTGGGCAATTATTAATACTTCTAGTGAGAAGTTATTGGTGCGAAGTCATATCGAGTTCTTATCAATAAGTAATAAGAATTTTCATTTTGAAAACAAAATGATCCGAAAATAAATATAAGCATAGTATGGTATTAACATCAGTACAAGACGTAAAACAATATAATAAAAAAAGTAATTATATGCCCCTCAGTAACAGTGGTGCAATGGTTTGTTAACGATACCTGCTACTTTTAGGTGGGCGATTACCTTTATTACGGTTTTAATTGGTACGCATTTCGACACATATCTTTCGACTAAGCTCTTCTCAGATTCTCTTCTCTATTAGCAGTTGCCATTAGTTTAGCTATCGACTTTAATCAACTTTGCCTGTAATCATTCGATCAACCCTAGCGAAGTTTAATGAACGGAGATTTTATAAAAGCTATAAAAATTGTACTAACCAGCTGATCCGATGATACCTCTGAATTTTTCGATATCACGTTTATTCCCGTAAATACATAAAAAATATTTTTATATCATGAGCGCGAAAGTTTAAAAGTTAGTAATATTCAGGCGGGTAAAACAAAAGCTTTAGAGATAAAATCTGGTCTATTGATAATACCTGTTTTTCAAATCATTATTATACAATTTTTTGTTACAAGTTCCTTGGATACTGACGAAGTCACGATAAAAATTTTATAAGGCATATTTTTTAATAAAATTTTCTGGAGTTATATTAAACAAAACTTTTGAGAAATTTAATTCGAACTAAATCAGGAGACTAGCTTGTCCATAAACTGCATAGCTCCTGATTACCCTAAATGTGGACTGCGTAGATGAATTATCAAAATGGTGGTTTGATAAGGTGTGAATTGTATACCTTTCGGCGACACAAAGTTTAAATCCTAGTATATTACATAGAAAAAAGAGGGTCATCAAAATCGATTAATCATTAAATTTCAGTTATTCGGCTCCATCAATCTAGATGGAGCCGAATAACTTAGGAGTGAATATACATAGAGAAACTCACTATCCCCGCTTTTCCATGTTTTTCTTGTCAGCACCCACAGTTTTGTAGAACTGATAAGTACTTATATAAATGTTGGAACAAAGAACTTCGACCAAGTTATTTATCACAATAGTAACAAACAGTTTTGTATAAACGTATACTAATATACGTTTTGCAGTGCAATCCTCACAGAGGAAGCTCCACGCTTACTGTAGCTGATAGAAACTCTCACTGTAAATATTACCTATCATAAAATTCCTTACAAATTAATTGCGTAATAAATAATATTAATCTGGGGATATATTTTACAGCGCTGTCTGAAATCAAAGTAAGTATTTGTTTTTGTTAATACATATTATATATACATAAACATCCAGACCTATGCATAATATATTATAATATACGGGAATTGAACCCGACACTTCTGACATTGCAGTCAAGTGCACCTACTGCCGCCGGGTCATAAATATAATTCCTGGTCATGTTTCAATATTAGTCTATCTCATATCTGTGTTTTTCGTGATTGAAAAGATAACCAACTAGATTCGACGCTATTAATGGTAAAGTAACAGGCGCAAATTTAGTTTATATTGTTTAGCCAAATATTGACAGTGACGATGCGTTGGCTGGTTTATTGGTCACTTAATCATTCTCATTGGCTCGTCTGCAGCTGCAATCTGTTCCCAAATTAGTTCATCCATTTTGCTGCAACATAAACTCTTGTAACCTACTAAATAAAGTAGAAATTCCTACTTTACTACATTCACATTGTTTCTACTTAGTAGTTAGTAAAACCATAGATGTTAAGCAGTCGTTGTAACCTTTATGTCTGGGTCGTAAGGTGTGCTATTCTTTAACAGAACTGTAGGTTTTGTTATCTATTCTGTGTTGCTTAATTAAAGGTTCATCCATCATGTGGCCATTGATGGCTCATTGATTAAGTCCTTGTTCTGTCATTTTTTGGCCAGTCTAGAGATTGATTGGCTATTGAAAAAAGCTATTAATTTGAAATTTATATATTCGAACTACCGCGAGCTCTTCGTAAATATTCATACAGCCATGAAACTATTGTTTTTTAATTAAATAGACTGCATAGGTAGAGAATATATTAAAACTAATGCGTCAGATGTTTAGAAAGTGCTTTTCACTTGTTGAATCTTATTGGAACGTAATCAAATTATTTGATTAAATGGTAGTAGGGTAGAACGTTGTCATGCCAAAGATTAAGATATGTATTAAATGATATATGTTAGTCGTATATCAGTCATTTATATTGTTATAGGAAGTTAATGCTATGCCTTTTCTAAAAGAAATAGTATGAGTTTCTTTGAAAATGAGATATTAACGGGGTACACAACGGTGACTGCTAACATTTTTTAAACTATTATTGTTTACCTACTGGGAACCCACACGAAATACCGTCATAACAATATTATTTCCCAACTAAGTTGTGTATAAAATACATTAGGATTATACCTACATAGAATAACTTTATGTAAGTAGATTAGGACCGAGAAAAATTAGGTATCTTAGTATCAGAATAAAATTCCGACTAGATCAAGTCCTGATTTTTTTAAAATTATAATAATATATGTAAAGTGTGTTTATCCAAAAGCCAATTATCTCAAATTCCTTCATCATAAATTATGAAATAACTCACAAAATATATATAGTTAAGTGGAATTACAACGAAGAAATATTAATCAGAGATCTAATCCAATCACAGCGTAATATAAATCACAGAAATCACGAACCTCTAGGTTCCGCACGGAACTTCCCGGAACTAACACAGAGTTCCATAACGCAATAACTAGAGTTGGAACTGGAACATCAATCAGGCATTAAACTGGTGTGGAACTGAGCGGAATGATTTCCGCGGCGGGTTCCGCTCACGTCGATGTTCGAGCTCCAATTGCATGAATGTCTTTATTCACTATTTAGATTATCGTGCTTTAGATATTCATTTGTCGTAAATTACTGGTAGTTGTAGTACACGGGTCATGTCTCACATTGCTCATTAACAGGTAGGTGTCGACTCAAAATTAGTTTATATATAATTTGATAGTTTATGTAAATAAGTTCAATACTCAAGACTTAAAAGGTTTATTTATTTTTTGCTTTTAGTCGGTTTAATTTTTTGTTAAAAAGATTTTTATAGATAATGTTTAATATTGATCTATTGATATTTACATGGCAGTAGTTCAACGTAGCAATAAAAAAAGTAAACTAAATCTTATCTTATGTATAGACAACAATTAGTTTGCAAATAAGTAAAATTTAAGTGTCTCTTTGTAATCTCATAACTCATCTTATCAATCAAAAATCAATTTTTAAAATTTTTGTCTGTCTGTCTGTTCGTTCAGATTAATCTCGGGAAGGGGTAACTAATTTCCACGGGACTTTCACTGGCAGATCTATAAATTGGTTGCTAATATTATAACAATAGCAGTGTTAAAGATCTTTTTTATTGTTTTCTTTTGGAAAATAATTAGGGTAGAAGGGGAAATATAAATAGCTAGTCTGACTAACCAGTTTGTAGTTGTTTATTTAACAACGACCTAATGCTTGTGTTAATAATTTCTGTACCATAAATTTCTGTGTCACACACACAGTTCAGTTCAGACAGTTCTGTGTCATACATTAATGTAAAGCCTCATATAAGATAATACATTTTACACTAAAACTAAGCTCTTATTATCTAGAAGCTTAAACTATCTTTAATGTCAGTTGTTCAGTCAATCTATATCTTTATTAATCAAAATATATACCTTATGTACTTTTCTATACCCCAGATAACGCGTTTGCAAAATTTCATACTGATCGGTTGAGTGGTTAAGGACGTAGAGCGTAACAAATAAACTCACATTCATTTTGAATAATAGTTAGGATGGGTGATCCTCTAATCTGCAATTAGTACTACGAGTACTCGTTATCGTTGCTAGGTCTTAAGCCACTTATCACAAACAAAGAAATGTAGCCATTTCTAAAACAACCTTTCTAGTAGTAATGAAAAGAGATAATATTGATTAATATCTTCTCGGCAAGGGTGAATAGGTAAGCTTATGCCATTGTGCTGTATTATTGTATCTAGCCGTTCCCCAGTTTCACCCGCGTTGATGGTCACTGGTCCGCTCCTAAGAGTCGTAGCGTAATGTTACATAGCCAATAACCTTCCTCAATTAATACACTATCCAATACAAAAATATTTTTTCGGTACTGTCTGGTAGTTCCAGAAATCAGTGCGTTTAAACAAACAAAAAAGTCTTCAGCTTTATTATGCTAGAGATTGGTTAATTATATCTTTTGTAATAGATATTTGTTGTGTAAAATGTAATCAGTGTTTAAAATGTAAAATTTTTTGTAAATAAACCTAGCAGAAACATATTTGAAATTCTACTTTTATTAAAGTATTTTCGATCATTTCTCAATATAACAATCTCTTTTAAAGAACTTGATTTTCAACGTAACAAAACAAAGACAATATCCGTTTTAAGTAATTTAATTAAAGTAAAGCAACAATGGGTCTGAGAGATGCCCTTTGTTTTCCAACGAGAGTAATCTCCATCTTGACAATAGCACGGAACAATTATTTATTCGTCTTCAACAAATAAATGTGATGGTATGATGATGTAACATGTTTTTCTATGTTTTGAAGGTCGAGGAGAAAGCTGTGTGTGTCAACGTGATGTGCGTAATGTGTTAGCGCGGTTGGCTGGATACTTTGAATGGAGATAGAGTGATAGCACTCCCGATTATCTTGATATATTAGGTATTGTGTAGTTAGCTAAAGACCTTAGATGTCGTTTATAATACACGGCGATGGAACTTTATCTTTCATCATTTGAATTAAACTGAACATTAAGGTTTGTTTACAAGTATTTGTATAACAAAGCTCTTCGATACATTAATTTCAATGAACCCATCACATTCACACATTGGTTGTACTAACCTCCAACACTAGACTTTCATATCGACTTTTCGTATGCTTAACTAACAGCTTAGAAGATCCATGACACTTTACATTAAATCAGGAAACAGTTATCTGTATTAAAATTTTACTTACACTTGATATATTTTATGAAAGGTGGCACGATGATCTGTTAAACCATTGCTCTATTGGTGCAGTGTATATGTAGCTAATAACAATATAATAAAAACTGCTTAAAGGTAAAATTAATATATGAATTATCTTACATCATTTGCCCACATATGGTTGTGTATTACATCACTGCCTTTATATTTTAGAACAACTGGCACAGATTTTCAACTCAAACAAGTCAACTATACATCGGATTTTATTTCTCCCAGGTGTATGCGACGTGGCCGGTGGGGCGGGGTCGGTGAATGCTCTGCCGAGCGGCGCGGGCGCACGGCTTGCACCTTCCTTCGACGCGGCCACCCCGAGGAACGTTACCGCGCTTGTTGGCAAATCCGCATACCTCAGCTGTCGAGTGCGCAACTTGGGGAATAGAACGGTAAGTGTTAGTGACGTAGTACTTTTAAATGATGCACTGTGGAGACTGGAAATGATATACTCTTAAATGTTTTCTGATTTAAGTAGACTATGTTGTACCCTTGTGTGCGGGATCATTACGCAATTACTTTTTTGTTTGGCTATTGCTGTTTACTGTATGAAAAGTAAATGATTAATGAATAAGCCTTGAACAACGCTATCCAAATGCGGGTTAGTAGATTACACAGCATCTAAACCGCTATGGAAAACTTTGGATACTCTTTTAAGAAGTTTCCCCTATGAGGATGTATTTTATCGTTACTGCAAGTGATAAGATCTATGACCACCAATTCACTAATGGTAAAGAAACGTCTGTATCACTGTAGGACTCACATTGATCAAGCGTTATACGAAAACGGCAAACGACTCAAGATTTAGTACCAAAAAATAGGCATAATATGTGTGTGAGCAGGTTAACGCTCTGTCATCGAACACACACAAACCAGCTCTCGAATCCCTAGCACGTCCCATCGCAATTAGGAGTACGTGTACTAAGCACCGTCGTTGCGGAGGCCGCGACCCGCGACTGCGTCTAATTGCTCACGATAATTGCGCGACGGTCGCTTCCTGCCGCTTCACTTGCCGCCGCTCTTTCCGCTCGGCATCGAGCGCGGAAAAGAAAGAACGCGTGGCTGGTCATGGATTTTATACGGTGCTTTGATATCTTCGCTTTATACAAAATTACTTTTCAGCTGTAAATAGGTACATGTTAAAACTTTAAAATATTGTATTTATAGATAGACGCTACGGTAACAGTGTATTTTGGTGTTCGAGAAGTGTTCTTCCATCTCCTACTCCTTTAATTTATTCAAAGCTAAGTATTTGCTAAATGAACTTCTGGTGCGTAGGGGGTGATAGGAAATTCCTGAGAAAAAATTATTAGCGAGTATTTCACTGATAAGTTCTCCGAAGTTCTCCGGGTATCGAGGACGTCCACAGCCTTTTTCGTGAAATACCAATCCATAGAAATAACTGTTACTTTGGTCTTTATATGTAACTAGCCTTTGCCTGCGGATTGAGCTTAAATAGTATGACCGATACCCCATGTCCTTTTCTGAACCCATGACAACGTGTTGAAAAATTTCATGAACTTCACTTGAGTAGTAAAGTACTAGTACACTTGAGTAGTAAAGTACTAGTACACTTGAGTAGTAAAGTACTAGTACACTTGAGTAGTAAAGTACTAATACACTTGAGTAGTAAAGTACTAGTACACTTGAGTAGTAAAGTACTAGTACACTTTAGTAGTAAAGTACTAGTACACTTGAGTAGTAAAGTACTAGTATACTTGAGTAGTAAAGTACTAGTACACTTGAGTAGTAAAGTACTAGTACACTTGAGTAGTAAAGTACTAGTACACTTGCTTAGTAAAGTACTAGTACACTTGAGTAGTAAACAAACTTACTTTCGAATTTATAATATTAGTTATAACTTTTTTTTATGGTATAGGGGACAAACGAGCAGACGAGCCGCCCATGGGCACCTACAATTCAAGAGTCACAAGTGCGTTGCCAGCCTTTAACGTGGAGGAGTGAGGATGAGTCGGGGAAGGGGGGAAGAGGGGTAGAGGAGGAGGAAGGGTTATGGCTCCGGTAACCTCACTGCCGGTTTTTTGTGAGGCCGTGGTCCGCTCCGGTCAAACCAGCCCATAAATGCCAAAGCCTGGCTCTCCCACCAAAGATTTGGCATATATTAGGCTGCGCATATTACAGTTAAATAAATATCACATGCAAGAGCGAATTGGCGAAGATTGAACTGTATACGGTCCGAGAGTTGCTATTTAAATGTCTTGCTAAATACACAGATTGATTTAAGATTAAGCACAGACATTAAGTTAAGCACAGATTAATTAATAGTCAAACACTAATGTGTTAAACGAATAAACTTGACCAAAAAATAATGTATTTGTGTTCAATATTGTGCAAATAGACGAACATAATTATGTGTAAACTAGAACTTTATAGATGAGCAAACAAATGATTTATAATCGTCTTAATAATTTTAGTTAAGTTGTAGACGTAAGCTGATTTGAAGTTTGCTATAGATGGATTACATAATATATTTTAGTTGCTTAACAATCTAAAACAATAGTTCAATGATTGTGCTTGTATTTCACGGCCTCCATTAGTTTTCTCTTGCAAATCTGACGATGTAGAATTCAAATGACTCACTCGGTCTGGAACTTTAGCCTCTACACATTTACATACAAGTACTTATAAGTCTCCGAACTAATGCTTTTAGCCTACTAAAGTTGTGATGTCATACTCTAGATTCTATTCATATTTTGATTGCTTTAAGCAAAGGCTTATACATAATGACTTGGTATTACCAGAGGCGTCTCTCGCGTGGTTTTCGGAGTGATTAAATATAGTTTTTGTTAATAGGTCACCAATATTTGACGATATCTTTCGCAGTTGTGTATTCAATTGCACCGTCAGGGACGTGGTTTCTACTCTCACTCATACTGTAGGATGATATGTATGTATTTTTTTTTATGGTATAGGGGGCAAAACGAGCAGACAGGTCACCTGATGGTAAATGACTATCGCCGCCCATGGGCACCTGTAACTCAAGAGTCACAAGTGCGTTGCTGCCCTTGAAGGTGGGAGTAGGGGAAAAGGGGGAGACAAGGGGGGAAGAGCGGGAAGACGTGAGATTGGGATTAGAGAGGAGCCTCACTCACGCGGCGAAAAGCAATGCAATCATAGTTTCACTGCCTGTTTTCTGTGAGACCATGGTATCGAGCGGAGTCGAGCTGGCCCATACGTGCCGAAGCAGGGCTCTCACGTAAGTTATTTATTATATTTATTTACAAGCTCTGTTTAGTTCGATTGTAGATAGCATCGTATAATATGTCCCAGCCTATGATTGTTAAATAGTTTTACTTCTAACTACGGGAATCACACTAAAAGTTTTTAGAAAATAAAAAACGGAATGATAAAGAACCATTTCAATGTTTTTATTGCTTTTCGATGTACTCTCCGTTCCGTTCTAAGCACCGTCGCATGCGATGGAACCACTAACTGAAGCAGTGAGCCCACTCTTCTTTAGGGATCTTCTTCCGCACCTTTTTCAAACGCAGCCACGGCATCTTCAGGTTTCATATAACGAATTTCTCTAAGTTTATCTTTTATTTTTGGAAACAAATAAAAGTCACTAAGTACCATGTCGGGACTGTAAAGAGGATGACTCCCTAGCTTCACACCTTCGATAGACAAATATTCGATAGTACGTCTGGAGGAGTGAGCTGGAGCGTTGTCGTGGTGGAGAAGGGCGCCTGGGCAGTAATAGTACTTTCGAATACTTTCTTCTAGAATGATTGTGGCGAATTGACTCGTCCGTCCAAAGAATGAGGCAATCATCTTTTTCTCTTGACTTCTGCCCTTCTTTTTTTGACTTTTGTCGGCAAATCTTTGAATGGGAACATTCATTGCGCAGATTGTCTTTTGGTTTCAGGTTCGTAACAATATATCAAGCTTTCATTACCTGTGCCGATGTCATATATCATCCCCTCTGTCATAGTTTTCAAGCATTGAGCTTTAGAAGATTTAGAAGGGCGTCCTTCTCGAGAATCATCAGTAAGTTGGCTTCGACCACGTTCAAACTCATTAAACCAGTTGTAAACAGTGGCACGAGATGGGGCTTCTCAATAAAATGTCAATCGTCAAGTCTATCGTAACATTGTTGTTGAGTAAAACCGCAACGAAAGTCGTAATAAATGATTGAGCGAAATTTTTCTCTAGTCAAATCAATTTCAATGAACGACACACACTTTTAAATTGCTGTCAATTTGTAAAAACAAATGACATATGAAATCATCAAACATCTATGGATTCCCAAAGAGTTCCTAATTCAAAATTTAAATAAATTTTTCATCGGCTGCTTTTCTTACTAATCTATTCTAAAATCTTTCAGTGTGACCCATGTACTGGTAACTATTTAAACAAATCTTGGAAGACAAGAAGAAATGTAAGTTTGTATGTAGTTTAGATTCGAATTTCGCATCTTGGTGCTGATCTGATGATAGAGCCAAGAGGCGGATAGTGGAACTCTTCAGTGGCGGCTAGTAAGCCTCTCGATTTTGCTAAACTCATTTTAAAAGAATATAATGTTAGTCTTCGTTATTACATTCTAATTAAAATTTCAAAATTTAATTATTTTGTTAATTAAGTGTTTTATTAGGCAAGTCAGTGAATATTAGCAAATGCGCTGCTCCCTAAAATATGGTTAAAGTTGCTCAGTGATATTCCTTAAATATTACTTCGTTCACTTTATTATTATAAACATTAATAAGGAGCTGCTCAAATTTAATTAATTTACTAGTGTACAAATTTTAAATTTGTCAAAATTATATTTTACGAGCGGCTTCCCTTCAGACTGAATAATAAATGTCTTTGTATCAACTTTTGTTACATTTAAATGAGATTTTGTGAATATTGTGTAACTGGTTCAAACGATAAATGTAGGCCAATTAAGGCTAACGATTTTATTTGTATGTAATTATTAGAAGACGGAAGTTTGGTTCGTGACTGTTTTCTGTTTGAATAGGAATCTTTGTTCATTATTGACTTTCTTGCTGCAATATAAATATTATTTCACCAGAAACGTCGACCAAAAAAGGTATTCTAATTATTAATTATAACTTAAACATGTTTTTGTTTTTTTAAACCAATTTTTTAGGGCTGCTATTTATTAGGTATAATGATTTTTTTAAAATGTAACCACACCTTCCTCTAACACGTATACATCCACAAAGTTGCATTATTGTAGTTGTATATTGGAGTCACGTGTCATTGCGCTATGACATTGTTTTTGACTTATTTCTACTTGTTTCTTTAATCATGAAATGTGAATGTAAGTGAAGTGGGTGTGGATCGAATGTCCATAAGCCGATGAAGAACTTACTCACAAAACGAACCAGACTTACGCTGGGTTTACTTATAAAACGCCATCGCAATAGGAACCACCATGATACTCACTCAAATTTTAGGGAATGAAATTATTGAATTAAATATATAAAGTTAGGTTTTATAGTTATTAGGAGCACAAGCTTCGTTTCAGATAAAAAAATGCGAAGAATTAGGATTATAGGCATATAAAACCTTAGACTCTCTTCAAATTTCAGAGCTACGCTCTTGTCGGTGGAGCAATCGCCATCCTCCTCTTTATTCTCTGCATTCTTTTGTACCTCTTCATAAGTTTCGACTCCCACTTTCTTCTTCACTTGTTGTATGAAACTTCTTCTAAGTCTTCTTCGTCTTGTCTTATCCTCCAATCTAATCGTGTCTTATCACGTGGCCAACCATTTTTCCCCTCCTGTTATCTGTAGTCCAACAACTGTCTCACTTTATTTAACATTACTAGGACTTTCTCGTTCAAAACGTTGCAAAAAAACACTCACATAACTAGTAAATTAATTATAAAATCTCCTCGAAATATATTTTCAAAGCACCGATCAATATTTCTCCCCTATAATAGACGGTGGAGACTGAATAAATAGGGCTTATAAGTATATTTATTTATGGTAATGAGACTGTTTGATTATTCACCCAAACCTGCGAACCAATGGTGTTACGTAGCGGCACTGGAGGCACGAAGAACCAGGGCGGTAGCTCTTTATAATTGTGTAGACCGCACTAATAACTTCGTTTCTTATTGTTATAATCGTAATGATTATGTAGCAAGGGTTGGGGGAACGTAAATTGGTAATAAGTTAAATGATATCAAAGGCTCATGTTTACCTTTTAACTGGTACATTTATAATAATATGTGCACAGGTAGCTGTTAGTAGAGATATCTTTGACATGACCACAGTTTACTTGCGAAACTTATTAACCCCCGACGCAAAAAGGAGGGGTGTTTTAAGTTTAAAGTGTGTATATGTGTACTTGTGAGTCTGTCTGTGTACTTGTGTGTCTATCATAGCTCCTAAACGGATGGACCGATTTTGATTTAGTTTCTTTTATTCGAAAGGTGACCTGATCATGTGTGTTCTTAGCTATAATTCAAGAAAATCGGTTTAGTCGTATTAAAACACGGAGGCACGATGACCGTCCAACAATCGCCCCGCGCCAGCAAATCATTTTTTTTCTGCCTCCGTAACTGTCACCACATCAGTGTGGCCAGTGCAAATCAAAATAAAATATGACGTATCAAAATAAACTATATCATCCGCTTTCAGCATGGAAGGTCGAGCAGTGTTGGAATTAGGCGTTACAGTTGTAACAAAATTAATGGAACCTTAAACTGAAATTTTGTACTTGCGGCAGATATACTATTAAGAGTGCTTTTAGGTCCGTATTTGTTGCTAGTTCCAAGGAACTAAGTTTTGAGACTGAAAATTTCATTTAGATAACACACAAAACAGATTACAGTATTTATTTCAAGTATATTTACTTTACTAACTATATTGTAAGTGACAAACTGCTACACTTATATATACAAATATATTTGATAAATCGCTAATGATTGTGAAATATGCGATCAAATAAATCAAGGAATTGTCCCACTAAATGAGATTCACATAGTTGACATAAACGAGTACATGTTCCTTGCGTTTGAACTATAGATAAAATATTTTATATAATTTGTAATTTGTTTTTTTTTTTTTACATTTGTATAATTTTGTTGCCATCTCTATTATTTAATTAATGACTTATTTTTGTTTGTTTTTCACATTATAGCTACGATGCTATATATAATGTGAAAACTACTGGCAAAACATAGACTTATTTTCGTTACTTTTCGTTAGCGTAGCTTTAATATGTGTTGATATGTATTCAGTGGTTTATCAGTATCAGATGGAATATCAAAAGCACGTCACAACTGTTCTCTAAAACAAAAACAATATCTTCTTCACCAGTTTTCTCTCGAGTGATGCATTCTTAACGAGTGTATTTCAAAGGTCTGTTCGAGGAATGTTTCGCATTAGGTGTAGCAACATTCGTGCTGCGTTTGGACTAATTTAGGTCTGTGGTTATGGAAGGTTGAACAGTTAAGTTTTCCGGTTTACCTTTTTTGTGTAACTAAGTCTTGTAGTGCATGACGTAGGTCGTGACGCAAGTTGTGCACTACAGTCTATTGTACAGGTCATATTGTCTGTGTAAAGGGAAAGGAACTGGTAGAGGGCTAGTATCTTCCCCTTCGGGCTGGCTGAGGGTAAGATAGAAGAGGGCGTGAGACGGTATCATTCATGCTTATAGTTTAGTTAATAATACTAGTATCTAAGAGGAATATACTCCCATAGTATTTTCTCTTAAAACAGAAATACAAAGTTTCTTCTTTAATTAGACGCTATAAAGTAGCTTGATTTGATATGTAACGGAATCTTTTAACGAATTTTTACCAACTTCAAGATGCCTGATTAGCTGGAAAATTTGCACTCGTATCGAGGACCCATGTCAATACAAGACTGAAGACTAAGAAAGTTAAAAAAACTAAAAAAAGCTTTCGTAGCAAACTGAACTAAGAGTAGGAAATGTTTTTAAATTTTAAAAGCTTGTTCTATAGCGAAGAAAAATTACACAGGTTCATTTTAATTTAAACAAATCTTAAAAGTTTAAAATAAGAAAAGAAAAGACCGCACATGGATGGCGTGCGGTGTATTGAAACTGTAAACCAATTAATGCTAGCCAAATAAATAAATCTGCTGTGCTATTATGTAATGTACTAAAAATTGCTTGAACCTTGACTTTGGTTTTATATAATAAAGGTTTTCTTAATAAACAATACATATGTACGTATATCTTTTTATGTTTTACACTCAACAAATATAAAAAGAAAATAATATGACAAACAGCATATACCAAAACAAACATGTCTCATAACTAATCCAGTACTTTATGTATTCACAATGTTTGTTATTCGTATGTGATACAAGACAAGAATATGTTTATTTAACAACACATAAAACAGCCACTTGTCTTCGTACGTGTAAAATGTTGAACCTCTGTGTGATTTTTATTACTTTTGTATGGTGTAATGATGTATTAGTTATAAAATACAAAGAATTACACACAAAATGTTGACTAAAATAGTGTTAAAAAGATACTCAACGAACCCTACTTGTTTAAATAGGTTGTTTTCTTTAAATTATTCATGAGGCGATTTCATAAAATTATTTTGATCTACTGTCAAAGCATTGGATTTACTGTCAAAGCTGTCCCTACACTACATACATAATTATATTATCCATAGGTTGCTGGTACAAATTCTGCTCGAAGGACCATTTATGTACGATATCCGTACACTAAATGATTTATTGCTGTAGTTAATCGTTAAGTACTTAAAAAAATATATAAAATTTAAATGATATGCTATGTTACTATGAGTACCGTCCTATTACTAAACAAACACCGAGTCTAAGCTAGTCTATACTTTACGCTGTCAATTAATTTGCTGACCGATCTAAATGTACGGTCATTAGCCCGTACAAGTATAAAAAAAACCTTCTGTTTTATTGCGACGGTAAAAACTATCCCCCAGGGGGCCAAATGGAGGTGCTGTAGTGTCACTGTATTTCTGTTGATGTGGTTAACTGTTAGCATAGTGTTCCATGGGGTCTATCGGGAATGAGGGGGGAGGTAGAATGAGGGCGAAGGTAAATAAATATATTTATAGGAACTGGTAAACTCTCAACGACAATCGGGCGTAGCTGTACAGTGTTCGGTATACATTTGATTAAGGTTATAGATGGTTGACTTTCCGCTAAAAAAAAAATTCTGTGTTAGTCCTATAGTCTAAATAAAACAAAAGTCAAAAGCTTTAACAGTTCAGCTTCTGATAAAGAAAAATATAATAATTAATACTAACATTTTTACCTGATAACTACATTATTTCATTATGTACAAACAAACGTATAAACACAGTAGCAATTAAGTGACCCTTCCTTTGAGTCGTTACGTTTCTAGCTCATTTTTGTGTTCAGTCAAAGAGTTGTAGACTGTTCAAGTCCAGTAGCAATTTCCTCCCAGGACAAAAAGGTACTCCCAACACCTAAGTGATCCCTAGGCAACGAACATCATTAAAGTGTTCAATTGTCAGACGATTAAACACGTTTGAGTATTCTTTTAGCACTATTTTAACATTTTGTTGAAATATTGGTTAAAATAAAATAACATAAAGCAGGTTTTGTCCATTGAACAAAAAAAAAACAGATATGAATGATATTAATTTTAATATATTTTAATATGTTTCACTCCTAAAGAGCAGAGCTCTCCCAAAGCTGAAAAGTTATTGCGTCCTGGTCGGATTGGAATATTCTTGAGGAAGACCATAAACGCGATTGAAACTGCGAGGATCGGCTAGTCAATGATACGATACGAAAACATACAAATATGTTATTTACAAACAGAAAGGGAGACCCGTGCACCGATCTGATATCGTGTTAAGTTTTCAAAATATGATGTATGTTGTTTAAATTTTTCACTAGATTCATACACAGTTACAGGTATAATCAATTCAAAGTTATTTACAAACAATTATAAAAACACAAAAAATACGATTTTATTAACTAAAATGCGAAAAAGGACGGTGAAATCGTTGTATGTTTTTATTTCTCTTTGGTTATTACTCGGGGTACGATTGAGTTCAGTTAGTGGAAGTAAAAGCAGTCCATGTTCGTAGTACAATTATATTTTTTACTATTTTTAGTTAAGGTAGTTTGGAAGAGAAAGAAGCAAATACTGCAGTAATACGTAACATAAATTTCTGAAATAATGTAGGAAGTAGTATCATATTTGAAGAAATATTCTTTGCCAAATTTTAACAATTTTTATGGAACTAGAACATGTCGTTACCTACTACCTGACATTGTAAATGGTTTACCAGAACAAATAATTCATAAATATATCACTAATAAACCTTATTTAAAAACTTTACAAAAACATCTTATGGAAAATATGTTATAATTGTTGATGATTATCATGCGAACTTACGCTCGCATAAAAACCTACGTGGTTTAAGCGAGTGGCTTAGTCTTTAATAATAATATATTGTAAACGTTTTGGTCAATAAAAAAAAAAAAAAAAAAAAAAAAAAAATTGCCCATGAGGTCAGCCTCATGGGCAATTACGTTACTACTTCCTACATTATTTCAGAAATTTTAGCGAATTATTAATTGCATTGCTATTCAAATTGTCAGCAATTTCAATAGCAATGCAATTAATAATTCGCTAATTAATAAAATGATCACGAAATGTGGCGATTAATTGATTTGTTTAACCGAACATAACTTTAAACCGCTTGATATTATAATTGCTGACTGTATATCTACAGGGGTTTTGCAAATCTAACAACTATTTTTATCACATATAAATTAAATACACGTGATAACAATTGTGTGGTAATGTCTGAGAATCTTGTTTCAATATTCATTACATTCGCAAATAATTACCTTTACCTGAAACTTATTATAAAATGTATTTTTCCATATATTCAACACGTCTTCGCT
This sequence comes from Callimorpha dominula, assembly GCA_949752705.1. Taxonomy (NCBI): domain Eukaryota; kingdom Metazoa; phylum Arthropoda; class Insecta; order Lepidoptera; family Erebidae; genus Callimorpha; species Callimorpha dominula. The sequence continues at coordinate 810,705 of OX456992.1, read as the reverse complement.
TGGTATATCTCAGCCATCATGGAAAAGTAGGGTTGATACGAAAAACACAAAGCTATGAACAAGTGACGTTGTTTACTTTACTTACATTCAAATGCTTGGTTGAAGTCATTCGCTATACAAGTCTTCCAACATCTACCAAAAAAATTAAGTAGGTAAGGTTAAAGATATAAATAGTTCTGTTTAGCAAAAACCTATAACCTAGCGACCAAAACACATGTATTCTTGTTATTATTCACCACACATATCATATTTATTTATTGTATTCGTGTATGCATACTTTAAATATTATTGTGCGTACAGATCTGTACATGTGTGTGCGTTACTGTACTATTTCATATTGCTGTCTGCGCACACGCGCCCTACTCACGGAATAATATTGTTTTTTATTTATTAATTATAATACATATTCTAGCATTAAGATATTCGCTAGCCGCTAGGAATAAATAGATTAGACGTTGATCACTGTGTCAAAACATTTGTTATATATGTGTCTCAGAGAGCTAGTTTAAGGTCAAGACGCCATCTTGACTAGGGGATGCCATATAATCAGGTCAATCAAAAATATGCATAGAAAGTGCTTTGGATATTGAAAGTGCAAGAGGAACCACATACAAACAAATTGAAAAATACTGTAATTGAAAAAATAAACATATTTTGCAATTTTTCTTTCCTGTTATGTACTGATCATAAAAATAATCTTTAAGCTTATTTAACAAATTTAATGATTAATGTAGTAATTCATAGTTGGTGCACTAACGTTAACGGCCTACTTAAGGGTAAATTAAGCTGTGATTCCTTAAAGATAATGATCCAACAAAAATGCAAGTTATAAAATATTTTAAGACCCACGATCATAAAATAAAAAAAGGTTATAAAAATTACATTCACCGTTTTGAGTTTTATTTCATTTCTATCGAACCTTTTTTTTAGTGAAGGGGGCTAAGTTTTGCAGTATTTTAATTTTTTTTACTTTTCTTGTTTAGTGGATAATGGCATTGCAAAACTTAGCTTATTTGAAAATAAACATTTAAATAATTTTGAAATACTGTAAAGAGCCATCTACCATCAGTTCAAATGAAATGAACTCCATCTATCCGTAATAGTACATAGTTTTTCAAAACTGATTCAGAGTGGCGTATCTATCTCTAGTTATTAGTGTATAATCTATTCCTCTGAGATAATCTATGATCTTGACAATATCCAACATTGTGTGCTAAATATAAGCAACGTAGCAATCGCTTTAGAATTTCAGTTTTTGGCAAAAGAAACGTAACAACATGCAAAAGAAACGTAACAACATGCAAAATCGTTGACAGGGAACGTCTGAGCGGCTTACTATCTTCCATCAACGAATTGAATTTCAATTTCTTAAGGCGTTTTTGATATCACTACATATTATTCAAAGCAAATATTCATAACGTTTGAGCCCGTGGTATCTTTTTTTTGTAGGCCATTTGTTAAAGAGGCGAGAGGATTTATCATAATTAAAAGGCCCCAATCTAGTTCTGATTTAAGTCCTTACCTATGAATTCCTGTGAAAGAATTGTTTCCTCTTCTATGCAACTGGAGATCTACGACAGTTAAATTACAAATTATGCAACCTCTAAGGAATAAAATTATTTTATTTTATTATCATTCCCATAAAACGAACTAATTTCCACTCGTAAACCATTTCAATTTATAAGGTAACATTAAAGAAAATATCACAAAGCTAAATCAACCCCGGAGTTATGCAAATTGAAGTTTTGGAGCGAAAATTATCAAGCCCTGGGGTGCAAACAAACAGACAAACTAGAACGAACCATTATAATTGAAATGTGACTTGGGGTGTTAATTTTTAGGCAGCGACAAACAGGGAAGGATTGGAACCTCGCCCTTAGGGTAAAAACTCTCTTGATAAGTAAAAGGGGGACAATCAGCAGTTAATAAAGACGGGTTGTGATGATCCTTTCTTTTCATTTAATACCGAAATATAGTTACTGATAGAAGTAGAATACAAGGGTTTGCAAGGTTTTGTTATTTTTATTCTAATAAGAGGAGATTTCTATCACAATCAGCCTGAATAAGCTATATTGATCCCCTGTTTCAATCATCAACACCAATATGTTTCTATTAGTAGATAGGAGTAGTTGTATTTGGTTCCAATGTTCTCTTGGTTGAAGGAAATGAGAAACGAACCCCTTAAGCCCTAAGTTAGCTCATCCAAGTTGAACACTTATATCTTCTACGCAGTCCTAAGTTAAAATGATTGAGGACAACCCAAAAGGGCACGTTTATTGATTTAAAACAATTAACATGCAAATCAACTCCAAAAATTTTATTTAGGGTTTTTGTCTACGACAATTATAGCCACAAATTTGGAAATCTCTTTTATTCTTACCACTCCACAATATCGTATGATTTGGTAAATTTTCTTAGTGTCGTGTTTAATTTGTTGCAGTATTTTTTTAGATTTTTAGTTACTAAGCTAGAAAAATATAAACTAAAAATTATATTACTAATACATATACGCCTAGCTAGCGCTAGCTAGCCTAGCGCTACGCCTAGCTCTAATTTTGAAACAAATAATATCACTACATAATATTGGTTTCGATTTTGTTATAAAAATGTTTAATACACAATAATAATATAATTTTCCAACAGACAGCTAAGTAAATTATTACGTTGCCAGCCCTTAAGTACTATAATTTGTCGGTACAAAAAACAGATGAAATATAAGGACATACAAAATTATAATTTTTTGAGTAACGTAATAACAATGAGGATAATGCCCTTAATTAATCATAAATTAATCTCTGGGGGCTTCCGTTTAAGGCCGCATCCCTACACGTGTCAAGCTCAAGACATGGGATCCCAAAAAACATCCGAAATAGACGAAACAATAACATTGAGAGATCAAAGAAAATAATTATACTGTTATTATATAAAGGAGTTGGAATGTTTAGATTAATGGTGTATTTTCTGAAACTACAGATCCGATTCTGAAAATTATTTTATTTACGGGAAGCTACTTTACCGCATAGTGCGTGATTTTATTGGTTTTTTAATTGTAATTGTACGACTGTAAAGTCGACCCACATCTGTAGTGTGTAATATAACTATCAGATAATATAATTTTTTCTCATACTAGCATTTGACGGTAGGGATTCCAAAAAATATTACAATCGCTCGGCGGTGGTGCATTCGACTGCCACGTCTAGGGTCGCGGATATGATTCCCACTCAATGTAATTTTTTGTTTTACGTCTACGTGTTTCTATGTACGTGTCTATTTACTGTGTCCATACAAGGTCTGCTTAGTTTAGGTTTAGATAGCGCTTGTTCCAGGATATTATTGTGATTATTAGCAATTTATTATTAGCATATTTAGCAATTTATTTTTATAGAGTAAGGGAAGGTATTTTTTCCACTTCAATATACTTTACTATCCAGTAGCAAAGAAACCGAATTGTTTGAATTATTTTTCCTTTTTGATCGTTTCATTGCGCTGTTTGTGTAACAGGAATGTAAATATTGGTTCTGATCTCATCATGAGATTCAATACTTTCAGTAGAGATTATCCCATATACCTCTTTCTCCACAAAGTAAGATTTCGTATATTCTTAGCGCGACAGCCTGACCTTTTTGAGATCACAGGGATCTAAAGGATTATTGGGTCCGTATATATCATAAGACGCGTTGTTGTTAAAAGTCTGTGTGTGGAGTCGTGGGCAGTTTCACTGAATATAGTAAGTAGTAATGCTATTTTCAAGTTGCTTGTTTTCAAAAGTTCTTTTCTTATACAACTAAACTGACACACAAGTTTGGCATATATACCTAGTACGTCTCCAATATCAGGAGTGCTACTCCGTCTTCGCTGACGGTGCATTATTGCTACTACTATGTAAGAGACAGACATGGAGTTGAGGCTGAACATTATTATAGTTAGAATAACTATTAAAAAAGTCGGCCTTTCTCGATGATTCTCTTTCGCTTAACACAGTATTAACAAAGAATATCGTATAGTTGAACTGAAGAATAAGTATCGAGAGTTATTTTTTTGGTTTAAGGTCAAAGTGGTATGTAGTTACAGCTATTCTTCTGTAAATTATGTGTACATAATATTCTCGCTAACGTTTCCTTCCATCAAGACATGCTCACAAATAGTATTGGAAAATTAAGTTTAATACTGGTTGATTAACAAACGTAAAATTTAAAAGGCTGACACGCTTCTTTGCTCAGCGATGGTATCTCAACACTAAGCTGATTTGAATTATACAACTTTCTAAAAGTGAAATTTCATTAACGTGTTGTCTTTTGCAACCCTGGTAATGATCACAAACGATATAAGTCGTCTTAGTACATGCATATATGCATATATATACATACACTCACGCCTGTATCCCCGAAGGGGTAGGCAGAAGTGATTAAAAACCCACATTTTGACAACACTATTGCCGCCAACCGGGCACTTTGGAAATTAATGATGAGAAAATTGGAAAAATATTGAAAGGGAAAGTAGGCAAGAAGGGAAGGTGGAACGAAAAGGATGTTGCTTAAATGGATGTATTGGGGAGTGTACGCAATAGCTCGAGAAGGTCAGGGTCCCATCTGGCTACTGGCTATTGCCGGGAAGTCCGAGCGCTCTAACTTTTATAATGTATCATTATCAGCCATAGGAGATACGCAGACGAACGAAGGTTACCGACATAACCGAACAGGTCAGTAAACTGAAGTGGCAATGGGCGGGGACCATAGCACGTAGAACGGATGGTCGATGGGCCCGAAAAGTTCTTGAATGGAGACCACGGACCGGAAAGCGCAACTTAGGACTTCCATTATCGCGGTGGACAGACGACCTGGTAAAGATCGCGGGACATCGGTGGATGCAGGGTGGATGCAGGCCGCTTCTAACTGGTCTTTTTGGAAGTCATTAATGCCTTTGTCCAACAGTGGACGTCCTATAATGTATATTTTTACTTAATGTATACTATATCTTATCTGTCTTGTACACCTTTTTTAAAAAAAATATTTTACTTAGTTACCTAGGAAGTAAATAAACTCGGTCACAAATGTTCATTTTCAATTAATATCCTATATCATCATGATCACTTTGAAAGCTCGTTAGTTGGCGTATATGAGAGTAGCTACCCCTGTTAATAATATTAAGGTATTCGGTGTCAACTGTCAATTTAAAAATAGATCCCATTATTGTCGTTTGGGACTTTACATAGAAAATTGCTAGACAAAATGAAGGTTAAGGATAATTAGAGTACCCTTAAGAAATATTAACTCTGAGACGACATTTGAGTAAATGTTGTCTTTATTACTACACAATAAAGTGCTATCTAGCTCGTATTCACACACTCATTCGCATTATACTCAAGATCGAGATCTGCTCCTAATCTTGACTGAGGTGGTTAAATTATTTAATGGCCAGCCGCGAGGAGGTGACAGCAGCGTGTACCTGGACGTCGTGTAATTGAGATGTTTTTTACCCGAAGGTGGTGCCCGTGCTTAGTCGGTTCGATTCCGACGCCACGCCCTACCGGTCTTTTACGTGGGAGTAGGGGAAGAGGGAGAGTGTAGAGAGGGGGAAAAGAGGGGGAGAGGGAAGTGTTAGGGTCTCCGGTAACCTAACTCTCTCGGCGAAACACAATGCAACATTGCTTAACTGCCGGTTTTGCCGGCTCATAAGTGCCGAACCATGGCTCTTCCACACATTATACATTGGTATCCAAATTTTCAGTCCGCTCGTCTTTGGAATGTGCATTTATGTTTATGATGTTTATATATTTTTGTCTGATATTTAGTTTGCATATTTAATAAACTATGATACATTTAATGCACCTACTTCCTGTTTTCTCTGCATCACCCGAAGGTTGACTGGCAGAGAATGCTGTAGGCATTAAGTCCGCCTCTGTACTCTATGTGCATAAAGTTTAAATAAATAAATAAATTCCACACGTGAAACAGACCAATAATTTGTAATTCTATATTCAAAGAGTAAACTTATTTTTTTTATTCTACAATATTGTAATTATATCCCGTGTCATAGAAAAAGAGGCAACATCTGCTTGTGTGGTAGAAATAAGTCGTTTCGTGTCTACTAGTATGCGAAGGTCGAACGGGGTTAGATAGTGGCCTTTTGTTCACTCTCTTATTTTACGAAATAGGATTGTTTACTCACTATTTACCCAAGTTTGGATTGATCTCTATCTTATATGATTTCTTTCTTATTGGATAGCGATCCAATCGTTTTTGGTTGGGTAATGTGAAAGGTTAAGTCTGGATTACTTGATAGGCTAAATTAGCGGCAATGAAGTTAGATTCTTTATTCATTATTAACATGAATTGTTATATAATTAAATAATAGTTTTAAGATAATTTTCATTTAATTAATAAACATTTATTATGCTGTTTGTAATTTAAAAGTGGAATAGAAAAACGTTTTAATGTTTGATTATACTCTACTAGCAGTTCCCCGCGGTTTCACCTGCGTAAGTCCCGATCCCGTGGGAATATCGGGATTAAAAGTAGCCTATGCGTTAATCGTCGCAATCATCGCAATCGGTTCATTAGTTTTGGCGTGAAAGAGTAACAAACATCCATCCAAACTTTCACATTTATAATATTAGTGGGATAATACAACTTCAATCAGATTCTGAACTTTTACCTTCAAAAAACTAATAAACGAACGTCTCTGCAAAATGAAAATCTGCTTCTCTGAATTATATAGACGCATGTTATTTTTTGTAAATGGTTTACGTAAAGGCTTATGTGACCATTGAGCCCCCTTTCAAACGTTAAATGTCGGAAATGTCTCACATCAACAAACAATTTAAGATTCACTTCGTCGTTATTGATTCCTTAATTTATATATTAAAGGGATGCACCCCCTACTATACCCTAGATGAAATACATGAATTATTTACTGCTGATGAAAATTTGCTGTTTGCCTTTGAAGAGGAAACTTAATTAATAATATGTTGACAGAGATAATTGTGGAAGTTGAAGTTGAAGGAAGTTGTGATTGCCGATTATGTTGTTTTGTATTTAATTTCTAGATATAATGTTAACATATTTCATAATTAAGAATTGTAACCTTTAAACAATGAATCATTGGTTGTTGGTCTACTTCCAATAGGTTATTTTTTAAAAACCCTATGCATAGCTAAAAACATAATAATAAAATCATTATCAAAGCTTTTATACTAACTTTTAAAGTACCTAACCTATTAGAAAAAAAAACATTGTGATCCGTTAACAAAGAATCAAAGAATTGAATGAAAGAAAACTCTTTGCTTATATTATTGGACGCCGCCGAAAACGTAGAGAGGGTAAACGATTAATTATCAATCTTGTGAATATATCTTACGAATTGACAATACTTTATTAGCCCTTCAATACAGAGCTTATCCCGTTCAGACCCCGGGAATTTATTATATTTCATATTTCTCACGTAATTCACTTAAAGTCTGCAAAGGTCATCTCTGTCTAAAGAATTTATGCCAATATTTTCCAAAATATATTTATTGAACATTGGCGAAACGTGTAAAATGAAATCACCCTTTTTGATATTTGATTGAATGCTGACAAATTGTCGCTTGTCATGGAAATTTATTGTCCCAAGCGAAAAATATATTTTTTTTATTCAAATTTGTATCTACACTCGATTGGGCTAAAGGTCGAGAATATTTTAGTGACTGTAAACGGTTGCGTGGTGAATCCAAATAACACTATGCCATCTTGAATATAGATTTGTTCAAATGTTACATTTCCTCAATAAAACTATTGAGTCAAGGAAAAAAGGGATTATCTATCTATCTATCTAAGATAGATAGATAGATAAATCCTTATTTGTACACTATTTTTACAATCGAAATATCATACATTTACATAATTAATCAAACATGTAATGTACAAAGGGAGGCCTTATTGCTAGATGTAACCTCTGCACCTTAGTATTGATCATAATGATTCGGAGAGATACTGGTGGTTAGTGGTGATGGGGCTCGTGGCTAAGTGGTAACACATTACAAAGTTAAGTAATACTAGCCAGGTAAGTCTAGGATGGGTGACCATTCTTAACACATTGAGACCCCCCGTGCCTCGAAGAGCACGTTAAACCATCGGTCCCGGGTGCCATACAAACATCTGTGGCATTCGTTACGGGTAGTTGGAGCCCTTAAAAGTCCGACAACCTGATCTAATTACAGAACTTCGATATCGCCTATTACTTAGGACTACCTAAGTCATAGGCGATATCGACATAAAAAAAATAAAAAAAACAAAAATAAAAATTATTTGTCATTTCTAATAATATATAAAAATATACAGATATTCTACATTAACCTAATGTACCTACTATAAATACCAATATTTATCAATATACTAACAAATATACATACATAAACCATAAACTGTATTAGATACAATACACACATACCTACAGTATACCTAAAATGATAAGTAATAACTACATACTATTAATATAACTAAAGTGAAAAGTAATGTTCATAAACCATTTTTTTAAAAGGTCCTTAATGTTTGTTGGTAACGCATTCCACAAGCGTACAGCTTGAACAGTAAAAGAATGATCAAAAAATATAGTGGAATGCTGTGGCATCTCCACTCTCAAATCTTCGGATGACCTTAGACATTTTTCATGTGTGTCATGAAGGAACTTGAACTACCTACCTAAATTGCAAAATATTTTGTTAATCTTAATAAAGTGATCTGATCATTTTTACAATAAGCTCTCTTCCTCTCTTCTAATTACCCACTGATGTTTGTGTGATGATACATATTTTTAAGTTTAACATCTATAAATACACATTGTGGAATAGCAATAAATATTGAGTATTGAGTTTTCTGAGAGCATTTAAGTCAAACTACTTCAAGGGTCGGGATTCAACAAAAGTATTTGAACTTCCGATGTAGGGTTTCATCAAAGCATTCAGCTGAACTTAAAATTTCCAGAATATTGTGTATACTATTCATGTATAATATAATTATTTTATGTTAAAAAATTATAAGAAAGGAGAAAAAATGTGTATAAACTCAATTAGGTGTAGGGATGACACGATTTGTGAGAAACAAAATGTCATAATTCCCCTCGGGGCGACTCCGTGTATAAAATTGTACCTTAGCGGACTTTTAATGAAAATGAATTATGTTTATATTCGGGCGCATTAAGGATTTTATTGACCTTCCTACGAGTATATTATGAAAATATTGGAAAAGATAATCCGTAGAGGATTTTATTTAACTGAATACATATTCTTTTGGATATTTTACAACGATGTAGCAGCCCTTAATTCAATATATATAAAACGTAATATTGGTGTAAGAAAATATAGGCACTATGAAATACGACATCAAAAAATTTAAAACAACGACGCTTTACAGATTTGCTCATCATAATTTAAATAAATTAGAAATACCCAAATTTTGTTATAAAAACAGTGAGCAAACACCCTTTTGCAGTTGTCTGGCAAGTCAACAGTTGCTGCCGATGTCTGACAAATACGATACGGCTTGAAGTCTAAGCTCTTGATGCAGACGATCTAAGTTTTAAGTAACATTACTTAAGAGTAATGAGTATAAGAGTAAACTTAAAACTTAGATCGTAATATGTATAAATTAATACGCGAGGTGAGTTTTTGTACGCATTTTGATTGTGAAGTTTGGAATACTTACAGTCTATATATATAGAAGAAGTGCAGAGACCTTCAATTTTTAAACAATATGTCTTACAAAAATTACGTGAAAACGGCTACATCAAGTTACACGCGTCCAGTATATGCGTTGACCTGTAATGGTAAGTAAGTCTATACCATTACAGGACAAATTATACTGGCGAATAAAATAAACCATGGTGGAAATGCTAACCAGGCGATCTGTAGTTCTTTTAATTAGCTATTAAAACTTGATTTATATAGGTAATATAGTAATAGAGCCTTATTATGCTGAGTTTTGCTCAAAGATTGATTTTACCCTCAAATCTAATCTGATCTTTACTATTTTTGATTTATGGCAGTAAAAAGTATATTATAAACTTATTAAACACTGTACTTGTAAAAAGTAATAAAAGTGGATCAAATTGACAAGGCAATCATTACCACAAGACGTTCAAAGATCAAAGGCCAAAATGAGATACATCAGGCTCGAATGAGAATAGCCCAGAACCATTCAAAGCCACACAAACAATGTTGGGATGACGTAGTTGACAAAAGACGTTACTTTGACAGTTGTAGGTAAAGCCGACCAATAAACGAATATATCACATTATTTCAATGTTCAATACTTTATAGAGCACTAGCAGCGCCCCCCGGTTTTACCAGCGTAAGTCTCGATCCCGTCGGAATATTGGGATAAAAAGTAGCCTATGTGTTAATCCAGGTCTCCAGCTATCTACATACCAAGTTTCATCGCAATTGGTTCAGTGGTTTTGTGTGAAAGAGTAACAAACATCCATCCTTCCATTCATCCATCTAAACTTTCACATTTATAATATTAGTGGGATTAGTGGGCTGAAGTTGATTCAATTTAATTATAGAATTGACACTTTAGCGGAATCATCGATATTTTACTTAAAATATGTTACTTTTCTATGGCGGCCATAGAACTTGAATAATTCATAGCAGAGTATTTGCAAATTAATTTATAGAATGGTTAATTATACGCTTTCGGGGAAACGCCATTTGAATAATACAATTATAGCCTTATGCTGAAATATTATCTAGATATTGTGATAAATTGTTGTAGGAAACGGGCAAATATGAAAACGGAGGTCGTTGTATTCATGTTTTTCTATTCTTTTATGTTCTAGATTAAGGCATTAATCACGTGGGCTACAATTAGTGGACAATAGTTGGGCTGTGGTGAATGCCAATTGAATTGTGGGCGTCTAAGGAGCACGAGTGACATAAACATACACATAATAGAATCTAGTCGAATGTACGATCTCTTGTGTTTGCAACCTACAAGAAGTTTAATTACGATCTTTAATGTATTTTCGTGTTTTATGTGAAAACTGTACACTAACACAATTAGAAATTAAATAATAATTTTGATCTAATTTAAATGGGAGGAAATTGTCTATTCTTCTGTTTATGTTTTAATGTTTATTAAGCGATAACTGCTCATCACGTTTTGCAATTTCAACGATTCTTGTCTTGTTATAAAGAAGGTAAGTACTTAAGAGTGGTCTCATATGAATTTGAAAAAAAGGAATAAACACAATTTGAAATATGAAAATAGGCAGACGCCTAGCGAGATTGTGTAAGTATATTTTTTAGGAAATAGTTATTGATGTCAAATCTTAACATTGGTTAATAAATCAAACTTAGCTGTAGGCTATCTTTAATTTATTCATAGTTACTTTGTTAAGAGTTAGATGATACATTTTCATGTATCATCTAACTCTTCAGCACATTGGATGATATCCGACTCTTTTTGAGCTGGCAGTGATGTTTAATTGTAGCAAAAGCATTAAATAAGTAATCCATTCACTGAATTAGTAAAACGCGGCCAATCAATGTTTTGAAATTCGGAAGTCATCAGAGTCAGAGTGAGTCGGACGTAATTTAACTTTGTTGGTTTAAAAGAACTTGACGTACATCTTTAATTCTCAAAAATCGTTTTCCAATTAAGCGAAGACCAAAATAATCTAGACTTAATTTTTAACCTGCTTAACTTTTCAACTTTGATTTTAAACTGATCTTAATAGGGTTCATTTTAGTGTATTACATACAAACATGTGTTTTTGAGAACTTAGCTGGATAGTTCGAGATCAAAGGCCAACCCTGCAGTTTGAATGCTGGACCCAAAAGCGTCGGTACAAGTTAAGCTAACCGCGAACGTGGTGGTTTACGTTCAGCTTCACTCAAAGCTTACCGTATAGTAAGAAAGCAAAAAGTAGCAACGATTATATATAATTATTTTTAATTTTAATTTTTTTTTTAATTTATATTTATTTATTTATTGTGAATTATTGTTACGTAAGTATAAAATGGTAACTTAACCGAATCCAAACCGCCTTCAACATAATTTATTGCGAAAATAAATGAGCTTATAAATACCTCATGTATTATATACGAAAACCTTCCTGAAAACATGTAGAATACGTTAGTAAAACAACCATGAAATATGGCCCATTACTTATTAAGAAAATAGCGGACATACAAACATACATACGGATCGAAAACAGAGCCTCCTTTTTTGAAGTCGGTTAAAATAAAAAATCGCCTAGCTCGATATATTGTAGTGAATATAGTTATGTACGTAACAAAATGGTGTGACTACGATTCTGCAAAGGTGCAGAATAATTTTCATGCAATATTTGATGTAAATTAATGTTTACAAGGTATCTGGACATTTTTTTTAATAAATAACCACAAGATGTCAGTAACAAGTGTAAGAAACAGTCTCGAAACCACTGATATAAACTATGAAAATCACTAACTAACAGTAACTGCCAAGTTGTTCGTACCTCTGTTCACACTCAAGTGAATCATTCAAAACATATTTCTACCCTTTTATGATGCCACTATTCGTTAATATTTATCAATCGACCCATATTATTACGTTACCGGCATAACCAGTCAAAATAATGTCTATTAACTTATTTTTATTAAGTAGTGAATTGCGTTATCATCTATTATAGTTTGTCCCTATTTTTAATAAAATAAATAAGAGTTTTTAATGTGGCGACAATACGGCCGTCCTGCGTACGCATCCGTCCCGGATAGCGTCATGGTGTGGTGTGGTTGCTGAGAACAAAGTATTTACCATTACCTTGTATCTATTTCAATATATTTATTTGCATCGATCACTTTTTTTATAAACAGCAACGAGGGCTCTTCCATCTACTATTCCATCGACGGCCAGTAGATAAAGAACTCCCCGCTTCATTTAGACAATCCCCGGACACTACTAGAACCTTAATGCTTACATAACTGTTCCATCGGCGGTCAGTTATACAGCCAGCGTCAAGCACCCGAAGCTTCCCCTAGGCGATGCCTTTGGCCAACCCTAGTTGCATATCACAACGGGTCTTGACGTCTGACTTTACACGAGTAAATTCCGCATTTAGGTTACCCAGCATTGTCCGAAGCAAATGTACTAGACTACATATCATACATATTTTCTTATGTTCTCATTCCTCACTCTTAAGTCTATCATCATACATTCTTCTCTCAAATATCAGTCAACAAAATTATGACACAGTCATAATTATGTACTAGGCAGATTTTACAAATACAGATTCATAAATAACGGACAACATCCTGTTCCATCCAATTTCAGGTGGTCTTTATCCAGTTCTGCTAATTTAGTCAAGGTATCTATATTTAAACACATGTTGTTCTTAATGTTTGATAGCCACTGGTTAGTTTTATGCCTGACCAAGTTTTTTGACGTGGTTGTACTTCCTTTTCCTGTGAAGCTCGGCCTGGCCTGACTTTAAGTGTCTAATAAAACATTAGCACCTAGCAATTGCACTGATAAAAACCAATTCTTTCTTTTTTTGTTTGATATCAGCGGAGAACAGGCACTAATAGTATTTCTGCTTAATGCCTTAACAGACTACTTTTGCGAAACTAGAGAATATAAATCTACTTTAAAATATTTTAACAGGATTGGGGCGTTCAATGTTCAACACACTTTTTGTGACTACTTCAAATATCAACAAAAACCAGTTATTAACATCACTTTAAAGGGATATTTAACCATGCTTCATTTTCGATTTTCATCTACTACTAGTACTTTTGATAAACACTTCGCATTAAAGTCCGAATTATTTTATTTTATTTTTATAAAGTTCTTAACGTAATAACTCGTAAAAACCATTTTTAACCATTTTGTCATGCAAAAATTAATCCAAGGAATCAAAGTATTAACAGTTATGTTTTTGTGGCAAATAGTTTCTACAAATATAGAAATATTCGAATACCTCATTTTATCCATATACCCTCTTTTTTAAATAAAATATATGTACCTATTGCAATCCGTAGATTTTTTTTGAACAAATTAGTTAATTATAAATAATATTTAAGCTTCCAACTCTAAATTAACTGTGTTAAGAAATTATGTAGGGAATTATTTTGTATTACACAATTTTAATGTTATGTCCTGCCAAAGACAATACTGTCGTACAATTAATATTAATATGCTGGTAACCCAGAGTGGCGTGGGTAGAAACAGAGCTTGTTCATTTTGGCGGCATTCGGTTATGGAACGAAGGACGAGAAGCATTGTAATCATTGTATTTTGGGAGCAATAAAACATTGAAGCTCATGGTCATTCATGTTTGTCTTTTGACTATATCTTTAAAAGTTCTGAAGAAGGAATACTGTAAACCCATTTTCACTTTCGGCTGTAAGGTAAAATTGGCTATATTTCGGTGAGTTGCACAATTTAAACAAGGACTTAAAACAATTGATGAGTGATTTCAATTCTTATGTTACTGATTAATGTTACAAAATTACATACTAAGTTTATGCAAAATACCAACCTATTTACAAGTCTGTCAATGATCATCAGTTATGCACCTAGGTCAAAAAGAGAAATAATAATTTATTATCTACCAAGTTATTCAGCTTATAAAATTTATAACTTTACTTTCTGTAGTAAGTTCAGTGTTTTCTTCATGATCATGGCAAAACACTATGCGCAAAAAAAAAGGCGGCATTGTGATACATAATCAATGCTGCCTCAGGTAGGACAAATATTAATATATTTTATCGGTTTATTACAAATGGATGACTTAGTATTTAAGGTTTTCTAGTTTTAAGTGAATTTTCTCAAGGGTCTGTAGTATAGAGTTGTAACAGAAAGAAGTTATAAGCATCCATGGTCTGCAGAAGTCACTTGCCATCAGGCTGCTCGTATGCTTGTTTGTCCCCGAGAGACGTATACTAAGATTATAGTATACTCATAAAGTAATCGTTACACTACTTATAATTAATTTAAGATTTCAACGGGATGGTTTTTGTCTAAATATTTTATTCATGATTGTATGATCTATCTACAATTCAAAACCTCTTTATCAGGATAAAATGTATTAGTAGTTAACCAATTGTTAGGACTTTTTTTTTTTTTTTTTTTCGTGTGGAAACCCCCTCAGGTACCACCTCGCCGAGCACTCGGCGAAGTGGCTATGTCGGAATCGAACCGACTAAAACCACACGGTGTTCCGTCACGGGTGTCTATGGCCGGGGGCTCAGGTATAACCTAGGAAGGAACTCCCTGAACCCCCGACAGACTTGACCACCTGTCCACAAAGCAGGTAGTCTCGCAGTCATGAGTAGGAGCCGTGTCCCCCTTCAATTTAGAAAGGCGCGCGCGGAACACGTCACGCCATCGTCTCGGGCCTATTTGCTTCTCTTTCGGCGCCGGGTTAACCTTCCCAGCGCCTTAAGGCCAGCGCTCATGGAGGCCGTAGGTCATTAAGTGCCCTACGGCGCCTGGTGCGTCCTCTGCGTGACGGGAGAGTGCTAGTCCTCTCCCGTTCCCTTTCCGCCGCCTCTTTGGCGTACATCACTTCCTCGCAAAATAAGGCGGCAGAGACCCACGCACTCTCGCTTTGTACCATAGCTAGCACCATGGTCTCTAGCGAGAGGCTTCCCACACCTAGAGCTGTCTCAAGGTCATCGCGCTGTTGGACCCACGCTGGACACTCCACTAGGGTGTGGAGTGCAGTATCTTCGGGACAGCCCCCGCAGTGATGACACTCAGGCGTTGGCTCCCGGCCTATGCGACACAGGTACTTCCTGAAGCAGCCGTGCCCAGTAAGTACCTGCGTCATCCGGTAAGAGAGGCTGCCATAACGCCTCTCTAGCCATTCCTCCATGACGGGCCTTACCGCCAGAATTGTGGCGTGCCCCGCGCTCGGTTGCCCAAGTCGCTCTTTCCACTCAGTCATGAGGACCTGGTGGACCTGGAACTTTTGGGCCCTGATTTCACAGGGCAAAAGCCTCAGGCCACGGTCAAGCGCCTCCTTGCGCCATTGGTATGAGGACGCAAGGGCTTTCGCTTCCAAGTCCCACGGCGGAGTGCCGGCTAAGAGACTTGCCGCTTCAAATGAGATTGTGCGATATCCCCTTATGACCCTGACGGCCATCGACCGTTGCGGGCGTTGAAGGAACGCAACGTTACGGTCCGTCAGAGTCGGAGCCCAAACTGGAGCCCCATACAAGGCCATGGACCGCACAATCCCTACGTAGAGTCTCCTGCAGGAGGCGTCAGGACCCCCCAAGTTGGGTAGAAGCCGCGAAAGTGCGGCCGCCGTCCCCATAAGTTTGAGAGTCAGACTTCGGAAGTGGGGCCCGAAGTAATATCGGCTATCGAGTACGAGTCCCAGGTACTTCATCATGGGTTCGATGCCGATGCTGACGCCTCCCACCGTGAGTCTAGATCCCACAGGTGGCTTATTCCGAGGCCCATGGAAACAAACGGCCTCGGATTTGTGGAGAGCCACCTCGAGACCCAGCCGCCGGATCCTTAGAACGACATGGGCAACCCCGGCCGTGGCCTTAATGATTGCTTCGCGGTGCGTCTTGCCTCTTGCCGTCACGAGGGTGTCGTCAGCATAGCACGTCACGGCGACACCATTGAGGAACACACCGCGCAGCACCCAGTCGTAACCGATGTTCCAAAGGAGTGGGCCTAATACCGAACCCTGTGGAACACCGCACGACATCTCTCGCCGATCGTGTCCTGCCCGACTCGGGTAGATCACAGCTCTCTCTGTTAAGTATGCCCCAACAACGCGGCGGAGGTACGGGGGCACTTTGTGATAAAGAAGTGCCTCCCTGATGCAACTCCAGGGCAAGGTGTTAAAGGCGTTGGCTATGTCGAGAGACACTGCCAACATCACCTCACCCCGGGACACTGCTTCCTCCGCCAGAGCTCTAACGCGCATGACCGCGTCTACGGTGGAGCGCCCCCGGCGGAAACCGAACTGTCTGTCATCTAAGTCCGGACCCACTGTGGAAAGATGCTCAACGAGGCGGTTTGCTATAACGCGCTCGAAGAGCTTACACACCTCGTCGAGCAATACAATGGGCCGGTAGGCAGATGGTGAGTCCGCCGGACGCCCCCCCTTCCGAATAAGGACCAATTTCCCAGTCTTCCATATTCTTGGGAACTGGCCCCGTTCGAAACATGCACTGAAGAGCCCTTGGAGTCGGGGCCCGAGAGCCTGAAGGGCCAGAACCCACGCTCGGCCTGGTATGCCGTCGGGTCCCGGGGCGGTATTCTTGGCTTGGAGCCGCTGTACCGCCACCCTTAGTTCCACCCGAGTTATTTCGGGCACGTCGTCGTTGTCTTCCGCGTCGGGTACTTGAGGAGGAGCCATTGCCGGAGGTGTATGTTCCCTCTGCGTTGGAAACAGGGAGCACACAACCCCCTCAAGCAGCTGAGTCTGGAGTGTCTGGGTCAGTGGAGGGGCCTGCCGCCGCAGTTTACCCCGTACCATAAGGTACGGTCGCCCCCAAGGGTCACGATCCAGTGTCTCCAGAAGCTCCTTGCGGGCCTCGGACTTAGCCCGCTTTATAGCTGCTTGAAGGGTTCTTTTGGCAACTCTATAGCCCTCCAGATACTCCTCCTCTTGAGCTGTCGCGTCATCTGGGCGACGACGCCTCCTACGCATTCTGGAGTACCGGCGGCGTGCGGCTACACAAGTATCACGCAGTCGTGCGATCTCCGCTGACCACCAGTACACCTGGCGACTGGCAGGTCTGGGCTTAACCCTAGGCATCGCCGCGTCGCAGATGTGCGACATAGCCTCCCGGAACCATTCTGTTTCTACATCAATATCCACAGGCCTGTCCGGTGCAGATACCCAGGCCTGTACAATGGAGGCTTCCAGGAGGCGCTCTCGATCTAAACGCTTAAGTGCCCAACGCGGACCGGATGAGACCGTCCTGACCGGCGCTGCAGAAGTCTGGGCGGAGACGTCGAACCGTATATAGCGATGATCGAACAACGTCTCCACCCCCTCTACAACTCGCCAGTCTCGGACACGGTGAGCAAGAGCAGGGCTGGCAAAGGAAATATCCACGATAGAGCTGCCCTGCTGACGCACACACGTGGCAACGGAACCCCGGTTTAAAAGGTGTAGGCCACACGATACGGCCCACTCCTCTAGTGCCTCTCCCCTCACGTTTGTTGCCGGGGAACCCCAAGCTGTTGATTTAGCATTGAAGTCCCCCAGTACAAGAATTGGGCGAGGTCGGCAACCTTCAAAGACGACAGCCAGCTGAGTGAGCCAATTCTCGAACTCAGCAAGGACACGGTTTGGCGAAAAGTACACAGCCACGACCGCGACCTCATCAATTACTGCCGCTTCGCATCCTCTTCCCCTTGCAACAATATGAAGGGGAGCCGAACCAGCAGCTGTGTTACAAACTATTGCCGCCAAGCCGTCAAGGTCTCCTGCCCAGGTATCCCCGGGAGGAATATAGTACGGCTCGGCGACAGCGGCCACATTGATCGACCACTGCGCTATGCTCTGGAGCATAAGATCTTGAGCGTTAGCGCAGAACCAATTGTTAGGACTAGAATGTACTTATTTAGGGTAATACTTTGAAGTGTTCTGGTAATTTTCTTTAACACATTAACACTCATCTAGTAACATTTTTTTTGGAATCTGGTTGTCTTAGCTATCATGTTCAACACAAGTAAGTTATTTGTATAAATTACAGTTAAGCACTAAAATATACTAGAGTCTAAAGATATATTTAAATTAAATAAACATAAACCTAGGCCAAATAAAAAAAAAACACTATTAATATTATTTTAAATAAAAATAATATTTAGATTTCTGATGGTTATTTCTTTTGGTAACATCTTTTGCTTCTTATAGTTGAGGGTGCTGTTTACAGTTTTACACTACATTTATTTGTATGTTGTTTTAATTGATATGTTAGATACTTTGTAATTTAAAAGGAATTATGTATATGAAGTATTAAATTCAATTCTTTCATAAAATAATAATTAACTTTAACAAATATTTACTCTAATAATGTTTGGATATTATAAAAAAAATGTCTTTTATATTATAATATGTATATAAATAGATAAACATTTAAATCCATGCTATAATAACTTTCATTTATTAGAAGTTTTTTTTTTGCATTTATTCATAAGCAACAATAATAATAACTTGATACATGTCGCATACGGCTGTCTGTTCCCAAGCTGGGTAGAGCCTGTGCTGTGGTAGCCGGACTGCTGATAAACATACTTATATATTTCTAAATACATACATATTATAGATATATTATAGCTTATATATTTTGATTGACAAAACAAAAGCACTGGGTGAATGCACATTTGTTCTTAAAATTATTATTAGATTATGATATGACAATTTGTTTACCGATCTATGAATGTTTCAGTAATCAGTTCATTCCTTTTAATTCCTCTGTGTCACACAAAATGAACCTAAACGTACATGAACAAATTAATGCTACTCTAACACCTGTGGGTACTCCTCCCCGTCGATCGTTATATCATCGTAATGAATACAAAACGCTTGTGTTTACAAAATGCTTGTGTGTACAGAACATAGGTCTTCTAGTAAGTCAAGTGAAAACTCGCATCATCATAATAACAATGATAGTTTCTCATCTATGTCATCTAAACGTTACTATAGGAGTTGGCAATGTTTATCGGCGTACTCACGACGAAGGGCATGTAATTTTAGCCCGTCACACAGCATATTGCGGCACAGGAAACGAAATAGCCCTTGGTCGTGTGATGGTGCTGATAGGTATATACAGTGTCTTAAACTATCTAATTTAATTCTATTAATAAATATTATAAATAGTTATTGTCATGTCGGGGTATGTAGGTATATTAAGTTTAGAAAACGGTACACGCGTAGGAGGCAATATCTTTCTGAATCTGACTCTTCAATATGATCTAATAATTATAATTACCATCGATCATTACAAGCGCCCAAACCGTTATACCGGATTTCGATCCTCAGACTAAGTCTCAAACAACGAAAAATTGGCTTTTCAAAATTAACGAGACATATTTATGGGTGGTCAGAGCGCCAAATCATATTTTATGCTTTGCCAAAACTAATTATCTATCTACGCGATGGTACGATGGACTAACCAGTGTAAAATATTCTTAGGCGGAATCACAGATTAAACTATTAATGTCGTTCCCAGGTGAACAAATTACGGTGACCGTCGTTTTGAGATGTTTTTTTGGGAAAACTCGTAACTAGCCGTTAGAAGAGTATTATGACGACAGGATTATGATTATCAATAGATGCAAATTGAAGGCAAGCAAGCTGTAGACGGTCTTACGCGTTTAATTTTTGATCCCAATGTAAAAGTTAATGTCCAAGGCGCAGACATCCAGGAGCCTGACGATGTTTTAAAATATTTCCAAAACATTTCTCTATATATATATATATATATTTGAAGATTCAACTCGCCACAAAGGTTCCACTATTGGTACTACCACATGGTAGAGAAATGATTAAGATTGCATTAGATGGATTAAATGAAGATGTCGAGGCTTATCTAGTAGGATCCCACCTGCTGTCGTCAGATGTTTTAGTAGGACAATCTTTGACAGAACAATCTAACGTCAGGGCATATAAAACTGATATTGCTTTAATATTTTATAAGAAAATGACAACTGATAAAAAAACCCAATTTTTGTTTTAAGGGATGAAATAATCCAGGAGTCAATGCAATTGAGATGTATTCGTCGTCAGATATAAATGGATCTGTTATCTTTTCTACGGATATTAAAGGTGGGCAAGGAATATATGATTGTTCCTGGAGTATATTTTGTGAAGGATGGTACTTATAAACATCATAGGTCTGGCTCATTAATCCATTAGGCATTTAAAATTTGCCATGGCACACTTGTCTGTCCAGCGATACTGAATTCAAAAGAACAGCCTCACCCTGAAACATTAATATTAAATCTTAATAGTGTGTCAGTTGAGAATTCTCCAAATGTTATAAAAAGTTACGGTCTGTTGTTTAAAAAAAAAAAATGATTATGTAGGCTGCTAAATTCATATCTCGATTGTTTTGCATTTACTTTACTAGTTGGGTGAAACGTCTCTGACTGAAATCACATAAAGCTTAAAGATAATAATGAACCTATTACTTATAGAGTCGCGATGTTCGAGCGAGAGAAAGTCAATACTATAATAACTGAATTATATCGAATCATTCGTGAATCGCAGTGTGAATATGCCAGCACAATTATTTTAGTAGCCACAAAAATGGTGAAGGCTTGTGTCGATTACAGAGCCCTAAATCGGAAAACGGTTAAAGATAAGTCTTTGATGCCTAGTTATACAAATCGAAACCATTGACAGCGTTTGACACCTGATGGGTACTACGAATATAATTGGATTTAATCATGAATTAGAAACGTTAGCCGTTGTCGTTTCTCTAGACCGGTTTCGAGTTTACCTTCTTGGCATTCACTTTAAAGTCGTGACGGATCTTAATGCTTTATGAACAACTCTAACCAAAAGGGATTTGATTCCAAGAATAGCCCGGTGCCTTCTGATTCAGGAGTTTTCGTTTTAAATCGAATATCGCCCACGAGCTCAGCTAGCACATATGCAGATGGGTGAAACTGAAATTCGGTTAAAATTTCTGAATTTAATAATTACCTGTTTGCTGACTTAACTGTTTTTCAAGTAAAAGAAGTATCTTGGTCGCCATCAGTGCAATTAAGCGATCTCAGACTACGTCACATCAAAGCTGTACTAGATAATAACAACTCTGAAGCTAAAGACGTCGGAATAATTAAATACTCAAAGAAGGTAAGATTTACGGAAGAGTCGTGATGCGATGTTCCCAAAGAGATATTTCTGGTTCCCTAAACATACGCGGTTAAAAAGTATCACGCCAAACCACACAGTGGTAGGAAAGAAGGGTTACTTCATCCTATACCAAAGCCGAATATTGATTTTCAATGTCTCCACATAGATCATCGTAGCCCATTCGTTACAAGTAAACTTGGTAGCTTTACTAAATTTATAATTTTGAGAGCGGTCAAAAATACGAAGAGTAAAACGCCAATTTGGGTACTGAAAGATTTTGTTACATTATTTGGTACTCCACGAAATTTAATATCCGATCGTGGTACCAGCTTTACATCAAATAAGTTTAAGGATTGTATAGTTTCATCCGTAATTAAGCATACTTTAAAGGCGGTAGCTACGTCGCGAGCAAACAGCCAAATAGAGCTGTACAATCGCTCAATATTGGCATCTCTGATAGCATTACGTCACGGTGTTGATGGGACATAATTTATAGGATCTTCACATCGGTAAGGTTCAATGGAGTCTGAATATGATAAAAGGAGATGCAAAGCTAAAATATATCAAATTGGTGGTCTGGCGATGGCCTAAAACATTACCAAGATTCTGGGAGAGTCCAAAACTACTTCAGCATTTAGCGGTCCTATTAATGAGTATGTTACGTATATTTTTAAAAAAATTTATATGATAGTGGTAGTTGACAAGCAAAAAAAAAAACTATTCTACATAATTGAAATCAATGCTGGCTTCAATTGGTTCACGTGCGTCTAATTTTCAATTCCCTGTCCAAACCAATCCCTTATATCCCTTCATGAACTGCACATCGATGCCTACGCCTAGCCTAGAGAAAAAGAAGCCGAGTACAATGGCGGCTCTATGATGTCAAAGAACTACTATGGCTGTGTCCAGCGTAACTTACCTTCTGGAGGAGACCGCTGTTCCTGGTGTATACAAGCGGTACCCACTACAACTTACTTATAGTCTGGAGGAGGCACCTAGTGCGTGCAAGCGGTACCCAGAGAACTTATTTAACATCTGGAGGAGGCCGAAGTACCTAGTGTGTGCAAGCGGTACCCAGACAACTTATTTAACATCTGGAGGAGGCCGAAGCATCTAGCGTGTGCAAGCGGTACCCAGACAACTTATTTAACACCTGGAGGAGGCCGAAGCACCTAGTGCGTGCAAGCGGTACCCAGAGAACTTATTTAACATCTGGAGGAGGCCGAAGTACCTAGTGTGTGCAAGCGGTACCCAGACAACTTATTTAACATCTGGAGGAGGCCGAAGCATCTAGTGTGTGCAAGCGGTACCCAGACAACTTATTTAACATCTGGAGGAGGCCGAAGCACCTAATGGGTGCAAACGGTACCCAGACAACTTATTTAATATCTGGAGGATGCCGAAGCACCTAGTGTGTGCAAGCGGTACCCAGACAACTTATTTAACATCTGGAGAAGGCCGAAGCACCTAGTGTATGCAAGCGGTACCTAGACAACTTATTTAACATCTGGAGGAGGCCGAAGCACCTAATGGGTGCAAGCGGTACCCAGTCAACTTATTTAACATCTGGAGGAGGCCGAAGTACCTAGTGTGTGCAAGCGGTACCCAGACAACTTATTTAACATCTGGAGGAGGCCGAAGCACCTAATGGATGCAAACGGTACCCAGACAACTTATTTAATATCTGGAGGATGCCGAAGCACCTAGTGTGTGCAAGCGGTACCCAGACAACTTATTTAACATCTGGAGAAGGCCGAAGCACCTAGTGTATGCAAGCGGTACCCAGACAACTTATTTAACATCTGGAGGAGGCCGAAGCACCTAATGGGTGCAAGCGGTACCCAGTCAACTTATTTAACATCTGGAGGAGGCCGAAGCACCTAGTGTGTGCCAGCGGTACCCAGACAACTTATTTAATATCGGTCGGTATACATATTTATTTTAATCCAAGTTAAATCTATTAATTGCTGTTTCTAATTAGTTTACACACGTACACAGGAGACCGTGGAACCTTGTATGCAAGCGGTGCCCGGCGAACATAATTACTTTTTTTTTACCCCCGAACGCAAAAACGACGGGGTGTTATAAGTTAGACGTGAATTAGTCGGGAGTGTTATTAGATATAATTCAAGTCATCTGTTCAGCCGTTCGAAGATCATCAGCTCTTTTCTAATCCTTGAAGATTTTCGAGTCGAGAGGTATTTTAAATTGTAAATTTTTGCAGAAGCTATCGTGTGCACGCGGTAGCGGGATGGCATCACAATGGCATTGTTTGAGCACGTCAACACCTAGTTGAGATTTACTATTATGGCACATGCAACAAACCTAGTTTGTTGTCGGGGTGAGGCCGATACACCTAGCGGTAACCAGGCAATTCAGTTACTTTCTGCAGGAGACTAAAGCTGTGTTGATTTTTATGCATATTTCATAGAAAAAGTTCCGACCTATGTTATCATTGTTATGATTGTTTACAAATTAATTTGATCGACAAAGGATTATATAATTTTTTTTTTTTTTCAATATGTATTGTATTATTTATAGAATGAGGACATTCTATCTTGCAGAATGGCCGGAACTATACTGATATTAATTAAACAGATTGTATTTTTTTTTTAAAGTCTTTAAAAAAAGTCTTTTAAAAAGTTTTTTAAGTCTGAATATTATACTGTAAAATTATTACTATTATATTAAGTTTCCATTTTTTTTATTGTTTACAATTAATTTGATTGACAAAGAGTTTATATATATTTTTTAAATTTTCAATATGTATTGGGTTATTAATTATTATATAGAATGAGGATATTCTATATTGCAGAATCGCCGAAACCATACTGATGTTATTGTATTTTTTTTACAAAGTCAGATTATTTTACTGTATTTACTAATAAAACAATATTGTATTGTAAAGTTGAATAATAGATTTCTTTTAATAAAAGAAATTGTATAGTTGTACAAATGGTAACTTCTCTGTGATCTGTGTCTGGGACAGACACAGCTGCAGAATGGCCGAAAATATTGTCTATAACCTTATTTTTATTAAGTAGTGAATTGTGTTATCATCTATTATAGTTTGTCCCTATTTTTAATAAAATAAATAAGAGTTTTTAAACCGTCCTATTATACATACGTATTGACGTATGTATAATAGTACGGTTACTTACTACAATAACAAGACTACTTGTATTGTCGCCACATTAAAAACTCATAATTTGAGTCATCATAATTTGAGTCGAAATTCGGGACATTATAAAATGTTGAACTGTTATGTTCATCTCCCCCCATATTATAGGACATTTTGCAGTAGTCTT
The DNA here is from genome assembly GCA_949752705.1 of Callimorpha dominula. Taxonomy (NCBI): domain Eukaryota; kingdom Metazoa; phylum Arthropoda; class Insecta; order Lepidoptera; family Erebidae; genus Callimorpha; species Callimorpha dominula. The sequence continues at coordinate 785,599 of OX456992.1, read as the reverse complement.
GTAGCTGGGAGAAGATTGTCTTGTATATTTACTGATAAAATTATAACAAAACATTTATTGTTAGAATCACTAATAGAATTGAAGATATAAATGTATTGGAAAATGTACGAGCTGCAGAAATGAATAATTCGAACACTAAATGTTTATAATATAATAATGGTTGTAAGTGTAAGAAAAGGTGTCAGCGTTAACAACATTCAGTTAATTAAATATCAACTAAGGGAAATTCTAAACCAAAATCATAAATATGCTACCCTCCTACTTCAATCTGTCAGATGACCTCTGAAAAGTCAAAGTCCTAGACACCACAAAAAAAGAAGCGTAATTTTCCTCTGAGCATAATCACATCATTAACAAAGGGGGGTGGTATTATGTAATTGGCCCTTTGTGCCTCGGGAAAAGGCTCTCACGGACTTTGAGGAGCACTCATTTAGGCCGACATTCTTGCCGCGGAATTTACATTGGCTCGGCTTTATCAAACAGCTGGTGCCCAAGATTAACCTCGTGTAGTTAAATGGAATTTTACCAGTTGAGCGACTAACAGTTGCGTAGTTTAGTAACAAATATTCAAGAGTTCTTGTGAATGTAATAATATTAAGTACTAGCTTTGCTCAAGGTTTCGGCTTTATTATAGATTTTGTCAAGCCAGATGACTTCACCATATAAAAGTTATTCTTCCACCTTTTTTAGCAGTAGGTTCCTCTTTTTCGGGATGAAAGCTAGCCTATGTCGTTTTGTGTACCCCTGATAACCGGTATTGAAAGTTTCATAACCATCGGTTAGGTAGTTAGGACGTGATACGTAAGAAACAAACCCTCATTCGCATTTAAAATGTTACTAGTTAGGATTGATGCAAATAATCTACTGTTTATTTTATTCGCTGATTTAGTATTATAGACACAAATAGGTCATAATACTTTAATTGATAGTAAAGTTAGTTCGATTTTATATGACGACCATTGAACAGTTTTTCTTATTTTCGTGTCATTTATAGTATTTATAGTTAGTTTATATTCATAAAGAGAGGAAAAGTCACAAATAATAACGCATTTATACTCCTACAATAAGCGTTTATAAATTTCCGCCTTCAGTAAATATAAATAAATATTAAAAGCTATTATTTTGTTCACAAAGAGTCGTAAATGTTTGTTACGACTTTATACTTATGTGAACAGATAAGCTACTGGTCTAACTTACTTTTGTTTTTTATATATTTATATTTTCGTTGTTTCGTGAACAATTTTCTTAACAACATAATCAACACTGAACATCATGTGTGTCATAACACGAACCTTTAGTAACTCGCATGCTATACTTTATCTACATAGAAAATATTTAATAGGGTTAATGATTGTCAAGACAAATCAGTTCTTTTTTACTAAACGTTAAAATGCTAGTTTGTGTACAATTTTGTATGAAATAACAAGGCATAACACTGTAGTGTTATCACATCATTCATTTTAAACCCCGACGCAAAAAGAGGGGAGTTATAAGCTCGACGTGTCTGTGTGTCTGTCTGTGGCACCGTATCTCCCAAACGGGTGGAGCTATTTAAGTGCGTTTTTTTTTTTGTTTGGAAGGTGACCTGATCGAAAGTGTTCTTAGATATAATTCAAGAAAATCTGTTCAGCCGTGCAAATATCATCAGTTCTTTTCTATTAGTCTGAGGCATTTTACCTTAAAATAAAAGCTGAAAACAATTTACAAAATAGTATTGACAATCGAATATGAAACTCCCCAGATGGTGTAAGGTGCTTACAGTGTGTAAAAAAACTACTTATTGAATTCAATAATATATTTAACTAGCAGTGCCTTGCGGTTTCACCCGTGTAAGTCCTGATCCCGTAGGAATATCGGGATAAAAAGTAGCTTATATGTTAATCCAGGTCTTCAGATATCTACATACCAAGTTTCATCGCAATCGGTTCAGTAGTTTTGGCGTGAAAGAGTAACAAACATCCATACATCCATACTCACAAACTTTTACGTTTATAATATTAGTAGGATTATAATCAAGTTCTCGAAATAAACAAAGCTTGTTATCACTTCGAGCCATTTTACTCTCTTCTTAAACCGTAATAATAGTAAAAGCAATAAGTCCCGGTCCTTCTGAATTGCATGTGACACAATATCTATTGAAACTACTACTCTTAAGAGTGTCTGTAAAGTAGTGTTGAACATCTTTGGTCAGCTGGTATTGAGGTGTCGGAACCTGGCCACTTTCCACCCCCGTCGAGATCAATACCTACCGCCCTCTGGAATACTTTAAGACTAAATTATCGCCTCTCGTTCGTTCACAGTGGCCGGGATTGCCTCTTTCAAATGGTTTATGTCCGGATAATATATTTTATATCTAAGAGTAAGTTGTGTATGCGGTGTTCTAATAAAGTTAAATTTATGTATTTTGAAATAGAATTAGACCTAATTTAATTTTTCAAGTGATGTTTGTATTCTCTATTTGGGGTGTTTTAATAAAAGTGAATTTGTTATCTTTGAAAATAATAACTATATATTTAAAACACCCCCCGACTCAACAATCATTATCATCTATCCTTATTGTCTTGTAATATTCATTTAGAATTTAGAAAAAAAACACGATATTCACTGTATCAACTTTTCATTTGGTCTGTTCGGTTTTTGCCCCCAACAATATTTTTTTAATGCAATATTAATTAAATATATATGATAAAAATATGTTAATCATGTTCGATGGCAAATAAAAATCATGCTTCAATATACGTATTGCAGTTTTGATGCAAAAATTATTTAACGTTACGCCAGTGAGGCTTAAATGCTTCAGAGTCGATCTATTTAATCTCTTTCTAATCTAATTTTTGAGAACTTGTGAGGTAGGTACAGGCAGAACAAGATAACAACTATTTAATTTCAAAACTTCTATAGTTTCCTGGGTTTCATGAACATTACATAGACTGGCTAGTAAATAAAATTAATGAGATTGTAAATATTAAGGTTTTTGTGTGTGGAAGTAAAGCCATTCTTAAATCAATTAAATAAGTTCCAAAGTTATTGTAACAAAACATAAGATTGACGACCTGTATAGCGAGGCAGTAGTGAATTCGACTGCCACACCGGGAGTCATTGGTTCGATTCCTGCTCAGTGGCAATATTTGTAAAACATGAACATTTTGCATTGGTTTGGGTGTTTCTATGTATGATATGAACGTATTTACAAAAAAAAAAATTCTTAGTATTAGGAAAATTAGGAATCTTCCTGTGTCGCGGGGGCTTCACAAACATTTGTCCCGTGTGGGATTTGAACCCACAACACTCACAACACAGTATTGGCAAGGCGACCACTTAAACCATTGCGCTTTTTAAATACCCAGGATAATATCATTACCTATTTTAGTATTCTGTTTACTTCAGTAATAGTAAGGGTAATGATAGTCTAATTACACGGGCCATAGCGAAGCGCAATCAGGATTGGTAAAGCACGTGTTTAATAAAATTGCTTTTTAACTTATGTATGTGAAGTTTATTTTCAAGATATCTAGACTGCGTTGAAGACTTTTAGGTATGATTATTATTATTTGTCTGCCACGGCAGAGGTCGGGGGTCCGATTCACACTCTCAGTACAAACATTTGTAGGCGTAAATGTCTATTTGTTATGGTCTTAGTACGTCTATGTCTAGGGTTTATGTCTAAGTATTGACAAAATAAAATGTACCTAAGTGTTTATGCATGGAACGCCTTGCCGTTATCTGCTAGACGTGCCCGAACACTGACAGCGTAAAAACATGTTCAAAGATTTGTCATTGTTAACTGTATATATGTATGTCTATTTTCTCTAAATCGTTATTAATATATATTACATTATATCTACTGTGCCTATGTATTATAAATGTTTTCACGGATGCCGCAATGGTTTAAATGGTCAGCTCTCCATTACACCGCGCCGAGAAGTGTGTATATAATAATATATATGTATGTATGTGTGTGTAAGTATTATGTATATTTATATGTTTCCTTGAACGCTATTGCAATATGATTAATGTGTATGATTCCTTAAAAAATCTACTTTGCAACTCTTTTACACAAAAAACAACGTCTTTCTCCTTGCAAAGGTTGGCTGTTGCTTTCAGTGATACGGCCGCCCTATGTACATATTGTTTCTGTAATTTCCGTGTAATTTAATTCTAGTTGGTGTAAACACATTATTATTACTTTTCACTACACAACTATGTATGTCACCTCGATAACAACGACCCCAATAACAAGTAGTTTCCTAATTCATTATTTACTTAATATTTTTACCTAGTCATCTAAATCTCTGTTTCCATGTGTGTATCGATATTAACTCACACACGATTAATATTATACTTTAAATACTAACACCATTCACTAATAGAGAAAAGTAATAAAGTAGTACCTGAACACGCCACAGTAGTTTCACTACATTGGTATACAATGGAGTTTATTTCTAGTCTATTATAATAACAATAGTTCTAGAACCCATAGTATAGCATTGTGTGATATGTAAATGACAATATATTATTAATAACATCTCAGTACCTACCAATACTTTCAATGGCTTCAATAATTGAATAATAAAAATTCGTGGCTTTGTTATAGGTTCATTCAAGTTGGTTTCCATTGTAAGAAGCCTAATTCAATTCATATTTATAATACTGTTACATGTGTATATTTATATATTGTTAATGTTCAATGTGTATTATGTTACAAAACAAACGTTGCGAACGAAAGGGCTCACTGAATACTAGGAAATCGTTATTATGAAATCATTCATCAGAAATATCCGACAAATTGATTTTTCGGATATCAAAAGACGTTGCTGAGTTTATTATATTTCGTATTTTGAGTCAACCAATAAAGGACTTGGTTTTTTTAATGTTTTTTTAAGATTAAGGATTTTTTAAATGTGTGTGTACACACCTCAAGAAATCCCTAATCTTAACAAAAATTTGGGACCGAAGGGCGACGTGCTCTATCGAGCTTGAACCGAATAAACAGCAGTGAATAAAACAGCACGTTATTCCAACATGCGTTCTTACGAGTACTGTCAGAACCTGGATTGTAATAAAACAGCACGTTATTCCAACATGCGTTCTTACGAGTACTGTCAGAACCTGGATTGTAATAAAACAGCACGTTATTCCAACATGCGTTCTTACGAGTACTGTCAGAACCTGGATTGTAATAAAACAGCACGTTATTCCAACATGCGTTCTTACGAGTACTGTCAGAACCTGGATTGTAATAAAACAGCACGTTATTCCAACATGCGTTCTTACGAGTACTGTCAGAACCTGGATTGTAATCCAGAAAGGAAACCCTTTTCAACCCTGGTAGCCTTTTCCGCTTGTTCAATAAAAACCTTTTTAACAAAAAATTTAACCGATGAATAGAACTAAAAAGCAAAAAATAAGTAAACCTTTAGTCTTAAGTATTCAGCTTATTTACATAAACTATCAAATTTTATATAAACTTATTTTACCACCCTATCTAACAAAAAAAGAATAATCAAAATCGGTTCATAAATAACGGAGTGAGGGCTGAACAGACATAAAAAAAAAATATATATATAATATATATATATATATATATATATATACGGTCGAATTGAGAACCTCTTTTTTTTTCGTTGGTTAAAAACTGGCGACTCGTTGCCTCTAATGCCACGCCGCCGTATTGGGACAATTTCTAGGGTAGCTAGGGTGACGGGTAACCTTGTCCTCAGGCAAAAGCTCATGAAGACTGTACCGTCGTGTATACAAAGTTGCCGAAAATTCTAAACACATGTGGCATTTACACAATAATTATACATATATACATACAATTATACATACTTACGTACATATGTATAATTGTTATGTGTAAATGCCACACACATATATCTGTTTTTGTTAAGTGTCTAGTTTGTTGTCTATTGTTTTCATATACATCCCACGTTTGGTACATTAAGACATGAGTACTGTATCTCGTTAAGTAGTAAGTAGTGAGTACATATTCCGATATCACAGTCCCAAAAGTATCTTATAACTGTTTACTTATCAAAGTTTACGTTTCGCATCTCGCAAAGGTTCCGGATTCAATCCCTCGAGTGTGTTTATTCGTGCCAATGTTTGTTTTGTAATGTTTACTTTAAAACATTCACTATAGTAGGTGTAGTAGGTGACGGGTGTAGTTATCTCGATGATTTTAATTAATATTCAATATAATGTCAACACAATATGATATAATTTTTTTAAGCTTCTTAGAAATCTCATGCTTTTGAGCTCTTTCTTCTGTTTTACAAAATTTTATTGACTAACAAAATTAAAATTAATACACTCTACAAAGTAATAATCATAATTTATAGGCATATTTTAGGGTGAAATTAATACACTCTACAAAGTAATAATCATAATTTATAGTCATATTTTAGGGTGAAATTAATACCAAATATTAAGCCCTTGGAACTGTAAAAAATCAAGCTTCAAACTCAACGCAAGCAAAGACTACAGCCATTAAGCCTTAGATTTTATCAAGTTTGAACATTTCGCAGGTAAATCAAAACCTATAGACATACACAATGGTTGCGCGGTAGAATAATTTCAAATTCTATTTTTATAAATGGTTCAAAATTAGGAGTGGACTGTATGAAGGAAAGAAAGGAAGGTGCACTTACTTGATTGATTATTCACTGTTGGTTTTCATGCGGGCGCGGCGTGAGGTCCAACACAGGTACGTCAGACACTCGACTGCTCGACTGCATCCGTCGCATCGTTGCGTTTTTGTGCACAAAGCGTTAGGTAGGAGGGGACGGGGAATAGAATATACCCACATACATATATATTATAATACTTTTATAACGGCGTAACCGCACAACACATAACATATCCGAAAGTCATTAACTTGTTGTTATAAGATTAAGATCACTGAATTATTGGTATTGGTATTGGTATAGGGCTCTGTTTCCGCATTTAGACTCATAAGCGGTCTATTATGCGTACAGGTGGGCTGACTAGTTGAGCCAGCCTAGCTCCTTCCAGAAGCGCAGAAGCCTCCTGGGGCATTCACAGGCTTCTAGGAGCGACCTCGCTCCCGCGAGGATACTTGCCCGTTGTGTGGCCACTCCTTCGCACTCCAGGATAACGTGGGCGGCCGTTTCCTCCGCGTTGAGACAGCCTCTGCATAGAGGACTGTTTGACTGTGTCGATTTAGGGCCAAATGGCCCGTAATAGTTCCTATCACTATTCTGATGCCAGGTCGGTTGAGACTGAGCAATCTGCAAGTCAAACGAGGTGAGACCTTCGTCAGCACCAGTTTGGATTGTCTACAGCCGGGTGTGTCGGCCCAGCGGTTGTTGTGTGTTTCCCGAGTCCGTTGTCTTACCCATGAGCGAAGTTGACTAAAGGGAAGTGGCAACAGTGTAGTTGGACCTGCTACTGTCGTTGCAGATCCCCTCCTTGCCAGCTCATCGGCGACATCGTTCCCGAGTGAGTCACTATGCCCCTTGATCCATTGGAGGATTAGCCCGTTGTCGGAGGCTAGACGTTCCAGTGTCTGGTGGCATTCGTATATAAGACCGGAGTTCATGGTGTTGCCATCCAGGGCTTTTAGAACGGCCATAAGATCACTGAAATATATGAAATAAAAATAATAGTTTTGGTGATTACAAACACATATATTGCGGTTGGAATGTTGACTTTGCCGTAAAACAATGTATTTGACTGCAAAGTTAAGTTTATTTTTCGAAAACAATGGACAAACATTTTCGAGAATTTATTACCGAGATGGACGAGTCAGAGTCGCACTTGTTCGGTTTTTTATACATGTTCATGCTATTTAACCACATTTCGCCAGAATTCTGTTGTTATTGAAAAGCCATTGATTAGAACTTAACGTCTATATTAACCTTACAGTACAACAATATATTGATATTATAGATATTTTGCTTATGTGTGTACATGTATTAACTTAATAATAGACAGCCGGATATCCACCCCTAATATGAACTCGGCTAGCTACAATATCGTCTTTATATAACTACTGAGATACAACAATGAGTATCGATTTAGCAGACAAACAATTGCAAGTTGGTTATTCAGAACAAGTTTCAATTAACAGGAGTCAACTATTATATTGAACATCTTTAAGAAATGTTGTTAATATTTGATTTTTTGTTGTGACTTATTAATATGGTACTAAGCCGGTGGCTTAGTTAATATCCAGCGGGGACAGTACTTTTTCTAAAAAGCAGTTCCCTGTACCCCTGGTACACTATACACTTTTGTATGCAAATTTTCATAATGATCAGTTGAGTAGTAAAAGGTGTGATCTTGTAAGAAACAAGCGAATTTTAGAAACTTACATTTTGGCCTCAAAACAATCTTTTTTATAATTTAAATGTACAAAACCGGTTCAGCCCCTTTAAAGTTACGAAGCAACATAAGGATGGACATACATACATACATACAGGTCAAACTAAGAATCCTCCGCAGTCGGATAAAAAAATTAGTGACCCTCTACTCTGTTGTTGCAAACGTCCGTAGGCTTAATAACTGCTTTGAAGTAAAAAAATAATTACTTAAACAGAAATGACAATGAAAAGCGACAGGCAGTCGACAGTTGCTTTTATTTGTTACTTCTACCTCCCCCACTCCTCGTTAGAACAGGGGGCGAAGGGAAGTGTCAAGTGAGTCAAGAAAATAACATAAAAAAAGGCTTTTATAATGTACTAGAGATCGCGTGGTGGTCGAATTTCGACCATGGTTTTTTATTGGTTAGTATAACTTGAGCTATAATTCTATAGACTTACGTCAACGCATATACTGGACGCGTGTAATTTCATTAAGCCGTTTTCACTTAATTTTTAAAGTAAGACACGTTGTTCAAAATTTTAGCTTTCTGCACTTCTTCTATATATAAACAGTAAATATTCTAAATTTCACGTTATTACATTCGCTAATTTTTTTAATAAGGGGTACAAAGAATTCTCTACACGTAGTAATTTGATGATTACAAAAAGGTGTGGCCCTATTTTAGGGCCATGTAGTAGACCCCGAGGATGACGTAAAGTGCTAACAATATTAGCAAAATTCACGATTTTAAACACATAAATTTTTGACCGATAAAGCTATATTTCAATAAAAATAAGATTGATATGAATGGAACTAAAGGTGAATAATAAATGTCCAGATCAGTCCTGAAATGAAATAAAAATATAAAAAACAAAATCATTGAAATTAACATGAAAAATATAGTAGCTACCCGGCCATGCGTTGCTAAGTCATTTGCAATTGTAAACAAAATGACTGATTTATTAAAATTTCACCTTTCTTCCTATTGTAAAAAGTTCACCCATAAATTAAGACTGACGGCCCTCCAAGGTCGCATTAATAATGCTGTTGAACGGAATTAGTTTCTTTAAAAGCTTCTAAAAGAATTCCAAATTCTGTTTGTTGTGGAGGCTTGGGACTCGCAGTTTACGAAGTACCTACCTAGTATTTTAAGTGTAGAACTAAACTCTTTCGCTGTAATTGTTTTAATGGAAAAGTTCGAATGTGTTTACTCAAACAATACTCCCTCCGAACTTGTATGATTTACGTATAGTGCGGAAGTTTCCAAAGAAAATGCTTTTAACTCTCGCATTATCCTATTACTTCAAGTCTGTTATAATTCAATTTTCTTGGACAAAGGACAACATGCCTATGGGACGGGAGGTGTTATTAAAAAATAAATGAATTCTACGTAACTAGTTTTTGTTTACTTAGGCTGTATTTTGTGATAGTAGCAACAAACATTTGTTTAGTAGTAGCTTTCTTGTTTATTAGGCAACGGTGGTTACTATCACAGATGTTATGCTTGATTGCTACTCAAGAAGTAGGTATAGAAACGAACTAACTGTTAATAGAAGGAGGACTTAGAATACATTTTTAACGTGTGTATGTGACACATCTTTCTGTGGCGTCATACCTCCTCAACGGATATACCGATTTTGATTTTGATTTTTTGTTAGAAAGGTGATTTGGTCGAATTTTCTTAGGTGCAACTCAAGAATATAGTAACCGTTCGAAGATATATCAACTCTTTTCAAATTTACACTACTTTTTAAGTTTGATATCCCAATTTGTCAAATGCCAATTAACAAATGAATATTGTAACCGCAAACATTTGTGAAGTTGCCATTAATTGACGTTGAATATAAAGCTATATTCATACTATGGTATAAGCACACTTCCGATCCCAGCAATAAATCTGCCAGTTTATCTAGATATCCGAGGCGGGTGCTGTCGAACGCACGGAAAAGAAACACACGAGAATTCATTATTCAGTAGTATTCCAATAATAGTGATAGCTAAGTTCATTCTGCTTCCAAAACGAGGCCATTGTCTATTTATAGTAAAAATACGGAATACTTAAACGCAAATAAGTGTTACTCTATATGCCTTTAATTGCCAAAATCTACGTTCTTGATGCTTTTCTTTATAATAAAACACAATAAGTTTGATTATAAATGCAGTAAAAAATTCAATGAAATTAAGTTATTAATAATTATAGAATGCACAAAAAAAGTCCACTCGGTCCAAACGGTCGGCCTGATCAGTGCAAATGGATCCGGGTATCCATCCATCCATCCATCCATCCATGTTTTACAACCCCTAGTACGAGTTATTCTTAGTTTGGGTCTGGATCACGCTGTGAACTTTATCAAAATATTATTGTTATTATATTGTAACTCTAGAATATGACATTTAAAAAAATTACGCATGAAAGTTCTAAGCAGTAATTATCGTTTTGAGAAGATACTGTTTAGAAATTATACAGAAAATTTCTATAAAAATTCCGATCTCAAACTACGCAGAGCGTGTACCAGACTGCTGATAAACATACTTATATGTTATGTTACTAAAAACATACATAATATTATAGATAAATTACACCCAGACACAGAACAATTGGTTGTGGTCATCACCTCTGGCACAGCACTGCGCACTTAGGCATAGGTATTTACCAAATAATGAGAAAATTGTTATTGCTATTGCCACAGAAACCGGCTGGCCATTTTTTTTTCATATTATTTTAGTATTAAAAGTGGCCCCGGAAGTATATGAACTTATATCAGGAGCCTGGAGACAGATTAACAATATAGAGTCCTGTCATCAGCAAATCTAATGACTCGAGTGTCTGTCAAGACGTTGTTACTGTTGTGTCGAAATATCTATTGAACACTGAAAAGAGTATGGGTGATTTTTGAGGACTCTGGCATAATGCAAAAAATATTTCATAATTTTAAAATGTTTTATTAATTTTAGAAAAAAACACTTGAGAGAGGTTCATAAAAGGTTTTTTTACATCGAATCGGCTAATATGTAACTCTTACTATGGTGACCACTTAGCATTAGACGGTCCAGTCGGACTGTTACGTTTACTAGTACTTATTAGTATTATTTATTTTTAAAGAAAAGTCCTGAACTAGTGCAATATCTCCACTCTAAAATAAAATAAACTACCACTCAGCACACCCATACACGGCGAAACTGTTAAAAAAAATCAAAAATCGTTTTTCTACAAATCATATTTGTTTGAGGCAATCATTTAAACACGCATGATTGAAATCTGTTAAGTACAAAATAAAATTCAAGAAGGAACTTGAAACTGGCAACAACCCTTCTTATTTAATATTAATATTGTAGTAATATGATACGCTATCTAGACTACCAGATACTTTTTTTAAATAGAAACAAACAAACAAAGAGTCTGCCACACAAAGAGACGTATTTATGCCTACAAATACATATATACTTGGACCAGAGACCTGTAGTTATTGCAGTCTTATGCACTACCGCCGCGAAACAAAAGTTGTCGATGTTAAAACAATTAATTAATGATTCGGAGTAAGGAATATTCTATACAAAACAATATTGTATAAATAATTTGAACCATTAGTACGTGGCCATTACGCAACGTAGTTGAGGGCACCAAAGTGTCCCACAGCCACTCTAATGGCGTCCGCAGTAGAAACTTCAAATATTACGATCTTATTTCCTTTTCATCAAAGTCCTTCGCAAACGAGTTTAACTTGGAGTCTATCTATCGGCCATTGGGAGTCATCAGAACTTTCAAATTATCTTGTTTAAGCTAGTGAAGACCATTCGGCGCTGCCTCGAGTTTGTAGTTGAGCTAAGTTTATTAGAAACGAGTGACCAAATATTTGTGAAGGGGTTGGAATACGACAGACAATTGACCAGTGCTTTTTCATTTGTGTAAATAGAACGTGACTGATTTGCTTGACAGAATGCACTGTGCATAAGTATGGACGCCTAAATCTTACAAGCCCAGCAATATCACGCTGGTATTCTAAGTTTACGAATAATATAATTGATACTTCCTCTGCACGGAGTTTTGCATATAGTTTTTATCTTTAGGAAGAAGCATAGAAGTAGTAACAATGAGATTCATGCTTAAATTTCAAATAGGTTCAATCTCAGAAAATCGCCAGATCCATGATGGATCTAATGACGATTTCTTTTCTCATTGGATCCTAATTTCAAGATGTGGATCTACTGAGATTTTTTTTTTCAAAAGATCCATTGGCCAGATCCATGCTGGATCTAATGAGATTTGCATCTCTCAGTAGATAGGTACAATTTTAAAGTTGTTGCTCCACTGAGAACTTTCCTTCTCAGTGTTTTGTTTGCTTTTCAACCTACATTAGAGTATTTTTGATATGAGCAAATGTGAGTAATAAATTAATATATCTGCCACTTGACATTGCAGCTTAGTACGTTATGCGGAAAATGAGAGAACGAAGTGTTGAAATTTATTAAAAGTGGGCGTGGTAAAGTATTTTATGCGAGGGTTACAAAGAACATGCGTATGGTATCTGTACCATACGCATGTTCTTTATAACCCTCGCGTAAAATACTTTACCACGCCCACTTTTTCTTAATAAAAAATGCACTAGTCTCTGGCGTTGTGAAAATTACAAAAATTCTAAATTAAAATGTAGCTACTGGACCAGTATCATTAAATTCGGTGAGTGATTTATTTGTCTATAGGCAACGCACTTGTGACTCTTGAGTTGCAGGTGTCCATGGGCGACGGTAGTCGCTTACCAACACGTGACCTATGTGCTCGTTTGCCCAAGTTAAGAAAACCAGCACAAAAAGTCCAGAGGTACCTCCTCTGGACTTTTTGTTCAAGTACCTAAACAGTTTGAAGATTTTTCACTTGCGAACTACTTGCATAAAGGTATGCCAAATGTTGTATTTTGTTCAAAAGACGCACAAACGTCTAAATCTACTAACTAATAATTTTATGGAAGGGACATTGTAAGGCAGGGTGTTGGGAGATGAAATGAAACGTATGAGATCCGATTGTATACTGCTTATGTTTGAGCTTAATCATAGAATAGATTGGTTACAAGTATGTAGAATAATTAGTATCTAAGTACACACTACATCACACCTTCCCCTTTAATAAAAAAAAAAATTATACATATTGTTATTTTTATTTATTTGAAATACAAAAGGTTGACCCTGCGCAGGTCTCATATAATTAAAGTAAGTAGAATAATTAAGCAAAAGACAATAATTCAATATAATAAAAATGCGTAAATAAAATACAAATAGGTATATGACACAACCGAAAAAATAAACTGATTACAAATTAGGACGTAACTTAGAAAAAACGTATTGCAAACTTTTGTATAGTTTGGTTCGACTTTTATGAGTTACATATTCTTTTCCGTCCTTCATTATTTTTACATTACAATCCAAGTCATCAATTACAACATAGGGTCCCGTATATATAGGGTCCATTTTACTATCTGATATATTTTTTAACAATAACAAATCACCTGTTTTATAGCATACTGGCTTTACATTTCTATCGTAATTACATTTTCTAATAACTTTACTCCATCAAGCTTGTCCAACACCTTTTCGACAGATTTATTATATCATTTAAGCAGATATAGACAGCGACTTTAATAGTACCAACATAGCGCTATTGAATTTTGCCTTTATGACCCACCAGACAACGGAGCTTATTCGATCCTATTTATTATTTAATCAGAGCCCAGGTTTTAGACTGAACAAGAAAGCAACACTGATTTTGAAAAGGCAGTTAAACTTGCATTGTCAAAAATTGATGTGGAAATTCATGGTTGCCACTACCATGTTTCTATTTTGTAAAGCGAAAGTTTAGACATAAAATGAACTAAAACTACAGGAGGATAATTACATTATGTGGTAAACTGGCTTTACGTCCTGAAAACCTTATAAAAGATGGCTGGGATTATAATAAAAATAAGATTTTGCCAAACGAGAACGAGCTTAGTAAACTTTTCTACAATTGCGTTTTATTCGCACTAATGCAGCTCGCAAATGACGAAATTGGCATCGGCCACTTAGAAAAATTACTATAAGTACTTACCCTAAATACTTATCGTAATTGTTCTAAGTGGGTTTTCCTCTTCTGGCTATTTGTCAAACAATTTTGTTTGGTTATTATTTTCCACTAAGGAATATTTGTTTTTAATAAGTGATAATTTATGCATAAAATAAACCTATTTTTGCTTGACATTAAATGTTTTCGATTTTTCCTACCTTCCCTCATGTCCTGAGTCATTAACTCATCATCCGTTTTTATGCAAATAACCTTTTACACCAGGGCAGGTGTCAAGATATTCATTTGTGTAAATTAGTCCTATTCACTTGTTTTAGTGATAGGCATTTGTTTTTGTAACAATATTTATTTTCACATCATCATGTGTTAAGAATAGTCAGCCATCCTAAGACTGACCTGGCAAATATTACTTAACCTTGTAATGTGCTAACCTACTCGGTTACCACTCAGCCACGAGCTACATACGAGTATATAGAGAGTTGCTACATATACATATCTGTAAACTGCCCCATTTGAGCAAATATTTTTGTCAAATAAATTTCAAAATAATCGTTACCTTAAAATTTTTATCGTCTCGTAAAAATATAATATTCACCAAATTAGGCGGCCAGACATGACTATTTAAAAATACGTCATGTTTTACCTAAAAATATGAACCCTTTTAGAAAATGAAAAGGGTGTAAGTGAAACCGACAGACAACAGTGATTCAGTGTTTTCACGGAGGCTGTATCATCAATCACATCCTTTCAACTCGCCCTTAATGATAACCATCTACTAAAATATTATTATATCGTAAATTAAGTGAAATTTCTACTATAAAGTGAGTTTGCCATTAATTACAAAAAAATAATGTTTTAAATTGCTATGAGAAAAATCTAAGGCCGTGATAAAGATGTCTTAAAACAGTATGTTATGAAAGGTGTTGCTTTTAAACAAACAATTAACGACAGACTTTGGTTTAAGAAATTTATTTTCTTAAAAGAATAATTACATTCCTTTATGAGATAAAATATAAGACAAATATAGTAACATCTAAGTACTATCTGCACCTCAGGAAAGGCTTTAGTTAATAGGAATATTCTCAACACGTTTAACAAACGAATGCATTTATCTATTTCCTTTTCCATCAAGTATCACATACTTAATAGCATACTCAAGTTCTGTACTTACATGTTCACAACAATAACTCATGAGAACACTACTTATCACCTCGATGAAGTGCCGGCTGTTACAACGTATTGAGTAAAAGATCAATTGATGATCGATTCAAAATCGATGGAATGTATGGCTCGAGTAATAATATTGAATAATAAGAGGGCTGCCTGATACAAAGTAACATAAGTTAGTAAGGTGTTTAGTAATAAAGTGGGTAGCTACTACAAATAAAATCCAGGGGAACCCACGCGTTCCAAGAATCTCACATTCCAATTGCAAGTTGTAAACAACAATGACCGTATTATGTATTGCTGTTATATTTTCGTCAAATTAATTATTATACTTATACATAACTGTTGACTATCGTAAGTTATTATTTTTTTTTTTAAGCTCTTATTTTTTATTTTTAATAAACGATGTTAACACTATTTGCGTGCTAGAACATATATGTAGGTTATTTTATTTTATTATGAAATATTTACACGTAATAATTTATTTGGTTTTATGGGTGTTTTTAAGTGTTTGCATAGGCATTGAGCATGTATTAATATTTTTATGAAACTAACTAATTGGGCTTGTTTTGTTTGATATTAGTTTTCAGAATGAAACGTTTGAGCTTCTTTTTAAACAAATCCATCGACTGAATTTCTTTTCTATCGTTCGGTAGTTTGATAGTTTCAAGATTAGCATAGTGTGGAAAATTAACATAAGCCGGTCTAGAGATAGTTAACACTCTGGTCACCTGTACTTGGTAGGGAGAGAATGTGTCGGCACTCTGCCGAAATCGAAGCGATCTGCAAATTCTATAAACGTTCCAGTTTATTTGACAAATTTTGTGTATCACATACATAAAATGACATCAGCATTTAAGTGTGTTTTCTTGCGTGAACTTTTACCCTATCGATAGTCCCTTTCTCGGCACAAGGACTTGCATTTCTACCTCTATTTTATTTCTGGTGGAAATAACCTTATTAGGTTACAGAAAATAGGCTAAAGGCCAACACACCAATACCTAGGAGTACACGTGTTTTCTCCATCTAATATAGTTACAGTGCTGTAAATAATTAATTAACGTGACTAGGACATATTATTCTGTGATGAGCATGGTCATTTGTTCTTGGTCGGGGTGTAATTTAGCACTAATATGTATGTATTTAGTAACATATAAGTATGTTTATCATCAGTATGGTTACCATAGTACAGGCTCTGCCTCGTTGGCAATCAGACGGCCGTGTGTGAGCTGTGCCAAGTTATTAATGTTATACGATTTTATACGATATTTCGGGGATGCCTGACTAGTATCGGACCCAACGGGGGCCTTTTATGAAGCGACCTTCCACGTTGGTGTCAGGCGCCAGACTATTCAGGCATCCCCGAAATACACCCGTGAGTAAAACCGAGCACCTTTAATAAATATGAATAAATCTAATGAAACTTTTAAACTTTCGCGTTCCATGATATAATTATGTATTCAAACAGGAATTACGCGATCACGAAAAGGTATTACACACCTCTGAATTGCCTGACGTTTCGACCAGGTTGCACTGGCCGTGCTCACAGGCTGAGTCTGTCCTTTTCATGATCGCGTTAATTCCCGCTTAAATACATAATTACATCTAATGAAAGTTTTTGCAGAGCTTATTGGATTCTATCATCAATCATCAATCATCATATTCAAAACTCAAATAGAATAGTTAGACTAAACACTGATTGTCTTATAATCTTATGTGCAATATTATTGTTAATAAAAAAGAGTTAATCATGAATCAGTATTGTTTAGAAAACTCATTGCAAAATCTTTGAATGAAATTAAAAGAGGAAGATATTAAATGCTCAATTATTCAAATTACTGTGTCAGAATTCAATTTTGGAGAAATAATGTCTTTTATTACGTATTAACAATAAAATTTAAAGATTTTTGTATGTAGTAATTCCGCTTCCTAGCTAATATTTATTTTATAAGTGCTAAAAATACCGACATCTTAACTAACTATCCACGTCCGATCTCAAACAGTTAATCGTTGTCTAAAGTTCACTAACCCAGGGAGGGTTAGTGAACTTTATCTAATCTATCTATATATTTGAAATCCCATTAAACCTTACTCAGAAACTTACGCAGAGACATAACACTTGGACCATCGATTGGAAGGGATTTTAGCTGACCAATGGAAAGCAAGGAATGATGTTTTCTTTAATTTATTTGTGTTAAAGGTTTTTAAAGATTATATGGAAGACATTTTTGAACTCCCGGAATGTTTTTTTTTTGATAAAAAAAAAGAATCGTCATCACATTAAGTGTTCCGTATGACCCTTCGAGACTGTATTTCAGGAATAATATATCGATTTTACTGTCAAACGTTTAGTTTTAGGTAGTTTGACACATCAAAAGTAATGGGCTTTGTGTGAGCCATCAATATCGCAAACGACAAGCTGACAGGTGACAGTCAGGTTACATAGATAAACAAGTTTACCCTTATCAACTTTCTACGTCACGTGCACGTATCAACTTTATAAAAGGGATATCAGTAATTTGTCATAGAGGTCAATTTTGAGACACAAACCGGACAAATGCGACTCTCATACCGAGGGTTCCGTAAGCAAACAAGCTTGTGTATAGACAGTACCTCCATCTCGGGATCAGTTCTCGAGATTTTTCAAGATTTTTGCCTGTTTTCGAAAGACAAACTAAACTTTGCAGTTCTAACATAGTCTCTCATACATCGTTTTACGACATAGTCAACTTTCCAAAAAAAAAGGTTTGTAATTACATAAATAATATTTTTATGTGATATAAGAAGAAATTAAAGATTTTTTCCTTTAATTGTGCTGTCAGACCTTGGTTCTTATTAAATTTCATGATTTTAGGTAAATGGCAGGTACCCTATAGGTTTTAATTTACCTGCGAAATGTTCAAATTTCTTCAAATCTTAGGCAAATCTTTTTGATTGCGTTGACTTAGAAGCTTGATTTTTTTAACAGTTTCAAGAAACCGCAGACAGATATGTATATAGTATCAACTCTCCTTTTTTCCTTTTGAGAAACGGAACCCTAAAAATGTCGAAACTCTGAACTCTGCGGGGTAAGCACACTGGTATGAGTTAGTTGTCTATTGAAAAATAATGAACTGATGCTGTACCAATATAATGTATATAATTTAATATCATGTATAACTTATTCTTATTATCTATATATATATATATATATATATATATATATATATATATATATATATATATATATATATATATATATATATATATATATATATATATATATATATATATATATATATATATATATATATATATATATATATTGTTTTTTTTTGTGTTTATTGTTCTGGCACAATCTCTAAATTACCTTCTTTATTTAGTTATCTTAGCCTTTAAAAAAATTATGGTCTAATAGAGTAATTTATAATAACAATAATTCATCATCTGCGGAGAGACGTCCACAGGTATCGTATGCCATCTTGTAGTGACCTAAAACAATTATCGTCATCCAATAACTATAAACGAGCGTCGAGCAGTTCTTGTATACATATAATAAAATACATTTGTGCCATAGAGTTAGCAATCATGTAACAACGGCTAGAAAAGTTGTAGGAATCCAGTATATTATTATATTTTGATCATGTCATGGTACAAAGGTCTATACAATGATAGTTCAAATTATACTGGTCAATGAAATAAAACTAAACATTTAAAATTGTTGAAATTCAACCACCAGGCCTTCTCTAGTAAACGTAAATGTACGAGTACATCATTATAATGATTAATTTGTCAATTATATAATTTAATCATTACAATTGACTAAGCTCTGTGGAATAACAAAAAGGAAATAATGTCAAACCCCCGCAGACTGATGTTTTACCGAGGAATGGCTCATTAAGCTCCATACGACATAAAATTACAGGCACTTAGCTTAACGGCCAGTGTAATTCCAATACCGCTACAGAACATACTTCCTGCTTCTAATATTGTACGATATTAGGGTAACGTTGCTATTATCGTTGTGGGCTATAAATACAATTGAAAAAGCTTTATTTTCTAACGTTAATGTTGGCGGTGATTTGCAAAAATAATGCGTGTAATGCCTTAAACGCTTAGAAGTGACGTCAATAAGTAAGGTAAATGACATGAATGAGCCATTGAAAAGGTTAGCTAGTTAGAAAAGGCAAACTAAATCTTTAGTAGAATACTTGTTAATCGTTTCTGTACCAACATAAGTTATTGTCATTGATTATTGTCATTAGACATTGTCTAATGACAATAATCAGTGACAATACTCCTACAATTTTTTTTTTTTTATGGCATAGGGGGCAAACGAGCAGACGGGTCACCTGATGGTAATTGACTACCGCCGCCCATGGGCACCTGTAACTCAAGAGTCACAAGTGCGTTGCCGCCCTTTAAGGTGAGAATAGGGGAAGAGCGGGAAGACGGGAGAGGGGGATTAGAGAGGAGGAGAGGGGAAGGACGGGAATAGGGGAGAGAGTAGGGTTAGGGCCTCCGGTAACCTCACTCACGCGGCGAAAAGCAATGCAAGCATTGTTTCACAGCCGGTTTTCTGTGAGGCCGTGGTAGCGAGCGGAGTCGAGCCGGCCCATACATGCCGAAGCATGGCTCTCCCACGTTCCAACTAATATCATAAACGTGAAAGTTTGTGAGAATGTATGGATGTGTGAATGTTTGGATGTATAGATGTTTGGAGGTTTGTTACTCTTTCACGTAAAAACTACTGAACCGATTGTAATGAAATTTGACATGTAGATAGCTGGAGACATGGATTAACACATAGGCTAGTGTTTATCCCGATATTCCCACAGGATCGGGACTTACGCGGGTGAAACCGCGGGGCGCAACCAGTACAATATACATTATGTGATGGAGTGTTTTTTTTTATTCCGGGTGCTCCATTTTACTACTTATAAGTGTATACGACATTTTGATTAATATTTTAAACCATTTTTAAAAGGACAATTATAATCAAACACTCCAGTTAACACAGATGAACAATGTTAAAAACTCGTTTGATATTTCCCAACATGACCTTATAGCAATTTTCTATTTATTTTCCTTATTATAAACTTTGTTACAAGAAATAAAAAAATGTGTTAACATTATAATGGTAAAAGTAGTCTACGCAATTACATATATATACATATATGTATAGCCTAACAATACTCTGTTGAGAAAAAACCAAAGTATTATCTCACCGAGAAATTTCGCTATTTGTATACCAAAAAGAAATTTTGATTAAAGAGTTTCCTACTCAAATAAAACAAGTTTTGGGAATAATCTGAAATAATCTAAAGCTTTCTAGGAACCCTCGATGAACCGATAAGTAATACAAACTAGACGAGTTGACGAGCAGCGCACGTTTTCAAATCAACACTTGGGCCGGTGTAAACGTGTGTGGAAGAAAGAAAAGATTGCTTTACGGTGGGGCCTCTGAATTGGCGTAGATTGAATGTGCAATAGTTCGCCCTGGCTCAACCAGGGCTGGTAGAAGCAGTGTTATACGGTAATTTTTTTTTCTTATTATAATGTGACAATCGATGAATGATATCGATAATTATCTTATATTAATAAGCGAGGAGGACTTTGTACGATTTTTTTAAGCGCGCACATAAAGGTCTGTGAAATTTGGAATACTTCCAGTTTATATGCAAACAATAAACAAGAAGGGCTATAAAGTAAAAACTTTAAAAAAAAGGTTACATCAAGCTAAAAGGGTCTAGTATATAGCACAATTCGATTCATAATATTATAATTATGTTGATGTTCAATGTGTATTATGTTACAAAACAAACTTTGCGAATGAAAGGGCTCACTGAATGCTCGGAAATCGTTATAATGAAAACATTCATCGGAAATATTCGACAAAATTTTTCGGAATTCAAATGACGTTGCTGAGTTTAATATATTTCATACTTATTTTGATTCAACCAAATAAATACTTTGTTTTTTGACATTTTTGTTAGGATCAAGGATTTTTTAAATGTGAGTGTAGTTAATTTTGACTGACCTGTTGGTCTAGCGGTTATTGATCGTGGGTTCGATTCCCACCATGGACATAATTATAATTGCGTGATGAGCATGATCATTTGTTATGTGTCTGGGTGCAATTTGTCTATTATATGTATGTATTTTTAAACATATAAGTATGTTTTTCAGCAGTCTGGTTACCATTCAGGCTCTGCCTAGTTTGGAATCAGACACACAGTGTGAGATGTGGCAAGTTATTATTATCTCTAGTATCTATTTATGTCAAATTGATGTGTGTTATTGAGTCTTTTTGGAGATGATGTCTCGTATGATTGAAATTAGGTAATCTTTTTTTTACTGAAATGTATTTGTTTTTCTGTTATCTCATCACCTCACGTGACCCTGTAAGGTTGAAGAGAAGCAAACAAACAAAAACAGAGTCGCAACGCTTTTTTAAGATCATCTTTTATAAAATAAATGATTATACTCAATAATAAAATAAGTTACTCAATAAAAGAAATATCAAAGAATGAAATTGATAGTTTTTCATCATACTTTAAACTTGTATTTTTTTAGTATTCAAAAGAAGTATGTACAATACAAAACAGGTTAATAACAATTAAAACAGTGTCAGGTATCTACACAATTGGGTTGCGTTCTACTAGTTGTAATCAAACCCTTTTTACGTTTTTATTATTACTAGAGATCGCGTGGTAGTCGAATTTTGACCATGGTTGTTTCGGTGGCCAGTATAACTTGAGCTGTCATTATATAGACTTACTTACCATGCGAAGCAATCACATATACTGGACGCGTGTAATTTCATTAAACCGTTTTCACGTAATTTTTAAAGTTGTAAGACATATTATTTAAATAATTTAGCTTTCTGCACTTCTTCTGTATATAAACTGTAAATATTCCAAAATTCACGTTGCTACGTTTGCGAAATTTTCTGAAAAAGGGGTACAAAGAACTTACGACGACGTATTAGTAGTGCGGCGGTAGAGTATTTGACCGCTGCATCAGGGGTGGCGGGTTCGATTGTATGAATTAATAACATGTATGCATACATAAAAAGGTATCTAATATCTGTACCCTAGAACCCATAGAAAAAACTAGGCTTATTTTAGCTCTAAAATGAAATATGTAATATATCCAATATCCAAATTACCTTCACTGTGTAATAAATATATCCGAAGGTATTATTTTATTTGATTGATATCTACTGTAGACGAACAAATTTTTCGGTCGTAATGCCGGCGGTCCACAGGGCTTGTCTCTAATTTTTAGCAACACAGCCCTACAGTGGGATTTTCGGCTGCCTCATTATCTGAGCCGGACGTGGATAGCATCAGACAGGACCGCGGCGAATTTCTATCCACATTTTTACACCCGAGCAACCAATAAAAGGCCTCAAATGAAACAAAGCCCTTCGAGATAAAATTGAACAATGGCAGAGTTTGATGCGCGTTATCGCGGCAGAGTCCGCGCCCGGCCCTCTCTGCACACGCCCTTTAAATTGAATTTTTCTTCATTTTGAATCTATGTCCAAGTCCCATAATGGAATCCTGGTCCAGTTGAATAAATAACAATACAAGGCAAATGAGTTATTGCTTGTACCGTACTTTTGTTGTTGTTAAATTGCAATTGAATGTTGAGTGACTACACGCAATAAAAGAAATCTCTTTTTTCACATCGTTAAATATAGAAAAATAAAAAGGTACATTAGAGGGGTTTCGCATACTGGTTGTGTGATACTTACTTAAAACAGAAGCTTACAGTGTGAGGCTAATTATATTACACTAGCTGCGCACGGGTAACAGAGACATCTTCCACAATCATCATCATATTTCAACCAATTTACACAAAATCTTGACAAATTATATACCTAAACCTTCCTCATGAATCGGTCTCGCATGAAAATGATGAATGAATGAAAATCCGTTCAGTAGTTTTTGAGTTTATCGCGAACAGACAGACTGACAGACGCGGTCGGACACTTTGTTTTATAATCATATGTAGTGATTATTATGTATTAATTGAACACAAAACAGAGACAATATGAGTGATTGCATGGCATTTCCTCAAATGGCACAGATCGAGAAGCACTCTGCCTGGTAGTTAAAATAAAAACATACACAGATACTTTTGAATGTAAAAAATTGTTATACCTACTTTCGACGACAAAAAACAACCACGAATACTTTCCTCGGGAAAAATAAACGAATATATTTTCTAGACTTCTAGAAACACAAGTGGAAACCCCCTCGGGCATTTCCCTCAATGAGGAAACTGCTTGTGTTAAGAGATTCACCATAGTAAAGCACTGTTCGGATGCAACAACACAGCCTCTTGATTGCAAGTCCGGGTGAGTGAGTGTAAGGCTTTGCTATTGTACTATCGCTGTTTAAAAATAATAATATAAAAGCTTCAATTATTTCATGTCTGTTCAGTCTCAATGGTTAGAAAGAGTACATCGAACGTATTTAACGCACTTTGATCCACAAATGTTATACACGCAATGAGAACACGCATTGAGGGGAAAAGCCGCGTGATTTACTCAGTGTTGATTGACTTGTCACACGTATTATCTCGTCGCCTATCGTTCGTCGAGGGAAATAGGAAGTAAGTAATCCCTATGTGGAGGGGATAAAAGCCAACACATTGTCGTAACATTTGGAATGTAATTCCAAACGCGTAGGGCAGACATAAGTGCGTGATATTTACACTCTCGCATCACTTACACACACCGCAATTTTAGCTGAAATATTATTTACAATACTGCACTATAACTTTAATTATCTAGCGTAGGAAACTATAAAATGTATGATATCCAGAGAGATATAACATAGCGCTATATAGACCCAAAGTAAGCATACTTTGTAGTGTGACTTCTAGGACACGGACGAACATACTTGATACATATTTTATACAAAGAAACATCTAGATAAAGGTCATCTTGATGCGCGATCCTCGACACCTTGCAGTATAAGGCGGGACCACCGCTTGATAGCTCGTTAAATATACTCGTACCATTATATATATCCATACATCGCACCTTTGCTAAGACATTTGTCTAATGCATAACTGCACTTTTTGTAATTTTACAGGAGAGCCATATATTTTTACATTCAGTGTCGTATAATTATGCTTATATGGTCTTGATGTGGTTGTTCTTAGTATACCTATACTTTTGTGATTCGGTGCTGGTGCACCTGCGGTTCTTTACAAGAGTGCCCTTGTCTTCCCAAAGTTGCGACGTATAGATTTTTCCCTAATAGCGGAGGTAGTGAACAAGCCACCTAACTAGAGAAATGCCTCGCTCTATAGAAAACCATACTTAATGAGCATTTTTTTATCACTGGCATAATTGTTGATGAGAAGGTCACCAGAGTTTCATCAAGGGTCTCGATGGGGTTGACGATGCGAGTATGATGTAATTAGTGCCTATTGCAAACGTTTTAGATTTTCGATGACGACTTGGCGGATTACTGCTTGTTAGTCAATTCAAATTTATCAATCAATTAGTCATCCAACCAATTAATCATTTCAGGACCAAACATAAAGCTCTTCCAATGTACGCCGGCGCTCCGCCTTTCACTTAAAAACTTAATAAAAATAATAATATAACATGACACACCTCACTGACGGCCGTCTGATCTCAAACTGTACTATGGTAATCAGACTGCAGAGAAACATACTTTTATATTACTAAATACAAAGGTACATTTTATATTAAATTACACCCAGACACAGAACAAATGATTGTTTTCATCACTTAATTATTTGTCCTTGGTGAGAATCGAACCCACGACCCACTCTGGCTCAACTGTCCACCAACCACTAGACCAACATGCCGGTCAACAACAACAAAACAAAATGAACAAAAAAAAAAAGAAACTGTGTTTCCGAATATGTAAGTAGATAACGATAATTAATTGTAACAAGTAGTCTGGAAAGCACCACAAATTAGTTTCATTACCGCGCCCTAGCCCCATTACCTAACACATAACCCAAGTCACCATAAAACACGTGTGCGAGCTGTTCATCATAAGTCATAGTATTCATGAGTCTGCAATAATGTGCGTCACGAGTAAATCAATTGGCACGGAGAGTTATGTATTGGTGTGTGTCAACCAAGCCGTGTCGCGGGGCTGACTCGATACAATTTATATTTAACTAGCCGTCCCCCGAGATTCACCAACGTTTATGGTCACTGCTCCGCTCCTATTGGTCGTGATATTATATTATTATAGCCTATAGCCTTCCTCGATAAATGGGCTATCCAACACTAAAATAATTTGTCAAATCAGACCAGTAGTTCCTAAGATTAGCGCATTCAAACAAACAAACTCTTCAGCTTTATATATATTAATATAGATATGTAGATATCAGTAATAGAGTAACTTCAAGGCTTAGCTTCAAATATACATAAATGAATTATCTGATTTGACGTCCAACTCAATAATTATATTAATGAATAAAGTAGATACCCTGACAGCAAGGTCTCAATTGTGATATTTGAAAATGTTTTTGTTAGACAAATATGTCAATTCAAATTCAAATTCAAAATCATTTATTCAATTAAGACACTAAGTGACATTTATGAACGTGAAATTGAATCTAAAGTAAAATCATAGATCGGCGCAAACAGACGCCACAGCATGTACTGGATTGTCGAGGTTAATTAGGTGAAAACACCAAAATCTACTGCCTGCTTGTGTCGATCTATAACTTCCAGTTTCCAAAATGCGTAGAGCCTTATGAGAAGAATACTGGCAAAGAAACTCATGGCCACTCTTTTTAAAAGTCAGATCTTCAGGTACAATAGTGTTAGTGTTACACGAAAGGTAAACAGACATTAGAAATACTAATTAAAAATTACGATTTACACTTATATTATTTTATACGTAATGTTAACAATATTTTAAGTTTTTATATAAAAGAAGATTAATTGAGTCAATGGTGACAATGGTCCCAATTCTGTTACTTCACTCGCTAAATTAAAATTCACTAAATTTTCTTCATATAAGATGTAAACCTTGTATACTTCAAAACAATTTATTTGTCGACTAAAGTCTGATACGCTTAAATAAACTTTAATACTACGTAGCGAGAGCCGCTATCCGTTGAATGCCATCCCTTGCTCTGTGTTTTTAGTAAGCGTCTTCGTAGGTGTAGATTAAAAACACGGCATCCCTTTTCGTTTTGAACGAGGTTTTATACGGCAATTATACAGCGTTTGAATAAATGGAGACTCTCGCTGCTTGGAAATAAAGTTCAGTATACGTTGACAGGTTTTAGTGAAATTTAGCGGCGCTGAGAAATAGATGCTAGTAACAAATAGACCTTATTACGAAGAACACTAGGTTGATTTCATATGAAAAAATTAAGTCAGGTTTTAGTTTAGTCGAGTGTACAATAGAATTGGCACCAATGTTTGATTTGTATTTCTTACGAAAATGCATATCGGGAGTCTAAATGAAAGACTTAAAATGTTCGATTAAATTTTTATTAATATCAACCACATGACTTTAGAAATTCATCTGAATGTTTTTGTTTCATCTGGGCACTTTTTTTGTATAAAGAACCATATATTCATTTACATTTTTTCAGTTTAAAGTAAGATAGCCTGACTGATTGCTATGTGACCCCTAGGGGTAGTCAGAGGGGTATTAAACCCTCATATATATCTTATCATCTATAACTTTTATTCTCGTATTATAGTCAAGTACCTGGATGACCAAGCTTTGCTCGTTTTTTTTTATGTTTTCTAAAAATGAAACCTAGCTAGATCGATTTATCGCCCCCGAAACCCCTTGCATACTAAATTTCTTCTCTGCATGTTGTAACCGCTATACGAGATAACTTGCGCATGGATTGTCCGTGAATGTGAATCCACAGATTGCATTAATTGTGGTATCTACCGATATTACAAAAAGAAGAGGGTATATTCTTGATCTCGTTGAAGTGTAGCATGTAATTCTTCAATGAATTGCACTGCAAGTAGTAAGTAGTTTTCGTTTTAACTTAGATATGTATTCAATGTATCTATGTATATTCGAATGCATTTTTAGAACTGACTTGATACGAAACTAATTATATTATTGGTTTCTACATAGCTTCAGCTATTACATAGCAATATTTGTATAGTAATATTAAAATGTCCATGCCTAGGGCGAAGTCCCATACAAAGCTGTCGGTGTCCTTTGTGAAGAAATCACATTAAGAAAGTGCGTAGGCCGCTTCGAGTGAATACCACACATTCGATTTTCATGTGTCCATAAACATTAATCGACTAGTTAAACTAATTTCTTATGAACTTATCAACGTCAATATAACAATGTACATGGTATGTTTGTCCTATAAAATATTTACGTCATCTTCATTTATTTAATTTAGGTAATGGTATGCATCCCAAATGAAGGCCAAGACGTCTGTTGTTTTAGTGTTTGCTTTATCGTTATACAATTAAGGTAATTATATTATATTTGAAATAATAAATCATCTGATCAATACACCGTAGATGACTCCACATTCTTAATTAATTTGAAGACACGTTAATTCAGTAAAATTTTAATTGAAATAATTATAATATGCAACTTGAAAAATCTGTCATTAGCTGTAAGTGGACGAGGTTAAGGATGCAGTATGGATTATTGTTTAAAACAGCAATGAGAGTATGTCAGGCTGCGCAAAACTGTTCTTTGTAGAAGTCCTTCGAAGAGGTTTATGTTCAGCAGGATATCTGAATTGTCATTATTTAAATGTTTCGATATTTTTTTTAATTTACTGGTTACTACTGTAAATATAATGTGTGAATAATACTCAGTAGACATTATATTAATAATCATAATAAATAATTCATTTCCACTTCCACAAAGGTTATTATTATATTATACAAACCATTAGAGTATTCATTTGTTATTAAGATTTCGTACCCAATTGCTTACGGTATCCGTTCGTATGCTGCAAGGCTGTATCTATAGAACCGTAATAACGTACTTGATGTTATGCGGTGCCATTTCGCAAACAATGGAACACCTGATATCATGTCCAGTGTGCCCTGACACCTCTGCACGTTACAGGAACTAATGGACAAACACACCGCAACACATATCACTAAAGGGGCATGTTCTGATACGATTTAACTTCGATACAGAAGCCAGTATGGTATTATTACGCTATTATCTAGTCTAGTCTAAGCGTTTATAAAAAAGCTTTAAATTTTTTTTTTTTGGTTAAACGTGTTTTGTTACTATTTAGAATTAAATAATATTTTTGAATTTGCAAGCCCAATTCTTAAATCAGTCTATTGGTTTGGGAGTTACGACCCCACAGAGAGAGACACACAGACACGCAGATACACAGATACGTGTTACTTATAACACCCCTCTTTTTGAGTCGGTGGTTAAAATAGATATACTTGACAGACGTTGTTAGTGATCTGTTAGTGGCCTGTTCATGAGTTTGGAGGATTCGTGCTTGCCGGTTGTTTAAATAACCCTATGTCAATTTATATGAAGCTTTTATTAGTTTTGTTACAAACTGCTGTACTTGTTAATTAACAAAAGTTATTAAAATGTCACAGTTTTTATTTCAGTCGAGTCGTTAGTTTTTATTATTCCTGTTTTCGGATATGAAGAATTGCTTACACAGTAGTAAAATTTCCAACTAGCTTCAACAGAAAATATTTTTGTATATACATACCTAAATACTAAAAAGGAATATACTAAAGTTGAAAGTGGGGGATCGGATGCTATGCGACAAATATCGGTGATATAATGATGTATTATAAAAGTGCATATATTTAGAATTATTTTATTACACATATTAGTTAAATATAAACTAAATCAGATGCGAATACCAAATAGACCGCAAAAGCTTAGCTACTACTAAGAAGTGTAGTAGCTTGCAGGGATATGTAGATAACCTTCAACTATTATATAATTCCAATCAACACATACACACATAGTGACACGTACAAACTCATGCATGTTTTTTTGTTTATTATTTATTATCTTATACGATTGAAGATGAAGACGAAGATATTACACACCTTTTATCTGAAAAACTGACGCAGCCTGCAAAATTGATCCAGACTTTGGTGACTCGAACCAAAAAGGAGTTGTCAAAGCGTTTAGTTCGATGTAATTAATTAATTTACAATACAATACAATACAATACAATACAGTACAATACAATACCATACAGTACAATACAATACCATACAGTACAATACAATACCATACAGTACAATACAATACAATATCATTTATTGTACACCATAGAAAAGTTACAACATAAATGAAAAACATTGAATAATGGTACAATCGGCGGTCTTGTCGCTAGTTGCGATTTCTTCCACACAACCTTAGGATGGACAAGTGTGAAAGATTAGTGCATAGGGCAGTATGCAGGTGTACAAACTCAGTTCAGTAGCTTATTGAACTATACGAATGTTAGCGAAAATAGATACATAATAATATATACCTTAAATACAATTTGTAGGTTCAAACAAAAATAAATATAACATAGCCATAAGCACATACATATACACATTCTATTATTAAATAAATATGTATATACATAAATATATCAGCATTGTCAGAGTCTAACTATGAGGACAGATAGTGATCAGTTACCAATTTTTTAAAAATGTTTAGTGATTGTTTAGTGAATTTAATGTAATGTAAAGACAACTAATGTGTATATTTTTATTTAACATAGCATCGCGGCTAATACCAAATAGGAGTTTTGTTATTTGCGGGGATTGGCGCGTATGCTGCAATACAGGCGCTGACGTAGTTTGAATAAAAGTGCCCGTCATTCCTGTGTAGACATGAAAAAAATTTGCTATAGAATAGAATAGAATATTCTTTATTGTACACCATAATACATTAAACTACTACTAACTAAACTAAATACATTAAAAAAAAAAAACTACAGTGATTGATCTTAATATTAATGTGATGTACAATGGGCGGTCTTATCGCTAAGAGCGATCTCTACCAGACAACCTTAGGATGGATTTTGTGGCAGAATTAAGTGGTTGTTGTCGGTGTACTACATATATACACATACATATACCTAGTCTTATACATAAGCATACAATATACATATATAAATATAGAAATATATATCTATATATACATATATTTTCATATATACCGAAGCAATAACATGAATAATTAAATACTGAGAGAATACATTATAATATATAACAGAATACATATTGCTATATTAAAGATAAAAAAGTAAAATAAAACTCATTATAAAATGTATCGTCAGCCTGTGACCATCGCCAGTGACATAGTAGGTCGTGGGTCAGCCTGTGAGCACGGCCAGTGTCACAGGGGGTCGAGGGTCATATTATAGTTTATAGAGTGATGTAACAGAATCGGCACCAATATCAACTAAGAAAGCTAAAACATTACCGTTTAAATTTTACTGACTCGCAAATTCAAAGTATTAGAAGTTAGTGAAGCGACCTTACTTCCATAACTACCATTTTCCTGTCTTGGGTAATGGTAGTAGCCAATTCACGGTAAAAATTGTGATGAAAATGTTAGTGAACTCAATGTTACTATAAAACTTAAAAACTATTTCACTGATTAGAATAACCATAAGTACAGTCGGACCTGGAGCTTGTATCATATAGCAACATTTTAATGTATCTTGTTTGGTTTTTAACCCCCAACGCAAAAAGAGGGGTGTTATAAGTTTGACGTCGATGTCTCTGTGTGTGTGTAACTGTCTGTGGCATCGTAGCTCTCAAAGGGATGGACCGATTTCAATGCGTTTTTTTTTCATTTGAAGGCCAGTTTCCTTGCAGTGGTTTTTAGCTATGTTTGGTTAATATCGGTCCAGCAGTGTAAGAGTATCAGCTCTTTTCCAAAATGATATAAGGCATTTTTTGGCGTATGATTACTCTATTAAGTGCGAGTGGGACTTGATTAACGATTATACTGGCACCAGTTACTAATATTGAATATTGACGTTCAAAATAGGTCTTGGGCTCTCGCACTCGCATAACTTGTTAATGTTGTGACGCATAAGCGTTGTTGCTTTGTATTTTTAATTGCGCACTAACTAGTTCAGAATTCGGAGCAGTAATCTGGTTTACATGTCTACCTATTAGAGACACCACGCTCTCACATAGATTCGCCTTCTTGTCAATGTAATTCCTTGCTCAAAAGAATATCTGGTTTTTTACTTTAGACTGCCTGTAATATATAATGTAAATATATAAATTAACACGTAAGCTGCAATAATAAACAAAATATATAACGCGTTTAATCTTCCCGAATCCTCTTTCTATCACCTCCCACTGCCTCCGCTTAGTAAAGACTCAAGTGTATTGTCCAAAATGTTTATAGCAATTTCGCAGCTTTTAAACAAAAACATCCCTAAAACAATTCTCTGGCCCATTTCGCCGAGTGATAAATTTCTCACTTATCTGGCTTCGTTTAGCTTAATTGTACACATAGTAGACACCCCATTGTCCCTGTTCAAGGCACCGCTTTTTTCCTTTTCAATGGATTTTTCAGGTAGGGGCCCTCCCTTCCTCGTTTTAGCCTTCCCCCCAGATAATGTATTTCCTTTGTCTATTGTGTGCAATGATTCATCTAAATCACTTGGTGTTACAATTCCCCGTGGCGAAGCCATTATATTGTTTCTCGACGTCTAAATATTTTGTAATAAATACCTTTTGCAGTTATTTGGGAAAGAATTCGATTATTAATTATATCCATTAAAATTGTATTATGTAACAATACAATAAGGAGAATGTCATGTTTCC
This sequence comes from Callimorpha dominula, assembly GCA_949752705.1. NCBI lineage: Eukaryota > Metazoa > Arthropoda > Insecta > Lepidoptera > Erebidae > Callimorpha > Callimorpha dominula. The sequence continues at coordinate 753,275 of OX456992.1, read as the reverse complement.
TAAAATTACATATATCACTATATATTATAAAACAAAGACCCCGCCGCGTCTGTCTGTCTGTTCGCAATAAACTTAAAAACCACTGAACGGATTTTCATGCGTTTTCATCAATAGACAGATTGATTCATGAGAAAGGTTTCGGTGTATAATTTGTTAACGGTTTGTGTAAATTGGTTGTAATATGATGATGATTGTTGAAGATGTCTCTGCTACCCGTGCGAAGCCGGGGCGGCTAGTAATATATATAATACATATATAAATACAATGTCTAATAAATGTCTGATCTAGGTCACCGTTAACAAATATCTGTTAGTGATATAATAATACATACATTTCAATATTTTGGTCTAATTAAATGAAAACGTAGGGATGGTATAAGTATAATATAACATTCTAATAAAACAGACTTCTGATTTGTTGATCTATCTGATTTTATTTGAATTTCTTTTATTCTATCGGGTTTTTTACTAAGGATAGATTTATAAAAGTGCTTTCTCATTTAAAATATTAATAAGATTCGAAGCTTTATTTCAAGCAAAGTTCCCATCTCATTATAATTTCAAAAGTCTTACAAATGTATCAATTTTTTTCGCTTCTGATTCACTGTCCAATCATTTGTAAAGGTTTCCTTTTCCATTTTGTGAAATATAACTTATAATTTCTTCTTTTTTTTTGTATACGGTCTTTGTTTTTTATAACCAACAGCAGATTACTTTAAACCATAATGTTAAAATTATGACTATTTGCATCACTGTAATATAATTTACCAACTTAGCATTTTTTCTTTTATAATAAGTGTTACGAAGAGAATTTATTTTAAATATTGATTAAGCATTTAGCCTAAATAGGTTTATTACTATACTCAAGTTACGTTAAGGTTTCCTACCAATTTGAGTTTAAACTTTTAAATAAATCACAGGTAAAATAGTTTGCCATTTCTGTATGATCTAAACCATTAAAGATTTAAACCATTGTTCGTACAAAAACAATCTAACTGCATGCTATTGAAAAGAACAGATCCACAGCTTTCACTCTTCATATGGATACACAGCGAGGTTGGAATACACCAGTAATGTTGCAGAGAATATTTTTACCACTGTACGTCCGCACTGTTTGTCAGCCGCTGTGTGGCGACTTTAGAATAACATATTAAGACTTACATATATTTTCAAAGTTATGGTAACAAATTTGATTACATTTTCATGTTGCTTTACATACATACGATTCTATTATGTTCTCATCCTAAAAGTATTTTCTTTTCTATCCTGAAATTATTAAAATCGAAGTCATAAAAAAATAAATATATAAATTAACTACGAGCATTGTTATAACTCGTACGAAAGCCAAATGCTTGTAGATTTAGGAGTGGGTTCACGTCAAATACCTAAAATAAGTTAAACATTTAACGTGTAGGTATATCATAAAATTTTAATCAATTCTGTATCAGCCCTAGTCGAGGTCGTGTCAAGAGGCGGCTAGCCCTCCTCGAGAGTGTATTCCGCGGTAATTAAAACGAAGCTGAGTCTCTTCACAAATGGGTCAGGTATCAATCGGCTGCTGATGGTATAACAAGCGATTCCAACTTCTCTTCTCCAAGATTCACCCCAAAACCTCGAGTGGCATGATTCCATTGTCTCAGACTGTCTGAGGTTTTGTGTCGAAATATTTTCTCATCCCACTAATATTATAAACGTGAAAGTTTGTGAGGATGTATGGATGTGTGGACGTATGGATGTTTGTTAATCTTTCACGCCAAAACTACTGAACCGATTGCGATGAAACTTAGTATGTAGATAACTGGAGACCTAGATTAATATATAGGCTACTTTTTATCCCGATATTCCCACGGGATCGGGACTTACGCAGGTGAAACCGCGGGGCTGCTAGTGTATCATAAAACTAAAATATTTTGTATATAGGTTATCAATTTTTCAAGCAATAACGTAAATCAAAGTTTTGTTTTATAAAGATTTCGTTCATGTCACTGTCATTGATTTTTGCAAGGTGTCTATCTATGATGAACTCGGTTCTTGTGTGTTAATGCTGGATTGAGCCGTGACAAAACTATCAAACTTAATTGCGCGCTAAGAGTTTGAATCTGTAATAAACACCTTTATTCCCATATTAAAATAAAAAAAACACTTTTAGACAAGTTTGTTTATCAGCAAACTTTTTACCATACTACAGGCTCTGCCTAGTTTGGGATCAGACGGCCGTGTGTGAGGGGTCTTAACTTATAATTATTCCTGAAAGTCCAATTTTTCTATTAAGTTTAAGTAGTACCATATTAGTTTAAAAAAGTAATACGCTTATTTGAATAGGTGTTGTTTTAGTTTTTAATGCAACACCGTATTCCAAAAACTAAATTTTGAACTTTGAAAAATTCAAGAATATTGGTAACGGAGTCATTTTTAGGTAAGATTGCAAACTATTGTGTGTTCATAATGTCTTTATTACAATATTTAGGCACACATAATATTTTTACTAAAAAATATTAGCAGAAGGGTCTTTAGTAAGACTTGTTTAAATTACCATCACTTCGTAATCAGAACATTTTGGGTTAACTTAAATTATTATTAACATTTAGTTGTTTCATCAGCAAAATACATCATGAAATAACATTCTATGATATCTCAAAACATATAGTTCTCGATTGCCACTTTGATAACTAAGTGACTCGATGTTCCCGATAACTTTGGTGATATTGGTTCAGTTAAGGTTCCGATACTTGGAGTATTCGCCTTGTAATTTCACTTTAATAAACTACGAGTATTTAGTATTCCAAAGTGCTATTGTGTACTTTAGGGTATGTTCTTTGACTTGACTTTATATGTGTCTGTTTAGTAAGGCCTTCAATTCTTTAATAAGTAATGTCGTTATTTTCAAGGAGTTCGTCGATGCCTTGGTAGCCTTTCTCCTTAGCTAGTACACAACACTATGCAAGTGTAGTTTAGCTCTATTATACTAGAGTAGAAGTACTTATCTTTTTGTGTAACTCAATATTTCAATAAACAATCATTTAAAACAACCGAGAAACTCACTTTATATTAAATTTACCTCCATTTAGCTATAGTGGAATGTTAGAACTCAATATTAAACTACTTTTTGGCCTGCGTTAAGTAAAAGTTTGAGTGAAACTTTCAAATGATAATAAAAACTCGTAGGATGTTTTTTTTACTTACATCACCTAAATAGAAACGTCCTACATTCTATGTTTTTGATACTTTTTTATTACTTTATTTAATTAAGTACAGTTTTTTTTATTTAACTTTGTTTAAGGTTCCTCTTCGGTTAACAATTCATACTTGAGCAAATAATATTGAATCAATTTTGGGTCACGCAATTCGTAGCTTCTTTCTGATGAAGAGAGCGGCCTTCGCGTTGACTCAACAAGTATATTACAACTGCTCTGTTCTTAAGAGCCCTCCTTACGACCCCACTCTGCATTGTTAATACGGCAATAAAATATCATAACAGTTGGAAATATGTTGGATGATCTATGTTTTTCATTTGTTTCTGAGCAATCAATATTAAACAATGTTCAATTTATGATTCTTTCAATGGATCAACGGATGTACGTTTTATTTCGGAAAATTAACGGTTCCTGAGGATTATATTTTATTATGCATATTGTAAGGTTGTTAGGTTATAAAACCAGAAAGGACAGTTGTATTGATGTACGTTCATGTATGTGGGAGTAGTCCGGGCACCAGAGCGTTTGAGGGTGGCGGTATTTTTATAACAATACGATACTTGGCTTAAAATTTAAAGAAAAATACGTAGAATAACATACTAAAGTGTCTACTTCGACGAAGATACGCGTCATTGTTTATTATTGCAAAATAACTTGAAAATCGGCTTTTTTTCGGTTTTCATTAAAAATCTAAAAAAGTATTGCTTTTAGAGCAAAATGTTAAATGCAAAAGCTGTTAAGCCGACGATTTTACATAAGGATTAGGCGTTAAAAAAATTTGAAAATTGTTTCCATTGTTTAAATAAGCGAGAAAGATGAAAAATGCAAAGAAATTAAAATGCGTGAAAATGCACGTTGCAATATTCAAAATTGAATGAAAATCGAGTATGTTACAGACATTAGTATGTTTTTCATTGTACGCCAAGCCAGATCGCGAAATTTTAAAATGACAGCCTATTGTAAAATTGTTAATTTAAAATTTCGATTGCGTGTAGAATGTGTTACGGGCTTGGTATTGATATCTGAGTTTTTGGAATCGATGGGGAACAATAATATCTTTGATAACTCAAAAAATTGATTTTTTAATTAAACAAATAAAAAAGTTATTAACGATAAACCGTAAATGAAAGACCGTATTTTTTTCTAATTTTCAACTTAGACGTAAATAACTTAGTACAAGTGATTGCGCTTATTTTGACATGAATTTAAAAAAAAAGTAGTACTAGTACTTTTTTCTCCAAGTTCTATAGAAGTGGGCACGTAGATTGTTAAAAACTTCAACGTAGATTGTTAAAAACTTCAACGTAGATTGTTAAAAACTTCAACGTAGATTGTTAAAAACGACATAATATGACGTTTTTAGCAATCTACGTACACGGTCAATGAAATCGAGGTATAACGTTAAAAAAAAACGCGAAGCACAAAAACTACTGCACAACTGATATGAAAATGCTAATGATGATGCTAAAGCTCTTACAATACTATTACAGATGACATATTTGAGGAACGTTATACCTCGATTTCATCGACCATGTCATATGACGTTTTTAACAATCTACGTGCCCACTTCTTCCTCGTACTTGGAGTAAAAAGTACTAGTACAACTTTTTTTTTTAGATTCATGTCGAAATAAGCGCAATCACTTGTACTAAGTTGTTTACGTCTAACTTTAAAATTAGGAAAAATGCTGTCTTTCATTTACGGTTTTTCGATAATAACTTTTTTGTTTGTTCAATTAAAAAATCAAATTTTTGAGGTATCAAAGATATTGTTATTCTTCATCGATTCCAAAAACTCAGATATCAATAGCTAGCCCGTGACACATTTTATACACAATTGAAATTTTAAATTAACAATTTTACAATAGGCTACCATTTTAAAATTTTGCGATCTGACTTAGCGTACAATGAAAAACATCTTAATGTCTGTAACATATACGATTTTCATTCAATTTTGAATATTGCAACGTGCATTTTCAGGCATTTTTCATGTTTCTCACAACAATTTTTTAATTTTTTTTAATGCCTAATCCTTATGTAGAATCGTCGGCTTAACAGCTTTTGCATTTAACATTTTGCTCTAAAAGCAATACTTTTCTAGATTTTTAATGAAAACCGAAAAAGAAGCCGATTTTCAAGTTATTTTGCAATAATAAACAATGACGCGTATCTTTGTTGAAGTAGACACTTTAGGATGTTATTCTACGTATTTGTCTTCAAATTTTAAGCCTAGTATCTTATTGTTATAAAAGACCACTACTTTTCGCGTTATTTTTGGCTCTGGCGCCCGGATTAGAGGGAGTATAGATGCTTCACGTTGTACCGTAATACTGTTGTACAACTCTAAATAAATACCATAAATACGTTAGTTGAAGTTCAAATAAATAAAAGAAAATATCGACTAAAATATATAAACAATTTGTTGCTACTTATATTCAATTATGTTATGTGAGACAATATCTTTTGAGGAACAAAATCTATAGTTATATGAAGTAAATTGATTGACAATACAAATATTGATTGACTAATATTTGAATTTTATTCAATTTGGCTTCAAAGAATATTGCAAATTCAATTACAATCTACGTTGAACAAAAACGAAAGCCTTTTAATTTTTTTTTTCTGAATACAAAGCAAAGAGGACATCAAATTTGATCAAAGACATATTTTCAGTCAAACAATCGGTTCTCGTCACTGCACAGTCAACTAAACAAAAACGACCATTCTGAACAACAATACAACGAGAATTGCAGCATGCAGAGGATGCAGAGTGAGATCGTGTGTTAAGGCACGATAGGTAATTGGCTCGCCGCTCACGTCGCGAGGATCAGGCTGCCACTAATTAAGCAAGAAACGGGCCGGAGGACACTTTCGAAATGGCACGCCTATCAATCGCATCTTACGCCTCCATTAACGAGAAAAATGGACTGGGTACTACTATCTGCCAGGTAAAACCTGAATAAATGTGTGACATAGTTTTCTTTTTAGCGACTATTAAAATTTACGATTCTAAATTATCATTTCGAATGCAAATCGATTATTTATAGCAATTTTGTTAAAAATACTACCAAATCTAGATTACGGCGGCGTGAATGGTTACTGCAGAACCGCTATTAAATTTTTTTTCCTACTGATAAAAACAAAAGAAAAGTTATTAGGTGTTTATAAAATCATAAAGAGGCCGGCCAACGCAGGCTCAGGGGCCAATAAAGGCCCTTAACTCTGAAAAAGTCATTAGTATCGGGACTCAAAATAAATTGTTATGTAATAATTGGTTTCTAGATTGTGCTATTTATTGAACATATTTTGCTAGCTGCCTCGCGTAAACATCGCAATAGATGCTTGTTCATTTGATGAAATACTCGAGGAATTCATTTAATGTTTTTACAAAATAATATTTATTTTAAAACGTATGTAGCTTGGAAACAATAGGTTGAGCATCACAAAAACAATAGCCTTTTATATGATATCGTCCTATATAACTTTAAAAGTTCTATTCCCGTTTTATACTATCTCAAAACAACTGTAACTTCAAAGCCGGAAGTTTCAATTAATTCGCGAATTTCCCAGATAGTGCGCGTGTTTCTTGTTCAAAAGCGAGTTCCCCGACAGCTATTGACAGTTCTTTGTCGGAAGAGCTTTGCCGGGCCCGTTGTTGATCAAAAGCGTCGGTGGCTCGATTTCTGAATGGCCAGTGATCAATCAACGTCAATTAGTATAACCTTGAAGTTAACCCTAAACACCAGTCGATAAGACTTGATTTACGCATTTGCACAATGCACAATGCGACCGGATTATGTGGATAGTAAGGAACTGCGGCAATTAATATTGGACGATATGTATCAATTAGTAGTAGAAGCATCGGACAGGTTAAACTACATTTTTCGACGCTTTTGTAACCGAATTCAAAAAGGCAGAGGTTCTCAATTCAACTAAATATTTCAAAAAGGCAGAGGTTCTCAATTCAACTAAATATTTTTTATGTGTGTATGTTACTCGATATGTTCACCATTTATGAACCGATTTCAATCATTCTTTTTGGAATTGAATTGATTGTCTTCAAGGTTGTTCCCATTTAAATTTAGAAAAAATATTCTGCCACTAAGGGTTGAAAATTAAGGAGTGAAGAATACAGCTTATTACAATTTATCATGATTTATGCACATAGAAATCGGTGAAACTTTTTTAAAACTTAATTATGTAACATTACACGGTAACAGTCCGTCACGATATTTTTGATCCTCGCAATTTTACGAAGTAATGTAACTTATGAGATTGTAAGAAATTGCATTTAATACTAAAGAAAATATTTTATAAGTGGTATTCTTATTTGGTAAAGATTTTTACTCGCATGTGTTTGCCGGGAATGTTCAACAATGTGAAAAAAAATGACCGTTTCAATTTCCACATATTTTTGCCTCAGTTTTTCATAGATGTAGGTGGAATGTGTAAAGTTGAAGATTTTAAATCGTACATTTCTTTTCAAGAAAATCCACAAAAACTAACTTCGAATTTTTTTTAGTTAGTTTCTATGGATTTTCTAAATAGAATAGTTAGAAGATAAAATAATATGTACGATTTAAAATCTTTAACTTACCACGTGTTTTTTCTTTTTTCAAATACACTCTGTATACTCGTATCTTAGTAAAACTTTAAAAACACGCTGTAATGGCGAACTGAATTAAAAAGTAAAAAAAAGCTCCTGCCTTCTTCATCAGACCACTGTTTACGCCCAGTCTGTTGTACTCGTCAAAACAAATGTTATGAGTCCTAACTCGGGGGCTTAACTAGTAGGCACTTAAGAGTTCCACTATCCACCACATCCATCCACATCATTAGATCATCTCCAAGATGCCAAAATATAGTATTGTCATCGATACTACATATACACACAAAGTTTCATTTCTAGCGAATTGTTTACATAGTAAGGGAAGCTAATAAAAGCGTGTTAAAAAGAACACAGTGTGCATAATACTTTTAGTCTTGCTTAAGTCCATATGAAATAATTTTCCTCATATACATAGTACGCTTGTTTGCCTAGGTAAACACAACCACCTACTTCCAACGTCTTTATATTATCTGACTTTAAAACCAAGATTACAAACTAATCGACAAAGTGCAGTCCAGAATCTGCACAAAAGAATATAAAATTTACACAGCACTGCATCTACAGTAAACTAAAGAACAAAAGAAATGAACCTGTTTCACCCAAATTGTCTTTCTTTAAAAGAATGAGTGCTTTCGAGAGCGTAAGTAAGAATTCCGTTCGTTTTAACTTTTAAAATTTCAACGAATGCAACTGAGTAAAGTCCTAGATCTGTTGCCTTATTTTAAAGTAAGATTTTCAGCATGAGTCGGTGAGACAGCAGTACCTGTACTCGCGCTAGGAGCTCCAGTTCAACCAAGTTTCCTCGTAAATAACTGGGGGAGAGGCGGCCGGGATCCGCCGTTGTTAGTTACAAACTTACTGCTACTATCGATCTAAAGCAATTTGAACTGTAAGTAACACAATATAGTATACACCCGCCGGCAAAGTGCTCACTATCGTAATGGGATACATTTGTTATTGAATACACGTCTGCATTTGTTCGTTAGGTCTTACCGGAGTACGCTGCACCAGGATATGTCTAACTAACTATTACTTTATTAGTGTTCAACTTCGTACACCGAGCGATTTGTTGGTAACTACTGCTATTATTTTAAAGATAAAGGTTTCCTTCCAGCGATGTTTCTTCTATATTTTGTTATATTGTTCAAATAATTTTGTTGCTCATCACCCTATGTTTTATCTTGACCCTGCAGCCGGATTAATTTCCGTTTATTCGCGAAATGTCCAAATTTGCCTATCATCTTTTCAACAAATTTGGAATGAAGAGTTGTTAACTTTATCCAATAAAATTTAAACAAAGAAGTCAATGTTTGTAACAACTTTTGAAATCGCTTCAATAAATTACTTACTGTTCCTTTACGGTTCAAACAGTCTATCAGGCGTTTGTACGAAACTTTTGCTATTTTACGTATCTTATCTTTATAACTGTCCATCAAACCTGACCCTGTTATTACGTTATTGTATCCAAGTTAATTCCGCATAGATAACAACATTCAATTACATAGTATCCAAGTTGTAACTCTTCGCTTACCCTCTCTTTATGTTTATACCCACCATAAATTTGAAAAAGGCATAGAATCGCAAAATAACGAGTTTGATGTAGAAGGAGGCCGAATGCAGCGGGACCAACGCGATACATCCGACAGACGCGACCGACATAAACGCGTAACTAGCATGAATTTAGTGAGTTTTATTGTAGACCATTGCGAGTTTATTGCAGCCATCGATAACGTCGAGCCAATTTTCAGTAGCACCGTTTGCACGGCAACCATTACAGTGTTGCATGCGAGTAATATGCTATCGATACAGCCAAATGTTTAGACCGAAAGTGAATTTCTATCGGATATGTTTGTACGTGCCCAATGGAAAACATGATTCGTAGTTTGCACGGATTATGTAGGTCATAAATAGAGGCATTGCTGCAGGCAATAACTGGAACTTTTTTTAATATTCGTGATCATTGATAACTTCATTTTATTTTTCTTTAGGCTTTAAACCATGAAAATTATGACTTTTATTTTTATATTTATGAAATTTAAATTATTCTTTAATCAACGTAGGCATGTAGCAGAATTTTACAGTTAAATTGTCACCCACTTAGAAACTTTAAACTAGTTTGAGTTTTGTTAATTTGTTTAAATTCATCGAATTCTGGATATCAAAACTTTTGCTAGTCCCTTCAATGTAAAATAACCTTTTATTAAATATCTGGTTTCTGAGGCAACAAAAAAAATTACACGGTGATTGGAACTATTTGCAGACCAGACTCCCAAATTGACTTTGTTTACTTATATAGTGTCTATATGCAACAGCAATCGCTCAAGAGAAGCAGTATCATTGCGCAAATGGTTGCGGAGAAAGGAAACTTCTATTTTCTGTTATAAAATATGCTGACGAAGGATTTGCAAAGAAATACTGTAGTCGACTGACTACAATGTTTCTTTGCTCGAAATCCTTCATGCGCTGCTATATTAGTAAAAATTTAAAAGTATTTTGGTAATATAGCATTTGAAATTCAAACATTTAAAATGTGGCCGTAAATCTTCAGCGTGCCTTCCATATAAGAATAGTCATTTAAAAATCTAGCGAAGTTTTTAAAAGCAAAAGCAGTTGTGGTCTCATACTCTAAAGAGGATATATTTATTGTACACCTATCGCTACATTTTCATAAATCTTTATAACATCCTCAGAGATCACCGTAAATCATCACAACTGTTTGTTTACGTAACTTTAAAAAACATGATCTTAATAGATAAAGCAAGTTCCTTTCGCAGTCTAATTTTTAGCAGTTTTGTTGTGTGCACGAGCAGGTAACTCTTTAGATTAGTAATATAACTCTTTTTTTAATACCTACAGAATATACTTTTCTTCTTAATCAATCTCTCCGTTCTCGACTAATGTTCTTACCGACAAGCAGAGTTTCATTTTTATTTATTTTTCGAGTACATTTTAGGCGACCCTTTTTCCTCTAAACCTAAATGCTAAATGTGTAAATGTGTAAATGATCCCATAAAAGCACTTTTATGAGCCGCACGCTAAGCAGCTAAGTTCTAGTTCGCGTGTGATCTCTTCTGGGCTGCAGCCAAATGTTACTCTTGGTAGATCCAGTAATGATGTACACCGTTTTCTATGCCAACCTAAGGATAAGACTAAAGCCAGGTGTACTTATTAGTTTTTTAAATAATGTTTCTCTTTGTCTGTTTCGCAAAAAATATTATGTTAGAGTCAGAAACCAGAGACAGGTGTTTTCTATCTTTCTTCATGGAGACAAGGCAAGGAAGGATGATAAAATATGTACCTGCACACTGCACAACCAAAACCTATTATATACACATTGACTGTCATTTTAAAAGAATAAGTTTTAATATTAATAAGTTAACATGGTTAAAGGCGATTAACACCCACAAAGATAGTTTTTCCATTTTCATGGTTCATTGAAATAGACAGACATACGTACATACATACATACGTTCACGTAGGTTGATCGTTGTAGGCAGAGGCGTATTTAACGCACACTCACGTAATGGGGGGCAAGCATAACTACCGTCAACCGGGCACTTTGGGAATTAAATACGTAGTATACGTACATCAAATAAAATAGAACATTAAATACATATTTACGTTCATTTTGCTAGTGTTTGTAGTTAAGGTCACGTGCTTAATACTTTCATTGAAATTTTATTCAGTTTTAAATGTATAACATAATCTCATTCATTCAGTTTCTAATATTTTTAACAATACAAAAAATTATTGCACAGAAAAATAATAAAATATACAAGTTTTGGAACAGAGAATCACCAAATTGTTTTAAAATTTTTACCTCAACAAAAAATAGGATTGGAACAATATTCGATTAGCATTTATTTCATTTATTAATAACAAAGGAAAAAATTGACACCATGAACAATGTAACAAACTATTGCCGAAAATTATAGCCAACAATACACGCCAATATCATATTTGAACATACACACAGATCATGTAATAATAGGAAAAAAAATGTAAATGCAAAGGTAACAGAGATCTGACGAATTGAAATGGTCCAATTTTTAACATAGGGCGATTACTGATTAGGTTTTATGTCTATTATACCAGAGATTTTTAGTATAAATAAGCTACTGATGCTAATTATATCACAGTCAATCACTGAGTTGAAAGTCGGCGTTGAGCATCAAATATTTGCGATGAGCTAACTTGACGAAGAATGTATATCTAATCTCCAAATTCTAATTAAAGCTGCGATTAAAGCAACCTCGGTTCATTTACCTCAGAAATTATGTCTCTCAGACTATATCAGTAATCAAAACTTTAGCAATATGTATAATTTTTTCATTGTCGTCATGAGAGGGATTTAGGTGGATGTAATGAAGGCAGAAGTTATTTTGTTAAAGAAATAACATAGATTTTATTTTTCAGATCAAAGAGCTTCAAAATCATAACATCGGATGAGAAAGAAATACTATTAAATGAACAACCTCGATAGTAAATCCCTGCTAAGGCTGTTTATCGATGAAGCCGAAGACTTAAGCCTCAAGTTTTGTTGAGTAGAATTATTTTATTTATATCATTTTACAGAGGCAAACCGTAAATAAAGTAGGAGTTAAAACACTAACAGCAATATTGTATTGACTCACTCTCCGACATACTATTATTTAAATGTAATGTTTGGTAAAAATACGACAACAGATAATACTTTACGCAGACAATTTATTTGCTATAGAGTTAAATTCGAAACTTCACTGAAAGTCAGAACACAGAGTGACTTTTGTCACTCTAGTTTAATGCCTATCAGTATGAGGTCACAACGTGAGAACTGCTCACCTGTTCAAAACTCGACATAACTTCATATAACTTACTCTCACAAGCCCAAACTATACCAACACCGTGCCACTTAACAACGAATCCCTTTAATAGTTTACTAAACCTTGAATATACTATCTGAACTGAACTCTATGTTTTCGGTAAGGGTTTCCAGGGTGAAACGGTCGAGGGTAAAGTGGTGCAGGGTAATTAGGGTCACCTATTTGTCGTAGGTCGTCTGTTTGATCGCAGCTGAGCGCACGCCATCCACTCTAATTGTTTTTGTTCAAAACTGGACGAGAAATAGCTTTCATGTCATTTTGTCTAATTGAATGCGATTCCTGTGTTGACGGTAACTGTAATAATGTATTCGTATTTATTGTTCAATACTGACTAAATTGTGTTTGTGAAAACCACGGCTAATGTTTGTCATACATGCATTTTTAAAGTTATTGTTGACGTTCGTTGTTTATTCTAAATGTTACGTATCAATTTATTCAAATAAATTGATCCCAAATATTTTTTATTCTATTGGCAACACTGATAGCTTTTGTCAATGTCGTTTAAAATTTTCATCATTCATAAATTGAGACACTCATTTAGAGGTCAGTCGGTGGTTTTAAAGGACCTAAGCGAACGGATCTCCTGAGTTAAGCTGGGGATCATAGTCTTATATTTTTCAGACAAGAGCTTTCATGTGAGAACGCTGGCGCTAGCATACCTACTTCTACTAAACTATGAAAAAGTAACTAATACTTTCAATAAAGCTATAGTTACTATTATAATGCTTTTCTTTACACCCAAACCAATGTAAAATTCATAAAGTGCGTGAATACCTACACTTATTTACAAGTCAAATCCCTTACTAATACTTCAAAATCAAAGACTACATGCAGTAACAATATTATAACACTTATACATATATGCTACATGTTTGTGTCAAATACAGATTTACTCGAAAAAATGGTGCGCTGTATGACATAAGTATTTGGATACCGTTTAGACGTATGTCAATGACAGTGAGGCCCATGCTGTCGAATCCTATCAAAAATAAATAACAAAATATGTTACGTTATCTTTGAGGGTTGTAGAAATAAATCTTCTCACAAGCAGCTACAAAGTTAAGAGATACATCTGTGCACCTGTAAAGAAAAGATGGCTGCAAAATACATGGTAAAAATTTACACTTAGATAAATCCCCACGTGTGAATTGAATAGGATCTTATTAGCAAATATGCCAGACATGGGCTTAGCGCTAGTTTTCACCCAGACTCTTTGTGCCCATGGATATAATTTTATTTTATTATGGGAGCTTACATCTACATACAAATAGTTATACGAATTAGATTAATAAATGCCAATAACAAGCTTCCACAATTAGTTTGCAACATTATGGTATCTTTAGACAGTTTAAGCACAGTTAGTTATGAGAAAGAAAGCGTCCTTAACAGATGGTTTCACAAAATTGAGCCAATAGTAGTATCCAACATATACATTATCAACAAAATATTTAGTTAGCCCGGATCTGGCAGAATGTTTACCAGTAGTAAAAGGATCAAAACGATTGTCAACACTTAATTTGTTAAATTCTTTCAATACTCTAGGCAGAAAGCGATTCAATCTGAAATTGGTGTGGCACGGAGGTCTGTATAACAAGAGATACGTACGTAGATTCTTTGCTGGTATTCTTAACTTTATTTTCGAAAGAAGTTCAGGGCAGTCGATATCAACCTGAGCAATATTGAGAAGAAAAGTTATGTCTGAAATGTTTCGTCTTTCATACAAAGGTAGAATATGCAACTTAACACAGCGCTGCTCATATGTGAGATCGACTAGGTGGAACAATTTAAATTTAAAACTTAAATATCGAATAAATTTTCTTTGAATCATTTCGATCTCATTGGAGTAGCAAGCGTAGCGCGGGTTCCAAAACTGTGAAACATATTCCAGATAACTTCGTACATAGGAGCAATATAGTACTTTAATAGTTTTCATATTTCTGAAATCATTGGAACAACGAATCTAGAAACTTAAAGCCCTAAAGGTTGACTAAATGGCTAACATGCTGATCAAATAAAAGCTTGCTATCATGCACTACACCTAAATCTCCAGAAACAGTTTTCCTCTCTAAGCTATGTTTTTTGATTGCATAGTCAAATCTTTACGCTTACGTGTAAAACTCATAGAGAAACATTTGGAAGCATTTAAATCTAGTTTATTATAATGATAATATAAATCGAGACCTTGGAGGTCCTCCTGCAATAATTTGGCATCCTGAACATTATTAACTGTACGTAATATTTTCATACCATCGGCAAATAGCAGCAATCAGCATTAAATAATTATACTTAGTAAGTATGTGAATAATAAATAAATACAATATTTTTACTCAGTAGATACACGTACAAAAATATCAATATACAAAAATAAGTATATCTGGAGCAATTGTGAGTTGATAATGACTATACTAAATGCTTGAAGGTATACGAGGATATCTAATATATATATTAAATGCATAGCTGCTTAATATTGATATAATATATATTGTATATTCTTCGTGACTGAAGCAGGCCTATGTATTTGCATACAAAAAAAAGTAGCAGACAAAACACATAAATATTTCAACAGCTGTTTTATTCCCTCCAGAGTAGCCTTAGGCTTTTAAAAAACCTTATGAAAAGCTCTTCACTTACTTACTCTAATACAGATAAATTAGTACTGGCAAAATATTTTTCATTTCAACAGAAAGTATGAAAACAAACTTTGTATTTTAAGTTTTCTAACACCAGTATCAAGACAATGATATCATTAGTAAGAGGATGCCGAGAGAATGCTCCACATCCCTTCACACAGTTTTCTTTTTTACTCGATAATAATGAACTTTTCAATTCACTATAGAAGGTATCGATTTCAAAAGCAAGAATTTTCTGTAGCATTCCTATTGACAGTGAGGAAAGATAGACCAACACAAAGTGATTGCAGTTACTTTATTTTTGCTGAATCTTTTGTTAATAACAAATACAAAACGTTAGACAACTTAGTCTTAAAAATCAAATTTGAGGTAATATTTTTAAAGTTTGCATAAATCACCAAACTCCTTCTATTCAAATCAGTAAAAATAATAATTTAAAATTTATTTGCGAGCCTGTTCGTCTAGTGGTAAGCGATCTTGACAACTGAGCCAGAGGTCGTGGGTTCGATTTCCATTCAGGACGAATGATTGTGTGATGAGCACGATCATTAGTTCTGTGTCTGGGTGTAATTTATCTTTAATATGACTATATATTTAGTAATATATAAGTACGTTTATCAGCAGTCTGGTTACTACAGTACAAGCTCTGCCTAGTTTGGGATTAGACGGCCGAGTGTGAAATGTTTCAAGTTATTATTACATATATCTACTGATATAATAAAGCTGAAGAGTTCTTTGTTTGTTTGTTTAAATGCGCTAATCTCCGGAACTCAGAGTCGGATAAAAAAAATAGTTTTTTGTATTGGATGGAGTATTTATTGAGGAAGGTAGAAGAAGGATAGGCTATGTATCACGCTGCTACCTTTAGGCCCGGAGCAGTGATCACAAATGCAAGAGGAACTGCGTCGAACGGTTTCCTTTGAGAGGCAGTTTTTCTTTGAAATAAAGA
This sequence comes from Callimorpha dominula, assembly GCA_949752705.1. NCBI lineage: Eukaryota > Metazoa > Arthropoda > Insecta > Lepidoptera > Erebidae > Callimorpha > Callimorpha dominula. The sequence goes on along the minus strand of OX456992.1, from coordinate 737,033 downwards.
AAAATATTCTTCTTTTTAACACACTTTTATTTTACCTTCACTTGTAACTAACTAATAATTTTAACAAATCCAAGAAGTCAATGCTGCTTCTAATTGTCGCACCCAAATCAAACTTTGTATGTGTATATGTGTATGTGGTTTGGATGACAATACTATAATTTGCAGTCTTGGAGCTGATGATGAGGCCAGGAAGTGGATAGTGGGACTCTTCAGTGTCTACTAACAAACCTCTCTAGTTTGGGTTCATAAGAATTATTTTGACGAGTTCTACAGATTGGGCTTAGTAACGATGGTCTGATGATAAAGCCGGGAGATGGATAGCGGGCCTCTTTTTAAGTTTTTAATTCAGTTCACTTTTAAAGCTTTTTTTTAAGACTTACTAAACTGTAACAAATAGTTTCTGCATATTATTATGTCTTCTGACTAAACTGTGAACTACTAACCCATCAACTTTCTATTCTATACCGAGTAACTAAATTCAATTGATTCTACGAGAAAAAGATTTCCAGGCTTGTTTTAGTTCTATCGCTTTTTATGAGGATGTTCGCAGTCGAAAACTTTGCAAGGATTGGACGAGATCAAACGATTACAAAGATAGAGGTTTACTTTATTGTTACATTACCTACCCTCGTCTCACAGCTTTCGACTATGAGTGAACTTTGAATTACATTGACCTTGATTCAAATCGTATTCAGTTTGGCGTATTCAATCGTACACTATTGGAATTGTTAAAATTTTGTATACAAATGAGTTACCAAACAAGCACACCCCGTATCTGATGGACTTAATGGTAAGCCACCAACCTGTTACGTCACTTAAGGTTACTGAAGCTATCCCCCACAAACTCTGATGACCCTTTTAGTTAGCAGAGAGACAACACAATGCTAGAGTAGTACTCGCTAATCTTGACCGTATGTAGGAAAAGGTAATTGGGTAACTCCAAATCAAGCAAAATTTATTGTGATCTACATTTTGTGATCTTGCAAAAAAAGCACTTTGCGCAGTACCGAAGTTAATTTCAGTCCAGTCAACATAAAAGACACTAATCAAAATTTTGCACTAATGGCACGGCATACTGTTTATTTGAAATGTTAAATAATTGGATACTTTGGCTGATAGGTAATAGTGATTACACCTTTTAGTTTTTTATTTATTTAAGTTCGGAAAACCAACAGCTACAAGAATAACAGTGGTCAGTTTCATGTACAACATTAAGCCAATTACAGGTTTTCACTAATTGCAGCATTATTAATTAACAGAGGTTTTTTAACACTAACTAACACAAAACTATACCTATACAAACGCGATAAGAAAAACAGAAAAATACATGTATAAAAACCTGTTTGAAAAAAACCGAGATTCATTAATCAGTCCCCTGACAGTGTAACCATTCACTATGAATCGAACAAAAGTTCTTTGCACAATCATTGAAGTCTTTACTTGCTCACACCTTAAATGTATTCATTCTATAGTTTGAATGCGCTAAATGTACAAAAATATATGGATCGAAACTGATGCTTCTTGTCGCAACATTAAACTCAAGTTTGTGTAGGAGGTCAGGGCAATCCACTTTATAAGACAAGGTTTTAGAAAAGAATGTGCAATCTGCAAGTCGACGGCGATAACTTATCGCCGTCGTAGGCGATAGTTATCGATGATAACAAGTGATAAATAATGTTTGGTTCGGTTATTGGGGTTAAACCACTGTAAGGGGTAATATTATGCGTATGAGAACTAACGCGATGTTTTGGATTTGTATATACCTCCTAACTACCTGATTCGCCTAGCAATGGCAACAGACTGAGTCGACTTATGCACGTACCCAAAACATCGCGTTAATTTATTATTATCTGTTGTATTTACAAAGGAATATGAATAAGACATTACACAACTTAAGTCACAAGGAAGAGTTCTTATTTAATTTAATAGTTTGTTTAGCATTAAGTTTCTTTGTAAGCGTAGCCAGTAGTGTAAACTCACAAGTGGCATCACATGGTAGATCGCCCGCTTCTAACTTCACTCAAAACTTCAGATTGGTGCACCGTGCGTTTGTGGTAAACAAGTTAGACAAGTTTGCCATGTTTGTTGCGACACACTGCCGTCTCATGTAGATATACAACTATTCTCGTTGAAACTGTTTTCAACATAAATTGCGGGAACACTGTCTGTGCTATTATGTAGTATTTCATACTGACTGGAACTAACAAATAAATTCGGGTTGCTAAAACAGTTCAGTAATCAGTTCCTTTAGCATTCAGTTTTGGTTTAGTAAAAACAAACTATATTCTTTAAACAAAATATCTTGAGATAATATAAAAATAATGTTTATTTACGTATTTGAGCATCCTCCTTAAATATTATTGTATTAGTTAAGGAACAAACTTTGACTTTACTATACGTAAAGTGAGTGACGTTTGTTAGGTGTTAATCACCTACCTGCATAATTATATTGCTATCATCATAATCATTCATCAACACTCGGAACATTTATTTGTATTCCAATATACGCCATAATGAGTATAAATACCTAATAAATACAAAACATTTAGAAGCAAACATTAAAGAAACATTGTAGAAACCCCTTAATTTTAAGCAAAAGAATACATTAAAATAATATTTATCTAACAAACGTAAAAATTCCAATAAACGATATTGTCTAAATCTGTCACAAAAAACTTTTACTGCCTACCTTTTTGCTAACATTATCCGAGTCCAGTTTTGGGGCCTTTATTCAAACTACGAGTGCTTGTGTTTTTTCTCGATCCAGCTAAATCTTAATGACTTTCCCAACATTCTACCCGCATGCATATCTTTTAGACCTTCAAGACAAAGAAAGTTTCTTCGTTCTTGACCCGAAACACAAGTGCGATAAGGTAAATTGTCTATACAAATTAATTGCAAATGTAAAAGGATTGTTATTGGCTACCCGATAGCATACGATATATTATAATGTTTTTATTTTAGTGACTGTACTTTGCTCGGTGAGCTATTGATTTTGTCCTGAATAATTGGACGCTGATAAGCAATACAGTATCAAGCCACACATACTTTATTTAGAGAAATTGTTTTAAGATGTCATACCAATTCCTGATCAATTTGTTTGAAAAAATATCTATTCATCTTTTAGGTAGATTTTTAGATTTTTTTTTTTTACAAGTTCCTTTATTAGTTTAATGTGTTTAAAACGCATGCTTTTCCTAAGGATATAATTATTTACTGGTTATGTTCAGCAGCGATATTCGTTACCATTACCTACTTTCACGGAAAACTACTACAAAATTTATAAACCACCATTGACGAGTGTAAAGCAAAATATGTCCTAGTAACATTCTTGGTCCCACTCACGTAATAGGGGGCAAGCCTATTGCCGTCAACCTGGCACATTGGGAATAAAAGATAGGAACAATTGGTAGTATATTGAAAAATAAAGGTAGGTAACAAGGGAAGGCAATGGTAGAAAAGTTAAATTCGCTTAGGGTGCCATTCATAAATTACGTCACACGTTAAGGAGGGGGGGGGGAGGGGATCAACATTGTGTGACAAGGGGTTGGTCATAAGCTTCGAGACGTCAAATGTTAAAATCTAAAGTATTAAACATGTATTAAACGAAAGATTACGCTACTACCCTTTTACTAAAGAAATAATAATTTTAGAACTGCTCTTTTCAGTTTTGGGTGTAAAATTGCAAAATATTTGACGTCACGCCAGGGAGAGGGGGGTTTTACAAATGTGACCACCTGCGACAAGGACATATGTGACGTAATTTATGGATGGCCCCTTATATGGATGGATGGGGCGAGGACATACCTGTAACCTAAACTGGCAACAGCCGGTATTTTTATAGTAAATATGGCAAACGGGTGGAGCAATTTAACCTGTCAGAAAGGAAATATAAAATCAATTTCATAGTGATGTAAACTTGAATATTTTTATAAAGTAGGCATACATTTGTAGATAAAAGAAATAGTATATTTTCAGGTAAGAATAATATTTAGCTCCGTTTTACGGATGAACATTGTGACAGTAGGTATTCTTTACGATTTCGGTGGTGACATCATCTAGAAATCATTTGTTATTCTCATTAAGTGGATTAGAGGATCAAATCAGCTACTTAAGTTTCGTCAGTTAATTAAAAGAGACCTTGTATAAAATGAGACATCTCTAGGCTAAATCTCGGAGTGAGTTGGGCAGAGACAGGTGCGCTTTGGAAGGAGGAGTTTTAATTAAAGCAGCGTCACAACCCAATAGTTTTTAATCTGGTCCGATCGCCTCAGCCAACTTTTACAAAAGTACTCGCAAAGTTTTACCGATTTTTACGTCTCCCTATTCGGATATTTGTGTTTACTTTTTCGTAGTTTTAAAACTTATTTCAAGCTGTCTGTGACATCAATTTCCAAGGTACTTAGTTTTAAGCCTCTACGAAATGCAATGTTTTTGGAATTTATGGTAAATAGCGGTTTGTGAACTTCGGGCCAGAAAATGGAGTTGAAAAAGTGTTTAAATGTTAATGAAGTGCCGAGTACCTTCCCTCGTCCCTTCCTGTTTCTCGCTGTATTTTAAAGAGAAGGTTTACGAGTATGGACTGCTGAAAGGTCGAGCCTTTAAAATCAACTTGTCGAATAATTGTGGGTGAACCCACCGCCAGTATATTTAACCTTTACATAAACATGTAGGTTTATTTGTAAGGTTTAAGTGGAGTATCAGTGATAGACCGTTTATTGCTTGAATAAACACGTTTTTCAGTCAATGGATTCGTGGATGAGATTATTTTTTATCAAAAGCGTCGTATTTCATATATTTAAATCTTTGCTATTTTATGGTGTTACACGCTTTCCAAAGAAGCCTAACTATAGATTTGTTACGAAATTTTCAACGGAAAATTTACGAGTATATATAGACAAAAAGTAAAAAATAAACCTGAAAATCAAAAATTGGAAAATAATCTCGAGACAGCCTCTCAGCCCATAACTATCGACATTTCTGTAATTTTGGATTTTTTCATTGGCTCGAGATTTGACCATAACTTTTACTGATATGACAATAAAAATTAGATAGGTCACACAGGTGATATTTGCATGTTATATGGCGACAGACATTCTCTTCACTTTCAAAGGTTATACTTCACACCCTACTGAGGACTTTATGTAATTCTGATACTGTTAAATTGAGTGGGTAGGTGTACAAAAATAAATCTTGAACAAATTAATAATATTCTAAAAGTAATGTACTTTTAGTTAAAGTTACTAAGAAGGCTCTTAAACAAACGGAAGGGGATCGAAAACCAATTAAAAGCAATGACCCAAACAATAGAAACTTTAATAAATCAATTTTACTCGAGTGAATAATTTGCTGAATAAAATCAAAGTGTAGTCAGCGATTTTAAAAGGACGAACTTAATTTTCTTTAAATTATGGTCGTCGGATCTTGACTCATCCTCGGCCATAGAACATTCTAAGAGACTTTATTAATTAACTCTTATAAACGGTACTGGTAACAATAATAATTATTATTATTTCTCTAACAATTGACAAACAAAACAGGTGTTAAAGCAGAATACATAGTATGTAGTCTACATTGTGCGAGCTGGTGCCTGTTAAGGGTTTTTATAAACTTGTATTACAAGTCACCAGGCCCCATCCGGCAGTTGTATGCATTGTACCTACAGTAAAACTAGTGGCCCGCGAGCAAGCAAAAGATTTTCATGACCAATTTCCTTTCGGGCGACAACTCGCAAACTGGTAATCACTAAGAACATAGATGTGAAATTAATGTTATTATTATTACCTGTAGGAAGTTACGAAGTACTGTAGCTTTATTAAAAATACAAGACCACCTACTAAAGTAAATATATTTTTAACGCCACGTCAAGAATATACTTACATGCGTTGGTTATCTTTACCAACATCAACATTGCTAAGATATCGTTTTGTAACGTGGGAATCTTACTTTTATTTTTATTTTATATTATACTTAATATTATAAATATCAAAGTTTTGGATGGTTGGATCTATGGATGGATATCCATTCATCCATCCATCCAACCATCCAAACTTTCACATCCCCTACATCCGGATGGATGTATGTTTGTTACTCTTTCACGCCAAAATTACCGAACCGATGGCGATGAAACTTGGTATGTAGATCGGAGACCTGGATTAACATATAGGCTACTTTTTATCCCGATATTCTCACGGAATCGGCAATTACGCGGGTGAAATCGCGGGGCGCTGCTAGTAGTATATACTTTGTAAATGATACTTATTAACGACACTCTACGTCGCGTCGGTACATGAGACATCTGCGCTTGAACTAGATAAATGATATCTGTATTTGGAGCATCCGCTCTCTTCTCAAAACATTAACTGTAGACAATTTATCAACATTATTATAGTGGTGTATAATTTTTATGATGTATGTATAAACTTAACTTTATGAAATATAACTAGCTACCCTGCAACGCGTAATTTTTTAATAAAAAAATATTGTGGCTATAAGTTGAATTGAGTGATATAAATCCTATCACTCAAGTTGGACCAAACTGCACACAGTGTACGAAAATTAGGTAAGGAGTTAATCGCGAACAAACAACGTGACACGAAAATTTTATATATAAAGACATAAATGAATGTTAGATGAAATGCAATAGGTATGTAACTTATTGTAATGTGGAGAGTTTTGTATATAATAAAAAGTATGTATTAAGGTTTTGTGTTCCAAGATATATAATTATCTTAACGGGAATTGAGGCGATCACATAATAAGGTAATATTATAGGTACACTATTCTAGTGTGTCAGCCTGTGACCACGGCCAGTGCAACCTGGTCAAAACATGAGGCGATTCAAAGGTATATTATATTAATATTTGTAAACGAGATCACAGATCAAATTAAACACTGCCATAGCTTGCTTTTTGCCAACGATTTTAAAATATATAGGAAAATTACTTGCACAGAAGATACTCATCTCATACAGAGCGATTTAGAAAATATTGAAGCATGGTGTAAATCTAATAGTATGATGGATGTTTAATCCAGAAATGCCATCATATACGATTTTCGAAACAGGAAATATAAGAGATCTTGGCATTATAATAAATAGTACCCTTAGCTTTAAGCCACATATGGGCACCTGCAACTCAAGAGTCACAAGTGCGTTGCCAGCCTTTAAGGATGGAGTAGGGGAAGGGGGAAAGAGGGGTAGGGGACGGGATAGGGAAGGGTTAGGGTTAGGTGCCGAAGAATGGCTCTCCCACGAACATTGGGTATGCATACCAGACTTTTATATTATTATTTATTTCTCTGCCAATGCTGTTGGTGTGGTATACTAAAATAAATAAATACTTATTACGCGATCACGTTAACATATACAGACTTTCAGAAAGCGTTTTGTGTAGCCGACAAATAGTTACTGTCGATTTAGCTTGAAAAAAAAGTGGATTTAAAAAAAAGATTTTTTCCTGAAAATGCTTTTCGTAGTGTAGGAGCACATTTCTAAACAACCTATTATCAATTTTCATGTCAATTTCAAAGATTTTGTTTTTTCAAGCAGACATTTTCAGAATAATCTGAACATTCCATCAACATCTTTGGTATTAAATACCCATAGTTTCATTCATGTCAGCCCTCTCTCATACGATATATTTCCAAATCAGATTAAAAATTGTTAGCGCTTTAAGTTATTTACGAGGTCTACTGTACGACTCTAAAAGATGACCATAACACTCTGTATATGCAATTGTATAACGCCAAGGTCACGCTTATCGGGTAAAGGTTAGCGTTATTAAGGTTTATGCATAGTTTTCATATAGCCACGTTGGGAAACAAAAAACACTGTTCTCTTAGTAAGAGGTTTCTAATACCTATAAACCCTTGCAAGGTGCATTGGCATCTTTATCTCCCCAGAGCAATTGTGTAGCGATGGCATTTTATAAAAGGTGCTTACTAAATTTGTTATCCCTATATTCACTGTCAAAAGAAAATTGAATACTAAGGACATGAATTTAAAAGTCAGGTTGCGTTGAGAAAATTATTCGCCTCGGGAATCGACACAGACACGTTACAGTTGTTTAAGCTAGGCAGGTAATCATAGACTGATGGCGTAGGACATAAACCCTATCCCCAAAAGTCACATATACACACCGGCCGTTATTCTTTACATAAAAAATCCGTCCAGCTAGAATTAGGTTTTCGTTTCCACCAGAGCCAGAGTGGTTTCCCGCAGCTAACGCACGTAGGTCCCGGAGGAAGCATATCTGCTCCTACATTGCTATAAATTTAGTGCAAACAAAGAAAAAAGGCGGACTTACCCCCAAATATATCATTTGAAGTGATATCAGGGCGTGCCGGGCCCGGGAAGGGGGGTGAAATGAACTGAAGGGGAAGGGAAACCAACGGATAATGCACCAGTATAAACTTTGTGGTTCTACTACGTTATTATGTAGCGACAGTCGGTGAATTTGTAGTTCATTGCGTGCAATGTATGGTAATTTGTGCTAATATTCTATTGGGTGATTTGGTTCCGGAGCAACGTATTTGTTCAAGTTGGTTTGGTAGGGATTTGTTTGTAATATTGTATGGTGAACTACGTGTATGAATCTTCAGACAGCGAAATGACTGTCAAACATATACCCGTATTCAAAAAGGTGTAGTTCAAAATTTTTTTTTAATCTGGATATTATAACTTCTGTGATTATAGCTTGATAATAACTATACATTAGTTTTTGTGTAAACTATAATAATGGTGAATGCTTGGCTCGGCACACTCAATCCAAGTGTAACTCCAATTTGTTAATATATCTTGTCCGTTCGCATACTTATTACATATATACTCACACCTATATAGGCAGAGGTTTATTAACACCCACAATTTGTCAACTATAATTTGGCATGAGTATTGCCGTTAACCGGATCCTATGGAAGCTAAAGATTTGAAAATTTCACTTTGTATTGAAAGGAAAAAAAGGTACTTAAGAAGCGAAGGGTAAACTTAATTTTTTACACAAACATCCATTCCATCCATTGAAAGACTGGTTATTTACTACGAAACATATATATTACTAATATCAGTTTTATTAAAAAAGGTAATTCTTTATGAACGATTCAAATGTGATGGTGAAAATTGTAAATGTAAAGCCGTTAAGCTTCTAAAGTGTTGGCTAACCCATGAACTGTGGTCTGACAAAGTGTGCCATAACTATAAAACCTCATTACGATTTTCAATAAAACCGGCCGTAAAGTTGGTGAAACTTTTCAAAATAACGAAGGTTGGCATAAAATAAACCATCGCGTTTACCACAGTTGGGTGCACTATGGCTATTTGAACCTGTTTAAAGCTCGATAAAGATCTCCGACATGAAAATCATGTTATGTAAAGGCGTTGCATGCGCCATTTCTATTTACCGTACTATTTATCATGGTTCAGTTGCAATTTTGCCTTCAACGTCCTCTTATAGATTAACATAAGGTGGACGCTAGCTAGGGCTAGCACGCCCCTTACTTCCTAAGCTTGCTATAAGTAATTTTAAGTAAAAATAGTTCTTGCCATGGCTGAAAGAATTATTTTCGCTTGGATTTCTCAATGTGTTATTAAAAAGTAAACGATTGGCAAGACGAATTAAAAAACACCTATTCTCAGACTTATTGGTTATAACCAATCGTACATGATAATGTAATAAGAGGACCAAACTCACAGCACCCATTGCACTATTAGAGAAGGTACTCTTCTTTTCAATATACATTTATCACATACGCATCCTTTCTGACTGGTCTTAGAAATTTTTTGATTATCAATCACGCGTTGCGAAATTTTGATTGAGTGCAATATAATAAAATGGTAGTGAACTTTGTCACACTAGTATATTCCAGTCATAGGAAGATCACTGCTGAACAAATTAACAGGATGCAGTATAAGGGTTCATACAAAGTTAAAAAGGTTTTTAAATGGTCGATGTATGCATCTAACGTTTCTGGGGAATAGAGACCGCTTACAGTCATGCGGTCCGCATGCTTGTTCATTACTTTAGAAGTCAAAAAATTAATATTACGCTTCTGTAGTATGGCCTGGCAACATTTAATAATAAGTTCAACCTATACTAATAAGCGTTACTTCTAAAATAGACTACTAGATAAACTAAATTGTAGACAAATTAATATTTGCATACGTGAAGTACACAAGCTAGAAAGCCAAAAGCAATTTCTTACTAACAACCTTTACTTAACCTTACAACTAAAACAATAACAATATAATAATGTGTCACTAATTTCTAAATTAATTGTTTCAGGTAAATAGAAAAATCCCCGTATTTTAATAAAAAAATTGGTAAGGTATTTATTCTTATAGCTAATATTACTGATAAAAAGACTTGGACAAAGAAAACCACTCCAGACTCAATCTCATCAGCCTAGCGTTACTCTGAAATCTTTCCAAAAAAAGTCCTTTCAAAGTCCAGAGGCTACCCTGAGTCCGGTGGTTGATTACAGCGCGCCGGCCGAGCAATTCACGCGCGAGTAAAGAAGCTATGTCAAAGAAACGCTTACATTTAATGTTCGTCCTTTGAGCTCATAGGCTCATCTTTGTTGTTTAAAAATAATGCATGGAACTCCTCACCGCCAAGTATTTATGTAAAAATGGCTGGCCTTTTTTGCATTCTGGGGAATTTGTATGTTTTTGTGCCAGTTACTTGTCACTCACACAGATTAGTATCAGGTGTGTAGGGAATTTAATGACGTCTTAGTATCAGAGATCTACTACTGAGAAAAAAACTACCTACTTTCATCACATTTTTACCTGGACCAAGGACTTTTTTTCTGATCTTCACGTCTTTGGTAACAGTAGTGATATCAGTCCATAGTTTCTCTTCTCTTTTATAACTTACGTATAGATTTTTCCTGAAAAACTAAAAAAAAAAACTAAAATGTATGCGTTTTTAAAAGATACTTTTTTAAGGTGGACGCAGCAGAACTTAAAATAAATAACATAGGATTAATTGATCATCAAATCCGCATTTGTTCCCAGGCTATATACTGACGAATATATGTCTATTTGTCTATCCAACAATTGTAACACAATTAGATTGCAGCAACCAACGCGCTTCAGTGCCTTAGTTAGTCTCCCGTCTTCAATCAGTGCTCTAGGAGCTAACGACATCGAATCCAGTCTTGTTTACTGTAGTTACAATCGTTTGATTGTGCCAAACGTATTCAACAGGAAACGTACTAATTTTATTTACCAGAGCAGTGTATGTACTTACTGATAAACAACTGCGTATGTCACAAAACGATATTCCAAACAACAAATCAAATCAAATCAAAATCATTTATTTCAATTAAACCAATAATAGGTATTTTTGAATTGTCAGGAGTAGGAGTCAGTCAGACTAAGTCAGTCGTGAAGCTAGTTGCCTGTTCTAATACGTAGATCCTATGGAGAAGAACAGGCAAGAAACTCCAAGGACACTCTTTTTCAAAATGTTTTTTACAAATTTCTGGTTACATTGCTTATAAGCGTAAAATGAAATGTGAGGACAATGTAACATACCTATTATTCTAAAATATAAATAGACGCGCTAATTACTACTATACATATTTAAGTAATAGCAGTCCGGAGATGACCAGCCCCGACCAACGGCTCCCGTTCACGAGCATGACGCACACGCCAGCCATCGTACAGATCAACCATATTGAAGGGAACCGAACGACCCGACATATACGCCACCATAGGTAGGACTTCTAGGCGAGCATGACATACTCAGAACTGCCAAGCAACATAGGACATTTAACTAAACAAGTGACTATACAGTTCTCACATAAACAATTCAAAATTTTCTAAATTAAGCTTAAAAAAATCATAATAATAACTAAAAAATTGTAATACCTTCAATGTCAACACAGTATAACTATAGATCATATCAATGTTATGTAAAATTAAAAATGTCACAAATAATAATGAAAATATCCATAAAAAGATACATGTCAAATAAAAAAAAATAAAATTCAAAAGTGAAAATTCAGAAAAAGCAGAACCTAAAGACCATAACTACCTACTCATGTACAGTGCTGTGGAGCTGGACCAGCATTTTGCCAAGCAGTGTTTTTAGCCATATAATCATCAAGTTTATAATCGTTTTATACAAGTTTTAAATTTTTTCTCACTTAGTTCAAGAATATTAGGAGGTATTTTATTATAGAACTTAACACAGTACCCCATAAAAGATTTTTGCACTTTTGTTAATCTAAATTTAGGTTGAACTACGAGTAATTTATTTCCATCTCTACAATCCATCTCTCAACACTGAGGAAATGCCTCTGTAATGGGTAAAATCGAAGTGTTGTATTTACAGTCGAGGGATTGCAGGTTCGAACCCAACCCACTGTACTATAAACTTGAACTCACTCTTAACGAACTCTAGAACGAACTGTTTATATGAGTTCTGCCGTTGATATAGCTTGTATAGATAGCAGGCTTGTAAGGCTTTGTTAAAAGAATGAACAACGCTTATTTTCTTTACTCAAGTAACTCTTCTCTTCAGCCTCTTAGTTACCGTTAATTATATGAATAATGAAGTAACAAAATGTAGTAATCCCACTCATAAATGTGAGTAACGGAGACGTAATTACGATTAAAGAACGTTTGAACAAATAAAATAAGACTTATTTGTAGGTTTCTCTACTTCATATATCTGCTGAATTATTGCGTTCATTGACACGCGGTGTTTATGAATATTGGCCTAGCAACCATCTTTAATACGGTGGGCACTGAAAATTAGTACTGGGGTGGGCCACGTCCGTCGCAGTAAATGCTGAGAGTCCACCTTTTCGTGGGGCATAGCGTACAACCATTGTTAATATCATATAGGCCCCTACTATATGTATGCAAGAAAATATATTAAATAATTTAACCTACATTTTTATCAACCGTGGTAGGATGCTACGTCATCGCGCCACGTCATACGAGTCATACGACAATACAAACTGTCACTTGTCAGTTGTCAATAATGTCACCATCAGCTAGTTGTCGTAGTAAGAAAACCAGTATTTTAGCCTATTGTAAGTATTCATTTTTATTTATTTTAATGTTTTAAGGTGTATGCCTTTGCCCTATGAAATAAACAATTTTTCTTTCTTTCTTTCTTTCTAATAATTTATTTTTTTATGTCTTGTCAAATGCTTTTTCATATTTACTATGAAAAGTGCAAATTTCTATTGTATAAAAGCTTACACGTAAACTTAAAGTAAACTTATATCACAGAAAAAACGAATGGGCTAAATTAATTATCATTTTAAATTAACATTCTATAATAGGAATAATCCTATTTTTAAATTTAAAATGTTGTTAAAGTTTTATAACGTCTTTTATTTATTTGTACTATTAAAATAGCATTGTTTTATAACAATGCTATTTTAATAGTACAAATAAATAAAAGACATTATAAAACTTTAACAACATTTTAAATTTTCCATAAAAAGGACTCATAAAAAAATATTTATGTATGTTGAAAATAAAAAGAAATGTGTAATCGCGTGCAAGCTAGCAACTGAAACATTTCTAAAAGCAGCACTTATGTAACACATCTACAATAATACTAGATTCATTAAGTAAACCCACACAGCTGGTATTGTTTGCAGGTGATACTAACGCTATAGTGTCAGCAAATGACATAAGCTCCCTCAATGAATGAGTGAACAAGGTCTTAAATGCGTTGAATAACTGGTTCACAGTCAACGGGTTGCTAGTTAATTCAGCAAAAACTAATGTCATGCTTTTTAAATCGTCCGCGAAAGGTAGTGACCAGCTCAACTGCAGTCCTAATGGCATTCAAGTCTACATGGTCGACGCCGTTAAGTTTTTAGGGGTTCATGTAGATAGAGATCTTAAATGGAAGCATGAACTTGTGGCCCTTGAAAATTCAATTAGTTCAGCCTGCTATGTGCTTAGAAGCCTACGTAATGATGTTGAGGTTCATCAACTAAAAACCGTATATTACGCACTAGTAGAAGAGAGGTTAAGGTACAGTATCTTATTCTGGGGAGGTAGTTACGAGTACAATATTCAAAAGGCCTTTATTTTACAAAAAAGAGCGATTCGCACAATTGTACGCATTCAACAACAAGAGTCATGAAAAAAATATTTTAAAGATCTTCAAATACTGACTGTCTGGAGTCTATACGTCCTGGTTCTCTTGACAAATTTTAAAAAATACATTCACGAGTATGAAACAGAAAATGAGAGGTTGGTAAGAGAAAGTACAAGTAAAGACATTCAGACCAAGCACATACCGAGACTTAATGTAGTTAAACATGGTACTTACCATAGGTCAGTAAAGTTATTCAATAAACTGCCAACCGTTATAAAAAATTTACTGTATAAAAGAGAGTTTTTAATTAATGTAAAGGATTGTTTGATAGAGGGGTGTTTCTACTCTGTTGATGAGTTTAGCTGACATTTTTTCAATAATTATTTCTGACTCCAATTTATTCGGTTAAAAAATTTACTAATTTAGTTTACTCATTGCCAATTTATTGATTATTTGTATTTTGATTTTAATTCAGTGTTTAATTTATTTAATTGTGGTTGTTCAATGTATTTATTGTAATGTGTAATTTATTGACATTATTGATATTGGATTTGTATTTTAGTTAGGTTTCTTTTTTCTTTTCTTTTTGTAATAAATCTGACACAATGTAACAATTGTTTGTGATAATAAATAAATAACCAATTTAATTTATTGGTACAATTGGTATTGGTAATAAGCTACATGAATGCGAATCATTAAAATTGGTAGCATGATATTTAAGAAGATTGTAAGCTTTTACATTAAAATGCGTAAATTCTGCAGTCTTGAACAGGGTGCGTCGCGGGAACTTTCTTATTTTAATTGCTCAACCACGCTGCAATCGTAAGTAAGTCTACCAAAAGTAGAGATGCCCGCATTCCAAAGGGTGCAGCCTAAAGTTTTTCGTATGATTATTTTAGTAACGACCCCGCAGTGGACGTCAACATACGACTGTGCCTCAATTACGTGCATACACATACTCAACGTGCTCCGTATTTACTTGCATTTTAAAAATATAAAATGGCACAAAAAGTGCTCGAAAATCTCATTCGCGAGTTACAAAAGACAGTGTCGATCCTAGTGAATAAAGTTGATTCATTGGAAACAATAATTAGTGAACAAAATACAATTATTTCTCAACTTTCTAAATCCCAAACTCAAAAAGAGAATTTTCATATTACCCGCGACAATTTGGCATACTCGGAATTAGAAGAACCGGACCCTAAAGCGCTACAGCGTACGAGCCGGACGGCCCGTCAGAAAGCGGTCGAAGCGTTGAACCGCAACGCAGCGAAGAAGCTTAACGCGTCCAGCGACACAAGCGCTCGGAAGACCGATGCACTTATCGATAATAAAGAAACGACAAGGCCCGAACGCGCTCGGGAATATGGGGCCACAAAACCAGCCGGTACAACTTCTGAGGCGGTTGACCATCCCGATGTGAATATTACATCTAATAATGTTGATATAAAGATACCACAACAACATTACCATCGCTCCCGTCGCTCTGTAATTAGAGCAACTGGTGATGCTGACAACGACCTGCGAATTACTAAGCCCACTAAATACGTTCATGCCTGGAACTTTCACCCGGATATGACAGCAGACAATATAATATATTACCTCAAGAAAAAGCAACCTGATGCAACATTCACAATAAAAAAACCGGATTCTACGCATTACAACCACAACTGTTTTGTAATAGGAACCAGTGAAGACTTTTTTGACTTCCTTGTATCGCCAATCAATTGGCCCGCAGGTATAGCATTACAGCAATGGCACACTTTGAGAAACCCACGACAGCACAAGAACAATACCAATCATTCCTTTCGTACACAAGCCGAAACATAAAACCAAAAATTGTAAAATCAACATCTTCTACCAAAACGTACGAGGCCTAAAATCAAAAACGCATGAAATCAAAATCGCCCTCTGCGAATTTCCTGGCCATACACTTGCACTAACCGAAACAAAACTGGACGACAGTGTGCATGATGCGGAATTATTTCCTTCAAATTACACAGTTCTACGTCGGGACAGACCTGGTGGTAATGGAGGCGGAGTATTACTAGCAGTACGACAACCATACCAACTTCGACGGGCCCCGTGCACCTACTCTTGAGATGATGAACTCGTCGCCGGCCGGATAGCCTTTGGGAAATATCAATTTATTTGTTGTGTTGTTTACCTTCCACCAAAAGTACCCAATGAACGTTATTACTCAGTTTTTAATTGTATTGACACACTGATTTCAACTCAAAAACTACCTGTTGTAGTGATAGGCGATTTCAATCTTTACTCAGCATCACGTTCTGTACAAGAAGACTTCAAAGTTTTACTATCCATGTGCAATCTAACTCAGTGCAATACCATAACCAATGATCTCAACCGTATTCTCGACCTAGTCATCTGTGAAACGTCTCAGGTAACACCCACTGTCGCTGAGTCCAAGGTAGGTCTTGTAAAATCTGAAAGTCATCACTTACCACTTGAAATATCCATAACTTTGACTAGATTTCATTTACCCATTGAATCATACCAGATCTCTGATAAAGCAAAGATAACACCCTACCGTAACTTTCGAAAAGTAGACTACTTCGAACTGTACAGTCACCTATTCTCGACAGACTGGTCAGCAATATATAGCTCGAGCAATACTAATGAGGCGGTGGCAAATTTATATGCAATTTTAGACAACGTGTTTAATGAAACGGTGCCTTATACCAAACCATCGTTGTATAACAGCAACTACCCTCCGTGGTATAATCGCGAAATAATTAATTGCTTAAAACTTAAAAATTCATATCACAAACTTTATAAAATCTCCGGAGGAGATCAATTATATTACGCTTTTTTTACTTACTACCGTAAACAGTACAAACAACAATTAGATAAAAATTTACAAACATACTACAACAAAATAGAAAACAGTATAATACATAATCCTAATACCTTTTGGTCCTATATAAAATACAATAGAATGTCTAATGAATCTTCTACATTTGGCCTATCCGACTCACAGCAAACAGCTGATGCATTCGCGTCGTATTTTAAAAGTGTATTCCTATCGAGTACACCTGTACTGGACCCGCGCGCCGCGCTGTCAGCCGCGCGCGCCGCGCCGCCGCCGCCGCCGCGCCCCGCGCTAGCGCCCGACGTGTGCGTGAATATTAGCTGCATACAGGAGCGCGATGTACGTCACGCCATAAAAAAACTTAGACCAAAATTTACCCAAGGCCCAGATGGCGTACCCCAAGTAATTGTCCGTGATTGCTGTGATGTATTTACTGATCCACTATTATATATATTTAACCTAGCATTGAAAGAACTAGTCTACCCGGTTGCGTGGAAATATTCTAAACTCCTACCTATTTACAAGAATGGGTCTAAGTCTGAAATAAAAAACTACCGTGCAGTAGCAGTATTATCTGTTTTTGGGAAAATAATGGAATCCATACTGTACAATTTAATCTATACACAATTACAAAACTGGTTTTGCGATCATCAACATGGGTTTTTACCCGACCGATCCACTTCCTCTAATTTATTAAACATTGCAACATTACTTACTAACAAAATAGATGCCAAAAAACAGGTCGATGTAGCATATCTCGATTTTCAAAAAGCCTTTGATCAAGTGGATAACGATGTTCTGCTTATCAAAATGGCTAAAATAGGTTTTGCTGATAATCTCATTTATTTATTTTCAAACTATTTAAAGAACCGCCAACAGTTTGTTCTATTTGAAAACACAAAATCTGCGACATATACCGTCAACTCGGGCATAGGACAAGGAAGCTGTTTGGGTCCTTTGTTGTTTTTAATATTAATTAACGACCTACCCTCTGTTATTCAACATAGTACGTGCCTAATGTTTGCGGATGACGTAAAACTGGCTCTAACCATCAACTCAGCTGCTGACTGCGAACTGCTACAAATTGATTTAAATAATGTATTCAATTGGGGTATTGAAAATAGCTTAAATATAAATGTAAATAAATGCGCTATTATGTCATACACTCGCACTCGCTCACCTGTACTTGAAAATTATTCAATAGCCAATAATGTATTACCACGAGTAACCACCATTAAAGATCTAGGGACATGGTTCGACAGCCACCTGACGTTCCATGATAACATTAATAAATTATGCAGTAAAACACGTAAAAGTTTAGGATTCGTATTAAGGCAAACCAAGTGTTTTCATAATAAATTAACATTAACAGTATTATATAATTCTTATGTTCGTAGTAACCTTGAAACTAATGCAGTAGTTTGGAATCCGCACGAAATCAGTTACACACAAAAGATAGAAAGAGTACAGAAAACTTTCGTTCGATACTTATTTAAGAAACTTTATTATTTTTATCCGTATTTATACCCAACCCTTTACATTGTAGGAATGGTAGACTACAGAATGCTAGCAGTACGTCGGAATGTCACCCTCGTCACATACTTTTTCCGTCTACTTCGCGGTGTTACCTATAACCCGAGTCTATTAGCACAAGTGAATTGGCGCGTGCCGCGACGCGGAAGCTGTGCGGTGCGTGAGCGCCACCAGCGACTACTAGCGGCGCCGGCCGCGCGTTCTAACCTCGGTCAGTTCGCGCCGCTGTCGTGTGCTGTTCGATATATTAATGAAATTTTGATTTTTGATCAGACACTAGACATATTCATATGCTCTGAATATCTGTTTATGAAGGCAGCAGGGCGTTACCTCGAGACACTGACGATTTCTAGTTCTGTTACCTAGCTATAGTACCTATTTGTAACCCAGCTTCTTATATTGTTTCAATTATTTATTACCTACCAAAGTTTTTATAGATATTACTATGTACCTACTTATATACTATTGTGTAAGGATTATCTGTAAACAATATGTATCTTTCTGAAAATAAATAAATAAATAAATAGGGTAGAGCAGAGAAGGCGGTTTTAAATAGCCGCAACCATGCGTAAACATATCCTAAAGTTTCTGATCGCACAGTGACACTAATTCTTAATTTTCGCCTTTAATTTTATCTATAAAGACTAGTCGTGATGATAAATCTTAAACCGTGAGATTATATTTAACGAAAACATGCGTGTAAAACCCTGCCTCCTGAAGTCACAAACCGCACAAGAAATATCACTGGTTATATAAATCTTAAACCGTGAGATTATATTTAACGAAAACATGCGTGTAAAACCCTGCCTCCTGAAGTCACAAACCGCACAAGAAATATCACTGGTTATATAAATCTTAAACCGTGAGATTATATTTAACGAAAACATGCGTGTAAAACCCTGCCTAGTGAAGTCACAAACCGCACAAGAAATGTCACTGGTTATATAAATCTTAAACCGTGAGATTATATTTAACGAAAACATGCGTGTAAAACCCTGCCTCCTGAAGTCACAAACCGCACAAGAAATATCACTGGTTATATAAATCTTAAACCGTGAGATTATATTTAACGAAAACATGCGTGTAAAACCCTGCCTAGTGAAGTCACAAACCGCACAAGAAATGTCACTGGTTATATAAATCTTAAACCGTGAGATTATATTTAACGAAAACATGCGTGTAAAACCCTGCCTCCTGAAGTCACAAACTGCACAAGAAATATCACTGGTTATATAAATCTTCAACCGTGAGATTATATTTAACGAAAACATGCGTGTAAAACCCTGCCTCCTGAAGTCACAAACCGCACAAGAAATATCACTGGTTATATAAATCTTAAACCGTGAGATTATATTTAACGAAAACATGCGTGTAAAACCCTGCCTCCTGAAGTCACAAACCGCACAAGAAATATCACTGGTTATATAAATCTTAAACCGTGAGATTATATTTAACGAAAACATGCGTGTAAAACCCTGCCTCCTGAAGTCACAAACCGCACAAGAAATATGACTGGTTATATAAATCTTAAACCGTGAGATTATATTTAACGAAAACATGCGTGTAAAACCCTGCCTCCTGAAGTCACAAACCGCACAAGAAATATCACTGGTTATATAAATCTTAAACCGTAAGATTATATTTAACGAAAACATGCGTGTAAAACCCTGCCTCCTGAAGTCACAAGCAACACAAGAAATATCACTGGTTATATAAATCTTAAACCGTGAGATTATATTTAACGAAAACATGCGTGTAAAACCCTGCCTCCTGAAGTCACAAACCGCACAAGAAATATCACTGGTTATATAAATCTTAAACCGTGAGATTACATGCGTGTAAAACCCTGCCTCCTGACGTCACAAACCGCACAAGAAACATCGCTGGTTATATAAATCCCGTAATAAGCGTGACACCCACAAATCTGTTTAAGCTGATTTATTTCTGACTTATTATTTAACCGAGCACAGCTATAATCTAGTAATAAACTTCCTTATTGAGAAATGAAACGTATACTTTGCCTTACAACAAATTCGATTTCCGTTTACTTTTTTCTCTAACCAAAGAAGACCCACTAAAATTACTATTTTAATTCATGAATACAAAAGACTAACTTCATTTTATGAGCACATGAATGCGGGACATGGATTTAAGTCGCTCACTATCTCTTTTTATAACGAAAGCCTTTAAATTTTATGAACAAACCCAGTTAAAGTTAGGCCGCAATAAAATGAAACAGTAGGTAAGTACCTACCTTCTAATTTTATGAATAATTTCCCCCTGGTAAAAGGCGGTTCAAATTTAAATGAATGTTTGTAGACTAAGATTCACTGATATGATAGCCTTCTGCACCATACCGAAGGCATATTAACCTCTAGACTTAAGACTGTCTCGACTTGCCGTCACTTTCGTTAGCGGACGATATTGGGGTTCATTGACACTAGCTAATCAGTTATTGATTGTAGGTGGTACCTTATTTTGTCGTTGGATAAGCTGTGAGTTTTAATAACCGGCCCTTTTTCTCAGTCTCTGACATATTGCGTTATAAACTAGCCAAGTCTGTAATTGTGATGTGAGTCGAACAATTATAAACTGTAATTTGTTTGTAATTGTCAGATTATGGTTCACGTGACTCTATCTGGTTTGAGGGTTGTATACTATAATTATAATAACTTTGCCTACAATGGTGCCGATTCTGTTATATCACTCTCTAAACTATATTTATTTAAAACTTAATGCACAATTTGCACAAAAAGCGGACTTAATGCCCAGGGCATTCTGTACCAGTCAACCTTGGGGTGATGTAGAAATATTATACGGTAGATGCAAAAATAAAATTTAACATTTGGAGTTATTTATAACACTTAGATAATCATAAAAAAGTATATATACATATTACATGAAATAAATACTATAACTTACATAAATAGCTTGCTATACGTTTTACTACATAAAAATATACATCTACATTCTGACTTAATTTTGTTCATATAACATGTAAACCTTGTACACTTCGAAATAAGGTATTATTTCAAATTTAAACAAGTAGGTAACATATGTCGACTCTTTTTGTCATTTTTGTCGATTAACGAAATAAGCAGTTTATTTGATGACTATACTCGTAGTCTGACACGCTTAAATAAATTTTAATACCACGTAGCGAGAGCCGCGTAAGTTGAGTATACGTTGACAGGTATTAGAGAAATTTAGTGGTGCTGAGAAATAGATGCCAGTAACAAGTAGACCTTGTTGCGAAAAAGTCCAGGTTCATTTTATATGAAGAAATTAAGTCAGGTTTTAGTTAAGTGCGTGTGCAATAGAATCGGCACCATTGTGACGCTTAGAAAGTCGTCAGAGGTCGCAGGTTCGATTCCCGCTCAGTGCAAACATCCTTACTAATATAGTAAATGCGAAAGTAACTCTGTTTATTTGTTACCTTCTACGACTAAACGGCTGATCGGATGGTGATGAAATTTGGTTGGGAGATAGGTTATAACATGAGGAAAGACATAGGCATCGTTTTATCCCGGAGAAATGTACGGTGCCCACGGCAACAGGTAATTATTCATAAATATGTCCATTTGTATGTATAACGTGTTACAAAAAATTCAATATTTAAAAACGTTTACCCGTGTTCTAAAAACCACAATACAAGCTATACTTAGTTAGGGTCTAGATAGCGATGTCTAATATGACCCAGCATATAAAAAAAAATAGTACTGTACATCTACATTACTCATTTTTATTTTATATACTGGGTCATATTAGACATCAGATGTAAAGTTAGGATTTCATACCCAACAATGCTTCATTAATTTAAAAAAAAAAGACTTAACCGAAGTCTTTAAAGCTGATCTTGCAAAAAACCAGATCATAAAATTAAATATCAGGCCAGTGATCTGAAATAAAAGCGCTGTAAAAATAATTGAAAGCGCTTCAAAATGTGATAAAACTGATCTTGTTAAATTGAAAAGGCGAAGATCAGCGGTAATAGTAGAGGGGACAGTTTATCCTTAACTCGCATACTTGTTCCAATTTTTTATCTATGTAGGTAGGTCAAAACGCCTAAGGTCGGCTCGTTTGGACAATGTAGGGACATGGACCCTACTTAGGACTCATTTCCACACTCCACTGGCAACTTCCTTATTTAATATGTCGAACGAAAGGATTTGGCCACTCATGTATGTAAGCATTCACGTTACAATGTTGAGGGATCGTCAAATTCAGGTAAAATGGAATTATTTGACATACTTGCGTCAAACAATTTTTTTTCCGACCGGATCTCGATGGAGGAATTTGCGATGGGTTGTGAGTTTGTTCAATATTTCTTTGATGATGGTGCTTCACTGAAAGTCAGTGAGGGACATTTTATTTAATATTACCGTATTATGACCTCTTTACTATAAAATACTACGTACAGGGTTAGTATTTTTACATTTTACTGTGAGTATTTACCAGTTGTACAATTATAATTCTAGAAAAAAAATTTCATTAACACTACGAAGGTTAGTCTAAATTTATTTATTCTATTATATTATATTTTATTTTTCTACATTTAAAATTACTAGAGAGCACTTGGTGGTTGAATTCGTATCATGATTTATTTAATTCAGGCCAATATAACTTGAACTGCCATTGTATACACTTACGTACCATTACAGGTCAACACTTATGTTTTTTATATTATAGGTGGCAAACGAGCAGACAGGTCACCTGATGGTAAGTGACTACATTCGCCCATGGGCACCTGCAACTTGAGTCGCAAGTGCGTTGCCGACCTTTAAGGTGGGAGTAGAGGAAGTGAGGATTGCGGGGGAGAAGAGGTTGAGGTTAGTAGAGAAGAGGGGGAAGGGCTAGGGCCTGCGATATCTTCACTCACTCACTCAAACACAACGTAAACATTGCTATATTGTGAGGCCTTGGTATCACTAGTCGAAGCATGGCTCTCCCACTAGAATTCTATTATTCTGCACTTCTTGTAGAAGAAGTGCAGAAAGCTGCACTTTTTTAAAAAGATGTCTTACATATTTAAAAATGATGAGTAGGTACCTATAATATAAACTGTAAGTATTCTAAATGTCACGTAAATGCGTTCGCGACGTGTTCTTTAAAAGCGGATTATCTTCACGTATTAATATATAGATAAACTGATTTCTATATTTAAAATGTGTTAAATTTTTCACGTGAATGGAATTATTAGTTATTATATCCATTATTCTCCTATGAAGTAAGGAACCATAAAAAATTATCATCCGGTCTGCTGCTTAAATCCTCTGACCGATGAGTTTTTTTCGTTATTAGATTATCCTTTAGTAAAAATGTAGCCATCACTACTGGCCTGCCTGCCGCGAATGGGCGTTGCGAAACAAATCTTGCTTTTTTAAATTTTAGACCTTACAATATACTTAAGTTAGAATTCCTGTTATTTTTATTTTATGAATACCTGTGAAAGCACCTGGCCCTATTTTACAGTCGATTATTGATGGTTTGTAGACGATTATTTATGAAAGCTTTTTAGGAAGTCTGTGTAATTGACGTCAATCAATCACTTTTTATTAATTCCGTATATTTTCCTAAAAAATCTCCTCCTGGAATATATAAACAAAACAATTTTGAGATACAACGCTGGTTTTTTGACTTGTCGATAAAACAACTCGCAATAAGGAAAAGTCAACAGGAAGGGATGTATTTGATGGTGCGATTAACAATAATCACTTGATCGATTATTCTTCCTTCCGCCGTTTGTTTCATTCCATCTAATGTATTATGTATGTCGGTAATACTATATTTGAAAATGATCATTACCACGCCGTCTGCCCGTAGTCGTCTACAATTTGTGGACGAGGAAATCGCGTAAGAATAGTAGTTTCAGAAGATTGCAGCTGAATACCAATTCGGATGAATAAAGACCTGCAAGTATTGTAATGTATATGTAATGAAACACGCTATTACACCTAGAATACGTAGTTTTGAAATCATCATCAATCATAGATGTATGGTATATTATACGCACGTCCCAATATCTGTAAGAAATTCCTTACAACACTTTTGGGATTTAATCTAATAAGTATTTATTTAGATTTTATGCACATTTAGTACCTAGGCGGACGTACTGCCTAAATTATTATTGTTGAAGTGATGCCTGAAGCATTCTGTAACAGTCAAGCTTTGCATACAAAAAGGTTTTTCATTTTTCTTTCATGTAATAACAGCAGTAGCATGCTATCCGCGCATATTACAGAAATGCAATGAAAAATGGTTACTTCCAAACAGTACAACAACTACAACCCTACTCCCTAAGGCGTCGTATAGAATTTGAAAGAAGACTACATATATTGCTTAGACTGTAATATTCTATAAAGAAGAGATACCTTACAGCTGTAAATCACTCCTAAATTTTAAATGACTAATGCACTAGGGATGTTAGTTTACTGCACATGTTATATAAGATAGAGGAGCTGGATGTGTAACTCTGTACTTACCAATATAATTTTAAGAGACAACTTTAGTCCCCCCGTGGGGTGGTGGTCTCTGTTGGTACAAATCAATCGAAACGACGGATAATTAAAAAGGCAAAGTACCTCAATAGTTAACTTTAAAAAAAGTATTACACTTCAATGCACACAAATAAGGTAAAGATATATAAATTGTAATAAGCTGTATTCTTCATCCCTTAATCTTACGTCCTTAGATGTGGAATAAATAGGCCCAACCTGTGGTACAACTTATTCAATTAAAAAATAATGATTGCATGTGTATATTACGCGATATTTTCGAGACTTGTTAACCGATACAAATGGCGAAGATATAGCGTAATATATACACACAAAAAAACAGTAGGTATTCAGTCGAATTGAGAACCACATCTTCCTATTTGAAGTCGTTTAAACATACGTTTACTAATACATCTAATTTTAGTCTCTCTGGACTGTTTATTTAAAACTGTACTTTCAACAAAACTACTTTTGATGTTTGTAACAATCTCTTTAACAGTCTACCTAATTATAAATATATATGTATGGTAAATATAACTACATCAAAATGACCGCACGGAAAGAGGAATGGTTTCCCTTAGCACTTTCCCTCCCTTTGTTTGTAAAGTTCTCCGCGATACAGTTTCCTAGTGCGAAATTTGTCGTCCTAAGAAGAAAGAGTATTTAAACTATTCAAACGAGTTGGTAGACTGCAACACTTCCCTATCCTATATCATGTGTCAGATATTTTGCCTTTTTGAGTACTTATGGGAGATAATTATCGCCTGTTAAACCTTTAGATTATCTATCTATAGAAAGAACATCAACGTAGCCCTTCATAACTTAAAATACTGTAAGCTGACATGGTAAGTCATGAAACAAAACAGTAAAACACTAAACTAACATACAATTATCATTTCAGCCATCGGACCTCCACTGACCTCAAGTATCTACAAATAATAAACTTTCAACTATTTATCGATATCCTTCATTTAATAACGTGCTGTAAACCAAATACATACGGCTCAGCACTAGGCTGCTGAGCCGTAGGTGCATTTCGTGGACAAAATGTAAAAATAAATTTTCATCCACGAAGAGCACCGGCCAAAAAATATTGATATGTAGTTGCCTTTCGTGGACTAGGCTAGTTGCCATTCGCGCAGGTGCCATTCGGACTGGTACCCTAGATAGACTACCTCCCTTTGAGGGATTTGAATAGTTTATTTTTGTAATAATTTTCCTAACAAAATTAGCTAATGAGAATGTGTATTATTTATGGCAAATTCTTTTTCTATCTAATATTATTCTAAATATTCAAATCTTAATCCCAAACGCCTATTATCTTCTGAATCTTCTGCTGATTCATCGTATAATTCAAATCATATTTTCGGTCCCTAAATAGAGACGAAGACTTTCGCTAAAAGATTTTATATTTAATACACAAGCACGCGGGCTCTCACTATAAGTACAATAAACTCAAGTAGCTAGATGTCCAAACCACGAAACTTGACATTTCTTGAATTAAAAAATGCTGAAATAATTTTCGTATAATTAGACCGGAAGCTTTAAATATCTTTGCAAATGCTGGTAAAAGTATACCAGTTTTTGGCGTAATGTCGCAACAAACATAGAGGGATGGGATTACTAAATAATTAAATTATTATTATTACGAATGAATATGAGGTTTGTTTTCAAGTACCTACCTGTGTGTAGGAATTTTCAGAACAAATGTTTGGAACTTTTTCGACGTTATCATATATTTTTATATACAAACAAGGCACCTACTATGAGTTATAAGTTTAACGTGTCTATCTGTGTCTCTGTGTGTTTGTGTGTGGCATCATAACTCCTATTTCCCTCATTTGTTCAGGCGTATGAAGATTATCGGCCCTTTTGTAATTGTTGAAAGGATTTTTGAGTCAGCAATATTTTCATTTTTGTTTATCAGTAATCATTACATTGTACTCTGTTCTGTTGTCTTCTTAGGGAGGAGGGATGTCCGGGTCGTGCCCACTCTTTAAAGTAAGCTAGCAGTGCTGGGTAACCGCAGTCTTGTGCGTAGAAGAGTATATCCCATTTGGAAGATCTAATTCAAGTAGGAATCTACAATGCCATAGATATAAACACAGTCTTCTGTAGAGAGGAGACACTTCCCCAGTCTTGGGGCTCCAAATGATATCTGTTGTGCTTTATTTTTTAAAAATGTGTATACTAGGTGTGGTATTTAACTTCGGTTTTCTATAGGATGAAGAAACTTACAAACTGAGACTTATTCTGTTAATTCACTCATCAAATATGCTAATGCTTGCTAGCTAAGTTTCTTTACATTGCTGTAATAGTTAGATAGCTATCAATCTATCTACTTACAGCAATGAAAAGAAACTTGGCTTACCCGCCTTAGCATATTTTTAGCTTGCAGTACTCCAGTGTTTTACAGAGAATATGAAACAGGAAATGTATCTCATCGCTTATCGCTCAAAGCAATCTTTACTATTCAACCTTAGGATGGTCTAAGTGTACTCTTATGATTGCAATACTTGACTGCAATATTTTTCAAAGATTGTCACTGACATAGGTAGCAATGTAAGATCAAAGATTACTTTAAAATTTTCAATTTCTTCGTACAATTCTTTTACCTAGTCCAGTTATATAGAAGTAAGTTATAAAGGCAGCAGGTGCTCTCTTTGCACGACCGAATACCAACTGTAAAATGAAATCTTTATTAGAATGTAAAAAATCTTATCGATCGTAAGTTCCCGAAGCTTAGCTTAGTTTCCGAGTTCTTGGAAATAGAAAGCTAGTGTTGCAAATAGTTTTCGGAACGTAACAAAAGGTTGGTTGATAACTATAAATGAAAAATTTACAATATTCCCGACACAAAATAATAAAAATAGTATGAACGGCCATCTTGAATTTGAAATTTATCATAGTGTACAGTATTCTACTTTATTATTATTATTCTATTCTAAACCCTTTCTTCATTTGAAACCCATATTGAGGGAGTTGTGAAAATATATTATGTGATCCGCCTTTTGTGGCGGCGGCTAAGAACACTCCCGACTAATACACCTTTCAAACAAAAAACAAAATCAAAATCGGTTGATGCCACAGACACACACACACACACACACACACACACACACACACACGCACACACACACACACACAGATACGTCAAACTTATAACACACCGTCGTTGTTATGTCAGGGGTTAAAAAAAATATTCATATAAGAACAATATTTTTTAATCTCTATACACATAAGTAATAATTATGTTCTCTTTAACGACTGTATTCCCATAACTTAAAATAAGTTATTTCTATTTAAGAGTGATATTATTATGTGTAGTATTATATAATATCAATGTCTCTAAACCCAAGCAATTTTAATAGGGAGCCCTAGAATGATGAGCAGAGTTGATATTACAAGCGTTGCGGACATAATTTTCAATGGATAAATTCTGCCCATCAGTCCTTCGGTTAAGGATCTAGGTCTCGACAGCACTCTAAGCTGGCAAACTCAGGTCTCAAACGTCAGTCAAAGAGTAACTAACGTCTTGCGTAGTTTGTATCGATTGAAAAATTTTCTCCCAACCAAGACAAAGACGTTGCTTATACAGACTTTGGTGTTCCCAGTGGTTGACTATGGTGATGTTTGCTATCTCGACTTGAATGCAGATCTACTCAATAAACTCGACCGACTTCTCAACAATTGCATTCGATTCATATTCAACCTACGAAAGTACGATTACATATCTACTTACCGCACCAAACTGTCATGGTTACCCATAAGGCAACCAACCCAAAAGGCTTTTCTCTACTCTCCCAACTCCCCTTCTTACCTAGCATCTCTTTTCCAATACCTGTCTTCTAATCATGACAGAAATCTCCGCTCTTCTAATAATCTTCTCCTTCTTTGTCCCTCCCATAATTCCAGTATAGTCCATTCCTCCTTCACCGTCCAAGCTGTAAACCTCTGGAATGCGCTCCCACTAGAAATCAGGATGGCCACTAACCGACTAACTTTCAAGGTTAAAGTACGTCAGCTCTACACAAACTTTTTGGCAGAGTCATCTGAATAATTATTTGTATGTATATGATATGTATTTATATGTATATATGTAAGTGTAATCTGTATATATAGTATACATCATTATGTAGGTTTATTTATGTAACAATTATATTCTTTATATCATATTCTCTTATGTCGTTTTTTTTTTCTTATTTAAATTTTACACCTGCCACACACATCTCCGCATCACCCAAAGGTTGACTGGTAGAAAATGCCCTACGGCATTAAGTCCGCCCCATGCAATGTATCTGCAGGAAGTGTTTTAAAATAAAAAAAAATAAAAATAAAAATAAAAATATTAGTATTGCAGAAGTATACTTTTTCATTATTGAGGACCAATTGCGCTCGCCAAGGTTTAGAGACTTATGCCTGTTTTCACCAACATCCCCTAAATTTTAAGGGTCACCGAGAGCAAGTTAGGTAACCCTTAGTGAAATTTTCGTTTTCACCAACCTTTAGGGAACACCTAAGTGCTTAGGTGTCTCTTAAAATTCAGGGGCCCGAATGTTGACCACCTAGCTAACCCCTAACAAAGTGACAGAGCACGTTTGACGAACGTTTTGTTTAAAATGATTGAAATGGACGACTTATGGGATTTTTTCAATACTGTTGAGACTTTAAAGATGGTAAATAATCCTAGGTTATTCAATAGACCGACAATTTACCGTGACAGACCGGATTTATTTACAAAATATGACGATAAAGATTATGTTACAAGATTTAGGTTAACCAAGGAGAGTTTTTATTAAATAAAATTTAACAAATATTGGAATATCCTGATGATGAAATATTTTACTTTATGACCTCAACGGTAGAGTACCTCTGCGTGGTATATATATAAATATTTACTTTGGCAGTTGTCAGTTTGACACTTCGAAGCATTGGAATTTACATTTTTAGCACCAAATTACAAAAAATGGTTATTACATCTTTAAATATACAAAAAGGTATTTTATTTAGCATAAATTTTTCTTACGAAGTAGTAATAATCATTTTAATAATTTTATATTGAAAAAAAAAACACAATCGGAAAACACTTTCGCAAATTGACAGTTCTTTAAACCCCTACAAAATAGAAGACCCTTAGTTAGGTGTCATGGTGAAAACGAAATAAGATAAGAGTTGTATTTAGGAGCTACCTACGTTAGGGGACTCCTAGTTAGGAGATGATTTAAGTATAGTTGGTGAAATCATGCATTAGTGTAATTATTTAAGTAGACTAAGGTAACTAGACTAAGATCATAAATTAATTTGAGCAACAACATGAATTTTAAGGTTTTATTGAGTTAACACTTAAACTTGTACCATGAAAAATATATATCTGTGGTAGCTTCAGAGGAGAATAATAGGACAAAATCATCTCACTAATAATAATCTTTCCTACAAATATTTCGGGCAAAGTTAAGCCCATTTAGCTAGTAATTCTGTAATGTATACACCAATGTATTAGGTATATCAAGCGTGCACTACAAAGTAGTAAAAGTCGTAAATATTTTGTAACTTTTTTTTTTTATGGTATAGGGGGCAAACGAGCGGCCGGGTCACCTGATGATAAAAGACTACCGCTGCCCATGGGCACCTGTAACTCAAGAGTCACAAGTGCGTTGCCGCCCTTTGCGCCCCTGGAGAGGGGGGAAGAGCGGGAAGACGGGAGAGGGGGGTTAGAGGGGAGGAGAGGGGGAGAGGGGAATGACGGGAATAGGGGAGAGGGAAGGGTTAGGGCCTTGCGTAACCTCACTCACGCGGCGAAAAGCAATGCAACCATTGCTTCACTGCCGGCTTTCAGTGAGGCCGTGGTATCGAGCGGAGTCGAGCCGGCCCATACGTGCCGAAGCATGGCTCTCCCACGTAAAAGCGTCCTATTCCTAATTAGCACTATAATTAGTCGCTAATTTGTTACCAAGTCTAAAAAATTTTGTCGCTCTAGCCAGTTAATCATAAATCGACATGGTGGTATCATCTTGATGTCTTCTAAGACGTTTTTCGCTCGAAATAGGCAATACTGCCATCGTTTAGCGACAAATTAGCGACAAATTTTGGTGCCTTTATGTTTGCTTTACGCCGCTCTTACGTGGAGATACGCTAATGTAGTGCTAGCTTGATATCTTCTGAGATGTTTTTCGCTGGTCAGCTGGACCCTGGGCTCGCGACAAAATAGGCAATAGGGCCATCGTTCAGCGACAAATTAGCGACAAATTTTGGTGCCTGTATGATTGCCTTACGCCGCTCTTACGCGGAGATACGCTAATGTAGTGCTAGCTTGATATCAGGCTAGCACCATTGTCGATTTATTATTTACTGGCTAGAGTGACAAATTTTTAGATTTGGTAACAAATTAGCTCCAAATTATAGTGCTAATTAGGAATAGGAAACTTAACTTTGTAGTGCTAGCTTGATACATTATTTATACCTCAATTTATTTATTTAATATAGGTAGACTATCTCTGGTATGTTTTCTCTCTTTTTCTCGCTGTCTTTCTTACTCACTTAACATAATAATATAATTAGTCTCAAGATTAGCTAAACCTTACTCGCAATAAAAACACATTGAAAAGCCTTCTTCATTTATTATCTATTAATTATGTTTCCCGACGCAAATTTACCTCCTATTTGATAATTTATTATCTTATCTTGTTTTAAATTTAGTTATCAAGATGCTGAGAATGAAATATATATTACGGGGCTAAGCGGAGGCGTAAGCTAAAGGCGTAGAGCTTCATCCCTTCATCCCCTTTCGACTGCTTTCTTATTTAAACAGATGAGAGTATGTTATTCTTCTCTTATACTTTCAGTTTATGTTCATTTTAATATTCGACCAAATATAAAATGCTAATCAGCAATAAACTTTTTATATTTTGCCTTTGTGTAATTTATTCATGGAATATTTTGTCGTAAATGCAGTCAATTTGTGTGTTTACTTCATGCAGTACTATTTTAGTTAGATTAATTTAAGTCGTAAATATTTTGTAACTTTACAAACTCTTTTCATCATTAGGATTGAAATTATTGGAACAGTTGGAGGTATAAACGGCTGCAGCATAATAAAATAGAATAATACACGGCTGCAGATATAAAACTACTGATTCGTAAAATTCAGTTTTGTCAGGTACATTTAATTGACAAAAAGGAAACACACAACTAGTTCAAATTTGAATGATCTCTAATGGCTTAAAAAAATATTATTTACATTGGATGTATTCTAAAATCATGATAGTATTGTAACAAAACTATTCCAATATCACATTTTCTTTAGAAATTACATCAAAATAATAAACGTAATCATAACCACCGCAATGAACTAATTAAACACGCTACTTAAATTTGTATTAACAGAATCCAGTAGATAATTAAAATTTTATCAACTGAACTGTATATTTCCAATCGCATATTATTGAGGGTAAAAATAATTAGTTTCATTCTTTAGACTAACGTAATTAACAGGCAATTATCGGCGTTTGTAAAAAATAAACAGAGGTTCACGACAGTAAAACAAATTAATACAGAATTTAAAAAAAAGATAATACAAAAATGGAAACAAATATAAATAGTTACTCAAATCAAAAATCTGCTATTGGTGCTTTTATGTATTCTGTAGAGATATTAAAATGATACACACATGTCTATACATACACAGTCACACACGTACGTACTCTCACACGTATGCACACACACTCACATATGCACACACACTTACAAACACGGTCACTTGTACACCACATTCGAATACAATTTAAAAAAATGACACATTATTATTTACCTGTTTTGATATCCAAGTCTTCTCGTTTTTTATAGTTCTCTTTATATCGCTACTCCTGTTAGTAACAATTTGCACTGTCTCAGAGAATGATTTTGTTCTTTTCTGTTCAACTGATCACTAGTTGTTTCGTATATTATTAGTACAATATTAACCTTTTAGTTTTGTACTAAATATTTTATTAAATAAGGTGTTAATGGTTTATTAGGTACAGGTAAAAATATGAGAAAAAGTGATTTCTGCAGAACCGTCAGAAGCGTGGCCAGTTTAGAAAGTTTGTAGAAAGTTCTAGTCAGAAATGAACAAACCAATGGGACAAAAGCAACTCAAAATAGTCTAATCAAAATAGAAGTTACATACCATTGACCATTGAAATGGATGTGTCGCCTTTACATCCAATACCACCTAGTAGTAACAGTATTGATGCAAAAGAACTGAAAGTGGACCCTGAAAGTTTTGCGTAACTCATTAATAAAACAATTTACATGTAAAGTAGTATATTTACTGGTTTTCGAAGTATTCTCCATTACATTTTAAATACTTTTTCATTCGGTCAAACCATTTATAAAAACATGAGGACCATTGGTCTAAGGCAGGGGTCGGCAACCTTCTGTGTAGCAAGAGTCAAAATTACAATTTACAAAATTTCTAAGTTTTGATAGAGCCAGTTGTTCGTCGTAGAAAGAGTTTGATGACTTTTTTTAGGCCTCATATACAAAATATTTTGGGACATCCCGGCGGGATGAGTCACTAGCTACCTTTTCAGAAGCCAAAAATGACTTTTTCGCGGTGTGGGCCGAAGCATTGTCATCTTGCAACAGGATGCGACTTGTTGGTCATTTTTCCCTAACTTTTTCAAAGACACTGGGTAAACCAATGGTGGTGCACCACTCAACGTACAGACAGGACTCGTCCGGGAGAAAAAAAACTCAATCATTTTTTGAAGTGAAATCTTCTTTAGGCAAGTTTGTGCACTTTTGCTATGGGGAAAAAGCACTGATCTCTTGGCCGTCACGCTAATAATACAAATATAGATCCACTAGAGGGCTCTAATCTAAACATTGAGTTCTGTCAGCTCCTTAATTATTAATGCCACCAATCTGCTAATGTGACGATTAAGTTTCCATTTCACTTCTGTCGACAGTCCCATGACTGCCTATTCTTTTGCCTACGTTTCTCGCCTGCCTCAATTTTGTTGGTTTGCTGTCACCTTCGAACACTCATACAGAAGATTGTTGCTTTCTTTCCAGCATGTAACAATATATCCATGTTTCATTTCCTGTCACAATGTCATACACGTCCTTGTTCGTACTTTAACAACATTTTTTTACACCAATCAACACGAGTCCGTTTTTGTTCTGAGGTGAGTTCATGAGAAATCCAGCGGCAACAAAGTTTTCTATTACTAACTTTCCATTTAAAAAAAAAGATTAGTTTTAAAAACAGACGAATACAGAAATACACAAGAGCTTAAAAGAGTACGTATATTATGGCGATTCGAAAAAGGTATATTGTTGGTTTGGACACGTGTAACGAATAAGTACTAAAGAAATCGGTCGAGGTCGACCTCAATAAACATTCACCGAACAAATTGGTGTTATCCTAAAAAAAGGATGGGTCCGAAATATACACAACATTATTGTGAAAATAAGAACCTTTATAAACCACAACAGTCTAAGATAGTTCAGATGACAGAGCATCTGGACGGTATTAGTTTGCATAAACAAAGCCAAAAAAGAGACAAAGACTGTTTTTTTTTAATTATTACAATCATGAAGTCATGGAGAGTAAAAAATGATAATGTAATAATATATAATGACAGTGTTTAGTATCAAAATTAAACAAAAATTTTGCATATTTTTGTGGGAAGTCTGAACGGCGAACTTAAAACGTCACATTAGCAGGTTGGTGGTTGGTTGGTCAGGTCCCTATTAATTAGTGAATTAATAAGGACCTGACAGAACTCAATGTTTAGGTTAGCGCCCTCTATTGGATTTATATTATGTATTATTAGCATGACGGTCACGAGTTCAGTGTTTTTTTCCCATTGCAAAAGTGCACAAATGTGCCTAAAGAAGTTTTCACTTCAAAAATACAAATACATATGTATGTATAGTTTTATATACTATTCAGCGCGCAAACTTTTAGTGCGCGCATTTTCATTCAGCATTTAACGTGAAGATGGGTACAGCGAAAATCAGAGTAATGTTTCAATAATAATTCTGTTGAAGCTTGCCTTACTATACACCGGTAAACCGGTATAGAAATTGATTTTGAACCGAATTGTCACGTGTGATGAAAAGTTGACCCTAGATCAAAAACTATAATAATGTTCTACAGCGAAACTTAGGTAACGATTTGGTTGTCACTTCATGCTGTAATTTACTACAGCTTCCTCTAACCTGGTCAAGCAACAGCAACAGCAAGTGTTTATTGTGCAGAACTCCGAACAATGACATACGCGAGACCTCGACGCTTTTCTGGGATTTGGAAATATTTTCTTCGGTTTTTTTTTTGCCAAGAAACACATAGTTTGTGGAGTCCAGGTCCATTCCGTCCAGAGTTCTATTGCAAGTTTTTAAATAACCTTCCGATTAGATGACAGAAATGAATAAATAACGAGGGCAAATACTTTAAATAAATATATAGATTTTATTCTACAAAAATAATTTTAAAATTAATTTTTTCAGGATAGCAATTTCATACTTTAATACCTAATATTACGCGAAGGTTAAATGCTACAATTTTAAAGGGTAAATCTCCACGATATATCTCGCACATCTCCATCGTGCGGCGATGTCAGTGGGGGCAGTACCTTAAGCCGACCAAATTGTCTTTGTTAAGCATGCCGTTTCAGTGACTTTTCAGAGGAGATTATTTT
Organism: Callimorpha dominula; assembly: GCA_949752705.1. NCBI lineage: Eukaryota > Metazoa > Arthropoda > Insecta > Lepidoptera > Erebidae > Callimorpha > Callimorpha dominula. Next base: position 701,416 of record OX456992.1, on the reverse strand, counting down.
CTGAGAGTGGAAGGAGAAATAGTTTTATTGCGGTTTGTTAGTTATCGCTGCGAGGCGTTGCCAGTACCGCAACACTTTATTTGTTTTTCTAAGATCCGCCATTGTTTGTATGCGAACGATAGTCTAAGGATTTATTTAAATAGGTAAACTTAACTTTTTGTGTTCGCTCTCTTTATATTCTACATTTATAACGTTACTTAGTTGCAAGAACCAGCAGGAGAGCTTACAAAGACCACTCTAAAATTGCTGTTGCTCGTAGTTAACCTACATTTTCTTAACTATTCTAGTAAACACTTTAAGTAACGAAGTAACTATTATCTTATCTGTGTAGTGTGTTTAGATCCTGCCAAAACTGGCAGAAATAAAAACTATTAATTTGCTTCTGTCCTTACACTGCTCATAACTTTTCAAATGGATATATATTTCTATTTATCCATACACTTTGTTACTTCTGACAATATGACAATATTATATATCTTTCTTTTTTTGGTACATTTTTCACAGTGATGTACTTAAGTAGCTCTCCGACGAATTTCGAAGAAATCTTCAAAAACAAAAGCACTCCAAATGCCACTTGAGCAACTTTTAAGTTTCTTACTGAATATTATAAATTTATAATTCATCATAAAGTCACTGTAATACTTAGTATTTTGTGAACAAATATAATATTCTAATAAGTAATTATACATCATGATATAAAATGGTATGAAACGTCAATGTAATACCTAACTTCGTGACAGTTAAATTCCTTATCCTGTTTACATTATGGTACCTGACCATAGATTTATAAGAATATACCGTGGAAGGGGGCGTGTTATGTGATAGATGAATAAAAGAAAATGCTGCCAAACGTGGTCCCTATGTCTCTTTTTAGCCACGACTTCAACATACACACTCACTAATTGTTTTTAAACTTTCGCGACTTTTATACGTATTAGATGTGTAACTCTGGTCTTAATCGCGATAATATTTAATAGGTACAAGACAAGAATAGTGGGACCACGTGTATTAGCCTTCTAGCCTTCTCTTTATATCGAGCTATCGCGTCCACTTCACGATAGTCCCATTACTGGCACGGTCTATTTTTTGTATGCCTATGTAACTGACAGGTATGTCAGTAATGCCGCAGTGTTTGTATACTTTTTGAGTAATGCTAGAGAGGGATTTATTATATAAATATACGTAGATAATGTTAATCCTCTTCGGTACATTTTTATCCAGTGTTTGACAAACGTATTTATTTTGTTTAGTAGCTATTGACGAGTTGTAGTTGTTATCAATAATAATCATAGTTTAGTAAAACTAAAAAAAAAACCGGCTAAGTGCGAGTCGGACTCGCGAACCGAGGGTTACGTGAAATATTTTTATTATATAATGTAACTAAAAATTTACGGTTTTCGCAAATTTCAAGATTCTGAGTTCACGGGAAGTACCCTGTAGGTTTTGATTCCCTTGCGAGTGTCGAAAATTAGCGGAAAATTTGCGGCATAAACGGCTGTATCTTTTGATTGCGTTGGCTTAGAAGTTGGATTTTTTCACAGCTCCAAGGGACAGTAGACTTCAGTATTTGATATGAATTCCAGCTTGATACCTCCACGCTTTTCTTAGGAAAAGGGTCTTGACAGACAGACAGACAGACGGACGGACGGAAGGACAACAAAGTGATCCTATAAGGGTTCCGTTTTTTCCTTTCGAGGTACGGAACCCTAAAAACACGTTTTAATGGTGAACCAAAGTAAAAAAGAGTTTAACTATCCACCTTCTGGCGTCATCGCCAGACCATTGTTACCAAGTTCGACTCGTTAAAACGAATAATATGAACCCAAACTCGAGGGGTTTACCAATAGCGACTGAAGGGTTTTACTATCCACCTTCTCGCTCCATCATCATTAGATCAGGTCCAAGATTGCCAATTATAATATTGCCATCCAAACTACATATATACATTCAAAGTTTCATTGCGTTGCGACCATTTGACTTTTGACTTCCAAAATTTGTTCACATAGTTAGTGAAGCCAATTAAAGCGGGTTAAAATTATGAAAACACTTTTTTCGTACCTTTGACGGAGCTCTATTATTATCATTATTAACATATTACGGTCAACTTTCAACCTCTTGGCGACCACTAATATAAGTTACGCAGTGTCAAAGCCAATGTGACGTGATATCGCGGTCTGGAGTCGGTGCGGAGCGGATACGTGCAGCGCGTTGCGGTTGCGGTCGCCGGACAGCAACTAGTTGGCCGCTTGTTCTAAATCACTTCTACATTCCACATAGTTTGTAACTGTACGCTGGACATATAAATAATTTAACAATGTCCTGGAACGCTCAATGTGACGTCATTAGTTGTTTGATCATAAGAGAAAGAGAGAGAGAGAGAGAGATGATTTAATTAAGCTTGCTAAAATATTTATTGTTTACCACACTACAAGGGTTACAGTTATAAAAATATATTATTAAGACCAATATCAGTGAGAGGCTCTTGTCTATGGTCTTTCTAAGGATGTCATATATTTAAAAAAAAATGCGACAGACGGCGCCTTTTTTAGACACAAGGATATAAACAACATATCTATCTAAATATAAGGTAGACAGCCATTAAGAGTTCAAAGTAAAGTAGGTATCTATAGTGCCTATGTACGAGTAGAAGAGCCATGTTAAGTCACTCCAACATACGAGTAAAGGGACGATACTCCGACTAGGCTGGGTATACGAGCCTGGCGTATTGCGGCCCTGTCGTTGACATTGGAATGTGCGATACAGGATAAGTAGTTACGAAGTAGTTCTTTTGGTCTTCGCAAGATGGCGCTAAAGGTATTGCTGGATGTTAATGTTGCCACACTAACATCTCTACTAACCTCGAAACAAAAAAGGTACCTATCCAAGCAATTACACACACATATTTGTCACATTGATTTATTCATCGGAAAATGTCATACTTTTACTTATTTCTGTTTAAATTTATTGCGTGTGCGCGTGCATTTATTGGACGATATATTCCACTGGTTACGTCGAGGCAATGAGGAGTGGCGTCGATATTAATACTGAAGTATGTTGCTCGTGAATGATGGAGCCAACACGCAATGTTGATGGTTTTTTAACAGGGTTGTTGAGTTGGAACGAGAAATACGAAATGTTTAACAGGTATTTTGTTTATATTCTAAGCAGGTCTAGCTTGAATAAAAAGCGTGCCTTCATTTTCATCAGGATCATATCTCCACGCCTCAGGCAAATTCATGTTCTATGTTTTGCAATAAATGGTTTCATAAAGATAAAACAGTCTAGTTTCTCAGTTTATATATTATATTAAAAATTTTTGAAAACTCTGTTCTAAGAGATAGGCAGATCGTAGACAACATTTCTGGGTAACGAATTCACTTGGGTTCTTCTTTGACCTGATGATCGGGCTTGCTTGCTATGAGAAAAAAGTACTGAACTCGTTAACGTCACGCTAATAATACATATATATATCGACTAGAGGGCGATAATATAAACATTGAGTTTTGTCTGCTCCTTATTATTGAATCTTTAAAAGTATAATTAGATTAATAAAAGTGAAAACAATATACTAATTTGTCTGTGAAAGTGTTATCTTTACTTTAATAAACTTGTGAACTAAATACGTAGTGACAAAATTAACGACACAAGATATCCAGGGATACCTGCTCACGCTGCGTTCTCCATCCCTCACCGCCCGCTCTTTGCTTAACTCTAAATAACGTTCGTTTAAACTCGTATACCGTAATGCAACACCTCCTCGTACTTTCCTTAGATTTACAATAACTAGAGATCGCGTGGTGGTCGAATTTGGACCATGGTTTTTTCATTGGCAAATATACTTGAATTGTCATTGTATAGACTTTTGTACCATGACAGGCCAAAATATATACTGGACAATTATAGCTTCATGTACCCGTTTTTGCAATTTTCATACCTTCTTAGCAAGTATTGTTAAAAACTTTTAGCTTTCTGCACTTCTTCTAATATATACTCTGTAAATATTCCAAAATTCACGTTACCACGTTTGCTTAATTTTCTTAAAAAGAGGTACAAAGCATTCTCTTAACGTATTAATATAATAATAAGAGATTGGTAAAACTAAAAAAAACACGCTTAAATGGCGAACCGAATAAAAAGTATAAAAGAATTCGACTATGTTACCTCCTGGCTTCGGTCAGACCAAACCCAATCGGTTGGACTCCTCAAAACGAATCATGTGACCTCAAACTCGAGGGGTTTATTAGTAGTGATTGAAAAGTTCCACTACCGACCTCCTGGCTCCATCACCAGATCAGCTCCATGATGCCAAATTATAGTATTGCCATTTGTCATAATGTCCTTGTTAAAGCGTGTTAAACATGATAACAAAAGAAATGAAATCAATATATTAATAACTATTTTTTTCCTGTTTTATTGACGCGATAACGTCTTATAATTAGATGAACGCCGGCCGCACACACGAAAAAGCATGACTCATTGTCACGTTCCGCCTGAGCCGAGCGTGCAAGCGAAAGCGCCGAATGGCTTGTGACGCATCTATCTCTCTTCCACTGTTTTCTTATGACGTTATCACGTAAAATTATCGTCTGTAAACCGACTTTACAGACAACCAATTTTTTTTTATCATGTAGGAACCTCCACCGGTGGATCATCACCTCACCGGAGCCAAGAGTAAAGTGGTATTTCGGACTCGAATCAACTAAAACGACACGGTGTTCTGTCATAGCTGAGTCTATTGCAGGGGACCCGGGACACCCTAAGAAGGAACCCTCCGAGAACCGACTTTGGCCGCTTGATCAGCAAGCGACTACACCATGCAGTACGGGGGGGCCTTACCCGCTGAGAGAGGAGAGCGCGGATCACGCATCATCGCTCTGTCTGCTTTCTCGGCCTGCGTCTCATAGGGTAACGGTCAGCCTGACTCGCTACCCCTAGGCTAGCGCTCATGGATGTTGGAGATCATTCTGCGCACTCCGGCGCCTGGTGCGTCTTCTGCGGGATGGGAGAGTGCTTGTCCTCTCTCGTTCCCGTTCCGCTGCCTCTTTGGCTAACATCCCCAACATCAATATGATATAAGCCTAAGATGTTAAAATAACCTTCCCAAATAAAAAAAAGTAGGCAGTCATGGGACTGCCGACAGAAGTGAAAACTTAAACGAAACAACGAACTTAAAACGTCATATTAGCAGGGTTGGTGACATTAACTAATAAAGAGGTGACAGAACTCAATGTTTAGATTAGCGCCCTCTAATTTATCTATATATGTATTATTAGCGTGACGGTCACGAGTTCTGTGCTTTTTCCCCATAGCAAAAGTGCACAAACGTGCCTAAAGAGGTTTTCACTTCAAAAATAAATATATATTTTAGATTTGTGAGTTATGGCCATAGTATTAATTTGTAATAGGAATTTTCGCTCTTCACAATTTTAAACCTTAATTTAAGAACACCGTTTGAAGCTCTCATTACAGTTTTATAATCCATCATATTGACGTAGGATTTAATTAACGAGTGTCACGTCACCTCCTTTCTCAGATGACTTGTCTGCTATTTTATTCTTACTCACGCTCCTTCCACACGCACACACACACACGCCCGCGCATATCCACAACATTACACTCATTCATGTACGGACGTATTCTCGTATACACACGATTCTCGTATATTATCGTAGCTACGCTGGATGTTTTATGGGCCTACATAATCGTTCATTTTTGTAACAAAACCTAGAACGATAACAAAGTCACGTAACATTTGTTTATTTTTACTAAAGATTACAATCTATAGAAGTACTCCGAGCACGGTTAGTCCGCGATAAAACATTAACCCTAGGCTGCATTCAAATATGTATTATGTTTGTGAAGCCAAATTGCCATAAAAACTGCTCAGTGCGGCCACACGGGTCACAATTACGTATTCATATAAATTTTATATTCGTATATTTACCAAAACAGCGCTTTTCATCATAAAATTGGGCGTAAAATTTAAGGGTTAGGTTATCGCACTCCGTCCGTTTTCCAATTCAATATTAATTTAATAATTTCGCGATAAGCCTCAGTAGGGCCACATCGATTCAATCACGAAGCAATCAGGATCATTTTTATATCAATAGAGCCGAGAATAGAAAGTAATGCACAAAATATTAAATCGTACAAACCTTCGCAAAGTTTGTCACATACTCATTGGTGTTGATTGCTCGCCTTTAGTTAGAGACCCCCTATTTTGGTTACTTCGTAGTACATAAATTACCATTAATATAGGTAAAATAAAGCTTATTACTAAGTAAGCAGCAGCGTTACAATTTAATACAAGGGCCCTCATTTACATGCGCCTTTAAGTACTTTGGCATATATTCTGGTTTTAGGCGCGGTGTTTTTATGTTTATGAACGAGCAATCGCTACAGGGCTATAATTAAAAAAAAATTAAAAAAGGTAGTATAGCAGTATGGAATCTTTTTAAATGTTAAATGGTATGAAAGAGGTTGCCTATATATAGCGGTATTGGACCATTTGACGACTCTAAGCAGAATTCGGCTGTTGCCAATCTGGTAAGAAATATCTCATACTAGCTGTTGCTCGCGACTTCGTTCGCATGGAAATTTTGGGGAAATCCATTCAACGGGCACCATACGTTTTTCTGGGGCAAAAGGTAGCCTTTGTGCTACTACAGACTATAATCAATATCTGTGCTAAATTTAATCCAGATCTGTTCATCCGCTTTTAGGTGAAAGAGTAACAAACAACCATCCATCCATACATCTTCGTTAACCTTCGCATTTATAATATTAGTAAGTAAAACTCATCGTAATGAATTTTTGAATAATACAAATAATGTAGTGTGTACCTATAGCGCCGTACATTAAAGATATTAACACTCCAAAATGCTATTGTTTCTTCTCTCTACGCTCGGCTACTGTGCGATAACTTCAAGTTCAACGACTTCTGAAATGAAGACATGTTCGTTCCCTTTGAATATTTTATCAAATTGAAACTTTCACTAGAATAGCTTTGCCGTTACTTTAAATAACTTTTAAGTTTGTAGAGAACAATATCATACAATTTATATTTTATACCATTTGTTGAAATGGAATGTATATACGAGAATGTTTTAAAACAATGTCTTTTATAGATGTGTATGTGTATGTTTTCACTGCATGTGTGCGTTAAAGGCCCAGGTGAAAAAAGAATTAAAACAAGATGGCTATTGGGTTACTTATACACCGATTTAATTGGCTTTTTATTTGGAAGAAATGGGGTATTGTTATTTCCATAGGTCATTATTCTAAATAGGCTCTGGCTATGTTCCTGCGGTGGATAAAGTTTCAGAATCCGTATAGTTTTGAAAGTGATAACACGTGAGTTGTAAACTTTCTTATACTAAGACCAGCTACTCGCCCGGCTTAGCACGGGTACAAATTATAAACTTAAACCTTCCTCATAAATCACCTTTCTATTAGTGAAAACCGCATGAAAATCCGTTCAGTCGTTTTTCAGTTTATCGCGAACAGACACACGCGGTGGGGGACTTTGTTTCACAATATGTAGTGGTTAAATACAACAATACAGAAAAGCATTGCAAAATCATCGATTACGTTTTTTGTTTCGTAAAGATTTTGCAATCATAATAAATGGTTTTCAACTAATTCTTAAAAACACTGAGAAAACCAAAACATTAAACAGCCAGAAGTGAGTTTTTAGTAAAACGTTCAGGCGGAAAAAAACCTAAAAACATTCACGCCTGTATCCCCGAAAAGGTAGGCAGAGGTAATTAAACCACTGTGAACAAACTCACATTTTACCAAGTATAATTAGGTTCCACTCACGTAATAAATAGGGGGAAAGCCGGGCACTTTGAGAATTAAAGATGGTAAAACGGGGAAAGGGAAGGGATATTGCTTATACGGATGGATTGGGAAGCGTAAGCAATAGATCGAGAGGGTCAGCTGCCTGTAACTCGGACTGGCCATTGCCGGGGTTTGAGCCCTCTAACCAAACAGACAAGTAGGTATATACTGATAAATAATTACATAGGTATTAAAAACATCATTTCGATGTAAAGGTTTTTGTTAGTGTCATTAGAGTTTAACTAGGAAAGTTTGCATTCGTATTAGACATCAGATAAGCATTTGTTTCTTTACCATACTGGTACGAGTAATGTAAAAAACTGCATGAACCACGCCTTGGTCATATTGCTATACAAAAAAAAAACAATATTAAGTTACTTACCTTAGACAAAGAGGTTGGAGACTTACATCACCCATAACGACACGGTTATAAACGACTCAGATTCCCAAAATTACCCGACATTACCCAGTTTGAACTCGCATTGCCCGACGCGCCCGGATTATTGCGTGCGGTGGGAAATTTGATCCCTGTGCAAATAGCCCCACATTTGTCCAACCAACCCCTGGGTACCGGCCCGTATTTGTTGTTGATGGGTGGTCATTGGTTTTTCTATGAGTAATAGGTTTTCATGGGTCTTTGATGTGTGTGAATGTTCTTTCTGATCATTCTAATCTTTAAATAAAGACAAAACCAGTTAACAATATTTATTTTTATTTGTTAATAAAACTTCACGCATGTATTGTACAAAGGCGAACTTGACTCCCAAGGCATTCTCTGCCAGTCAACCTTGGTTTGATGCTGAATTAAAGAGAGGTAGATGCAAAGTATGGTATGGTAAATAGAGAAAGAGAGAGAGAGAGACAGAGAGAGATAAAATTCCTAAGCTACGAATTTATACGTTCTTATAATAATAAGATTTACCAAGTCATAACTAAAAATACACATTACATGGAATACACATTATACTAATACTTAAACATACACACATATACATACATATATATACACATATCACATCCATACATACATACACTATGAATATCACGTCTGAGATTCCAGCGCATTCCAGAGAAGAACTTATTGGAACAGAGTTCACGAAGTCAGAGTTATGAGGGGGGCATAAGAGAAGACTATTGTTTGTGAAACGAAGATTTCTGTCATCGTTTGAGGACAAAAATCGAAGGTAGAGAGCTAAATAAGATGGTGAAGATGGAGACTTAAGAAAAGAGAAAAGGCGAATAGGGAGCAGTTTTTATTCGGAATGTAAAGCAGAAACGTGGTCATACTTGCGAAGATTAAAAATAAATCGAATGCAGTTATAGAGAAGACGGTCCAGTTTGTTGAGAAAGTCTGTATTCAGGTCAAAATAACACGCATCACCGATTCATATCCACTGGAGTTAGTATACTGATGAAGACTGTTAAAAAAAACTTCTCCGCTTTGATTGATCGATTGAAAGGAATTGGCATATCCCATTCACAGGGCTACGGTTGACGTTGATAATATATGTTTATTAAAATAATATGTTTGGTAAAAGTGTTGCATTAAGATCAAATTTGTTAGTCTATTATTTCGGATGTATTGATTCAAAGTACGTAGGGTCAAATTGGATTTTCTAGTTCCGTCGTGATCGTGTAGTGAAAGGGTTTATGTTTGATTCATATCCTATTGACTAAAAGATGTTATCATTGTTATGTTTTTCACATTTTTTAATATCAACTTGCTATCAATTAGCTTGTGTATGCGGATTCGTTCCCTTTTAAATTATTTTTCTATCACTCAGAAACCGTGTTTTTTCTTCTGGATTACCCCGTACCCTTTTCTGTGCCTCTGGAAATGTTTGCAAAATTTAATGATGATCGGTTGAGTAATTCAGACATGAAAACGTGGCAAACAAACAAACAAATTCACATTTAAATTTATATTTATATAAGAAGGCTAAACTACGTTAAAAAAATGATAGCTGATCGTGACTCGCGCACATCAGTCATGGACCTACTTGCCTGCATGTCGTGTCTCAAATCACGTGGAATAAAGGAATTATACAAGTTGTAATTTATCCTATATTTTCCTAAACATCAAAATAAAAATAAAATAACCTGATTGGCAGACAATACAGTTTTGAGTAAATTTGTTTTGAATACTGGTTCTATAGTTTGCCTTAAAAGTAGTTCCCGTTTACCTGTTCATGATACCGATACAAAATACTATTACATTTACCCATGTTAGTTTTGAATTATCTGTTAGCGTGCTCCGACAGTAAACGAAGTTAAGCGGTCATATCTCTTAGTTTACTCAAAGTCGTGTTTTCAGGTGACTTTTATATGACACTAAATCGTTCGCTGGTCGGTCCCTTCTACATTTTTAAGGCAGTATATATTTTTCAAAGGTTAATAGCTGTACTTGAGGTTATGCCTTTAGGGTATCGTATCGTAAACCTACCGAAAGTCTAACAAAGCTAGGTCATAAACGTTTGTAGGCCTAATATATTTGTTGAGTGATTTAAACTTTATGTAAGGAGAGACTCAGTTTATCGTTTTAATTTTTTTGAAATCGTGTACTACTTTAAAATGTCTAATCTATTTACCAAATTTACCATTTTTTTGTCTGTTTTTTAGGATTCCGTACCCAAAGGGTAAGAACGGGACCCTACTACTAAGACTCCACTGTCCGTCTGTCTGTCTGTCACCAGGATGTATCTTATAAACCGTGATAGCTAGACAGTTGAAATTTTACAGAAGATGTATTTTTGTTACCGCTATAACAACAAATTCTAAAAACAGAATAAAATAAATATTTAAGTGGGGCTCCCATACAACAAACCTGATTTTTTTTGGTTATAATATATGTAGTGTCTAATGTTCTAAAGATAATGGTACGGAACCTATCGTGCGCGAGTCCAACTCGCACTTGGCCGAGTTTTATTCTTATTCTCAGCTGTTACTGTCTATTTATGAAAGTTATAATTTTAAGTTATTAATACAAAAATATGCTAGGATTGATCAAAATAGACTTTATCACCTCGTAAACAATAAATATAGTTAGGTGTTTTAGAGACAGATAAATTAAACTTATTTAACTTCAGTGTTAAATAATTATTTTTTCATTTTTACTCGAGTATGCTGATTACTCGAGTAAAAACCTCATCTTCAATTTCACAAAAACGAAAGAAGTTATTATAATTTAAATAAGTGTTTACTTGAAACTAAGTTACGTATTAGCGAACACAGTATATACAAAAATAAAATATATAAAAAATGAAACTATACTTAAAGTTACACTGAATTTATAATTATTGGTATATTTAACTAGGTCGAAAGAAATATAGAAAGAGTTAGCAGCAATAACAATTATAGGAAGTAACTTTGTGGGTGCCATTCGGACTGACTGGCGTCGTCATGGGGCGGGCCATTTCTTTCCCTCTGATATGGCGAAGGAGATGATGGCTGGTCCATGCGTCATACTCGTGAACGGGTGCTGCTTGGGGTGACTGGTCGGCCTAGTCAGCGATGCTTTAGCCTATACTATTATTTTGGTTCGTTCAACTGCAACTCTAGCCTCTTAATCCAGTCACGAATTATTTTTAACTGTAGCGTATATTATTATTAGCGTATGTAATTGAATGAAGGTAGATGTGCACCTTGAATGATTTCTATGTTTAATAAGTTCAAACCTTCAACGGTATCACTGAGTGATTTTTATTTTTTAGTACGTTAGCTTTTGGAGCATTTCAATAAATTGAAATTCAGGTGGCATCAGCTTGCATCCTGTTTACCTTTCGTGTAACACTAACACTATTGTACCTGAAGATCTGACTTTTAAAAAGAGTGGCCATGAGTTTCTTTGCCAGTATTCTTCTCATAAGGCTCTACGCATTTTGGAAATTGGAAGTTATAGATCGACACAAGCAGGCAGTAGATTTTGGTATTTTCACCTAATTTACCTCGACAATCCAGCACATGCTGTGGCGTCTGTTTGCGCCGATCTATGATTTTAACTCTAGCTTCAATTTAACGATCATAAATTTCACTTAGTGTCTTAAATGAATAAACGATTTTGAATTGAATTTGAATTTGAATCTGGGTCTTTAACTTCAAAAAAAGACTCCAGGTGGTGGTAGCGTCGTACATAACACAATGTGTACATGTTTTAAAGAATAAGCTGAAAAATGTCAATTTCTCCAGCTATGGAATAAACTCCCTACCGAGGTTTTCCCGACGAACTGTAATAAGGGGTTTTTCAGCGGCGTGGTAAAAAAAAATTAAAACTCACATATTGAAGTTGAACCACATATTCTAACCGCACATTACACCTATTGTTCATTACTTGAATACGCTTTTTAGTTTTAATTTAGTCGAAGTATAAAAATCTAAAAAAGCATACCTTCCATATAAATCTCAAACTTCCTCAAACAACATTCTCCAGCAATTTCACAGAATCGCCGTCATACATTGTCCGGCGCCGGCCGTTAAATCGGTGAATGTCGTTATTATGCAACATATTTAGTGCAACCGGCGCGGGCGGCGCCCCTGTCTCCCAGAACAATAATATTGTTTGCCACACAAAGTTTATGGAAGTCGTTTCATAATTAGCTTTAATAATATTATGGTTAATGTTTCTTATAAAAGTCTACTAAGAATTTATATTTAATAATGTAAATGTATTACTTTAGATTACTGACTCCCAACACAAGCATTTAGCTTAGCTGGTATGGTTTACAACAATACAAGTATCTCTGATTTTATTTCATTTTTAATTTCTTAGAAAAAGTCTAAAAGACTTTAATGACTATGCCTAGAAACTTACATTCATAGTCATATTGATCACAAACCAAGGTGATATCTAATAGTAATATACGCAACGATTGCCATGGTACATATTTTGTAAGTAGTGTAGAATAATTTAAATTTGTGTAATTTTCTTTATCACTAACAGTTTTAAGTTTCAAAATATAAAACAACACGAAAAGGTTATCTATACTTACGCTATGTTACGTTATCGTTTTTATAATAAGGTTTTTGTAGTGTTATACATGTAGTGAAACTACTGTTGCGTGTTCAAATACTATTTTATTATCACTCCTCACATTAGTAAATTGTTTTAGTATTTATAGTCTAATATTAATCGTTTGTGAGCTAACATCTATACACATAGAAACAGAGATTTAGCTGCTTGCAGAAATATTATAAGTAAATAATTAATAAGGAAGCTTCGTGTTATTGGGTTCCTTGTTAACAAGGTGACATACATAGTGAAAACTAATACTAATATGCTAACATATACAAGGTTTTTGTTTCAAATTCTGTCTACCACCGTCATAGTCTCACTGTTAGCTGATGTAATAGCTACATTGTATAGTAATTTCCTTTAAGGTTAAAACACACAAAGTTCCGCTATTTCGCAAACATTTGCTGCCACCCGCAACTAACTCTAACATGTTGAGATAATTCGCTACATTAGCATTAGCTTGTGTCAGATCTGTGTTTATAGTATAACTTTAAAAACGTTAAATCAAACAAGTCGGTACAAATACCCAGCCTAAGAATCTTAAGTGTTTTGATATGCTAAGCGCCATCTATCCAGGATAGGCCAAATTACTTAGTAACTAGCAATCCTACGACCTGCATCTCGAAATCAAACAATACATGTATCTTGGTCAACAGAAAGTACCTCTGTGAGTTTTGATGATTGATTAATATAATTGACTGCATCTTCCGATGACATTGAGCAGATTAAATTTATTGAGCAGATTAAGTTTACGTGGGAGAGCCATGCTTCGGCACGTGTGGGCCGGCGATTCCGCTCGATACCACGGCCTCACAGAAAACCGGCAGTGAAACAATGATTGCATTGCTTTTCGCCGCGTGAGTGAGGTTACCAGAGGCCCTTACCCTTCCCTCTCCCCTATTCCCGTCCTTCCCCTCTTCCCCCTCTCCTCCTCTCTAATCCCCCTCTCCCGTCTTCCCACTCTTCCCCTTTTCCCCTACTCCCACCTTCAAGGGCGGCAACTGACTTTTGAGTTACAGGTGTCCATGGGCGGCGGTAGTCATTTACCATCAGGTGACCCGTCTGCTCGTTTGCCCACTATACCATAAAAAAAAAACCTCCCATTGAATTTTAATTACGGAACAAACTTTAAATTTTTGAAGTTGCATGCAGAAGCATGAATATAAGCTGATACTCATACTAATGTGACATAACGTTACTATATTACTTATTTACATAAACATCTAGAAATTAAATAGTTACTACACTAATAATTGAATAGCTACAGCTGTTTAACTTCTCTTATCTGTATTAGTATATTAATAATAACAAAAAGTGTTTTGGAATTCATTTGATAGAAAACGGCTTTTGAAATTCCCCAGACGTAGCAGAAATAAAATGTATAACTACCTATTAGCATGTATACGACTAGCTTACAACAAAATTAGTATTTCATACGTCTAATCACCATAAATATTTACATAAAAAGATGTGTCGCAGTCTTCAAAGTGTATTAAGAGTGATCTTGAACATAATATAAGTTTATTTATGCGCCAAACAATCTTTCTGTTTAACTTCCAATAACGCCAGGCTTATACTCAGGGCCTGGCTTCATCAATTCGCGAGGCACGTTCCCTCCCGCACTCGCCTGCGTCTCGACTTGTCTTCTCTTCATACTGTGTCGCTCTCAGTAAATATTTAAATTCAAAAGGGCCTACATCACAAGTTACTCGGATCACTTTTAATTAAACTTGCAAGTTTGATCGAGGCTTCAAAACGCTTGCCGTTGTAAGCGTGACGGAGTAACAACTTGATTAATTTGTGATAACCTAACTTGTCCAGTAAATTAAGTTTGTACTTTCAAACTCAGTATGTGTTTTATGACGTCGTGTTTAATTATCCTTTAGTTATTTACTACTTGTAAAAACTAAAGGTAAACTTGTAAATAAATTAACACGACGGACAAGGTTTTTTTAAATTTTGTTTATAAACTATGATTTTAAGGCTAAAATCTTGAAACAAACAATAAAATATGTGACACATTTTTTGTGTGGGTTGAGCTAATTTGGTAAAAGCTTTCCACATCCTGTTTTCTCTGCATGTTCCTGAGTAATTAGTATGTAAGTCTATTCAAAGAGCATCAAAGAAGTTTTGAAACATGTCTCGGAAAAAAACTGTGGAAGGAGAAATCTATATATTAATTAATAGGTGAAGATAATTTTTGTACACATTTTTAAGAAAATTTCGCTAACAGAGGATCGTGAAATGTTTAATACTTAAAGTTTATACAAATATAGAAGAAATGCAGAAAGCAAAAAAAAAATGATAGTCTGTAAAGTCGGTTTACGGACGATAATTTTACGTGATAACGTCATAAGAAAACAGTGCAAGAGAGATAGATGCAAAAATGATGTGTATAAAGGGCGGCCTTATCGCTAAATGCAATTTCCAGGTAACTAGGCAATGTACTACGTTACGTAATTGAAAACATTTACAATCCTTTAAAACCTTCGATGTACATATAAAGCGTTAATTCAGTTCTTGAATTATAAACAACTATATACAACATCAAATTAACAATAGTTATGAAATGGTAAATGCATGCGATTTCATTCAATTCCTTGAGAAACTACTCTTGTCGGAATGACGAAATTTCTTGTAATACTTAACATAAAAACGTCAGTTAAATATCAGACATTTGTTTTGTCACTACATCTCCATGTTTTTTGTATTTTCCTTTGATATGGTTTAAAAGAGTAAAATTTATTTCCCTCGTTATAGACAGCTTTTGGTCCATAAACACGCACATACAAGTATTATAAATACGAAAGTGAGTTTTTGTTTGCTTGTTTGTTACCCTTTCTCGCATTAACTACTTAAAAGATCATCATGAAGTTTTGCATACACGTTGTCAAACGTTTCAAAAAGAACATACTATTATTATTATTCTTTATTGTATACAAAAACAATAACATATTATACATAAGGAAAATGGTATATACAAAGGCGAGCTTAACCAATAAATTGAAGTCTCTTTCAGCAAACCTTCGGAGTGAAAAGAGGATATTGAGATAAATAAGTCGCAAAGTCGTGTGCACGCAAAGATAATTGAGATAAAAATATAGAACATACATAACTAAATACAGAATCATACCTACATGTATACTACAACTATAATATTAATACATATACTTACACATATACAATATAAATGTAATATATACATACACACATACATATATAAACCTGATATCAGTCTGATTATTGCTACGAAAAGAAAATAATCCTCGATTCTTCTCTTAAAAATGTTTAAAGAAGGGCCAAAAGGGTAGGTACCTTCCTTAAAAAAAATGTACTGTTCCGGAGCGATGGATTGATTTACAAAATCAACATAAACGAGGTTGAAGCCGCGGGGAAAAGCTAGCCATACACAAATTTCTAAGCTTTCATAAATCACAACCCAATTTTGTCATTTCAATGGGCAAAATGATTTTGTATTTCGGTAATATTATGTCATCTACATATTTGGTGTCTAGTTAAATTTGTAAAACACTATACATACGAGTATTTCTCATTTTTAACAACATAGCTTTAATGGTGTCACTTTTTAGATACCAATACTAAGTGAATTTTAAATTACATAACTCTAATCTTCTTGTCATAGGTATCCCTCACGGCATATGACTGGGTCCACTATTCGCCCCCACCTTACATTATAATTGACAAAAAGAAAATCTTTGAATAGTAATACCTATTACGTACTTAATGCTCCCACCCTACTAATAGTTGTATGATCTAATCAGGGGTCATAAGGTATTAATAGGGACAATAGCAATTACAAAGTTTGTTAAATATGGCTAGCAATGAAAACTGTAATATTGTAAGCGTTGTTCCAAGAGGGGGAGGTCGAGAGGGCAGGAGGACGTGGGCGTTTTCAACTAACCACATGAAAGGTAGTTTACTGCGCATCCGTATAGTGGTTTCATTATATTTTTAACTTTATTAAAGCAAGTTCTGTGTAACTGTGTCGGTTGTTTTGTCATACTTTGTGAAGCCGACTTAAGTACTAGTGAAGGTATTTACAGCAGTCTGTTTTATGACACTCTAGAAAGAATTCAGATTGTGGTTGTTTTGTTAGAAATGGCACATTTATGGTTTTGATTAAAATTAAGTATGCAATCGAATAATTTTAGTGAACTGTTGGATCAGAGTACTGACTAGTTATTGACTGCGATTACAGCACTTCATATTGTTTGTGCAATACAGTTCTAATACTATTTAAATTTACAAAATAAGATTCTGCCTAGTTCTGGACGGCCGTGTGTGAGGTGTCTCAAGTTATTATTATTAATATCTTAATATAAGAATAACCAAACAGAAATGATTTTCTCTGAATGTATGGAGTTTTATGAAGAGGTTTAGAAAGGTTTTTATAGCGTTGGAAACAAATAAACTACGTCTCTGGAGTTTTAAGCGTCGAACGGCTACAGTGTTTCCATTAGGTTGGCCTAAATAAAAAATCAAAAAATACAATTGTTAAGGGTTGTCACTGATAGACTGACTACGCGTCACCTGAAAAACAGCACTTGAAGAACAAACAACTTGAAGAACAAATAGTATCCGTACCCACAACTTAATAATGCCTTTGTTTGTACTTCAAGTTTATTCACATTTTTACTTTTATTCATTGCTGGGGTATATTATATTATTTGCATTATTTCACTGGTCTGTAACATGTTTGATGAAAAATATACTTCATGAGTACACTGATCTGTCTAAAGAGAAATTTCGTGTAGAATAATATTACTTAAAAAATAATATAGTCTAGCAGCTGTGAGTGAGATGTTTAATAAAATTGAGAATCTAATGTCTATTTGTGATGGATGTTTATATACTCGGGTTTACCATCAAGCTTTAGAAAAGTATTTCTTTTATCAGCTAATACACCTATCTCGATAGACATATAAAGCAAAACCTTATCTAAATACAAATCATTAGAGCCGTTTCCGAAATACACCACATGTACGTATTTATTAATAAGTACTTGAGATACCTCACATACGGCATCTCATCTCAAACTAGGCAGAGCCTTGTACTATAGTAACCAGACTGCTGATAAACATTCTTATATATATCTATATAATTATGATTAACACAAAAGTTACATGAATTTGTATTTTTATTTCACGAAACTGCACTCATATACTCTCGTATTTGCGTATAAGAACAAAAATTTTGATTGCATTCCAGATACATAAACATTGAAAATCTGCTCCTGACTAAGGACTTCTCTCGTAAACTTTCACAAACAGAGTCTTTGGCTGTCTTTATCCAAAAACAGATGGTCGTCGTCATAGGTTGGATGGACCTATGACGACAGCATTGTCCAGAATAAAATTATTTAGAAAATAGATCTCAGTTAAAATAACCTTCGAGTGTATGGTTTTGTTAATGAGAATCATAAAGATTTTGAATTTGGTCTGTTTTAATGTTGCAAGAGTATCACTTAGTAGTTTCTGACAAGGATTATATCTCTATCTATATAGATTATAAGTTACAAAAAAAAGTGTGCTACATAAATTTCAATAATAAATCGTATTATCAATTGAGCTAGTAGCCCTATGTGGCACGATGCCAAAACAAAAGAATATAAACCGGATGCACAGCTAGTTGGTGAAATGAATGCATGCACATTTCCAAGTCATAAATTTTTAAAACTAAAATATATTTTAACATTCATTATTCCTTGTTGCAGGTAAGCACCGCATACACATGTCATCAGCAGGCAGGTTTATCTTCCATCTTGACGTAAACGCTCACAACGGGAAAATTGAAGAAACCTTTATCAGGCACACCACCATTTGTTTGCGAACCGCATCATGCTTACGTCACGTTCATAAAGTTTAATTGTACCACCTTTACGATGCTATAAAAACAAGGTGGGCTGTAAATAGCAGGCGTCGCCGCGTGACGGCACACGAGTCGCGTAGCGTCATAGCGTGTTGATCGCGCGTGCTGTGGCCCGATCATAAATCGTGGCTCATGCCTTCACATTATTTAACGCGGGCGTCACGCGAGAGCGTGCATGCCCGACGTCATTTGTCGGCACGTTTTTATTTACACCATGTATATAGGCTGCGATATTGCGAAGCGCTGCATAGTCTAATATAGTATGGGCGCCGTGATTGCGTCTTTGCATAACTTGTGTTCTGACGTCTGTCGCCGTCACGTTTTTCATTTATGATTGCAATGTTGCGTAACCTTAAAATGTAAAGTTTACCATCATAAGTAGGGTTCGTGAGTTAACGTTCGCTTGCATCTATTTGAAGATACATGCCAGTTTTATTTATTATTCTAAAAATATTATGTTTTGTTTGAAAAATTTTAAGAGTCGTAAAGTTGTCTTCAGATATAAATGTGTTACAAAAATGTTAGAACATAGGAAACCCTTATTTGTTGGTTTAGTAGACATCACTTTCCGCATACTGTTGCAACTTTGTAATAATTTTGTGGGTTCTATCTGTCACCGATTTTTTCATCATAGAGGAATGTGTAGGACATTCAAATGCAACAAAAGTCATTTGCAACATATTGCTGGCTGGCTAACGCTAATTTCCACTCTACAGAAGAACACATTCAAGAAGCCCTACTAAATTAGTTCTGTTTTTCTGCTGGTGAATATATAGTGCGGGATTGGGTTAACAACGCATCGGCGATATCTCTGGTGGTGCAAATGTTTGTAGGCGAGCTTGCTAACATAATCAGCTAGTTTATGTTGCAAACCAGCTGGTTTGGAACCTTACTTGTTCAAAAACAAAAAAACATTAATACTAAACAAACTCTACTCCAATTTACTTCCAATTAATTTTATTGAGCTCTAAAACACTTAACTTTGATTCGCCGAGTGCCATGCTCGGTTTTTGTTCAAGTGTTGAAGCTTCTGTACAGGAGTTACAGCCGTTTGAACGTGTGTGAGATTAGTCCCATTAACCAAACACAAAGTAAACACAATGTCTAAGTTCATTTAAACTACATATTATGTACTATTAAAATTGTTGGAATATGTTGCATTTGGCCGAAATTAAATCTCATTGTTGCCGCCGGCTTGGCTCACAGCAGTCGCAGTTCAAATTTTATTTCAGATAAAATACACCGTGACGTAAGCAAGAGTCTGATCGTTAAACCCTAATTGTAAAAGTTGAATGGAGGTTTATTATGCGGGCTGAGGGAAATTTGTTAGCAGTTGCAAGCGGAATGAGCTTTACAATTTTAATGTATGTTGATTTTTTGTTGATACAGAGCTCAGACAAGTATGTGTTTTTATTATCGCCCTTGTTTTCATAATAAAATGTAACTGAATAATTGTTTATTTAGGCAGTTAAAATAACTTTACTTATTTTATAACAATACAAAGTTGTGCAATTTGCTCTTCCACACCACGTGCAATGAAAAATGAAGTTGTTTATATTAAATGCATGGATATGATAAAATAAACATAATTATGTCACTGCAAATACTACGTCATATAGTTTTGGTTGTCATATGGAACACTTATTTGAGTGATGTTTCAGTTTAAAAAAAGGTTTATAAACGTACTTTTTTCACAATACAAATATTCATATAAATATTTAGTTAACTATGCACCTGATATCTGACTCTTTGTTTTTGATATGAGGGTTCGATTTGCTCCATTCTTTTATTTTAGTCTGCGTGCAAACTTGCGAATAGCATTGTAAAGTACTTTAATTAAGTGTTGTGGGATTGTCGGGTTAACTGTAAACTGAAGAGCAACAATTACGTTAAACTAACGTCCGCAAAATGTGTTTCCATTGTTTTTGAAGTTAATGCAAGATCCTTTTCACGTGCATTACATTAAACTGATTACCTTTCATCTTTTTTGATGGGGCACTTTTAGAATGCATATAATTTTTCCATACTTAACTCGTTCTACGTATGTCATTAATGATTTTAGAATTTTTGAGAAGTTCTATCAGAAAGATTTATGAATGTTAAAAAAGTACGTCTATATTTACATATAAATACTGCCAGGTTCAATATAACTTAAATCTTTCTGTATGGGTAACATGAGTATAATAATATAACCTATAGATTACTAAAACTGTTTACTTTTGGAGAACAAAACAGCTTCAATATTATTAAATTTACCCAAACAGGTATTTAGTTGCATAAAACACTGTTGAGTTAGCTAAAATAAACTAGTCTTTCAGTTTCTACACCCCCCTATGAGACAATCGTGTCTCACAGGGAATCTGCCCAAATATCGAATTGGGCCCAGTGGAGCTTTCTACTCAGTTGCTTTTTGTCTAGTCTACACATTTTGAAAAGACATGGACATACTATTTATTTACATGCTCCTGTTAGCTTTACTTGTAACTATGTAAATAAATCTTGGAAATCAATTTTAACCCACATGTAATTGTAGTGTGGAACTGAAATTATTATGTATGATGAGATAAAAAGTTCGGATGACAATACAATTAATAATTTGGCATCTTGGAGCAGATCTGGTGATGGATCCAGGGGTGGAAGTCTTCAGATGCTACTGCCACTGTTCCACTTCCACTTCTTAGTAAGGAAGCCCCTATGGCTCATTAGATTCGTTTTGAGGAGTCCAACAGATTCGGATTAGAAACGCTGGTCTGAACTTATCATCTGGTGTTAGAGAATACTACACAACACATAACAGTATTTGGCTTGCTCCGGCCCGAATAAACTCGGCAACGCTGCCACTAGATATATTACGATCGCATATGTGTATCTTTCTCTTCCCTAGATTTTATCGCTATACTCATATAATCACAATAGTCAAACACAATGTGCATTTCACATAAAAGTTCACATATATCCGCTGACTGTTTATAAGAAAAACAACACGAAACATCGCGAGGGTGTCAAAAACAAAATTGCTTCCGCGCGCTGACAGCTCTTGATGTGTCCCTATAATAACTTCAATACAAACTGAATTACCAAAGCAGAACAGATTAAACACTCTATTTTAAACATTTAAGGTTTAAAATAGGTTGTGTTCGCTAATAGGCCAGTAGCGACCACAGCGAATTCCGACTGACAATTGGAGCAGTAACACTGCTACAGTTAGAGTGATGAGCTCAATGTTGGCTCAGTATTGTGAACTCGGATTTGAGTTTGTAATAACGGATAAATATTTTGTCGACTACTGTTATAATGCTAAGCTGGGATGAATTGTCGAGTACTCTCCACTGGTTTCATTCGAATGTTCAAAGGATTAGTTATGTACACGATTTATGTGTAGGTAACGTATTTTAAACCTGTGAGTGGATATTTTATACTACATATATATATATATATATTTTTATGGTGTAGGGGAGCAAACGAGCAGATGGGTCGCCTGATGGTAAATGACTACCGCCGCCAATGGGCACCTGCATCTCAAGAGTCACAAGTGCGTTGCTAGCCTTTAGAGAGTACGGGAAGGGGGCCTTCGGTAACCTCACTCACTTGGCGAAAGCAATGCAAGCATCACTTCACTGCCGGTTTTCAGTGAGGCCGACTCCGGTCGAGCCGGCCTATACTATATATAGAGAAGGGAGGGGCAGTATATTAATGCTCGAATTACCGCCGTTTGACTGCTTTTATAGCGGTTAACCAGTATTGACTCAGTGTACTTGTATTTTTAATAAACAAGCTTTTACTAGCTTGACTTGTAACTATGTAAATTAATCTAGGAATTCAATTTTAAGATACTTCTAATTATTGTCGTATTGAAATGAAACTTGGTAATACTATAATCTGGCATCTTGGAACTGATCTGATGATGGACGACGTTCATAGGGGAACTTGTCAATTGCTACTAGTGAACCCCTCAAGTTTGGGCTCATATTATTCGTTTTGACGAGTCCAACAGATGGGGGTTATTAAAGAGTCAATGACCTGATGATGAAACTAGGAGGTGGATAGTGGGACTCTTTTTTAGTTAATTTAGTTCACTATTAAAGCTTGTTTTCTTTAGTTGTTTTTATCTATAATTGATGTGTACTCAAGTTGTCAGCTTTATTAAGAGGCAGGTCTGCCACGCGCATCCAATTATAGTTACATGTTGAAGTGGAGTTCGTACAACTAGGTTGCAAAAAAGCACACGCACCGTGAATAAGCGGTAACGATTAGCAGGATATGTGGTGTCAACCGGTAGTCGTCAACCTTATCAGGTTATGAACTTGGCGCCTGAAGTGTAGTGATAAACCACCTTTCTCCCACGTGCTCGAGCAACCTTAAATAGAGTATACAAAATACAATATATTTTTTTATACATAAATACAGGTACAGGAATTCGTTTAGCAGGAAACGATATTTTAACAAACACACATAGAGAGACAAACAGAGAGACTCGGACTGAGTGATGTGTCGCTCCTCTCTGACGTAGCATCGCTCTGACTTTAACACTTTTTGTTCTTTTTCCTCTTTTCTCTTCCCCTTCCTTTCACTTCTTTTCTCACCCTCTTTTTTTAGTTTCTTAACTTTTTCTGACTGCCGGTTGTACGGCTCGTGGCGGCTTATACACTCCTGGCGAACTACTAGAGTCGTAATTTCGATAGTCCTTTTGATCTTATTATTTTCATGATTTTCTTTCGATAACTTCCGGACCTCTTAGAACGTTCTCAACTATCTTTCAAATATTTAAATACAAGTCCATAAATATAGAACATTTTAAAAATCGAAAAATGAAGATGTGAATGGCATACGTCAGTGTTGCCGCAATGACAATGACGTTTTAGAAGTCACAATATGTTCCTGGGAAGGAAAGCTATACTCTATACTGCAGTTGTTGCCAGACCACGCAACTCGCAAAGCAAGTGCATGCAGTCAATAGTAGGACGCGCGATGAGCTCACGGTATTATATTTGAACGATACCGTCGCAATGTTAGCTAACCAGGTCATGCACTATAATACATGGAGCTTGTCTTGAAATAGACGTTTTATTTGCTTACATTAAATTAAAAATATTGCAGTAGTCAGGCTTATCTATGATATCGTAAATATTTATATTCACCTAAGACATGACTGTCATAGGTAACAATTCGAATTAGTAGTAGAACCTTTTAACAGTTAGAAAAAAAGTTAACCCTTATGGAAATGAGACCAAGGTATCATAACACATGTTCATCAACTTAATCAAACACTAGTTTTAACAAAACGATGAGAGGGAAAACTAAACCCCTGAGTGTATCACATATACCTAAATTTCAAAATTTTAGCTAATTAAAAAACAGAATTTAAATATAAACGGATTAGGATGTATATAAAAAGTCTTTATGTTGCCAACAAAAGCAATCAGATAACATTTTAAATATCTGAATGCCCTATAAAAGAAATATTACCGGACTAAGTCATGCACACCCGAAATGAAAATGAAATCAGTTAAAGGTTGCCACACAACTCCCTAGATTATATTCTATTTTATATTCTACGTGATTATTTTCTGAAGCATTTACCGTTATTAAACAACTGTGGCTGATTTACCATGACCGTCTACAAACACGATATGAATGCATTCGTGTGAATGTATAGTTCAAAGATTAGAATAAAAACTTCTTAAGTTTTTTTATACTACGTCGGTGGCAAATAAGCATACGGCTCGTCTGATGGTAAGCGGTTACCCTAGACCATGAACGCTTGCAATTCCAGAGGACTCGCATGCGACGTGCACTCGACTTAATATACGGTTTTACTCACGTGTGTATTACGGGGATGCCCGACTAGTTTCGGAGACGACGGGGCCCTATATCAAGAGATGAAGCGTGTGGTGCCAGAAACAATTTTAATAAATAGTTAAAAAATTGCTATGCTTTGGTTTTTACTCACTCAACTGAATTTAGGTTTAAATTTTGTTTTAGGGATTTACTCCTTACTATCCCTACCTAAAAATATTAGAATATTAGAACTTCACTATAATTATTAAAAGTGTAAAAAAGAAAATTAGTTGTCTGTAAAGTCGGTTTACGACGATAACTTTACGTGATAACGTCACCGATGACGCTACCTAACCGACCGACCGTCTAACTAATATTAAAACAAACCCGTGTTAAAAATTTGTGATACTTAAGACGATTATCCAGTATAGATTGCGAAGAACTTGTAGCTTAGACTGTGTTTTTTGTCTATAAGATAAAAAAAAAGTCAATTTGCCAAAACCAGGTAAACGTTATTAATTTAAACTCTATTATGACTGCATAAAATACCAAAAACTACATAAAAAAAGGAATTTCACAAGTAACCATTTCTATTCTAATAAGCACTTTGTAATATATTTCTGAATCATTCCCTGTATGATTTTCATTTTGCAGACAAGTATTCACTTTCTTTTACTTTTTGTGTCAACAGTCTGTATTGCCTATCTTCATATTTTTCTCGTTTTTAAATTTTGTTTTTATTTTCTGATAATAGGGAATATGCATGTTGTTTAAATTTACTTGATTAATTTTCCCTTGAATCTTTATTGTCCAGATCTTATGCCTAAACAATTATTTTCTTATTTAGTTCATGTTTGATTGCAAAAAATATTAATTAAAATATGCAAAATAAGCGCGCGAAATTCAACTTTGCAAAATTTACTTCACCATTGGTCGAAACAAAACATGACGTGAAATTCCACGTTCAGTCATTTATCGGCGCCTATATTCGTAGTGTTACGGAGAGAGATAGGTGTTCCTGTGGTTTTTGCTCTTGGCTAGTGCAATTTAAGCATTCTAGTGATATTAGAAATCATCTAGGACAATGACTGAATGTAGTTTTGTCAAAGCACAATCGGACAATCTACCGAAAATAAATAAATAATAAATATTCATGATGACTATATATTTTGCATCAAATCCAGATTTTACGTCCGCTGAGGTTAAAGGAGTGAAAGCCGCAAGGTAATTATTATAATACTTGTTATATTATAATCTAAAGGATAGGTAAGATATTTATAGTTAGTTATATTCATGAAGTTTTATTGGACTTTTGTTACCTAGTTTAAGTAGACAAGCAAATTGCCTTCTGCTTGATATTTAAAACAAACATAAATTACTACTGACTAATTCACACTACACTAGCAATGAAATTGTAATATGCTTACATTAAAGTAATCTTCACAACAATATAAACATGATATTGAATATACTTCATCTCTTCGCATTAATGTACGCCATTGTTTTCGTATTTTACATTATTATTTTGTACAGGAAAAAATACTGTATTGGGTGTACTTCTTACAGTGTTTTTACACTTAGGGACAAGGCAATACCTATAAAATGGTTTTTAAACTTTATCCATCGTCTATTAATTACAATAAATAGTTATTATTAAACTGGAAATCGGTATAAAATTACTGTAACACTTCAAGTAAGTTTATGAAACAAACACTAAGCGTGGAACGTGACATCATCCAAGGCCCGCGAAATATGGCGGCGTTCAAACAGATCAAATTTTATCGATGTTTTCAATGTTATTTCAAAAATTTATTTGATCATTGCCAAGGTTATTTTTATTTTTTATCAGGGTAGAATGTTAGAACAAGTCAATAAAAGATAAAAAAAAAATACATGTATATTCCCTATTGTTGGACCATATTGAAACACAGTAGAAGTTAATGTGTTACAATTGTTTCGTAAAGTCTCGTAGTTTCAGCTAAGGAAGGGGACGAAGCAGGTCAAATTGAGTGAACATTTCACAGTACAATTTTCTTTGTGCCTTCTCCAGCTCTATTGAGCGGAAGGTGGCATTCTGATACTTTTTGCATCGTCAGCCTGTGTCGACGACACTTCACGTTTGTCACGCTGTCTGCTTTGAAATTGAGCTTCTCTGTTCCAGTAACGTCCTGTGAATTTCAACTTAAATTTATACGGTGAAATACAGATTGTTGATACTGTTTATTAGAGATATACGGTACGGAGGATACCGACTAGATTCAGACCCGACGGGGGCCTTGTTATAAGGGGCGAAGTAACCTTCCGCGTCGGTGTCAGCCGCTACACGGGATTAGCATCGCTTCCATCGATTTGGGTGAGGTATTGACGCGCGGAAGTCGACGGCTGAGCTTCTGTTGTGAGGGTTTTGGAACCGTTTGTATCAGTTTTTGAAACCAGAGAAGGTTGATGAGGCGTATACGACCGGACGCAAGGCAGGAGGCAGTACCCAGCCATTGTCTCCGTTCTTTGTTCGGACGACAGTTTATTTCGATTGCCTCATGTATTTTTTGCGGTACAAGTATTTTAAGTAAGTTAAGTATGTAGTGAGCCGTGTATCTTTTATAAATATGAATTACACTAACGGAAGTTTTTATTCTTGTTACTACTGTATTCACAGTGTAACTGGTTTTGTAAAGTACAAAATATGTATACATGCTCTTTTCCATTATACAAGGGTTGAAAGTAACGAGTTAATAAATAACTGATTTTTTAAAAGATTACTGAATACTAAATTGGTGGCTTTATACTATCTCGTTAGTAACATGCCATACCATCGATTTGTTGATGCGAGTTTTAAAATTGATTGTATGTTCTTCGGTACTGGATATTGGATAAGACAGTGGACTAGCAATCAAGAGATTGCCGATATAAACATTTTGTATTTACAATGTTAAAGGTTAATTGTCACCGGAAAATAATATTAGGAATGAGCTCCCTGCTTTACCGAGTTTACCAGTTTTACTCGAGGGTCTATGGTATGCGGTTTTTCAAGGATGGAGTGTATAGATATAAGTTTTAAAGGATCGGCAATGCTAGTCACGTAGAGTTGCAAGCGTCCATAAGTAACCGCTTATTATCAGGTGAGCATGCTTGTTTGCCTCTAACGAAATATAAAAAAAAACCATTAATAAAATGAAAACACGCGATTAGATTCACCCTCATTATTTTTATTCCTAAGCGTTATTTCTAGAAGAAGAGATAGTTAAAATAATAGGTAAGTTTTTATGTGTCATTATATTTTATAGGATCCATTTTGAAATTCAGCAAATGAAGAGCGTATATATTTTACCCTGAGCTGATATTATGTACACCCGGTGTAGATAGGTCGGCTTCTCAAAAAGGACAGACAAAGGCAAAGTCCGAAGCCTTGCTCGACAAAATCCTTCAAGATTGATGACGCAAGCTGTAGCTATACGAGACTGAGTCATGGGAAACTTCACTGTGAGAAATCGCTTCTCAATATTGATTGCTAATATCGTTCGTAAATCGTAATACTGTCACAAGACTATAATACATCATCATATTCATCAAAATGTCTGGTAACTTAATTTTCTTATCATAATATAATTGCTCGTTAACTTCATATAAACAAAGAATATTTTGATACCCACCTTAAAAAGTGCGCCGATTAATGAGTACAACTCATCACTAGAAATAGCTTATTATAAAATATATTATAAATCCCACTAATATTATAAATGTGAAAGTTTGGATGGATGGATGGATGGATGGATGGATGTTTGTTTCTCTTTCATGCAAAAACCACGGAACCGATTGCGATGAAACTTGGTATGTAGATAGCTGGAGACCTGGATTAACGCATAGGCTACTATTTATCCCGATATTCCCACGCGATCGGGACTTACGCCGGTAAAACCGCGTGGTGCTGCTCGTGAAATATAAACTGTAATAGCCTAATGCCCCTAATCACTTTGAACCTGCTGACATGCGTCATCATTTGTGATCATACAAACACATTACAGAAGAGCGTAAATAAAAAACAACCTTGGCTATATTTTCATGATAAAATCTCTTAGTATATTAATTAATCCAAATACAATAATATTGAAACTGTTGAATAAGTTAATTTGTTAAGGGAGGATTTTGTTTTGGGAATTTAATATTAATACGTCTCAGTGATTTCCGAATTTGTATATATTAGAATTAAATTATGGATTGTTGTAGGTTTATAATTTATAAATTACTTATTATTTTTCTTTTGTACTTTAAATAGTATGTATATTTATTATAACTAGACTAGTCGATATTATATTTATCTTTAGACTTATAATCTTTAAGCATTAAGAAATTACTGTTTAAAAGTTTCATGAAAAAAATAACGCTTTTATCTAGTCGTTTGACTAAAGCGCATAAAAGAACCACAACATATTATTATGTACTAAGATAATGGTTTCTGTGATTCAGAAACACAAAATAACAGTCAGCGTATATTTTAATGGCCATGCGACACGGTTAATGCGCTACTGCGCAGTATGTATTTGACACAAATTTCGAAAAGACAAAATCAACTGAAAAATAAAAATAAAAATATGTTGCATCGACAGACTTAGGTTCTAAATGATTAATTATTATGAGAAATCAAGTTCCTATCGTTCTGTATAATGCTCCCCTAAAAGATAGGGTGCCTATTTATCAAATAACAATAGAAGTTATACTTTGGCTCGTGGGCCTAAGTCCCCCGAAAACGCAGTCGGAGTATGCCGACTTCTTTCAGTAATTTACATAATTTAACATACGTAAAGCTATGTAAATAACTAATACATTATAAATGCGAATGCGTTTTGCACGCGAGTGAGTTTTTGTTTACTCATTACTTAGCCGATCATCATGATGTAAACATGCGTTTGGGGTGCGGAAAAAGACTTAGGGTACCTTTAAATTTTATGGTATAGGGGGCAAACGAGCAAACGGGTCACCTGATGGTAAGTGACTACCGCCGCCCGGGCACCTGTAACTCAAAAGTCATAAGTGCGTTGCCGGTCTTTAAGGTAGGAGTAGAGGAAATGGGGAAAAGGGGGAAAGGGGCGAGATAAGGGTCTGGGCCTCCGGTAACTTCACTCACTCAGCGAAAAGCAATGAAATCATTGCTTCACTGCCGGTTTTCTGTGAGGCCGTGGTATAACTTCGGTCGAGCCGGCCCATACAGATTACAGAATGTGCCTACTATCTTGTTTTTTTTTAATCCACGTCACTGGCTATACAAATTAGCTTATAGAGTTCTTCCAAAAAACTTCGTTAAATTGATTTGTTCTAAATACCAGAATATAACATAAAATTGTGAACTAGTTCAAGTCTCTTCGCTACATAAGATACAATTAAGTATTTATTCTATGCGGAATTAACGCCGGAGCCCCTATTCAGACGGGGAAACAAAAAGTGTTTCAGGCTAGATCGAGATAGCGCGTGGTGACGGCGACGGAACGACGTAAACTACGTCACATTCAGAGTCGAGATCTTTTGTCTAACGCTAAGAAGCGTTACTTTATTTCAGATGAGGGTACGGATAGAGCTGATTCTGAGATTTTGCGGTGACAGTTTTTAGATTATGCGGTTTTGTTAGGAGTGACATTTGTCTTGCAGTCGTTACTTGACTTCTCTAAGATTACACTCATTTTTGATAGAACCTCGTGCTTTGTACTAACGATAATTTTATTAAAGCTAATTTTTTTTTTCGATGTATATTTATACTAGCAGCGCCCCGCGGTTTCACCTGCGTAAGTCCCGATCCCGTAGGAATATCGGGATAAAAAGTAGCCTATATGTTAATCGAGGTCTAAAGCTATCTACATACTAAGTTTCATCACAATTGGGTCGGTAGTTTCAGCGTGAAAGAGTAACAAAAATACACATACACCCACTCGCCTTTATAATATTAGTGTGATTATTGACGGGCCTGTTGGTCTAGTATAATATTATTATCTGTGTATTTACTAATAAATAAGTATGTTAATCAGCAATCTGGTTATCATAGTCCAGGCTCTGCCTTGTTTGGGATCAGACAGCCATGTATGAGGTATCTCAAGTTATATTATTAATAAATAATTATTATATTCCTATAAAATGTATATTATTTTTATTTTAGTGGGTTGTTAAAACGAGCCCTGGGCCCGCCTGATGATAAGCAGTATCTAGGCTCTTGCAACACCATAACACCACTGGTGTCATTAATGGCTCTCCTACTCTATGATCCCCTGGTGAAGCCCTGGTCGAGGAAATCTAATAATGGTTACCTGACCTTCATGGAGTCAATAAAAGAAATACAACCCTACGCGTTATTGTGGACTTCTGTAGAGTGGAGAAGCTTCGAAATTGGTTTGTAACACTGCAATTTGAGTAGTAAACGGTTGTACCGAAATACCTTTCGTCACTGTTGTTGACTGAAGCTTTTTCTAGCCTAAGTACGGGTTTAGCGCGCGTGTGTGAGTAACCAATATGGACTGGCAGTGAATCCCTTGAAAACTCAATTACAGTACGAGCTCACTCTACTAAGTTCTGCGATAAATCGTTTACTGTGCAGGCTGTTCGATTATGGAATACTCTGCCTGTATCTATTAGACGTGCCCAAACATTGCCTGTCTTTAAGAAGATGGTCCAAGAATATTACCTAACTTCTTAATCTATTCTTTGTTTAAACACATTATACCTGTTGTGTGCTTGTGTCTGTAAACTCTATATCATCACTATTTTATTATTATATACGTAGATGTGTATGCGTATATATTTGTATATGTATATATTTATGTTTGTGTACTAGTGTATTAAATAATATAGTATTGCCAGGAAACACTGCATTTTCAATAACTACTGCTTAAACAAAATTAAATGCTGTATGTTTTAGAAGTATGTTATTATTCTTTGAACTATTCAAAATATCTCCTATATTTGAACATTTCTTGCATCAAAACTACCCATGCTTTCATCTATTTATTGTATCTTTGTTCATCCAAAGGTTGCCTGTGTTGCATTGCATATAACGATAAGGCTGCCCTTTGTACATATTCACTAGATGTACCTATTCCATGTAAAAATGATAATTTTTCTGTACACTAACGTTTTTTTCTATTCTGTTCTGTTCTGTTCTGTTCTGTTCTGCTCTGTTCTGCTCTGTTTTATTCTGTGCTGTTCAGTCTGTTCTGTTCTGTTTTATTCTATTCTATTCTAAAGATGAGAATATTGAAAGTATAATCAAAGTTAAAAAGGCAAAGGAAGGTATGGGATATTGCTTCTACAGATGGATTGGGGAGTGTAAGCTATAGCTCGAGCAGTTCAGGGTCGCATATTTGTGACTCGAAATGGCTGTTGCCGGGAAGTCCGAGTCCTCTAACGTAACAGAAAAGCCATAAGGTAATACAGTTACTTCATTTGCCATGAGGTGGTTAGTAAGCCATCAGATTGCGTGCTGTGGCTCGTGGTACTGCGCGCTGTCGCCGATCAGCGATAACCCTTAACGATCCCATCGCTACGTCATCGTATGTGGTGCACTGCGGTGTTGCATAAACGACCCATGATACTGACGTTCAATTTAACTCAGATACTAGTTTAGTTACTGTGGTGCAACTTTACAGTCATAATAAACTAGGCTTTAATTAGATCGAGTCAGGTTTTCAAACGATTTTTTAAATCTAGGAAAGTAGTATTGCTTTGAAAAACTTATGACATACTAGCAGCGCCAAGCGGTTTTACCCGCGCAAGTCCGGATCACATTGAAATATCGGGATAAAAAGTTAATCCAGTCAAGCCTATGCGTTAATCCAGGTCTCCAGCTATCTACATACCAATTTTCATTGCAATCGGTTCAATGGTTCTTGCGTGAAAGAGTAACAAACATCCAGGCATCTATCCATCCATACATCCATACATCCACACATCCATACATCCATACATCCTCACAAACTTTCACGTTTATAATATTAGTAGGACTAGCAGCGCCCCGCGGTTTTACCCGCGTAAGTCCGGATCACGTCTAAATATCGGGATAAAAAGTAGCCTATGTGTTAATCCAGGCCACCGCAGCCAGCTATTTACATACCAATTTTCATCCTACTCTGACATCTGACATGAATTACAAGTTGACCTCAACAAATTTGATGCGTACTGTAAACTTAACAAACTTCAGCTGAATGTAACCAAATGCTATCAGATAATCTTCTCCCGTCAAAGGTTCAGGTTACACATTGAGTCAGCCAAATATTAGTAAAGTCAACAGTGTTCGAGATCTTGGAGTCATACAAGACAGTAGGCTAGTGTTCGATCAACACATCGATGATATCGTCAATAAGGCATCTAAGACTTTGGTCATGTTTCCGTACTATTAAACCAATAAAAGTATTGTACTGTTCCTTTGTACGCAGCCTTTTGGAATATGGATCACAGGTCTGGAACCCACAATTTATAAATCTCGTATTGAAGGTATCCAGAGAAAGTTTATGCGGTATTTGGACTTTAAGGCACAGCAATGTTCACATGATTACTATCATCGTTGCAGACGGTATCATTTCCTTCCACTCGAATACAGGTGACATATAAGTGACATTAGTTATTTTGACAATTGACAATTGTTGGCACAATTGACTCAACCGAGCTCCTATCAAAGATAGAATTACGAACTAACCAAATCGGTCTAAGACAGCGACCACTGCGCCATATACCTTTTGTGACGACTAATTACAGGCGTAATTTCTTCTTACTGCGAAGTGCACGCGGTTACAGTGAACTGCATGGCTCACTACACTATGACTTGTTTTGCACAGAGGCTAGCACAGTGAGACAGCTTTTAGCCAAACCATTTTTCACTGATAGTGTCGGACGCGGTACTCAAACTGTTAGGTAATGCAGTAAATAATGTTATTATTTTTTTTTTTTTATCTTATATCATATCATTTCGAATTTGTTAGTACTACATTATTAATGAGTACTATTTCTAAGAATTTCTTTTGTGGTTTGTAGGTGTGTTTGTATTTGTATGTGTATGTGTTGGTTCAAGACGGACTTTTCTTGAGTGTAGTATTAATGTTGTTACCTTACTATAGAGACTTGTTGTTAGCAACGTGGATATATATTTGTTGTAACCATAGTTATTATTATTAGTCTGTATGCCTTCTTCAAAAGATATTAAATAAAATAAATAAATTAATTAATATTTTCAATTTCTTTATTCAACTGTGTCCCTGATGCGCAGCTTTGCTCAAGAGAAGGGTGGGTACGAGGGGAGCACGGACTTGACAGCAGAAAAATAACACAATGCTTTCGCAGTTACGAGTAGCAGTTGTAGTTGTTACATTCGTAGCACACTGAAATAATGTGAGTAGCTCTACTACTGTTATAGCGAAATGTTGTAAGTTAACGCATTGAATATAGCATGAAGTATGCTGACACGCCTGTGGCTCCTAAAGCGACCCAAGTTACAGCTCACACTTCAACTTGTTAATGTTGACGTTGCAACTTGTACAACACTAGTTCCAAACTGTTAGGGATGCAATATACTTCTTAGTCAGTAACTTATAAAATGAAGTGAATTTCTTAAAATCTAATCTAATTAAAATCTTATCATGGCCATTGGCTCATTTTTCTTAGAAAGTTTTTTTTATTTATTTAGCTCTTTTCATCTGGTGTTACCGTCCGAAAGACGTTCTATAGGCTGAAGAACAAGTAGTTTTTTTTATTGCTTTAAAATAAATACTGTCAAATCTCACTCTTATACCTCAGAAGCTGAAACAGAAATCACAAAGTATTCATGATTTGACAGATTTGTTAGACAGAGATCCAAGTGTAACATGACTATGATGCAGTGTTATGGATTTTAGACCCGCAAACCAAAAATTATAAATAATAATAATAACTTGACACTTCTCATACACGGCCGTCTAATCCCAAACAAGCAGAGCCTGGACTATGGTAACCAAAGCAACAACGCGTTATAAACAATAATAAGTTTCTAAACACATACATAGTATATGCGGATGACTTAAAACTTTACTGCGAAATTGTTTCTGAAGCTTACTATCTAAGCTTTTAATAAGATATAGAAGCGATAAATAAATGAGCCATAAAGTCAAAAATGGAATTTAACTTTTCCAAATGTTATGCTATAAGTTTCAGAAGAAAAAGGCGTCCTCGTTTCTCTTAGAATCAAATCCAGACTGTGACTTGTTTGCGGATGAATGGCAGACGGTTATGTCAGTTTGTCTGGTGTACCTACTGCGAGAAGTCTGCGTGTTAGAAGTGTAGTTTTTATGTTGTATATGTAATAATGTTGTATAGTATAGTTTATTTTGTATTAACGTTTCTCTCTTAATTAATGTAAGTGGCTAGGAGATGTTCATTTTGATTTAATTAATAAATAAATACATATTGACACACAACCAGACACACAACAAATGATCATGCTTATCACACAATAATTTATTTGTCCTGGGTGGGAATCGACCCTACGACCTCTGGCTCGGTCCGAATTACTAACCACTAGACCAACAGGCTAGTAAAATTATGAGTGATTGCCATTTTCTGCATCTCTATAGTCCATATAACACTATTCTTTTGTGAGTGTGCGAAAGCTTTCTTCGAATTAGCGCAGACGGAGGTTCCATCCTTTGGTTGTCGAAACACCAAGAAGTCGAACTAAACGCTTTGACAGCTCCTTTTTGGTTCGAGTCGTCAAGGTGTGGAATGAACTGGCTGCGTCTATTTTTCCAGTCAATGATAGTCCTGGAACGTTCAAGTTTAGAAATATTAAATAGGTTTCTCTTGTATAGGCGTGTGCCATCTTCGTCTTCATCGTCACTTTCTATCAGGTGAGTTGGAATACAAACACGTGTGATATTTCTCAGTAATAAAAAAAAACTAAGTATTTAGTTATTCGAAACATCGAAACCTTAGATTAAGCTTATTCGCAGTGTGTGTAGATCAATCCATGTCCTACTATCCGTACGATGTAGTATCCCGAACGCAGCGTTATTTATCGACACGTCAGTTGAGTGGTTGCATCGCGGGCCCATTTCCCGTGGACATGGTTCGTGCTCGCGTTCCCTGTGCAAACTAGAGACGGATACTTGATATAAATGGAGCTATCAACGAGAGGGCTACCCACATCTTTGATCTGATAACATATAGAAGCGATTCTTTATTGTGAAAGGGGATTGCTATAAGTATGAACCCTTTTTTCTTCTCTGTCTCTGGCGTTGTAACTCCCGTACCAATTTCAAATGTTCTTTTTATATGAACTTAGCTAATAGAGTTTGTTGTGTTTGGTGAAAATCTGTTCAGTAGTTTTTGAAGATTAATTTTAAAATTTGTAATTTCTACTGGTATCTCATATGAGGCTTTTAAGTTAAGCCTTCAAGTTTCTTTCCGATGTAATTTATGGTATGACCAGTTTCTCAGGATATTCGATGGTACTGAGTCCCTACAATCTTGCCATATTCGTCACCGACACATTGACGGTTATTTTTGTGAGCGGTCTCGACTAATATATGAGAACATGTCCAAACCACCATGTTGCTACTCAGAACTAATAAATGTTCCTCGTCTATGTTTCACTCTGTGTTCCATTTCTGAAAGCTAGCAGACTCATCGTAAGAGGATCAATATTTATTAATACATAACATTAGTAGAAAATACTCATTGAATTAATTCTGCTAATTTATATAACGAATAATGTTAATAAAGCCTAAATAAATAACTTTAGAGAAAACAAATAGCGCTAACCGTCTTCTGAAATTCATTAAGTAACGCTACGTAGACTAAAGTATTACTCATTTCGCAAATGCTCAAATATTTTATCGTTCAGTAAACATAAATAAATACTAAGCCACTGTTTTCTTAACAAAGAGTCGTAAATGTTTATTTTACGACTTAATACTTGTGTGAACAGATAAACTACTGTTGTATAGCACTTTTGTTTGAAAAATATTTATGCTTTCGTAATTTCTTAGCAACATAATCAACACTGAAGATCATGGGTCACAACACTCACAACACAAAACACTACTAACGCTCACACCATCGTTGAAAAAAAAAGAAAACAGAATGTTGAAATACATCTAGCAGTGCAATCACAAACTACGTAGATTGTATTATATCTTCGTAGTCCGCAATAACAATAAAAGTAAGGGGTTGCCGGCCTTTAAAGTGGAAGTAGGGGAAGAGCGGAAAGAGCGAAGAGGGCGAAGAGGGGGAAAGGAAAGGGTTAGGGCCTCCGGTAACCTCACTTACGCGGCGAAAAGCAATGTAACATTGCTTCACTGCCGGTTTTCTCTGAGGCCGTGGTATCACACCGGTGAGCCGGCCCATACGTGCCGAAGCATGGCTCTCCCACGAACACAAACATTCAAACAACGGACACAAAGAACACCCAGACTCGGGACAACTATTTGCGGATCACAAAAATTTATGCCCCGTGTCGGATTTGAACTCACAGTTTGATATTAATTCTTTATTATTAAAAAGTTTTATCATCTACCACCCCTATCTTATATAAAAATCAATGTTTATTTGTTTGTCCTCCATGCGTTTGGACACCATTGATCAGATTGTGATGAAACTTTGGCAGTGTGTTCTGAGAACGCGAGGGTTCCTGGCAGAAACATCTAAAAAAAAACGCATGCTGGTTGCAGTATTGAAGGGGCGATAACAGTTGCTAGGTAAACTACTCAAGTGTTTTTTAAGTTGTTCTAATTACATACATATGTGACGGAAGGCATCAGGTTTCGCGTAAAGCGGCACTCTAATTTTGGTTGAAGTCAAACGGTTGCTAACGAATAAACATAATGGAATATACATTATAGAGATTTTAAATAATTGCCGTTGAAAATTATAGTTTTTTTTTATTTTAATCTTATAGGTTAATTTCAACCTTATATTATTATATATTATAATTAATATAATAGTGTTGAGTAGTTTTTGTGCATTGTTTTTTGTTTTAACTGGGCTAATCTCCGGAACTACCAGTCGGATAAAAAAAATCTTTTTGTATTGAATAGAGTATTCATTGCGGAAAGTTATATGCTATATAACATCATACTACGACCCTTAGGAGCGGAGCAGTGACAATAAAAGAGGGTGACATTGCCGTAAACGGTTAGTGTGCTATATGTGACTACTACAATCAATATGCCTACAGCAGGCCTCTTTCACTCTGCGGCATAGCTCCTGTCCACCTCTTAAGAGTTGGGCATCAATCATTTAAAAATGCAATCGAAAGCTTATAAGGAATAAACGGTTTTACTTACGTGTGTATTTCGGGGATGGCCGACTAGTTTTCTATTCTATTTACAAATAATCATTAATTGACAATTGTAGTGATCACAATTGTCAATTAATGAGTAGTCACGATTAAAAATTTACTAATTGTTGATAGTAGTAGTAACAATTAACGATTCATTAATTTAAAATAGGGATAGTCATGATTAACAATTAATTAATTGTTATTCATGGTGGTCACCATTAACAATTTATTAATTTATTAATCTTGGTAGTCAAGATTAACAATCAATCAATTGTAAGAACAAATAAAATTTGTCCAACACTGCTCAAACTTCCACGTCTAACGCATCACAGCAACCTATTTTAGAGTTTCGGACTATCTGATTGGATAAACGAAAAGATAAACTGTAAAATATTAATATTATAAAGAATAACATAAACTGTGTTTTCTTAAAAGATTGATAACTGGCTATTGTTTTCTAGGTAGAAGACAATCAAGATCATCAGAATTTTAGTATAAGTACATGTGTTTGGCAACCCTACATTGTGTGTCCATCGATTGTATGCCTTGTAGATGTCATCTTCTGAAGTGGGTCACTGATTGGCCACCCTTGTGACGTACACTCTGAATTTTTAATTATTCGAAATCGTCAATTTCACTGACTATCTGCAAATCGTGTATAGTGTAGCACGCAACTAAAGACCAAATACTTTTCTATCTGAATATAATTATGTCACTGCCCTTAAGTTAAAAAAGGCTTTGTATGTACATATCTGTCTACTATTTTATAATAATGGTTTTATGGGGTAGGAGGAGACGGGTCACCTGATGGTAAGCGACTACCGCCGCCCATAGACACGTGCAACGCAAGAGTCACAAGTGCGTATAACGTACTATATTACCAGAGACAACCGAAGGCGTTACCTAACTATATGCTATGATTTAAATACCCTTTTCAGTCAATTTGTGCAAAGTGCACTGTGTCTCCGTTTAAATCTTTTTAAAGTTTTCCGGATTTGGCAACGTGACAACTACAAGCGTACGTACAAAATGATCGCAAAGAGTTAGTCCCTTTAAGCACTTACATTCACTAGCCTTATTCGTGCTTGTTTTGTAAAAAAATAATACCTGAAAATAAATTTACATAAAAAATTACTTACAAACTTTGCCGTTTTAGCTAAAAAAGTATAACAAGGATATACGTTTTAAAATAACATTTTAGTATTTCTTCGGATTTTGCGGCACATATGCTTTATTGGAATAAAACATTATATTTTCTATTCCAACCATATTCAAAATTATATTTTGAATATACTTTCACACATTATTGAGCTCTTACTAAATCTAAATTTAGAATATATTTTTGTGACGTGCAATCAAACATTCAAAATACAAAATAAATTATTCAAAATAAGCCAACATTATTTGTACAATAGAATTGATATTAAATAAATATGTCAAGTAATTCGAATTGCCATAGAATTATAATAAATCATTTACACATTATAGGACGGATGTTGGGCGCGCCGGAACTTGCGGAAATGACAGCTAGTTTGTCACGAGACAGTGACATGACAGCTACACAGGCATATCGGTGTTTAAAAATAATTAAACGTGGGTTCTACTGTTATATCTATATTTTACTTCTATAAGTTCCAAGCTGTTTTACCCGCGTTGATGGTCACTTGTCCGCTCCTAAGGGCCCTAGCGTGATGTTACATAGCCTATAACCACCCTCAATGAATACTCTATCTGATACAAAAAAAATAAATAAAACCAGACTGATAGTTCCAGAGATTACAGAGTTTAAACAAACAAATTACTTCAGCTTTTTATATTAGTATAGATACCTCTGATATCACTGATATGGTTTCACGCGATCCGATTTCACAGAAACCATGAAAATAGCTCGTAAAGACGACCGGTTTTCACTTTAATCCTGATCCTAACAGGTCTATTTTTGAACAAATCTGATTATGATACGTATTGTTAAAGAGCTCATATACTAATACTACCGATCTGACTTAAGAGTTTGTTGTATTGCTTCCTAACTATACATAATAATAGCGCAGAAGTCAGAAGATACACGATAAAATTCAATAAATTTATAAATAGTCACAGTTTTAAACTGTGTGTTAATCTGCGTTTAACGTGTACTTTCTTAAAGAACTGATTACACTCGAGATATCAACTGGATTGGGAGTTCCAACATACATCTAGCGTGTGATCTTTGCTTGGGGAGATACATCCACCAACGATTACTTTTGGTGGGCAGGGCCGCCAGAACTCCATTGCAAGGAATAGAATTGGCTACATATGATGACACCGTTGGTATTGCGTACTTACTGTTAGGTATCGCGGTCCCTGGAGGAAGGATATATTAGGTATGCTTCATTTCGAATTAAATGCATTATAGTTTAGAAAACCTAAAAACACACTTAGATAGCAAACCAAATTGAAGAAAAAAAGAGTTCCACTGTCATCAGACCATCGTTTTTAAGCTCAATCTGTTGGACTCATCAGAACGAATCATACGAGCCCAAATTTGAGGGGTTTACTAGTGGCTCAGTTCAGCTCCAAGATGCCAAATTATAGTATTGTCATGACAGCTACATGTACATACAAAATTTTTTTTCGATACGACAATGAAAAGTAGGTAAAAATTTACTTATAAAATTGTTAACGTAGTTCGTTACAAGTGAAGCTATCAAAAGCGTGTTGTAACAGTCAAGGGTGTCGGTGAAGATAGCCATTATTATTGTAAACACACGTTCTTTGAATTTTGAATAATGGTAGCTAATATACATATGTATAAAGATAATAATTCGCAATCATGTACCACCTCTTGTCACCAGCCGTATACACAAAAGAGCTTCAACTTACATAAAATATTTAAATTCATAAATTACGCACAGACTATAAATATCCTTGCTTATTATCATTGTCTGGGCGCCATTACGCTCACTATTAAGCCGGGGTCTGCTTTTATGTACGAAATATATTACTTTTGTGTGTTAACTTGTTGCCACCCCGTGCCTTTCGTAGGCTTACTTTCGTTGTATGCGGTGTTTCTTTGTGGACAACGGGGAACTGCGTTAATCCGGCGTGAAAATATATTTCGGTATGTTATTTTAAAATATTTTATTTCATGTTTGTGACTTGTTTAACTTTGTTGTTTAATGGGTTTTCTGTTGAAGTTCAATGCTGCCCGACTGCTGAATATCACTACAAAAGTTTTTTTTTTAATGGTATAGGGGGCAAGCGAGCAGACAGTTCACCTGATCTTAAATTACTACCGCCGCCCATGGGCACCTGTAACTCAAGAGTCACAAGTAGGGGAAATAGGGGAAGAGGGGGAGAGGGGGAGAGGGGGATTAGAGGGGAGGAGAGAGGGGAAGAACGGGAATAGGGAAGAGGGAAGGGTTAGGGCCTCCGGTAACCTCACTTACGCGGCGAAAAGCAATGAAAGCATTGTTTCACTGCCGGTTTTCTGTGAGGCTGTGGTATCGAGCGGAGTCGAGCCGGCCCATATGTGCTGAAGCATCACTCTCCCACGTAAGAAAGTAGGTATTCATTACAGAGTTCTTCAATGAGTTGAATAAGGTCGACAACGTCCGATTGAAATCCAGTTAAAAGCACCAGTAAATGCTCACGACCGGATGGGCTTGATAATAGTTAAAAAAATTCGTAGCACTAAGAACAGTTTGTCCATGTTAGGCATCCCCACTGATTAATACATGTTCAAGATCAAACTTCACGGTATAATTTATTGGTATGTTCAGAAACCACAAATTACAAACTTATCTGAAAAACAAGAAACGAATACTTGGATAAAGTATAGGACCTTCCACTGTGTTTCTTCCAGGTATTCTGTTTTCTATGAGCTGTTAATAAGTGTTAAGCAGATTAAATTTCTGTTTGAATTGGACATGTTAGACAGGGAGCCCTACGTACAGACACTGTTTGGGAATAGTTTTGACAAATTACATAGTTACATAAGACGTGGTTGGTAACGATTAATAATGAGCAACATCGTGCTTAGTTATTTAAAAGCCGATTCTAGCTCACTAACACGTGCCTAGGTCAGTACGTATAAGTAGAATCAGAATAAATTTTTGTCATCCTATTAGACACTAAATGGCGGGCTTTGATTTAAATTCAAGATATGGTTTCGTTACAAAGGGGTGTTTATAAGGAAAGGTTTTTTAAATTAAACATGATTCTCGGATATATCTGTGTTTTAATTATCGGCAGTGGTGAATAGTGATATCCTTGGATTTACCCTGGAAGTGGGTACATTTTGGTCCTTCAGAGCCGGATTGTGGAGATTGGCTAGAAGTTGGACCTTACTGGCTAGTGACGGAAGTCGGTTCATGCCTGAAGTTAAGGGCGGCGGATCGTCGTTGAGGACTTCAGAGGGCAACTTGGGCGATCAGACCCAAGTGACGACACGACGTGCATCACGGACAAGACCGGCGGCAGCGGATTGAACGTCATCGGGCAACAGGTGTAGTAAGCAGTGTTGTGTTATGTGAACGTGTAAACCGGACAACTGTGAGTACTTTACTTCGTTATTATCAGAGTAGGGACTTAGTAAATTTTCAAGTAAACATTGACTTAGAAATATTTCATAGTGGTACATTAGGACTTAGAAAAGTGGAACTACGGGGAACCTATGCCCGATTTCAATTAGACTGACAAGTGCAAAACACTTAGAAAATTTCGCATAAAATTTTATGTACTTAGAAATTTTTGTGTTAAAAATAAAACAGTACTAAATCACTATGGAACTAATATCAGTGCAAGAAAACTTATACCAA
The DNA here is from genome assembly GCA_949752705.1 of Callimorpha dominula. NCBI lineage: Eukaryota > Metazoa > Arthropoda > Insecta > Lepidoptera > Erebidae > Callimorpha > Callimorpha dominula. The sequence continues at coordinate 658,818 of OX456992.1, read as the reverse complement.
CAGTTACAGAAAACAAAGATTAATTGTAAGAAATGTTCTAAGTCGAGAATTACTAGGACCTATCTAGAAAATAGAATTGAAAATGTCAAAGCTAAATGGAAAGAATTTACTCTTAATCATTCAAACTTTCTTAAGTGAACAGAAGCAAAGAATTCAGAATATATAAATAATGATTTGTATAACGAAGTCGAAGAATTTTATTTGGATTTGTTATCAGAATTGATGGAACTTATACCACAAGAACCTTCAGATAATTTTAAAGCTGCTGATGTTTCTGATAGAGATCAGAAATCTTATAAGGCTTCAGTCAAGCTACCTAAAATTACTATCCCAACATTTTCCGGTCGCTACACAGAGTGGACTACATTTAAGGATTTATTTGTATCCCTTATACATAATAACAATAACATAGATGGTGTACAAAAATTAAACTATTTAAAGGGACACATGTCAGGCGAAGCAGAGCAGTTGCTGCGACACATCCCCATAACAAATGACAATTATCAACAGTGTTGGGACTTATTAGAAACTAGATACAATAATAAACAGTATTTAGCAAACAATATATTTCAACGATTTTTTGCACAACGCGATATCGTGGGGGAATCGGCAGCCAGCATCAAGCAACTGTTAGATAACACCATGGACACGTTAAAAGGGCTGGAAGCCTTAGGGATAGACACACAATCTTGGGACTCAATGGTAATTTATATTGTATCACAGAGATTGGATACTGAAACGAGGAAGCAGTGGGAGTGTAAGGTTAGTGAAACAACTTTCACTAGTAATGTATTGCCGAGTTTCAAACAATTCAAATTTTTTTGGAGAATAGGTTTCATTCGTTGGAATTCTTAGAAACTAAACCGGTAACGGGACATAGAAAGCAAATTTTCAAGCCTCGTTTCAGTAACAATTTTCATGTATCTCAAATATATTGTACATATTGTAAGGGCAATCATAAAATAAGTTCATGTAAAGATTTTATTAAATTAGATATCGACACCAAACGTACTTATGTAAAGGAAAATAACTTATGTTACAACTGTTTAGACAATAACCACAGTGTTAAATATTGTCGTCTCACAACTTCTTGTCAGATATGTAAAAGGCGACATCACTCACTATTACACTCCAAGGATCCGGTTGAAAATAAGATGCCACTGCAACCAGCATCACACCAGGTATTAGAAGAGGTCACCAAGGGTAGTTCACACATCTCCAGAGGGTTGGAACAAATTTCTTTGTTGCCAACTGCAATTTATGTTCATTCGAGTAGAGGTGTTATACCTCTACGGGTATTAATAGACCAGGGTTCTCATATTTCGTTCATCACACACGCAGCTGTTCAGTTGCTAGGCTTGAAGGGTTCGGCAGTCACTGGTTCTTTTTCGGGATTGGGCAATGAAATCAAAGTGGTTTCAAAGGCAAGGACAAACGTATGTCTTCATTCATTGCACAATCCAGACTGCACACTTCATGTAACAGCTTATATTTTAGATAAATTGACCGGGTTGCTATCGCCTATCGAAATTGCGGTAGTTCCTTGGTCAGTGCTAAATGATATCAAGTTAGCTGATCCAAGCTATCATTCACCAAACCAGGTTGACATGTTACTAGGGTCTGATGTTTATGGTAATATATTACGCGAAGGCGTCCATAAATGTCCATCTGGATCGCTGCTAGCTCAGGAAACTATCTTCGGGTGGATTCTATCTGGAAGTAATAATAATCACAATCATTCAGTTAATATCATCAGTATGCATGTCCAAGCGGATGATATGTTGAAGGCATTCTGGGAAATGGAAAGCGAGCCACATATAGGAGAAAAAATCATGTCGGAGGAAGAGCAACGCTGTGAAGAAATATATGCATCTACCACAACGCGCGATGAAACTGGGCGTTATATTGTTAGATTACCTTTTAGAAATAAGCCACCTTGTTTAGGTCAGTCACGGGAAATAGCGCTGAAAAGATTTCTGTCGCTGGAACGCAAATTGACAACCAATGAACAATTAAGTAATGAATTTAAGTTAACATTCAATGAATATTTAGCTCTAAATCATATGCGTCCGCTTACTAGCAAAGATAACAAGGAAGGTATTTACTTACCATACCATGCTGTAGTCAGAGAGGATAAGACTACTACCAAGGTGCGTGTGGTCTTCGATGCGTCCTGTAAGGATAAAACTGGTGTGTCATTAAACGATAACTTGATGGTCGGACCAACGTTGCAATCCGAACTTCGTCATATTATCATGCGTTGGAGAAGATATAAAATCTGTCTTTCAGCTGACATCATCAAGATGTATCGACAAATTAGCGTACATGAAGACGACGCAGATTATCAACGCATTTTGTGGCGGGGATCGTCTGAAAACAGAATTACAGAATATAAGTTGCAAAGAGTTACATTTGGCACGTCTTCAGCTCCGTACTTAGCAGTAAGAACATTAATGCAGTTAGCTACCGATGAAGGAAGCAATTACCCACACGTAGCTGATAGAATTAAGAGAGATTTCTACATGGATGATTTTATGTCTGGATGTGACACAGTAAATGAGGCCTGTAAAATATATATCCAACTAAATGAATTGCTGGGTAAAGGTGGGTTTATTTTACAAAAGTGGAAAAGTAACAGTGATATTTTTATGAATAAGGTAAAAAAACAAGGGGGATAACACTGGAAAGGTAGAAGAAGGTAAGAGGTTAGAAGAAAGGTCAGAAGGTAATAAAATACTTGGACTTACCTGGAACCAAAGTGAAGATCGATTTGAATACGCTGTTGCATTACCTATGATGTCAGCACCTGTAACAAAGAGAAAAATTATCTCTGATATTTCTCGTTTGTATGATCCGCTGGGATGGTTAGCACCGAGTATAATATGTGCAAAAATCTTTATTCAAAAATTATGGTTATTTGAATTAGGTTGGGACGAAGAATTGCCACCAAAGCTAGTTGAAGAATGGATTACTTATCGCAAAACTTGAAGGAACTAAATAACTTCCAATTAAACAGATGGATGAAATGTACTAGTAGTGACCAGTTAGCGGAGCTCCACGAATACTGTGATGCGTCTAATGCAGCCTACAGCGCTGTGGTATACCTACGTGTGGTCAATCAAGAAGGAGACATCAACGTTAGTTTAGTATCAGCCAACACAAGAGTAGCTCCAATCAAACAAGTGTCTATACCAAGATTGGAGTTATGTGGAGCAGTTCTTTTATCGAAACTTCTTGTTGAGGTTGGCACCGTTTTGGGAGTTCCTAAGACCCACTGGCATGCGTGGACAGATTCAGAGGTGGTGTTAGCGTGGTTGAGTAGTCACCCCTCTAAATGGAAAACGTTTATCGGGAATAGAGTGGCAACAATTAGTTCACTTTTAGATAGAAATCAATGGTCATATATAAAGTCTGAATGTAATCCAGCTGATGTCGCCTCGCGTGGCATTAAACCAGTAGATATTTGTAATCATCATTTGTGGTTAAACGGACCTCAATGTCTGAATAATGAGGAAATTATATATAAGTGTCCAAAATATTCAAATACTCACCTAGAAGAAAGGAGTCCATCAGTTCACGTTGCGGTTGAAGAAGAAACTGATATATGGACCAAGTTTTCGTCGTTGACTAGATTGCTACGTGTAGTAGCTTATTGTAGACGGTTCCTGAAAAAAGAAAAAGATAAAATACCAAGGCATACTTACCTTCTGAAAGAAGAAATACATGAAGCATTAGATATAATGATAAAACGAAGTCAGAATACATCTTTTAAACAAGAAATACAAGATATTAGCAATGGTAAAAACGTAAAAAACAAATCTAAACTTACGTCTCTAAATCCGTATTTGGATTCTGGTATACTTCGGGTTGGAGGACGGTTGCAACATGCACAGATCGATGAAAATACCAAGCATCCTATATTAATTGCTCATGAATCGCATTTGGCGAAACTTTTAGTAGCAGAAGCTCACGTGAAAACATTACACGGTTGTCCACAGCTGATGCTTAGTTATATAAGGTCTAAATATTGGATAGTGGGAGCTAAAAAATTAGTAAAACTCCACTACAGAAAGTGTGTAACATGCGCTCGTTATCGAGTTCAACATAAAAATCAATTGATGGGGCAATTGCCAGCTGAAAGAATCACTGCAACTAGGGCTTTCTTATTTAGTGGGGTTGACTATGCTGGCCCGATCAATATAAGGGTTTCTAAAGGTCGGGGAAACAAATCATACAAAGGGTATATTTGTCTCTTTGTTTGCATGTCAACACGAGCTATTCACTTGGAGGCCGTTAGTGACCTGTCCTCTCAAGGGTTTTTAGCAGCATTCAAGAGATTTGTAGCGCGGCGGGGTCACTGTAGCAATTTGTACAGTGACAACGGGAGCAATTTTGTAGGAGCAGCTCGAGAGTTAAAAGAGTTGTTCAACGAGGAAAAGTCTAATTTTCTTCCAGAAATATCGGATTGGCTTGCAACCAATGGAACGCAGTGGCATTTTATTCCCCCTCTAGCTCCTAATTTTGGGGGGCTGTGGGAGGCGGGAGTAAAATCTACAAAGCATCACCTAAAGCGAATAGTTGGTAATTCCACCCTTACTTACGAGGAACTCTCTACTGTATTGGCTCCAATTGAGGGGTGTCTCAATTCGAGACCAATATCATATGTACAGGATCAGGACGAAACCATACCGTTGACACCAGGGCACTTTTTAGTGGGAGAACCTCTGATTTTGCCTCCTGAGCGTAACTATGAACAAGTTACACTCAGTTCTTTGAGGAGATGGCAACTTTGCCAACGTATGGTTCAACATTTTTGGAGAAGATGGTCTCAAGAATACCTATCAGGTTTGTTGCAAAGGTATAAGTGGAACAAATTAACACCGGAACCAGTAGTGGGTGATGTTGTCTTGGTTAAGGAGCCTGATTTACCGCCCGCCAGATGGTTAATGGGGAGAATAGTTAAAACGCATCCTGGCGCGGATCATGTTACTAGAGTTGTAACAATTGAATATAAAAACTCATTTATTAAGAGACCTGTATCTAAAATTTGTGTTTTACCTGTTAGTAATAAGGATATTTGAAATTGATTTTGATTGTTTCTTGCTACTACTTATTGCGAACTTATAAAATTTGATTATATATTTTTATGTTCAGGTTCATGTTTTGTGTGGGGATAGGAGATCAAACGCGAATTTTGGGTTTTGATGTTCATTACATAGATTTAAGACTATCTAGTATTTTTTAGTCTAGTTTAAGGACTGTTGTCCTTAGGGGGCCGGAATGTTAAGGTGCCAAGTTAATCTTTAAATTAATAAATTTTTGTCATCCTATTAGACACTAGACGGCGGGCTTTGATTTAAATTCAAGATATGGTTTCGTTACAAAGGGGTGTTTATAAGGAAAGGTTTTTTAAATTAAACATGATTCTCGGATATACCTGTGCTTTAATTATCGGCAGTGGTGAATAGTGATATCCTTGGATTTACCCTGGAAGTGGGCACACGCACCATTATGAATCGTCATTCAATTACTCAGAAGAAAGTAAACAAAATATCTTTCCTGCTAAAGTAATTTATATATTCCATTTGTACATAGAATTCTTTAACAGAAACGTTACCTTGAATGGAATCTTAATGAAATATGTGTGTATATATTTTACAAATGATTGTAGACACGAGGAAAGACGTCCTTTTTCATAAAGATTCATTTCAAAATACATAATTAATATATAGAGTTTGGTTTAATTGTTCTCAATTGTGAGCAGATTTCACCAAAAGTAGATACGGTATCAAAAGTTATTAATCTGTTTACTTGCCAAGAACAATACTTGCTAATGCTGTTGTTAACTAAATGGCAGCTGTAGGTTTATATTATGTATAAGAATGACAAGTCTTTAAAGATGTTAGCTTATTCTGTGGGTTTTATTTCAATATCAATAGCAGTGAGCCAGTGACTATCAAAATTCCATAACATGGATATCAAACTACTATATTGTAGGGATAATTAATCAGGTAGGTCGATGGATAGATAGATTACACTTTATTTGTACACCAGGGTTTCACAAAGAATATGTAACAGGAGATGTATCCTATCAATAGTGTACAAAGGGCGGCCTTATCGCTCAAAGAAATCTCTTCCAGGCAACCTTGACTGGATAAGAAAATCCTGGACTGGAGTTATTTTATTAAATAAGTTGTGATCGTTGACGTTAGATTAAAAGGTTGTCAATGCTTAACATCTAATACATACATACAACACTCAATAATTTTACCTACTTATCATACATTCAATTACTCTTATAAATAAAAATACATATATACCTACATATAGACATGCACATATACACAATAAATAATTTATACATCATATTTTAAATATAAATTAAGTAATACTGCGTAGGTAAATGGCCACAACACCACCACCACGGACCGTGCGGTCATTCCTTATTAACTTAAAGCCAGGAAGAGAATAACAGTTAGATAGCAGACAAGATTTCAGCCATGATTTCGAGACTAAAATTGCATGAAGTACTTACAGTTGAAGTATGCCAGCACATCAGGAAAGTAAGAAGGAATACTCTGGGCGTTAATATGGACTACATGACAATTCTTTGGTACATTCGAAAATTGAGATTGAAGAGTTTCTCCAAGTGACAGAATACTAACAAAAGTATCATCGAGGCTGTAAGCAGAAAAAGAACTTTCATTATCACTATCGACTACATCTATCATTAAATACGAAATATATAGTAATTTAGTTTATTGTGATTTATATATATAAATTACAATAAACTAAAATAAAACGTACGTAATATAATCAAAAGAAAAGAAAAGCTATGTCCATCTGCCAGTTACGTGTTACATTTGAAATAACATGACATCATAGAACTATCTTAACAAAAAAAAACAAAAGTGTGTAAATTGTAGAATAAATAAATAAATTAAAATATTTCGTTTCATGGGTTATAAGGTGCTATAAGGTAGGTTATTACAACTTACTAGCAAAACTGTTGACAGATGCAAGTAATGTCATTTGTACGTAGTAATGAAAATATCATTATTTTATAAAATTGCCCAATTACAAAAAAGAAAATAGCAATAAACATCACCACACACAGAGTCACCACAACAATAGGTTACTAGCAAAACTGTTGACAGATGCAAGTAATGTCATTTGTACGTAGTAATGAAAATATCATTATTTTATAAAATTGCCCAATTACAAAAAAGAAAATAGCAATAAACATCACCACACACAGAGTCACCACAACAATAGGTTACTAGCAAAACTGTTGACAGATGCAAGTAATGTCATTTGTACGTAGTAATGAAAATATCATTATTTTATAAAATTGCCCAATTACAAAAAAGAAAATAGCAATAAACATCACCACACACAGAGTCACCACAACAATAGGTTACTAGCAAAACTGTTGACAGATGCAAGTAATGTCATTTGTACGTAGTAATGAAAATATCATTATTTTATAAAATTGCCCAATTACAAAAAAGAAAATAGCAATAAACATCACCACACACAGAGTCACCACAACAATAGGTTACTAGCAAAACTGTTGACAGATGCAAGTAATGTCATTTGTACGTAGTAATGAAAATATCATTATTTTATAAAAGGTATAGTTAAAAAATATATGCCTACGTCAACCTAAATTAAAACCTAAATTCATGAACACAATTTCAGTAGGAAATAACGTTGAGTTAATTACTGTTGCAAAAATATATTATATATTTAATAGATTTCCAAAGAAAATATTACACATTTTTTTTAAATAGTAATATTTTCTTTGGAGTGTCGTTTTAACAATCACACAAGGCATTTTGTTTATACTTTAAGACAGTTCAAGAAAACTTGCGTTCAAAATAGCGCTTTCATCGACTGACAGCGAGTGAAGACAAATCCTTGTAATAATACAAGGATTATAATATAAATGACATCAGGTCACGCAAAGGCGTCGGTTATCGTGGCAAAAATACCCATGTCCATTATCATTATTCATATTATGACTTGACCAAATTGCATTAACATAGGATTAGCAGTTTAGACAGTCATAAGAAAAGTAACAAAGATAAGCAGTTAATTTCATCATGATAAATAAAACGGTTCTAATTTGTGTTATGAAATTTTGTATATTTACAGTATACAGTCTTTTATTTACTAACTTAATTTAGACCACCAAATTGTAATGGCTTGATAATATTACACTCCCACAAAAAAACAAACAGATGAACGCACTATAAAAAATCCTTATTCGATAGAAAATGTAAACTTTTTATTCCTTTTATTTTTTGAAGATTATATAATATGATTATACGGACTACGTCGTCACTTTTATTTGATTTTATCAGCGGCTTCGCTGACGCTAAAATAGAGCCAATTACATGATTATAATTGACTTATATCAAAAGTGTAAGTGAAAACAAGTAGGTACAACAAAAGCTGCCTTGCGATGTGATGTGTGTATCTGTCACAGAAATCTAAATAGGTTACCTTATTTAGATTTCTGTGGTGTCTTTATTAAACTTCAGAACCACTTTTTCTCACATTTAAGAAAAAGTTGTATACTTGGCAAAAGAAATCTAACTTTAAAGATCTTCTCAGGAAATTTATGGATATAAAGTTTTAATAATTTTATATTAATGTTCATTCAGAATCTTACCATTTTTGATCGTATTCAACAAGTTAAAACAAGCTTCGGTGTGATTTTGTTGTTGCAATTGTTATTTTTTCAGAATAACGTAAATTATTCTAAAACTTTTTATCATGATATTGAATCAGTATTGTTATTTCGCGATGAAAGATAAATTTGAATAGATCGCCGAAATAGAATTGATCAAACGAAAGACCGTCGTTCACATTCCTTACCTGGTCCATACATGTCACCGATATTGCGTGTCAGCGCTGCATTGATGAAATACCGGAACTGGTGTTCAAAAATATGCGCAATTTTGATTTCGAATGACTGTGAAACAAATGAACAATTAACTGAAACGAAAAGATACAGGTCTATTAAAAATCAATTTGAATTTGCAATAGTAAGCGTGAAAGTTGATATCTTTGACAATCGGACTACATAAGCCCGCGCAACTTTTTCTATATTGAAGGGGAAATGACTTCAAGTCTACCGAGTATCCATATAATAGTTCTCCAGGTACATAGTAATTACATAGTAATCCAGGTTCAGGCAGTTTCTAGATTATACCTGATCCCTCGGACATATGCACCCGTAACGGAACTTGTGTGGTTTTAATCGGTTCAAATCCGACACAACCACTGCGACGACTACTCGGTTAGGTGGCATTCGAGGGGTTAAAAAAATCTGAATACTTGGTAACATTACAATGACACTTACTGTTTGAATTCATAAAAAAGAATGGGTTAAAAATTATAGACCACGCAGTTATTCTTTGTCCTACATAAAGAAAGAAAAAGAAAGAAAAATATATTTATTCACAACCCGCAACATTCATAACATAAATAACAAAGAAAGAAGATAAAAAAAACTATAAATTTATACATTTAAAAGGATTTACGCCAATTAGTGCGGGCCTGAAAAGGTCACCATCTCAGCATAATGCTGCACCTAACAACGGGTGCAGCGCTGGTTTTCAGATGGTGCCTCTTAAGAAGGGACGTCACGGGCGTTTATACATAATAAAAAATAAAAAAAACAAAAATTACACATTTTGTCACATTTAAAATATATATGCAAATATACACATACATACACACACACATACATACATATAAAGACATATATATACATATACATACACATATATACATACGCATACATACACACGCATACACACATGCATGTACACATATACACACACACACATATATATATATATACATGAACAGCCACTATCGCATATATACATCTTTACACACATACATATATAATAATTATATTCCTATTTATTTATACAATATCCCAGTTGGGTATAAAATAATGGCGACAATAAAAATTTGTGCGTATCGGGACGCCCGACAGAAGTGATAACTTAAACACTAGACAGACTGGCGCCGTAATGCGTTACGTAAAGAAGCAGTTTACCCTTCCATAAGAAGTTATCACTTTAAAAATAAAAAGTAGACATATATGATATATGCATTTGAGAGGTCATGTTCGAGAGTTTCGAACAAACACTACGTTTTAAAAAACTTTAAAAAATCTCAAGTATGACTGATATTCCTGGAGATTTTTTACACTCGATAATAATGCTAACACTAATGTTTTCAAATGTAGGTGAAAAATGTTTAATACCATCGACACCACCCATTACTGTTTCATTCCCATCTATGTCGTAATCGAATTGGAACTCTGATATGGACAATAAAATCCCCCATGATATTGGAATGTTCCCTTCGACATCTGTACCATCTGTACTTTGACAGTTATACGACGGAACTTCGTTTATGATCATCGAAGCCATTCTATTGAGATGTTTTCAATGTAAAATCTTCCATTGCGGAGGTAGGAAATAAAGGGAATATAGAGAGTAAAAAACTTTTTGTCATTACTTGATTAGAGTTTCTTTTTATCAGTTGACGAAGTTGCTGTTATTCTAAATATGAGGCTTGTTATTACAGAACAGAAACAAAAAGAAATTAAAAAGGACACTGAAGTAGGAGAAATAAACAACATTATTATATACTATTTTTAAAGAACGAAGAGGTCTTCTGCTCCTGAAGACATAGCAACAGTTCCGTAAATCAGTTTTGTAAGTTTAAATGCATCTTCTATAGAATCTTTGAGATATTACGTTAATAAGGATTACAAGGAAGTTCTACTTATTTGAATGCGGAAACGAAAAGATTTTTGGCAAATGAAATATCGGGTCCGTTTTATTTTCCAAAATCTTTCCCTTTTAAACCATTCTCAGCGACTTAAATTCTTTTACTAATTTAAAGTTCCTGCTAACACTAACATAATATAAAAATCAACAATCAAAATGCAGCCCAGTAGGTAATCACAGTAGTACAAATAAAATAAGAATCGATACAGATCAAAGGAGCTTAAACAACTATTCATAGTAACCATTTTGCGAGATACAGCACAGAAAATATCAGAACATTTCCACTTTCACAGAAACCATAATATTTATGCGAAAAGTATGTATTAACTAATTTGTTCCCGCCGTTCTGCCAATCCGGAAGATTTATATTCGCCTAGTTTTGTTTTACTGCCGCAGTGTATGGAAACCTTTGGATAAATGAATAATATGATCAATGTGACTATCTTTCTTGGGGTCGATTTATGAGAGTGCTGGATGAAAAATCAGGAGTATTTGTATGCAGGGGTGAATGCATTATGACTATAAGAGAAAAACAATTTTGAGAGAAATTACTACATATTTTCCTTATCAGATACAGTTTGTGGTCATGTACAAAATCTGTAATTCAAGTAATTGAATGGTACAAAATGCTTTCAATACACAATATAATTAACTAGACATAACATATTGGCAACATGTAACGATGATATAATTAAAGCTCTATAGTTGGTAGCTGAATTCACAAAGCTATCATTTTTAAAATTATGCTTCAATCCTTAATTGCCATAGTCAATATACCTTGTTATAAATGCCAGTTGATGAGAACGGGTTTCAGGTAGTAATATAGAGTATCTGCACATCAAATAGCTAACACGAGTCCAAGTTCCGTCCAATAGTGTAGTCGAAAATCGATATTAATGCAAATGTCAATTATTTAATATTGATTACACAGTTTAGCAAAACTAAAATCATGTACCGTTTAATGTTGCTAAAGTAATTAAACAGAATAGTCTAAAAGTGTCAGCGAAAACACGGGCAAATGAGGTTAATATCTGTATGTTTTGAGGACAACATAAAGCTCACAATTTATATGCGCCTGCGTCATTTGCATGCTCTGAGAGACCTTAAGGCCGGTTATAATAAGCAGTACTTATGGACGGACTTGTGGCTTTTCGAACGTATTTCACGGTATTTGAGCGTTATTTGTTCTTTTTTCTTTTTTTTGTGTCTATAAAATGCTTGGCTTGATCAGAAAACACATGAAGATAAAAATGGTCACTGTCACAAATTGCCACAACAGTGGCAATTTGTGACTGATTTGTTTCTGTTTGTGGCTGAGGTTATCTTTACCCTTTATTTAGATTCTAAGAACCAAATATCAGCCAAACTGATAGTCTATGCAGTTACCTAATTAGATACATCGCAGGTTCTATCCTCCGCGCTAGAGGGTGCGACTCAAAGGCTTCAACTGAGTTTATGTTGAAGTTATTCGAGTCATAGCGCGGCTATTCCGCGCTACACCCAAGGCCCTGATGTTTATTCATTACTGATTAAATTTACTTCCAGACTACAGTACTTTTAGCATAATTTTCAACACTTATTTAAACCTTTGTGACTTATTTCAGGATAAAAATGTTATGCTATAATGAAAGTTTTAACGAAAAGTCACGCTGTGCGCGCAGTTTCATTTATTTCTTAATATGACATGTGTTTAACATTGTAAGAAGTAAATGAAACTGTGCGCATAATTTCAGAACTTTATTCATTGTATCGTCAGAATTTTCTATGTTTAGGTATACTTAACTTTGGGTTCATGAGTTCCATAACACATGGTATTAGCCTTAGCTGCGATCAGAGATGTGAAAAATACACGCTGTACATAACTTAACAACAAGATATGTATACGATTTATGAAATACATAGGTACCTACTTATTTTTTGCGATATAAAACGTTATCAGTACTTTAATGTTACTTTATAATATATCCAATTTCGAGATCAAAAGGAAAACCCTTTACCTAAATTGCAAAATTATAAAGCAACGAAATATACAACATTCTAAATACTTCCACACTTTAGGCCCGGGAGATATTTTACAAGAAAAGCATTTTATACCTTGACATTCCATCTAAGAAAAATGTAACTAAAACAGCTATGCTAAATAGTTCCTTACCTTTTGATCGTTTTTGTGCCTACTTTATGAATTTCCCATAAATGATACAATTAAAGCACAAGAGCCAATCTGAATAACCAAACTAACCGGAGAAAAGAAAATAAAAGTGAAATATTTCTGAAACATAAACGACATCAAACATCAGAGGAACGAAACAGCGTATCTCTAAATATTTAACGTAAAATTGTAGCAATTCCAACGCAATGCGTTTAAAAGCAACGGTAGGTATCGGACATACGCAAATACATATAAAACGACACACAGTAATAAAAAGTAAAGGGCGGTAAAAATAAAAGGTAGATTCAACCCCCGCCGCCGCCCGTACAGGCTCCAGTAATTTTATATCTTCGGCGGTAAAAAGATATTTGCGTCGTTCCAACACGTGCTAAAGTCCAAGGTTGAGTGGCAATTCGCCTTGATCCTGATACCTTATGTGTAATGTAAACTGTATTTCTTCATCATCGTTTTAATCCGTAATACGTACTTAAGTTATAGTTTATGTATAAAAGTCTGACGAAACTACGTGATCAGAGTTGTGAAGGTTCAGAGACTGTTTTTGAATTTAGTTTAGTTTGTAAAACCTTGGCAAAACCCTTAATTCAATTCTGTTGCTCCTTATATACCAACTAAATAAAATAAGGGTCCTTCATAACTTGTTTAGGCTATTCATATAAATATAAATTCAATAAATTCATAAAGATAAAAAAAAACTTACAATATTGAGTTATATAAAGGAATGCCAAAAAATGCCGCGGAGCACGTTCGAATATGTGCTTGATTGGAGCGGACGCGGACTGCGTTAACAGCAAGCAATCCTTTTTTTTTTTTTTTTGTGCGTGTGGAAACCCCCTCGGGCCGTCACCCCACCGGGGTTTTCGGTGGGGCGGTGTGTCTTAATCGAACCGACTAAAACCACACGGTGTGCCGTACTGCGCCTTAAGTAGGAGGGATCCGGGAACAGCTTTCATTAAGACATCCGGACCCCCCTAGCGCCTACCCGCAAAAGCGCGGGCACCACCTTCGGGTAAAAAAAACCTCTTAATTAGGCGACGTCCAGGCACACGCGGACGCCGCCTCCTCGCGGGAGGCCACTATAGCGGGTAGAGGGGAAAACCCGTCCCGTCCACCCGCGGCCACACTCAGGGCGGCATGAGGCGCTGGTAAGCGCGCCTCCGCCGCCCGGTTCGCCGGCGGCGAATTAGGTCCGAGTGGAGGTCGTCCTCCCGGACCCTTTCCTTTCCTCCTTCTGCGAGATGACTTCCTCACGGAATGTTGCGACCGCGGTAAAATTCCTGTCGCTACCGGCCATGGAGCGTACGACAGCAGGTAGCGACAGATCCACTCCGATGACTGCAGTGAGGGCCCGACGCTGCGCCGCCCAACTGGGGCAAACCGCCAGCGTGTGCTGAGCCGAGTCCTCACTGCAGTCGCAGTGGTGACAGGCGGGACTCAATTCCCTCCTAGCGACCGAGTGCAGGTACTTCCCGAAGCAGCCGTGCCCGGAAACAACCTGCGTCAGTCAGAAGGAAAGGGTCCCGTGCTGCCGACCTGCCCACTCGATGACCGGCTGGAGCGCCTCCACGGCGGCAACAGCAAGCCATGCTGCCGCAACATATGATATGACGTTTATCATATTTAGAATTGTTGAAACCAGTTTCAGTCTAAGTATTTTTTCCCCTTAAAATCAAAACTTTCTCTGGAATGGTTAAAGAAAATATAGAAATCTCGGATATGTATGTAGTGGAAAATCTCAAGAAGACTAGTTATATTGCCAATTTAAAAAAAGAGTTTCAACAACATCTATAAACGCCATATTTACTATAGCACTTCTAAAAACTAGGCCGGAGATCCAACCCGCCAACAAACAGACAACAAAAATTATTGGTAGTTTTTAAACACTTTATGCAATTAAAAATTAAATACGGCCTCATGATGATAATTTTTTTTATGTATTATCACCGATTACTCGAAGACGCCTGAACCAATTTGGGAAAACCTTTTTTTTTTTGGTTTAAAGGATATACTTTCCATTCCCATTTAATACGGTCATATTTAAATTTTATCTAAATCAGTCGAGCGGTTTTAAAAAAATCAATAAATTGTATGTACATGGATGGTATTTTCATTTGCTCCGAAACATCGCTGTCTCATTGGAGCAGTGCGTTTAATAGGCCTACCCATATTATATTTAAACAAAATACATCTACTTTCCACTAAACAGCACATTAAAGTCGGTGATACTTTTTTTCAAAAGATAATTGATGATAAAATTTTTACATAATATTATCTACGTATTAACGGGAATTAACGCGATCACGGTTCTTCATCCACCTCCACCTTCTACCTCACGGTGTCGACGACGGAGGGCGTGCACCGCTGAGCCAGTCAGCCTGTGACCACGGCCAGTGCAACCTGGTCGAAACGTCAGGCAATTCAAAGGTATGTAATACCTTTTCGTGATCGCGTTAATTCCCGTTAATACGTAGATAATATTATATCATGGAACGCGAAAGTTTAAAAGTTAGTAAAATTTTTACAACTTTTTCTTAAGCCACTTTTATCAATACCGAATCTCCTTAAATAGAATTGACTATATTAACTAAACGTAGCTCTTGTCCCACATTCAAGGCGGGATCGACCTCCAGCCATGTATTAATAATGACATAATGGGATTATCAGCGTACCCTTCGTGCGTTAACGCTTTTGAAGTTTTGTTCCTTTATTTGTCGAACATGATATTTATCTAGAGTATTAGAACATGGAACCCTGATAAAGAATTTTGGGAATTTTTGACAATTAGCCTACTAAACCTTTGAGATGTTGCTTTAGAATGTCTTTTTATTGTTTCTTAGTGAAAATAACATAATTATATTTATAGATAACATTATAACACACTCACATGCACACACATATGCTTGTTTACGTATTAAGGAAGGAGCTACGTGTTTGCCACGCAATGGTAAGAGCCTGAGTAAAGAGAATATTGTAAAACAAGTCTCCCCGTTCAACGACCATTATGGAGTTCAATCAGCTACAAAATACTTGCTAATCTAAAACGGCTTAAAGAGAATGCTTGAATGGTTATTGATTAAATATAAACGAATGGGCCGAGTGCAGGGACTGTGTCAAATGGCAAACAATTTTCAGTGTTTATTGTGTGAAAGCGATGGCCGACGGCGCCGGGCGTATTCGTGTTAAGCGATGGATAATTTAGGGCATTACGATATGTAGCGTGGGACGAATTACAATGTGTCGATTTTGAAAGGTCGATTTTTCTACACTTGACGCTAAGGGATCCAGGTAGAAACCCTTTAAATTAATCTGATCAGCTGCTAATATAGAAGGGCTCTAATGGATGCTCTACCCATGGATTTTTTTTTAGTAGAAATACTAATTTCCATTTACTCCTTACCTAAGCTTAGAACAGCAAGTTCCTATCTATCTGAGGCTATCTGAGGAGGTTTTCTAGGTCTCTACTCCAAAAGAAACAAGCCTACCAAACAATGTTTAAGATTTAAACATGTTACCAGAAATGTATGAAACATAGAAATTTTATACAATTCCTATAGGTAATATACGAGTATATAATTCTAAGCAAATTAGGAAATGTGTAGGTATAATAATTTGTCAGCGAAATGTATGTATATCCTAGGTATTGTTTCATTCCTAAATGGTCCTAGGACGTGTATGAAATTAACATTGTACCATAAAATTGCTGTTCAATAAATGAAACACAGTAGACTGTAAATCAAAACGTTTTTTTTATTAAGACTCATTGGCCGGTCATTTTATTTTTTTAATGACTATTTACATTGCCAATATGTATAAAACATATATTATAATAGTAAGTACATTTATTGAGTGCACGTATAATCCACACCAATTATAGCCAAAAAAATAATAATACCTATGTTAAAAAGGACGTTGAACGTACAATAGAATTCTAATACAAGGGTTTTAGGATTGGAATTGCTGCAATTTTGAATATTGAGTGTGATTGTGCAAAAAGTATCAATATCGGTGTAGCATGTTTCTAAGATACGGCTATGAGGTGCGGTCCACCGACATTCGTTCTGCACTTAGCAGTGTAAAAGTTTGTCTTAGCTCTTTCTAACTATTGTTTTTTGATAAAACTTGCGTAACAGTAAAAACACAACTATTATTTTACATCAATCACTAAAAAAAGTATTTTTGGTCTCTGTTAGACATCTTGTCGTCGAGTTTAGTAAGTCCAATCACAGTCTTGGCGGTGGAGCCTTATAAGATTAAGTAATATGAATGCGAGAGAATTAAGGAATTATTTTTGGAGCTCAGCTTACAGAAAATATAGGTGTATTAAGAATATTGCGAAAATGTGATGCGCATATCTGCGGCTACCGTTTGCGGGTAAACACAGCTTCGAAAAAATCTAGAAATAAATAATATAGTTCATAAAAATGTCATATAATGCATCATAATCTCCCATCCACCCACATAAACCACACGGTGAATTACCAAACAGTAAAGGTATATAGGTAGTTAAACCATTTTGCAAGTTGTGCGAAATAAAAAACGCGACGTAATGTGTTCGCCCCGGGCATACGCTTATCGGCCACCCCGGCCCCGCCCGCTTTATGCACTCATAAACATCGCTCTTCGAAATAATAAAAATAACTTAGTGCCACAAGTTGTGGGAGGTCGGGCGAGCAAAAAATATGTTTTGGAATACAACGAAGGTTATTCATTTTTATTCGACTTACTAAGTGTCGTGCAATATCATAGTATTTGGTATGACGACTTATTGGTGTATCTATGTGTTGGTTGGTAACTGTAATCATACAAATTTATTGTTTGCTCACAGTTACTGTCATTTCATGCATTGGTTACACTTGTTGTATAGGATAGACTCCGCCAAATTTATATTCTTTTTAAAGCAGCCCGATTGGCACAGTACCTCTATGGTACATTAGACCACGATTAGACAGTTATCATTATGCGGGTCTTGAGCTTATTTTCCGACTAATAAATAGGAAACGTATCCTGTATACTTTCCAGATAATATTGTTTCATGAATAGCGTAATTGTTTATGTGGTCACTGTGGCAACGACCAACGCGTTAAGTTATCAAATTTCGATCCTCACAACGGTTACTTGTTTATGTATTTTTCAATATTATATACGATTTACAGAATAATTGTTCTGAGTCTGGATGTATTTTGTGCTGTTAGTTGTGTACTTCTGAAGTCGTCTACGGTACATTGAGTGTTGTCTAGTGCTGCAACTGCAGTTGCAGTTGTATTCATTAAATGAGAAATAGTAATGTTAAATTTCATAACTTAGACCACACATAATGTTAGGTACTAAAGAGTATTATTTTTAACGCTTTCATTTATATCAGGCTTGCGGTAAATAGCTTCGGTACGTACATACGTCACTGTAAGGGACCATCGACTGTTAGACGCTGGCGCTTATGTCTTGGGGATGGTCTTTAGACAATAGGCTTCATATAAATTAAAAGGTTGAGAAAATATAGGTTAATCATCACACTGACATATTTCGTCATATTTCATCAATGCACCTGAATCATAATGTTTTATAATAACCTGTGTTCTTCATCCCTAAATTTTACATCCATTATACAATGTCAGAGGTGGAATATGTGGAGCAAATCTTTACGAGGCGGTCAATATGACCATAGCCTGTGCAATCAGGTTGAAACGACAGGCGATTCAAAAGTACATATGCCAGGTTGCTCTGGCCGTGGTCACAGGTTTATAAGTAGTAAATTGACCTCCCCGTAAAAATTTACCCCAGATATTCCCCCTTTACCTTTTCGTGATCGCGCTAACTTCCTCAAAAAGGTCAGCTTGTGACCACGGCCAGTGCAACCTGGTCGAAACGTCAGGCAATTCAGAGGTATGTAAAAACTTTTCGTGATCGCGTTAATTCCCGTAAACACGTAAATAATATTATATCATGGAATGCGAAAGTTTAAAAGTAAGTATGTAATTGTTATTTCCTTGCCTAAAACCTTTAGGTCAAACTGAGCCTTCCTTTTATTGAGAAATTTTATTAATTTCTTTAACTCTCATTTCAAATTTACCTATAACTGTTTGTAGATCAGTTTTGTCAGAAATTTATTCTAAACGATACTCCTAACAATAACTATTTACAATTTATTACAATACCAATAACTATTTATGCTAACTATGAATTGAAAATACAACAATGATTTCCTTCGCTGCCGAGATCAATATTGGAATAAGTTGAACAAACTTGTGTCATATCAGTAGTGGAGCAGTCACAAAGAGCGGCCACAAAGCATTGTATTCTAGCTTCTTTATCCACGTCATATTGTAAGATTCCGTTTCGAGTAATCCAGTTGGCGTCCTTGTCAACTGGATTATTCGAAACGGATGTTTGATGTTTCTATTTGTTACTTTTCAAGTAGCTATTCCGTATAGTAAGATTTTTTTATGGAATCGTTTATTGATTAATGGCTATAATTTTCTTAAATAACATTCTATATTTGATTTTTTTCTTTGTTATTCAAACGACCAAGGTAAGGTAGCCACATTAAGTCTATAAGAAACTTTTAATAATGCAGAGGTACGATAGAAATGTAGCAGTTGAATATCTCCGTCGTCGTCGTTGTCGCCATAATTAAGCTATAAGTTTGTGCCCTTAAAGATGTCCTTAAAGGTTACCTTAAACCGACTTTTACTGTCGAGCAAAGCGATCCTACCACAACAGTCAAATAGTCAAAGCTGTATGAAAGGTTTGACTTCTTCAAAGAAACTTTCAGACGAATCGGTTCAGGTGCAACCAGAACGTCATATATTCATATGACACGACATACGAGTATATTCTTCATTGGTTTCACTTTTGGTACTTACAAAATTGCCACAGTGTTCAACACTAACGAAAGCTTCTCATAGTGTCAACGTTACGGAGAAACTAATTGCTTGGAGCCAGTACGGTCTTTCAAGACACCAATCAAAACGTTGTTCATTGTGTTTTTAATTATTTTGGCATTTTTTTCTGAAGTGTCTAATGTTTCCAAAATTGCGAAGATTAAACTGAACTTGGGAATGAGAATTTTAACAATTTAATAAAATACATTAACGGTCGAATTGAGATTAGATTTAACTTGCTTCTATTAGCTTCACTTGTAACTAACTAACACACAACTATGTAAACAAATTTGAAGTCAATTTCAATTTAAACCTACTTCTAATTGTCATATCCAAATGAAACTTTGTATGTATATGTAGTTGGTTGACAATATTATATTTTGGTATCTATGAGCTGATCAGATGGTGGAGGCAGGAGGTGGATTATGGACCTCTTTAGCGGCTACTAGTAAACCTCTCGCGTTTGCTCTCTTATAATTATAGTTGAGAGCTTTACATTGAACTCTAGTCACCCCTGATTCATTCAAATTCATTTAATTTGACGGCATAGATAATTAATTAATTAAATAAGTATCTGAAGCTTTTGTCCCTCACTAGTCTAATAGGCTTTTTAGGTTTGAGCTTATTTGATTTCAAGTAATAGACTAAAGACTGAAAATCGAGAAACACTTTGTTTTATTTCTCTTTTATTTTGGCTGTGATGTAAAATTTTGAAATTAAACGGATCTGACTATAAATTCAATCAGTATATTTCTAGTTTCCTTTGAGGACTGTCACGGCTTATTAGTTTATTTGAAAGAGTGGAAGGCTTACCTATTGTTTTAATTTATTGTAGCTGAAAATGTTAATCTATAATATTACATTCCTTTAAATTAATGTTAGTTCTTCCTTTCATTGCAGGTTTACTCTAAAGGTTATGTTTAGTCTTTCGGTAAAGTGAGTCTATTTGTCTCTTATTTGTAACTTATTGAAGAATTTCTTCTACTAGCATCTCTAGAAATTTATAGAGAAAGAATTACTCAAGTCCTAAGAGAAGTGATTTTTATGTATAATATGTATGTATTTAGAAATATATAAGTATGTTTATCAGCAGTCTGGTTACCATAGTACAGGCCCTGCCTAGTTTGGGATCAGACGGCCGTGTGAGATGTATCAAGTTATTATTATTATTTTTCTTGAGATATTCAAAATTGTTTAAGGGTTGAGTTTTCACTCCACAATAATTATTACTTACGATGGATTTTCACCACGTAAAGCCTAACTTAATAAGTCACCAGTAATCAAGCATGAGTTTGTAATGTATATTGAGTCCGATGTATAAACTGAACCATGATTTTTGACTTTAAGTGTTGTTTGTAAAATTACAACTATCTATTGGTGATTGGTTAAAGATGTTTATAATCATTCGCATTATCACCGTTATAACTCGTGCCTTGCGAAGTCTATCTCTCACGTCAGTGAGTTCTATTGACGTTACTGATGTACAGTAACACAACACTAATCACATCTATTGTTAATTGTCTGATTTTCTACTGCCTTAGCCAGATGACTCGAATCAAGTAAAAATCTACTGACAAATAATTTACTAGGACTTATTAAGTGTGGCACTAAATAGTTGTCTAGGGCAGAATTTATATCTTTAACAATTTCTTTAGACTCAGTGAGAGATATGAAGCGAAAAGTCAGTCGGCTCACACGTTTCGTTGTAACAATAATTGTTATAATAAAAGTTTCAACTTTATTAACTCGTGCTGATTGCCTTTTTAGTATTTAATGAGAGCTTTTGATGAAAATATAACAGAATATTTTACTTTTATTGTCTTATATCGTAAAATTGGCAACCCCTGACAACGCTTATTATTTTCTGAAGTTACTCTGTAATTTGTAGTCAACGTACTTATCTTGACTACAAATTTAATTTTATATCAGACTTTTGTAGCTATTTCATACCTGGAATATTGAAGTAAATAAATTCATAGAATAGTTATTAGATTTCGTGTAATTTCTGTTCTTTGCCATTGGTGGTGGTTCAATTAGTTGGGCGGTGGTAGTCATTTACCATCAGATGAACCGTCAGCTCGTTTGCCCCCTATACCATAAAATAACTTAAAATTAATTGCAATTTACGTCAAGCACTAAAATAATAAAAGAAAAACAGAATATCAAGTACAACAACAGTACTAACTTTTAAACTTTCGCGTTCCATGATATAATATTATCTATGTATGTAATACCTTTTCGTGATCGCGTTAATTCCCGTTAATACGTAGATAATATTACAACAACAGTATCTTTCAAAAAAGAACAACAGATTTCAAAGTGTCTAAATCATGCAAATTGAAACTCTCAACGTTGTATTTGTATACTCTTTGCTTTTATTATGGAACTATTTTAGTTTTTTTTTCATATTCTTATGTGATCACTTTTGAAATGTAGCCATATCAGTAAATTTTAAATTTGGAAAGATATCATGTCACATACACACAAACAGTTCAATTAAACAACAACGGCCTGCTTTCTTGAAGTTAAATAAATACGTACATTTCAAAAATCATCAGAAGTCTACAAAACAATAATCGAATACATTTACTTTTGAAATCCGTCGGCATTATAATTTGTAGATGGTATTAATAGACAAAGGACTCCTCGTTAACGAACATTTTTCGTCGACAGAGCGAAATTTGAAACGTTAACAAAAAAACTTGGTTAACAAGCGTCCGGGAATTACTGCAGTAACAGATATACAATTTTTGCCTTTCTCGTTTTCCCGACGCTTAATTTTTGTCCAGGTACGTACCTGTGCTTACTTCACTGACGTGACATGCGGTATGTTTCGCGTCGCTTCCTTTTCAACTGCAAGTGACGCTTGTAACTGCTGTACGCTTGCCAAATAATGTTTTTACTTTTTAAGAAACACGTTCAAGTGTTTTAAGATTTGTCATCGATTTGGTTATTTAACACGCTTTTATTAGTTTCACTTGTAACTATGTAAACAAACCTTGTAAGTCAATTATAACTTACGTATAGTAGTTCTCCAATATCAAAATTGTGCATAATTACTTTAACCTATTTATTAAACGTGGTCTATGATACGTCAACACGCTACGTCAACAGCTCACTCAACATACCACAGATGTTTTATATCACCTGACCCCACACCCATATTGAGTTGAGAACTAGTCTTTTAGACATGATATTTTATTGAAGGAAGTTGTATGCCTTGTTTCACTAAATAAATTCATTTTCTTTCTTTCTTTCTTTCTTTCTTCTTTAAAATGAAACTTTGTATGTATATGTAATTTGGACGACAATAATATAATTTGGCATCCTCGAGCTGATCTAATGATGGAGCAGGGAGGTGGATAGTGGAACTCCTCAGTGGCATCCAGTAAACCCCTCAAGTTTGGACTCATATGATTCGTTTTGTCAGCAGATAGAGCTTGGTAACGATGTTCTGATGATAAGACCAGGAGACGAATAGTGAAACTCTTGCAAGCGTGTTTTTTTACTTTAACTAAACTATAATTATTAAGACAAAGATTTTAGTTTTTTACTGATTTAATTGTATTTAACTACAACTCCTCTTGTGTTAGTTGTGGTTGCCTAAAATGGAATGAGCACAAGGCATGTATTTGTAATTTATTTTGTCATATTAGTTACGTGTATCATTTGTTTTCAATACTAATAAATAAATAAATACATAATTAGTAACAGAGGATAACATGAGTGTATATATGCACTAAGTTAAACTGGGCAATCTGAGCCTCAAAGTCACCGTCTTGTGAAAATACAAAGTTGTAGAAGTATAGAAGTACGAGTGAGAAATATAACTTTTTTAGAATTAAAGTTCCTTCCTAACTTCTCAGAAGCAGAAGCTATTCGCTCTGAGTTAGTCAAATAGTAAGACCAAAGAATAAAACTGGTCCCTACCATTCATACCTTTAATATAATATGAGACTACCAGACACTACCAACAATTTCACTACCTAAATAGGTCAGAGCTCATTGTAAATTTAAGAGAAATGATGACGTTCAAATTAGTCGCCCTCACCAACACCGATATAGAAAACCATCAGCTGTAAGCAAACTCTTGCTATTATTACTTTGGTCATAAATAAGGCAGACAAAGTAGGTATTTGGGGTATTGCTGACTTATCACTATGCAAGGTGTTACAGGGTGTCGTTATATCTTCGTATAGTAATAGTAGAGTGAGTAACGTGAAGCGCTAACAATGTTGTATAAATTCACCATTTGTATATGTGCATGTCCCATCCCACTAATATTATAAATGTGAAAGTTTGGATGGATGGATGTTTGTTACTCTTTCATGCCAAAACTATTGAACCGATTGCAATGAAACTTGGCATGTAGGTAGCTGGAAACCTGGATTAACACATAGGTTACTTTTTATCCCGATTTTCCCACGGGATCGGGACTTACCCGGGTGAAACCGCGAGGCGCTGCTAGTATAATATTATAAATGTGAAAGTTTGGAGGGATGTTTGTTACTCTTTCACGCAAAAACCACTGAACCGATTACGATGAAACTTGGTATGTAGATTGCTGGAGACCTGGATTAACGCATAGGCTACTTTTTATCCCGATATGTCACGGAATCGGGACTAACGCGGGTGAAACCGTGAGGTGCTGCTAGTACAGTATACATTTGTGAATGTGTATATATATATAAATATATACAATATACTTACACTTACATATATCTACTTACATGCGTCGATTATTAAGGAGTAAAGTCCAATAAAACATAAAAAGCACAACAAAGCGTTAAAGCGTTACGCTGTCCTTCGATCACAATTTTTACTCTTCATATTTTTTCCGGGCGGCTTATATGAAACTCTATTCTTTAGGAGTAAACTCCAAAAAAACAAAATCATTTAAATTGAAATGAAAATGCATAATATGTTGTTTAGAAATGTGCATCTACAATAAGAAAAGCATCTTCCAAAAAAAAATTCAACATTATTTTTCAGGTTAAATCAATCATTTCTCGGCTACACATAACGCTCATTTAATTTTATCACACCTTTCTGTGATACTCTGTACACACATACACATTCACGAATTCAATTAATTAATGATACTGTAGAGCTTAGGTACATATCCTTTTTACTAACATGAGGACAACTTTGTTGGTTGTGTTTATAATATTATGTGGTTACGTCACCCAGATATTTGTTTAAAATTGGAACAGTATTTATAAGTCGCTTGTCGCTCGTCGTTGCTACTTTCAAAACACAGTTCCATGGCTCAAGTTATATAATTATGACGTCAAAAAATTGACAAATACTTGTTCAAGCTACTAAAAAACAAATTCCTTTCCCTCTGCTGAATTAAATAAGATACAATCTCTAACATAAATTCATCAGTAACTAAAAAGGTGACCGTTTAGCAGACCCTGAGCAAATTTTAATAGAATTTACAATACGGAACCCTTATGGACCAATCGATTAATAAACGTTTTCCGCGCGACCTCACACAAACAAACAGATGTGTTTAGCTTGTTATGTTATTATTTACCGATGTAAATTACTCAAACATACCAGTTTAGTTCATTTACCCATGCGAATATGACTGTGAATATAGTTTGTCATTTGAAATTAATTATCTGTGGTGGAATGATGTTTAATTATGTTAGATATTTGCTTTGATTTGATCAATATTATGTAAACACAATTTCCTACTGATTTTGACGAACCAGTGTCGCGTTTCTCAGAAGTTTAGTAATTACCACTAAAACTATAACATCAGACAGATTAATTAATCCTTAATTTTATTTGTATCTAAAATCACCACTCAAATACCCCTAAGTTTATCTTTTTACAAAACCTTTCGTTCCATGTTTGAGGGAGATTTCGAAGAAAAGTCTACCTATTGGTTTTGTACCAGTTGTCGAGTTTTCCAAAAATTTCTTCACAGGAGGTCTAGTTATGATCCCCAGACCCCAAAACAGCCGCAAGGTAAAACGTTTATATATACATATATGTATATAATATATATGTATGTACCTCAATTGTACCGGCACGATAGAGGTCGTTATTTTACTCTACAACGTAGACATTTAAAGTTTTTACTGCGACTTATATTTTTAGAGATAAAAATAAAAAAACACGAAATCTACTTCGGCGAGCCTGCTGCGGGCCCGGATTTTTTTTTAAATAAATTCATAATGTAATTATCTTTTGAAGATCTGAAAAGAGATTTCTTTTTTCTTTAGTGTCTCTTAGCAGTTGAAAAATTATGTAGGTATTATTTTCTACTAAGTATCTAACTAGTCCTTGTAAGTCTCTAACGAGGCTAGGTGCAGGACGGGCACAGTCAGAAAGAGCTTAAATGTGTTGAAATTGGGTCAGAACTCGTACGCAGCCACTCTGGTCCTTCTTGCGAACGTCGCTAAATCTATCTCGACTGCTTATTATGAACAGCTGATCTATTCAGCTATGGTGGTGTTAAATTCTTTAAAGTATCGAGATTTATGAAATATCATATATCAAGAAAGTGCTTTCAAATATTTGTATGACAGGCAGAAAACGAGGACACTTGTGAACCAAGAATCAAAGCTAACAATATATCATGTAATATTTACGACAAAACTTCACGCTTGACACTCCCGACAGTGAGGAAAGAATCCACAAATGTCATTACAACGTAGACTACGGCATGTGAGTGTGAGCTTGTGTTTTGGAGCCGGTCCAAATCGTTGCGAGCGCAATCGGCCGTGCTTGACGGATGTGCTTCCAACTCGCGCCACTCGCTGGTTACGAACGGACAAATATTTTGACGTTGTGTTTCCTTAGTTTTTGATATTTGTAGCCAATTTTGATACTACATCAAATAATTGTAGCATGTGAGGAAGGTAATTAATTTACGAATTTTGTGTTATAAAATATAATATGTGTTTAGCAGACATTATCTGTAGTATTTTACTTGATACTATACATTTTTTGTCTCTTGTCTCTAATGTTTGCTCCCAAGCAGTTAGTCTGTATCGGTAAATTTGAGTGATACAAACATATTCAAGCTTATTCTACCCATAAATATCTGCTTTCATAGCAAAATAAAATAGTAGATAGTCAAATTAAATTTACACTGTAAATAAAGCGCGGGTTTCCTCACTCGTCAACCAGTGATGTACAGCGTTGGCTGAGTCGTGTCCCGGCCCCAGGAAGCTCCGCACTTTATTGCCGCGACACACGGAAACGTTCCATGTAATACGCCTTTTTAAAATGCAATTTGTTTCATTTTAATATATTCATTGTTTGGTGACTTATCTAGATTTACTCGTACTTACACGCAGAGGACAGCGGACGTGCCTCGGAACAAGCTACTTATCGGGGTTTTATAAAATACGCATTTAAGTTCTTATTTTATTTAGAAATATTTTATTTAAGTGCTGCAATAGCGAGTCACCTGTTACATATGTAGGTTTCATCCAAAAATGATCTATTTCTTTTTGTTTGCGTTTATGTAACAAACAAGTAGTAGGTTGCACGATCTTATCTAACTCCCCAAAAAGCTCTGGCATTTCTACTGACCATGGCAAATCATACGCTTTAATAATAACCCTTTTTAGTAACGATTATTTGGTTCTAAATGAGATCAGTAATTAATACCTTTACTTCATTAAAAATAATAAATTATTCTTTCTATTTGGTTTTACGATAGGTCGTTTATGTAAATTCTTCATGTCTATTTGCAGTATTATTGTCTGCACTTGTTATCGACTAAACCACTATCTTCTCCATCGGGCTTACAAGTCGGACTTTAGTTTCGACATAAATCCATACACAACTATTTTATTTAAGTACCTATTACAGCCACGCAAATATACTTGAACTTCGCTTTCTAGTTTATAAAAGAATTCTAAAGGCAATGATACTGTGATAATTCCCAGTTTATCCCCAACAGGAAAATACAAGACTCCTTACTTTTAGTCACCCAGGACGCAGTTTTCCTCAAGTATGTCTCTTCCGTGCATGACGAGTGATGCATGGCGGAATGACCGCTCACAGCGAGCCGCCCCATTACAACCTCTATCTATCCTTTATTGCTCCTTACCGCCCCTTGCCACCCTTACTATCGCTACGCACGGCAATGTTTCGTATAATTCTACTGTTCCACTTTTTACGTTTGTTCTACCGAACGATTTAACGTTCTTTGTGTTTTTGACTCGGGTTCATTTGTAATTGGATTCGATGATGTAGAAAACCACGTTATTAATAGTTCGTACCGGGACATAATTTATGTTTATAGAGTTATAACTCTATTTCAAGTTGAGATTAGAAATTACGTTTCTGCGTAACTGGGATCACTACAAATAGTCTCTAAATTGCTTTTATCAACAGCGTTAACTGTAATCGTAGTAAAACTTTAATATATGAAGCACGTATGTGCAGTAAAACGTGTAATACTCCATTGTGCTATGAAGTTTTTGTTACTTTAATAAAAATTAGGAATAGTCCCCTAATTATCAGTTTGTCTTTCCTGTTAAAACTAATTTTAATTTCTGTGAAGCGCAATGTACAAAAGATGGAGTTCCGTATTTTCTGGGAAAAGTTTTATTTAACTTCTGATGCCGCCCATCAAAGAGGATGCAATGAACCTGTCTCTGCTCGGAATATTTCGAGACTTCGGGTTATGTCGTTGTTTCACTGTTAATGTTGGATAGTTAGTAATTTGTCTGGTTTAATTGTTTATTGTGTGTATGGCGGAGAGTGTTCTCTGTCTGTTGGAGTTGTTTAGTATTTGTTAATGTTATAAAAGTTAGTTATGTTTTGTCTAATTGACTCTGGATGAAAAGTATTTTAACACGCTATTATTAGCTTCAATTGTAACTATGTAAACAAATCTCGGAAGTCAATTTTAACTCTTTAAAAAGAATGTATAGTTTGAATGACAATACTATAATTTGGTAACTTGTAGACGATTTGATGATGGAGCTAGGAGGTGGATAGTTTTACTTTTCACTGGCTACCAGTAAACCCCTCGGGTTTGGGCTCATATCATTCGTTTGACGAACCCAACAGATCGGTCTTGGTATCGATAGTCGGATGACGGAGCCAGACGGTGGATAATGGAGCCCTTCAGTGGCTACCAGTAAACCCCTCAAGTTTGGGCTCATATGATTCGGTTCAACGAGTCCAACAGATTGGGCTTAGTATCGATAATCTGATATCTGATGGAGCCAGGAAGTGGATAATTTAATTCTTTTTTTTTCGGTTTCGGTTCGCCATTAAAGCGTGTTGTTTTTAGTTTTATTAAATCATAATATTTAAGTTATATGGATATTCCTAGATCTACATTATACCGCTTACAATGTACAGTTCCCTATAATTTCCATACTGTACACCTTTGTAACCCGTTTTTTAAATTTTCATTTAATATATTTTATTTTGTAAGAGAAGTGCCAGTGACGTTTACATTTTATCACGTATCGTGATCATGAACAAAGGCCACCAACAATAAGCCTCACAAATCTTAGCTGATTCCAATTCAGTATAAATAGTGGCAGAAACATTAACTACAGTGGCCTTATATCTTTATAAGGCGGGTGTCGTATGCCACTTGAATCGCAAGTAACCCGAGATCCATAAATCGAGAATGTTTCGCCGTCCCGCGCCCCGGGACTCGGCGCCCTCATCCCGGGCAATCCCAGTACATATTTTCACATCACTGGTTTTGCGCACACGCCTAAAATGACCAATATGGTTCAGTGAAGTACCAGTTTTTGTGATTTTAAGCGCTGAAGTAAGAAGGAAATGAAGCGCTCAAAGTTGTACGAAGAGAGCTTTTAGGTTTGTTTTGTCTTTTCAAGTCCTTGAAGTGGATATTGTAAGCGCCACTGCTAATTGGGTTTCAGGTTCAATTGGCAAGTCAAACACTGATATAAGGATTTATTACTACGAATTTCTCTGAAGAAGGATAGAGTCAAATAAATCAAGATACTGTAACCAAAGCGAACATGACCGACAAAGAAAAGATATGTTTCCCGCACTTTCAAAGGGTCGAGTGTGATAGTATCTTACTTCGTAGAAATGGTTAAATTGTGAACTAGCAACAACAAATTAAGAGAGCTAATTTCTCCTTAAGCATTATTTAGAATTTTTTATAAATGTTGATGACTCAAGTTACAAAAATCTATATTTTACTGTATTAAGTCTTATCGGTCAGAGTTTTTTGTGTCTATGCCTTAATTTAGAAACTCAACACATCCTTACAGGTTTGGACTTCTATGCTTATGGTAATGACTTTTAAAAGTGCATCATTATAGATATGAAACAAAAGCTTGAAATACACCTTAACACCATAATTATACACCTTCATTAAAATAAACAGAAATGATGCTAGAAATGATTGTACTCTAAGGATTAATTAAGCTATCACTTATCAAATAATGTAACTTTTACTACACATAAAATAGGTGAAACATCATAATAAAGCCAGTCGTAACAGATTCAAATCTAGTGAATCGCGCAATTTGAATTGCTGAATTGCTGAAATTGACCCATGAAAAGGCTAACAGCGCATTGTATAAGTAAAAACTTTTTTTTAATGCAGAAATTTAGTCAAAACTGAAGTGTTATCTTAATGTTAGCTGTTAAACTTTCATTGTTTAATCACTTATTTAATTAAAGTGCTTTGTTACAAGGGTTCTTAAATAGGTTAATGTTTTTTACTGTGAGGTAGAACAACAGCTGAATACTTGTAAATTTATTTGAAGATAATGGGGTACAAATCTATAGCTTGCTTTAACTTGCTTCAGCCGTAGGTCTGGGATACCGTTCAAGTAAAAATATAATTCTGTTTTTCTCATGTGTGCATTGGAATCTAACTATTGTGTTTTAAAATATATTGAGACTGATCATATCCACATGGATACATATATATCAATTACGTACATTTGTAATTAATATATCTCGCAAATATCGCTGATTACAGAGAGCTCTTACATGTATAGTGGAGGACTGGGATGATGTCATTCAACTCAAAAGGAGAGACATCCGACTAGACTAGATCATGCCTGTTGAGCCGCGTTTATGCTTTATAATAAAATTAATCCACTCAAAAACTTTTATGTCCGTACAGGATTAGTAGTTACTACGAAGATGCGATTGTCTGCACTATATGACTTATACCGGCCGCAACGTTTCGCCATCGTTCAACGCGACAAAACTTTCATCCCCATCACCTGGATAATTGGCAATCCACCACTGTGCGGTTTTCCAGAAATTTTTTGCTACGCACAACCAATCTTTGGAACAAATTGTCACCTGCGGTATTGCCGGACCGATACGACCTTTAAATCTTCAAGAAAAGAGCGTAGGTACTCCTTTCTCAAAGGCCGGCAACGCACTTGTGACTCTTGAGTTGCAGGTGTCCATGGGCGACGGTAGTCACTTACCATCAGGTTACCTGTCTGCTCGTTTGCCCCCTATAATATAAAAAAAAAAATGACGTTGAAATTTATTTTTGCTGTATGTGGATGTCACCACAAATTAGTTTCGGTCCCCAGCGGATTGACTCACACGTGGTTAAGCTATAATCAGGTGTTCATTTGAACGTAGAACGCAACTGACATGCTATTATTACATCAATTAATATACGAAGCGAGGCTCTATGCACACACCGAACGGTGCTGCCCAAACCCTTGGATCCATTTACGAGATAATTACGTCACAACCCCACCACGTCATTTGTCACACTCGCATACCACTCGCACCTTTGTGTACTACAAAGTTATAAATTGTTTAGATACCTTTGCATGACAAAAATTCTTGAATTATCCGGTCGTACCTTTTGTTTCCAAAAATCTACCTTAAATGCTTTGTTTTTTTTTATGTAAAAAATTTGTTAAAGAATCAATGCTGCTAACATTTTGAAACGAATTTCATAGACACTGACGGATGTGGAATGGAAAAAAAAGTTCGTATTTTGCAAATTTCCTGTTAAAATAATGATCAGATTTTGTAGAAGCAGAATGTATTTGTCCCTAAAGGCTCGTACATCATTAAATGAAATCCTATCAATCCTAATCCTGTTTCAAATTGTTCCTTTACGGAAAAATATTTTCTAGGAACCACTCTAAAAACATGCTGCTAGCGATCACCCTCACAACCATCCATTACACCATGGACATACAATATTTTATAGTACTTCAATATTATCCTGAATAGCTTTAATTATCCCTGACAATTAAAGCTATTCAAAATAATATCTTCCATAAGTAGTAGTATTTGAAGTGTGTTTTATTAGAGCCCCACCAACAGAAACGTCGTTCGGAAACGTCCGTGGCCTTGTATCAATGAGTGTAACTACGTGTCGTATTCGTGATAGGCGTGTTATTTTAAAGTAATTGTTTTATGTCATTTTGGCGGGCCTATTGGTATAGTGGTTCGATTCTCACCCAGGACATATAATTGTGTGATGAGCATGATAATTTGTTCTGCGTCTGGGTGTAATTTTATCTAAATTACGTGTATGTATTTAGAAATAAAAACGTATGTTTCTCAGCAGTCTGGCTACCATAGTACAGGCTTTGCCTAGTTTGGGATCAGACGATATTATGAATCATTACATAACACATATTCTATTTGAAATAAAATATTAATTTAAAATGTACGTGTATGCAGGTGGTCTGGTACAATAATGATATTATTATTACCAATACTATTGAAGGCTCATAAGCTTAATAAAACGGTACAAATTGATTGCAGGAACTGTAAAATGATTAACCTTCATTACATGGTTGTTGTGTTATTTTTAACCTAACTACCTAGTACAAAGTAATTAAAATTATAACATTAATAGCTATTGAAAAATAAGAAAGAGGTCAGTAAGATGGATTGTTAGTTGGTTACAAAGTTTCAAGGTTATATTGCCACTCATGCTGTCCTAGTATAGCATAAGGCATAGGTATGAACCAAGAGTCATATGAAAATTTATCTCTCAAGGTATTGACATCTTTATTGGTGATCTGATCGAAACCGAGTTCCGATATCCATCTTCTGGCTCCATCATCAGATCAGCTCTAAGATACCAAATTATAGTATTGTCATCCAAACTGCTATACACACGACATTTTATTGCGATATGACAATTAGAAGTAGGTTAAAATTGACTTCCAAGATTTGTTTAAGTTTGTTAGAATTAAAGCTAATAAAAGCGTGTGAATAAATATGTACATTTATACCTAAAACCTTTAGTCAGAGTCTAGGCCCAATGAGATATTTAAATATAACATATGTAATTATTTACAAAAAGTTGGCTAAATAATAGATAAATTTAATGTAAACTATATTCTCCCATAAAACCTATCTATCTATTTGTTTGCAAACACTTTCATATAGACACTACTCAGGCATAAAGCTAACAGTCTCTTAACACTATTTAACTGGTACATCGCTTATTCGATAGTGGAGTATAAATAGCCACTTCACGAGTTCTGATTAACCCTCACGTGCATGTCGTGCCACAGCCGGCTGTTGTAGTTGAAGATACGGAAGGCGTGGCCATGAGCTGTAGTTTAATAAAATAAATTGTTTTAAAATATAAAAAGTAATTTAATCCCTAAAAAATAGTCAGAGGGAAGTTGAGAGTATTGATCTAATTTCATACATTTTCACATAACGCATCTTAACTTTACCCAACTAGGAAATGCGTGCAATCAAGTGGTTGTGGACTGTAAATTAACTGTTTTTAAAACATAATAAATGAAGAAGAATGTGATAGAACGAATAAAAACCAACTAATTCTATAGTTAAATCTACTTTCAACTTTCCTCATCTGCTAATTTAGTAAGCAAGCAAATTGATAACACATTGACGCCACATGTGTAAAGTGGCAGCTTGTAGTAATTTCCACAATGCTAATAGATGCCATCAACGTACAAGTGACGAGTAAGAGCGATGCTGCACGATGTGTTGCGTTGGCGTTGCAATGCCTGTACGATGACGCTCACTGCAACTCAGCGCAGTGTAATGTTTATATTACTTCTATACCGAATGGTGACATCTTATACTGAAACTCTACGACGTTAGAGTGGCCTTGTGTTGCGACGTCGTATTACTCGTGTGGCGCTTAGTGCGTTGAAATCATAGCGTTGTGACACCGCAACGTACTGACAACCCTGTATAGCATCTAGCTGTGGGTCGTTACGTGAATTTCACGAAACGTAACGTGTCTAGTTACTTTAAAGGCACTAGCTACGAGTACGCGTGATCATCATCATCATCATCATCTCAATGAGCGGTTACTTATTTAGTACGGCTATGCTATGCACGGAACGTAGTTATGTCGTAACTCGTAACGTCTCAAATCGAAGCTACGGTTTTGTGGTTATGGTTACATCAGTAAACGTCTAAATCAAATGAATTTCCCCTCATTATTTTTTCAGGCTTAGGACTGACTGCATTAAATGAATGGTGTATTTATATGATTGTTTAACTATGATTAATATAAAAATGTTTATACCATATCTATATACCATATACATATAAAATATCTATAAATAAGTTGACTTTTTTTTTTGCATTTTTCATTAAATTTTTTTGTTGTTGTTTTTTTTTTTGGATTTATATAAACTACTTAAATATTTATGTAAAACATTTATTGGTTCACAGAACCGCTGAGGTTTTTCAAAATATATAAATAAAACCAGCCTATAATAATATCTTAAAAAGAATGATCTTAATTATTGATGTCTGTCATGAATGAAATAAAACTAATACTTGTGTTTAACACGATTCATCTAACAGAAGCGCTGAGATTACTTTAAAATAAAGTCAAAATAATATGAGTTTATATTAATCTCTAAAATCATAGACATATGCATCAAAATTAAACGCACAATGCATTTAATTTCTAAAACTTATAATGTTTTTCTCTCAGCTCATGCATCTGTCCGGGTGGGGCAAATGGGTGAGTGTGTAAAGTTGATGCATATATTAATTATACCTGAGTGTAAAAGAAACAGCATGCGTATAGCGCAACTAGTTTTCATTGTAACGTACTTTGAAACTCCGTTTGTATGACGCATCAATAAAACGACGTCTCAACTTGTAATAGTTATTAGGATTTTGTGTGTTGTAGCGAAAATAACGTAGTGACAAAAATCACTGGTGTCTTATTTGGCTTGAGATTAGTTATGTGGTTACATGTATCATAGCTAGCTACTGTAACTAGTGACATGAAATAACGCCCATACCTAATAGCATCGCTGTAAACCCATTACATCCGGTGTGATTAATTCGCAAATTGGTCGTTCATGGGAGCTCACATCTGCCAAGTATACATGCAAACATACATTCACATTTGTGAAACATTAAAAGCTTTGAGTTGAAAAAGGGTTCAGATTTCCTGGCACAATCTAAAATTAACGAATTTGAATTTGTTATTTACTGTGTTTAGGTGGACATGTGTAGTAGTTATGGTATAAGAAAACGATTTTACACGAGGCCCTGGTATAGGATCTATTCATAAAAATTAAAAAAAGTTGTTTTAATAATATTACCATTAGCCCCCCATATAGAATAGCAAGTGCTTCTCTACTGCTTATGGTATTCATGGTGTTGTTTACTATTAACTAATTTAACATCTTAGTTGATATTAACTTACTAAGCATACATTTTGAAGCAGTTAATGTTTGATATATATATCGCAGCCAACTAGCTTAATTAGCCGTTCAATTAACAGCCTGGCCTCTTTACTATACGGCGTCTATTACAATATTTAAGGCATATTGTTTATTCATCTAATATAATATTAAGTTGCAGACGATTTAACATTAGTAGGGTAGGCCAATTGAACAGAAAGGGCTAGGTTTAGGTAGAACTGTGACCATAGCGTACGAGCCGAGCGAGCGAGGCGAGCGTGTCGCGGCAGCGGCCGGCGAGTGCCAGAACCGATATAGTAAAGAGGCTAGGCTGTTAATTAAACGGCTAATTAAGCTAGCTGGCTGCGACATATAGATTAGCAGCTCTAATCTATGATTTATTTATCTCCCTGTGCCAAACGAAAAACCCGTCTGCAAAACCTGGTCACCAAAGAAAACACACAGTAATCGAAACCGCATCCCGAATACATGCAGTATTTTTCTTACTCGTAAATGTTCTTCGTTAACTAGTTTTCTTTCCTTCACTTTTCTCATTCAGAACAACACCAATAGGGAATACTATTTCTTGATGGCACTAATTACGGAAAAGTAATCGAGTTTGAGGAAATCCCAGGAAATCCCATATCCGGTAGTCAGTATAATAGACATGATTTGTGATAACCCTTTTTTCAGGAACCCGTGAACGCATCGAATTGAAATTAATACCAACCAAATACATAAGTCTACGGTCCTCTAAAGCTACAGTCAACGCAATCAAAAGATACGGCTATTAAGCTTTAGATTTTAACAAATTTGAACATTTCGCAGGTAAATCAAAACGTCTAGGGTACTTCCTATTGACCTAGAATCATGAAATTTGGTAAGAAGCAAGGTTTCACAGTACAAGTAAAGGAAAAAGTCCGAAAGTAACATTCAAATTAATAACTATAAACAATAAAACATAACATCTCCTGAATACGTTATTAACAATCATTTATACTTGAATTTACGAAAGGCCTTGTAATAATTGAATGTAATTAAATGTAATGTGTATTAGTAAGACTGGTAATTCGGTAACGAGGAACAATTTGCGTGCTGCCCTCGTACCTCATTTATGAAATCTGTGTCACGCCGTGTGTACCAACCGTTATGAATAGTAGACAAAGGCTTATCCCGGCGCAGGTCTTGAATATTGATATACAAAATATTTGGTAACTTTAGACGAAGCTGCCACATAACGTTGTAATCTGAGAATGGAATCTGGAGCCTAGATTTCAACGTTCAGAATATTATTTAAATACGATATTTTTTTGTACTCGAACTGATATATATATATAATTACATAGATACATAATTATATGGATATATCGTTTGTACAAATGGTTAAATCATCTGATGTTATCACATGCAATGATATGTGAACTGTAGACTTCTATTGCTACTGTATGAAATTAATTTAAATTCGGGATTCTAAGGAGAATGAAATATACTAATCTCTTTGCTGGCTAGTAT
Source organism: Callimorpha dominula (assembly GCA_949752705.1). Classification (NCBI taxonomy): domain Eukaryota; kingdom Metazoa; phylum Arthropoda; class Insecta; order Lepidoptera; family Erebidae; genus Callimorpha; species Callimorpha dominula. The sequence continues at coordinate 621,833 of OX456992.1, read as the reverse complement.
TAAAAATTGTCAATTTTGCGTCGATAGTTGTTTGCCACTCTGTGATAACATTGTCGGTACTTTCATAGAAAACCTAACCTGCCTACTATGCTACTAAAATTAAACGGCTTTTGTAAAACAGTACTGGCTCTGCCGGGTTAATTTCATCCAATAAACTTGCAACACTGAAGAGATATTTCTTAGCTTTGGGGAAACAAACAGTGTAGCACATCATCTGTCATGTCACGTAAGTCAGCGCTACTTGTGACGTGACGAGGATACAGTTTGAAGTGTTTCTCTAATAAGAGACTTAAAGAGAAAGTCAAGCCGTTTACTAAGTACACATGAGCATTATGATAGTTTCTTATAAGGCGAGTAAAGATATGATGATTAAGTCTGGTTGCTCAGGTTGTTGTGGAACTCTTTTTTACTTTTTAATTTAGTTCACTATTAAAGCGTGTGTTTTTAGTTTAACTAAACTACAATTTTCTTGAAGAGAAAATCTTATAAATTCCCTTTTTTTAAGAACGCTGTAAATGAGAAATGACTAGGGTCCTTTGATGTGGCCATGGCTGTGCAGACATTCCATAATTTAGACGTCCCCTAATTCCACAAAAAACTAACTGGATCAATCAAAACCAAGATACCTAATTATAGTATTGCCATTCGAACTACAAATACATCCAAAGTTTCATTTGGGTACGACGATTAGAAGTAGGTTAAAATTGGCTTTTGATATTTGCTTTTATGTGTGTGTATGTGAAACCGCGGGGCGCAGATAATTAAAGAACAATGATCATGCTTATCACACAATTATTTGTCCTGGGTGGGAATCGGAACCACGGCCTCTGGCTCAGTAGTCAGGGTCACTAACCACTAGACCAACAGGCCTGTCGACATCTAATGCATATTATAATTGCTACAATATCAACACAGTACTCGTATATAGATAGTGTCAATGTTGTGTAAAAATGAACAATGTCACTTAAATTAATTAATAATTATGAAAGATATCAATAAATAGATACATGTCAGACAAAAACAAAACCCTCTGAACCTAAGAGACCATGTAAAGCTGTAAGCAAGCACAGACGAGAAGATATTTATCAGTGTAAATGACGCGTTATTGATGACAGATATAATTAGTGTCAGATGGGACTATTGAGTATTAGTCAGCTAGGAATGATTCTAAATCCCATCACGAAAATCAAAGAGTTCGGTAAGGGGAGTCCCATATTACAGCTATCAGCTATCTTTTGACAAAATTAGCCTATTTTAACCCAGTAGTTTTAAATTTCGACATGTTTTGTTCAGTTTTCATCGACATTCGTCATAAGCGGTCTCATGTAGAGATCTTACGGTGATGCAATTTTCCAAGACAAGCATCTCAATCTATAATCGATACCACTAATTTTGCAACCAAGCAACGTATGCCTCTCATGTAAACACTTACAGCGTTGGATGTGTCTGTTGTATGGCGTTAGACCTATATATGTCCCCTTTCAGATGAAGCTTTATCGATCTCACTCAGCATCTTACGCTACCTAATCCCAGTTTTATTTATATTTTTTTCATTCAAATTTGAATACGTATCTAATACGTCTTATTTTTGTGAAAACAGTCTAAAAATTTATTGATTATTAAATAGCCACTGAAGAAGGCAGCAATGATGGACTGGATGCGGAAGGTGGAGGACCGGGTGCTGTGGCCTGTGAAAGGTCTATGTCCAGCAGTGGACTATGATAGGCTGATTGATTAATTGAAATAGTCATTTACAGATTCTAAGATACAATGATCTCAGATAGAGCAAGACAACGGATGAAACGTCACATTACTGTCATTTTTAACTGCCCACATGAAAAGTAACATAAGAATTTTAAATGCGTACTAGCTCCTAAGCTACACATACCTTCGTTTTGTAGATGTGGCTGTCGGCTGTCGTTAACGCAAGATTGATTGCGTTTCTCTTTCGACGACATTTATAACAGTAGGCTAAAATCAAACCGGTTTGTGAGGGGCTACAAATAGTTTCATTTTAATTGAGTTATTATACAATTTGTTGTTAAGTAAAACAATTATAATAATAAGTTTTCACCAAGAAGTCAACATTCGATGGTAATTCATTTATTCTTCTCAACAGTAAAGCCAGAAATTACTTTGGAGGTAGAAATAAATCGTCTCCAGTTTTTTTAACACTTGTAACTATGTAAACACATCTTGGAAGTAAATTTTAACCTACTCCTAATTGTTGTAGCGATATAAAACTTTGTATCTATATGCAGTAATGACAATGGCGGACCATACTCGTGGAGCTCCCTTAGATGTGGTTAAGTTCCGTGATTCCCGATTTATCTAGTCTACTAGGTGTCGTAACTAGTCAGTTAAAAACTGAAATGATTCTTTCATATAAAGAACATCCTGGACGCCTACATGGCACTTCCATAATTTGAGTGTATGTAGATCCTTGACTTTGTTTAAGCGTTTTTTCTCAAAACTAGTCATAGGAAATGCCGGCACCATCTAGCTTTAAAGAACAAATTGACGTGTGAAAATGTCTGATAAGATCTATTGGCACAATATATTAATTTATCATTTATTATATAATATGGCAACGACAGTGGAACTCTTTAGTGGCTAATTCGGTTCGCTATTGCCTGCCTGTCTGTTAGTTTAGTTCTTCTAAACTATAAATTATTTTGGGGTTAACAGGAGAAAAGGTAGAACGTTTTGTTTTTGTTACAATCAGTTATTGCTTACGGTTTCGCTTGCGTTAAAATTATTTTTCTGGATAGAGGTTTTGAATCATTTTCTGTACACCAACCTGATAATGTGTATACAAAATTTTCATAGTGATCGGTTGAATAATTAGGGCGTGAAAGCATAACAAACAAACCAACTCTCATTTGCATTTATAATATTAGTTTTAGCATTTTTTATCGAAATAAAGCGAGTTAAAGTATATAATTTAAAAAAGATGACAGACTATTATTTATGAAATTTTCACGCTGTCCTAACGCCTACGTTTTAGTTTCCTGGGCGTTGTCGTCGTGTCGTGCATCGCTCCCGCACATCGCGAGCTGATTGATTGCCCGGAGTTCTTGCTTTCTGTAACTTCATATGTGTATTGTGAACTTTAGTTTTTAATACAAATACAAAATAACGTAAGCATGCTTTCTTTTTAACCGACGAAGAGAAAAGGAGGTTCTCAATTCGACCGTATATACATTTTTTGTTGGTACTTTTTATTTTGAAATTGTAAGGTATGTTTATAGCTCGATGTGGGACAACCAAATTATTTAACAAGCACCTATATACCTGTAATATTTTACAATAATAACATGCGTGAGTTGTAGTTATACGCTGCGTTACATTGCTACGCCTGACATGGAACAATCTACTCGGTAGAATTAGACACGAAAGTATATCCTAACCATGTGATATTATTAACCCTTAAACCGTATTACAGAATATGCACAGCGCCTAACGTTAGGACGGACATATTATACAAATGTCGATATTGTTTTAGTACTTTGGGGTGTACTATCTTGCTACTGTGAGATAATACACCAAAAACACAGCTTGTAAAAACGAAAAAATATAGTTCATATTAATAATAATAATAACTTCACACATCTCACACCCGGTATTACATTATGGTAACCAGAATGCTGATAAACATACTTATATATTTCTAAATACATACATATTATAGATAAATTACACCCAGACACAGTACAAATTATCGTGCTCATCACACAATTATTTGTTCTGGGTGGGAATCGAACCCACGACCTCTGGCTTAGCAGTCAGGGTCACTAACGACTAGACCAACAGGCCAGTCAATGTAATGTAAGCGTAGTTACACTACAATATTTAGTTCCTTTGTTAAGCTTCCAGAACAGTTTGTTCGAGTTACATGGGCCCTAAGGTTTTACTTTGCCATAAGCTTCAACTTTGTTTAAAGATGTACATGAAACCTATAGATATAAGTGGTTTATTCGTAAAATTAATCAGTTGTCTACTAATATTAGCAGTATATCTAAAGCTGCACTGAAACAACTAAAAAGTTAGTCACGAAGTAGGTAACTATTATCTTATCTGTGGTACGGTCCGCTTATTGGGAAGTCACTTATAATGGAGATTGTCATGTCTAACATTGATGTTAAATAATTATCCTATAGGAAGGGCACTGGGTGAAGTCACGCAGGACGAGCTGTCCGTCCCGTCCGTTGGGTGACAATTTTCAAGGATTTTCAAGCAAAAATGTATCATATAGTTTATATATATATATCCACTTTTAGTGGGTTTCTGTTTAAAACGTCATATGTTTATGAACACGATATGATATTTAAATTTGAAAATATAATTTTAAAAAATAAAACTTACTCGGATAAAGCACTTGTCCCGCATAGAGATGGCGGCAATACTCCTGAATTTACCCGCTGCGTAGGTAGGGTAGATTCAGGGGTATTGTCCGAGTTGCTCCACGCATATAAATAGTTTTGATCACTTCGACTTAAATTTAATCACTTCGTTATGCCCTCTTACATGTACCTGGAGGCTTTCACACATGTTCCATTACAAATGAAGACAATAATTAAGCACAAAAGTGGTTATAAACGTATGCGACAAATATTGGTTTACTTAATCAATTTGGATTTAGTTTTTTTTTATTGAATGATGACTTGATCGAAAGTGTTTAACTATAACTCAAGGAAAGCTGTTCAGCCGTTCGAAAATCATAAGCTATTCTCTAATCGTTAAATGGATTTTTGAATCTGGGGTGTTTTAAATTTTTTATATATATTTGTAACTATTGTGATACATTCATTCGTTGAAATAATCTTCCAATCTAACAAACGCGTTTGATCTGAAACTGTGAGATAGATCCCTACTCACACACGGACAACAATTTATCTGTGTGACCTGCAGATAGTTGTTTAACTCTGTCTCTTAAATCCCTTCTGACGATATTAGGTAAAATATTCCTAGCTGGAGTTGCCTTTAAAATCTGTCTTACCCTTTATTATTATAATAATAGTTAATCCTGACGTTGGTATCCTATCAAAACATACAACAGAGCCAGTTAATATGAATCGGAATGAGGAATATGTACAAGGTAGTAATAAAATAAATACGTGAGTCATTATTGGCGTACTATCAAATAACTACTCCCACATAAATAGTGATACAGAAATATTTATAGGCATGAATTAACATAATTGCGGGGGAAATTCAAGGCTCAGACACTTTTCATAACATACTATTACAAAGTGGGGGGTATGGACCGTAAGTGGAGGCACTTTGTCGTTACTGTACATCTTTACAAATATGCTGTACTGTAGATTAATATTAAAGTTGTTTTTTTTTTATACTAAGTACCTACTAATACATGTTTAAAAGCTATTAATGATTCAAAAACAATGACATTTCTCACCATAACATTTATGAATTATTTGGCCGTAATCACACATTTTTATTCAGTGGCTCAAAAAGATCAACCGAAGGATCAAACTGTGACTCCAATGATTTGCATGTAATTTTTTAATTATATATTATTAAATTTATTCATATTGACATAATAATAGAGCAGCTATTAATTAACACCGACCATTAAATTAGGCAATAGGTTAAACTACAGTCAAACGGAAACTTCGCTTTGATCTTTTAGAGGTGGTTTTCAAAGTTAGGATGCCGGAAGATCAATACAATTTTTCCTGAGCAGAAATCTTGTTCTAATTTCTTATCTAAATATAATACAATAAAATCCTACTAATATTATAAACGTGAAAGTTTGTGAGGATGTATGCGTGTATGGATGTTTGTTACTCTTTTAAACTACTGAACCGATTGCTATGAAACTTGGTACGTAGATACGGCGACCTGGAACACACAGGCTACTTTTACCCACGGCACCGGGACTTACGCCAGTGAAACTGCAGGGTGCAGCTAGTAAATAATATGATCAATATTTTATTTAAAGTTTTGATTATCATAATGTTACTATAAATTTCTGCTCATCTAGTGTCAGCCATATTAATGGGTGTGCATGAAGTCAACTCAACGAGTAATACAACGCTAATTAAACTATCTGCGTTATAAGTAATACGTATGACGTAGCAAAACCCAGCAATTGAAACAAAATACGAGAATTAATCATCACCGAGCTGGGAGACGATATGGCAATGGGAAGATGTGTATTCCTGACTATGTACGTACATAAAGTCAGAAATACACATCGTCCCGTAGCCATATCGTCTTCCAAAAATAAAAATAGTAGAACATAACGAAAATATTTTAATTGTGTTGTGTGCACTGTGTTTTAAAACATATCTGGTAACACAGTGTAAAAAACCTCCTTTACTAGTACAGTGGATCTATATGACTTAAACTTAAGTTAGAGGGCTCGGACTTCTCAGCAACAGCAAGTTCTAGTTGCAGGTATGATACCCGGACCTGCTCGAGCTATTGACGACTCTCGTTTGTGTTTAACGCCTCTACCTACCTCTGCGCGGATACAGGCGTGAGTATGTGTATGTGCGTATGTATGTACTTCACCAAGAAATGCCACCGCCCATGAGCACCTGCAACTCAAGGGTTACAAGTGCGTCGCCGGCCTTTAAGGTAGAAGTAGGGGAAGGGGGAAGAGGGGGAGAGACGGGGAGAGGAGAGGAGGGAGAGAAGGAAAGGTTAGGGCCACCGGTAATCTCACTCACTCGGGGAAAAGCAATGCAATTGCTTCACTGCCGGTTTTCTGTGAGACCTTAGTATCACTCCTATCGAGCCGGCCCATACGGCTTTTCCACGATCAGATAACGACATAAGGCCCTTACATAGTCTTTTATTGTCATACATAAACGTTAAATTAATAATGTAATAAAATTAACAATTTGCTATAAAAACAGTACAAAATAAACGTAATATCAAAGAAAGTCAAAGTAAAGTAGTTAACATTGATAGCAACTCTATCCATCTATAGGTATATTCTTTTCCTTTTTTTATTAAAAAAATGTTTGCCTTCATCCATAACAAAATATACACGCGCCAAACCTATCGTAATTGCTGTCAAAAATATACGGATCGAGCCTTTCCTCGTCTCTGGAACAAAACGATCTAAAACGTGGCCGAGACAATCAGAAGGGGGACTAACGAGCATATTGTACGGGCGTCACTCCCCACCCTGCCTTCCCTCTAGTCCGAATGTGAAAAAAAAAACACAAAGAAAATCCTATTTTAGCCGTCGGCCACAGCGCTGAGTGTGAAGTATGTCAACTACGTCAAAGAAACTAAATTAAAGCTCACAAAAGTTTATGTTGTCCTTGATCCCGTTGTAGAGTAGATTTGAGCCTTACTTTGTGCCATCGTTGTTGACCTGCTGAAGCAGATTAAGGTGTACGTTTTGCAATTGACAAACCAATTAAGCTTATATATTCTGTAATTTAAAACAGAATCTGCAATTATTTTAAAAACTCCGTTAAATCTGTTCATATTCAATCATTCATATAATACAACTCAAATACAGGACATAATTTCGGAATTGCAGAGACTTTCTAATTACAGAATAAACGGCAACAAAGTACACCCACATTACAAACAATTTTGAATTTGTTTTTTAAAAAAACATTCTTCGTAATAGGTAGCTGTTGTTGAAGTAACACTGAACTTCTGATAGATTGCAAACTACTGTACTGGTGTAAGAGAGCCTTCATATTTAAAAAAATTAAGAGATTATATTTTTTTAAATACCTGATCTAGTAACGTGAGTCACACATTACATTACGTTAAATAAACAAAATATGTCTTACAGAGGTTGGAATTCCTATGAAAACGTTGCTGTGTCAGTTTGTACAAGCTCGCAAAAGCGTTTCAGCTCATATTTTAAACACGCTTTAATTTCAAACTCCTAACTAAACCGCTCTCAACAACATAAACATTGAATGAAAACGGCTGATTGTACACTATGTAAGGTATATAACGCGAGCGGTTGGTTGGATTAGACGAGTAGCTGCCAGGAATGAGAATATTCTAAAATTATCTTGTTTCTTTATACTATGATAGTCATTGCAATCTTTTCAAGCATTATGTGAACGTATCATAGTTCAAGCAGGTCTCTGTCACTTGTTCTTGCTCACGGTATTTCCTCGCTGACCCCCGAGCTGTCATAGACAAACATTCAGTGAACTGAAGACGATCTGATACCGTCTCCTAGTATCGATATCTGTTCAAATGAGTAGTACCTACATAATAGGTTTAAATATTTTTTTGATATAAACTAATACCATTTCGTTATTTGTTTTTTTTTAAATAAATCTGTAGTACTTTAACTCTGCAGAAGATGGTGGTGAATCAGGACTGCTAGTCTGGTATTTTAGCTGATAGTGAACATGGTCATCCATGAGAACTTCATGACCGTGTTTATAAGCAAAGATATCCGCTTTCCATCAGGCGAGCCGTGTTCCCCTTTACCAATTTAACTGTAAAGAAAAGGATTATAAAAGATAACAAGTAATATAAATGGAAAATTATTTGAAGTAGGTTTTAACTTGAAGTTTATATGTAGATGTTCTGGAATTAATACTTGTTGTGTGCTTTGACTTTCATAAATATTCGGTATTTAGTTGTTTGCACACTACATACTACTTAAATATTCGGTATTTAGTTGTTTGCACACTAAATACTACTTAAATATTCGGTATTTAGTTGTTTGCACACTAAATACTACTTAAATATTCGGTATTTAGTTGTTTGCACACTAAATACTACTTAAATATTCGGTATTTAGTTGTTTGCACACTAAATACTACTTAAAAGGTAGTAGTAGTATAGTAATTAGAACATTTTAATGCCAATTTTCAATATCGAACAAACTATTAAATGCTTACTCTTGAATGCTTAAGCGCATTGTCGCTTGCAACGCTCGGTGTCTCGCATGAGTAGGCTATTAAAGCAGAAGCTAGTCAGTCTGCGGTTTAGGCTTAAGCCTTAGTGCACATGTCCATGTCATGTCAGTCACGATTACTAGTTTGATACTAGTATATGTAACTAACAATACTATTGTTTTCACCCCAGAACTGAGAACTTATTCTCAGATCACGGTGCCCCACGGATAATTATTATTATAATACACACAAACTCTTCTTATTCTGTATTTCAAAAACACAGATTTTTCAATCTAAAAATAACGATCTGTATCCTGTATTTACCAGTACTTGACGTAAATAAATACATTTTCTCAGAATATGAGGGACTAAGATTGGTGCAAGACACTAGAAACGTGCTATCAGAATAAATAAATGTTTACTGAATTTAAATACGTTTAATATTAACATTGATTACTTTTAGATATAAAGATTGTATTAAGATTAGAAACCACAGTGGATCAGAAGATAAGGTAGGTAGGATAGAATGCAGTGTAGCATCAACTGAAAATAGCACAGCTGCGTGTTCTTCCTCCACCCTGCTGAAGATCTACTGCAGAACTACTACAAGTGTAACTAGTTCTTATGCTGGTTAATAGGGTAACAAAAGCACATGACATGGAAACTGCATATCATAACGCAGTTCGTTAATTTTTCTACAACTTAAAAACTTAACATAAAGAGAGGCATGACTAGGTCCGATTTCGAAATTTTCAATAGTCAAATAAGAGACCTACCGGGGGATGGTACGATTATTCTATATCAGGGTTTCGTGTCCACTAGCAATAACACCAAAGCCATTCACAAAATAGTCGCAAACATTGATACAAGTGTTACCATAAGGCCAGATGACTTCCGCAGCCGATAATGAACCCACTATCATCACGACACGATATATCGCGTGATTTCACACGAATACTCAACGCATATAAGTTGTTTCTTCTTTAAATTAGTTTGTCCAAATTGATTTTTAAAAGTTTCTGATAGATCCTCCATAAAACAGAAACTTATCTATCACAGTTTATTGAAGGCTTTCCAAACGGCACGGCATAACAACACCCTTTTATATAACATGCAGTTGTTACTCTCACTATTATAAAAGTGAAATTTCGGATGGATGGATGGATGTTTGTTACTCTTTCAGGCCAAAACTCCTGAACCGATTGCGATGAAACTTGGTACGTAGATAGCCGGAGACCTGGATTGACGTATAAGCTCCCACGGGATTACTTTTTTGTACGCTCCAGGTTGTTTCACCGCCAATACAGTATAAAAAATCCTGCCTGGGGAAAGAGGTACTATGCAACAAGCGACAAATTGCTGTTTTCCGAAAAAAACGCGAACGAAGTCGCGGGCACAGCTAGTCTATAATATGTACATATTTTGCTTAGAGGGCTCCATTTAAATGTATGCGACCATGTCCTGCTCGAGCTATAGCCTCGAGAGCCATATCCTTTATATCCTTTTCCTTCCCCTGCCTTCCCTTCTTACCCACCTTTCTATGTACTCCCAATTTTCTTCAATCTTATATTCCCAAAGTGCTTTGTTGGCGGCAGTAAGTTTGCCCCCTGTTACGAGAGGGGGGCTAAATTATAGTTGGCAAAATGTGGTTGTTTAATACGCCTCTGCCCACCCCTTTTGGGATACACGCGTGAGTGTATTTATATACACATGTATTTATAACTTTTTGCGTTTGATAGCCTAATTCTTAAGAAAAGATGTGGTCTATTTAACATCACACTACAACACATAGGAACGGAGCAGTGATCATACACAAAGGGAAATCTGCGAGGAACTGATTGTGTTTGATATAACTTCATGGCAGACGGCCGACTATATAGGGTATAGATAGACTATATAGGGTAAAGATAAGGGGCAACCCTTATTAACGTAAACTCTTTCTTTATTATGATATTAGCTGCACACGCGGCTTCGCTCGCGCGTTTGTCGTAATGTAGAAAAGGTAGATAATGGTGCCGATTCTATTGTACACTCGACTAAACTAAAACCTGACTTAATTTCTTCATATGAAATCAACCTAGTGTACTTCGTAATAAGGTCTATTTGTTACTAGCATCTATTTCTCAGCGCCGCTAAATTTCACTAACACCTGTCAACGTATACTTAACTTTATTTCCACGCAGCGAGAGTCTCCATTTATTCAAACGCATGTATAATTGCCGTATAAAAACTTGTTCATAACGAACAAGGATGACGTGTTTTTAATCTACACCTACGAAGACGCTTACTAAAAACACAGAGCAAAAGAGATGGCATTCAACGGATAGCGGCTCTCGCTACGTGGTATTAAAGTTTATTTAAGCGTATTAGACTTTAGTCGACAAATAAATTGCTTATTTCGATAGCGACATATGTTACCTACTTGTTTCAATTTGAAATAAGACCTTGTTTTGAAGTGTACAAGGTTTACATCTTATATGAAGAAAATTTAGTGAATTTTAATTTAGCGAGTGAAGTAACAGAATTGGGACCAATGCGACAAATATTTTACAGTTGTCTAAAAGTTTGTCCTCTTGGGCAACAATTGAAATTGATTTTAGTATATTACTCATGGAGACTTGAAGTCGTGGCTTATATCGGTTTGCAACAAAACCAAAAGATACAGCGGTTCAGACAAACAACTTTAATACGATATTTAAACGGACTTTATTTACACACATATTTTAGTAGGAAATAAGGGGTTTAGTCTCCATTAGTGGTTTTTGTTTAAGTGTAATATAATTATTCGTTCTTATAAATTTATTCGGGAAAAGTGTCATAACGATGTTGCATGTGTGTTGATATTACAAACAGATAGGTACTTCAATTTATTTACTTGTATACGTAGATCATTTTGTTTATTTTTCCTAATTCTAAACCTTTTCTGAAATAAAAGTAGTCTAAGTTACTCTTATAAAATCAGATATCTGCTAATAAAAGTAGTCTAAGTTACTCTTATAAAATCAGATATCTGCTAATAAAAGTAGTCTAAGTTACTCTTATAAAATCAGATATCTGCTAATAAAAGTAGTCTAAGTTACTCTTATAAAATCAGATATCTGCTAATAAAAGTAGTCTAAGTTACTCTTATAAGATCAGATATCGGCTAATAAAAGTAGTCTAAGTTACTCTTATAAAATCAGATATCTGCTAATAAAAGTAGTCTAAGTTACTCTTATAAAATCAGATATCTGCTAATAAAAGTAGTCTAAGTTACTCTTATAAAATCAGATATCTGCTAATAAAAGTAGTCTAAGTTACTCTTATAAAATCAGATATCTGCTAATAAAAGTAGTCTAAGTTACTCTTATAAAATCAGATATCTGCTAATAAAAGTAGTCTAAGTTACTCTTATAAAATCAGATATCTGCTAATAAAAGTAGTCTAAGTTACTCTTATAAAATCAGATATCTGCTAATAAAAGTAGTCTAAGTTACTCTTATAAAATCAGATATCTGCTAATAAAAGTAGTCTAAGTTACTCTTATAAAATCAGATATCTGCTAATAAAAGTAGTCTAAGTTACTCTTATAAAATCAGATATCTGCTAATAAAAGTAGTCTAAGTTACTCTTATAAAATCAGATATCTGCTAATAAAAGTAGTCTAAGTTACTCTTATAAAATCAGATATCTGCTAATAAAAGTAGTCTAAGTTACTCTTATAAAATCAGATATCTGCTAATAAAAGTAGTCTAAGTTACTCTTATAAAATCAGATATCTGCTAATAAAAGTAGTCTAAGTTACTCTTATAAAATCAGATATCTGCTAATAAAAGTAGTCTAAGTTACTCTTATAAAATCAGATATCTGCTAATAAAAGTAGTCTAAGTTACTCTTATAAAATCAGATATCTGCTAATAAAAGTCTCGTATCGGGTATATTATTTGATATAAGTACCGTGTAAAAAACCATAAACACTTCTTAAAAAACTGTTATTTTGACATTACAAACAGACAATATTTTATTTATTTAATATATGTAATATGTTAATAAAGGTGATATGCATTTTTGCATAAACAGTAAGAGACATTGTAATAAGATGATAGGTACTTGTTTTCACAAGCAAATTATTACCAAAATCAGGATTTCATATTATCTGTGTCTAAACACTAAGACAACAGATCTCTCCCTTTTCCATTAAACGAGATACCTTACATAGCCTCCAGGCGAGTTCGTCAGCAGAGATGTCAGAATAATAATATACCCGTTATTAAACTATAACGTATATTCTACGAAACATACAAGGCAAACAAAGCAGTAAGTAAATAGACATGAAAGCTAGTATTCACTGCAGTTTACGTTCATTAGGGCGTTATTCCCGGTCAAGAACTGCGATGTGACCGCGGTCCATAAAACGCGCACTAACGCACAAAATGCGGTGTCGAAACTGACGCTATAGCAGTTTTCAAGTTTGTGTTCTGTTTTAGTTGCTAAAAGTAACATAAAGTTGTGCCGCAAATACGGTGTTGTTGGACGGAATTATGTTGCCATTTTATTGCTCTTCATTCTTTGGCAGGAAGGAGACTTGGTAGATTTATACTTTTGGATAGGACCATAGGACCACAAGCTTCTGTAACACATTATCATATATAATAATATAATATGTTAGGCAAAGGTGTGGTCATATTTTAGCAGCGTTATGTATGCTGCTTTTTTTTCGGAATATGCTTTTCTTGGTTTAGGCGCACATTTCTAAACAATATATTATGAATTCTTATGTCAATTTCAATAATTTTCTTTTGCAGATATTTTTGGATATTACATCGACATCCTTAATATTAAATACCTTTAGTTTCATTCTTGTCAGTCCTGCCTTTACAAAATATAAGCTTTATTGGACAATTTTTGAGTTCAATTTGTTAGTTTCAATCTCAGATTTTTGTATTAAAAATCATGAACTTTTCCTATATTAATAAGCGCTTTACGTCATTCATGGGGTCATTTTGGGGTCGTTGTAAATGATAGTAGACTATGCGACCCTAAAATATGACCACACCTTATTGTTACGTTGTATTTTTGTATTGTATATTGCATTGTTGAGTGTCTAATATAGTGCCACAGTATACTGTATATACTTTTGAAATGAAATTTTGTATTTAGTTTGGGTAAGAATACTATAACTTGGCATTTTGGAGCTGATTTTATGATGAAGCCAGAAGTCGAACATTGAAATTTTTTAGTGGCTAATCTTTGAGCTAATACATATAATTAGTTTTGATGAGTTCAATACACTTGGCGTGTAGAAGGATAATGTAAATATTTTTGTTTTTGAATTCGGTTTGCCATTAAAGCGTGTTTTTTTTTAGGTCTTCTAAACTATAATTTATTTAACTGCATATCGAAATGGAAACCGTTTATTTTTTGGAAACCTGAGTGTTTAAAAAAAGGAATGGCTTTTCCCGATTTTGAAGTTTTCAAATTTCTATAAGAAACCAAATTCTGTTTGGTTTCTTATAGAAATTTGAAAACTTCAAAATCGGGACGGGTGGTACGATTATCTATTATCGAGGTTTCGTGTCCACTAGCAATATTTCACACACAACTATTCCACGCACATAAGTTGTTTCTTCTTTAAATTAGTTTGTTTGAATTGATTGTTAAAAGTTTTTGATAGATTCTCCATAAAACAGAAAATTATCAATCAAAGCGTTTTTTAGGCTTTCCAGACGGCACGGCATAACATCATGATTTGATATAACACGCAGTTGTTATTTTTTTACTTCAGAAGTAAGTTTCTTTTATTATAAAAAGCTTTTATCTGTTCTAACAAGTACAGTTTTCTTTCTTAAATAGGCTCTAGTAGACTATGCGACCCTAAATTATGACCACAGCGTATTGTTACGTCGTATAGACATCGATTAATTGTATCTCATATAGTGCAGTTTAAAAGTCACCACAAATGCACATCGTTTATTTTGAACATGAGTTGGAAATACGATTGATAACGTTACATGATCGTCCGTCAGCAATAATCGATTCTGAATCGACTTTTAATTGAAAACGACGTACGTTGTGTTCCTGTGTTCCTAACTCATGAAAATTAAAGTGAATTTCAATTTATAATTCATTTACTGAAGTGGATTTTCTTGGAACGATCTATAATTTGGCAGACAAGGTTTAAATTTCTGAGTAACAAAAACTGGTTGAACAATACAATACAATTGTTTATCTACCTACCGTTCATTGTGACTGTTTACAGCGTAAACAGTAATTGTAAACATACAATTCTATATTATACTCTATCCTCTAGACACCATTCATAATGTGTCTCTAAGAAGTAGGTTTTTAAGGATATCCTAAAGAAATTTTGGTCTATATATATAGTCCAAAATTTCTTTATCGCTTTAAGTGCAATTTAAATATAATTTTCGCAAACTTGTAGATATGTATTTTAGTCAAAATAATATTTAAGCTAAAATATAACAAGTTATACAATTTAACTTTTTGTACTTACCGTAATTTGTAGTAGAGTAGGAACCGCACTCTGAACTCCTGGGGAACAAATTTGGTTTTGAAATTTTTGTTCTTGTGTTGTAACGGGACTCATGAACTAAAATGTAAGGTTTCCATAGCCTGTTCTAAAAGTTTCGAGGGAACGAAGAAATACGGTTTTGGATTTACTAAAGAAATCAATGCTACTCCAAGTATGTGGTAATAAGAGGACTAAGAGTACTGGGAATGGCAAATCACATTTGCAACATATTTACAATGTCGTTGAAATATAAAGTGAGAAATGTCAATACGAGAGGGTTTACTTTTAGATGTTTTATGTTCTAAGTTGTCTTGTTGTTCTTTTTTATTTTTTGAGTCAGTGAGTGAGTCAGCCTGTGACCACGGCCAGTGCAACCTGTTCGAAACGTCAGGCAATTCAGAGGTATGTAATGCCATTTCGTGATCGCGTTAATTCCCGTTTAAATACATAATAATATAACATAATACGTCATATATGTTTTAGTTGATAACTTTTGACCTCAACGTGTATTTTGTTACGTTTGGGAAACCTATCGCTCAAGTAACTACAGTCGGTCAACATGGAAGAGAACTACATATTTTTTTAAGTAAAGTTCTTTACGCACGCTTGACTTGGGGAGTAAGCTGGTGAATGCGTTACGAAAAGTGTGATCGGGCGAGGCGAACAGAAGTTGAGAGTGAGATATAAGTTAGTGAAGATAGAAAGACAGAGAGTTGCGTTTCGTATATTACTGTAGGGGCAAGAAAGAGAGGTGCGAGCACACATTCTCTTTCTCTCTTTCTCTCATAGCCAGGTAAGCTTCGTATGAAGTTTTACTTCAGTCGTGTGGTCTACACTCGTTTTTTTTAATTACATTGACTTACATACACTCAAGCCTGTATCCCCAAGGAGGTAGGCAGAAGCGTTTTAAACACTAAAAATGATGAACCCTAAAAAAGGTTGTTATTTTTTAAATTGGCAATAAAAATACTTTTCTCGTCAAACCATTTTAACAAATTGCAAAGTAATTAATAATTTAAATAGTAATGTTTATTAAATGTTTGCTAAACGCCAAAGAAATTACACAAATTGACATCCATTATAGCTAGTTAGTACAATTATAAAATGCAGAAACATTCCGAAACACATTTTAAGTGAAAAGTGAAATAAGCATTCCCCAGTGAGAGTTCCATTTACAAATCTTAATTACAGTCATTTATTTTAAGTTGAATACCTGTCTGAAGACATTACTATGGAAATGCAAAGAAATAAAACCACTAAAACGTAGACTAATACTAATATTAAACTTGTATTTATTTCAGACGTTAACCAAGCTGTAAGCGATAAGAAGTATTTAAATAGGTACATATAATTAATATTTTTAAACATACAGCAATAAAAGTGAACGAAAATAACGACCGAACGTGAATAAAATACAATGAATCGTTTATAAAATTAGCTACTGCAGTCATATTACGGCACATGGCAGGGCAACAGGCCCCTCAACAACAACAAACACGCAGCGGTCACCATACCAACCATCTTTCTTACATTATTTTACAGCAGTAAGCTCTGTTTAAAGAAAACGGAAGCTTAATTTAACATAAAACTAAGGACTTTTTTTTACTTTAAATCACAAACCACGACTATGAAAAGTAAACAGAAAAAAATATCTAAATAAATATGTATTTACATTTAGCACGAGTTGCAGCAAGTAAAACATGACTGCACTGAAACTAAAAGGAGTTGAACTACGGGTAGGATAAATTAATAATGTGCATATATAATGAAATACCTATATCGAAGAGGAGCTTAACAGTAATTTATGTTTCATGATGGTTAAACACGGAAAATACGTCTATTTTCAATCTAAAACTAACTGGTATCATATTTGTTTAACGCCTAACACACAACCGACCAACATGAAATTGAGCATACACGATGTCAGAGTACAGTACAAAGGGTATCTCTTCTAAAGAAAACAAAGGAATGTTCCCGAGGAATAAAAAAATAAATTGAACGCGACCAAAGCCGCCGGTAAAATTGCCGTTGATTGCATGATTTATCGATATTGCTACTTATAGTTTTAAAATGGCTTAGGCTTGCAGAAGCTCCTTGTGACGTTGAAATCTGATTTGCAAAGTTAAGTAATTACAAAACTCGAGTCGCAATTCGTACAACTTTACTCATTTCGACATGTCGTACGGTAATTGAGCAGAACTTCTGTTTGTTATGAAATTCGGACGGATATTAAGACAAACGCACCTTTGAAGAACATTGTTTAGACTTAGAATCTTTGATGTTTACTACCATTTATACGAAATATTAAAGCTAATGTAGTAGGTTTAAATATTATATATCACATTTTACACTAAACGTTAAAAAGTATTCTATTCATTATAACTTTGTTTTTGTATGAAGAGTTTCAGTTAGATCACGAATTTAACTATCGATGAGAAGTGTTAAAATAAATAATTTTGCAATTAAGTGTTACATGAAGCTAAAGAAGGATTTGTTATTATTTTCTAGTGCGTGGTTATTTTTAATCGTAAACCCAAAAGCTAAAAGTAAATTTAGTATTTGACAATAGCAAAGTATGACGTCCCTGGTTGCATTGGAAAAACTTTCTACAAAACATATAGTTTTGATTATTAATACAGGAAAACTAATTCTACTCATCAGTCGATTGCCTTCTTCAGTGTACTACAAGTAATTAATAAAAACAAAAAAAAATAGCAACCTTATATGTATGTATATTATTAAGTTAATAGTATGCGGTTGTCGGTTGTCAGATATGGTCTCCCTGTTACGCAATACACAAAAATAGTGTAGAACGCATTCAGAAAAAGTTTATCGATCACCTTCATTTTAAATTTCATCATTGCTCACATAATTACAAAGAGAGTTGTCGTATATACAATCTTTTAACTCTTAAGGAGAGGCGTATCCTGATGGATATGAGGTTGCTATATGACATTTTACGGGGCGGACCGATTGTCCTATGCTTTTAAATAAAATTAAGTGTAATGTTCCTAAGAAACGCACTAGACACACTACTTTATTTTGCCCGCCATTTCACTCGACTAATTACGGCAAAAATAGTGTAATATCACGTCTACTTGACTCTTACAATACAAACCTCTAGAGAGGGCGCTTCATTTTAGCCCCGGAGGAATTGAGAATCCAAAGACCAATCACCCCTCGGTATCTCAACACAAACGATGGCAATAGTGAAGGATAAACCTAAACAAATCGCAATAGTCGGGGAAGGAAAATCGGAGTCTGTATACCTGGTGACACCATGTATACAGACTTAAATGTAGGAGTCCGCCGACATTTGGTATGATGTGTAACTTAAAGGCCTCAATTCGTAATATATCGCTGGAAAGAAGAGATATTTCGACACGCATCAGAAAGTTTAGAAGCTAATTGTATTATATTAGTAACGCCATTAATATCGCACATAAATTGAGAAGCAGAACAGAACATCTCAAACAAAGAGCTCTTTTACAAAGTTCAGTGTATTGAATTACACAGAATAATCTTATCTTACTAATATTATAGAGGCGAACGTTTATAAGGATGGATGGATGGATGTTTGTTACTCATTCACGCAAAACGGCTGAACGGATCTAGGTGAAATTTGGCACAAATACAGATTTTAGTCTGGAATAGCACATAGTCTACATTTTATCCCTGAAAAATTTATTAAGTGAACGAAGTCGCGCACAACAGCTAGTAAATTATAAGCTTATAATATAATAATCATTCTTTATTAACATAATGAGTATATGACATTATGAATAAAATGTAAACTTCTGTACTTCTAACACGTGTATGATGTTATAATTAACTAGCATTAAATATGTAGTTCTAGAAACAGCAACACAAATTCACCACTTCCTCCGCATCCGACAAATACAATGTTTAATTAAGCCAACCATATAATTTACGCGACCATTACACATTGAATAACGACCAACTCTAGCGGTCAGTACCACCACGAATCGTTAGGACATCGGGACGCGGAATAAAATAGTGGTTATTGTACAGTTTATTTGTTTACCTAAGTATTATTGATAATTATTTATAACAAGAATACAATACACATTTGTAGGCCGTATGTATAGTAAAAATAACCACAAAGAATTTTTTTATTATATTTAGTTAACAAATTGTTACTGGCTCTGTTTTAATAGCTACAAAAAATGTTTATTTGTTTTTTTATGTAAAATGTCCCGTTCTTTCGAATGGTGCTTATCAGTTATTTTTATTGATAATGTTATACGCAAAAAAACCGTATTTTTGCATCTATTTTGTTTAGTAACTATTCCACCCGGATTTTTTATGAAGCGGACTTTTTACCATATATTATTAATACCATAATTTAGAGATTAAAACAAAGTCCGCCCTGTTTTCGACATTTGTAGAGTTGAAATCTTCATTTACTCATCTATTAACCTTTTGTGCTGTGTGGTCATCAGCCACGCAGGCTGCTATAATACCTAACAAAAATTCAGATCGTAAATGTTAAATACTAGTGATGATGGCTGAGCGTTTTGTCCAAAAGCGAATCTACGCTCAATCATCAATATATACTACATTGATCGTTAATTCAGCTAATAATGTTTAGATTACCGAAAAAACCACACGCACCATCAAGTGTTTATCTGAAGGCAATTTGTGAAGGTCGAAGAGGGAAGAGGTCACGATATTGTCGACCGTAGCGCCGGAGATGGGATCTCCCATCCGCAATGAATCGTTAAATGTTGCTTGCCACGTAAACTTGCATTGCGTAAATTACTTTTTAAATAAGTGTGTACGTAATGCCTGATTATAAATTTATTTATGCATTTATAATGTAGTACCTTGTTTTGATGTCCCAGTAGGCTTCTGCATACATGTTTACTGCTGGCAAGTTGTAGTTAGTTCGTTAGTAGATATTAGATTTAAAATTTAAATTGACGGGCTTTAAAATTAAAATGAAAGGGAGTAAGCAGTGAAATGACGAACGATAGAGTAGAATGGATGAATAAAACATATTGCACCAACCCCAAATAAAATGATGAAGAGGATTAAACGAAGATGATAAAAGAGTTAAAATTTGACTGCGCCCTGGTGTGGAACTCTAGGGCAAAAAATAATGCTATGAATTTGTGTTTTAGTAAATATTTAAAAGGTATTAAACTACCAATCTTTGATTATATCCTTGTCAATCAAAGCTACCAATATTGTCAACCCTTGATTAAAACTAGACTATAGAATACTCAAGAACTAAGTAGTCCTTAATTAAAAACATATATGGTTTTAAAACGTATTTATTTCAACTTAAATCAGAAAGTAATTTAAAACTTTAGACAATATATTGAAATGTATCTGTGTGTTCCGTCGAAGTTTCCTATTAGCTCTGTTTAGCTACCTAAACTAGGTAAGCTTGCTAAAGTTAGTGTCCCAGCTAACCGTAAGAGCAGCGTTTGTCCACCGCTGGGATTACCGTAAAGCTGGCCGACGCTGTTCCACAAAGTTAATTTCACTCTGTGGTCAAACGCTAAATTAATATAAAACTAAGCTCGTTACCTACCGTTGTGTTGCACACAACGGTAGGTAAACATACAATGTCACATTACTCCGTTTACTATTATGCCAACATTTGAAAATTAACTTCTATTTTAAATTGTATGCATTTGTAGAAAATATATAGAACGTATAACGGTAAGGTGTGGTCACTGACTACCGCCGCCCATGGGCACCTGCAACTCAAGTCACAAGTGCGTTGCTGGCCTTTAAGGTGGGAGTAGGGGAAGGGGGGGATAAGACGGGAAGAGGGGGAGATAGAAGGGTAAGGGCCTCCGGTAACCTCATTCACTCGGCGACATACAATGCAAGCATTGTTTAACTACCGGTTTTCTGTGAGGTTGTGGTATCACTCCGGTCGAGCCGGTCTATACGTGCCGAAGCATGGCTCTCCCATAGTTAAGAATGAAATACAGCACTATTTTAAGGAAAATTTGTGATTTTTATTACAGGAACCTTATTCTAAAATTGACATATTATATAGAGACACCTGAGATGAATAAAGAAGAAGGAAAAGCAATGGAAGGAAAGGGATATTCCTGATACGGATGAATTGGGGAGAGTTAGCAATAGCTGGAGCAGGTCAGGACCGCATACCTGTAACTAGAACTGGCTATAACCGGGCAGTCCGAGCCCTCCAACTTTAAACAAATACCGCACACGTGTAGATTAAGGATCAAACTGAAACTTAGTGTAGCTACTTCTAATGTTTTCCTTGTATTATTGTTTCAGGTAAGACTTTCATCCATTTAGAAAAAATGGACGACGGGGTAGGTCTCTTGATAAAGGGCTCCTGTGAAATCTGAACCTACTACTGCATTCACGAAATACACATGTAAGTACAACCGTATATTTGTAATAAATATGAATATTTAGCGTTTTTTAGTCAAAGTCAAACACAAGTAACTTTTCTTTTCATAAAATTCCTTCATAATTGCTTGAAATGGTATTTTTTCATCATCACATCAACACAGTGTCACGGCAACAATAGGTTGCAATATAATATGATAAGAAACAAATACTTAATACCCTATTGCAAATAATTAAGATCGCTATCTGCCAGTGTCAACTGCTCGTCTCCAAATAATTGAGCACTGTTTATTATGTGCTATTATGTTAGTAAAAAAAAAAAAAAAAGTAAAGCCATGAAAATATGAATACTGAAAACTAAACAAGATAAAATTATACTAAAAAAAGACAGAAAAGAGGAAAACGGAGGATGAGAATCATATTACTTCACATTACATTTATATTTAGTTTTTGAAACAGCCTATGAATCTAAAAAAATGTAATCCCTAGCGTTTTTATCTTTCAAATAATCCACTATCGAGTAATAGCCCTTCAGTCATAATTTCTGTTTTACTATCAACTTAAATTTATTCAAATCTAAAATTGCATATTTCACTACTATTAATACTAAAAAGGTGTAATAATTATACCTTTTTCAACATTAAAATAATATTTCTTGTTATTTAGTTGAAATAACGCTTGTTATTAATTTACCACTAATAGTACCACAATAACGATGTCACAGCACAATTTCAGTTAAACTTCAAAAATAAATGAATACAATTGATGACAATTTTATTAACTTCGTTGTAAAGCTCTATTATTTCCTTTCTATACTACTTGCAAAGTGATATGGACAATTTTGCAAACAGCACTAAGAATACGCTGTTATAACTCAACTGTGATTCGTAAAGTTGAAGATGTAGGCTAAAAAATCACTTTCACAAAATAATACTAAATTACAAAAACATTTCTTTTTAAAATTACATTCCTTGTTACAATGGAATCGGTCAGCGTTATATGTAGAATTTAATGAAAATGATACAGCCATTAAGAGTATATGATAAAGATTCAATTGAAATGCATTAGTGAGTTCACAATTTATATAATTGAAGGTATCATGGGAAAAGTTTGAGCATAAAATGGCATAGCTCACTGCACCGCAAAAGCGTCGTAACAAAAGTTTATTGGCCCTGCACCGGAGAATGTTTCCGCACAGTTGAATGTCACGCGGGATTATAAGTGCTTTGTGTTTGTCTGTGAAAAATAAAATAGATTTTATGAAACTGTCGTATTTAACTTTTCATTAACATCATCTTCATCTTCCGCGCCTTTTCCCACCTAAGTTGGGGTCGGCTTTCAGTCAAACTACGATACAGCCGAACTTTGATATTTTACGTGAAGCGACTGCCATCAGACTACCACAACCCAAGTACTAGGCGATATCGAAGTTCTGTAGTTAGACCAGGTTGTGGGACTTTTTAGGGCTCCAACTACCCGTAACGAATGCTACAAATGTTTGTATGGCACCCGGGGCCGACGATTTAACGTGCTCTCCGAGGCACGGAGGGGTCTCAATGTGTTAAGAATGGTCACACCATCCTAGACTGACCTGGCTAATATTAGAATAGAATAGAAATAAACTTTATTGTACACCAACAAAAATGTTTTTGCAAGAAATATCAGGTGGATATGTACAAAGGGCGGCCTTGAAAGCAATTTCTTCCAGGCAACCTTTAGTATTACTGAATTTTGTAAAGTGCTAACCTACTCGGTAACCACTAAGCCACGAGCCCTCCTAACTTTTCATTAACAAGTGATTCCGTTACCCTAAAAATGTAATCCGACCTGTTTCTCCGATAATCATCCTATATCAATCCTACGCTTTCTCTCTAAAGTTCTCGAACGTCTTGTTTAAGTTTTTAATATTCTTAGAAAACTCACAAAAGTGTACTAAAAATAAGTAATCTAATCCTAAGTGTTAAATTAATTGTACACTGCAACTCCACATCTCATCCATAATCTCTCGTTCCATCCAATGGTTGCCTGGAAGAAATCGCAAATCGCGATAAGGTAGCCAATTATACTCAGGCTTTAGTTTGGTAAAAATCTTCAAATACGTATACAAGTTTGTAGGTTAGGTTAAGTTAGGTTTTCACGGGCAGTTTTCCGCAACTCCACGACGAGGCACATTTTTTCGCTGCGGTGGGAATAAAAGCTATTCGAGCCACCCTAACTCCCCGAAGAATCCCAGTAACCCCTTCACGTTACCGACGATCTCGCAGAGTGACTCTGGCGAACCAAGGTACATGGGTTGCTGTTTCCTCTGCTTCCATGGAAGCTCTGCACAGTGGGCTGTCCGTAGCACCTATAGCAGAAAGGTGTTTGTTAAACGAGCCATGCCCGGTGATAGCTCCGGTTGCCACTCGCAACTGACGCTTGTTCAGCCGGAGTAGCATCTTGGACAACCGGCTGTTGATGGCGGGGAGTGCCGCCCTCGTCTGCCGGCAATCTTCATGGCTTCCATATGAAATTTATAAGTTTTTATTAATTTCTTTCTTTGCTGGACAATAAATAGTTTGTCTATCTATCTATCGTTATAGAATTGTTATTCCGAATAATAATTAAAGAAAAGTTTATTTTCAACGTCGAAGCGTTGAAAAAAAAATTAAATTTTATAAATGTTAATTTTTAAGTTATTATTCAAGATGACTAAAAGGTTTATTTGTAAATCATTGGGTAAAAGTTACTAGAACTTAAAATATTCCGTGAATAAAAATTTTTTTTTATTGAATTACAGTTAAAAACCTAAAAAACACGCTTTAATAATAAACCGTCACAAAAAGTAGAAACTTTTCTTGAATAGTAAAAAAGCGTGGTGTGCTTTTTACTAATGAACTATTTGGTTGCAATGAACTATTTTGTAACATTTGATATCAAGCGTCAAGCACGGTTTTTATAATCAAAAAATATTTTCTACCTATCTCTTATATCCTACTAATAAGTTTGTGAGGATGAGGAATACTGACTGACTCCTCCTGACAATTCAAAAATACCTACAATGGGTTTACTTGAAATAAATAATTTTGATTTGATTTGATGTATGGATGTTTGTTACTCTTCCATCTTCATACTTTCACGCAAAAACTACTAAACCGATTTCGATGAAACTTGGTATGTAGATAGCTGGAAATCTGGGTTAACTCATAGGCTACTTTTTATCCGGATATTTCCATGGCATCGGGACTTAAGCGGGTGGCATCGCGGGGCGCAACTAGTTATAGATAAATTACACCCAGACACAGAACAAATGATCATGCTCATCAAACAATTATTTGTCTCGGTTGGGAATCGAACCCACGACCTCTGGCTCAGCAGTCAGGATCACTAACCACTAAACCAACACGCCAGTCATCGTCACATAATCCCCTGGTTATGGTGGGAATACAAATGACCTCGGGTTTAAATATCTTTTACTTGGTTGCAATTGTTTTTTGTTGTGGCTTATAACAATGGTACACTTCGTAAGGTGCTATAATTATTAGATATATTGCTCTTTTGATTTTTAGTATAAATGATTATGATATCTATAGTATTTAATACTCGTAGGCAAATATTTCATATTGGCTAGCCAAAGATCTATTGGTAATAAGACGTCAGCTTCTGCAATATGAGTTTACTTTTAATTAACAAACATTTATAAATACGATAAAATTTGAGAGTTACGCGATATGCACCTTCCAATATTTATATTCATTTTACTGTGGTAGTTTCATGCACGTCTTCATTTCACATCGTGATGTAACAAGTTAACAGCTTCATACAACAAAACATTTTATTTAAATGCATCTCTGTTATTTGCATTGTACGTTGTTCGTAGATCGTGAAACTGAGGCATATATGCGCCCCTAGACAATACGAACCGAAGTACGTCTGGATTATCTGTTAAAGAATAAACAGGTTGTATGTTGTTGTTTGTTGTTGATAGTATGTAATAACTAGGTACATTTTCGCAAAGTCATATCCCGATGATGCAAATTCTCAACTTCACTAATAAATTATTAATACTGATGTACAGTGTGGTAAGTTAAGAGATATTATTAATCTGTACTAAACTAAGTAGATAAAAAAATGTTAGGTACGTTAGTTAAGTAATGAAGAACCGAATAAAAAGTAAAAAAGAGCTTTATCTTAAGACCGTCGATACTAAGTCCAATCTGTTTGATTCGTCATAAAGAATCATATGAGGCCAAGTTCGAGGGGCTTACTAGTAGCTACTAAAGAGTTTCATTATCCCCCTCTCGGCTACATGGCTCCCCCACTTACAGAAAAATTAAGTTAGTAAAAGCACTATTATGTTCATCTAAGGAGGTACTTAAAGACCAGATTTTTTTTTTTCAGAGCGTTCTCTGTTGGCGACTTTAGGACAGGGTTAGGGCCTCCGGTAACCTCACTCACTCGGCGAGCATTGCTTTAACTGCCGGTTTTCTGTGAGGCCTAGGTATCACTCCGGTCGAGCCAGCCCAGCCGAAGCATGGGTCTCCCACATTTAATGTAGTTTTTTTTACTTAGAATTTTTATATTTATTTATTTAATCTTAATCAGAACAGCCACCAACGCTAATGAAGAGAAATACAAAATAAACCATACTATACAACCACTTTATCTATATACAACTTAAAAACTACACCTTTAACACACAGACTTCTCGCAGCCTATACCAGCCATAATCGTCTGCGACCCCTCCGCAAACAAGTCAGTCTGGATTTGATTCCAAGAGAGCGTCGAGTGCGGTAAGTGCCCGTGGTAATGGGTGAATTAAAATGTGCTGCAGTGCGACCTGTAGGTGGGGTAAATAGTCTATGACTTCTACCCGTAGTTAATCGTTACAAACAATCTGCATACTTCCGGATGAATCTCGAGGGCTTCAATTTTACCTAATAAGACCTTGCACACTGTTCTGATCTGATCATGTGCTCTCCTCACATTTACTGAGTGATATCCTAATCTACCTGATTGGTATAACGTAGGGTGTATAAGAATCACTGGCAAGCTTTCTGAACCTTCTCTAGTAAAAGAACGTAGGTAGTTTCATAGGGATTCCAGACGCAAGCGCTGGATACAGGCGTATAGATACCACTGACATAAGCTGTCACAATTTAATGCAAAATTATACTAAGTTTAAACTTTCCCAGACTCGAACTCAAACCTCATTCTTAAAAGATACACCATCTAATACTTTAAACAAACATCCTCAAAGTTGCAAGGCATTCCACCTACAAACAAATATACTTTAAAATGGAGCTGTGTAAAAGTAGCCAGTTGGTAGAATCTCGAGGCGGGTGTAAGTAACCAACACTTTGCTGAGTTAGAATGAATGTTTACCCGCATAATTGCGACGGAGATGATACTCGAGACTTGATAGAAACCGTTGTAGATGACTTTGGAAGGGGAATAGTCTTATCCAGTTTACATATCTGGTTAAGAGTATTTTCATAATAGGTATTTTTATCTTTAATTTTGTTAAACTATGGGGTGAGAAAAACATAACAATATCTGTTTAATATCAACTTCATGTTCAAAAAACTATTTTAAGAAAAGCAATTGTACGAATTCTAGATTCTAACGTGAAGTTTAAGAACATGACAGCTTTAACCACAATAGTATCTTTTATTTAAAAAAAAGTACAGTTCCCTAGGGACAGTACAAATAACCTTTACGCGAGCAAAGTCGCAGGCAATAATCTAAATCAGTAACTTGTTAGGACTCAACAAGATCGACAATCTCAACAATTAGACAATAACTATATTACTAACTCCAACTAACTCTATCTAAAGGGAACTAATATTTCAATCCACGTATAGTAATTACGGGCAGATCGCGGCTAATCCTTCGCTAACACACACTCGCACACCTTCGGGTATATCTGTACACATGTACACACGTGTACACAATAAGTTGCCTCGTCCCCCACACATTGTCGCTTACGGAGACAATATAATGCGAGGCCAAATTAGCCTTTAACTCATTTAGTGAGCAATCGAGTCGCGTGTCCCTTGGGCTCGATACACCACTTCCCCTCACTCGAGTCAGCTTACCAAAAGTTCAAATTTGTGAGGACGTGACGGGTGTTCTAAACATAAATCGCTCTGTAGTACCCAATATATACTTTGGTTAAATTCTTTAAACATTTTAAAATGTTTTTAGACAGACTTATTTAAGTGCTTTAGTAGAATAATGCAATTTGCAGTTCATTGCAATTAAGGGAACCAGGGAACCAGGAAAAACTGTCTGCTTGATTCTATTCTTAAAATTTTCTGCTTTATTCTATTTAGGTGCAATGAAACTAGAAGTATTTTTGAAGGGAAAACTTCTTTAGGCACGTTTGTGCACTTTTGCTATGGGGAAAAAGCACTGAACTCGTGACCTCACACTAATAATACATATTTAGATCCACTAGAGGGCGCTAATCTAAACATTGAGTTCTGTCAGATCCTTATTAATTAATGTCACCAACCTGCTAATGTGACGTTTAAAGTTCGTCGTTTTGTTTAAGTTTTCATTTCTGTTGGCAGTCCAATGACTGCCTATTTTTTTTTTAAAACTATCTCTTTCCTTTTTGTAGTAAACTATAAGTTCAGCAATTATGTTATCTGGAGCCTGCGTGATAGGAAGCAGTCACTGATGCTGAAAAGCAATTGCAACAGCAATGGTGGTACTTCTGTTTTGTCAATTCTATTTCTCCTTTTCTTGGAACTCTGATAACCCATGACAGGGCAGGAATTCTTTTCAATTCGTCGGTTTGACAAATTCTTCAGGCTTCGATAAAAAGGAGCTTTTATTTGGTAATGTCAAATGTTTTTTTAATATACCGTCAAGCACAGGAATCACACCAATTTGCTCGTATGTTGTTCATTGCTCCAAATACGTTTCCTTCCTAGTCATATGACATAATAGACGCCTGAATTCATGACTAATAATAGTCAGGACAGTTCAACATATTGTGTTAACCGTGGTAACCCTACTGAGATGTACGAAACCTGTGAATGTAGTATTGTTCGAGTGTCTCGAACGATTGACGACTTTAGTTTACAATTGTTTTAGTTTTGAGGCCTTTGTAGCGAGATTTCGTTGTAAAGTATAACTGTCTCTATTATGAAGAGATAGGTGGGCAACTTGGAATAGTTTGACAAGTCTGTTGTTAGAATCAAGTGAGTAAATGATTGATACAATTGTTTGCTAGTTTGTGAGACGTTCCTTTTCCAATAAAGTTAACTTGTTACAGATGATTGTGTTCACTGATGTCTAATAAGTGTTACACAACTTTTGGATTTCTAGACACTTATTACTATTAAGGCCTATGAAACGATTTATATTTAATAAACTGTCAGGTCTGTGCACGACACTAATAGCTTTTATAATAGATACCTTCCAGTGGAATACACCTTCTATATAACTTGATGACTACGTCACCATAAAAAGTTATTTTAAATTCTATAACTTTCTTACACAGCCGGCGCCATCACCATGCCAGTCAATTCAATTGAATAAATAATAAACTAAGGTGAATAAAAAATCCCTAGTAGGAAATGAATAAATCGAATTATTGATTTCCGTATTTTACGCTCCAGAATAATGGTAGTGCGGTGCGGCAACGGCCGGGGGTGAAGCGGTTGCCGCGGCCGAAAAAAAAAACAATTTGATAATCGAAAATATCGGTCTGGACTTCTAAGCAGTATCAGTAGAAGATTACGTAATTTAAACTATTGCATATTGAAGCATACTCAGAGAGAAAAGGAGAATGTATTTCAGATTCAACTGGAATGTCTCGTTAAGTGGTATATTGAAGACAATCTACTTTCTACAAAAATAAAAATGGAATGCTGTTCGCTGGTGTTTACCACATCACTTGAGAATGGCTTTGCCAATTTAACCAATTATTTTCTTTATTTATTAATTATAGAACAAATAAGGATTTTAGAGAAAAATCTAATTTATAAAATAATTTTGGAAAAGTTGCCTGGTCAATTGTAAAATTTGGGGAAATGTAAAAGTGCTCTCCATAGAATTAAAACAAACTCATTGAAAGTTTGACAGGACAACGTTTGTCGGGTCTGTTATTAGTGTTATTAGATAATATAACATATTATGTATAAACTAAACATCATATATTTTTAATGAGTTTATACAACATGGTTTTTCAAGTACCAATATAAAATATTTTTATATATACGAAAAAAAGGATTATAAATGTATGATATAAATTTTGTGTAGATTTAATAATAATAATAACTTGAGACATCTTACACGGCCGTCTAATACCAAACTAGGGCGAGCCTGTACTATGGTGGCCAGAATTCTGATAAACGTACTTATATATTATTAATAGCACTAATTTGTCCTGGGTGGAAATTGAAGCCGACCTCTGGCTCAGCACTCAGTTTCACTAACCACTAGACCAACATGCTGGTTACTTTGTTACATTTGTCACCACCTTACCATTTTTCGAGGTAATGGAAATACAATATATTCCTACTGTTGTTAACCTATTTTTTCAGAATTATAGAAGAAAAAGGTTAAATTCATTTAGCAAAAGTAGACGACATTTTTCGCTACCGATGTAAATATTATATAAAGAAAATTTCGGCACGTATTCCGTTAGCCGTGATCAGGGTATGACGCGAAATTTTTCAGACATTAATATTATAGCTGGCTTGAGACAAAGGTCAGCAACATCCTGGATATTATTTGTGTACCTTTTACGTGTATTATTATATAGGGTGTATTTGAAAATAGAACACTTAGGTACATAAATCACTGAAGGTAGAGGCAATCACCGAGGTATTTTACCTCGGTTCTCATAAAAGCAGGTAACGTGTGCCAACGTCTGTGTGCCACCACTGCGGAAGCTGTCGCGAGGATACTGCACTCCCCACTCTAGTGGAGTGCTCAGGGTGGACGCAAAAGCGGTACGACTTCGTGACGGCTCAATAGCCGTCACGAAGTCGTCAACAACAATTTGTGGGCCTTTCGCTAGAGTCCATGGTTCTGTCCATGGTCCAAAGTGAGAGTGAAGTAACTTCTTCTTACTTAATCATAAAATAAGACCTTAAATGAATAAAAATGTAGTCATTTATAAAGTACTTAACCATATTAATACGTGTGGGTATGGATTTTTAAACATGTGTTCAAAATAATACTCTTATTCCTTATCTTTTGATAAACTTTTCGATTCAAGTCAATCACATTAAATGGGTGGTATACATATAAGTGTGATGTTATAAAGATTAATGAGTTTCTCAATTTTCAAACAACAACAGTAAATTGAAATATCCTGTAGCGAACTAATGCCAGTTACGAAAACAAAAATCCGAAAATCCCCATAATTTTCTGATCGTTATTTTTTATTTTATGCTTAAATGCCACGTTCAGATGACAGGCGTTGAAAGCGCGTTTTGCTAACGCGCTTTCTGACACAGTCTAAATGTACGAATATTATCAGGAACTGCACATGTAGACCATTTCTAATTCTAGAGGTAAGCCATAGAATACTTTTGTTTACCAAAGAATATGACGTTTTGGGTTTAGTCTAGTAAATCATATAACATTATTGTTTACCATCTTTATAGCTTAGTTAATAATATAAAAAATGTTTATAAAAAAAATATTTATTTTGTACGTATGTCGTCTATTATTATTATTATTTACTATTATTATTTTATATTTTATTTACCTTGACGATCCAGTACATGCTGTGGCGTCTGTTTGTGCCGATCTATGATTTTAACTCTACCTTCAATTTAACGTTCATAAATGTCACTTAGTGTCTTAATTGAATAAATGATTTTGAATTTAAATTTATGTTTATTTCCAAATTTTTATATATTTATTACATTAACCGACTTCATTAACCGGCTCCATTAAAGGTGTACGTTTGTATGTATGCTTGTATAGCCACGCTTTTCTAAAAAAGTCATGGCCCAATTTACATTATTATTTCACTCATGTATTCTATATATTTTCAGGAAAGTTTTAATATAGTATAATACATTAGGTCTTTACTATTACATTTTTCACATACATAGATGTTTTTTTTAACCTTCTTCTTCCTTTAATCTTTTTTTGTTTCAAAGTGTATACTCCACAAGTGGTTCCATTTAAATTTTATCGAAATCGATGGAGCGGTTTCTGAAAAATCAACAAATATCTAAAAATAATTTTTATTTAAAAAAAAAAATTATACATAATTACATAATTTATCATGATTTAGGCATACTGAAGACGGTGATACTTTTTTTAAAAGATAATTATCATTCTTCCTGAATGAAAAAATCTTTAACTTAAAACGAGGCTAAATACAGATATTTGCTGTCATATTTCTGTATATTGCTTTAACCATCTTTATTTTGCTCTTTAAAATAACTTGTATGAATTTTATTAAAACATAAAACTACGGTAATAAAAGTCTCATAGTAGAAGTTAGTCTTGAGGCTTATCTCCTCTGCATGACTGAGGATATGCTGTCAGAATTACGTATAAGATAGCAACGTACAGTTTGAATGAATTTTTATGCAAGTAAGTTAGCAAACAAACACAGTGTATCTAATTAACCAGTTACTGTTGTGTATAAAAATCACGAAACACATGTGGCATCACCATTCACGAGACCGTGGTAAACTGGCAGAAGAACAGTCTTCTGGAGAAAACTTTACCAGTTTGAGTTTTGTTTTTCACGTTTTAACTGCTTAACCGATCGTCATGAAGTTGCATTGCATTCATATTGTCAGGTGTAAAGAAAGACATACGTTCATTCAGAAAGAATACTTTTCCTGAGATATATCTGAATTAATTGACACAGCACAGGGCACGCACAAATTGTGGCGGTAAGACCCATCATGGAGGATTGGCTGGAGAGGCGACATGGAAGCCTCTCCAACCGGTTGACACAGGTGCTCACCGGACACGGCTGCTTCGGTAAGTACCTGTGTCGCATAGGCCGAGAGCCAACGTCTGTGTGCCACCACTGCGGAGGCTGTCGCGAGGATACTGCACTCCACACTCTAGTGGAGTGCTCAGTGTGGACGCAACAGCGGTACAACCTCGTGACGGCTATTGGTGTGGGTAGCCTCTCGCTAGAGACCATGGTTCAGTCCATGGTCCAAAGTGAGAGTGCGTGGGATTCCGCCGCCTCGTTTTGCGAGGAGGTGATGTTGGCCAAAGAGGCGGCGGAACGGGAACGGGAGAGGACAAGCACTCTCCCATCCCGCAGAAGACGCACCAGGCGCCGGAGAGCGCTGAATGATCTCCGTCCTCCATGAGCGCTGGCCTGGGGGTAGCGGGTTGGGCTGACCGTTACCCCAGCAAAAGCAGGCCTAAGACGGTGGCGCGGCGGGTTCCGCACGCGCCTCTCGCATCTGGGAGGGGGGGTAGGGCCCCCCTATCGCACGGTGTGGTCGCCTGCTGATCAGGAGGCCATAGTCTGCAGGGGTTCCCGGAAGCTTCCTTCTTAGGGTATCCCGGGTCCCCTGCAATAGACTCACTTGTGACGGAACACCGTGTGGTTTTAGTCGGTTCGAGTCCGACATACCACTTCACCCTGGGTGAGGCGATGACCCGTGGGGGTTTCCACATGATAAAAAAAAAAAAAATCAGTAGATAGACAAAAGTTCAGTGTTTCAGTGCCTAGTGCCTTTCCGGACATAATGAAGCTGCCACTTGGACCTACTCATAAATAATTTAATTAACATTTGGAAATTGTTTCTTAACATTAAGCCGCACTTGCTGTTATATTTTAAACTGTTAAAAACTTAGGAAGTTAAAGGCTGTCGGTCATCAACTTGTAACACCATCTGGTGATTGCGTTAACAAAGTTTTTTAAATACTTAGAAAATACATAATTAGTTTGTATAATTTTATAATTAGCTATTAATCCGGCAATTGTGAAAACAACGGTTTTTCTCAATATCTTAAATAATATGCGTTATAAATTTGTTAAAAATCTAACTTAAATACAATTCAACTTTTAATTTTTTATCAAGTAAACAAAGAAGTAGTGCAAAAGAAGATAGAAGCTAAATGCGGAAGCTTAGTTATTTTCAATATGTATTTAAAAAATTTACTAATGTTTAGTCAGCCTTTTTAATTTTAGTTAATATTTTTGTTAAAAGTAAAGTGTAAACCACTTTACTTTTAACAAAAATACTAACTAAAATCGTTTTTAAGGCTTTTTAATTCATTTTCTTGTTCATTTGTGTGGTGTTGACTATCGTAAAATCTTTCATAAGTTTGGCAAAACAGGTAAAGAGTAGGTAAGATGAAAGAATTTTACAATTTAATTCTTTCTGAAAACGGTTGACGGTCGGTAAACGACGAAGTATGAAACGGGAAGCCGTGAGCCTGTGTGAGATTAGCTTCTCACCGATCTAGACTAGAACTTTCTCTGTCTTTGGAGACACTAGAGATGCGTGACTCGCGTTTGAGTAGAAATCGAATGCGATTTAATCTGTCTCGATCGATCGTTAGAAATGGTGCGTTTGATTGCAGACAGAGAACGACATTATGTCACGGTTATGTTAGAGGTTACTGTTAGGGGCGAACGAGCAATTTAAATAACGTTTGAATACTGTTAACTAGTATGATGATTGATGATATTTTGAGAACGGTGTTCGTGAATTACAATCATATGGACAACATCAAAATCCCACTTCCCACTAATATTATAAATGTGAAAGTTTCGATGGATGGATGGATGGATGTTTGTTTGTTTGTTACTCTTTCACGCCAAAACTACTAAACCGTTTGCAATGAAACTTGGTACATAGATAGCTGGAGACCTGGATTAACATATAGGCTACTTTTTATCCAGATATTCCCACGAGATCGGGCCTTACGCGGGTGAAGCCGTGGGGCGCTGCTAGTATTAAATAAATGGATTGAGACATTATGATTTTTTTAATAAACCTTGTCAGAGATACATAAATTTCATCCAGAAATAAAGTAAAGTTGTTCCAGGAGGATAGAAAAATAAATATAGACTTTTTTTCTTTTCTACTCAAACCTAGTGCACCTATTCACTCATTTCTGCACCACCCTAAGGTACACTGGTAGACAATTCTTACGGTATTAAGTCCGCCATTGTACATTCTTTTTTGTGCTTAAAATGTCAAATAGATAAAAATAAAGATAGTAGAAGCGCGGGCAAATCCTAGTCTCTCATATTATTTGATTGAAAAACGCCGTACTTAGCTACTCATTATTAGCTAAACAACAAGCTAACACTTGGAACATCATCGATCTTTATTAATCAAATGTTATCCGGAACAATTTCAAAATACCTACGCACAACGCACACGCTTTCATTGTTCCCAAAACAATCTATTATCCCATAAAATGAAACACAATGACACTAGCAGCTCAAAATATCCCATTTGACGCCACAATGTTGTAATTTACGACAAATCTCAGAGCCACCCCTCTACATAACATATTCAATTAGCCGACGGGGCGGAGTGATGCATCGCACCCCTATTTGTAGAGGGCGTCAGACTTACTTCATAATTACAAGTAATATACCGTCATTTACCAGTAATTTACCAGTTACTTTCCCCTCCGGTAATGATCATGTTGAGAATTATTTGACTATATTTAATATGTCTCTCTTTTGTTTCTGTTTTATTTGATCATTGTTTTCGAACGTTTCCATACATATATACATGTGCTACGCTTTTTTCCCGTACTGGACAGGCAGAGACGATAAAACGCCATTTGCTACGATCCTGACATACAGCTCGCCTCTTCCACATTCATTAAACCTTTCATACAGGCATTGCTTTTAACTTGGCCCTTCTTCAGTATTCCGCCGACCTCATCAGTTTTTGTCTTTTGGGCCCTACCCGCAACAACTCGCCCACTCGCACGGGCCTTATGAAGAGCCTTTAGTCATTCGCTCTTAACTCATCTTTTCCACATGCCCAAAACATCGAAGCATTCCTTTCTCAATTCTAGTCACTATATCTTCTTTCAATTCGTTTTCTTATTTCGTCTTCCCAAACTCTGTCAGTCAATCTTACATTACACATACTTTTTAGTAAACGCATTTTCATTTCATTTCGAATGTTTATTGTAAGTTGCTTAATGACGTAATGTAAATATGTTTGTTAGCGTAAGTTTTCGAAACCATAGAATTTAAAAATCATAAACTTTATCAATCACTTTAGCAATCTCTTAAGCCAATAAGCTACAGTTATCTATCTACCTGTAGCTTATTGGCTTAAGAGATTGCTTTTTACTACGATGTTTTCGATTCGATTTTATGTTATAACAAGAAAAAGAAAAGTTAGATAGATAGATAGAACATTCTTTATTGTACACCACAGTTGGACACTACTACGTTTCTAACATAAAGTGTCTTGTGGAAGGCGATGAATTTAGTTTTGTGGATAATTGTGGATCCCACCCTACTGCTCTGATACCGATTTGTCAAATAACTTCGAAACCAGTCAAGTGTGATACCTCACACACCCATTGGTGTCGAACACTTTTAACAAATAATTATATTATACCTCTACGAACAGCGAAAACTAATGCATAAATATTTTTAAATTTTAACCTTATAACATTTTATTAAAATCAATAGTACCTACTTGTGACTCCAATCTGTTCCTAGAAGTTTATAAGCCTCGTAATTTTTGTATTCATTCAAAACATAATGTTTCATTTACATTTGAAATAATATTTTAAATACCGGGAACTTTTCTTGTTTGTGGTTTTTCATTGTTCCGCGCATATCCATGTTTCGGACATAATTTGGTCATTGTCAATCCTATTAGGATTGACAATCTAGATCATAGGCTAGATCAAATCTTAGCAGCTCGATAGATTTTAACTGAATTGATTCAATTATTTTACATTTACAAGTTCTGTTATTTCGACTGACCTCAAAAGAAAGTTTAATAACCTTTTAAATATTGTATGATTGATTGATCAAAGATTCCTCCATTCGGGTTAATTAAACAATAGGAGCAAGGTCTTTGACTCATTTCTCCAGTATTATAAATCAAAGTGATGAAAGTCTATTTATAAAATATCTCTAATAAACAGAAATAACAAGATCCACGGACGAATTAAATCAATGCTATTGTTCTACTCTGTCAAGAAGTTACCGGGAAAAGGTCAATAAAACACAAAATTTTAGCTATTCTTCCAAATTTATTGTATCAAAGTTTGGATACAAGACTGAAGTCTGAAAGGGCCTACTTTCAAAGTAAGCCCCTTCAGAAATAATACACTTACGCCAACGAATAAGCCAGTTATCAAAACATTTTTTTAATGCGTTTTCCGGAATCGACTTCAGTTTCGACTTCAGACACTCTTTGATATATTCTATCAACTGAAAACAGGTACCTCGTGGTAATTTAAATTTTGGAAAGAGAAAAAAGTGGGCCGGTGTCATATCCCGTGAATACGGTGGTTGTTCGATGGTATTTGTTGAGGTTTTAGTAAAAAAATCGTTCACAATGATAGCCTTGTGCGAGGACGCGTTGTCGTGGTATAATATCCAAGAATTTTCTTTTTACAAATTTGGTATTTTTCGACGAATTTGTTCTCCTAAACGCATAACGCTCAAATAATATTCTTTCTGGCAAGAATTCCGAGTGCACAACACCTCAATAGTCAAAGCAAACAGTCAACATGACTGACTTTTGATCAACTTGTCGTGGTTTTTTCGGTTTCGGTTCAGTTGGAAGTCGCCATTCCGAAGCTTGTTGACTAATTTGCATGTCTCATCAGCAGTAACAATGTGTTTTACGAATGTAGGGTCGGAATTGACTCGTTCTAACATGACTTCAGCGACTTTTACGCGATTTAGCTTTTGAAGAAATTTAGATCTTTCGAGACTAGTCGAGCAACAACGTGTTTCACACCTAAGCGATCTTTTAAAATGGTACAAATCGATTGGTGAGACACAGAAAGATCAGCGGCTATCTCTCTCAAACTTGAATAAGGATTTTCAGTCACTATTTCCTTCACTTTAGTGATGTTCACTTGTTTGATGTGAACTGCAGTTTTTTTTTTAAGGTATAGGGGCTAACGAGCAGACGGGTCACGTGATGGTAAATGACTACCGCCGCCAATGGGTACCTGCAACTCAAGAGTCACAATTGCGTCGCCAGCCTTTAAGGTGGGAGTATGGGGAAGGGGGAAAGAGGGTTAGAGGAGGGAAGAGGGAAGAGTTATGGCCTCCGGTCACCTTACTCACTCGGCGAAAAGCAATGGCGGCCCATATGTGCCGAAGCATTGCTATCCCACGTTAGTTGAAGATGTTGATGGCCGACCGACACTGTACCACCCATATGCACGAGTTTTTGATAAAGTCGATTCACCGTGTGTTTTCTGTAACATTTTCAGTAACTCTGAACATGAAATTCTATTTGCAATGCAAAACTTGAGCCAAACTCTTTGTTCGATGTTTTTATCCATTATGAAAATCACAAAACACCTTTGAGGTGAGCTTACAAAATCGAGTTCTAAAAACAAACTAAATAAGAGATTTTGAAAATAGTTGTGCCAACTTAAAAACAATAAATAATTGTTTGAATTGAATTTGGAATTAGAATTAAATTATCAATTCCCGATACTTTTTTGACAGATTATATATATAATTTGTAATCTGATTAATGCTGGACATTAAACATCTTATATAAATATATTAGATGTGTAACTCGTAAAATTTAAACCGCGATAATATTTAAAAGGTACAATACCTCTTGGTTACCCGACGTTTCGCTCGAATTGCACCGATCGTGGTCACGAGTGGACTAACTGATCCGTGATTACAGAGAGTTTTATTCATGTCAAACCTATCGCTTTTACCTCAGAAAATATTCAGTTATTTTAGTAGTTGTTGCGATCCATATGTTGAGTCTTAAATATATTTTAAAAGAAATCTGGCACTTTTCCATATTAAAATATGACAATGTCTTATTTTACAAAATATATAGGTACCTATGTATACATAGGTATATATTTTGCATATAGCAATTAGTTTCCTAATTAAAATCATAGTAGTTCATCACATAAATTATTCGATAGTTGAGCATGGCGATGTTATAATAGAGACATTAGTAAAATTCACTTGAGTTGCGATAATCGAGGGCACCAGACAAACATTTCGACGATTGAACTCCCAATAGACACTTTAATCTCGTTTCGAATTCAATCTTGGTATTTGTCTGTTTTATAATAAATTGGATTTGTCGAAAATCGATTAATAATTAAACAGGTGGGTTCCACCTGTTTAACAACTGACCAGAATGTGCGTAGTACTAGGTACATAACTTTCAACAATTGCAATAATAAAAAACCAAACAATTTTTTAGACGGTCATACTTATATATGTTGTCGCCACATCAAAAACTCTTATTTATTTTATTAAAAATAGGGCCAAGCTATAATAGATGATAACAAAGTTCACTATTTAATAAAAATAAGTTAATAGACATTATTTTGACTGGTTATACCGGTAACGCAATACAATTGGTAGATGGATAAATATTAACAAATTGTCTGATTATAAAAGGGTAGGAATATGTTTAGAACGATTGACTTGAGTGCAAACAAAGGTACGAACAACTTGGCAGTTACTATTAGTTAGTGATTTTCATAGTTTATATCAGTGGTTGTGAGACTGTTTCTTACATATACCACTAAAATACCTCATCTAAAAAACAGTTCTTCAGTTCTTTTTTAAATTGTTTTCCTTAACCGCTAATTTAATTATCAAATCTTTATTTTTAAGAAGCAGTTTTTCCAGCACAAGAAAAGTTGAGGAACTTTTATAAATGCGTTCACAAACAAAAGTATTCTAAGTATCAAATAGGCGACATGTTGACAAGAGAAATCGTCGCTTGCCATGATAAATAGAGCGACAGAGGTAAGACAAATGGCACACAATCGCACGATCGCGAACATATCGGACAACGAGATGTGTACCGCGTGGGTATATCGGGACATTTGTAGGGTTGATACTAAATGATTTTAAATATAAACCTTTGTATACGTAACAGGAGAAAGTCTAAACCACAAGGGTTATCAACTTGAAATTTTCATAACTGATATTTCTATTAATCTAAGCACCTAGTAATGAGAGATTTTTATAAATTTAACTTTTTGGGATTTGAAAAAGGAGTTTGAAGTTTATAAACGGTTTTAGTAAATTCTCAATTACTGTTTTTAAGAAATTTGAAGTAGGAATCATTATTTTACAGAGTGATTCCAGACTCAAGTTTACCTCGCCATGTGATATATAAAACGATTTTAACTGGTTCAACCCAAGGCAAAACAGTCTTTGTGCTGCGCATTCCAGAGATTGCAATAGCCTACCATGTTGAATTTTGCAATGAGTATTTGTAAGTCCCTTAGTTAATTATGTGCCTTATCTGCATTACGATGTATTAAGGGTATCTTAAACAAAACAATAAAGTTGAACGCATCTATTTCGACTGTCGGAACTTGTGATTTTAAAATTAACGGGTACTCACAAGTTTTAGCGTAAAAGTTATTTTTTCTATCTCTAGGGAAAAGTTATTTTTTTCTGTATGAAATATCTTTCATACAGAAAAAAATAACTTTGACACTAACTACAAAAAAAAACTAAAAATCCTTTTCTGTACCGCTAACAATGTGTTTCTAAAAATTCCTCGTGCTCGGTGTAGTAGTAAAGGCGTGGAAGCGTAACAAACAACCAAACTCACATTTGCATTTATAATAATAGTTAGAATATTCCGGATTCTCAACCAAAAGTCTATGTAACTAAAGATAAAAGATCTATAACACTTAACTGGGAGTATCAATTCCAGAAATTCTACTTTCTGTTAAATATTCTTCATGTTTCAGATTGAAGCGTAGCCTATTTTGAGATTATTTATGATTATGATTATTAATGTAAATCTTGTCATTGTGGCGATAACGTGAATTATACAGTATTTTTTCATTTTATAAATTACCATAGATGTAGTTTATTTATTCTGAGTTACTTTTGTTTTACTCGACTAAAAAAATAATCTGAAATTGATTTGCCGAATATATATATAAACTCCAAATCGGAAATAATTGCCACAAAAGGTTTTATAGTTTAATGGCTTTATTTATAGACCAATACCACTATCCTATAAATCGATGCCTCCCACGCATAAAGTCGGAACGTACTTTTTTAGCAAATTGAGATTTTTGTACCATTAGAACAATATTATTTCACATTTAGCATTCCTGATCTCAGAATTTAAAAAAATACAATAAATACTGAGATTTTCAATCGAAAATAGTCTTAACATTTGAACGCTCCCGCGCAAACAGTCGCATTGTAAGTTTCAATCTTATGCGCCGATCAGCCGGTCGCGCACGGGCCCATCACAGCAAAGTACCGACGTCGTATGACTCGTAATGTTGCACATCGAAAATTATATTATTATAAAGTTCTTAATAGTTTTGTGAAGTGTTATTGTCTTAAATACGGCTTAGGCAATTACCAATTAATAAAATGTGTAATGTGCGTTCTTTAAAGATTTTGAAACTAGCTTAAAATGATATTGTTCTTAAGAGTGAATTAATAATGGACGGTAAACATCACAGAAATAGTAAGTATTATGGTATTTTCTTATATTGTTAGACCATAAAATGTTAATTTATGTTAAAATATCATATCGATAAGTATCAATATATGCGTTAGCCTTAATTATTTTAGTAAAATACCAAATTAAACGGATCCAACGCATAACGTCGGAACGTCCATGTTACGACTCTATGCGCCGTTCCATTGGCACGATTAGTGGTTAGTTACGACTTTATACTAATAAAAATATTACACTAGGGGTCGTAACTTATACTAACGACCATATGCACCGTTGTAATTTAAAATTATACAAACGCATAGAAGCGTATCATAAACTTAAGACTATATGCTTTGTTACATAATAAAGATATTACTATTTGCTTTTCAATAATTGATATAAATTATCATTAAAATTGTTTTTTTTCGTATATCTTGTACAATTTATTTCAATAATTATTACTTTCTTTCTTTTAGAATCACCGATGCCAATTGAAGCTGAGGTCCAGTGGGATTTATACAAGATGACATTCGGCCAGTGTTTTATGTATAATAGTAGAAGTATTGACAGTAGTAGTTACATAGAAAATACTGATGATTAAATACCCAAAATTTTAAATAGTAACAACACAGCTGATATTCTATAAACCAATTCGACTTCTACGTCAAATGTTCGAGTTACGGACACGAAACAATTCTGTGAAGAAATTTCAATTAGATACGGAACAGACGTAAGACAGCCTTCTTTCGACATAATACCAATACCCACTCCGTGTGATTTTGTAGAAGATTGTGATGTTGTCGCTTAATCTCCGAGAATTAAATTAAAGAATGTATCAATCGGCGATTCTGATATTTGTTCATCTAGCAGTGTTAGTAGAGCCACTACACCACAGTTTACTACTACTTCGAGTCAGGATCAGGATCAGGTCTTCTGTTTGTTCGTCTAATGACAGTACACCGTCTGACAGAATTTAAAAGAAAATGTTTAAAAAAATTAGGGAAAGTATAATTGAGAATTGAATTACAGTATATTTGAGTATTAATAACAACAGCATGTTTCGATTTTCAAAAAAATTTTAACAGTCCGCATTTTAATGTGGGTCTGTTTTATTATGAAAGAAAATTGTCAATTCATAATTTCACCGTGTTTAATCTTGCGAGTCAAGAAGGTTATATGTGGCCTGAGGTTAATGGTAAACATGCATGTGAAGTAGCATGTTGCTTGTCCAAATTTATTGAGACTAAAGTAAAAGATGGTGCCAAAAAAAATTTAGGGTTTGGTCTGACAATTGTGCGGGTCAAAACCGAAATCGAATTGTATTTGCTTTTATACTTATGCTGCTAGAAAGTATCGCATATCAATAGTTCATAGATTTTTAGAGCACTACACAAAATGAAGCCGACTCCGTTCATGCTTTAATGGAAAGAAACGCAAGATGGTCCAAAATCAACTTTCCAAATTTTAATGGCAGATTTTCAGAAATCAAAACAATCACAAAACTTTACTAGAGAGTAGGAATTGGCTCAAAAATATTAAAAATAAAAAAAATATTATTTACCAAAACAAGAGAAGTTCAGGTAGTACCAAATGAACCTCATTTTTTAAACTATAAATATCAATTTGAGGAAGAAAATACTATGAGTCTAATAACTAAAAAGGAGTATACATCAAGAAGAAGAAACATGAATTTATTAGATACAGGGACCAATGTTATGCCGATCATTTATCTGTTAGATTAGCAAAATTTAATGATTTATTAAGTCTATTTCAAGGACCTATAATACCCCAAGAGTATCATAATTTCTATCAATAGTTATCGCACAACGGCACTGTTGCAGAATTTGTAGAACAGGATAGTATAGATTAACCTGATTAAAGTTTGTATTTGTTACCCGTTAGTACCAATACAAATACTTTAATTGCTTGAAATGAGGAGTCATAATATTTAATTATTTTATTTTAATACTAGCAGTTCCCGCGCGGCTTCGCTCCCGAGTACATATATTTATATGTTGCGCAGCACCCTAATTTTTTTTCCATAACAAAAGTAGCCTCAGTTACTCCTTATAACAACAGCTATTTGCCAGTGAAAGTCCCGTGGAAATCGGTCTACCCGTTCCGGAGATTAGCCGAGACAAACAGACAGACAAAAATATTTAAAACTGATTTTTAGGTATAGGTATTGTGCAAATAACTGTATGAGCTTAAAAAGAAACTATTATTTTGGCATTACAAACAGACACTTCAATTTTATTTATTTGTATTGATGTATTGATGATTTTTGGTGATTTTTAATTAGTTTATGGAAAATACCTTACCATTTTGTTTATATTTTCAAGGATTTTTACAAGGAAAATTAATTTCAGTATCATAATTATTATGACGTAAACAATTATTATTAAGTATTCTTTTTTTTTTTAAGTAAGGAGTCAATAAGAAGTTGCGTTAAACTTTGTTATTTTTTATTAAAAAAATTACCAAATAATATTATGACCATAGTGATGCTAGAGGTCTGAATTATGTACGTTACAATTGAAATAAAGAAGGTGATTTTAACAAGCTTTGTTGCGGTTTTTGTTTTGTGTAATACCTTGATACGACCGTCTTTCTTAGAGATGTGGACTGTTTTTACGCAACATAAGGTCGTATTTTAAACATACGACTTTATTCACGTTGTCTAAATAGGTCTGATTAGTAGCATATGGTCGTAACAATGACATACGACCTTTATGCCACGCGTATAAGGTCGTAAGTAACTAAATTAGGCTATATTTTTGTAAATATGATTTTTATTACATCCATAGCTCGGTATAATATTATTAATCCAATTATCCATAGCATTAATTAAAAATATCAGTGAAACATATTTGACAAATTAAACAAAACAATAATGTTTATAAAAACAGCTCTCCTGAAAAAACAGACTTTTTGAGTTACGACCTAATGCGTGGCATACGTCGAAATGTACACCTGGAAGGGGTATTTTTGCGGTTTTACGGTTATATCTCCTAAAGGACTGAAATATCGAAAACCGTGGGCCATGCATACATTAAAGAGGAATAAATTCTACGGTATAAGAGACCAAAAGTGAATTTTTAACCACCCGTTTCCGGACAGTTCTTTTTTAAAGTTATATAATTTATCATCATCAATAAAGACTGTTGAACTGCAGTTCTTCAATAAGTGCTATTACACTATTTTAAACATTGTTCTTAAGCACGCCATGGTACTAGTTCTGTACTTAGTAACAATATCAATGACTATCATTAAAATT
The DNA here is from genome assembly GCA_949752705.1 of Callimorpha dominula. Taxonomy (NCBI): domain Eukaryota; kingdom Metazoa; phylum Arthropoda; class Insecta; order Lepidoptera; family Erebidae; genus Callimorpha; species Callimorpha dominula. Next base: position 577,238 of record OX456992.1, on the reverse strand, counting down.
GTAGAATATTTAAAAATATAATATTAAAAAATGGTTACATATTATAGAAAGTGATGAGATCCATTCAAGTGATATAAAGATGGAGGAGACAGGATAAAAAATACAATTCTTGTTATCAATTCGTGATGATTTTATTTCACAATAAGAAAAATTGTTGGTAAGTATAAACATTGGGGAAAAAATATGTTGGTACACAAAAACCACAGACTTTGACCGTCGTTGGGCCACTCGGCTTCTTAAAAGTCTATAATTTGACTTAAATTCAAGGTAATTAATTTAAAGGTTGACTCAACCATGCAATGGTGGGCATTACTCTAGTGCTGCCACACGCAGTCAACCACCACCAGGTGGTTAAACAAGTTGGTCTCATGTAACCAGAATTTATTGCTCTTTAACTTTTGTATGAACCACTTTATTGATATGAGGTGGGTTAGTTTAGATTATATTCCAAAAACCTGAAGTTATAACGAAATTTTGCTCCTACTTTTGATGTGCAGTAGTATGGGAACGAGTGGTCCAAAAAATATGCGTTCAGTCTCATTCAGTGCAAAATTTAATGTTCTAAAACTTCATAATAATCATGTTTTCGATATTGTGAGTCCTTTAGGAGCTATAACCGTAAAACTGCAAAAATACCCCTTTTGATGGGACTTACATTTTCTCCCCTCACCACTTTAGGGGGATAGTAATATTGGCCTACAGATGAAGCCATTAAAATTATAAAATCTTTTGTAGCAATTCTTTCCGAATAGTCTAATTTTTAACCGACGAAAATAGGAGGTTTTCAATTCGACCCTCGAAAATTGTAGGAAAAAAAATAATTTTTTTTTGTTTTTAATGTATGTTCAGCCCTCTCTCCGTTATTTATGAACCATCACCCTCAAGGGTGGTCCCATGTCAAGGAAGTCAGGATCTTGTGATGAAATTAAGAGAAACCCTCGAAAATTGTAGGAACGAATAGTGTTTCTGTTTACTTTCCATTACTTTATCAGGTTTTTGCGTTTAGAAATCATTTAACCTCAATACTAAAGACTTAAAAGCTTTATTTATTTTTTGCTTTTTAGTTCTTTTCGTCGGTTAAATTTTTTGTTAAGAAGATTTTTATTATGTTTAACGCTCCTGGCCTAATACCCTTGTATATCGATAATTTTACAGTAGGGATAAATTTATCCTCTAGAAATACATAATGATCAACTGAGTTTTTAACAACATGGCAAAGCCATCGAATTAAATCATTAGATTGCTAGAAAGTTATTTTTAAGTTGGGTGATGTCACTCCCTTTAATAATGATATTCAATCTTGATGACTATCAATTGAGGGCATTTTAGGTCTTATGTCGACTGGCCTGTTGGTCTAGTGGTTAGTGATCCTGACTGCTAAGCCAGCAGTCGTGGGTTAGATTCCCACCCAGGATAAATAATTGTGTGATGAACACGATAATTTTTTCTGTGTCTGGGTGTAATTTATCTATAATATGTATGTATTTAGAAATATATAAGTATGTTTATCAGCAGTCTGGTTACCATAGTACAGGCTCTGCCTAGTTTGGGGTTAGAAGGCCGTGTGTGAGATGTGTGGAGATTGACTATTGACAATGCATTAAACTCAGTCAAGACTTTACCACCAAAGTAACCATCATTAGGATTGAAGACCGTCTTTACCGACACCTTTATATAGATATAATAATAAACTCTATTAGGCGTGTTATTCAGTCAGTTACAATAATAGGGCTACAAATAAACTCTATAAGATATAGAGTTTATTTGCAGCCCCATTGTTGTAGCCTATCTAGCGAGACCTTCGCCTTATATGTAAATTGTGTCATTAGTTATTGAGGGCGCCACCTACCCTTGTAAGACAATAAATTGAAGCCACGTAATGTATGAGCTCCATAATGTTTCGTTTGTCTCGACATAATTATATGCTGATTTTTTCTTTAATTGGCTAATAGTTTTTAGCTTACAGTTTTGTATCTAAAAAGTTGAGTTGTCATATCAGTTTTGAACAATATAATATGGATGTCAAGTTATATCAATATACTGGTGAAATAATTTCATGTTTCTTTAAGCAGAGCTCACTAGTTTTTAGACCAAAGCTCAAAACTTTTTACAATTGTTATGTTTAAATTGGTCACTTTACAGAAACGCCAGTTTGTGTACACCTTTAAAGAATACAATAACAAATGTTTATCTTTTGATAATAAAATATCCCTTTAGTTAGATTCTCAAAATATTTATGCGAGTGGTTATCACAAAAAATATATACTATATTAATTCTATATCATATATGAACAGCATATAGTTTTTGTGCTAGTAAAGTCAGTCAAGATAGTTACTTTTTATTAAGTACTTTTTAAATCGTAACATGAAAAAACTACACAGAACCTTATTGCTTTCATTCCTCGACCTTCATGACATCATTTCATTTATATTTCTAATATAAGACAATTTGCCCCCAAATAAGATCTATCTGAGATCTTGTAGTAGCAACCCTATCCAAAACCTTTTATCCTTCAAATTGATGTTGGTATTAGGTGCGTAAGACAACAACCCCCACAGCTTCAGCGATGTCTGATACACACATCACTCACGCTAAGATAACATCAAACGTATAGCCGCCACTGAATGATAGGTGGCGCGACTTAGAGATTTCAGATTTGTTAGTCAGTAAAGAATGTTATTTTTCTTTTTGATGACATAAAAATATCAGTATTGTTGGGTAAGACTAACAAGACATGAGACAAACGATAACATCGTGTCACCGTAAGACTGTATTGCAAGATCAAACCCATTTTTTTATATTGAGGCCTAACAAGCTCGATTTACCATGCTATTTACGTAAGTAAAGGAGTGTTTTAAGTTATGTTTAATGTGAATATCTGTGTATCGTGGTTCCGAAGCGTTTGAACCTATTTTGTTTTGTTATTTAACCCCCGACGCAAGAAGAGGGGTGTTATAAGTTTGACGTATCTGTGTGTCTGTTTGTATCATTGTAGCTCCAAAACGAATGGACCGATTTAAGTACGTTTTATTTTGTTTGAAAGGTGACTTGATCGAAAGTGTTCTTAGATGTAATTCAAGAAAACTGTTCAGCCGGTTGAAGATCATCAGCTCTTTTTTTAATCGTTAAAGGGATTTTAGAGTCGCGAGTCGATTTTTTTTTATACTCTTTTATATCTAAATTGCCAAGCAAGCTCCCATAATTATTCTCTATTGCTACCAACAGAGATATAACAATATGCATATGCTGGTGAACAGCGGTTTTACACTGTACGATTTGTTTGTTAATCAAGTACACCACTAAGGCTATTTTCGAAGATCATTTAATTTAGTGTTAAATAAGACAGTGGTGTTGAACATTTTATAATTTATACTAATTTAATAAAAGGAAAGTTTGTTTTTGAAATTTGAAAAACTATATTTAATATTACGCTATGATCCTTAGAAGCGGAGCAATGATTAACGCGGGTGTATGAGTAACCGCGGGGAGCGGCTAGTAATATATAAATAAAACTATGTGTTTCCATTACATTTGATTGCACAAATGACATACTTAACGACGGCATAACTCTGGTAATGAGGTCGTGTTCTAACGTTGTAAAGCGTTCACATTTAAACGGATTATCCCATGTTGGCATTGGGTTAGTCACGCACATCGTTTTGGGAAATGGCCCCGCCAAAAGTATTCAGTCTACTGTGTATTTTTAATTTTTCTACTTTGCTATTACTAAATAAGAAGTACTTTATGTCGAGTTTTAGGTAGATTTCGAAGAAAAGTGTACCTATTGGTTTCTTCACAGGAGGTCTAGTTATGATCCCTAGACCCCAAAACTAAATATATATATATATATATATATATATATATATGTCAATTTTACCGGCACGATAGAGGCGCAATTATGCTCCGATTGCTTTCAAGCTTGGACGACAAATCAACATGGCAAAAATTAAGGTTGAATACTGATAGTTTTTTTGTTATGATTAGTCCTTTTGACACCCTCAATAGATAGAATTATTATATTTTCTGTACATCAGAGTCAGGATAAGTAATTCATAAAAACGCAAACATGACAGTGGGTGAAAAACAGTATTCCCTATAAAAATTTAACTGTCATGGCATCCGAAGCCGGCGAAGTCCTACGTCTATTTAAAGTTAACTTACAATTAGACAATGGCCTAAATTACAGTTAAAATATAAAAAATCTCCTTGCGTCCTTATTAAAACGAGATATATCATAAAAGAGAATTTAAAACGAACTCAAAATGTTCACTTTAATTCAATTCTTCAATAATATGATTGTCAAACCATATATTGACGTTCTCTCTTATTGACACAAACACAGCAAAGTATACCACCTCGGATTTTGCCTGTAAACTAGTCAACATAGTATTATATACATTTTGTCAAAGGGACACACTCGTGTAGCATACAGCGCTGTGTGGTGGTAGTCACAATTAAGCCGTGAGGCCATAGTGCGACAATTAGTTTAGATGCTTGCAGGGTCCTCTTCAAGTTACCAATCGACTTAGCACCTCAAACCATATCATACTCAGTATATTCGTAAAAGGAGATACTAGTAAAGATTTGATAGATCCCGACAGTATTTTTATCAACATATTATAAGGTCGTAACATATAGCATCCTGACCATTTCTTGACACTGAATGTTTCCAGCGCCTGAATTCGCTTTAAAAAAAAAGAGACTGGCTTGTTGGCCTAGTGGTTAGTGACCCTGACTGCTATGGTACAGGTCGTGGGTTCGATTCCCACCTGAGTCTGGGTGTTCTTTGTGTCCGTTGTTGGTATGTTTGTAAAGTCCCGGGCGACACAGGAGTATTTCCTAATGCGGGAGTTATCTTTTTAAACAAAATGAAAAAATAAAGAATTTATTAAGTCATTACCAAGTTACTTACATGCATAATTATTATAATACTTTAGTAAATTATTGTAAAAGTCGCAAAACACTCAGTAAATATTCAGTGGCAAAACAAGCAAGTTGGGTCGAAGAAGTATGCGTTTAGTAATTGGTGACTTATATTACTTCCTAGATCTAATGGGACACCGTATGTCACGTTGTTCTAGTGCTAATTGCCAAGGTATTACTTGCGTTTAGTTTCCCCTGTGAATTATAGAGTAGAGAATATACCATTTTTTTATTTTACACTACTACACACTTAAGGCGTTGTTCATCTTTGCGGATAATGTAAGCAACCTTTCAGTAAATAAACGACTTTTTTATTTACTTTATATGATAAGTATTATTTATTCGCTAGTAAGCTATGATATCTTAACATTCAAAGCACTAGAAATGGATCTATGAATGTGTAATAAGTTTTAGAATTCTCATCAACAAACAACTCGTATCGAACACACAGGCCCAGAGCCTCACACTAAACTGTGTATCCACAACGGTGCTGTTTACACATGCACTGCTCCAACGCTTTGAAGCTTTCGTATACCGCCTAATCTAACAACGAAAGCGCTGCAGCGATATACGGGTACCTGCAAACATTGCAATTACCAAATTCCGTATAGATAAGGATTTCGAAATCAAGGGTAACGAAATTCCTGTCGATAAAGGCCCGAAATATAATCATATTTATTGTCCATTGTTTATGACTATTGTTGTACAGTCTACAGAGCATTTTGTTTTCGGTCCATATTATGTTTTACTACTTTTTCATAAACACACTAATTAGACGAATTAGGGTAGTATTTAACTAGTCAAAGCTAAGAGCGCCTAAGACATTTACAGTTCCTCTATCGACTATCCCACGAACGAAAATAGTTGATAATAATCATGAAATAATAATTTTAATTGATTTACCAATGAATAAACTAATGTTCTTTTTTTAAATACGTGTTGCGTTTGTAACGATAAAATATATTTCAGTGTCAAGTGAGAAGAATATTCGAATTACGAAGTTTCTGCCGATCCTGCATCGCGCAATAAAAGTTCTCGCCTTGATTAATATGTAGGTGGTAGGTAGCTAGGCTTATACTAGACTGCTAGCTTTGATAAAAGGTAACCTACGTCCTTTTCTATGTGTGAGTGTACTACTATGTGTATACAAAATTCAACGATGATGCTTTAGTAGTTAAGTTAAACAAATGTTAAAGAGTACCTACAGCAATGTTGGGTGTCTTATACAATTGATGGCCTTCCCGCACTGTGACAATCTCTTACAGGCAACCATGGGATGGAGAGAACACAGGAAATCGATTTAAGGACAGTATGGTGTACGCTGTGTATACTATTTAATCATGTAAAATAAAATATTTCACGTAGAGTGTAACAGTATACATACAAGACAACGATAAACATTTAAATACATATTAAATACATTTACTTACATTCGCAATTATAATATTAGTTGGTGTGGCTCGTGGCTAAGTGGCAACCGAGTAGGTTAGCACTTTGCAAAGTTAAGTAATACTAGCCAGGTCAGTCTTAGAATGGATGACCATTCTTAACACATGGAGACCCCTCCGTGCCTCGGAAACTCGTTAAGCCGTTGTTCCCGGTTGCAATAGGAATATCTGTGCCATTCGTTACGAGTAGTTGGAGCCCTAAAAAAAGTTCGACAACCTGGTCTAAATACAGAACTTCCATATCGCCTACTACTTGGTTTAGTTAGACTGAAAGCCGACCCCAACTTAGTAGGGAAAAGGCGCAGAGAATGAATATTAGTCAAGGTACTACCTTGACAATATCTTAAAACCCATTCTGAAATTGGCCGTTGGCCACTTATGCGAAGATACCTATAACAGTTACACAGTTTGCCAAGCATACCGTTGCAACGATTATATAAACTATTGATAACAAGAGGTTGGAGGTTTATTTTTTACTTAACTTTCTACCAATCCACCTAACATAATGGAAGCCTGTACTTGAATAAAGTTTAATTTCAATGCCTTACTGTGTCATCAAGGAGTGAAATCTTTGAAAATATACTCGAAATAATGAAGGTACTGCATTTATAATTTAAGCACAGTATAATTTAAGTTCTGGCCGCGTGTTTGCAAGCAATTTTCAATATGCAATCCTTATTGCCATCTCTTTCTGTCTTCCACTGCACACTATTTTTATCTCCTTCGATTGGCCAGTAGTACTTCCTTTCCTTTTTCATTTCTTCTTTCGAATATCGGAATTAGATTAATGTTTAAAGTAACTTGTTCTGAATACTTTCTTTTATTTCTTTTTAAAATGCTTAACTCAAAGTCTTTGCATACTAAGTTTATGGTTTAATCGCAAGTTTGATAAGAGTTTTATAAATAGGTTTTTATTAGTGTCATTATTCTAATTTAACTAGATTTTGTAACTGCCTATAGGACTATCTACATAAATTTTATTAAAAAGTTAGAATATTTATTAAGCCCATTGAATGTCAGAGAAGTCGAGATAGAGTACGCACAAAGAATAACTGGAGAACTTTCACGATTAAACGTGTTCCGATAAGCAATTCCATAACTTGGTGACTTTTACTACTAAAGCGCAGGTGCTCTTGCGAACACTTACAAAACCCGATTTTTACCCTGACTGTGGATATATCTGTCACCAGCAGTGAATCGTTTTACATTTAGATTTTATGTTTGTTTTACATTCAGTATAAATGGCCATTTTGTAATTAACAAATTAATTTTCTGTACAGATCACGCCCAGCGATGTCGATGTGTTTAAATAATAGATATAAATTTAAGGATAGTTTAAGGTTCTGTAGACTACATTTGTGCTCGAATGTGAACCTCGCCGGACTTATTAGTACCCCGTCTACTGCACACGAGACCACTGCGAATACCACCCATATAGTTATATTTCTACTGGTAAGTAAAGCAAGCTATTTTGTTTGTTTAGCTATACCTTGAAAAAATATTCTAAAGGGCTCCTTAAATTTACAAAAATACGATATTTCGTGCATTGCTCGTGACTGGTTGGCGAAAACCAATAATTTTATGTCACTTAGATGGGTAATCACTAGAGATCGTATAATTGGATGCATATTTACCTAAAGTTATTTTTTGGATAACAAATTATGGAAGCGGCTTCTAAGTATATTTTTATTTATAATAAAATCCCGGGATTCCGGGATCGCATAACTATTCGGATGTATATTTACTTTAAGTTAATTCTTTTTAAGTTACGGTGTTTCCCATTCGAGTATGTGCGTATGTAAGGTGTAAGAGAAATGGTTTTGTGGTAAATAAGAAAACATAAATTAATATAAACTTATTTATTCATTACATCACATAATATTTTTATGTTGTACACACAGAAACTACATAGAAGAGACATGAAAGATAGAAAAGTTGTACATGGGCGCGGGATTCTTTCTAGAAAAAAGTGCTTTCCATAATAGCCAACATCTCAACTTTAGGTAAATATGCATCCGAATATCCGATCTGTAGTAATCACCCAGGTTAAAACCCACGACTGAGTAAAAACCCGGGTGATTGCCCATCTCTACTTGCACTACAACTTATAAAATGCAGAACGTACCAAAAGCATTTTCAGAAAATATTTAAACAAATCTAGCAGATCATTTCTCTTATAACAATTGTATCATAAATACAACATTTGTGTAAGTCTCCTGCCATACCATCTACCTAGAGGTATCATTGTGATGACAAATACAACATTTGTGTAAGTCTCCTGCCATACCATCTACCTAGAGGTATCATTGTGATGACAAATAATAACGAAAACTTTATAGCTTTTAACCCTTGCTGGGTTTAAACTTTCGTGTAAAACTATTTATTACGAAATAAATGAAACCTTATTATAACTATTTGCTTGAGACTCTGAATTGATTATATTACAAATAAATAAAATCAACCGGAGTGATAACACAACCTTACAAAAAACCGGCGTAATGCAATGATTTCGCCTAGTGAGTGAGTTACCAGAGGCCCCAACCCGTCCCCTCATTCCTCGACTTCCACCTCAAAGGCCGGTAACGCACTTGTGACTCTTGAGTTGCAGGTGTCCATGGCCAGGGTACTCACTTACTACCAGGAGACCTGTCTGCTGGTGTGTCCCATATACCATAAAAAGAAGCTTAATAAGACCTGATGGTCAAACCTGTATAAGGTCAAAACTCGTCTGTTATTCATAATTTTTTTGATAACAGTAAAGCTTAATGAAATGATAAAACTGACTGCTTCCAAAACTATTTTATTGATCACAAAAAGGTTGAGCTCGACAAAGTGAGAGGGCTCGGAGTTCCCAGCAATAGTCAGTTCCTTCTCGAACTAATGCTTGCACTCCACAAATCATCCGCATAAGCCTAATCTGCTAATCCTTTTACTCTCATTCCCAACTTGCCAACCTTTATCTTCAAATATGCTACCAACTTTCGAGTCCTAAATTCTCAAAGTGCCCAGTTGGTGGCAGTAGCCTTGCCACCTATTTTGTGGAACCAAATTATCAAGTTGCCAAAACCAAGTTGTCAAAATGTGGGTGTTTAATACGCCTCTGTCTACCCTTTAGTGTATGTATGTATCTACTGAAGCTCGTCAATAACTACTAAACAAAAAAAAAGAAAATCAGTGGTCATACAGAGGAAAAAAAATACCAAACTATTTTGTGTTTACCTATTTATATATAGATTGACCCAATCAACCCCGTGATTGTGTTGCGCACATGTTAAAGGGTACAATATGGCGCACACAATATCAATTACCCCTCTTGACCCGTAACGCTCACTTCAAAGCTACTTCCCTCCGTCCTCCTCCATAACTATTAGCTTTCGACTGTTCCCTCATGATGCAACGACCCATAGATCCCCTCTTTGACCTTGAACTAGTTTCTCCCTTTATAGTAAAAGCTTCTTTTGACCTCGATGGTGCACTTACACCCTATAATCGTTGGAAGTCATCCTCTTCACTCCTCTGTGTGCGCTTATAATAAATAACCAGAGGGTATTAGCATTTTCTAAGAACTTCATAAAGTCCAAGAAAATTGATAATTGAATAATAAATAAAATGAAATGCTCCAGTCACTTTTTGGATTGTAGCTAAATCGACAGTTCCACGACGGAGTACGAGTACGAGACGGAGTAACTATATAGTCTTTATTGTATGTAAATAGTTCGTCCAATCTCGGGTATCGATTCCAAGTATGTGTACTTGAAAAACAAACTTAACTTTGCTATTCTAAAAATACTCATACCAACCCATACCCACATCGAAATACTTCATAGACAATTATCTAACCACAACATGTAAGTTTGAAATCGCAAAAAGTATTTTTATGTAATATGCAATTAAGCTCCCCTCGTTCGCCTCTAATCATGTTTGTGCACCCTGACAAACTGACTCACAGGAAAACGCCCCCTATTAGATTTGCTCTCACAAATTTCCACTAAGGTTTTAACGCCAAACACGTTTCTGGCGGAGTTTCTTTATAATGGTGAATATCGAACCTCCCTTGTACTTCCAAAACTGTAATAATGGGAAAAGTTGGAGTTAAAGTCGGCGACACGTGGTCTGCGCTCATTTAAGAATTGACAATGAATTTATATGTCCCGAAAGTAATATTTAAATCTATTTTCCCTGGGGATAAAATGATAATCCTCTTGTGGGAACTCCGTAATAAAAAGGCAAAAAATCCCGGAGCGGGTTGAAGATAAAATTAGTAAAAAAATGGCTTTTGAGTAAGATCTCGGTCGGTCCCTGCGGAATCTCTCTTTCAACGCAACCGATATTTCGTGGTAACAGTTCTACCAACCCGGCCAACCCTTTGCAGACTATAAAATACAGTGGTCATTTACGACATCTAGTAAGGCGTAAGAAATACGCGGTGATGACGGGCGACAATCTGGCGCTTACTGACAGTTCCCGCATAAAATATTCGGAGACGAATCGAGTAGCACCACACCTGACTACACATCGCTTTTTAGATTCACCACTCCAGAATTCAAGACTCGAGAGAGCAATGAATAGCCGGGAGGGAGCGAAGCGAAGCGGGGCGGAGTGGTACGAAGGGGTCGCTGTCGTTCGCTCGCCGCTGAATATTTCATGCTCGGCCGATGTAGCGCCGTCGATATTTAATGGTATAGGTATTCGGACGTCACCGACTACTTCCAAATTACATTGACATATCGTCCAAACACTTTCTTATTTATGCTATATACAAAAAAAAACCTTTAAGAAAGCAAATTTTGAATATCGAATTGTCTTCTGTGATTTTTCGGAAGATGTTTTGCTCAGGTGTGGGTAATAAGAAACGGATGTTATTTTGCAAGGCAAGTTATATGAGAGGAAGGGTCCAGTAATAGTGTTCTTGGGGCGGACTGAGTAAGTTATTCTCACCTGCGTCCCGTTTAATATCTTCCGTGTACGTACCGTTGGAATCTCTATTTCGTAAGAGATTAAAATAAAGCAAGAAAAAGTTTATTCATATTGATAAATATTATTCGTTATATTTGATTACTGTTAGTATTTATAAATGAGATGACCCGGGAAGATCCTCTTAATGATCGTCACGGATTTTAACATAATTAATATCATTTTAGTCGCTAGTCAGCGAAACGTACACGTAAGCGCAATCTTTAATAACACTCACGGCAATTAACTAAGTTAGCTAAGGTGCGAATTGAATAGTCTTTGACGAGCATTCTCCTTCCAGATTTAAATAATTGATACAATTATAAACAATAATAATGTTTCTGTTAAAAAAATTAACATATGTTTGCGCACCAGTTTTATGAACACTGGTATGATCATCATCAGCCTTTCATCATCTACTACTGGACATAGGTCTCTCCTAATGTACGCCACTGAGCTCGATCGTCAGCTCTTCTGAGCCAGTTTTTTACCCGCCGTTTTGCCCAGATCGTCACTCCACCTGGCCGCAGGGTGTCCTACTGGTATGGTCAATATATTCTATATATTACAAGGACCTAATTCTGACATTTTTTATTCTGCTACATATCATATTCATCACAGTCCCTCATTTCTTAATTTATTTCGGTAACGGTTTTAAATGTCTTGTGCCTAGGTACGTCGTAAGTCGTTTACTATCTTCTACGTTCTTCTGTTAGTAATTATCTCTGTGAAGATGGTTCTTTGCATAAACATTCAATACAGCAAGGTTCATAACAACATGAAATAACGTAATAGTTACCATTAACTCGCGCAACAATTAAAAGATAAGAAAGAAGTCAATGAGATTGTGGATTGGGTTGCTTTAGTTTTTTTCTTACACAGATATCCATTATCTGGCTCGCCAAGTCGAGCAAGAAATAAGCAAAGGCACAGCCGTACCATCCTTTTCTCGAAGCAATTCGAAACATTTTCGACCTCCTGTTACTTCGTTGTGGATAAAGATAGAAGTGTGAATTTTCAGTGACTAATAGGCAATATTATAACTAAGTATTTCCCAAATAATATTCAATTTGAGCCTGTAGTTTAAGAACTTTTGCAAGTCAAAGTTTATTAATTTTGTCACTGCCTCAGTCACTCACTCATCGATCAACTAAATTCTCAGCTATTTTGGCAGACACAAAAGCGTCAAATTATGAACACAATTAGTGTTTAGCCTATAAAGCGAGGAAAACTCAAACATACTGCATAAGTAACATTGTAATTTTATATAATAGATATGGGATTACAAAGTTACTTTTACATTTCAAACCATTTTTCGTTACTTATACTACCTAAAGACATAGATACGTAGGTGAATAGTGGATATAGGTAAATATAGTGGATATCATATATACAGTGTCATTGCCTTACGATGTTTCCTTAAATGTATCAGCAGAAAGAAATGAGATACCATCAAAAACATAATAAAAAACCCAAGTCTTGTCAGTCGCGACTCAGTTCTTCTACTGCAATAAGTGAGATTTAATTGTTAACAACATTTTACAGTGACCGTGTCAGTATTAGACAGCTTTATTTCTGTGATAAATAGAATGACTTGGCTATCGCACAGCACACGGCAATGTTTGTGTATGCATAAAAGCTATGTTCATTTAAAACTATTGAAAATAGTAGGTTATTATTCTTATGTGCGTGTTTAGTGAGGACGGACAAAGTCTGCATTCACGAGTTAAAATTTAAAAGGTCGCTTACACACCGACTTGTATAAGTGATAGTGCAGTTTGTTTTAGAAATCAATAGAATAGTATCGATTATTACAATGTTACCGTGTTCTATAAAATGTTCCAATACTCTATACTTCAGAAGGTTATTTCAATAAATATGCAGGGCTCGACAGAGTTCCAGTATATATAGCATTACATAAGACAAATGGCGCGGATCCCTCGGTCTGGAGAGTGTTCGGTTTGATCCTTGTACCGTATATATTATACGGGAGAATGAATGCGAGGATTATAGGTCGCAGACTATTGAAATAATTTACGATTATAGTCGATTTTTTTCTTTTCCGATATCGGATACATGCATAAGAGTTATTCGAACCACGAAGGAAATCTTTTTCTTAATTTCATCTATAAGTATATGAACCCGCGTTTTTAGAATGCAGTTTTTGTTTTAATATATAGGATAAACAGATTATGTGTGTATGAGACACGAATGGCGACAGGCCGAAACTTTATTGGATGCCGAAAATTTCTCAAAATAAGTAAATAAGTAAAGATAATTTTTAAAGCAATTCCAATACTTTTATATGTAGGCGAAGTGCAGAAAGCAAATACTTTAAATCAATATATTTCATAAAATAAAAAAATATGTGAAAACAAATACAAAAAACTACAAGATGCCAGTCTATATGTTGACCTGACATGATACGGAAGGTTTATACAATGACGGTTCAATTTATACAGGTCAATGAAATAAAACTAAACATTAAAAACTTAATAAGTTATGGTCGAATGTCGACCACCAGGCGATCTCTAGTACAAAATAATATTCCTAGCCGTAAATCAAACCCGTTTGATAACACGCTATTACTGTTCCCATCCGACAGAGTCGTTATATAATAACTGCTTCATAAATTCGTCATCAAAAATATTTCATGAAACCGTGCTTTTTGTTAAGTAAGTGGTAAGCTTTGGTTATCCAGACAATGGATATTAAAGTATCTTATCATTTATGCATATATATCATGGTAAATGCATTAAGGTACAAAGAATCTCACTGGCCTGTTGGTCTAGTGATTAGTGATCCTGACTGCTGAGCCAAGACAAATATTTGTGTGATGAGCACGATTATTTGTTCTGTATCTGGGTGTAATTTATCTATAATATGTGTGTATTTAGAAATATATAAGTATGTTTATCAGCAGTCTGGTTACCAGGATCAAACGGCCGTGTGTGAGATGTGTGAAGTTATTATTATTATTATTATAATCAACTGTGCGGTTCAAGAAGCAAATGATATATAGGCAGTATAAGGCTAGATAAATGAACATTCGAGAGAAAATTCAGTACATGGCTACCCGTATACCAAGCGACTTAAAGAGGTGTTTTTTCATTATTGAAAATACTTATAGCATAACCCCTAGATTAAAGTGAGATTAATGAAAAAGTTGTATACATAAGACACTGCAAATGAAGTAGATGTTAAGTGAAAAGGAGTTAAAGTAATTTGATATCCACAATATAATCCTATATCTCATCTTACGAAACCCCATCAAGAATCCAAAACTATGTGTGTGATTATGAAGTAATGTCGATGAATGATGAATTAGGTTATCTTGCATGTATAAGCAAAAACGTATAAACAATATCAGTGACACATGAACGGTAGTAGTTGACTAAATCTAGGTGATGAAATCGCAATCCTAATAACAGAATGAGAGAGCACTATTACTACTCAATTTAGAGTAGCACTTTGGTATATATTTAAATATAAAAGAAAACTAAACAAAATCGATACAAACCTTCCTGTATCGCCGTCCGTCAGACAGGCTCCAAGCTCAAGTTCCTAGGGCCTTAACCCGCACATTTACATAAAGGGTTCAATACTGAGCTATGGACTTATTGGAAGTGGACCCGCCAACCCTATGTATCCGACGGTTCCGTAACTTAGGGTATTATTTTGTAAGATTTAGATTAAAGATTATCTGTTATTGAATTACTTTCTCTCCATTAATCTTGCCTGTATTGAATAATTTCAAAATTAATCCAATGAAATATAAGAATATAAACCTCAGGGATAGTAATTACTAGTGCTTACATCAAGAAGAAGATCAAGGTGGTAGTTGTTAAATAGCTATTCTCTGTTGTTGAAGAAAACTACTTTACAAAACAAAAGTGGATGGGCAAATTGTTTTTTTAACCTTTTAGAGAAGGTTTAGGTTTGGGGCTTCGTAATGAAATGCCAATCTAAGTCTATCTTGTTGTTGAGTAAGATACACGACAGACACTTTTTAAATTGCCGCTACTTGGTAAAAACAAATGAAATATGAAATCATTCAACATCTACAGATTCCCAAAAAGTTCCTAATTCAAAATTTAAATAAATTTTTCATCGGCTGCTTTTGTTACTGGCCTTGCTTTTCTTACTGGCCTATTCTAAAAACTGTCAGTGTGACCAACGTACTTGCAAAGTATAGATAGTGAAAAAAAACATTAGCGAAAAGTTTCAATGGGTAAACTTTTTAGTTTAAGGCTTTAGAAATTCAACAAAGAGATAATCATTATAATCATATAAGTCCATCCACTATAGATGGGTTAGATATTAATTTATTAAAACGCCTAATTTGTACTAGATTGGAATGTCATCTATTACATAGCGTAATAGATGGAACTCCAATCGTCGTCGACGTTAAACACACTTTTGTCCTATTATTCTACATATAATATTCTACTATTCACATTTATCCTAGTTAGAATTATTTACGATATTAACAGTTATATCTATATATCACAGATAATTTTTCAAACTTTAAATTTCACGATCCACATTTTGAAATAGAATAATAAATTAAATTTCGAAATGGTTGTGCTGCTAATATAAAAAAACAAATAAACCAAATGAAACAATACCGACAGTTATCACTTTAAAGCCAATCAATTTTTACTGTTGCCCAAACAGAAGTTTCGTTAAACGTGCATCGTCGGCTAATATTTATCTATTACTATCCGACCTGCCATATCATGTATTAATAATAAATTCAATCTAAATATTTTACTCATCACGGCAAATACTTTGCAATTTAGATATTATCGAATTCCTAATTCAAAATTTTGGCAGATATATATTAAAAACGTTACCTTTATTATGATATTGTAGTTTCCTTTCATTTCGAAGATATATTATGTTTACTTGTTTTACGTATCCTTTGACCAAGTCCTCTTTAAAAGAATATTATCAATCAACTGAAAGACTGACTGAGAGAGGAGGAGGAGTACAACAGGTTTCTACTCTAATTGGAGCTGTCCGACTGAAATGAATTTAAAACAGCGGAATAAATTTAATTATGAAGACAGCTATAAAGCAGCACCCTAACGTAGGTCTATTCCAATGCTGAGTAAACTGAGGAGAATCCCAAGATTTGAAGAAGCGTTTGTAGGTACTCGTAACCACTACCGTTTGCCAAAAAAGAGACGAACATTAACAAAAAAATATTATAATTTTTTTTACAATGAAACATACTGGAGAGGATTAAACTACTTCCCTAGAAACACAATAACATTAGTTTGATCTCGCGTCTGACTTCGACGTCAACATCATTAACATCGCTTGTCATGCATAAAATATAATATCTACAAATTAAATCGAATACTTTAAATTCAAGGATCCTCCAACCAGCCTAGGAGATCAGGGCGACTACTGGTCGAAGTAGGGAATTGTATTATACAGGTTACAGAAAGGTGTGGTCAAAGTTAAGGAGCATTATGTGTAGCCAAAAATAGGTGACTTGGCTTGAAAAAAAAATAGATTCTGAAAACCATCATTCTCTAAGGAAAATGCTTTCCTGGTGTAGATGCACGTTTCTTAATAGCAAACTATGACTGTTCATGTAAATGTTAATGATTTTGTTTTTCAATTTCTATATACAGGCATTTTCAGAAAAATCGAGACATTCGACCCTCAAATATGAATACATCTTTCTGTAACATTCTGTATTACTAATCAGCTCGAAAATTATTAAGAACGATACGAGATCAGCAGTTACTACGTAGTTCAGCTAGTCTTCGGTCGACCGGTCAGGCTCTGATGTAGGTATGTTGTTTGTTTTATGTGGATATCACCACTCCTTCTTCAATATAGTCATCAAAGAACAAGATAGATATGTGTAGATGAGAAGTGTTTTTGTCAAACGGTATGAAATGCCAAAAAAAAGCCAACAACATTTTTTTATTAGAATTGCCGAACGCGAAGATATTTCTAAAATAGTTAACCCAATAATCTTCTGAATAAACTGTTTACTCCGGAACTTAGAGGTTCATAAAATGAGATAATAAGATTTGAGGTGAGGTAATCCTTAAAACGAAACGTCATCCACGTAGCTTTTGTTTTTATTGATATGACGTGATATGAGCATCACGAAAACTCTCACCACTAGAAAGTTTTGAAAAATGCGTGTTCTTGTTGACGTGCGTTAGCAAAACGCGCGTTCAACTCCCGTCATCTGAACATGGCCTGATATATATATATGCATTCTTCTGAGTATGTACATGTATTATCTTAGTGTGGTCATCTGTGTTCTAGAAACTATAGTACAAGCCACGGTTAGTTTTGGTCTAGTGTCGTAATGAAATAATGTGCTTTAACTTCCATGTTCATTTAACAAAATGGTACCAAATCATCAGTTTTCCGTTGAGTAGCTTAAATAATTATTTCATTCATTAAACACCGAAATTAATACATTTCGATGCTAGGAATTATTTTCAGATCTTCAATGAATTACTCTCGAATATCCAATCTCGATTCGCGAATTTAATTAAGCTAATCAGTTATAAGGGATTTCGATAAATCGTTATCGCGTTGAAAACCCGAATTGTTTTTGTTAAAATATTAGTCATTTGGTACGATTGTAATGGAATCATCATTTAATTATACCCTTATGTTTCAAGCTGATAAATGTTTGAGGTATCAGATGGTATGTTAGATGCCATTGAACTTAAAAAAGAACTAATTGATTTTGCTTCACGTAACTGTGAAATAGAACTCTAAATATCATTATCTTTAGTTAAAAACTGACTGTAAAAGGAAGTTGAGATGAATACTTCTCATTTAAATTTTTTTATGCAATTAAGTTCCCCTCACAGTTCCTCTTTTGTACCTCCTGTTAACCAGGATCAATAGTGACCAAAAACGACTCGCTAAACACTCGGTGAGTCTCGGGGAAAAAGAAACTGTGTAGGAATTCTTAAAAAAAAAAACCCTACCATCCTTAGACAAATTAGAGACGTTAGAGTGATAATTTTGAAAGATCTAAATAGAAGAAAACACAACGGACTCATTACACATTATGAGTCCTAAGTGTTCATTTACCTAGTGTGACAAAATGTAAAACTCCTACTTACTTACATAAACTCTAGGGTTAGCAACTGCTCCCCATTGCTTCTGTCTTTACATCCCTCTCTACCTTCCTCTACCATCATTACACCTTTAACATAAACTTGCTGATTTAAGGTACTTCTAACTTGTTCTTATTAATAGTCTCAGTCGGTGCAAGCTTTTCCCGTGGTCTACAGACTAAAGAAAGGACACTCACTCCCGAATTGTTGACTGGCCTGTTGGTCTAATGGTTAGTGATTAAATGTGTGATCATGTTTAAAAATATTAACAATAAATTCCAACACTACACTGCAAAAGTTTTGTGATAAGAAATACATGGATGTAGAGGCAAAGATCTAAAAAAAGCAACCAACAAAAAATGTACCGAAACCTACTGTAAATACGGAGTTGAGACTGGACTATTAGAATCTACTGCGCACTGCGACTGTGCTGTGTATTACGTACTTCAAGTGTATTGTGTACAGCCAATGTACTACGCTTTGTATAGGTGCTCTATGAACTGTGAATTTAGGATTAGTTTTAACCTTTTGCTTCGAAATTTTAAGGGTATTTTATTGGGGCATTCAACTATGGAACTACAAAAATAATTTATTATAATAATAGTCGAGAAGTTTCTTATCAAAATTCTTGATGGTTCTATTTACATATTTACTATTTATTTCATGTATAAAAGCCTATTTTGTTATCGTTCACTGTATAATTAAACCATTCTTGGCTTACAATAGCTTTAATATTAAGATAAGGAATAGCAGAAAAATGTTTATGGCCTTAGTTACTAATTTTCAAACTGTAAATATGTTTTTTCATTATGCTTATTCAAATCATATAATAAAATACAAATGATACCTACCTGTTTATGATCAAATGACAACTTTTTTTTTATTCTTAAGAAAGTCGTTCATATATAATTTATAGAAAGATTTAGTCAGTTGAACACCGTCTTGTTACCGTGGCAATCCTCTCTCATCTATTTAAATCTCAAACGGCTATTAACAATCAGAGCGCAAGTTGAACACAGCAATTCACAGTAGCAAGCTAATATTGCTCAGAGGTAATAGTGCCGTCCGTCTACACAGAGCAGCGCATGTAATTAATAGAAGCTCTTAGTGATCTCCCTTTGACTTTGAGCCGAGTTAAATTTTAATACATTGTTGTCATTAATTTATTATGAGAAGCCGTTTTATGAAGAAAAAGAATAACCATTTTCTTATGAAACGTCGTATTTTCGGACCAATACGACCTACTCCCATCTCAAAGGCTGTGACTCTTAAGTTGCAGGTGTCCATGGGCGACGGTAGTCACTTACCATCAGGTTGCTATGGGAATTGATAAACGTTTCTAAGTCATTTTCATCGCCTTATTTGCCAAATTAAAAAAATAAAATGGAAATCGCTGGATTCAGAGAGTTTCAGTCTCTATGGCGGTCTGAGGACGAAAGTGGTGCACTAGAGCAATTGACAAGTCTTGTTTGTGTGAGAGTAGATATGTCTACTATTTCAATGCCATTACTCACAGTACAGCTTTGTGTAATAATGGATACTATTAGCTATTACTGGCGTAGTTTCAGATTGATCTGCTTCCACTATGGCTTTCCATTCATCGCTATTTCCGGTTGGCCAGAAGGCTTATTGTTGAGATCGAAATTTTCAAAATGGTTAAACCCAACTTGGATATTATACTGATATTTAATAGGAAATATCAAAGCTTTGGTTTAAGATTAATTTGTATTTGGATTTATAAATAAAATGAAAGATGTTGGTCTTAACATTAAGATGATCTTTGACATTATTTCTGGTACATTGGAATTTCAATTATATATTCAATGTCTAAGCCCAGAAAATATGTACTATTTAATATAAGAAATTTCGGAATAATGGAATTTTTGTCGAACAAAATTTTATAGCAAATTTTAAATTCTAAACCTGTTTACTTGAATATTCACTCACTTTGTAATGAATAGAATTCGAAGGGGTTTTAGCAAATAGTTGCACTGCCACTCCTTTTACCGAGTTCCTTTGCGACTACTTGCATTTACTCACACCTGTTGAAATGGCGCCCTACCCACCACCCAGCCCAGTTGAAATAACGTCCAGAATTAGATTCCATCTTTCTAAATTAATTGAAAACACGCTTCGGAACCTCGCCGTGAATTATCGGAATGGATATTAAAGTTGGAGTTAGATTTAAATTAAATAAGATTTCCTGAGATTTTGTACAATTCGTTTTTTATATAAAAATATTCATTTAATTAGTACTTTAATATTACAATAATCATTTTTATATTTCTATATACAAAATTTATTGTTCATCTTCTTACCAATCGTTCGATTGAGTCTGAATTTGAGATGTTTATTGTTACTACTTTCTAGACGATTCTAGCGAAAAATCTGTGCTCAAAAGTTCTATGAAATGTATGTGGCGGCACCCGAAATATGCCTGTGCTTTATCTGATCGGTATAATGTGTATTCTTATTACTCAACTTAAAATATTATTTACGAAACAAATATTGTTTACTAGCAGCGCCTCGCAGTTTCACCCGCGTAAGTCCCGATCCCGTGGGAATGTTGGGATAAAAAGTATCCTATGCGTTAATCCAGGTCTTCAACTATCTACATACCAAGTTTCATCGCAATCGATTCAGTGGCTTTTGCGTGAAAGAGTAACAAACATCCATCCATCCATCCAAACTTTTTTACATTTATAATATTAGTGGGATAGTGGGCTTAGTGGGATATACTGCTATTTATTTTTTTTTCTTTTAAAAAGACAACTCCCGCATTAGGAATTACTCCTGTGTCGCGGGGGACTTTACAAACATACAAACAACGGACACAAAGAACACCCAGACTCGAGTGGGAATCGAACCCACGACCTCTGGTTTAGCAGTCAGGGTCACTAACCACTAGACCAACCACCATAAAACGATTATAACGTAACTTGTATGGGTGACAAAATTAAAGGATGCGTGCAAGCGACAATTTACATAATTCCCCCTCTAGTAACGTAAATAAAGCTTAGTTTCGAAGGAAACCAGTGCTTCTGGTGCACAGAGACGCTTATTTAACACGCTATGTGTTCAAGTGACTCCTGCAGCCAACTATTATGACGCTTCTTTTGAACAGAGAGTCGGTGGATAAACGTGGATTGTCTTCAATGTAATTTTGAGTTATTTTAGTTTCTCAATTATAAATTGAGGTCCACGTGAGTAGTAGCTAGCAGCTATATACAATTTAGCCTAGATAGGATAAAGTATAGAATTAGGGCTGCTTTAGTTCTAAGCTAAGACTCGAACTGAAGCGGCTTGGCTAGAGAAGTGCCATTGCTAGAATGTTTTGTTTTTGTTGATGACTAGGTCACCAGAGCACCATCACAGGTTTGACGACGAAACGAGCACTACAAGAGTGTTATGAGTTTATATTGGCACTAGTATATGCTTACTCTTAGACGCGGTACAACTTAAACTTAGATTTCATATAAATTTTAATAATAATAACTCATAAAAATAAAAAATCGGTCATTGTTCTTAAAGCCATTTAATGTCCAACTAAGTCTAAGTAAGTCCTTGTAAGCTGGATTAGAGATATTTAAATATCTCTAATCCAGCTTGAATATAATATACAATGTTTAATCTTTATGTTATCGTAGATGTTCATTACCATTAATGCTAATGTACACTATTGCTTAAACAACCCAATTTTAATGTTCATCTATCCGAGAACTGGGCCCTGGAAGACGTACCTTGGTTTGCGCAAATTTAACAAACGACCGGTAGTCACTTTTTATTCTCTAACGCCGCGTTCCAATAAACCAAAACAGATTCGTTTTGCTTACGGACAGTAAAATTTTCGTTGAAAATTCCACGAAATTTTATCGTCCGTAAGCAAAACGAATCGTTTCTTGTTTATTGGAACGCGGAATAAATCTGCACGAACTACAAATATCAATGAAAGTAGTGTAAAATAAATCAAACAAACAAAATTTACAAAGAAAAGTTATCTCATTGCGACGTAAGAGAAATTTTTATATTTCTACTAGCAACCCGCCCGGCTTCACACGGGTAGCAGAGACATCTTCAACAATTATCATCATATTTCAACCAAATTTACACAAAACCTTAACAAATTATACACCTTAACCTTCCTCATGAATCACTCTGTTGTCATTATGGTCCATTGGTGGAAACCACATGAAAATCTGATCAGTAGTTTTTCAGACAGACAGACGCGGCGGGGGACTTTGTTTTATAATATCTAGTGATAATCAAACAAAGGTTTCTTGTACACTGCAGCCTCTCTTTTCATGTGTTTCTTTATCCATCTTATGGTAGCCTGGAAGAGATCACAAACTGCGATGAGGTCGCCTATTGTACATATCATTAGCTGATAGGTATTTAGATATCAGTAAAATATTTAACCTATTGCTTTGTGTACAATAAAGAGTACATTTATTTATCTATCTTCTTGTCGAAATTAAAGTACCTAAAGTTTGTAACGAAGGGGCAAAAGCATGGAGGTAATCTTGAACGTCGCAGATTGTCACAGTAGATTGAGTAGTAGATTGCTGTTCGATTTGGAAACGCTCTACTACTCCAGAACCTCTAGATTAATAAAGAAATAATGGCTGGAATAAATTTATATCTGTCTCTTCATCATTATAATATATGACAGTCCGTTAGTTTCATCAGATTCTTTCAGCACTGTTCACTTTTTACTAACAAATATTTTTTTTTAAATTGTTCGTGCTATTTGCTGCGACATTAATAAAACAGAATAACTGATGGCACACAGCAATTTATTATCATCCTCACCCTGTCTTAAGATCTTTTATATTGTCTTCGTCTGATCATTTAAATTATCAAATAACAGTAACTGCTATGTTTTTCGAACCTCAATTAGCACTCAGGTAATTGTCAACAACATATAATGTTATGATAGCCATTTAACCCCAATATTCATCAATATTTATCAACCGATCGATAGCATTACGTTACCGATACAACTAGTTATAATAATTTCTATTAGGTCATTTTTATTAAATAGTGGACTGTTTTATCATCTATTATTATTATTATTGTTTTGAGTGCCTAGTGCTACCTCGACCATTTCTGGTCTTTTGTAGCGCACTTCTGGTTTACAATTCACTGCTCAGACTTATGGCTTCAAGAAACCTCCAGATCCTATCAGCAGTGGTTGTTTGTATTTCCTGCGGTTGCATGTTATCATCTATCATAGTTTGCCTCCTATTTTTAATAAAATAAAGAAGAGTTTTTGATTTTTCGACAACAATATTTGTATAGTCGTACCTCTAGCAGAAGTAGAAGTGACTCTTGACATCTCAGAGGAATAATTTGTTCTTAGCTTGACATACATATACATAATGTCAAAAGGTACGTACTATATTCAAACATTATGGAGGTACATTTCTTTAGTGCGCAAATAGTTCACAAACACACATTCACAAACTTTTTTATATTGACGTGCAGATATTTCTTGTCTAGGTTCTCGTTGCTATCTCAAATGCTAATAATGAATATCGTTCTGTGTCCCTTGATTGTAAAATATTTCTAGTGTTAACAATTTTCAGAAATGTATTGGGACCTTAGTTTAAAATTTAGGATTTGTTCCGATGCTCTTCAAAACAATCATAATTTCCTTGAGAGTGAAAATTAATTGCTTGTTATTAAACATTGCGTTGTCCTGTGATATATTAACATAAAAAAATTATATAAATGAAAAGTTAATAACTATGCAAATAAACTTCTTATTATTACTAAAAACGGCTCTTTTGCTCTATCTTCTTATGTCCTACGAGCACAATACATACATAAATGTAAATTAGCTTATAACTGTTATAAGTTGTTACGTAAATGAATACAAAATTATTTTCAAAATAATAAATGTTACATAACTCTAAAAACTGCGAACAAGCAACAAAAGTTTACAATTCTCTTGGCCTCGAATGAAAGCAATTCTTTATCATAAATTAAGGTAACAAGATCATAAGGATTCTACGTTTGAAAGGTGGAATATAATGAATAGGGCTTTGTTAACCGTGGCCAAAGTAAATATATGATTAATACTTTTTACGCAACAAACTTTATGATGAATGTGCTCAATTATAGCGGATAATCTTGTTGCGAAACAAATGATTGCTAATTTTCTTAAAAATACATTGCTATGGAGTGAGAGATAAAAGAGTGCCTGAGATTAATTTTATAACCCACTATTATTAGTACATTCAACAGTGTAAGTAAAAAAATAACATCGGTTTGTTAGTTGTATTAACAATGATGTAGCCAGACAATGAATCGGTTCAGCCGATGGAAAAAAAATGCCTTACAAACTCCCGCAAAAATAGTTGTGCAAAATAGAGTAGGTATCGTATACATTACACTGTAGCCGGCTTAAAACTAGCAACGTAAAGTTTGTGATTCTTTTAAAGTAACCTGTTGAAAGAACTTTCACACACAGCACAGTAATACACTCACGCACAGACACCTTACAAAGCAGCAATAAAATACGAAGTTTTTATTTTAAGATCTTTTGTACTGTAGAGGGAGTAAAGGTCATAACTCATAACTCATTAGAGCCACCCTGCACCCAACCAGCACCGCCTAGTCGTTGTCACCGGTGAACGTCGTGTGGTCCACGAATTCCCAAGTCTGTCAGCGATTGGCATTAGGTCTACACGTCACTTGCGGGCAGCGGGCGGTCCACTCGTTTGCAATGCTCAGTCAACAGCGCAAGCGTGCGAGTTGTGACCGAGTGGTCAGCTCGCGAGCGAGGGCGATCTGGCAACGCCTCTGACTTGATGTAGTGAGCGCATATCCATAGAAGTTTATATAAAGAATAATAATAGCACGAGGCGAGGCGGTGTGGGTCGGGTGCCGCGTGGCTCTAATCAGCTATGGAGCTTCACTTCCGGCCCGTCGAATCAAGTACCTAGTAGCTAAAATGATTATTAAACTAAATTTCAACAATATAATAGGCACTGAGCTTAATGTTTCGTTAAGTTGTCGTTGTATGGTATCTAAGATACTATTATATGTAATTGAGAAAAAAAATCAAATGGGTGTAATTTTAAGTTGCGAGGTTTTCAGTTTTAGGCAAAATATTGAGAGATTTGTAAAAGAACCTGTCAAGTTATTAATATTAGCAATTAAATTGAAAAGCAAAAAATAAGTTTTATATTGTTCCGATGATCTGTCAATGGGCTACCTGACCGGCGCGGCGTCCTGACTCGCGGAAATCTCTAAGCGTTATTGCGAAGCCGTCTATCGATAAGTAAATTCTTAGGAATTACGAATAAGGTTTTCACCTCTTTCATCATATTTTTTTTTAAGTTTCAGTAACTCTTTAATTTCAAATTTTGGTCTTGAAAATTAAAAACTAACTAACTCCTATATCATCACTTTGTAGTCCGTCTGTCTGTTTATGAAGACCTTTTTTCGAAGCAACGATAACAAAATGCACTATTTCTTATTTGCAAAAGAAATATGTACCTACCTATTCACAAAATCAATCTTGTACATATTGTTATAAAGGTAAATTTTCAGCAGTTGAACAATAATCTGGACTAAGATTGGTTTTCCAATAACAGAGTATCGCTTCTGTAAGTGTCGTTTCGAAAACCAATAGTGGCAATTCCGTAAAATAATAATTTTCCCTTGTCAACGATGACAAACAGTTTCTGTATTGTGAAAACAATTTCTCCTTTCGAGTTGTTATAAATTCGCATATTGAGTTTGACAGATTAAAGTCAAAAATATTTTAGTTAAGAGAGAAGGCTTTAATTAAGAGGAACTGTCAATATATGTTTTATTATACATATGTATTATTATATCCGCCAAATATGTTAATTAATTTAACCAAGCTTCGTCCAGCTCACATGAGATGAAATTCGCAAAAAACTTAATCTAATCACTCTTTTACGTCAGAGTGCTTTCTCCGTTATATGGAATAAATTTGTCAAATCCGCTTAACACACGAAGATTTGCCCAAATACAACAGGTGTCTGAAACAATATATCGCTTTGAAATAACTACTTCAAAAGTCTCACCTGCAAAATCTACTTTTTGCACATGTTTATGTAAATAAGGAATATGTCATTCACTCTATCCGATCGACATCAAACTGCGCTTGACGTTCTATAGGTGGCAGTTGAATGTGATGTGAAATGTACAGATGTCAGGAACAATTCACCAAATTCTAATACTTCCGCCAGGGAAAAGCGACGCAAGGAACCTATCCAAATTCGTGGCAACTATCTATTACACTCTAATATTATTTACTACTTGGCTATATCGTATTTCACTCAAGCATTCTCCTGGTAAAATAAAGAAACTACGATTATTATTTGTATATTATGTGAAGTTGCCTGTACTGAAAAAGTTAACCCTAAAATTGCAAATTTTCTTAGAACGACACAGTTTACAGTTTATGATAAATATTAAAAGAAGCAGCGGGCCACCATGACCCTCGTAGACTTGGATTTCAGGACTAGTAATTGTCTAGTCTATGTCTGCTGACAATACACCCCATACGGTTTTATACATTCGGTTCAATATTAAGCCAACATACATATTATATTATATTGTATGACAACAAAGAGGAAAAAAATTGATAATTTGATCTCAAAGTCTTATACCACATCTCAAAGTCTTATATCACAGCACTATGTGCAAATAAAGTCAATTATTTATAGTGATTTTCCAATTTTTTTATTGAAACGCTTCGTTTTTGACGACGCGACGACGCGATAATTAGATTATTACATAACAAAATCTTTAACAGACCTTAAAGATGATTTAATTCTCACTAGGAAAATTAATAATGTAATTTAAGAAGTTGATCTGTAAGGAAAGTCGCTTTGTTAACATTAGTGAGATGAGATTATTTATAAAAGGTGCCGCACAAACATTAATATCAATTAGACTGTATGGATTTCGGTAACTTTTTCAGCATTTCATTCCATTTCTTACCTCAATCTTCATGATAACAAATCACTGAAGCAATACACAATATCCAAATATAAACGAGACTGATTGAAATGGGTCTAGGAAGTGATTCTTAGTGAGTATTAGAAAATCAATAGTACAGTCGTATCTTTCCTAGAATAGCCTACAGACGCCTTCAAGTGAGGATTTAATCAAATTACCCACCACTAACGAAATAATTTAAGGTTTTCTCAAGTGGCTGTAACTTTAAAAGGTTTGGCAATAGGTTCTAGACCTCCTTGGTGTAGCAAACATCTTTTTGCTTAGATAGTAATTAAAAACATTGGCAAATATACATGCCACACCACATACCACACAAACCATCCAGAGTTTAGCAGTGGTATATCAGACATATCATTTCGATACATAATTTGACATGGCTTTAGGAATTCTCTAATAGGTATATGATTTTTAGAAGGGATTTACAATTTTTTGTGTTAATCGTACTGCAGAGTTTCATAGAGGATAAACCATTCATATATTTAGGTAGCATATTTTCTCACGTCTGTGCAGCATAGACGTATGTTTAGGCAACCTATAAGTAGGTAAGTATATTGTGGCATTCCTCGCTGATCCCACACACGCGGACCTTACAGAATACATTTAGTATTTTACAATGTTGAACAGCCCGGTTTCATTATATTCGTATTTTGTTTTAATTTTTAAGGGAGCGATTCGACCGTTTGTATGAAGATACAATACTGTATAGATAATGGCCCCAATTCTGTTACTTCACTCGCTAAATTAAATTTCACTAAATTTTCTTCATATAAGAATTAGGTAAGCGTTGTACACTTAGAAATAAGGTCTTTTTTCAAATTGAAACAAGTAGGTAACATATGTCGCTATCGAAATAAGCAATTTATTTGTCGACTAAAGTCTGATACGCTTAAATAAACTTTAATACCACGTAGCAAGAGCCGCTATCCGTTGAATGCCATCTCTTTTGCTCGGTGTTTTTAGTAAGCGTCTTCGTAGGTGTAGATTAAAAACACGTCATCCTTGTTCGTTTTGAACAAGTTTTTATACGACAATTATACAGCGTTTGAATAAATGAAGACTCTCGCAGCGTGGAAATAAAGTTGAGTATACGTTGACAGGTTTTATTGAAATTTAGCAGCGCTGAGAAATAGATGCTAGTAACAAATAGACCTTATTACGAAGAACACTACGTTGATTTCATATGAAGAAATTAAGTCAGGTTTTAGTTTAGTCGAGTGTACAACAGAATCGGCACCAATATCACCTTGCCTAAGTACTTCTCAGTTATTTTGTCAATGCATAATAATATAGTAATTATTGGCCTGTAGTTATTTATAATTATGTGTATGGACCATTTTTGGATCCGGGTTCCGGGATGTGGCAAGACATAAATTAGTTGGTTTTTCAGCACGAGGCTCATTAGTCTATCTTAGTAAATACCAAAATCTGTTAGCGTCAGCAACTACACAAGATACCCTATTCCCATACACATATAATATCTTCACACATACCCCATAATTACACTTTAACAAGAATATCATTATTTAGAAGAGAACCACATAAACTAACACATATGTATCTGATGAACAATGGATAATCACAGTTGGTTTATAACTCGGACGTACAAAATGGACTAGATAAGGAGCGAATATTCTGCGCAATCAAGCAAGCGTCCACACTTCACTAGCCTGTGCACATCATGAATGCATTCACTGGGAAATTGGACCCGCATGTACCTGTCTTTATCTTCTATTGAACACCTTAGGGTATGCACACACTACATGTTTGTGCAAAATGGATAACAATTCCCGCCGGGCTTTAAGGCAGCTTTTCCATTGCAGCGGAGAGGAGCGATCCAGTTAATACTTTAACTTTGTTTCCATTCAATGTTGAATATTATAAAGGGGAGTGAGGATATATTTTTAAGCACGTTAGGTGTTAGGTATCTACCATTCAATTCCTGTGGAGCCTGACAGCAACGCGACAGGTTGCTTCACCCCTTGATAATGTTTCTCTGTAGGGCAAAAACTAGTCTAGGATCTCAGAACAATTCCATTTCAATTCAATTAACAATTTCTTTCGTCAGTTTACTTGCGCCTCTTCATTTGAAGAGTTTTCAAGACCGCACCACGCTCCGCGCCTCTTGCTCCGCCCCACTTACCAGCCGAGTTTCATTTAAAAAGCAAGTTTGAACGTCGACAATACCTAACTGTGATATGAAATACGTTTTGATTTTGAGAATTTCATGAAAGTCTAAAATGTGAAATGGCAATAAAGTGTTCTAGACATATTTTGTTGTGCATTTTATTCGTCCGTTCAATTTATTTGTAGCTGTGATTGACGATCTGTCACCGCCCTGAACGTCGTCAAAATTAAATGATGAAGGACCTTTGTATGTTTTTCTTCAGTTGCTATTGGAACCCTCGATATTCATCAATATTGATGTGCTAATACCAGGCCTGCCCGTCGTGATACGAGGGGTATTCGCCTAAAATTTGCATTTGAATGGACTAAAGATTGTAATAGTTATGCTAATTTATATTGAAAGTAAGATTACGGAGAAATTGTTCCTAAAATATCAAACGATTATTTTTTAAATAAACCTCGTATTAAATACTATACTGTAATTATTTTTAAACTTTCGCGATTCTGATACCTATTAGATTGTACATTTTAAATGTTATCGCGATTAAGTCCCGAGTTACACATCTAATGTAGTCTTCTGCGAAAGCAAATTGTGCAAATTGTCAATCGTCTATCTTGGATTTCTTTAAACAATCAAGGTATAAAACAAGTTTATACCCGTTCCAAAGTAATCAGATTTCGTAATGATGACCGTTTCCAAAACCAGGTGTTTCGAAAGTAACCTGCCACAATATAATGAACATAAACTGAATGAAAGGCTCAACTCACACTGGCCCAAAGTCGAAGCGTCGCGTCGCGTCCTGTTTTTCAACTACTACGCATGGCGACGCGTGACGACACTCGCATTAGCGCGTCCGCATCACAATCCTGGACCAGTGCAGAGACGTTTAATCATTCGTGTGCTTCAATAAGTTTTAAAATTTTGTCGTCGCGCGTCGCCACGCCATTCCATACTTGCATAACACAAATTTGTACTTTAATAACGGAAAAATAGAGATGAATATGCTATAGGCGAAAAACATGACGCGTCACGACCAGTGAGAGTTAGCCTAACAGTTTTACCGGTATAACCAGTCAAAATAATGTATGTTAACTTATTTTTATTAAATAGTGAACTGTGTTATCATCTACTATAGTTTGTTCCTATTTTTTATAAAATAAATAAGAGTTTTTATTGTGGCGACAACATTTCTCACATTTTATGGTCATCATTGTGATGTCTAGATGCGGTTATTGCAACTAAAATTGCTTAACTTCGTCCGGGGGTTTAAAATAACCTACCAACAATTTGCATTACCATTATATCGGCACTACGATTGAGCCAAAGTTTCTTGACCTAAACAAATACCTTTCTGTTCTCTTTTCTTTTATCATGTTTCTTGGTTAGAATACATTCTGATCCTAATTAATTAAGAGGTTTAATTGTAAAGGCAATAAACCCAGTCAAAGTTATGTTCACATTTAAACATTATTTCACACAAGTAAATTTTAAATAAACTTCACGTTTATTCTCACTAAAAAACTAAACCGAATACATACGAAGTCTTGGAGGTATTTTCATTTATCTCGGTGAAACAAAATGTGTTGCTCGTGAATTAATGTTTTATGTATGTACCATTAGTCTTTTTACGTAAACTGCTAAGCTGATTTTGATAAACGATTCGGCGTTCGATTTGTCTCTGTGTAAAGGAGTCGGAATTTCAGTGGGATAATGTTTAATACGCGTTAATAGAATATCCAAAGTACCAGGGAAGAGTAAAAAAATTACAATCATTGGAAGAGATTTATTATGTAAGCATACAGCGCTATATAGACCTAAACCGAATCTGGCTTCTCCTTTTTTTAAACACGGATAAAAATACTTAGATATACAGTTATATATAAAGACATACATATCATATATAGACACGTCCAGACCAACGCAAATAGGTATATACATGTATACAAATATTTATTCTGAGCGTATATCGAATCCACGATCTCTGACGTTGCTTGTCAGTCTTCCAATCACATTCATTTAAATAACTAATTAGTGTTAGTTTACCGCACAGTGTCAACAATATTTTCTGTTCCAAATACGAGTAAAAGCACGTAGGCCCAAAATAAGTTAAAAAAGCTAAACTATGTATACAGTTAAGATTCTTATATCATCGACTTCATCTCACACTTACTAGTTAATACTCATGTTTCGACTTGATCTCACAACTTACTAGTAAACACCCATGTTTAGACTTGATCTCACAACTTACTAGTAAACACTCATATTTGGACTTGTTCTCAAAACTTATTAGTAAACACACAGGTTTTCCCTTAGGAGTTTAGGCGGTATTAAACCTTATTTACGACGATTTTGTTTCAACCAACATAAATTAAATACACCCACTACATCCGGGAGGTCTATAACGTGTCTCAATATGAAATAATTTCATATTCAGGTTTTATGCACATCGAATAGAAACATCTTTTTTTTTAATCTTAATTCAGTAATATGTCATTTGAATAATACATTTCAAGAAGCAGAAACACGTGTAAATGTTTAATTTCAACCCAATCCCCAAAATGTATTTACAAATGAAGGCGTACTCTCATTCAATTTAAAAATGTAACACAACAAACATTTGTTCTTGCACTTAAGCCGTTCTTGACGAGCAGTTAACTCAAAGCCATAACAGTACAATAACCCATAGAATCGTATCGCAATATCTGGGAGAAATACGTTTATTGTGGTACGAACAGCGTGTGGGGTCGTAACGCGCCCGGCTACTTATGCCACATTATAACGCGGAATTCGTCTGTAAGGGTTGCAGGGACGTATTGGGACAGATAAGTTTTATCACAGTATAATACAACGTGCCTCTAGCTTTCCACGATTCTTGGTAAACAAAACATATTTGATTTTTTAAGCATTAATTTGTGTAAGTTTTTTTTTCACGTCAGCTTTTTCTTCTCAGAACTGAGAAGAAAAAGCTGACGTGAAAAAAAAACTTACACAAATTAATGCTTAAAAAATCAAATATGTTTTGTTTTTGTTTTTTAAGCATTAATTTGTGTAAGTTTTTTTTTCACGTCAGCTTTTTCTTCTCAGTTCTATTTAACTTGTGATTTCGAATATTATATTGCAGAATTATCAAAACAGTCACATGGTGCTTTAATGATAGCCAGTTACCCGAGACAAAAATTAGTAAGGGTATAGAATCGCATTGTACATACTAATTTATTACCGAGTCTATCGCCAATATCGTACAAATTTAACTTACGAAAAATTACACTAAACATGTATCGGTACTAGGCAGAGTTCTTTTTAATATAGTTTAATTTAAAAAAAAAACAATATTTTTATTTGGTCTACTTAAGACGATCGCCTAAAATACACAGAACCTTCTTGTGGTTTTAAGTTTTACACAGTGTCTGCTGTGAAAAGATTATCCCGTTACAAGAAAATACTTTTGTTAGCCAACAACTCTGCAAAACAACTTTGAACCCCCTTATTGTATTGTATGTTTTGTATGCGAAATTTATTCCTATCCCTTGCATATAAAGATACGTTTTTGTTCAATATTTCTACATTCTGATTCACGATATTGTTTGTTCCGAACGTTATTTAATATGATCTATTTTATTCACATTATATTTTACGTATTCAACAAATTCAGATTATTAATATTTATGTGTTATAATATATTTATTAGCTGCTCAAATAATAATATCAGTCTGGCGTGTACTTGCCGTACAAGTACAATGTACTCGGCGCCACAATATGGAACTCGTTCTTTAAAAAAACTCAAGCTGTGGAATGATCTCCCAGGCTTTTGTTTTGCTAGACAACCTTAGTGTTGCAAACGTCGAAGAACGAATGTAAGAGACACAGTATAATCTATGTACAGTATTGTGACTCGGCCTCCTTGAAATAATTACCTACAGCCGGACGGTACGCATACACGCGATGGGGCTGCCCTTCATCTTCAGCTTCATCTACCTGCTTGAGTTATACGAATTTTGAATCGAATTATACTAACTGGCAGCTCTGGTACCGAGTGTATACCGAACTCAAGGCGTGGCGATCCAACCGTTTGTATGACGATACAATACTGTATATACATTATACTGTGTAAGATATATTGTGCGATAGCGATCCATTTTGACACTTATTCTCAGGTTGTGCAGGTCTATAATAATATCGAATGCATTACCGCCGCGCCGCCGCGCCGCCCGCGCCTCATATATCGTCAATGAATTAAAAAAATAGTAATAAGAAGTAAGAAGCAATTTTTCTTTGCTCCGAGCCTTTTCCCAACTAAGTACGCTGAACTTCAATATTTTACGTGAAGCGACTGCCATCAGACCTCCATAACCGAAGTACTAGGCGATATCGAAGTTCTGTAGTTAGAACTGGCTCTATCAGACTTTTTTTAGGGATCCAACTACCCCCCACCCACAGATGTTACGGCAACCGGGACCGACGGCTTAACGTGCTCTCCGGGGCACGAATGTGTCTCAATGTGTTAAAAATGGTCACCCATCTTAAGACTGGCTGACTGGCTAGTATTACTTAACCTTACAATCTGCTAACCTACTCGGTTACCAGTTAGCCACGTGCTATGTATTTTAAACAAAATTAACATCGTTGTGCTGCATTATAAATACATAAGAAAAGTATGTGGTAAAAACACAATCAATAACAATTTGTTGTGTTATGTTGGGCGGCGGTAATCACTTACTCCCATAAAAATATGGGAGTAAGTGAACGGACCCACCCCATATTAGATATATTTATGTTCAAATATAAGAACTTTCTTGTACTCACAAATAATAAGTATTTATTTTGACTGGCCTGTTGGTCTAGTAGTTAGTGACCCTGACTGCTGCGCCAGGGTGGGTTCGCTTCCCACCCAATACAACTAATTGTGTGATGGGCATGATAATTTGTTCTGTGTCTGGGTGTAATTCATCTATAATATGTATGTATTTAGAAACATATAAGTATGTTTATCAGCAGTCTGGTTACCATAGTACAGGCTCTGCCTAGTTTGGAATCACACGGTCGTGTGTGAGATGTGTGAAGTTATAATTCAAAAGTTATAAAATTTCCTTCCCCACTTTTTGCATTTAGTGGAACTAACCAGCATTTCGAATGTGCATTGATACCGTGAGATAACCATTCCTTAATACAGGCTTTATCGTAGCCTAGCTAGGAGAACGGTATGACACCCATGTTTTTGTAGTGAATTGTTAACTAAGCTATAAACCTGTAATTACACCTTTTTCCACTCAAATGTACTACATTATTCATCTCTGTTAATAAATAAATAATAATTATTACATTTCTTAGTGACTGGATAAACGGGGTCGCGCTCACGCTTACAAAAAACGTTTCCTCTTTTCTGTTTCAATGATGCTTATCTTCGAGCAGGCCATACGTTTAATATATTAAGGTAAGTACCTGAGCGACCAAACTTCGCACGGCGTATTTTTATTTTGTGAAATTGCGTTTTTTTTTCATTAAAGATGCTTATATAGATAAACCTAAAAAGCAAAACCTTATCTAAATACAAAATTTGATCACATACACAAGTTTGCACATTGTGTGCAGTTTGGTCCAACTTGAGAAAGAGGATAGTTTTTATCTCAATTTACAGTCGCAATATCATATCGTGGGAGAGCCATGCTTTTCCACGTATGGGCCGGCTCGACCGGAGCGATACCGCGGCCTCACAGAAAACCGACAGTGGAGAAATGCTTCATTGCTTTTCGCCGAGTGAGTGAGGTTACCCGAGGCCCTAACCCTTCCCTCTCCCTCTTCCACCCTTCCCCTACTCCCACCTTAAAGGCCGGCAACGCATTTGTGACTCTTAAGTTGCAGGTGCTCATGGGCGGCGGTAGTCATTTACCATCAGGTGACCCGCCTGCTCGTTTGTCCCCTATACTATATAAAAAGAAATATATATTTTTCATTGCAAATTACTTAGCTGCAGCAACGCGTGGTCTGGTAGCTAATAAAACAATATATAATAAATAAGTACCTGCCGTTTTCTTATAGAGAAGGACTAATTAAATACTGGCATGTTTATATTTGTTACTAGCAACCCGCCCCGGCTTCGCACGGGTAGCAGAGACATCTTCAACATTCATCAACATATTTCTATCAATTTACACAAAAGCTTAACAAATGAAACACCTAAACGTACGCCATGAATCACTCTGTATATTAGTGAAAACCGCATGAAAATCCGTTGAGTAGTTTTTCAGTTTATCGCGAACAGAAAGACAGACAGACGCGGCGGGGGACTTTGTTTTATAATATGTAGTGATATCTGATAAACAAAAATTTCAGTCCAAGACCAAAACTTGTGATAATAGTTTTTGTTTAAATAAAATTAACGGCTGTTATTTTTAAGCCACTGTTCCTAATTCTTTCAACACTGACCTATATCCCACATAAAACCCAACGCCTCGTAGCATTTCTCGACCACGCACCACAATTTTGACGCACATCACGTCCTCAAATAGCGTTACAATAAAACGGGACCGCAAAAAGCCCCATTACTGTAGTTCCCCGCTGCAACGTTGTGGCCTCAAAAAACTATAATAGCCCCGAGCACTAACCCCGAGCTTATAAAAACTAACGCCCTGCCTATTTAGCGGACTTTGCACAATAATCTTTATTAATAGAGGGTTTTTTTTGGGGGTCTTGTACCGATAAGAGCCTTTTCAGTATGTGTAATACTGTAGAGTTAATAATGTACATGGAAATATACGTTTTTGTGTCGAGAGAAATATAGTAGAAGGGAAAGTTAATGTGTGTATTTAATACGAGTATATTATCACTTTTGTAACCAATTGTTTAGGTTCAAGGTCTTGTTTAATATTACTTGTTACATTTTTTATTTACTGTTAATTACTTACATAATTATATACATAAACCCACGCGTGTACAAAGGGGTAGGCAGAGGCGTATTAAACACACTGTACCAACTATAATTTGGACCTACTCACGTAATACGAGCAAGCCTTGCCGCCAACCCAGAATTAAATATGGGAAAATTGGGAGAATAAGACAATGGAAGGAAAAGGATATTGCTTTTATGCATGGATTGGGCAGTGTAAGCGATAGCTTGAGAAGGTCAGGGTCGCACCTGTAGCTCGAGCTGGTTGTTGCCGAGAACTTCGAGCCCTCTAACTCTAATAATCACAATATATGGCTACCTCTTTACTCTTTATTGTATCACATACGAGACCGTGTGTAAATATTATATTGCTATCAAAATAGACAGAAGCTAACTCAAGGCAACTTGCCTAAGGCAAGTCAATCAAAATAAAGTATAAAACAGTATATGCTTGTGTGTAAAAGAAAATGAATTTACCCTCTAAGCATCATAAAATTCTTCAACCTTATTGTTTATTAGATATGTTCATATTATGTATTCATATACATAGCGCTGAAAGTGCGAAGGAGGCTGCACTGCTACTATGTTGTATAGCTATAGATATGATATATTTTTGTAAGAGGCAAATACCAGATTTCTAGTCCAGTCATGCGAGCTTTTATTTTTCTAAACGTTTTTTTTTTATGGAAAGAAGAGCACGCATAAGAAACACACCTCATCAGCTTTAATTTTTATTTTATATATTTAATTATTTCATTACAACTTATAAGTAATTTCAATGCATCTGTTCCACGAAAAGAGTAACTTTTTACATATCTAATAATATTATGTCTATAATCTATAACAATATTGGGATAGCAACCTAAAGAATATTAAAACTAGAACTTTTCAGGTGTACTTATTTAGCAAGAGACTTAAGTAGAAGATAAAACATTCAACACACAAACAACACATTCATTAATATCTTATGAAATTCAAAGGCCCATTTCAAAGCCATTATCGAAAGTTGCCGACACGGGCTTAAAACCGAGCCCTCACTTGACCATCAAATTGGTTCGTTTCACTTTCATTAGTACTCTGACACCGCATTAGCATACCATTCAGATGTTAAGCGTATTCGTAACGTTGGTTTGCAGAGATTGTCTGGACACGGGTGTCCGGCGCCGTCTGGCCGCGTCCGGCCACACTGTCCGGCCAGGTGGAACTTTTAAGCGTCCGTCCGTCGAGCGTTGTATACGAAAGTTCCAACAAGCTTCCTTGCGTTTAATCACAGTTTTAAATTGCAGGTGCTCGCAAAATATACTACCACCAACTTTTTATACAATGTTGTTGAAGCAGATGCGTTTGAGTTGATGTTTATTAACCTTTTATTTTTTTAAATAGTACACAGTACAACGTTACCCACTTAGCATTCAACGTGGGATGTGTAACTCAATATAATGAAAAAGGGTTTTTGAGTAAAGTACTCTGCCATTTCTTTTCAGCAATACTTTTTGCAGGTTTTGTGACCGCTCAAAGAAAACTGTAAATATCCTTATTTCCAGTTTATTTGACTTGTGGATATTTGTACTTGTTTAGTTAGCCTTCAATTCTCTTAAGTAAATAAATGATAACCGTTGAGTGGTAGCCGCGTCAACTGACAAAGTACCTATAGGCGAATTTCATAAACAGACTTATGCAAATACGGCCACTGAAGTAGCTCCCCTTAAATATAAATCTTCTCCGATTCTAAAAAGACAAACGTGCCACTTTGGTGGAAACCGATACCGTTTTTATTGGCCCGGTGTAAGATTGATTTTCGTTTGACGATTGATATAGGAGATGGGTCGCGAAGTTTGGGTTGAGAGAAGTGTTTACGTGCCGACAAAAGTCGGAGTTGTTTGTTTTTTCTTTGGCAATAATTTCCGGATCGATGGTAATGTGTGAGATGTAATAAATGACGAGAGGTGCTTTCTCGCAGGCGACACAGTGACGGAATGTTGGTATCGTGTGCGCATAATCTGCATGTTTTCCCGTAGCAGATGACGAGTTTGCATGCGAGATAACATAATAAATGACTTTGTTACTTGTAACTTCAGCGCCGTGTTCTTGCAAGCATATTTGCCTTCCTATAACGTTTTCGTCATTGAGGTTCTATATGTGTTCAGTATTTTCCTTTACATCCAACCTTACTGAACTCCTGGTAATGATAGAACTCGTAGTTCCCTTTTCTCACTTAATAGGAAAGTAATTAATAATTATCATAAATTGACTAGCTAAATATTGGGTCGAAATAATTATTCTAGTCAGTTTGTTGCTAGTAGCATAGTAAGTACGTAAAATTTAGTTGTGGGTTACAGTAAGTACCTAAGTTGCTACCTGTTTCCGAAGGACTACCGAAACCCTCACGTATGTTTATTATAGGTGATTATTGAAGGTCAAAAGAAACTTTCAAGTCCTTCAATGAAGAAGAAGATTGAAATTTATTTGGCGCAAAAATTAGCATTACTATTCAATATACCTGTACGGGCCAACGACCGTACATTTTGCCGCGGTCAGCATTTAACGCTGACAGCGATGATTTTGTTACAAATGCAGTTCAGTTCACCTTCAGCAAGCGTATCGTGTACTCATTAGCATATATCATATCATTTTAGTGCGTGAATCAATAAAATTGTTTACAAGAAAAATATCTATCCTTTCTATCATCTTTCAAGAAGTGTACGTGACCCGTACAATACCATTACTTAATATAGCGTGGGTTACTAGTTGACGGCGATGTGGAAGACTTACTTGATGCCTATGAAGTGATAATATGATAATTTATACTAAACCAAGATTGCAGGACCCTACGAGTACCAGTCTTTACTTATTTTCTTACGTTACATATTACAACAGACTCTGACGGTATGCAAATCTGCTAGCTTGGGCCAGCGACATATTGCCAGCTACCAGGTGCTAAACTTACATAATACATTGGTAAATTTTCTTAAATTCCGAGTGCTGATTGTTATAAATAGCACACAATAGCATTAAAAATAGTTTGCAAAAATAAGGTAAGTTTACACTTCGGTCCGAGTCTCGATTTTTATATATCTGATGTTTAGAAAACTATTTAATGGCTATTTATAAGAAGCTGGACAATCCTGGGGCCAAAAAATACTTTACTTAATTTGTTGTAAATATGCATACGTAAACAAATTAAGAACATGAAAAACAAATTAAGTAGAGTGTAGATAAGGTTGAGAAAACAAGTAAATTAAGTGCCTAATAGATATTGATGACGTGGTGAACATGATTTATTGAAGGCTGATGCTCGCGTGGATACAGAGAGCCTCTAAAATGGGTGTGATAAATGTCACGTCACTGAATACACAGCCTTATTATAGCGATATTCGTTTTTCAATGAAGAATCTTATAACCCTGTGTGAAAAAAAATTAGCTTACGACAAACAGATCCTCGCTTGATTATGACTGCAGTCCACAGTTCACAAAGAAACGTTAAAATACAAATAGATTAAAGGAAAGTTAAAATATCCTTTCTGTGATAGAAGAAAATTGTAGAATTATATTTATATATCGTCTTTAATGATGTACCGATAGCACAGTAAGGTGAATGGTCATGGGGCCAACTGATAGCTCGTCGAACATTGTGGGATCTTCGTAATTCAACGATGGTGTGTTCTGAGTCGAGTGATACTTTCATTATGTATGAGTTGATTATACATATGTTACAGCTGCCAAGTTTACTGTATTGTTTACTTATATAATTACATGGGTAATCAAAGAGTTTCGCAAAGACATATGATTGTTATGCACTCGACAAAAACAAGTGTTTATTCACAACACCCGATCGAAAGGCAGTATAGACCTTGACAAAATACATTCGCTACAAAAGAGGAGTTAAAAAGACTAACAGTTTTGAAAAGACAACATCACTTATTTAAAAACCATCAGGTTCCTTGCCAATCCGAATTCATAGCTGCAGAATATAAGTAATTTCATAGATCATGCCCGAAGGGAGTAAAACCGAATGCTTCCATATACGAGTTTTAGAGAATTTTCGCGATGACCTTGTGATACCGTCGGCAATTAATATAAAAAAACCCCTTTGCCCTTCTAATGTTTAAAGAATTGCCTCTGCCGGGCCCCGTACCGCCCCATCCAACCGCCCCTTGCCAAGTTACATACAGCTGCATAAGACTCTATATTTATATAGCTAAGGTTGCATTTTGCTTATGTTATCCACTATGTGTGGCGCCGGGTCTGATGACTGACTTTTCGCTCCATTTCACCGACGTTTTTATTATTGTAATTTTGGACCCCTATTCGGAGTGTAACTTTAGTTTTATCTGTCATGTAGGGGGACAGACCCCTTTTTATGGGACATATGGAATGATGGTAAGTGTTTATGGTGTCATGGTCGATAACCATATATTTGAACGGCTAAAACTAAGTAGGTGTATAAGACATCGGGGTTTTGGAGATAAGGGTTGTAGTTTTTTAGTGAGTGCACAGAACTAAAGAATTTCTTTACGATCTTGTCTAAATGACCGCAACTGCCA
The DNA here is from genome assembly GCA_949752705.1 of Callimorpha dominula. Taxonomy (NCBI): domain Eukaryota; kingdom Metazoa; phylum Arthropoda; class Insecta; order Lepidoptera; family Erebidae; genus Callimorpha; species Callimorpha dominula. Next base: position 536,252 of record OX456992.1, on the reverse strand, counting down.
CTCATGCGTAGGAGTCGAATCTGGACGGATTAGGGAGTTTATTCTTGGTCTAAGGCTGTGTGAACTTTAAGTTCTACAATTGTGGATTTATAAAGACTAATAAGAAAAATTCCTAGTGCAGTACTTACCCTTTTGGAACAATCATAATATATTACCGGGATGTTCCAAAATTTTCACCCACCAGTTACAAATTAACATATAATTTTTATAAATTTCTCTGACATTGAGAACGCCGGTCTCTTCTATACGTGTTTAGACATCCGTACATTACGGTGCCCGCTTACAATCAAGCAAAATGTATGTGTCTCGTCCGATAACATAACTTCTACCAGTATCTTCGTTCTGATAATGATAGAAGTCATGTCACAGAGATGGTTGCTTAAGGTTTATAAGACCCTCCCTCATCAATCTGCAATAGCTGAAAAAATCATAGACTACATGTATTCTACATTGTCTCATTGTAACAAACATCGTATCTCCTAGACATCGGTATAACAGCATAAAATGATATCTGTATAAGAGGCGAGTGTAACGTTTCCCTCGCGTCAAATATATTTTTTCCGCGACAGTAGAGCCGTGTTCAGAGCGCCGCGCGCCGCTGCTTCCTGCGCTCTTACGCTTTGCTTGATATTAGGGCTGCTTTATATTAAAAAAAGTGAAAACATTTTACGTTCATGACATGAGGTTGAAAGTTAAAACGTAGAGGTTCATAAAGTTTATACGTTCAAAAGTTAAAAGAAAATAAATAAAACCATAGTGTGTTAATTTATTTTCTTTTGACAAGACTTTGCAAAGTGAATACGTTTTAACGGTGTGTATTTAATTTTAATATATTTATTTATTGTTTAGAATATTTGATGTTTTGGTTATGGAGTTTAGTTAGGAATAGTTTGAATATTATTCAATTCAATGTCTTACTTGAAACGTTTTAAATACTTACATTAAAATTAAACGTGTCCTTATAAAGTCACATGCGCATGTCAATTCTGACAGAAAAAAGAAGAAGACGTTGAGCGTTACTAGGTCGACGACCGAAGTACCTTCGAAGGTTCGAGATACACTACACGCGACTGATCTTGGTTTAACCCAAACCGCGCGATAGGCTAAAAACTCGAAGGACCATAAAGTTGTGTGGGACAATAGCTCAAATATTTATTAATGATTACAAATGCTAATTCAATTTATTGATCACTAAAACTAATGCTTGTTTGATATGATAATGATAACTGATTTCTATGAGTACACGCGGTAATGACCGATCGCGAACTGACTATAATTTTGCACGCGGTACAGAAAGTGCTAGTAAAACTGTACAAAAAACATTTAAAAATTAAAAAATCAACTTAATGCAATGTTCTTTTAAATACTACTCGTAACTTAGGTTAAACATAACAAGTATATGTTAACCCATCCAATTAAGACTGTCCTTCAATAAATACTGGGGTGGAATGCTAGTTTTATTTAAATATAGGTGACTTCCCTGATTCTCTTACGTCTGGAATGGATGTGAGGTGACAAATTTACGTCGATTCAGATATGATGCACTGAACAACGACGTTATTTTATTTTAAACTGTATTGTAGATATTTTAATAATTGTCAAGTCTTAAAATATCGATTTTAAATTTGTGAATATAACCTCTAAGTAACTTTTTAAGTTTGGCTTAGTTGAAAAGTTGCGGTGGTTGTAAATAATTAAAAAACTAGTCAATATTAACTTTTAATTTATTATAGCTATAAACTAAAACAATGTACTTACAATTGTGATAAGATAGCGGCCACATTAGGGAATTGTTGTCGAGTCTTCACAAACATAAAATTATAGGATGCGACGGCGACGAACATCCAGACTCGCGACGACATAAGGATATAGGGACCTGGGGACTCGTAGCCGCTACAACAAAGTCTCTACATTAAAGCTAATAATTCATAAATAATAAATATTTTGCAGCTGAGAGCAGGGATATGACGCTAAATATGAAATGTTGCAATATTTTTTTTATCATTTATTATTTCGTCCCAATTTGGTCTGTACGCTAGCGATATTATACTTTTTTAATGCATCGTCAGGTTTTATTATATTCATTTAGATTATATTCTATGTGTTTTGCGGTTGCCGGTTGTTGAAATTTTGTTAAGAAAGTCAACAGTAATATTAATAATGATAGTTTAGTAAATGTATAAAGTGATAAAGAGTTCCACTATCCACCTCCTCGCTTAATCATCAGACCATCGTCACCGAGCCCAATCTGTTGGACTCGTCAAAACGAATCATATGAGCACAAACTTACTATTTTACAAGTAGCCGTGAGCCGTGTGCTCGTTTGCCCCTATGGCGCTCATTCCACGGTAGGTTTTGTTGTCAGTTTTCCACAATCAAAACGGTGATTGACGAATAACCTATCGTCGACGGTTGCATGATGAGATTTTAATGTCGATATTATTTCATCAATCACCAAAGAACATCCTTCAATCATGACTTTTGGTAATGATTGACGTTGGCGTCTAATGGACTCCTATAATATAAAAAAAAGCCAGTGAAGAGTTTTCACCTTCTAGCTCTGTTGGAGCCAGAAGGTGAATAGTGAAACTGATATCAGCTCCCAGATGCAAAATTATAGTATTGTCTATACAGTTTCATTTTGACACGACAATTAGAAGTAGGTCAAAATTAACTTTCAAGATTTGTTAACATAGTTAGTTACAAGTGAAACTAATAATAGCGTAATAAAATTGCAACCTTTGTCTTAATAATAAATTATACCCAGATACAGAACAAACGATCGTGATCATCACACATGTATTTGTACAGGTTGGGAATCGAATCAACGACCTCTGGCTCAACGCTCAGGATCACTAACCACTAGATCAACCGTCACTATCACGTATCTTGACTTACATAATTGGTACAGCAAGAGTATTATTGTGAATTTTCTTAGATTACACCATAATTTTGTCACATTCTTATTTGCCAACCGTACAATTAAAAGCTATACAAATATTGATTCGTCGTCTTATTAACAACTTGTTTTTGTCTAGAATTGAAAGGAACAAGAAACGCTAAGAGGTGTCTCAAGTTATTATTATTTATCTACTCATTATCTACATGCGCTCTGCAATATTACTATTTATCTACTCATTATCTACATGCGCTCTGCAATATTACCTACAAATACGATCCATCGTAGACGTAAGAGCTCTGGGTTGCTACAACTTTGGCGGTCTAATCACTGGTGGCCATCACTTACCGTCTGCGTCTCAGGAGATTGGATGAAATTCATAAAACCGTAAACTCAGGATGATAAAACTAGCAGGTTTATATTTATACGTTTATAAAACTTTTGTGGTTATTACTTTGAATAAAAGTTTATTGAACGTAAACAGTCTTATTAATGAAGTCGTTGAACTTTTAAATGAATGTTCATTGAAACATTTATTTTTTGAAATAAGATGAAATTACGTCCTCCAATATCAGGCGTAGAACTCTTCTCTCAGTATAGAACGAGCCATATATTGATGTGATGCTTTGTTTAGTACTGCGACAAAAATATGAAGTGTGCGTTCGCGCAGCGGAATGTTGTTGAATTTAAAGATTTTATTTATGCAGATATTTAGTGTATGACGTCGTGTAATTGTGTAAGATAAAAAAAAAATTGTGCATGCAGCCATTGTGGAGAAATTCGCTAAAAACTGATTCCGCTGGGCGAACGTTGTCCTGGCGGAACTTTTTTTAATCCATGGACTTTGAAGAAAAAAAATGTGTCCAAAAATTTGTGTGTAATTGTGTATGTATGAATAAAATTAGTGCATGCATAAACTTCGGAGAAATTCAAGTTTCCGCCACGCGAACGTTTGGCCATTAGCTAGTTTTCATATAAAGCGCTTATATAGAGAGCTGTAGAATTTTACATACCTTGTTTTGGATTTGTTTATATTTGTTTAAAAAACAGATTTAGAAAAAAATCGTAGGGTTTAAAAGATAAAAATATAAACGTTAAATACGCTTATTAGGTCTTAGTTCGTAAAGTATGCACTTTGGGGTCTAGATTTTCACGTTTATACAAACCTTGTAAGAGTGTGCATCATGTATCAATGATGTTCCGTTAGTAATTAAAGAGTTATAGGACAATTTACCATGAATAGACCACTGTTTACAAAGCAGTCAAATATCACGACGTTCTAAAGGAATTGCGTAGTAATATGCATTCCAATAATTAGTGTATTAATTCAACTATTCACATACAAAATTTCATCTCATTAAATTCAGTAATTAAAAAGAAACAATTAAAATACTGACAAAGCATCGAAAACCTACATAACCCGACCAAGTTCGGATGGCTACTAAAAAGCGGCCGTGCCATATATTTAGGAAACATTCTAAAATTTACAGTATAATACCGGTATTGAATTGGTACAGGTGACAACACAATAGGGAATATGCATGTATTTTTTTTATATCTTATATTGACTTGTTCCATCATTCTACCCTAATAAAAAATATAAATAACCTTGGCAATGTTCAAATTTATTTTTAAAATAACATTGAAAACATCGATAAAATTTGATCTGTTTGAACGCCACCATATTTCGCGGGCCTTGGATGATGATGATCACGTTCCACGCTCAGTGTTTGTTTCATAAACTTCCTTGAAGTGTTACAGTAATTTTATACCAATTTCCAGTTGTAATTACTATTTATTATAATTAATAGACAATGAATAAAGTTAATAAACCATTTTATAGGTATTGCCTTGTCTCTAAGTGTAAAAACACTATAAGAAGTACACCCAATACAGTATTTTTTCCTGTACAAAATAATAATGTAAAATACAAAAACAATGGTGTACATTAATGAGAACAGATGAAGTTTGGGCGTTATTGCGTTTTGCTATCTGAAAACAGTAATTAATGAAATGTGCTTAATCATAGACAAATCATTTCAAAAGTATTGTTTAACTTATAATTATAATGTCAAACAAACTTTTGATTGCAAACATCTCATCTTTTGGTGATATCAACAACATCCAAAAGACGTCTCGTTATTAGAATTATTCAGACGCATCATAAAATATATCTAGATCTAACAAAATTTCTAACATCTAAAAGTATTTCAACTTGTTTGTGATAGTAGGTTCACATCAACATCGTTACTTGTATTCAAAGAACGATTAAGATCTTTCAGAGATTACGAAACGACTATTAAAAACAAGCTGTCAGTCGTAGGACAGCACGTCAGAACTGAAAAAAAGTTTACATAGTATATATGAATCTGAGCGTGACGGTCACGCTAGTTCAGTGCTTTTCCCATAGATAGCAAAAGTGCGCAAAGTGTCTAAAAACTTATATAAAAACGCTGAAAAAATATTGACCTCCCCTTATTTAGATTCTCATACTTCAACTTACACGTGATCTCATAAACCATATACGACCGTCACGCGACTTAGCCTTTCCAATTTTAGTTGACAACTTAACACAGCTACAGACAAAGATCTGGATATTTCATGGACTCAAACAAACAATCTAATCATTCTTTTATCTGTTACCGATCTAATTCTGTAGCAGCGGAACAGTGGGTCATAAACCGACTAATTCCGATCGGTGCGGACGAACTGATGTATGAATGCCCTTTTACGTCCGTCCTTCGCTTCGCATTTATTCAAGGCGCACGTTTAGTATTTCGTTTTATACGAACATAAAGATTAGGCGTAAGAGGTGCGCAGCTATTCCGGCTGGCGTCGTAAAATAGCCCTCAATTCGGTAAATGAGCAATGAAAGTTAACACTGTGAGTGCCGAGGTTGGCGCCGGAGCGTACGTCGAACTACGGCACATTGACGCTCCTGAGAGCGGGGCGTGGTTCCGTGGTTCCCAGTGGTCGATGAATGCCATGTTGAACGGATGCATTTTTAATTTATGATCGCAAAATGGGGTGTTGTGAATCGGATGCTCGCCAAATTCACTGCAATTAACCCCGTATTGTGTGTTTTGAATTGTAACGGCTTATTAACTGGGTATCGTGGCACGCGACGTGTTATCTCGTGTAGTTGTCGTTGTGTAATGTGTGTCACGTAAATATGATCTGTTTGAACGCCACCATATTTCGCGGGCCTTGGATGATGATGATCACGTTCCACGCTCAGTGTTTGTTTCATAAACTTCCTTGAAGTGTTACAGTAATTTTATACCAATTTCCAGTTGTAATTACTATTTATTATAATTAATAGACAATGAATAAAGTTAATAAACCATTTTATAGGTATTGCCTTGTCTCTAAGTGTAAAAACACTATAAGAAGTACACCCAATACAGTATTTTTTCCTGTACAAAATAATAATGTAAAATACAAAAACAATGGTGTACATTAATGAGAACAGATGAAGTTTGGGCGTTATTGCGTTTTGCTATCTGAAAACAGTAATTAATGAAATGTGCTTAATCATAGACAAATCATTTCAAAAGTATTGTTTAACTTATAATTATAATGTCAAACAAACTTTTGATTGCAAACATCTCATCTTTTGGTGATATCAACAACATCCAAAAGACGTCTCGTTATTAGAATTATTCAGACGCATCATAAAATATATCTAGATCTAACAAAATTTCTAACATCTAAAAGTATTTCAACTTGTTTGTGATAGTAGGTTCACATCAACATCGTTACTTGTATTCAAAGAACGATTAAGATCTTTCAGAGATTACGAAACGACTATTAAAAACAAGCTGTCAGTCGTAGGACAGCACGTCAGAACTGAAAAAAAGTTTACATAGTATATATGAATCTGAGCGTGACGGTCACGCTAGTTCAGTGCTTTTCCCATAGATAGCAAAAGTGCGCAAAGTGTCTAAAAACTTATATAAAAACGCTGAAAAAATATTGACCTCCCCTTATTTAGATTCTCATACTTCAACTTACACGTGATCTCATAAACCATATACGACCGTCACGCGACTTAGCCTTTCCAATTTTAGTTGACAACTTAACACAGCTACAGACAAAGATCTGGATATTTCATGGACTCAAACAAACAATCTAATCATTCTTTTATCTGTTACCGATCTAATTCTGTAGCAGCGGAACAGTGGGTCATAAACCGACTAATTCCGATCGGTGCGGACGAACTGATGTATGAATGCCCTTTTACGTCCGTCCTTCGCTTCGCATTTATTCAAGGCGCACGTTTAGTATTTCGTTTTATACGAACATAAAGATTAGGCGTAAGAGGTGCGCAGCTATTCCGGCTGGCGTCGTAAAATAGCCCTCAATTCGGTAAATGAGCAATGAAAGTTAACACTGTGAGTGCCGAGGTTGGCGCCGGAGCGTACGTCGAACTACGGCACATTGACGCTCCTGAGAGCGGGGCGTGGTTCCGTGGTTCCCAGTGGTCGATGAATGCCATGTTGAACGGATGCATTTTTAATTTATGATCGCAAAATGGGGTGTTGTGAATCGGATGCTCGCCAAATTCACTGCAATTAACCCCGTATTGTGTGTTTTGAATTGTAACGGCTTATTAACTGGGTATCGTGGCACGCGACGTGTTATCTCGTGTAGTTGTCGTTGTGTAATGTGTGTCACGTAAATATGTAACATAATTAAATAAATAACTTATTTTACTCGTACGAATTGTATTAAATAGGTTGAGTTGCTTAAATGTAAAATGAATAAGTACAAGTTTCTTTTCCTTTTATTCTGTTATTGTGGACATTGATATAAGTAAACAGTTTTCTTTATACGAATGTAACAATCTATCTATAGAGTTCAATAGAGTTCAAAACAAGCATCAAAAGAGTTTTATTTCTGTACCCTGACAACGTGTACGTCAAATTGCATGATGGCACGATAAACACATTCTAAACAACTCATAGAAATGCTATTAAAGGATAGACCATAGAAAAAGCACTTCCTTTTGTTTCATAACGTTCTTATTTGATACACAAAAAAATATAAGAACGAAACGTCATGAACTCATGACGCATAAGGAGCAGCCCTAAGATGAAGGATTCGTTCACGAATTTAATTTTGTGTTTGCTCCGTTAAATGAATTCCTGAACGAGCCGTCATATTTCCCATGCTTGCCTGCGAATGGAAAGTTTTGTTTTTCTAGTAATGGGAATTTCGATCCTACCACTTTTTCAGAATAAACCAAGTAAAAGATTTTTGAAGTGAAAACTTCTTTAGGCACATTTGTGCACTTTTGCTATGGGGAAAAAGCACTGAACTCGTGACCGTCAAGCTAATAATACATTTATAGATGCACTTGAAGGCGCTAATCTAAACATTGAGTTCTGTCAACTCCAAACCTGCTAATGTGACGTTTTAAGTTCGTCGTTTCGTTTAAGTTTTCACTTCTGACGGCAGTCCCATAACTGCCTATTTTTTTTTAATATAAACCTTATAGATTAGATACTAAAAACAATGGTTCTTCTTTCTTAGGTTACTTCTATTTTGTGCCCATTCTATATACACGCATAATTAACATATACTTACATGCACAAAGAAATGGAATCGAACTTGTTCATCAGGCAAGTTTTCCTAATTAATGCAGTTTCAGTTTTTATTTGCCAAAATTGCATGCATAAATTCAATTCGTAAGAATCCCGCGATTCGAAAACTTATTTAATTAAAACTTGTCAAGTGCTTCGAACAGTCGAGTAGAGTGGAGGCGCGAGTAGGCGGCGCGGTGTGAACGGACCACCAAACACAAGTTACCGCTGAACCAATAAGTTGTTCCCAAGTTTCGAGGAGTTCCATCGACTGACGAAATTGCAATTTGTATCGACTCAACAAATTATAAATCCCGAGGACAATGTGACGTTTATTATTTTTTGTCGAATGACTTCACGAGTTCCGCTGTAAAGTTTTGCACGAAGACGGCCGAGCTTCGTATAACTCGAAGCGAGTTTTGCGGTATTGACGCTTACGCTTGTTCAACTACACACAGCATTACTATTAAACAGAAGTTGACTATACTCTTAAATATATTTAAAGCACAGAATATTTTTTTGTAACATCATATTACTGTTGATTATCTAAATTCTTGTATTATTTGAATACCGTGAAAAGTTTTCTTCTTGACTGTACTAAATCAACTAAAATTTTAAAGAATTTGAAGAATGCAACGAGATGGCGAAAAAAAATATGAATTTTGAAATTCGTTAACTCGTCCCAATGGGCCGAGATGACGAACGACCCATCTTTTTATACAAATGAGTGTTTAATTCATAGATAAATTAGTGCAGTCTGGTAATATCGTTCTCTTTGACATCCATACAAGCAGATGACGTCATAATATCATAATCACACAAGAATATCGCGGCAATTCAATTTGTGGCGTTACTTGGGTTTATGAGGCGGAAAGATATTCAGTGAGCAGCAGCGCACACGGGCGTCATTGCCGCAGCACTAATTTCTCACGAAAAACGTTGACGACGCCACCGTCACACCGCTGTAACGTAATCTTAATGTCACAAAATTAATCTAAATGGGTGTTTAAAACAAGCGACAAATGTGAGCCGATTTATGACGACGAGGGGTTCAGACGTAATCCTTAGAAGCTAATATTTTATATAAATTCTAAAACGACTTCAAACGAAATAAAGGTTTTGTTTCAGAGGAAAGACTAGAATTTGTGAGAAATTTAATGCCCTTACTATTGAGTTACGTTTCACAACATAAATTAATTTATTTGTAGCTGTGAAACCCTTTATGATATAAAATTGTTAGTAGTGATTTACAAACTAACAATATATTTCAGACAGTTCTAACCAGAAACCTTTCTAATAAGAAGCTTAGATCACAATTCTGTTATTATGTTCATTTAAATGATTGTATACTTTGTTTCCTTTTTTTCTTAATTTTGCTTAAAACAAACTCACAGTAAACAAATTATTGTTTGTTTTGCTGCAGTATTTTCGGTGTCAATGTTATTAAGGTGTAAGAAACGGTTATTCTAAATAATATGTTATTTTGACAATTTATTCATAAGCACTCAGCAACACCAGTGAACTCACTTATAGGCAAAATAAAAATTTTATCGTGCCCTGCTATCGTGTACTGAGAAAAATATATTGTGCTTTTCTGTAAGAAAATTCTCAGTATCAGCAGCACCGAAAACGTGCCCGGTAGAGAGTATTCCGGTCGGCCATATTACGGGGAGCCAAAATATAATTGGCTGAATATGGGTGTTGCCTACATTAAGTATTTTGCGGAAAAACATTCTCTAACTCTCTGTTCCCAATAACAATATTTCAAGTTATTAATATCTTTAATAAACGTAACCAACCGAATTATTACAGATAGACTTCGAAATGAAATTAGTGGCAATTGAAAGTCGTTTCGAATTCAAATGAAAATACGAGAGGAAAGTTGGGAAGCGTAGTTTGTCCCAGCGCTGAACTCCGGAGCTGGAACAAATATGAAGTTCGGAAACCGCCGCCGTCACTGGTAAATAAAGAGCCGGGTCTAGGTACTTAGTGCACTTAGCGAATAGTTAGGTATTTATATTACTTGCTATTTATGTTTACTATTTCATTTTTAAAGCCAAAGCACGAATGACAGTTGAGTTGCTGCGAAAGTTTAAAAGCAACGATGCAAATAATGCTATTCGACTTAAAAATTCGTTCAAGATAAAAAGCATAAAAAACCACTTGGAAAGTTGGTACGAGTATGTCTATTCCTAGTATTGTGTTTTCTGTACTGTTCTGTACTTGTCTTAATAGTTAAGTTTTTGATTTATTATATCATATTAGATGATGTTTGCCTATCACGGAAGTCTAAAATAAGCAAATAAATACGTTGGTAAAGCCACATGGTACTGCCAGTTTGTTATTTTATTTGTTTTTATATTTTTATGGTATCGGGGGCAAACGAACAGACGGGTCACCTGATGGTAAATGACTACCGCTGCCCATGAGCACCTGCAACTCAAGAGTCACAAGTGCGTTGCCGGCCTTTAAGGTAGGTAGGGGAAGGGTAGAAGGGCTCTACCACGATGAAGTTGTTAAAAGTATAGTGTACGAATAACCTAAAAAAATCCCATAATCACAACGTCTTTGTTAAAATAAAAATTGTACATCCTATAATCCACAGTAAACGCTGATCTCAAAAACAAGCGTAGGTCAAAAATTATGCTTACGGACAATTTAACGTTAATGAGGGAATATAAATTCTAAATCAGTTTCCTCCTTTTTAATCCCCCGTGTAACATGAAGGCGCGATTAGCTTGCAGATGAGCGTGCGAGTGCACAATATTAATATCCGGAGGCGGCCGGGTGTGTCCGGCCATAATTATCAGCCGGACGACGGGACAGGCTGGACACAGTGCTCCTGGGGCCTTTTAATACCCTCGTGTGTGATGTTGTAACATTCACACCGTATTGTTGACACACACACTACGAAATCTCATAGTATGTTGTGTTGTGTTTAGGGAGTGCCTGAATTGTAAATGATTCCTGCTTTTAATGTTATTGTGTGTTTGATAACATGATAACACATAATTTTGTTTCTTGCACTTTTTTTCCTGTTTCTGGTAAGTTATTGTGTGTTTGCTTTGTTCGTTACGAATAACATAATCTTGTATGTTGTCTTACTTAAAAAAATATTCTTGTTTCAGGTAAGTTAAGTCTACAGAAAAGTTTCACAAATCAGGTAACATACAAATGAGATACTAAGTTCAAAGCAAAACCTTTAACCTTTTTTCAAGTTAGCAAAGCTTGAAAATTATAAAGTTTTAACGAATTGTAATACTCTGTGTACTTAATACATACATGTATGTATATATTGCAGATAATGACGGACTTACGTTTGCACAGACAGGAACAGCAATTGTACTATGTATCTGTATGTTCTCAGAAAGGATTGTCTTTCATTCATCTCGTTGCATTTAGATAAAAAAATGATGTACTGCTTTTTTTATTATTGTGTTATCTTCTATACCTGTATTACCTTTCTTAATTCTGCCATGAGTTCCTGCTTGAAACCTTTTCAACAGTTCATGTGTTTTCAACTTATCTGACTCGGTACAATAAACCTCCCTCTCAGTCGTAAACACAATTCGTCGTAAATTTATATTTGCAAGAGACTAATATGTACTATAAACCCAGTGTATAGGTGTAAACAAACATAGACATGTTCTCAGCACCTAAGGTCTTGTTAAACAGACATAAATTGTGTACTTATCCTAGACAGACAAGTTCGCCAGCAATTTGGTTAAGACGCGACTACGACGATCTTGTTTCGACAACTTAAAACCAGTGTTAGAATAGGCTAGCTTTGACAGGTTATTGATTGATAGAACCCTTTGTTCGTTAAAACTAATTAGCGTCTCATATTATCAACATGAGGCTATATCTGTTTTTAAATAGACTGAGGTGTATTGCACCACCATATTTCATCAACTATTATATTTTTATGACACGTAATAGGAGGCGAGTCAATTATTAAATTAAAAATATATGTATACAGTAACATTTTGCCCCATCCAAGAATTGATTCCAGGAGCCGTAAGCCTACACGGCCAAAGAACATACATACCTAGGAAATAGTTAAAATCTTGCATAAGTAAGATGTCTATAACAAGAACAAAATAATAGGGTAGATGACTCACAAATCAAACCAGTATATTTTTAGTAAACGTCAAAACAGAGGGTTCGGGACATAAGTTGTATGAAATACAAAGTTATGACGTCACGTCTTACTGTTGTCAAATCATTCACATATAATGTAAATTTGACGATTATAAAATAATAAAAAACGTTAAAATAAAACTGCACAACAATTTTCACAGTATTTAGGTAGTGAAAAGCAAATTACTGCTTAAAGCAAGACATCTGAAAGAGAAAGTACCATCACATTACAGAAGACCATGGCTCACTACTTGCTTCAAGTAGTGTGGCTGCTGGTCACCCAATATCCACCGAGTCTTTAATCTATGTATAAAGATAAAAGTTAATATTTTAGTATTTTGTTAACAAATTCCTTAAAAAGTGCCTGCCTTCTTGATATTGCTGTAGAGAGCAAAAGGAATCTGATACTCGTAGTGCGGTAGACGGTAGTACTAGTATTATATTCATGAAACAGTAAATTTCTGCTCGATTCGAGCCGCCCGAAAGAATGTCTACCGTGGTGTGCAGGGTTGTTAGAGGTCCATGATTGTGTGTATAGGGTTGATATGTCAATGATTTATATTTAAACATAAATAATTAACAAAATATAATTTCGCATCGGTGTATCACGTGGTATAGATGCAAGAGACAGGTTGTATAAAAATTGTATAAAATCGCATTTATTCATACATTTAAATAACACTTTATTTTATCACACACTAGCTTTTGCCAGGAAGAGTTACATAGTTGTAGTAGTTATCCCTTGCTTTTCATCTGATATATTATCAACTATTTCGTTATAGATAATAGAAATAATAATCCTTTAATTTAAACAGCGGTCGGGTAAGGTACTTGAGTTATTTATCAATATAGTACGCGGAGGCCAAATAAAATACCATTTTGTGTAAGCCGATTCTTTACGATCAATTCGTTCATTTATCGAAAATGTGTAGCCGAAATAATTTCCACATTGAGTATAACTATATATTTTATAACCAATAATGCCTCCTTCGGGCAAAGATTTATTTTTCTGACATTGCGGAAAACATCGCCTTATTTTTTGTAATATTTTCTGCTCGCTTGTTGTCCGGTGTTGAGAGTTGGCTTGAAAATAAGTTTTATAGCTATACTTGTAAACAGCTAAGCAATCTACTGTAATAGCCCAGTGCACTCGCCAAACACAACAAACACTCGCGACAAACTACTTTATTTACCGCAATACCAACTCGCAACAGCGACCGAAATCTCCTATTCAAAATGAAAGAGTGAAAACTTCAGCAGCAGAATCAATTTCATACAAATTCCTATTTCAATTCGCACAATCACCTCTCAGACATAACATCAGGGCTCGATAGTGGAGTGGAGCGGCACGAGGACACCGTTCAACGAGTAATCGACACTAGAAACATTCGATTCCGATGCAAATCGAGTGCCCGCCTTACATCGAAGTTAATTTTATTTCATCTTACACCGCCGCCGCGCCGTCCGCCGTCCCGGCTCGTGTCCGCACACAATCACTTTACATCAACCCGCCCGCTGAGCCGAGCCGATTGGGCCTCTTGGAATCAGAATTCAGCTATTAAAGGATACATTGCGCGTTTGCTAACAAATTGGTAAAGTGCGAGCGCTGTTAAAGAAGCGATGAAGGTTTCGCGGCGAGAAATCGCCGGGACTCGGTGCGTCTGCGCGCGCTGGCAATCGATAAGGCCGCAGAGTCTGTGTTACGACCTGGTTCCCTGCATACATGCACTCGCCTTGTAACCTATATCACTAGCCGAGTCTCAGCCGAGAGGTGTCGATGTCAAAACTGACCGTTCACAACAGTTTTTAATCATGAAACCATGAGGCATTTTTTTACACAGGAAATTGTGAAATACGTAGCAAGTTGAAATATTTTACTGGAATATTTTCTTAGTTCGACATTTAAATATTAAAAAATATTTTTTTTACAGGGGTGATAATAAAATTACTTATTTGTGAACGCGGTTATTTGCCTTAAAACTTGGAGTTGGAGTTTATATATATTATATTTACTTATGTAGTTATTGATTTTTACCTTTTATCATTAATAGTACCTGGGAGAACGAGCTTCGCTCGTTAGCTTTTTGTAAAATCATGTTTTTTGTTGTGAAATTGCGTTTCTACAGGAAATACAAATGTAAAAGTGTATCTGGATACAAAGTTTTATCAAAATCGTTGGAGCCGTTTCTGAGATTCAGATTACATACATACAAGAATTGCTCGTTTAAAGGTATTAGATAAAATTCTTTTTGAAAATATAAAAGTAAATAATAGTTATTAGTTATAGATGTCACAGCTTTAAAAAATATATTATTCTCAGAATCATCCTATACCTACCTTAAATGGTCCCTACAGTCATGATTTAATACTTAGAAGATAATTCATAATAGGACATAAACAACACAGGGCTATAAAACACACAAGTTAAACACCCAATGCTTTTATTAAGTTAGTTTGCTATTATAGTAAATGTAAATTTCAATAGGTGAATTTAATTATTGAGAAAATAGAACTCTCAAGTCTCATATAAAGCATATTTTACTGAGTTTGTGTACCGCACGTTTTAGACTCTACACTATTGCTGAATTTTTTAAACTTCCTCCTCTCCCGTCCTCCCGCTCTTCCCCCCTCTCCCTCTCTTCCCCTGTTCCCATCTTAAAGAGCGGCAACGCACTTGTAACTAATTTTAGTCATTTACCATCAGGTGACCCGTCTGCTCGTTTGCCCCATATACCATAATAAAAACAAAAAAAAACTTTCACGGGGAAACATTAATGTAAAATACCATTAAGACTTAATATTGGTATTTTAATTTAGAAATGACCTAACGTGTACACGTATACATTCATATGCATTCATACAGTAATACCAATGTATTGTACTATACATACCGACCTCTTCAGTAAGAACGACGGCTTATTATAAGAGCTGTTAGCTTTAGTTTTAAAATTATAAAAAATTTGTGTGTGTGGCCTGCCGCCCGGTGTGGTCCAGAGGCTAGGATGAAGATTTAGTAGGTGAATAGTATGGGAGTGGATTATTCACATTTAATAATCCACTCCCATTCATTGATTCCAGCCTTCCAGCATTTGATTTGGATCACCCCTTAAACACACCACTTTCCCGAGAGGGGTTTGCTAGCCACTGAAAAGTTTCACTAACCACCTCCGGGGTCCATCATCAGATCAGCTCCAAGATACCAAATTATAGTATTGCCATCCGAACCACATATACATACAACGTTTCATTGCAATACGACAATTAGAAGTAGTTTGTGTCGTGGGAGAGCCATGCTGCGGCACGTACGGGCCGGCTCCTACCACAGCCTCACAGAAGACTGGCAGTGAAGCAATGTTGCATTGCTTTTCGCCAAGTGAGTGATATTACCGGAGGCCCTCGCCCTTGCCTCTCTCCCTCACCCCCTCTCCCACTCTTCCCACCTTAAAGGCCAGCAACGCACTTGTGACTCTTGAGTAGCAGGTGCCCATGGGCGGTGTTAGTCATTTACCATCAGGTGACCCGTTTGCTCGTTTGCCCCCTATACCATAAAAAATAAAACCGACCAAGTGTAAGTCGGATTCGTGCACCGAGGGTTCCGTAAATATTTGTATTATATGATGTAACTAAAAATTTACGGTTTTCGCAATTTTTCCTTTATCTGTGCTATAAGACGTTACTTCGTACCAAATTTCAAGATTATGAGTTCACAGGAAGTACCTTGTAGGTTTTGATTCCCTTGCGAGTGTCAAAAATTAGTGGAAATTTGCGGCAAAAACGGCAAATCTTTTGATTGCGTTGGCTTAGAAGTTTGATTTTTTCACAGCTCCAAGGGACAGTAGATTTGAGTATTTGATATAAATTCCAACTTGACACCTCTACGCGTTCCTGAGAAAAAGGGTCTTGACAGACAGGCAGACGGACGGACGGGGACAACAAAGTGATCCTATAAGGGTTCCTTTTATTCCTTTCGAGGTACGGAACCCTAAAAAAAGGTTAAAATTAACTTCCAGGATTTGTTTACATACCTACATAATTACTTATGAGTGAAGCTAATAAGAACGTGTTAAAAATGCGTCATGTTCACCCACCTGTTGTATATATTGTATTGTATCCGTGCATAGAATTTTTCCAAGCGAGGAATGGAGCCATGAAACCATCCATCAGTATTTTCTCATTTGCATTTCTCTCTATCCAAGTGACGCTTTCAACCTTAACAGTCATCAATAATGTAATTGTCTTTTTCAAATGGCACATTTTTAAACAATTAATTTCTATTTATAATTAATTCATCATGTATGAACGGGATTGGACCCCGCGACCCCTGAAACGAGGTTATCCTATGCTAACAAAGTATTTTTCGACTTCGATATACTACGGAGTTGCTACTTTGTTACCGATCAAAATGTAAATTTAGACATAACTTATTGATACCAATACCCCAAGGTATTGGTATCAAATGTCATTTGTAGATTTATATAAGATTCAATTGAAGATGTATTTTTTTAGAAAATTTCATTTATATGCCACTAAGGTGTTTAATAAGTAAACTACCCATGATATGGTAAGCGGTGGTCTTAGCCTTAGAGTGTAGGACACACGTTGCTGGTTCTTTATGAACCTTAGTCATTTTGCAAACAAAGAGGAAGATGATGCAAGGTAAGTCATACAATATATATATCTACTCGAATCAAAGCCACCCACTGATCCACTAGCTCCCCCTACAGAAATCGTAGTGAGACAACCTTACTATTGCACATTTTTCTGCTGGTGGAAGAAGCTACTATGAGGGAATCTTGATAAGGTTGGCAAAACACAAGGAAGATCCCGGAACATCAGTCACCGCTAAGTATCAAGCATCAATCTCAAAAATTCAATTAACTGTTATCATGTGGGAATCGTATCCCCAACACTCGATTTCCCAATTGACCACGTAACCACTTCTACTATCGTACTCTTTATTTGAAACTGTCAGCCGAAGCTTGTACGTCGCATAAAGCATGTCATTCTTTATTCTATTATTCAACTAGGTATTAACCGCGGCTGGGCTCGTGTTAATAAAGATTTTGTCCATCAATCTATCCCTCGGGAACAGTACTTTCTTTTCTGGTTAAAATGTCCTTTTCTGGGCCCTAGACAACATGTATTGTTTGCAATGTTTCATGATGATCGGTTGACAAGTTCAGGTGTGAAAGCTCAGTAAACAAACTCACATGTACATTAAATACTAGCCGTTCTACGCAGTTACAGTCCGCTCCGCTCTTAACGGCCTTGGAGTGATGTTACTTTTTACTTAACTCTACTTCACGAGCAGAGGGTAAATTACTACCGCCGCCCATGGACACTTGAAACTCAAGAGTCACAAATGTGTTGCCGGCTTTTAAGGTGGGAATAGAGGAAGAATGGAAGAGCAGTGGAGGGACGTAGGGAAGGGTTGGGGCCTCCGGTAACCTGACTCACTCGACGAAAAGCAATGCAAACATTGCTTCACTGCCAGTTTCCTGTGAGGCGTGGTATCACTCCGGCCAAGCCGGCCCATACGTGCCGAGGTATGGCTCTCCCACTTAGCCTATAATCTTTCAAATTAATACCCTATCTAATACAAAGAGATTTTTTCGTATCCGATTGGTAGTTTCAGAGATTATCGCATTTAAACAAAGAAACAATCAAACAAAAACTCTTCAGCTTTATTATATTAATATAGATTAGTTAGGATAACAACTACTGGTTACAATTCAATAAGAAATATTCCAAATATATATTAAATAATATTACTACTATAATTCTCGCAGCAATATCCTCCCCAGGACAAACATTTCATCACCATAATATTATCGAACTCTGTACCACGTCTCCGCTTGCTATAAACTGTTACGACAAGTTACAGCTCGGCCCTAAACTGTATTGCTATAGGAAATCGTTATTTCATGTTACACTTATTCACGTTATACGACTTCTTGGTACATGTGCGATGTAACATGACGCTATTATTTGGAAGGACGGGGTTAGAGAAGGTAAGGCCAGGAAACGTCAGGAGAAAACATGTTTGTAAATAGTTTATCTCAGGTACACATATTATTATTGAGGCATTGGTGTTTTTCTTTTTCTTGACAAGCCCTTGGTCTACTAACTGCACCGATTTTAATACTTTCGTTCCAAGTTTCGAGACAGTTTATCTTTCCTTGAGACTCACTTAGTGTAAAATTCGGTGTTTCCGTGAGTTCGTGTATAAATAGTGTGAGTGGGATTAGTTTTAAATGAAAAACACATAAAAACTTAATTTTCTTATGTAGGTATACAACGTAAAAAACCCTAACAACGAAAAGCTAAAATTACGTAAATGAAATCAAGAATAAAAAAGAAACAAAATTGATAGCATTATTGGGAAACGTTGATATACACAAACAAAATCATTTCCTGAAGAAAAACAACATTTTCCAAACTACATCGAAATTTTTTCAAGCCGATAATATTATTATGGTGTGCGTCTATACATAACGATTCTGCAACATGGCCACACCATTCTGTAACTCGTATTAGACGTTGCCATTGTATAGATGTATAGTAATAATGATGTATTCTTATCATATTGTAAACGTTTGAGAGCTCCTCCCAGCAATAGATAGTTTGAGTTACAGGTTTACGGGTTTTGGATTAAATATTGTCTGTCACATTACGAATCTTAGGTTAAATTACTTAGGGTGTAAGCGTATTCTATGAGGGTCAAAAGGTTACAACTCGGTTACCCTATTAAGAGAGTTGAGGCAGAGAGCACGGACTGGCTTGCCTCGCTAAGATAGATACATGTTACATAGAGCTAAGTTAGCATTACTGTACCTACACAGGGTATGCGACCTTCTTCCATATATAAGTAATATTCCTTCTTTCATTGCCTTCCCTTCTTATCTTTCCCTTTTAATAATCTTCCAATTTTCCAATCTTTAATTGCCAAAGTGCCCGGCGCAATAGGCTTGCTCTATGTTACGTGAGTCTGACCAAATTCTAGTTGTCAAAATGTGGGCGTTTAATACACCTACCCCTTTGGGGATACAGGATTGCGGGGATAGATGTGTATAATGTAGTTACAATTTTTTTAAATTAACTTTACAATTACCGTACGTTACACCCATTTTACAAATTCGTGTGTATATAAGTTTCATAAGACTGTGTAAACAGGTCATCACACATATGTAAGTTACCGCTAGCGATCAACGACACGTACAAAAATCATTAACATTCGTAAAGTAACTTACAATTAGATGGAACAACAATACACACACGACGTCTGAGCCGTGAACTTAATAAATGTAAGTATATAAAATATTTTATTTCGTCTTCTATGTAAACAAATGTATCGCCTACACCAACCGGTAAATAAAACGTATTGCCTTTAATCTTTCAACGCCTCATAATATAAATCGTAATATACATAAATATATAAAGATTTCCAATAATTCATCAGGTAGGTACGCAAAAAGAATAAACTATACTGTCATCTACAACGAAACTTGAGAAAACTGAGGTATTTTTCCAACGATATGTATGTTGTAACTCAGCCCGAGATAGGCTAGCTCGTCTGTGTAACGCCGGTATAGGTTTTATCCTGGCTGTATCCGCGTAAAATAAGTTCAGGTCTCGAATGCGACAAGTCTAAATCTCTTAGACAGGCTGCCTCTCCGGAACAAGCTGAGCGTTAAGCGGTTTTCTTGTGTACGCTATGATGTTCGATATTATTTTTTCTTTCAATTTAAAAATTCATGCTTCAAGACAGTTAATAGTACTTGTTTGCCACTATTGATACCTTATCAAATACTAAACACCATTATCTATCTATATAATGATACGCGAAGAGAACTGATAAATATCCTTAAAGTCTTCCAAATGGAATACTTAAAGTTTATGTAGAAGATGTGCAGAAGGCTAAAAAAATTAAACAATGTGTGATAAAAATTTTAAAAATATTTGAAACAGGTACAAAAACTCGGAAGTACTGAATGTCTATACAATGACAGTTCAAGTTATACTGGTCAATGAAATAAAACAAAACATTCAACAATTTTAGCAAATTATTGTTAAAATTCGACCACCAGGCGCGACCTCTAATAATACTCTAGTAGGTATTTCAATAATTTTTGGTCTCTAATAATCAACCATGGCGTGTTAGTTCATACATTTCAATCAATATCCTGATATTGACTGGCCTGTTGGTCTAGTGGTTAGTGACCCTGACTGCTGAGCCAGAGGTCGTGGGTTTGATTCCCACCCAGGACAAATAATGGTGTGATGAGCACGATAATTTGTTCTGTGTCTGGGTGTAATTTATCTATAATATGTATGTTTTTAGAAATATATAAGTATGTTTATCAGCAGTCTGGTTACCACAGTACAGGCTCCGCCTAGTTTGGGATCAGACGGCCGTGTGTGAGATGTGTGGAGTTATTATTATTATTATTCCTGGCATTGCAGAAACCTATAACTTACTCGTACAATTCACAGACTGATCTCTCTGACTTTTATTTCTCTTTCATAATAAAATTTTACATGAAAAAGCTCAATATTTTGCCAATAATTAAGTTTATAAATAATTTTAACTTACCTACGTATTGGACTTACGTATCAACGTAGTCAAACACGCACTAAAGTCATTATCTACGCCTGTATACAATTATTTAGTCACTATCAGAGTTTAAAAATAATGGAGAATATTTAAACTGTAATGTCCGTTTAGTAAACAACGTTTGAAACTCGCGAGGGTCGGACAAAACATAGAAGATTTCGCTATTGGGGTAAGCTCCACCTCCATAATGTGAATAAATTATCACCGTTGAAAAACCGTTTCAAATTTGAACGTTTTACATTACATTAGTAAAACTTTCCGCTCCCCGCGCCGCCTATTTCAGTCACTTTTTAGCCTTTATCCTGTTCACAGAAGTAAACTTGTTCGACAATTTCACAATACAGTCGTCGCCCAAATATGCTGATTCAATCACTGTACACTGGTGTGTAAAATTATACGTTGCTATCTGTGCTGAGAAGCTTTACGTAGCGTACACCACACGTCAGCCTCACTTTTACAATCAGCATTTCAAGTCGGTCTAGATCAATTTTCACGTCTAAATTATTTATTATAGATTTACTTGTTATAATGAATGTTAATGTTTTCAATGTTCCCCAAAACATAAGTACTTCTAACTATTATATTACTGTTCAATAATGCTGTCAAGAAAAAAGCCATTCTTGTCAAAAACATTTGATGTCTAACTCAAACTCTTCGACTTCATAATACATATACTAGAATAGATAGGGATGCAAGCACTTACAGACAAAGAAGTTATTAATTGATAATAAATAGTTATGCACCGATTGATTACTGCTCAATGCGATTTTTATATCATTGATCATTTCCATGCATAATATGTGTGTATTAAAAAAAAAAACAATTTTAATATGTTCATTAGTGTTGTTTACGTTAGTTTTCTTACCATAGTGCAAAGTTACCATACCATAGTTTAATAATATGAGTACAGTGTAATATGTCAATAAGAAAATGTGTTATACTCCCAATATATTCTTATTACAAAAACAATTTTTCTCCTAACGTTTATAACTTGACTTTTCCAATAACGTTTTCCGTTTGTATCGTAGTGACAGAAAGTATTTTCAATACAAATAATGTAATGAAAACAGAAATACAAACGCGGCAACTAAACAATGGGATTATAACAATACATCTGTGGATGATACATTAAGGGCTGTGAGGGATATCACAGAAGACATTAGCAGATTAGCGGTGTTCACAATGCAGGCATGCAGAGAGATGGTACATTATGCCTGAAGGGACGCGGTGTGATTTAAAGGATTATACTTGACTTAGTTTAGTAATTAAGTTTATGAGTAATTACTATGACTTTATTAAGTACCCACATTAAGTGGTATTTTGTCACAGAATCTATGCAACTAATTTGACAAACAAGCACAGGAGCCTTTTACCGTAAACTTTTACATTCGGAACAGGGTGATGTCACTCATTGCCATGCCTACGTCCCCATTAGGCGTAAGCACGGAGCAAATACTTTGCTCGGTGGGCGCAAGCCACTTATAGAAGTCGAAGGGCAAATACGACAAAGCGGACAGAAACCAAAGTTATGTCTTAAATCCCTTCAAAAGCTCTAACCATGTTTTATAAATAAAATATATATTATTATAACAAATAGTTTCGTGAATAGTCCTACCTATAGAACCAATTAAGTGAAAATATGTCCTAATAAGACTGCCGCGACATATTAGGTCAAAAACATTTAATCCTACAGTATCAAGTTTTAAACACCGTACCCATTACTCTCCTAATACCTTACTGTTAATTGACATTTGAAAACTTGTGGATATTTTTGTATAACAACCGAGCACTTTTCGAAGCCTTATCTTCGAGCCGCACCATAGCCGTGTACAAACATTTGATAGCCTTCGCTTTTGTAACATAACCCATAAACCCTCCAAACCGCAAGAATATAACAATATTTCCACTCCAGAAGGTCGATAACTAGTCAGTCTTGGTTCACAATAAATTTGATGGAGGATTTACGATACGCCACATTAATCCTTTATCGTAACATCGGCTAACCCGAGGGAAATAACAAAAGCGGATGAATTTCACCGGTACATAATTAAAACGACAAATGTACGCCAATTATTGGCGTTGGCAGGCGGGCCTAACTTGGCCATCCAATTTTGGAAAGTTCACCGAAAGGTTGGACGGATTAAATGTTACCCTGAGTTTTCTGAAAAAAACGGACGATCCCTTTTAAATTATTGCGAAGATTTTATATCCATTTGTGAAATGAAGTAGTTCGGCTTGCCTTGTTTTTAATAGTAATAACTATTCCATTATCACACAATGAAAAGTCTCGCGCTGTACAACATTCACCGCTGGGCTGCGGCCCGTCAGACAAGACCTAGCCTGGTCAGATGATCCTTCCATTCTGTTCAAAGTACATCATTAACCCTTACATTTGTTAGTAATAAAAGTCTTTACAGTGCGAGACGAAGTAACTATTGTCTTATTTGTGCCATGGGCTAAAACATGGATATTTAAACATCGTTGTAGTTTGTAGTGCTACTTAAGCTAATTAAGTTAGTTCTTTTAAAACGCTCCTGTGTATCTAATTTATTTGCTTAACTCTTCATTACCAATGAAGAGTTACTTAGTTACCCCACTCAATGCACTACTCTATAACAGATTAAAAAGGAATAACAAAATATTATTTGCAGCAAGTGATTTTATCCGATTATAATACATTATAATGTCAAATATCACGGATATCTTGTATCATAAACGATTAATCTACAAAACCGTAGACGAATAATACATAATATACTGCCGACTAACAATTGGGTGATACAAACAGACATGCGTGATCATTTTGGCAACATATAAGTCGTTAAATATTAACGCTTATTTAATAACGGCAATACATTTATATGTATAATATACTGAGCAACGTGAGTTTAAGTTTGCAGACATATTTATCAGCCTGACTAATTAAATTTATAAGTTGATATTGCAAGAGAACTGACACTCCATCTCTATGGAACTCGAGTATCTAGTTTAATTGGACATTGTAATTATGACAAGTTTCGAAAAATTATGATTTGATAGTTTTACAACAATGTTTGGGCAGTCTCCTTAGACACCTTAAGCTCTATTTAAGAACGTCTTCTTTAAGGTGAGCGCTGATGTGCCTACGTTATGAATCCGCACGCTTTAAGTACAAAACAATGTATCTCGTTAAAGATTATAACTTAAACTACGCGTACGGGAACAATCATATTATATTAATTATTACTAATGTATTATCATGTTCGTCTGCTTCCGACATTACGCTAAAGATAAAAAACACTATGGTAATAATCATTACCAAACTAATCAGAAATTCGTGCGGTGTTTAGTGTTGCAAGACATGATAAAAACTTTTTACCAAAAAATTAAACTAAAAAATATAAAGGAACTGAGAAGCGAAAAATAATAAAAAATTATCTTGTGAGCCTACACTCAAGTCACCATCCAATAATACTCAAGTAAATACATAAATAATTTTAAGTGTGCGCCACTATTTTTAAGTTGATTTTACTCCCACATGAGCAAACTAGCAGCACTTCAGACATGTTTTCCTTCGATTCCCGAAATACACTTAATAAAACACTAGGGGTATGTACACAATACAACGCTGACGGTACACAGCGTGTGTTTCCGAAAAACAATCTTGGAAACCTATATACTCGTATAGATGGAATCTGTCATTTACATTATAATGTTTATACAAAATGTGCACAAGAACAAAGGAGACGACTAGGTATGTTATTTTGGTTTATAGAAAATTAGATTGAAAATTTTTTTGAATCTTCTTACTTTTAGGCGCACTGCTACATGTACTCATTTATTTATTAAGACAATATACTAACTTTACTAACTTTTGAACTTTCAACTTATAATATTTTTTTATGTATTTACGAGAATATATTTACATTAAGAGGTATGTAATACCTTTTTGTGATCGCGTTAATTCCCGTAGATACATAAAAAATATAATATATGTATTTTATCTATTTCTATATATTAATAGTGAAGAGAATTTCTTGTATCTCTTTTTAAGCAAATATCGTGCACGGAAGAATGTCATAATTTGGAATACTTCAAGTTTATATGTAGAAGTTAAGTTGAGCTACAATATAAAATTATATGAAAACTTCTACACCAGACAACACGTGTCCAGTATATATGTTGACCTTTCATAATACGGAACGTCCTTACAATGACAGTTGAACATTTACTGGTTAATGAAAAAAAAAACATTCAAAACTTAACTAGTTAAGGTCGAAATTTGACTACCAGGCGATTTCTAGAACATATAAAAAGGCCGAGATAAAATTAAATATAGTTCAGTACCCTTTCCTCCTCTATTTACCCAAATATTATTTTCTTTTTTTATATAGTAGCTATCGACAAGCTTTAGTGTTGTCAATAAAAAAATTGGAAGAGTTTTCTTTTCCTTGACAATAGAATTTCAACCTATGGGCGACAACTAATTGTTTTATAAAAAAATTCAATATTTACTTAATATATTTGAGACACGGTAAGAGTGTGGAGCCAGAACAAAGACAGGCGTTAAGGTGTCTCTTCCAAAACTCTTTCATTAGAAGTGTTGAGAAACGTGCAAATATTAATCATTTTATCGTTTCTAGTCTTAAAATCGGTAAGTGTCAACCTATCGATGAATAGTGAGGCTATACATACGTACTGATTATGCTTCTATTGATTTTTCTCTCTAATGATGGCCATTTCTTGGGTTATTCAAAACGAGACCCTCGGAACATCCAGCAGACCTGTAAAGGACCATCTTTCGTAACTTTTACTAGTACAACCTGTAAGGTAACCTGCCAACACAAACAGGCCGTAGGACGATTTGTCAATTTAGTCCTATAAAAGGAACTCCTTTTCTACGACATGTTTCCACCATATTTTATAACATACAATCGTTCGCATACGTCCGGCCTATAACTCCGAGATAGCCGCACTCCGGGACAAACGAGCGAACTTTCCAACAATTTATTTGAGGCAGTCCGACATCAACAACATTTACTGTTGTTATTCCATCGACTTTTATATCCCACTCCACCACCGGAGATGAATATCTATGTGTTCACCTTTCAATGTCACACTAAGGATACTCTATATGTATACCAGTAGCGATCAACATCCCCCCCCCCGTCTTCTTAATCTCATTCTGAATACCTGGTGTAAACTGCCGAATAAGTCGTCTTAATTACGTTTTATCTCCATCCTATGGTTGCTGTAAGAGATTGCCTGTAGCGATAAGTCCGCCAATTGTACAAATTACTTACAGTTTTAAATTATCTATTGTATTATTTACTCGGTGTATAATAAAGTGATGTATTATTATTAATACTCTTTGCACATACAAAAAAATACGATCATACAGTTTTATATCGGAGACATATCACCCGCAAGAAGCTGTACGTGGCTTTTTTGGTTAATAGTTTATTTTAAAATTACTGTCGTAATCGATTGACAACCTCCATATTGCGATAATGTCATAAGGTATATCAAGTAGGAATGCATCTCTACTTTTACGGCATAACTATCCAAATCCGAGTGTCTCAGACAATAACCGAACCTGGCTGGCGATCCATCACGCTGAACTGGCGATATCGAGACAGTGCACATGACAAACGATCGACGTATCTCGCCCGAGACGCTTACGTCTACCTACTGTTATAAATGTGTTTGCTCTCGGTCGCTATTCTACACTTAAATGTCACTTAAGGTACGATGCAGACACTTTGGAAAACTATTATTAGGGTTTTGTGTTAATCTTATTAAGTTTTCATTTTAGGACTATTACAAGCTCTCGGACAACTGATACAGTTGCGGTTGAATGTTTTCAGCAGAGAAAAGGTCTAGCCTCTTTGGATTAATTTTTTTGCGATGTTCCCTAAGTCATTTGCAAATCAATTCGATTCCAATATGTCCGCTAGCGAACTTTCTTAAATTTTTTATTTTTGCCCAAATTAATCAGTAAATCCCAGATTCTCGGCACTTGAAAGCCTTCTTCGAGATTAAAGATTTGGCATTTTGAGTATTCATGTATTTCTTTTCCAAATCTAGATACGTAATGGCACTCTGTCGAAATCACGAGGTTTATGAAACTCGATACGTTAAATTGTCATGTTCTCGAGGTAATTCGTAAAGGGATTACAGTTGTTGTATGGTGTATTTTTATGCTTGCGCTGCATAGTGCATATAGCTAAGGCAAATAACATACCAAGAGGAGGCCAACTGTAACAATGGCACAAAACAAAACTAGATTATTTAACACCGATATTGTCCAATAACAACTTTTCACCAGTCATTAATGTTCATGTCACGAAATCTGTAATTTTGTATTTGAATATTGACGCCATCACGTCCCATCGCCAATTAACGTGTGGAGTTCGATCGTGTGCCATGGTGCGTGGTGCGGGGATTTTTAACGAGTGGCCACGCGTGGGCGGAATCGTGGTGACGAATGACGCGACAATTGTCATTATGACTTTATATGTATTTGTTATTTAGAGGAATCCTAAAAATCTAAACAATTTATAATTGAGAGGTTAACAGTTTATACTATTAAATGTAAATATTAAATGTAAAGTTAAACTCTATACTGAACATTTTAAACAACTTAGTATCCAAATAATCTCATTCATCTGATGATAAGTAGGTAGTTGTGATGCTAGTGACTATTCACAGTGTAGTCAAATACCAGTCCTGTCTTCATATATAGCAACTCATTATAATAGGTCTCAGGCAACCCTACTTACTGTAGAGCAACACCAACATTATATATTTGGTTACTACAAAACAAATATTTTTCTTCAGATCTAGTCTGTCTGCAAAAACAGTTTATCCAATATCAGCGAAATTGCTTTTTTGTCCTTTAAAACATTGTGACTAAACAAAGATGGTTATCATGTAACAAAAGATTTTATGTTACATGTTAACCATCTTTGTTTCTTCAAGTAGTTATATTCATGATTATGTACAATAGTACAAAGACTCTTTGCTCGTTTCGTCTTCGTATTTTTAAGGTTCCATACAAACAGCTTACTGCCACAGACTTGAACAAAGACCAATTTCAAGTCCCTGTACAGTAACCTGAAATTATAAATACAATATTGGCGAATAAATTTCCCTCTTACTAAATACTAAATATCACCTCATGGTTTAATATTTTTTTACAAAGAGCTGTCTTGCGCCACCTTCTGATCTCTCACATTTCAAATTATCAAGTTGAAAGACTCCTTTTCTGTTAATCAATTCCGGCCGTTTTTTGTTAATTTCTTGCTTGAGACTCATTAGTAATTGGCAGTAGAGATCCGATCCGATGGTTTTGCCAGATGGTAAAAGCTCATAACGAACGATACCCTTCCAATCCCACCATACACACAGCATTACTTTATTGCGTGTTAATCCGGATTTCGCTACAGCTTGACTACTTGTGGAGCTTGACTACCCGTTTGACCATGATTTTTTTCGCAATTTCTCGTCGTATGTGATCCACTTTTCATCACTACCATCTTTTCAAAAGTGGTTCGGTTTAATTACATTTCCATAGAGAATCGCCAATGAGTACACGATTCATTAGGTTTCTTTTAGTGAGCTCGTGTAGCACCTAAATATCGAGCTTTTTTGTATAGCCAGACTTTTTCAAATGGGTCAAAACTGTTTTGTGGTTAATCCTCAGATCCTCGGCTATATCGTAGCTACTAATATCTTGCTCCACTTTTTCAAAAATGCCATCGACTTTATCCGTATGAGAGCGACCAGAGCGAGCTGCATCTTTGACATCAAAATTCCCGGACTGAACTCGCTTGAACCAACTTTGTGCTACTCTAACTGACACTGCATTGGGTCCATAAGCGTCACAATTTTTTTTGGGCCTTGAATCGCATTTTTCCCTTTTTTGTAATAAAATTTCAAAATATATCGATTTTTTTCGTTAGATTCATTCATTTTATAACAAAACTCTCCTCACTACTCTAAAATATACTTCTACTACACTTTGTATGCATTAGTGGTCGTACTACTTGCCAAGTTTACACAAGTATGATAATGCATGTCTCACATACCCGCTCAACATATACATATACGTACACAGTTCGTTAATAAGCCCGACACGTTTGTACGCGACTGTCTATGCGACGCTGTTTCAGGTGATGGAGTTCAAATCGGAAACGAATCAATTTGTCCTTTGTGAGCCTTCTACCTCCCTCTCTGGAAAATTCCTGTGCTAATGAGGTGAGGGCGTGAGGTACCCTCGCAGCTTTCTAATGCTAATGTTGAACTTAAAAAGAATTTTCTCAATGACAATCAAATATGAGAAGATTTCATATAGAATGTGAAAAAACTCTTTTAGTAAATGTGGTACACATTAAAAGAAAAACTGGACATACATGCATTGAACATTATTAACAAGTCTTTCTTTTACAAGTTTTTCAAGTCTCGACAAAATCTACGAATGAGATGTCTTCTTACAAATAACAATGTTACTTTTTAGCCCAAATGATTTTATTCGACATTAACCAATACTCAGCAAAGACAACTCATAGAACTTAGGACCTTATCACTTATATGTCTAGGCAAGTATTTAAATAGTCGTTTTCGGATACTTAAGTACACCAAAGTGTTCTCGAAAAAAAAACTGTGAGC
Organism: Callimorpha dominula; assembly: GCA_949752705.1. NCBI lineage: Eukaryota > Metazoa > Arthropoda > Insecta > Lepidoptera > Erebidae > Callimorpha > Callimorpha dominula. The sequence goes on along the minus strand of OX456992.1, from coordinate 506,365 downwards.
CGTAAGACTGCACGTCAGAAGTGAAAACATAACTGACACATCTGTCACCTGCGCGTGAGGGTCACGTGAGTTGAGTGCTTTTACCCATACCTAAAGTGCCCATGCGAACGTGAGTTTGTTTGTTAGTTACGCTTAATACGCCTTAACTACTCAACCGTTCGTCATTAAATTTTACACACACGTTGTCAAGGGTACAGAAAAGAGCATAGGGTACATTTAATCCAGAAAAAAAGTATTTTTTCCGAGAAATACCTGAATTGATGGACAAAATATGCGTTTACGCGAGCTAAACCGCGGCCAAAACCTAGTTTTTAATAAGTGAACGCCGCATTCTGTATGTAAACTTTTCATTCAACTGACCCATTTAAATTTAACGATTAGAGCGGAAATCAAGTATTTTGACATTAAAAGGTTGAACAGCGAGTTGGATCCCGGCCAAAGTCAGCGGCCTGAAATAAAAACTATCAGTTACAGTTCGGTTGGGCTTCGGATGCGGGCCGTATATCGACTCCACCAAGTGCTCTCAAGTCAGAAATACACCTCGCTTTCTACTGTTGCTTGCAGTTTTGTTTCATTTAATAAAACAAATGAAAACGAAGTTTCGATGCGTCGTCGGGTACAACTAAAACCTAAATCGTAACATAATCGAATCACGCAATATCAAAAATTAAAACATACAACTTAATTAACATAATATTTTTAAGATTGATGTCGTTGCTGTTAGTAATGAATAGTTTTGTAGTCCACGACTCATTAATGGCTCTAACCTTATGCAGACTACTTAGCAGACACTGCTCATACTAATCGATACGTTTATAGGCATTATCAGATATTTCTGTATAAACAAACCTCAATGTTAAAAATTCAGACACATTCTACTGGTTGTCGCGAACAGTTTGATAATTTGATTTCTTTTTTACTTTAACAAATGTAACAACTAAAAACTATGGACGTTCTAGAAACATGCCCTCAGAAGATAACTGTCAAGGGCTCATTGTGTGGCTGAAAGCACGCGGCACAGTTATATTCAAGCGGAAGCTAGACGTGTGCGCCGTCCCCTGTCTTCTCTTGTGTATGTTATTACGATGATTACGCATAGAACGTGCGTTGTTAAGATATCCTCGTGTCGGGTAACGATAATACGCGACGAACATTTGTGTCGGTGTAACCGTGTGGAAATTCTTTTGTATCGTGTAAAAGTCGTTGTGCGTACTGTTGGTTTAACTTCCATATTTGAATTAGGAATTGAACAATGTTTTTTTTAGAAGAAATGTATTTGGTAAATTTAAAAATAAACTAAGAGATCACATTGTAAAAGATTTTTTTAATATCAGAAAAACCTACAACAGGTTTTTCTGGTCTGTTGAGTACAGGTACAAGATTTTTGCCGTTTTAATTGTTTTAACACCCTATCTACCTAACCTATTAATTAAGGTGACAACTATCACACGATCCGGTTTGTACCTTAAACAGCATGAGCCCATAGCACATTCTGTCGTATAGCTAGTGTAAAACCACCCTTTCGGCCGCCATCGCAACTGTCTTTCACAACCAGTTGTCTACGAGGATTTTTGCCACCTCATCTGACATTTATTCGATAATTAGTTAATTATGTACCAGTTACTATTTCTGAAAACCCTAATAGATATAACTATCGTTAACACGGCAATAGAGTATTGTAAAACCACGTTTTTCATTCACGAAAGCAACCAAGTATCATAGCAGATTTAAAAAAAAAACTTAGTGCTTATTCAACCCCAATCTTTAGGCCTTGACCCACACCCACAAAGGTATAAAATATTGTTAAGGGTACAAAAGATTGCTAACTATTTGTTGGGTTCAAAGGGTGTAACGCAACTATGTTTATTTGTAAGGCGCCTGTCTGAAACTACATTATTTAAACACGATGGATAACTTACGATCTTCGTTGTTTGTGACGCTTTTGCACTACCTGCGTATATTTAAAGTCTTTTTCTTTATGTTGGCAATGAAGAAATGTGCCCTCTCACAATAGGTTTAATGTGATATCATTTCAGCTATTTCCCGTCAGTGGTGATAGGTTTCTTGTGTTACTGTCATGGTTGTTTAATCACTATATGGTCTTTAAGTGATGATATAATGATGAGATACTGGAAGTGAGGATATGTTACGATGTATCACGCTTGCCTGAGAGATACCATTCTACTTCCAACTTGAACACAAGTTAGTGGAAAGACTTCTTGTTTTGGTCTTGGTTGATTTAAAACTGTGTAAGTGTCTAAGTCTTTCTTGACATATTCAACTAAATTTACTTGTCCTAAGTAACACATATTCTAATCAAATACAAATTAAAACTTTAGTAAGCTACTTTTTAATCCGTGATGTTTTAAGTAAATAATTTAAACAAATCATTCATATTGATACCAGCATGCAAACTAGTATAATACAAACCCAAAACCAGCGATGTATACTAATATACAGTAATAGATTTGTATGTCACAGCAGTATTGATATAGATTACCTAAGTTTTGCAATGAAAACACAGATATTCTATCAACAGAGGAGTTCTCATCGAAGAAAAAAGTGGGACAAAATTCTATGAGATATCCACGAGAGTATCGCAAGGGAATGAAACAAAAGGCTTGTTTCTACAGCCCTCTTGAAGTAATTGATGTTATCTGTAAAGTATCGATGTTTTTCAGCGCGGAGGCGGACGTGGATGGTGTCAGCGCGCCAAGCGAGCCGGTGTCTTTGTACGGAGTCCTGGGCTATTGTTATCTAGCGACACCAGATTTGCATTGATTGCGAGTGAAATGGACGATTTTAATGTAATCGACTAGATTACGTAATAACGTTAATAGTTATTAAAAAACATTTTAAAGAAGCCTTGGTTTGTCTAATTTTATTATTGAATACATCAGGCGGTCGTTTTATATGTCGTCTTGTGTACATTAATTAAGAAAAGCATTCAGCTTAGTAGTAGTGTAGTTAACAAAAACTGAGACGTGGGTGGTTTTATTCTCGTCCAATGTGGATTTACATGTATTATAAAAATTAAAATTATTTTGTTTATTTATGTGTATAGTTATACTCTATTTTATCAGCGGTTTCTTACAGTCATTTATACTGTAAGAGGCCAGCTTTTTGGAAAATTATAACGCACATTTGCACACAGCTCTGACTCAGGTCTGAATTTTAAGAGGTATAATTATTTGTATGGCGGTTTGTAACTTCCATTGGTTGAAACAAGAAGTCTTACTTGTACGGGTACCTTGCCTGTATACAACATCTACTCATAACTTCGAAAGAGTTCCTTGGCGACACTTAAGCATTTTACTTGAACAGTGATGCCTATATGTACGGCTCACACACAACACATGTACCGCTAAACCAGATATAACCACAATGCATCCCAATATCATAATTAGGAACCGAAATAAAAGAGCCGATGCGCAGATAGAAAAACTTTTACCACTCATAAAATACTTTTAATATTACAATCTATAATCTGATATTATAATAAAAAAACAATCAGTGTATTTGTTCGAAACCGAAAAATATATCACATGAAAATACAGTCAACACGTTATAATAAAAATTGGCAAATAGGTGAAAATATGGACGATAAAAGTATCGCGGGTCGATGCCCTACCCGCATATTGGATACAAATGATATAGCGACCGAACGAGGCACAATCTGACCACGAATTTTAAACATATCACAATACCGAAAACAAACATAGGCTGTTTGTTTATTGAGGACAGACTGTGATATTACGCGCTGAATAAAGAGGATCAATTGCCAGTCTACGTGATTCGATGTTCTCAAAATAATATCATTTCAACAGCGGTTCCATTGTCACACGGTTGCATACGTGTCGCTATGCGATTGATATAATTTGAAGCTAAGAAATATTGGTAGGACAGATAAAATTTCTCGCGTTTTCACTATCAATGGACAAAGTTTTATATTTGCATTCCCTACTATAGAATATTCTTTATTGTACACCATATACTTATAACTACGAGTACAATTGATCTTAACATAAATGTTAGTGTTAGGTACAATGGGCGGTTTTATCGCTAATAGCGATTCCTACCTGACAACCTTAGGATGGATTTAGTGACTGGAGTAAGTGGTAGATGTCGGTGTACTACATAATTATAGAAATAACTAAATACAGACAAACATATACCCTGATTTATAGATTTGCATACAAATAACTGGCCTGTTGGCTTAGTGGTTAATGACTCTGACGGGAGTTGTCTTTGAAAAATAAAAAAGTATATATACTTCTACAATATATATTTATGAATATGAATAATTAAATATACTATGTGCAGTATTGTTAAGCCCTCAGCATTACAATGCTTGGAAAAGTGGAAAAGACACTAAGTGATAAGTATCTATTTTAATTGTAACACCTGAATTTATGTACACTCAGATGCAATAAATACTTTGACTATACTTATATATATATAAATAAATACCCATATATGTTTACTTACATATATACCGAATTAATAATATAAATAAAACCTAGTTATCGATAGTTATATGAGCAATAGTGACAGCTCTTAGCTCCTTATTATCTGCACTAAGAAAATATTAAGTGAGAATAATAATATTGTTGGATATATTTCACAGCGCTATCTAGATTTAAACTAAGCATAGCTTGTACTATGAGTTCTACAAAACGGGTACATTTTATATATTTTTTTGTTAATACATACATACAACCACTACCATATTTACAACTGTTTACAACTGTACTGTACCACAGAATATATAATAGTATTCTGTGTATAGTTTTTAAATTTGTGCTCACGACTCGTGCCGGTATCTATACTATGACCAGGTCGCTGATTTACAGCGTGCAACCTCATGGCTTATGGCTTATAGCGAGAATGTCACTCTTTGCTCTATTTGTGAAATCAAATAACTAAGTTAGGTATAGTTTCGGATTTCGTTTGTTTATAATGTACTGATTTCTGTTCGGGCGACAACCTATTAAGATTTGAACGACACAAACAATAGCCAACAAGCAAGTGAGTCTGGCGATTATCATCTACAAATGCCTTAATGTCGGCAATGAGCGTTAAAAGCCGCATCTTTTAGCGTAATGGCGAGTTCGGCCGTAGAGAGGGCCGGCCCTCTAACGCCTCCATCAACTTAAAAACACTTCTAATATTTTTGCCATTGAAACGCCTTATCTTTTACATGACGTGCCACGTTTTGCTTAGCTGGGACGGTTATTACTGAACTGCTTGTGTACCTACATGTAAAGTTTAAAAGTGGATGGATAGTTGCACGCCGTTGTAAGAACAGTTATTGTGTATGAGTTCTATATGATCATGTCTCTGAATCCAAAAAAAGGCTCAAGTGATTACCTATTCGTCTTTGCCGGAACGTTCATATTGTCTCTTTGCTATACAGAATTATATTGAACCCTCATACACCTTCCTATTTAATTATAATGTTTTTTTTAAGACCATAATTATATCCATTACAAAGATCACTTGATTTCCTTCACGATACTCATACAAAGTTCTTCCCATCATAGAAAATCGGATATTAAAAGTGCTGGTGTATTCAACAACTTTCTTAGACGAATCATTTATCGTTTTGTTTGTTCGTTTGTGGAATGCAATACCGGTACAAACACGGCACGCTGAAATCCTTGCAGTCTTAAAAATGTTGCTGTAACATTATTTATTCTATTCCATAACTAACATCTAAATTGCTATCTATAATACAATATTATTATCTCTCGTAAATAACTGTATAGATATAATATACTGTATATATCTCTATAAATCTATCTGAGTGTGATCTTGGTGGATGATGTCTCCCAACTATTAAGCAAGGCAAAGTAATAAAAATATGTATTTTATTCAATAGGAAATATGTTCGTGACTCCAAAATAAATATTTTTATTTATAGTCTTTTTTAATATAGAAAGATAACATATCGTGGGAGAGCCATGTTTCAGCACGTATGGGCCGGCCCCACCTGAGTGATACCACGGCCTCACAGAAAACCGGCAGTGAAGCAACGATTGCATTGCTTTTTTTTCTAGTGACTTAGTCCCTCTTCCCCCATTCCACCCTACCCCTACTCTTACCTTAAAAGGCCGGCAACGCACTTGTGACTTGAGTTGTAGGTGTCCATGGGCGGCGGTAGTCATTTACCATCAGGTGACCCGCCTGCTCGTTTGCCCCTATACCATAAAAAAAACAAATTATTTACAATGTGGTGTCCTGTCATTTGACAAAAGACGAATCACAAATTTTCAGTTTTAAAATAACATTATTCAAATTTATACTTGATCAAGTTATCACTTTACAAACTATTACTTCTGTAAATAACTCATTTGACAAATAAATTGAAAGACAACATTTTATTACATCAAAGCGTCATTTGACAAACTAATCTTTTTATAATCATGTTACTTAGTAAAACAACGCAAAGCATAAATAACGTTTGACAAAATGCATTACGATATCATCAGTCATTAGTGTAGGATAGGTCAATTGAACGGAAATGGCTAGGTTTAGGTTAGGTTAGAACTGCGACCACAATGAATTCTACCTATTTTACTTAGTTAGGGCAGCGTGTCCATTTTGTTAAATATGAAATTAGTACTTGCCTAAAAATTGTCTGTCCCATGTTGTAAATTCACAAATTTAAACCTGAATAGAAAACAACTGTTCTACAGAGCACATTTTGTTTTCTATATTCTAGCGCTCTGCCTTATGTACCTTAATTATCGACTTACCCAACAGTTATGTAGCAATTTTCATAATGGTCAGACAATGTGATAAATAACGAAGTTTATTTAAGAATTAATCACAGAGCCTAATTTCACTTGTCATTATTCTAATGGCCCGGGCATTATAAATAATGCAATGTTTAATCACTTGGTCCATAACATATATATAAATGTAAATCTAATAACAATGAGTACCTATACATTTTAAAACCAAACTAAAGTGCTAAGACTTGTCAACGGATAGTTTATCGATGACATCATAATTTATGAGAAGTGTAACGACCGTCCATTTGAATGGTCAGTTATTCATTAATTCACTCTCAACCCCGACCTATTTACGTCGATGTGGAAATTGCCAGAACTGGTTACAAGTCAACGTTATTTCTCGGGAATGCTTGTCGAAGGCTTTCTGCGTTACATTAGTTGAACTAACACATTACTGTGCCTACTATTAATAGCGTTTTACCCTATCGCGGTATTTGACACTTTGAGATACAAATATTAACGAAACACAACACAACTATCTTGGTGATCGGTATGTTTTGTGAATTTGAATTTTGTCACTAGGAGGTAGGTATGATGAAATATGAAATGTAATAACAGAAACATTGGTTATTATAAATTAAGTTAATAAAAGTACAAAAAGGGATATTTTCGGCATAATTTATTGAAATGCGTAACTCCAATAGGGTCAATTTTACTAGAGCAAAAAAAATATCGTTCCTTAATGTGTACTAAACATTAAGATAAGTCTTTAGTCACATATTTAAATTGGAGATGACAGGCGCATTACCAGTTTGATTTCGTGCGTTTCGCACCGTTAATTTTCTGTTGGGGTCGCTAGATGTCCTGTAACCTGTAAGCCAGATAGCGCGTGCTTCTGGAGACCTGTAACCTCTTACCAGCTTTTATAAAGCTCTATTGTTAAAGAAATAAACGGTACGCTGGAATAATAAATGGTTACTAATAACTGTATAAGCCACTGTGTATCGCTAGGTCAAATGCAATCTGCAATGTCCACCATGCACTCTTTCATAATCATCATTCACTTCACTGCTCACATATGTCCTTGTCCATTAAAATTTCCTTCTATCAAAATTTGATCATTATCAGAAAAATCTTGTATAACCGGATCAAAATCTTGCCAATGTTTCTTTCACTTCATTCTTGCATCCAGCTTGGGGTGAAAAAACGATAATAACATTCGGAATCAAGCTCTTTCTGTTGTTTTATTTAACGTTGTTTAATACTTCAACGGTTTTAAAATCCTACACATTTCTTAACCTATCTCCTAACCATAATATATTGAATACGGATTTCATAACCAATAGACACTTCACATCGTCTCAACTCATGCCGTACATCAAGGTGTGTTGTCGTTGTAACAAACGAAGCCGCGTCCCAAACACTCCCACGTGTAAAATTCACCTACATTTTTAACACCGCCGTACCCTTTTGTGGAATTTAAGAGACACCTTAACATCACAAGTGGGTATAATGTGAGCAACATGGAGCAACGAGACCTCGACACGTCCCCACCCGCTCAAGGATTAATATCGCATACTCAATTATTTTTTAAATCTCAAAATGAAACCCTGTTTGAAACTAGTCAGATTTCCTCTAGAATAAGTGATACAGGAAATACAATGTTTTAAACTTGGATGAACTAGCCCATTGTATTTTATTTTAAAATGAAAATGTTATCTCTTATATTTATTGATATGTGGACCTGTACTAGAAATTCTCCATTGTACTATAAATCTCAAGGAATTGCCATAGACAAGGAAAGCAAACCGTACTCCTTGATCAATAGGGAATGACTGGCCTGTGGGTCTAGTGGTTAGTGACCCTGACTGCTGAGCCAGAGGTCGTGAGTTCGATTCCCACCTGAGTCTGGGTGTGCTTTGTGTCCGTTGTTTGTATGTTTGTAAAGTCCCCCGCGACACAGGAGTAATTCCTAAGGCGGGAGTTGTCTTTTTTTAAAAAAAAATAGGGAATATGCATATTGTTGAAATTTACTTGATTAATTTTCCCTTGAATCTTTATTGTCCAGATATTATGCCTAAACAATTATTTTCTTATTTAGTTCATGTTTGATTGCAAAAAATATTAATTAAAATATGCAAAATAAGGGCGCGAAATTCAACTTTGCAAAACGCTTCACCATTGGTCGAAACAAAACATAACGTGACATTCCACGTTTTGTCATTTATCGGCGCCTATATTCGTAGTGTTACGGAGAAAAATAGGTGTTCCTGTGGTTTTTGCTCTTAGCTAGTGCAATTTAAGCATTCTAGTGATATTAGAAATCATCTAGGACAATGACTGAATTTAGTTTTGTCAAATCACAATCGGACAATCTACCGAAAATAGGTGCATTCATTATGACTATATATTTTGCATCAAATCCAGATTTTACGTCCGCTGAGGTTAAAGGAGTGAAAACCGCAAGGTAATTATTACAATTCTTGTTATATTATAATCTAAAGGATAGGTAAGATATGTATAGTTAGTTATATTCATGAAGTTTTATTGGACTTTTGTTACCTAGTTTAATTAGACAAGCAAGTTGCCTTCTGCTTGATATTTAAAACAAACATAAATTACTGCTGACTAATTCACACAATACTAGCAATTAAATTGTAATATGCTTACATTAAAGTGATCTTCACAACAATATAAACACGATATTGAAGATACTTCATCTCTTCTCATTAATGTACACCATTGTTTTCGTATTTTACAATATTATTATTTTGTACAGGAAAAAATACTGTATTGGGTGGACTTCTTATAGTGTTTTTACACTTAGGGACAAGGCAATACCTATAAAATTGTTTTTTAACTTTATCCATCGTCTATTATTTACAATAAATAGTAATTACAACTGGAAATCGGTATAAAATTACTGTAACACTTCAAGTAAGTTTATGAAACAAACACTGAGCGTGGAACGTGACGTCATCCAAGGCCCGCGAAATATGGCGGCGTTCAAACAGATCAAATTTTATCGATGTTTTCAATGTTATTTTAAAAATTAATTTGAACATTGCCAAGGTTATTTATATTTTTATTAGGGTAGAGTGATGGAACAAGTCAATAAAAGATAAAAAAAAAATACATGCATATTCCCTATTGCTTATTATTTGTGACCGGTACCTCCAAAATTGGACACTTTAACAAGTGTTTCGCCTTTAAACGATCATTTACAAACATCTTTGGCTGTTGGATGTTTCTGGAATTAAATTTACAATTGAGAGCCCCGTTTACCCTACTGGGTAGGAGCAGTACGAAACTATTTAAATAGTTTTATGTAGGGTGGTCGTAATTCCCCCGTTGAAACATAAATCTGCTCCAATTCAAACATAAATCTGTTATTATCTATTTTATTTTAAGAAACAAAAGTCTATTACGAAAACATTAGATTTCTATTGCATCAGAACTGAAAATGAAATCATTACATAAATGAAACTTAGGTGTGCGGTGTCCACGTAGCTGGTTGAGGTCGGACGCTGCGGCGGACAGTGCGCACAGCGAACGCGGGAATTTCATTTCCTGCCTCTCCGCACCTGAGACGTGGACACCTTAATGTCATGTGCATATGATATGACAACCGCAGAAAACTAACTAATAAAATGAATCTTATTCTGAGGTTTGAAAGGTTCGCACAGACAGAATGGTTAACTACATTAACTTATAACAACTCACTTATAACCTCTATTTGCATCGGGGGTTAATAACGAAATATCACATCATGGTATCGCGAAACAAAGTACGTAAACACAAACATACTACATACTTACGTATATATGAATGTATAGAGATTGGTAGAAATATAAATGCTCCAAATTATGTTGCAAAAGATCAGTATCCAAACGTTTTAACGTAACATATTTGTATGAAGAATTCGTATTAACCACAACGGAAACAGGTCATATATACGATATTAAATAATTTTACTCAAATATTTCGATGTATATTGAGTCATATTGACTAAAGCATTTAATTAGGATATTTACAAGTTCGAGTAATTTGAAACATATTGCCGCAGAGAATCAATAACCATTTAACTTGGTTTTGTGAGTTTGATATTGCTCAGGAGCCTTTCAAATTGACTTCATATGGCAATAACTTTTTCTTTCATATCTGTGCATGAAGTATTAATAAACAGTAAATAAATAAATGGTCTAAGAATAAAAGTCCAATAATATTTATCTTAAAATAGTGCAGTAAATATTATAAACTTATTATAAAAATGTTTGTCTCGTAGTGGACATTTGGAAGTTTGAAAAATGCAAACCTCAGTTTCTTTTGTAGAAACAACGTTTTTATTGTGTAAAACAATGGTACAGTACAATATTTTTGACTTGCTTTAACCACTAGTTGTAATTGTGTAAAAAATAAATAAATGTGGGTAAGTAAGAATCACAATTTTTTACGTGAGAGAGCCATGCTTCGGCACGTATGGGGCGGCTCGACTCCGCTCGATACCACGGCCTCACAGAAAACCGGTAGTGAAGCAATACTTGCATTGCATTTCGCCGCGTGAGTGAGGTCCTAACCCTTCCCTCTCCCCTATTCCCGTCCTTCCCTTCTCCCGTCTTCCCCCTCCCCTTCTTCTACTCCCACCTTAAAGGGCGGCAATGCACTTGTGACTCTTTGAGTTACAGGTGCTCATGGGCGGCGGTAGTCATTTACCATCAGGTGACCCGTCTGCTCGTTTGCCCCCTATACCATAAAAAAAAAAAACAATTTTATAAAAACCGTCTTAAACACTATTAACGGTGTGGGTTTTGTTCTCTTCGAAGTTCTATGCGCTTAGACAATATTATAAACGCGAATATGAGTTTCTTTGTTACGCGTTCACGCCTTAATTTACTCAACTGATCATTTTGTATACACGTTTTCACAAGTACAAAAAAGAACATAAGATAACTTTAATTCAGGAAACAGTAGTGTTCTCGATGGATACCTGAATTGAAAATCGAGTTGAAAAGCTTCATAGTTAGTTCAATTTTCAGTGACAGCACAGACTAGACTTACTGCATCAGTTAAATCGGTGTCCACCCGGGCATTGTCGCCGGCGTGCGAGGTGTGAGGAAGTGCGAAGTGCGGGGGGAGGGTGTCACCGCAACATGTAGCGGCTTATGCGAGCGATTTCCATTTGGGAACCTGCACTCTCATCGCTTCCACCGATCAGGACAAGACCCTAATATTGATTTATGATATTCTGAGCTAGATATTGGAGAAGCTTAAGCCGAATATTGAAATAAGAGTACTTCCTTTGTTCAAAATTACTGATATAGGTTATTTTTTAAGGCATCTATGTTATAACAAGGTATAAGAAGTCAACAAGTATTCGGCCCGTCTTGGAAAAGCCGTATCGGCTTTCAGACCGTTTACCATAGACTATTGATGCTTGCAACAACATAATATGTGTCACTCGTTTGTTAGTGATCCTGTTAAAACTTCGGTATGCCATTTTTGTGCCTATGTTATAATAATTATTTTATTTTTTCTAAGATTTTACTTATACTAGAGACCACCTAGTTAATTCATTATAATTACACAACATAATTAGGTACTTTTTTACGTGTGGAAACAGCTACAAAATGTTATCAAATATTTTCCCTATTTTTGCAAATCTAATATAATGCACTTGGAATTTAAAAGTAAATAAATATAACAAAATAATACTCTACATAATTCCTCAATATTTTTATACAAGTCGATGATGAAAGTAATATTATAAGACAAATATCAAATAATATGATTTAAAGAGATATCTACAATAACTAAATAATATTACATGTTAAATGTATAAACTAATTTCAATTCAAAGAAAATAATTCAATACTTAGGTACTGTCTGTCAATCATGTTACTTACAAGATTTCGAAAGCTATCAAATTATTTCTAAAAACTCGAAATCAAAACGCCGTACATTAGTAGCGGCGGTAGGCGGCGAGGCGGCATTATAATTATATTCTCGCTCCAGTCGTAACACTTGATTGAGGAAACTTCGTCTTTACAAAAAAAAATTATGACGAAAGAAAATGTCCAACTTTGTCTTGTTTTAGGAGAGAAATGACAGTTTTTGTCGAGCCCGTGGATGTGTTCAATGATCCTTCGTTATGAGAAAAAGTCCTTGTAACATCGCGATTATACAGCCATCATCTTACTGTGTTGATTGGGCATTTTATTTAAATAAGTTGTAAATTATAAATAATCAACGTACGGGGAGATGGTGTTGATGATGAATCGATCAGATTCGACGAAAGGTGTGTTTGATAAGCAGCCGTCACTTCTCGAGTTCCGTTCCGTTCTGTTCCGCTTCCATTTCGTTGTCCGTGAACATTCCAAACTAATAACCGTCCTTACCTATAAATATATGATATAAACATAAGCATTGTGGTTATCAATGCGTATATACTCTCTGAAAATCCCGAGTTGTAACTAGCGGCTTTAATCATTACTAGAAACAAATATTGTGGAGGTAGTTCTGTTTAACCGTGGTCTCCTCCAAGGTGGAGCATGAACGGCCGTTTGAGGGAGCAATCCTAAGTCAGGCGGGTTCGAACTTCTAGATGAGAATGATATGGGTTATTAGTGAACGAGATCTACCTAAAAGTTGAAAGAAGCAAAAATGTTAATGTTTAAAATATTACAACAAATTACTATTATTATTTAAGCAATTAGAAACACATCTACACTAAGAAATTGTTTTCGTTTATAAATCATTATTTACTATTAAATATTTAGAATGGCCATATATCTGATATAAACCCTTTTATTGGCAATTACGATAGTACAAAGTCGTTATATCCACATTGTTCCCTTCAAACTGCGATATGAAACATTAAAGATTTATTTGCCTAGACTGAAATGTACAGACATTATTCATACCACATACACAATGTGCTTTAACACGTTATACTCTACAGGCAAGATTGTCACTTAAGGCTTATGGTATATAAGCAACTTTTTACTAAAGATATAAATATGTATGCTTACATATAATCGTACTATACATGTACTCATGTTTGTATTTTGGGGATGATCGACTAGTTTCGAGCTTGAAAGAGGGGTTACGCGACCTGTCACATCGTTGTCAACCCTGAAACTAAAAGAAGAAATCGTGTGAGTTAAATAAACCGTATATCTTTAATAAAGATTACCATTCGCGGAAATTTTTATTTTTGTAAACAAAATTCATAGTAACTTCTAACCTTTGAAATTGTATTATTGTAACACGTAATTGGTAGTTTTACTAGTAGTCCAATCAATCTACGTATCCACAATGTTAATTTCCAGACAATTGAAGGAAGGAAAAAAAAATGAGATGAGAGTGTAGAACTGACCTGTTGGTCTAGTGGTTAGTGACCCTGACTACTAAACCAGAGGTCGTGGGTTCGATTCCCACCCAGGACAAATAATTGTGTGATGAGCACGATAATTTGTTCTGTGTCTGGGTGTAATTTATCTATAATATGTATGTATTTAGAAATATATAAGTATATTTATCAGCAGTCTGGTTACCTTAGTACAGGCTTTGCCTAGTTTGGGATCAGACGGTCGTGTGTGAGATGTGTGGAATGTGGAATTATTATTTATTAATTCTAAGGAAGATAGGCGTAGATTTTTTTCCCAAAATTGTAATGGTAAACCTAATTTAAAACATTCGCGAAAGTAAAAAAACGTTGAGTTCGAATCCGAAAAAGTTAAATTAGAAAGTTGTAGGTATTAAAATAATCTTTGCCATTTATTTTAGGTTCGCTATTAAAATTCCGGAAAAAAAACATCTTCCTTAGAATTAATTGTTCTACACGCTTATATTTTTTTTTCCTACCTTTACTTATAAATGATATTGGCTTCCTTTATTAACTCAACTTGTAAAACTTGGAACATTTTGTTGCCTTGTCACTTGCCAGTAAAAGTACAATAGGGCCATTTAGTCTATACCTATAAGTAAAATCCATGAATACTTACATCTTCCCAACGTTAAATATGTGGAGGCTTGACGTTACCATGTCTAATAACCGATTCGAACCAGCGTCAACAAGTCTACAGAAAACGATAATATTATTCAGATAACTTGAACTTAAAAAAGTTAATCATAATCAGATATTTCTAAAGGTGTATGTTATTTTTTAGGTAGAAAAGTAGTAGATTCCAAGTAATATTTTAGAAAGTTTTCAGATCAAAATGGAGCTACTTATCCGAACGAAAATAACCAAGGGTAATTTGATAAATAAAAAATATATTTTTATTATCCTCCCATCTTCGGGGATAATTAGAATTGCTTAAATATAACTAGGCTGATCATAGATGCTTATCTTCAACTATTATTGATTTGCTTAATTAAATTAATAGTAATTGAAGATCAACAATACGTTAAGTAATAACTGAAAATGAATAAATTGTAGTAAGTAATGCTACGAATTATTATTAGGATTAATTTCATTTTATCGTTCATTTAATTTCACCATTCATATTATTATTAATTGTTTGATTTTACAACACAAACATTCACTTTGTAGCACTTAAATTTATCTGTGTTTATTTCTTTCGACTTTGATTTGACTTAAGTATATAATATATGATTAATAAGAATCGATGTCCTGCAAGGTGAAGTGGTAGGTACTTTTGTCTATTGGTCGTTGATTGTGCGGGATTGCGGTCACGTTCATGATGACTCGAGTATTGATTTTATAATTATATTTTTTTTTTATTTGCAAATACACCCGTTACAGTATACTTTACTCAGTAGTATTATCTTCTAATCATCATCATCATCATCAGCCTATCGCCGTCCACTGCTGCACGATGGCCTCCCACAAAGAGCGCCAACTATCAAGGTCTTGGGCAGTCCGCATCCATCCACCTTCTTCAAGTCGTCGGTCCATCTTAGAGTACCGAGATTAAT
The DNA here is from genome assembly GCA_949752705.1 of Callimorpha dominula. Taxonomy (NCBI): domain Eukaryota; kingdom Metazoa; phylum Arthropoda; class Insecta; order Lepidoptera; family Erebidae; genus Callimorpha; species Callimorpha dominula. The sequence goes on along the minus strand of OX456992.1, from coordinate 490,688 downwards.
TACTAGTTTATATGTACTACACGATTTCGTTACTTTTATCTTGGCTCTACACAATAGAATCATCCTAATACTAATATTCCAAGATATTCTCCATCTCCACTCCTACCTTATCCATTATATCTCACTCCTCATTATCCCTCCTTCCTTTGGTCCCATCTTAAAGGCCGGCAACGCATTTGTGACTCTTGAGTTGCAGGTGTCCATAAGCAGCGGTAGGCACTTACCGTCAGGTGATAACGTCTGCCCGTTTGCCCCCCACACCATTAAAAAAATATTCTTTTAAGACTCAAGGCATTTTTTTATTAATACGAGTAGAGAATTCTTTGTACTATTTTTTAAGGAAATTTCACGAAAGGAGAAGTGTGAAATTTGGTATAGTTAAAGTTTATTTGGAAAAAAGTCCAGAAAGTTAAATTGTTTAAACAATATGTGTCTCAAATTTAAAAAGTATATGAAAACGGCTCCAACAAGCTACATGTTGTGTCCACTACATATATGTTGAACTGTCATGGTCGAAACTCTATACAATGACAGTTAAAATTATACTGGGAATTAATAGCTTGATTTACTGTACAAACATGTCAATAAAATAAAGTAAAACTTTCGAAGTAAATGAATTGTGGTTGAATTTCGACCAGCAGGCGATCTATAGTAAATATTGTTAAATACATATGCAATAAGCTGTCTAAGAAGCCCGTTCTACTGTTTATGCACGCAGGCACTAAGTTTTCATATGCATATGCATAATATTGTACTTGGTTATGATTGCAGGCACTAAGTTACCGAGACTACTCCTTGAATGTAAATAAGTCTGCCAACTGCCTCTAGTATCTCTATAAATACTAGAAGCTGCTAGCGTACTTAGTTTCTCTCGCCTTGTCTTAAGGTGCTCCAGTCTTGCTATGCACATAATATACTATTGTGAAAACAAAAAAAAAACAGTCCTCTCCTGAGCCGCTATCAGCATTGTAAGGATCAAAAGAAAGATCTTTATTTAACTTATTTAAGTCCTGCCTCGCTCGTAGTATCTAAAAATTCATTCTATTATTTGAGGGGATTGAAATTGGAGGATTGTGGCGAACACATTTACTGGAAGCACTAAATTTGAGTTTATGTAAAAGATCAGGACATCCTATTTCGTTGGATATTATTTTTAAGGTGTAGAACAATCTGCAACTCGGCAGTGGCAGCTATTTTTTTTTATAAAATTATAGCATGGATTTCATATTTGAGAGACGTATTCATCCTGACTCCTCACATAGGTATGTTCAATAAAGTATTTTTAATGCTTTCGCCTTTTTAAATATTTGTCGCGAGTCTGGGAGTCCTTTGTGTCCGTTGTTTGAATTTGTGAAGCCCCCCCGCCACATAGGAATATTCCTGATGCGGGAGTTATCTTTTAATAATAATAATAAAAAAGATCAACTACATTTTTACAGTTTAGTTTCATGTTTGACCTCCGGACTTATAATCACATTATTAATAAGTCCACCTCCTTTGCACGCAGATTAATAAAAAAAAACAGGTAAAACAAGAAATCAGAAATCTTACAGACATGATAAAGGTACTAAAAAAAAGCGATGCCTTGAGAACCTTCTACATATTTGAAGTCTGATAATGTTCCTAATCTTGCAAATAAACTAATTACGTATTCTAACTTCTCATATAAATATATCAGCACTACATTTTATATATATGTAATAAATTGCTATGACACGCGATATATCTCACTGAACTATCGACCACTTGAGTAAGTAAACAAGTCAGTGACCGATATCGTAGAGGTTAGACGTTCGTCTCAATGACACAGTCTTGTCCCTCGTAGATCGAACAACCCTTTCTACTCACTATCACTGCTCTTATATCTGTCGTTTGGCACTCCTCCGCCCCTATTATTCACCACTCCTAGAAGTAAAATAATTACTCATAGAAATCTTCCAGCGCATAACAAAGTTTAGTGACGTTTATCTTTATAATTTTTCCTCCTAAAAGTTATCGAAGCCTTTTAAAACCTAAATGGAGCTTGCTGTTTTTGTATCAAAAAGATTTGAGATTCGCGCGGTAAGTACAGTTACATCTACAGATATAAATACCCATGTACTCGGAGACTGCTTTCAGTACAAAAATGTAAAACTATTCGTAGCCTGTCATCGTGTTATCCAATTTGTTGTGGAATCACCGCGGGCTCCTCTATTTTACTTTGGCTTTTACAATTTTCAATTTTGTTTGAAAACGGCAGCTTAAATTTCGTTTTCCGAATAGAATTTATATTTTTTTGAATCCGCCCAAGGAAATCCGAGGTGCGAAATCAGGGATTCGCTTTGAAATGCTCGAGTATATTTGGCGAGTGGCAGGCGGCGTGGGCCCCTTCCCCCTACAGGTGTCGCGTAGTGGGGGAGCATGCAACGGCGTGTGCATGCCTTAGTAGGTAGGTGGGACACTAGAGAGGATGGGATAGCGGTAGGTTTGCTTGTTACCTGTCGCGGGACCGCAGGCATCCTCAATAACTGTTTGTATAGCTCCGACTGTAACACATTTCTTCACTGAGTTTGTTGAAGGACAATGTCCAGATGTTTCGATCTATATCTAGTATATTGTAGAACTTGTATTTAATAGTTAAAGGAATCCAGCTTATTATACGTGTAAACGACGAATCTAACGACGAAACGTTCTAAATATCTTAGGCAAGTCAAGTAATGGTATATGTATGTACTTTCACAGTCTTGTATTTGTTTTACTTCTTTACAATTTTTGCACAATACATTGCACAACCTTCAAGTGGTACACACACAGGTATATAGAATAATATCTTCTGCAAATTGTATTTATGCGTAGTCCTTGAAACCCATTCAAGTGCGAAGAAGTACATATGTATTCGAGTCTCCTCCGCAGTTTCACCCGCGTTTATGATCACTGCTGCTCTCCTAAGGGTCGTAGCGTGAAGTTACACAGCCGATAACCTACCTCAATAAGTACTCTATCCAATACACTAAGATTTTTTTCATCTGACTGGTAGTTCCAGAGATCAGGCAGCGCGTTTAAACAAACAAATGGGAGAACAAATAAGAGTTTTTTTTCGTTTGATACAAAGATTCTTTAGTTTTATAATATTAGAAGTAGACCAGGGCCAAATGTACCTTGAAAGGTTTATCGACTTTGGTCACAAGCAGTTTTCGCAAAACATCAAATCAGGATAGAGTAAATATGTAGAATGAATGCTAAATTCATATTGTTTCAATTTAAAATTAATTTACTTACCTATTTTATACGGTATGTGATTGTTGTATATGTGCATTACTGTTGTCTATGTGTGCGTGGCTGCGCCCGCGCGATGTACCTAACGGCCAATAAAGCAGTGTGTCAATAGCTGTCACTCGTTTCACTTGTTCCCCTATTAAGTACCAAACAGTGGCGACGAGGATTACCCACATCTTAAATTAGTAATCGTAAAATGAGTACTTTTGGCATTTTGTCTACTTTCGACCACAATGGGCAAGAATGGAAGTCGTATAAAGGCCGAATAACGCAATGGTTTATTGCAAACGACATCGGGCCGAAGAATGATGCAGCTGGAGCCAAGAGACGGGCGATCCTGCTCAGCGCACTTAGCGACGGTACTTATAAGTTGGCAGAGGATCTGGCCCTACCAAAGGACATCCAGGAAGTACCGTATGATGATATAGTGCAGTTATTGGATGAGCATTTCCTTCCAAAGATATGCGCCCGTTCCTACCGATGTTAATACATTACAATCATTTTTAGGACTTGTAAACTACTACAGGAATTTCGTGCCTGGAGCATCCTGTATCCTGAGTCCTTTGTATGACCTATTAAAAAAGGGGGTTAAGTGGAACTGGGTTACGTTACATCAACAAGCATTTGATAAAATTAAGAAATGTTTGACGTCTGATCAGGTCTTAACACACTTTAATTCAAACGCCAAAATAGTTTTAACTGTCGATGCTTCCCCGTGTGGTTTAGGTGCTATTTTGTCTCAAATAGATTATGATGGATCAGAGCGCCCGGTAGCGTTCGCTTCCCGCACGCTGACCTCAGCTGAGAAAAATTACTCACAAATACAAAAAGAGGCGACTGCAATAATATTTGGAATACGTCGATTCCATCAGTATTTATATGGCAGATCCGATCCATTCATATTACGCACGGATCACAAGCCGTTAATTTCTATTTTCGGCCCACATAAAGGTATACCGGAGGTGTCTGCTAATAGATTGCAGAGATATGCGATGTTTTTAAGTGCATACAATTATATAATTGAGTATGTTCGTAGCGCTGATAACAACGCAGATTACCTGTCTCGTGCGAGTTTACAATGTGAGTCAGGGCGGGCTCGCACCGAGAGCGAGAGAGACAACATCGGCGCACACGCCGCCGCTGCCGCCGCTCCCATTGATCGCGCATCATACGTCAACTTTGTTGTCGAAGGCGACATGCCGCTGACCTTGAATGAGTTACGCAATGCTACTAGCGAGGATAGTGTATTACAGTTAGTCGTAAATAATGTTCAAAACGGTTGGCCTAGGAAAATAGTGGACTCGCAGTTGAAACCCTATCATTTATGTAAGACACAATTATCACACGAAGACGGTTGTTTAATGAGGGGTCATAAGGTGGTACTTCCCGAATCTTTACGGTCGAAGGTTTTATCAGAGTTACATAACTCGCATTTAGGCATCGTGAAAACGAAAGCAGAGGCTAGGTCACGGTTTTGGTTCCCAGGCATTGATGCAGCGATAGAAAAAATGATATACTCGTGTGAAATATGTAAACAGTTACGCCCCTCGCCGCACCGGGCGCCGTTAGCACCGTGGAAGTTTCCCCATACACCATTCTATAGGTTACACATAGACTTTCTTGGGCCGCTGAATAATCAAATGTTCTTAGTAGTGGTAGATTCGCACACGAAATGGTTAGAAGTATACGACGTGAGTACTGCTACCACCTCGGCGACCGTTATTGAAAAACTATATGACTTTATGTCGAAGTATGGGTTACCTCACACAATTGTTAGCGATAACGGTACTGCGTTTACATCCGCTGAGTTTACAAAATTTTGTTTACTAAATGGTATTGCTCATCTTACGTCACCGCCTTACAATCCTGCTAGTAATGGACAAGCCGAAAGTTTTGTAAAAATTGTCAAAAAAGGTATAAAGTCAAGCGTATTAAGTTCCCATAACAAGAATGAGTGTAGATTAAAAATTTTGAAATATCTATTTGACTATAGAAATTCAGTGCATTCTGTCACGGGGTTCTCACCGGCTGAGTTGGTGTTTGGGCGAAAGCTCAGAACACGTCTAGATTTACTTCACCCAAAGTTAACGTCGACCCCACACACATCACTAATTAACGATGTTAAACAAAAGCAGTGCTCGCAAATTAAATGCTATGGCGGCAATAATAAACAAGTGTATAAGCCGGGCGATGAAGTCATGTTTAAAAAAAATCTGAACAATTGTAAATTTATATGGTGCCAAGGTACCGTTATAAAAAGACTTGGTAAAGTATTGTATTTAATTAAAGACCGTGGTTCTTCTTCTGACGTCAAAAAACATAAAAATCAAATTGTATTATGTAAAGGTATGTCTCGACCTGGGGATTGGGACGATGTTATGTTGGATAGCGACCCAATTCAAAGCGAACCCAGCGATTTTCAGACGCCGGATAGTGGGGAGGGAGAAAGGAATGAGGTGGAATTGTCATCCTCATCTTCTCCTCCTAATTCGAGATGTTCCAGCAGACTGTTGCGGGACATACCCAGGGTCGATTATAAGCAGTTCTTTTAAAATTATTTGCGATTTTCTATTTATGTTAAATAGGGGGAGGGACTGTTGTATATGTGCATTACTGTTGTCTATGTGTGCGTGGCTGCGCCCGCGCGATGTACCTAACGGCCAATAAAGCAGTGTGTCAATAGCTGTCACTCGTTTCACTTGTTCCCCTATTAAGTACCAAACAGTGATAAAGTATTAAAATGCTTAAATAATAGTAGTAGATATTCATTATCAAATATTGAATATGGTTAAGTTTTTTTTTACACTTATTGTTTTACAGTAGTTTTATAGTTCTTTGTCACGTCAATATCATGTATATATTTGTTAAATGTTTTAATTGTTAAAGTTTTCATGTAATTCGATTAACTGTTTTAAAGAAATTCTAACTGGATTGTCCTGTAGAAAATGCCTTTTTTGGTACAAAAGTAATACACACAAAAAAGACATTCGTAACACAACCACTCGGCAGTGCTATTCGGTAATCTGTCCACAGAGGTGACAGCACTAAAGCATGTCACACCGGTAAACTTGTGACACACTAAGCGGGCCGATAGCGGCGACACCTGGCAGATTTTTACCTGTTTTACTCTGGGTACACGTTCGGTGACATACGTTGGGAAGAACACGTATACTATGTGGCTCTAAATTTCTCATTTACTGCCAAATGTCTGATGTACATACATAATTATGAAGGTCTGTACTCTGTGTATTGTGGTAGGAGGCATACTTGTAGTTGATAAACAAATAAGAAACGAATTATTTACTTTAAAGAAGCCCGATTCTCAATGTTACATGAGATGTGAAACTAATAAGAATATTTTTATGTAGGTACGTTTCTACGAGTACATACGAGTGTGATCTAGCCAAGGTTACTAGTTAAATTTGATTTAAGATATCACCGACACCTGCAAACATCACCGCTTTTTAACACATAGTCTCATTAAGAATCTTAAACTCGGACATAACTCATTAATATAAATTAGAAAAAATGCTATCTCTTGAACATATTAATTACAACCAAAACAACATATTGACATCATAATTGATATATCTGAATATATTTTATTATATAATTTTTTTTTTATCTAATGAATTTAAAATGAATAACATAGCACCGAGGGAATAAGACACACAAAACGCTACTGACATAACTTCTTTCCAAGATATTTAATACATTGTTTTTTGTATAAAACCTGAGAGAAACATTTTAGTAGCAACATTTGAGACAGAAACGGCCCGAGGGAGCGACCACACATCAACTGAAACTATTTCAAACGGCTCGTATACAAAAAACTTCGCCTCGGAACAACATTAGGCAGAAAACAAAGAGTCCCGTCGGCCCCAGGGACGAATTGGCCGACGTTACACCACTCCCATATGAAGGAACATATCTCATAGTGGATGGAGACAAATCAAAGATATGTGTATATGCCCCAATGATCGCTTTGTGAAAAGAAATGATTGCCCCATTGTGAGCCGTGGAGGTTTTTGTGTAGGGGCATCAACTTATATATAACGGTAGGGACGTACTCAATTCGAAAGAATTTTATTCAATCTCAATTGTTACAGCGTTAATTAAGTCATAGCCTGATCAATGGAGTCTGCTTGCGGAAATGCTTTACTTATCCGTTCTGTTTTAATTAAACTGCGTAAAGTAAATATCTCTATAGGATTTCGTTCTCGTATAAAAAAGCTGAAAATTCTATTTTATTTAAATGTTAAGTGTAATAGTAGTCAATATAACGTAAATCTGAATAAGTAATTAAACCATACCCAAGGTATCCTTCTTTTTCCTTCCAAGTTAGGGTATCTACGAGTATCTCCAAAACCGAAATATCGATAAACATATATCACAATACAAGTTAATAAATTATCAACATCTTTAAAAGTAATCATCTAGTTTGTTAAGGGATAACTCTCAGTAGGAAATAAAACTTGTGTTGGGATGACTTTACAGGTAAACAAGTATCACAATAAACTTTTTTTTTTGCTTAATCTCTATTAAGCTGTATTTAAACATTAATTTAAATTTTGCCAAAATTAAAGAATGTAGTAATAATATCAAACACAAGATCTCTAAATTGCTGGCGAGGTTTGCTGGAAGAAAACTCAACTATGGGTTAAGCTCGCCTTTGTACATGCTTTTTTCCTTCCTGTACTTATAAGATTGTTGTTTTGTGTACAATAAAGAATATGAATATGAGAATCTCTAAATTGCTGTAACGTTAGAAATGTAGACCTCCTCTAAAAGTTACTCTATTTTTATGTTTACGACACAAAGTTAAAATAAAAAAGAAGATTTTTGGGACGTAACCCCTTATCGCACGTTACAGTTCAGACGCTCGGCGGCCGGTTGGCTCACCGGAAAAAAGTGTTAGTGCAACGAAAAATGCTAACCGTTACTCACGGTTAATTGTTTGTGACTACTGCGCGATACTACTGTAATATCTTATATACAAATTATCCGTATATTAGTTAGGGCAACATGCACATATGACGCAATTATAACTTTGAGTTTTTACAATATATACTATATTTTGATACAATTTATTGAATCCCTTAAATATATTTATGTATAGAGTACGACGTAAACCGATTTTTTTTTATTTTTTTTTTGTGGTATATCGGGCAAACGCGCAGACGGGTCACCTGATGGTAAATGACTACCGCCGCCCATGGGCACCTGTAACTCAAAGAGTCACAAGTGCATTGCCGCCCTTTAAGGTGGGAGTAGGAGAAGAGAGGGGGGAAGAGGGGAGAAGTGAAGGACGGGAATAGGGGAGAGGGAAGGGTTAGGGCCTCCGGTAATCTCACTCACGCGGCGAAATGCAATGCAAGCATTGCTTCACTACCGGTTTTCTGTGAGGCCGTGGTATCGAGCGGAGTCGAGCCGGCCCATACGTGCCGAAGCATGGCTCTCCAACGTATTTTTTATTCTTGTAATGATAAGTACCTGTGTACGCGTTGTTATGTTCCTAATTAAACAGTTTAAAGATACAAGATAACTTTAACGTTATTTAGCTGTGTACATAAACTATATTATCCACAGCCTGTTTTTTTTTTTGTGCTGATTTGGAACAGATAGTTTATAGTTTAGTCATTTGGGTTAGAATCCAATCAGTCCTGGGTTTTTAAAGCAATCTGATAATAAATGTTTACTGAGGAAAGAGATCTGACGCCGGTTCCGTCAATACTAGAAAGAGATTATGGTCAGTGAGATAAGACTTACGCTTTGGACTGAAGACTAATTGGTTAGATGTTGTAATCTGGGCTTGTGTGTCACAGACTAAGTCTTTAGAAATGTCGACACAATAGCGTTAGATTGGCAGAACGATCTTGATTATGCTAAGACGTTTTCAGCCATAATAATTGGGAGCATTTTGTAAAGGCTTCAAAACTGTGTAAGGACCTGATTCTAATCTTTAGGCATATTTTATTTTTTATTATAGGTTATATTTTTAGTAGGTATATCAGATTTTCCTTTCTTTGCATTAGATTATTGTTTTGTTAGTTGGCGGCAGATAATTATATTTGTCAAGCCATAATTTATATATGTATATATCGGTTGTAATTAACATTACCGTTCAACATGACAATGCTGCCGGTGCCAGCCTTTTAGAGAACGATATCTGTAGGGAGGATGCGGAGGAATTTTATGACGCATGCATGTAAATAGTAAATATATTTTTTTAAATATTAATTTGTTTATCGTTTTAACTAATAATTATTAACAATTAATTTTACTTTACTTAGGTATAACAGTACATCGTGTGGTAATATTTCTAAAGTATTTTTTTTTTAACCAATACTCTTGATATGCGCTTCTCTTCTGATACTTATTCATGTTTGAATTACAATTATTCTCAACCCTGTATAGACATGTTACCATTCCTAGCCATATTCCCCCTCTCAATATGGAGAGGGGTTCAACATTAGTCCATCTCGCTAATTGTGGCTTGGTAGAGCGGTGATCCAATTTGAATATTCCCATGGGATACAAAACGTGATGCCACTTGGTTATCATTGATATATAGTTATTACAATTTCAGCGACGTTCAGGTGGTTCTAAACAATTTATGTAATAGAGTTGAAATGTTACATAACATACATACTTGACCGGCCTGTTGGTCTAGTGGTTAGTGACCCTGACTGCATTTATCTATAATATGTATGTATTTAGAAAATATATAAGTATGTTTATCAGCAGTCTGGTTACCATAGCACAGGCTCTGCCTAGTTTGGGATCAGACGGCCGTGTGTGAGATGTGTTGAGTTATTATTATTATTATACTGTAAGAAGGGCCCAACTTAAAAACTAAACGTCCAGATTTTGCATCAAATTGGCCACGGTATCCGAACCACTTGATCGAAATTGTGGTTAAAAGATATCAAGACAAATAAATAAAATTTAAGTGTCTGTTTGTATTAATTTCAAAATAGTAGTTTTTAAGCTCATGCAGTTATTTGCACGATACCTATGCCTAAAAATCAGTTTTTAAAATTTGTGTTGGTCTGTGTGTGTGTTCCGGCTAGTCTCCGGAACGGGTGGACCGATTTCCACTTAAATTTTACTGGCTGCTGTTATAAGGAGTGACTTACTCTACTTTTATTTTGGAAAAATAATTAAGGTTCCGCGCAAAATATACAAATATGTATTGCTAGTCGAGACTAATAATATAGAACCGTCGTCTCGTCTCAATAGTGCGTAGCAAACCTCTTCTACAATAATCGCATTGAAGAGGTTTCTAATCGATTCTGCGATACTTTGGACCACTACCCCAAAGAAACAGGGAAGAAGGGTCACTAAAGCTATATGCGATACTTTGGACCACTACCCCAAAGAAACAGGGAAGAAGGGTCACTAAAGCTATATGCGATACTTTGGACCACTACCCCAAAGAAACAGGGAAGAAGGGTCACTAAAGCTATATGCGATACTTTGGACCACTACCCCAAAGAAACAGGGAAGAAGGGTCACTAAAGCTATATGCGATACTTTGGACCACTACCCCAAAGAAACAGGGAAGAAGGGTCACTAAAGCTATATGCGATACTTTGGACCACTACCCCAAAGAAACAGGGAAGAAGGGTCACTAAAGCTATATGCGATACTTTGGACCACTACCCCAAAGAAACAGGGAAGAAGGGTCACTAAAGCTATATGCGATACTTTGGACCACTACCCCAAAGAAACAGGGAAGAAGGGTCACTAAAGCTATATGCGATACTTTGGACCACTACCCCAAAGAAACAGGGAAGAAGGGTCACTAAAGCTATATGCGATACTTTGGACCACTACCCCAAAGAAACAGGGAAGAAGGGTCACTAAAGCTATATGCGATACTTTGGACCACTACCCCAAAGAAACAGGGAAGAAGGGTCACTAAAGCTATATGCGATACTTTGGACCACTACCCCAAAGAAACAGGGAAGAAGGGTCACTAAAGCTATATGCGATACTTTGGACCACTACCCCAAAGAAACAGGGAAGGAGGGTCACTAAAGCTATATGCGATACTTTGGACCACTACCCCAAAGAAACAGGGAAGAAGGGTCACTAAAGCTATATGCGATACTTTGGACCACTACCCCAAAGAAACAGGGAAGAAGGGTCACTAAAGCTATATGCGATACTTTGGACCACTACCCCAAAGAAACAGGGAAGAAGGGTCACTAAAGCTATATGCGATACTTTGGACCACTACCCCAAAGAAACAGGGAAGAAGGGTCACTAAAGCTATATGCGATACTTTGGACCACTACCCCAAAGAAACAGGGAAGAAGGGTCACTAAAGCTATATGCGATACTTTGGACCACTACCCCAAAGAAACAGGGAAGAAGGGTCACTAAAGCTATATGCGATACTTTGGACCACTACCCCAAAAAAACAGGGAAGAAGGGTCACTAAAGCTATATGCGATACTTTGGACCACTACCCCAAAGAAACAGGGAAGAAGGGTCACTAAAGCTATATGCGATACTTTGGACCACTACCCCAAAGAAACAGGGAAGAAGGGTCACTAAAGCTATATGCGATACTTTGGACCACTACCCCAAAAAAACAGGGAAGAAGGGTCACTAAAGCTATATGCGATACTTTGGACCACTACCCCAAAGAAACAGGGAAGAAGGGTCACTAAAGCTATATGCGATACTTTGGACCACTACCCCAAAGAAACAGGGAAGAAGGGTCACTAAAGCTATATGCGATACTTTGGACCACTACCCCAAAGAAACAGGGAAGAAGGGTCACTAAAGCTATATGCGATACCTTGGACCACTACCCCAAAGAAACAGGGAAGAAGGGTCACTAAAGCTATATGCGATACTTTGGACCACTACCCCAAAGAAACAGGGAAGAAGGGTCACTAAAGCTATATGCGATACTTTGGACCACTACCCCAAAGAAACAGGGAAGAAGGGTCACTAAAGCTATATGCGATACTTTGGACCACTACCCCAAAGAAACAGGGAAGAAGGGTCACTAAAGCTATATGCGATACTTTGGACCACTACCCCAAAGAAACAGGGAAGAAGGGTCACTAAAGCTATATGCGATACTTTGGACCACTACCCCAAAGAAACAGGGAAGAAGGGTCACTAAAGCTATATGCGATACTTTGGACCACTACCCCAAAGAAACGGGGAAGAAGGGTCACTAAAGCTATATGCGATACTTTGGACCACTACCCCAAAGAAACAGGGAAGAAGGGTCACTAAAGCTATATGAAGACCGACTCCTAAAAATGCAAATATTATTATATATACATATATTAAAGTTTGACAGCATTTTTTTACCACATTATTTAATTCCAATGATTTTATTCGTTGCAAAGAGGGCGCAACACCAGTGGTCTGATATTAAGTGTGAAAAATTGCTTTTGAAGATAGTGGCATAAAAAAAATGTAAGCAAAAAATGCAATTTTTAGAAACTTCAGTTTGATCTCATTAAAGAACTACTAAAACAGCTAATTAAAGTGCGGCCCTGGCCGTGAGCAGACGCTTTCTAGGTCAGTGCTTTTTCATCTTAGTGTGAAATTTCGTTGGATATTCCATTCTACGCGATAATACTATGATACTCGTTTTTTTTGGGCTCGCAGTTAATTAGTAGATTTTATATTACGTTTTATACTGCAGTACTAGAGGTTCTCTACAGTTTCACCCTCGGTTACTGTCACAACTTCGCTCCTAAGGGTCGTAGAGTGATGTTAAATAGCCTAAAACCTCTCCTCAACAATCGTGCTATAAAACTAAGAAAAAAGTTTTCAAATCCCGCAGGTAGTTCCAAAGATTCAAGAGTTCAACCAAAAAAAAGAATCTTAAGCTAGGTACACATTATATTATATTCGTATATCAAAGATACAAAATCATAAATACATTCTTGAAGGAGAGAGACACTAACACTGATGTGCTTTTAATCTGTATGTAGACGGTGAAGTGCCAATACTTCCTAACTGACATCTTTCTAAAAAATTACATTAATTTTTTAGAATTTGAATTTAACACATATTTATTTTTAGTTGCAACTAAACTCACTTGTCATTTTTCTCATTACACTTCATTATAACCGAATTACTAACATTATTATAAAATGCAATAATACAGCAACATAATCTAAGCGTCGGTTATTATTATTCATAATATTATTATATAAATATATTAAATCACTTTCTATCTAATATATCAAATAAGTTTTTACAGTTTTTGTTACTATACAACATATATTTCTAAAGCATTTTTGTGTAGGGAACCAATGATTTGAAGGAATTATGTACTCGATATAAATGTAATAACTCCTTCCTGCCTTTGCTATATAATGCTATCGAGCTACTGCACACCTGTTCTTTCTCAAAAACAAACGCCCAACGTCTGCGCGTATAAACTAGTTTTTGCTTGAAGCTTCCCGTAAAAGTAATTTTTCCATTCTTGGCTTTTTTTTTAATAGAAGATTATCTATGTCCTTTGCGGTATCACTAACAACGTGTATGCGGAATTTAATTATTGAAATCACGGCAAGGCATAAAATATGAACAAACAAACATTGGTATTTATTATAAGAAGACTAGCCGTCCCGGGTGGTCCACCCCCGTTCATGGCCACTGCCCCGCATCTAAGAGTTGTAGCGTGATGTTAAATAGTCTACAATGTACCTTAAAAATTTGACTATCAAATGCAAAAATGGACTTAAAAATCCGATCCAAAGAAAAAGCAACGTCAAAGAAAAAAAACAGAGATAAGAAGTCACGCCTTTTTGTACCTCCCAAAACATGGAACTTTGCAACTTTGAATCGATATAAGACGTGCTCTCAACAGAAAAACGCTATCCCATATAAAAATAACATGAGTCCCTTATACTATTTCGCGAAACCTTGAAACTCAAACTCAATTTCATTCCACGCAGTCTGATGAAGAACTTTCTTGAATGTTCCTTAACAAACAAATCGTTGAAACTTTGTTCTTATTATATTACATGTAGCTGCGAACATATTATCGAAGTGTTTACTTTGTTCCTTTAAGGCTGTGTTATTCACAAAGATGTGCAGAGTCAATATTTGTTGATTTGGACCTAGCCCTAGGCTCTGAAAATTAATCTACTAAGATAAACACATTCGAGGTTATACCACACCAAGTAGAGAAAATTTAATAATGGTTGTATTTAATCGAAGTAAATATACCTACTGCAGCAAATAAAAGGCTTTACCATTAATTATTAAATGCAAATAAATTTTGGTATAACTGCATATATAATTATGAAATTAGACTTCACTGAGTGTCTTATATTTAGGATATTTTATAAGAAATATAAGTGTCAGTCAACACATGTTGGTAGGTAGTACAAATGAGGTCTCGTGGTTTCTCAATTAAAAGAGATCACAGAAGTATGTAAAGAGAGTACAGAAGTCATAATTAGATGTGTGGCGGTTTTTTTACAACACATCACAGCTGTAAAAAACCGCCAAATCAACAAGTCGGCGATCGCGGGGCATTTGCTGGAGTCATGTACAAACCACTGGATGAAATTACATCAACCACACGTCCTTTCAACCGACTGTCACTATTTCTCCAGAATAGGACGTGAAGCAGTTGAAATGAAAAAGCATAAAAATTTCAACTGAGAAGATGGGTACGGCTTATCAACATCTTGGAATCCCGTCATCAGCAAATGCTATCGTCAGCAAATACACCCTCGACATTATTCAGGTGACGTCGTAATGTGTAGTGTGTCGAAGTACCGACAGTACGAATAAAAATAAAAATAGTGAAGACCAAGTGCGGGTAGTTGCCGAAACTCGCACTTCACGGAGGCGTCGTTGAGCTCTCATCAGTCCCCTCGTGACCACGATCGATGCAATTCGATCGAAACGTCGGGTAACCAAGAGGTATTGTACCTTTTAAATATTATCGCGATTATATCCCGAATTACACATCTAATATGTATCAAAGTCGCGAAAGTTTAAAAAGAAGTCATAATAATTGAACGTAAATAAAAGCAATTTAAAAAAAACAACATACTGTAATCGTACAATATTAATATTACGATATATACGATATATTACAAAACAAAAAGTAATCACTTAAACATAAAAAAAGTTATAACAAGAGAATCACAAGTAATTTAGGTAATATAAAAAGTATCACATTATTAATTTATTTAGGCCGTTTTTCTTTCAGGCAATAACAACATTTTTTTATACTTATTCTGCCGCATCCACTTTATCCAGCAATGTTATGTTATGAACTCAGTCCATAAAATGCACCTTACAAACACTTGAAAACAATCGCTGAAAAAAATTGATGTTTGTTACAGCGAATTCTGAAAAAGCATTTTCCTTCATGTAAACAAAAATATATAAAAAAGTAGACATGTTGATATTTTAAAAACCTACTGCTATCGCATTAAGTCCAGCGTGTTAAGTGTATTTTTATAGGGACTGTAAATAAATAAATGAAAAAGATCAAAATGATGCCAACCTATTTATTTTTTTATACAACTAAGTTGGAATGTTCATGATGTGCCTACTCCGGTTGTGGTTAAAAAGTCAGTTCTTGAAGTTGTTGTTGCCTATGTACACCTGGGACAAATAGTTCAACCAGGTAAGTCCAAAGAGAAAGAGGTCTATCGAAACCAACTCGGATGGGCAGCGTTTGGGAAACTATGCATTATCTTTTTGTCCAAAATATCTCAGTTTTTGAACCAGTCACCATCGTGACCAGTGGATCCAAAACTGATCTCTCACTAAGACCTTGCAGCAAGCAAGCTCAGAGTCGCTCAACGAGCTATGGAGAGGGCTATGCTTAGGGTTTCTCTGCGGGATCGAATCAGAAATGAAGAGAAACACAGACAAACGAAATTTAACGGCATATCCGAACGGGCCAGTAAATTAAAGTGTTACCACTTGGCAAGGTACACAGTACGCAGAACGGATGGCTGGTGGGGCCGAAAAGCTCTCGAATGGAGATCATGGACCAAGATGGATAGATAACCTTATAAAGATCGTAGGCCGTCGGCAGATGCAGGCCGCTTCCAACCGGTCGACTTTAAAGTTATCAAGGTCGGCCAATGTTTAGCAGTGAACGCCCTTTGGCTGAAATGATGATGACAACTAAAGTGGCAAAAGAACACACGTCCGGCTTTACTGTAAGTGATTATCGAAACCTGTAAAATCTTGCAACATAAGTGATATAATTTTCTTGTTACCTTCATAGAGCTCTGGACATCCTTTTCGTCGTCAAACAAAAAACATCTTAATAGTACCTGTCAAACCGCGCTCTTCTGTAATGGCAGGGTACTATACCAGTCGAATGGCTGCTAGGTGAACAGAAATATGTTGTTTCCACGGTCTTTCTACTTCTAAAAGATCTCTCGTTCTAGAGATAATATCTTCAACTCAGATTCTTGTCGTACCTTTAGATTAAGTGGAATCCAGTAAGGTAATATGGACTGTCAGATGTTCAAAAAACCTTAATGGTTTAATTTATTCCGAAGTGCATCTAAACCATATTAAATATTCCATAGCAGGTCGAGCGAAATATCGCGTGCTACTTTCTTCTTCTGTCAAACGAAGAGACAAATAGTTACTATTATTTCCTTCATTTAGTTTATTTCACGGTGAAACGTTTGCATTAATTATTCACCAACGTTAGTAGCGAGCCCGCCCCGACAGCTTAACCGTGTGTTTTCACGAAAAGAAACAACACCGGTTTGAAGTACATAAATTTAAGTGGTTGCCGTAAGCGCGATATATTCGCGGCGGTGGGCTAGAACTGTGACACGTTCACAGTTCCTCGGTTGATTTATTATCTCTAGCGTTTACTAGAATGTAGGTACACTGTAATTGTATGTCGTCTAAAAGTTGTTAAAGTTGTTGTAACGTATATCTGCTTTTATATAACAAATAAACGGAAATTGTTAAATTACAACAAAGAGCTTTCATATCTTTTGCATAAAACAAGTCATAATCACTGGCATACCTATACAGACATATATGTATATTATTCTGTTACTTCTTTTTATACAGTTTTAAAAGAGCTATTCTAGGAAACTATTTCTGTGTAGATCACGAATTCTTTACAAACTTTTCTATTTATAACAATTATTTGTAACATAAAGAGCTGACACTTGTACCTCCCCTCCTGATCAATAAGTAACCGCGCTTGAGATATTGTCAAAATCTTGTTTTTTTTTCAAGGTGGGCTCAAAAGTCTTTTTGAGCTTTATTGTTTTTTTATATAGTGCGTAATAGCTTTGTAATTTTTTTTTTTATTATTTATTATTAAAAAAAGACAACTCCCGCATTAGGAAATTACTCCTGTGTCGCGGGGGACTTTACAAACATACAAAGAACGGACACAAAGAACACCCAGACTCGGATGGGAATCGAACCCACGACCTATGGCATAGCAGTCAGGGTCACTAACCACTAGGCCAACAGGCCAGTCATATATAAGTCAGTAATGTGTTCTGTGAATTTACCAATGTCAAATGCACCTGATGACATGGCTTCTTGTGGCTTTTCCTATTCCTACAACTCAAGTTACCACTTCGCAGAAAGTGTTTGGAGACGATTGAGGCGATAAAAGAGAATTCGCAGAAGGTGCTGAAGGCGATGCCTCAATCGGCCTATGAAAAGTATTTTGAAGATCTGAGGAAGCATTAGAGCATGTTGAAGGGAATAAACTGAATATCGAATAATAATTGGACCGTTTTCATTCTATTGAAAAATTCGGAGCACTTTTTGAACAGTAATAGTATTTATCGTACTCACGATACAGTGGAAATTAACAAGGTAAAAAGTTAAACCGCTTCGCCATCAGTGAAATTTATCCGTTGTCGTATTGTAAGAAACAGTCTCAAAACCACTCATATAAACTATGAAAATCACTAACTAACAGCAACTGCCAAGTTGTTCGTACCTCTGTTTGCACTCAAGTCCAGTTCTAAACATATTCCTACCCTTTTATAACCCCACAATTTGTTAATATTTATCCATCGACCAATAGTATTGCGTTACCGGTATAACCACTCAAAATAATATCTATTAACTTATTTTTATTAAATAGTGAACTGTGTTATCATCTATTATAGTTTGGCCCTATTTTTAATCAAATAAATAAGAGTTTTTGATGTGGTGACAACAGTATGGATAATGATATTTTTCTGAATTCACATCAGATATCATTTTACAAAAAAAAGTCGCAAAAAATTAATTACGTTTCCTCCGCACTACTCTTACTTAATGCTGGAGAAAAAACTTATTCCCCATGCAAAAATCTATTAAGTTCTTAATCTCTTGAAGTAATTTCATTGTCGTTATGGTAGTCTTGTAGTCATAGCTTGCAAGGTAGATTACTAAGTACGTCATTACTTTTGTGTCCTAATTTTGAGGTTTTGTATTTCACGTTCACCATTAAACTCAAAAAAGCTTCCTCCTTAAAAGATTAATGAATTCAATCTCACTGTGATGGTACAGATACTTTTTTTTATTATTTAGCCAGTTGAGGCACCTCGTTGCCTTCTCCTTCAAAACAACTATTACCTACGTATAATGGTGCTTATTTTGTAAATTGAAAAAAAAACATGTTATTATAATCTCGTTTCCCTCGAGGGCGGCCGCATGTCACGTGATTTATATTATACCTCATATAATTCATGATCATAAAATTCTAATTTGATTTCGTATCCTATCCCACGTGCAGCGGTGCATGAAAGCACATTGAAATAGGCATTTCGATTGTAGTTACTACGAAACAGTTTGATATTTAGTTGCACTCCACTTTTATTGCAATTGTGATGATTCATTACAGAGTAATAGAATCGATATTTAAAATAAGATTATTTTTTGTTTTGTTCGTAACGTACACATAAATACGCGGCTGCCTGAACGTAAAACGTTATTTGATCTCTACATATTATAAAACAAAGTCCTCCGCGGCGTCTGTCTGTCTGGCGATAAACTGAAAAACTTGTGAACAGATTTTCATGCGGTTTTCACTAATAGAGAGAGTGATCCATGAGGATGGTTTAGGTGTGTAATTTGTTGCTAGTTTCGAATAAAAAGATAACACCAGGACAGTGTTTAACAGTGATCATCTCTGCTTTATTTTATTTTTTATATATTTTAAAAATAAATGAGAAAAATATCGTTTATGCACAAAACTAATAAGCTCACTGCGTATCATTAATTCACAGTCATATTTGATGAATGAATTAGCATACGCGACGGATTGTAATAGAAAAATGAATGCGCGCCAAGCGGCCGGCTCGAAGCCAGCATAATTATACGAGGCTGCACCTCATGGGTATACTGAGAGAAGGATAAAAGATTTCTCTAGGGATATAACAGAACGTGTATTACACATTAATAATCTCTCATCGGGTCTTCTTCTTAGCATGGTAACATGGTAATATTTATATAAGATAGTTAATCTATCCGTAGGTAAAATAGACTCAATCCTATTTGACGGCTTATTTAGTACAAGTAGTAAAACAATTTTTTTTTTTATTTAAATAGATATTAAAAAAAATCTCACCTTCTGCAGTCTATGCCAAAATTGTAAGTTATTTGGGTGTTTTTTATAATACAAGACTATAAGAGATAGCGGTTTCTTTATAAATCAGCCCTGTCAGCCAAACCCGCCACTTCTATTAGCGTTACCAGTAGAGAAACCGCTTACTTTACAACGCTTACGTTACAGTTAGGTTCATTGCCAGTCGTTTATCTTCCTCACTTTAGGGTATGGCTAAACAATTTTAACCGCGTATACCATTAACACCCTAAATAACACAATGCCAACTTACTCTATATACAGCGTGTAAGTTTGAGCTACGCAAAAAACTTACATAAACCTCTTTCTGTTTATACTTCTTACAATAAAAGAGTCAGTTCATCATAAAAATACGAGATTAAGGATTTATAGTCATTAGTTTCATTTGGCGCTATGCAATGTAGTGTGTAGCCTTTACAATATCTGTATCAGCATTTATACTATATTAAAAGAATGTGTACTTTTATAACGGACTAATAAACGACACTTTGAACTATATGCACGCGTTATCATTTTGGTACCACCCGACGCTGGGCCTCGATACCAGGCCACACCACATGGCGACCCTGCCAAACTAACCTCAACAATTACTATAACGGATTTCGTTTACTACTGGGTTTTCTCTGGAATTATTTGAAGATTGATAGACAGACTATGGGATCCTCGCAGACCAAAGAAGGGGTTGTAATTGCACAGACTTCTGCAACAGACAACCACGCGACGGCAACGGCAGAGCATATTAAAACAAACAATATTTTACTGTCGGTGATTTGCACCTGTTTGTTCTTGGCTGTATTCGTTGGATTTTTCTGGTTGTACAAAAGGTGCCATATAAATTGGATGCAGAGCCAGCTGAAGAATGATGCCCTAGAGCGAGCGCTGTCCCGAATCAGCTACCGTCGGCGCAGAGAAGTTCGGGAACGTGAGAATGCCGAAGCAAATATATAAAATGTGAGTGAAAGTTGGAACATGATATCCTTTATTTTTTAGGAGAAAGGGAAATAATTTTGAGAAAAAGATTTTGGAAGCTAAAAGTTTGTACGAGTCTTTTAAAAATATTTTGAGTAAGTAACCTAAAGACGTGTCTGAAGAATTAATATTTCTATGTTCTTGTAAGAATGTTGTCTAAGATAAATGTTATGATAAAATTTTGACTTTTGAGAAAGAATCTAATCCGTGTAATATAATTAGTAAACCGAAGACAATGTAGGGTGAAAAGTTCTGTTTAAAAACGGCGGTAAGCTTCTTACCGGAAATGACCAGCGATGAACAGGTGACTCAAGATTTGATTGATGCGATTGAATTATATGAGTTAATGCTTAATGATGGGGATAAGCAGATGCTGATAAAATTCGTTTTAAAAAGTCGATTAACGAGTGGTGCAAAAATGCGTTTAGCTACTTCTTATAGTTCGGTAGATTTGCTATTAGAAGATATGCGTATACATTGACTCACTCGCAAGTCTGACACTGCTATACAAGCTGGTTCACAAAGGGTTAGGCAAGGTGAACAATCTGTAAAAGAATTTGGTGATGAGATAGAGAAGTTGTTTGTTGATTTGACTATTTCTCAGGCAGACGAAAATGCATACAAAGTACTCCGCCCTCTGAATGAAAAAAACGCAATAAAATGTTTTTCGAAAGGTTTAAGGAGCCAAAAGTTAATTACTATTATCGCAGCGCGTAATTTGACATCCTTGAAGGATGCTATCAGAGTGGCTAAAGATGAATCTAGTACTGTTTCTGACCCTCATATCATGTCATACAATCGCCATTTAAATAATAAAAATATTATAAATATTTTTCTTATAGATCATATGGATTTCGTGGTCGAAATTCGTATAATAATTATTTTAGGGAATGTCGCAACCGCATCAAGTATCAACTACATCAAAGAGCATGTGGCAAAGAGGCCGCGGTACCCGAGCGCGATTCGCCTCAGGTTACGGTGCCAGGTATGTTCGCGGGAATCGTGGCAATTATGCAAATAATAATTCTAACAATACAAACTTATAGCACTTTACCACGAAATATAAACACGAAAAGAATACTTTGAACGAGTTTTTTCATGCCTAATCAGGTCTTAGTTTGCGATAGTATTAATTGGGTGAATTTAAGTATAGATAAGTTACAGTTAGAATTCTTATTATATACAGGGGCCTCTTTATCAGCTATTAAGTATGAAATTTTAGATTTAACTAAGTTACAATTAAATAGGGTCGAAAAAATACGAGCCAAGATTTTATAAAGTAGTTCTATGGAGTCATAGACTATAGAGGTGACACTCTCACTCTCAAAGTCGCACAGAGTAGAGTTACATTACCTTTACATTATTATAATTATTATTTATCTATCGGACCGCGATGTGAGGTTATTAAATATATACCTACACGTATTAATTATGACTGTGTGGTATATTCTAGAGAGATTAGGAAAGGTATTTTTTTAGCTAGTGTAGTGGCTAGGCCGAAAAATGGTAAAATACCTGTACGAATTTTGAATACCACAGACAAGGAACTAACGTTGTGTTTAAATGAGCTTGAGGTAGATAGATTAGAAAACTATGAGTTTTGCCAATTTGACACGCCGGATGTTAACGTGGAGAGAGTACGTAAGTTATTTTCTCTACTAGATTTAGGTTCATATTTGAATAAGGAGAAACAATTATCAATCGAACAAATATGTGCTGAATTCTCAGATATATTTCATTTACCGGGTGACAAACTGAGTGTTACAAAAGTTTACGAACAGTCTATTTATTTTAAAAATAATGCGACATCCGTGTTTAGGAAACAGTACAGAATTCCATTTACACAGAAAGAGGAACTTAATAATCAGATTGATAAATGTTACGAGATGGAATTATCGAAAAAACTAGTAGTGAGTGGTCTAGTCCCTTGTTGCTAGTGCCAAAAAAGCTAGATCGTAGTGGTAATCGTCAATGGAGTAGTCATTGACTATAGGCAATTGAACGAGAGCGTTCAAGATGATAAATTTCCCCTCCCTAATATAACAGACATATTAGAGTCCTTATCGGGTGCTTTCTATTTCAGTCATTGCGATTTGAGCCGTAGCTATTTTCAATGTAATTTATCGAAAGAATCTAGAAAGTATACTGCATTCACTACTGACAAAGGGCAGTATGAAATGTGTCGGTTACTTATGGGACTAAAAATTAGTCCATCTGCTTTTAGCAGGTTAATGACAGTGGCTATGTTGGGTCTCAATTACGACAAATGTATAGTATATTTGGATGATTTAGTAATATTTGGCCGAAATTTAACCGAGCACAATAATAACCTCATGTCTATTTTTACCCGATTACGAAAAGTTAATTTAAAATTAAATCCATCGAAGTGTGAATTTTTAGAACGACAAATTCTTTACTTAGGGCATACTATATCAGCAGAAGGTATTTTACCTGATCCAGAAAAAACACGAGTCATTGAAAGTTATCCGACACCGAAATGCGCCGATGACGTCAAGCGCTTCGTTGCATTCAGTAATTATTTTGGAAAATTTATTAATAACTTTGCAGGAATGGTTTTGCCACTAAATAAATTATGTAAACAAAATGTTCATTTCGAATGGACCACAGAATGTCAAAATGCTTTCGACAGTCTTAAAAGTCTATTTTCTAGTCCACCGGTTTTAGATTATCCAAATTTATCGAAAGAAAATGAATTTATGTTGCATACAGACATCTCTGGCTTTGCTATTGGTAGTGTTTTGAGTAATTCAAATGGAAAACCAGTCGCATACGCTAGTCGATGTTTGAATAAAGCCGAGTTAAATTACGCTACAATAGAAAAAGAACTTCTGGCGATAGTCTGGTCTATTAAATATTTTAGACCATATTTATTTGGTAAGAAATTTGTAATTAAAACAGATCACAGGCCATAACTTTACCTTTTTAATATGATAAAACCCATCGGGTCGTTTAACAATATTTAGACTTGTATTAGAAGAGTATGATTTTACAGTAGAGTATATTAGGGGTAAGGAAAATGTAGTAGCTGATGCTCTTTCCCGAGTCATTATTACTTCAAATGAATTAAAGGAGATGAATAACAAGCCGTTATGTGTCACAAAAGAGTTGTGCAATTATCTGATACGACGAATACGACTGAGACGTCAAAAAATGATAGGCTTGATCAACCTAAAGTTGTTGAAGTGCTCAAAAAGTGTGATACGGATTGTGAACTAATTATTCTACCAAAAAAAAGCTTAAGTAGAATATTAAAAATTAATTATAATTTAATTTATTCCGAGAATAGGAATTTTGTTTATTGTAAGAGTAAAAATAATTTATATGCTAGCTCATCTTCTTTATCAGTAAACTCGCGAGACGATTTACTAAAAGAAATGGCTTTATTATGCAATAAATTAAATATAGAAGAAATTGTGATTATAAAGTCCAATAAAAATAAAGAGTTTATCGAATGTATATCTAAGTACATTTCAAAAAATAAAGCGAGTAATTTACCGCGAATATGTGTCGTGAAGGACATTCAAAGAATTTATACGGCCGATGACAAAAAATTAATCATGAATGGCTTTCATTTATTACCCAGTAGTGAACATGTAGGAGCTAGGAGGATGTTTAATAATATCAAAAAATATTATTATTGGCCATCATTGGAAAGTGATGTTAGGTGCTACGTCGAAAAGTGTAACAAATGTCAAAAACAAAAATACACTAAAATTCATAAGGAACCATTATGCATTACAACCACTGCATCCTCATCATTTGAGAAAATTTTCTTAGATATAGTAGGTCCGTTAGACAAAGATGATTTAGGGTTCAGTTACATTCTAACATTACAATGCGAGCTGAGTAAATATGTGGAAGCATATCCTTTAAAAACAAAAACAACGACAGAGGTTGCCAAAGGTTGTAGAAAACTTTATTTTGAGATCTGGGATTCCAAAAGAAATTGCGAGCAATAGGGGTACTGAGTTTGTTTCTAAAATGATGTCAGAAATTTGTAAACTTTTGAACATAACTCAAACAACTGCAGCAGCATATCACTATCAGAGTATTGGTTCATTAGAAAATTCACATAAATCATTGGGTGCTTATTTATGAATCCAAACTAATAACAATCCATCGAGTTGGTTGACACAATACACTATGTTGGAGAGTTGCTGTTTTACGCTAACGATAGCATTTGCTGATGACAGGATTTAGAAATGTTTACAAACGGTACAAAACTTCTAGAAGATTTGTACCGTTTGCCAACACCTTAAAAATCTTGTAAAACCTCTTTACGTACTATTTAATTAGAAATTGAATTGTGGTTTATGTAGTTGAACGAAAGTCGTGAATCGAGCAAATGCTCTGCGATCGAATACTTATTAAATTAACTTATTAACTGAGTGAATAATTTATTATCTTTTTTATTTTTATTTCACCACCATTATTTTATTGCTTATATTGCATGTTTGTTGTTTCAGGTAAGCCAGTTGTTGATCGAGTTAAACTTCTATACACCAAGATAATATCAGGTAGATACGAGGTGTAGAACTTTATAACTAGGATCGATATTATAAACCTCAAACTTGATGGTTCAGAATCTTTAAAAGCAGGTTAGACACACACTCATAATTATATGCTAATCAACAGTGGAAATCTAGGCAGAGAGGTAATAAATTAATTTATTACGCTATTAGGAACTTGGTTGCATTCTATGCCGCCATTAAGAAGCTTGTGCAAGAAAATGATGTCGATGATAAAGAGTATTCATTTTAAAAACTGAAGTCTTATGTTGTAGGGGATTCCAACTGCCAAGTGTCTAGTGAATGCTCGCTGATTACTTTCGATTTTTTGTGAAGGTTTTGCATAACATGGGTTCCAAATCACATAAGCATACCTTAGATGGCTATGTACCAGAGCATTGTAGAGAATTTGCTTTGTCCGCGTGAGACGAAAATCTTTACAAATTCACTTGACAAACCCGAGCATTTGAGCCGCTTTGTAAACAATACCGTTAATATGCCGTTATATCATAGTTAGTTAGTCATATTTATTCAATTATATTTAAAATAAATGTAGAATAACTTGATGTAAAATATAGGCGGAAAAGCGCCGTCGTAGAAAGAAATCTTTCAAGTTCTACCAATTTTTTTATATTGGTATACTTTACGCCCTCGTTACCATTATCAAAAGTAAAAATTTATTTATGCCCACGTCTTTACTCGCGTGAATGTAGATTTTGTCAAGCTCTCTCTCTAAATATCTTTCAGAATGAGCACTCTTTTTGGGATGAAAGGTACCTATGTCCTTTTCTGTACTCCTGACAATGTGTGCAAAAAATAATGATGATCGGTTGAGTAGTTAAGGCGTGAAAGCGTAACAAACAGATTATACAGATTCACTTTCACAATAAATATTAGTTTGGTTTAGGATATTAAAAACGAATCCCATGTGCGCTGCAACTTATCCACTGCAAGTCAATAAACCAACAACAGTCACTTACATCAGATAGAGCACAAGCCAACTTACTTTATAAGATATAGATAAGATACGATCTCAAACTGTCTCGAAAGTCGTATCGAGTTTCACTAGCACGGGTTAAGTGTAGGATATTATTTTAAAACATTTTCTATGTAACTTAAACAGGTAGATAATGTTAATTTAAGTAAAATAATAGTTAAAACTTATATCTTATATACTGCAAACTTTGTAAACCTAGTTTAGTTTAATACAACTCAAATGGAACTATTTAGCAATTAGCAACCCGCCCCGGCTTCGCACGGGTAGCCAAAGCATATATTGAGATTTCCGACATCTTCAACAATAATCATCACTTTTCAGCCACTTTACACAAAACATTAATGTATTATACACCTAAACCTTCCTCATGAATCACTCCGTCTATTGTTTAAAAATGTACGACAATCTGTTTACTACTTATTGAGTTTATCGCGAACAGACAGACAGAACGATAGACAGACGCGGCGAGGGACTTTGTTTTATAATACGAGTATGTAGTGATAAGGTGTGCGATGCTTAAAGGTCAGGTTTAGTTTCTGTAAAATATAAAGTGATGTTAGTAAAGGTGTTCCATATTGATAAGTACATTACTGCATACTTCTTTCCAAATTAAAATGATGTTATTACGTATAATTAAGCAGATATACATACATACGATATACAACTCAATAGATGTTCAGAAGCAAACGAGAGTGATTATATCCGTCGCCTAAGTCAATTCAATTCTCGGGGACTTCCTTTCTAGGGTGTACCCGAGTCTCTTGCGATAGACTCACTTGTCACCCACTTCGCCGATAGCCATGGTGAGGTGATGACCCGTGGGGGTTTCCACACGAAAAAAAAAAAAGTCAATTCAAGAAGTCTGCACAGATACTCTGTGTTTTCTTCTATTGCTACACTTGAACGATCCCCAACATACCCGGCAATGTATCACAAAGCGCGATGTTTGAATAAGTTCCGAGCGTCTTTGTACAACTACTCTCTTTATTGTTGCGGAGCGCTATGCGAACGCTGAATATTCATTACTGTAGTTTGAATTCTTTGTTTTAATGTAATGAATGACTCGCTTCGAGAATTGCTGCTGGTACATAGCGACAAAAACTAAATTACGAATGTACTTTTCTATTGGTGTGTGATACGAACCTCTGTATGACTTCCAGGCATGTAATCTCACAGAAGAATTCCTAAACACAAAAAAGTTCTTTCGTATGCTAGTATTTGTATTATATTTGAAAATGAAAATGACTCATCCCTAACAGGCCTGTAACATAAATAATGATAATTGACTATTTTTGACCCGTGACACAAGTTAAATCTTACTACGGGTACCAGAGCCCGACTACATTAGTTTCTAAGTAATATATTGTTGTGATAATATGTATGTATGGACTGCACCACTATTATGTATTGATAAATGATTATTATTATTATATGAAATTATAATCTGAAAAAAAAAAAAATTCGCCCCTGAACCACGTCTTCATATGGTACACGAAGCGTTTTCCGTGTGACCTCCTTCCACTATTCCATTAGCGCATGTTACTTGAATAACATTGCAAAATAATTAAGATTAAAACTCACTAACAACCCATTTAATCATTTAATTGTGTTTATTATAAACACAAAGTATATAAAAAGTTGACAAATTAGTTTTAAATGTTGCCATAAAGGGAATTAATTACACGAAGCACTGAACAATGTTGGCATAATGTCCTAAATGTCGGCACATCAAACACGACCGACTAGCTAACGACCTCCTGCAGCGCACGCAAAAATAGAATTTTTCATACGAACGGGACACATATTATTACTATTATTACATTAAAGTTCTTGACCCCCATAGATAGGCCACACGTATGTTAGGTTTTTTTACCTGGTAAAAAATTTAATGTACTGATGAGCTCTGGGTGTGATACTCCTATAATAGAGCGTGTAAGTTTGAGCTGCGCAAAAAACTTACGAAATATCTTTCTGTGGATACTTATTTATTTTTTATTTATTTATTCAAACTTCATGCACATATTGTACAAAGGTGTACTTAATGCCTTAAGGCATTCTCTGCCAGTCAACCTTAAAGCAGAAATAAAGAGTGGGTAGGTGCAAATATAATGGAAAGGGTACGAATTTAAAGGTTTTTATAGTAATAAGATTTGTCAAGTTATTAACTGAATATACACATTACATGGAATACACACATTTTACTGATACGTAATATACTAATACTTATACATACATACATATATACTTATCATAATACACAAGTCAGTTCATCATAAAAATGCGAGATTAAGGTTTTGTAGTAATTAGTTTCATTTAACGTTACGCAATGTAAGCTCAACATCGGTAACGTGCGGTACGTCGCGACCAGCTGATTGCATAAAATGGTTAAATGTTGTTTGATTAATTACATTGCAGTGTTTGGCCTTATGTGGTATTTATTGATTTTTTTCAGTAAAATGTTCTGTTTACTTATTGTGACATCACTTTTAACCAAAAAAATGTAAAATTATATAAAAGAAATTATGAATTTTCCGGCAGAGAATTCGGTGCGGTGTCCCTTCCACACTGTATAGAAGGATCAGTGAATCTCAGTAGTACCCTCGGTTCACCCAGCAATATACAAGACTTCAATTCGACTAGTAAAATAGAAATGTAATATAACAATGGCTAATCTTTTGGGAAAACACGGGTGTAACGTGTAGCCAATGGAACAGTATACAACAAGGCGACCTCGATCTCGAGGAGTAATGATCGGCCGACCCTTAGAAAGCTCTCCTGGAACTGATCGATCCTGCGAAACAAAGGGTGTTGGAGTTCAACATTACAAACATATTTTAGGTGTATTGTGTACCTCAAGTAAATTATTATTTTGTGACAAATTGAAAATCTTAATGATAACATTTGTGAAAATGTTTATTCCTCAATCATACAATAGCCGTTAAACTGTTTTCGATGAAATAAATAAATAGATTGTAACCTGTATACTGGACTCATGTACCATTATACACTCACACCATGTACCCATAGCTCTCCTAATAAAGCCATGGCGATTCTACGTACCAGCAGGTACGCTACGGTATACTACGCTAAAAGTTTCGGTTGACCGTAGGATGCTAGGCTCCTTTTCAGTCGATCGGTTCCAATCCGAGTGGAAATCTTCAATCTCCATGTCCCCCAAAGTTTTGGACATGGATTTTAATTCTCGCTAGAAAGAAAGTATGTCATGTATGGATGTCAAACAATGAATTGTGAATTATCTTAATTTAAATCATAAGTGTGTTCCCTAACTCTGCATATACAGAAGGAGCTATCGGCAAGAACGACCAGTCAGGGAAGGTTCACAATTTCACGGACTGAACCGGATAAAAAGGGTTTAAAAAGAGATAAATAAAAAAAGATTATTTTTTCTTTCGGAAAATACTTTTCCTGGTATTTGTGAGCAAAATATTACGAATTTACATACCAATTTCAATAATGTTGTTTTAGTTTTATGCAAACATATTTTTTTTTTTATGGTATAGGGGGCAAACGAGCAGACGATTCACCTGATGATGGTAAATGACTACCGCCGCCCATGGGCACCTGCAACTCAAGAGTCACAAGTGCGTTGCCACCCTTTAAGGTGGGTGTAGGAGAAGAGGGGGAGGGGGGAAGGAAGGGAATAGGGGAGAAGGAAGGGTTAGGGCCTCCGTTAACCTTACTCACGCGGCGAAATGCAATGCAAACATTGCTTCACTACCGGTTTTCTGTGAGGCCGTGGTATCGAGCGGAGTCGAGCCGGCCTATACGACGGCCGAAGCATGGCTCTCCCACGTTCAAACGTTTTTAGAAAAATCCGAACATTCCATCAACATCCTTGGTGTTAAATACCTACCTATAGTTTTAAAATTAGATTTCTGTATAAAAAATCACCAAATTTCCTAAAATCTACTAATTAAAAAACACGAAGTTTTTCTCAAATTGTTAGCGCTTTACATTATTTACGGAGTCCGCCATGCGACCCTTAAATATGACCACAACTTTCTGTAACAATTTGTGTAATAACCAAGATATTCAAAACAACAAGTAACACAACACAAGCTGTTATCACTAGCACGAACCAACAGACACCTACTTATAACTCATCCTACTTATGTACTTATGTGCGTTGTGTACTTTCACAAGTTTGTGTGTTGTTACTTAAAAAGTGGGGCAATGTATAATATACATACTTATAGTAGATAAAATGGCTTTGAGGGCAAGAAATTCTAAGAGCACTCCAGTTAAAAGTATTTTTTTGTTGTTTTAATAATTTCATAACGCGAGAGTGTTTTTATTGCAAGGTGAAACTGGACTCTATATTTACATATCTGTTTTTATTTTCATTTGTTAAATAAATATAGTAGCAGTCTAATTTAAAATGTGATCGATCGGTAATGACGAAAGATTCTACACTAGCCACGAACTGTCGATCTGATGAAAACGGCAACAAAAGCATTCGTAAGTTAACAAGACTCTGATCGTGGAGTCGACTCAGCACTATGGGCTTAGACAAGTGTTAAACGTATCTTACCATTAAACGTATCCATTTCTAAAAACGTTGACGCCTTTATGGAAATTATTACAAATTGGTAGAGAAATGTAGTTTGATTTAGTGAACGCTAATTCTATTCGATCTTTCTCTAAAAAGCTAATTGTTTCTTTTACAGACTTCAAAGAGTTTGGCGCGTATTATTTAAGGGGGCGTCCATTAATTACGTGCGGCCTTTAGAAGGGGAGAAGGTCGATCACTATGACACTATGATTCTAGACTACGTTATGTCTTAAATGCTAGTGTTCACTAGTTTTAATTAAAAATAATTGAGCAAATCATGTATTTTTTTTAATAAATTTAAGGCAATCGAGCAAAAATTACTTATTAACACTAAAAACACGTAGTTTAAAAATCTTACGTGAAATTAGTGTGGGGGGAGGAGAAATTCGAGCTAAATCTGCACATCTGACATCTCAAAGGTTAGGAGGTCGAAAAATCGTCAATATCGGTTCACGTAATCAATGTGTGTAATTATGTTTCAAGTTTATGGTAAGTATAGTTCTTCATTATGGGCAGCCTTTAAAAGTTGCAACGAGTGCATTTTACAGAAATTTGAACAATTATATGACTACGTCAGTTACCAGCTAATTGTATCGCCGTTCTGTTTCGTTTTCTAAAAGGTGTTGACGTTCTCTCCGTACCTTACGAACGCTTCTCACCGAAAGTGTTTGTCAAAAGTGTCACTTGTCTACCGTTTCAAAATTATTTACGCTTAGTCACTTGATATTTCTTTAGCTTATGTCAATCCCGTACATATACTTTTATTCTACTATCGTTATAGAAAATAAAAAAACCACTTATCTAAGATTGCTGGACGTAGCTACAATGAATGCCAACCCAGTTCAGCACATCGCGACTTGTACGCGAATAAAATTCATTATGAAATGGTACAAATGAGTATATAAAATTTAATGAATCGGTATGTGCTTTAGAATATTCTTATATAAAAACCACTGCATGTATGGACTCTCAATAAATGGATTTGATCTCTTCCATAAATTTAGTTTTGTAGCTCGTTTTATTTTTTATTATACATCAAGTAACATTAAAATAACGATTGAAATACTGATATTTTTAGTTTTACTTTGGACGTTGCTTTGTCAGATAGTAATATAAACACTGTCCAAATTTTAATAAAGAATGTCCGCTAACGCAACGTATAAAGTCTATTTTTCTGTTTTTCCGTGTCATTTAATACCAAGTTTATTTACTCCAGCTCAAATATCAAAACTTAAGAACTCACCATTGGACTTCAACTGCTAGATGTGTAAGCCAATTTAACTATGCTAACAATACTTTTAACCTTCAACCAACTAATAGTACCTGAACGTTTATAGTCGGACGTGGGTTTCTCTCGAGGGAGTGAAGCTCTACTGAGAAGGTACAGATACCACTTGTTAAGTCTCACGGGAACTTTGAACGACACCCACGGGGTCTTCCGGTGAGGCTAGTTTTATATGTATAATAGCGAAATGGAAAAAAAAATATCATTTAAATGGGTACAAATGAAGCTAGTTTAAGTACAACACTGGTTAAGTAATTGTTGATAGAATTCTCAAACGTCAGAAATGTCATGGTTACAAATAACATATTTCGTAGTCGGCGCGCTGTAAGCACGCGGTCCGCTCGATTGCAGCGCTCCTACTACGAGTCGTTGGCTTTTTCATATTGACATTATAAAATATATAATACGACCACGTTTTAATGCCCAAATTTGAATGACAACTTCATTGCTGGGTTGAAGCCGTGCCGTTACCGTGACGGTATAGTGTGTGATGACCTTAAGTCGTCACGTATCTGTTGAATGGTGAAATTACTACCTTTGTATTCCATGTTCGCTTTGAGCCAAAGGTGAGCGTGTGTGGAAGTGTGGTGACATACTTTTTGTACCGAGGCATGCCGTGTGCCTGACAAATACTCGTAATATTTCAGATAAGTAAATAAGCTTTTGTATCTTGTTTAATGAATGGACCGTTGAGACGAGAGAAAGCAGCATTCCGTACTGTTATTTTTCATTTTGGTACCTAATATTGCTTTAATAATGAAACACTTTAGGTAGAAGAAGGTTAATTTTCAGTGAAATTAAATGTAAATCAAAAATCTAATTTATAAGTATAGTGTGAATTACGTTTAACTATTCCGAAGAAAGATAATGTTCCAGGCACGGTCTACAAAAAAAAATCTATAATTATATTCAAATATTTATATTCCTGATTCAATATCTTAGTTTGTTATATATCTGTTATATATTTATTATATTATTGTTATATTAGCAGTACAGTAAGGTAAGGTTTATTTACTCATATAAGACTGAGAAAAACTTGAAACAGACCTTGTCGTGGTACTAAGTAGTTATCAATGCCTATAAACAATAAAAACCTCTGGGTAACATTGATGTTGGTTACAACCTAAACCATTTATATAATATTTTGAGACTTCATTAACACCCTGATACCGAAAAATGACGATTGTGTTAAATAATAATTACACTGCCCTTAAAAATGCTGTTAAGGTAATTTTGTAATTGTCACTTCCCTCGCGAGGAACAAAATAAAAATGCAAACCAAGTATATTTGGGAGCCGAGGAGTGAATCAAATTAGGTTCCGTTTATGTAAGTGGTCCGTACCTCTCATCTTGCTTTTCCTTCTTGACCATCAGCAGGTAGTTCACGTAATTACCATAACTAAGATCTAAACGGCTATCTATAATACTATATTATCTCCTCTAAGTAACTGTATATGTGCATGAATGAATATGTATATATATAAGTATTTGTCAATATCGAATAGTACGCCATCAACTACTATGTTTTTATTAAATAGTTTTGATATACTATCTCCATCCGAAGGTTGTCTGGTAGAAATCGCTTTTAGCAATAAGACCGCCCATTGTACTCTAGTTTATAAGATAATTATTTTTCAACTGTATTTTACTAATGGTCTACTATCATCTATCTATCTAATTAGTGACGTAATAAGCTGTATTTAGAAAATTTAAGTCCTAAAGCTAAGTTGTAGAATGACTTCCCAGTGATTGTTCAAACAGGTCATTGCGATGGATTGGGTCACGCCTATACATATTTTTAGTTTATATGAAAAACTTAGTATGTTCAGCACTTTATGTTTTGCTCATACATCTATATACTTTTCAATTAACTATACAGGTAGGTAATGAGAAAACAATTTTTCAAATTGGCCTGGACGAACTTTAAAATATGGCGTAACACACAAATTCTTGAGGTAACTCTTTCAATACATCGGACTATGAATATTTTTCTTCGATATATGTAACAAACACATACTTTATTTAATCAAACAGGACCCAGGTGATGAAGCTTTGGCATTCCCTCATATTGAATGACAGGTTCTCCATAGAGTGATTTCCAAAGTGTATTTATTGAAATAAATACACTTTGGATTTGTATTGTGAGCTGAAGCTCACAATACAACCAACAAACCTTTACAATAAAATATTATCACCATACGTTACAGAGAGCCTCGTTCCCGGGCACAATACAGCCTATACGATAGTTTGTCTAACCCTCCCAGGTCTGAGCACGACGCCTACACTGGCAAAATTCTTATTTTTATTACCAGGTACCTGACGCACGATCGTGTGCTAGATTCATATAATTTACTAGCGAATACTTTTATATTTTGATTCAAAAATGTTTGGCCACGTTTGGAAGAATGTGGCTTTTGCTGAAGCCAAATTCTTATACTAAAATCTGAGATGTTCGTAATGTTTCGTGTCAAATATTTGACCTCAAAACTTTTGAGAGGTCGGGCACTACAGACTTTTATCAAAATTAAAGCTGCTGATTAGGAAAGTTGATTTATCTATAGCACTACTTCCATAAACATTTCTGCTATGCGTAGCTACTTAGTTGTAAAAAACTTGGTTCAGTATAAAATGGACTCAAGCTTTATATGGCATCGTAATATATCATAACTATCTTAAGGGAACTTCGAAGTTTAACCAGCACATAGCCCTCTTATAGTAAGCTGTATTACTGATCCCGGATCGGCTATTTTGCTATCGGATTTTTCTGTAAGGAATTTCTCAGCAACAGCACGACATCTTGCCTCTGATTAGGTCAAATAAAGTATGAGTACATTGATTTGATATAACCAGTTACCCTCCGCTTCTTCCAAATAAAAAAGTTATGTGTTTCTTCTTATTTACCATCATTCTTATACATCAACATTTTATCCCACGTATCTGATACAAATATAGCGTGCCATAAATAATAATATAATAATAATAATTTGATTGATATATTGATTTTAATTTGACCCAAATTAAATGTTAACAATTGAACCATTTTTATTTGTGTGTGTGTGTGTGTGTGTGTGTATGTGTGTGAGTGTGCGTGCGCGTTTGTGAGAATTTGTATATGTGAGTCAGGCGATATGAGTGAGAAGAGACTCCATATAGGAGTAATCTTGATATAGAAGCCATTGTGTCACTTCAGATTTTACGTTATGTCTATTTAGATCCAGATCCAATATTTAAAGTTGTTTTGTAAATGTATGTACTAAGTACGAAGTAGTGCTTGGGGGTAGATTTAATCGCTTATTTGTATTAGTAAGGGGTAAGCAAGTCTGTTTCCTGAGTACAGACTGGAGCACATATAGTTGTCGAATTGTAAGTACCTGAGAGTCGGAATATAGTTGTTTTGTAGCATATCTATAAGGCTTTTTTGTCATAACTTTAAAAATAGTTCTCTGTGCTCTCTCTACTCTTACAAACTTAGTTTTAGTTGCACCACCCCATACAGAGATACAGTATCCTACTATTGATTGACATAGTACAAAATAAACCATTTTTAGTATGTCATGGTTACCTGACTCCCTAAGGGACTTAAAGATACGGATAATGTGCATGGTACGAGTAGTAAGTGCGTCCATTTGCTTATCCCGCCTTAAACCATAGTCAATTTGCACACCCAGTCAATTTGTAACGTGACGTTTTCGACTCTAGTATGGGTTCGAGCATGTATGTGCCACAATTGAGAAGTTGAGGTGTGGAGAGGAGTTACGTCGTATTGCAAAGGAATTTAGAAAGTATTTTTTTAAATTTAGTGTAAGCAAGTTTGAATCCCAATGTGTTAAAATCGATGCACTCTTTAGCGAACAACGTGTGACTTACGAAGTCCCCCAAAAAGCATACTAGGCCCCGCCTTGTTTCAAATTTACGTGAACGACCTACGCAGGATGAGCTTACCAAATTTTAAGATCTATATTTACGCTTACGATACCGCAATCGTTGTCTCCAGACCAACTTGGGATGCTATTAAAATTAAAGCTGAATCAGCACTAAATCACATAACAAAATGACTAAATTCAAACTTAATTGACACTTAATTTCTGAAATAATCTTTAAATATTTCCAATATCGTATCACGCACACCCATAAATGAAACTAATTTGAAATTGGAAAGATCCAAAAATATACCCAGACTCTTTATATTCCTGTCCAGATTCTCAGCAATCAGTTGCCTCAAATCAAGTAGGTACAGCATAAGAACCTAAAATGGAGAAAATCTAC
Organism: Callimorpha dominula; assembly: GCA_949752705.1. Lineage (NCBI taxonomy): Eukaryota > Metazoa > Arthropoda > Insecta > Lepidoptera > Erebidae > Callimorpha > Callimorpha dominula. Next base: position 454,226 of record OX456992.1, on the reverse strand, counting down.
CCACAAATGATGTTTTAGGGTGAACCAATGGCTCATCAAATCCATCGTAAATTACTTATATTCATAATAATACCACTGCAGGCGGAAATCGCACTTAGCTAAAACCGAATTTTCCTTAGAGACGTTCTTTTCCGTTCATAAGGCATTATGAACAAATAAATATAATATAAAAATAGAATAAAAACGGTATTCAAACGACACGACAACATAAGCTACAAATAACAGAAACCATATCCAGAACCGAAGACTATTTAGTTTCCGCACAGGGCAACAGATCTAATTGTATTCCCAGAAACGCTTGCCTTTGTTTATATATGTATATCGAAAATAAATACACGACACTGGCTCTCTATATATATATACTCTATAGTCTACTCTATAGGCAGACAGGACTATTCAAGTCAGTCAATTACGTTAGAAGCCTAAAGCGTACTACCTTCTCGAGAAACCTAAACTATTTCAATGCAAGTGTGTTATGAAGCACTATGTAGTGCATGACGTAGTATGTAGTGCATGTAGTAGGTCGTGACGTACTTCAACTATTTTGACTGCTTTACAATGATAAAATATGTAAATCATCAAACAATCTGATTAAGAATATCCACTATGCAAAATTTTGAAATATTGCCTACATAGCATGTACCTACTGGGTTGGTTACACCATCCACTGAACATCCTGAGGTGAATCATTTAGCATTTACGACGCTTTATTAGTTAAATGAGTAGCTGTAATTAAGAAAAATAATCTATCAAGAGCTGTGCGCAAAGTTAATTCATGACAGAGTTACAAAAAGCGATACATGGCCACGGCATGCGAGCCTATAATTAAGCGATAACTAACCGCCGCACCCGGCACCACCCGCCACCCACGCCCATTTGTCACTAGCGAACAAAAACAGCCGCCGCCGCACGCTAATCGCTCCACTCAATCACAAGCGAAGGAATTCTTCATTAACGCTGAAATATTTAGCCCTCGTTACAGACGAATGACCACAACTACCCGACCTAACATATCGACCCGTCTACTTTACAGAAAAAAAAAAATTAACAACTCACATTTTTATGTACGTCTCTTTCTCTTCCTCAAATTAAATTCCAACTCTGACCATGCCAGTTGTCGTTGTCAGTGGGGGGCGCTAGTAATGACCCCATAAACACGAACCTCCAGATGTCAACACAGTAATCCCCGGGAAATTCGGCGCCGGCGTAACGCTCCTACCCGCGTTATAAGGAAAGAAACGTCGTTTTAAGACTACCTGTCGCAACAGCAATATTAAAACTGCAACTAAGTTTCTTTATCATTTTGGTGAGGAAACGTTAAACTGTTCGCAAAAAATTGCACACTAAGTTATCTCTCTGGACGTAATCCGAGTGAGCTTCAAGTTCTTATATTTGATAGTTGTTCATCTTGATGTGCTCATAAAGACTGAATGTATGTAGTTCACAGTTTTACGTAGCAGAGCACTTTGAATTAAACAGCTTTCGAAATCAGTGAAACGCGGCAAAGATTTATAAATTGCTTACAACTCGTAAAAACATGCAATCAACTCGAGAGATTCCAAATTTATCGAGAGCGATTGGACATGAAATTGGACAGATTACAGAGTGAACGCGGACGCATTGGAAACATTACGTAAAGGAAAAGTTAACAAAGTTCAACTCTCACAGATTAAAACGAATTCTAAATTATTGAGTGAATTTTGTGTAAACAAAGAGAGTCGTCGCGTAACGGCGGTGCGGGCGGAAACATTAAACAAGTTAAAAAGTTTTCTTTTCCCACAATGTAAACATCACAAGCAGGCCGCGGGTTTCTCATTGTCGCTGCCGAAATAAGAGAGAGCGATGTTCACCGCCCACGCCCCCCCTCCCTCCCCGACACCTCACGGCTCTTTCCCCGCAGAGGTCTTTGTCGCTTTTTCATTACGACAACCGCAAGTAGAGGGTGGATTAAATACTTTGACGCGGGTCCTTGTGCGACGAGATTTGACAGTAGATCCTTTTACAGCCGCCCCCGATATCTTTGCTGTTATATCTATGTTAATAAAGCGTAAGTATGTACACGAGTTATTTGCAAGTACTTAGCGCCTGCTCACACTGGTCACATGTACTGGTCGTGTATCATTAGCGTCGTGTTCTAATGACGTCATTACATTTAATTTTTGCAAACTGCTCATTAACTGGGCCCTTAACACTTATATTATCTCGTAGTGATGCTACCTATAATGTTATAATGAAATGTCCTGGTTCTGACGGATGGCGACGATCGATACCGGCGCCTCACTGATTACTCCAAGGCCAGGCCGATACCTGTCGACTCTCTCAACTTTACAGATCAACTCATAATTTAATCAAAATTAGCCCTTTGCCTGCGCCAATGTAATTTCAACCTTTCATAACAGCGATTCAGATTACATTCATTCAAAGTTGGTACACGATTGAGTGATTGTATAATCCTTCCGAATACAGAATACCTTAGACATAAACAGATACGGTGAATTAAAACGTCTTGAGCGATTGTAGCTCTTATCTCGTTTCTATATTATGTCGGTTATCCTTTGAAAGTTCTACTAAGCAGTATGACTTGACCATCTATTAGTTTTAATTTGTATGATTGATGATACCCACGACTGGGAGTGAAATGTAATTTCGCAGTAATAATTTATTAACACCGTCGCGCCTAGACGCGAATTAAGAACATTTCTTAGAAATTTGAATCTCTTGGAAATAAGCTATTATTATTATATATATTTTATTGTTTATGCTTTTTTAAAAATCTAAGGTTCTTTCACGGTATTAAGTAGTTACATAAGCCTGTCGAGCAAACCAATGGTCCTTGAAAACTTTTACTTTTAATAAAAAGTACGTGTACTTGAACAGCGCGAGTACCGCAGCGAGTGTGTACTAAAGGTTAGCTTTTCTTTGAGCCCTGTTTCTTACAACAAACGTTAAGTTCATAAAAAAGTTAGTTAAAACAAAAAATTAAATTAAGCTTTCCATCACACAAACTCTTAATAAAAGGAAGTTAACAACATAATATGTACATGTGTAGACGTGTGGTAGAAAGATTAATAACTACAACTATGCTGCGATATGCCTTAATAGTTAAACATAGCCTTTGTTCACCAGCAACCTGGTGTAGAATACTAAAAAATACGAGAAGGTACACAATATATCAATGATTGATGTCTCAAATATGTCTGTAGCATTAACTACCACTACAACATTTCATTTTTAAGCCATAGTGTTATAAGCAAAGTATTAAGAATTACAAATATACTTGTAAAATATAGAATATCCAGTATTTATGTGATTAAAAAAATCTGTAATATCTATCTTTTATTGTAAGAAATAACAAAGACAGGTTCTATGGGTCTACTAAGTTATATCAAAACCAGTAATATGTCCAATTAACAATTCATAAATAAAGAATTAAAAACCTCCATTTTCAAAATAAAGACCTCCGCCTGTATATATGTGTGCATGTGTGTACTTAAGCATATTTCCGCACGCGTAACGTCACTTTGTCGCACATGTCTGCAATTTTCCGCATCAGCACTTACGTGAGAACGTCGTTTATACTCAGTATACAGATCGCGAATGTGTTACATGGGATAGTTTACACTGACCGGTCGTGGTAAGAAACACATTGTGGTAAAGAAGCATATCATCGGTATTCAATCACTAGGTCAGCAGGCTTAGACAAGTGTCAAACGTTTCTTAGCGTTTCCATTTCTAAAAACGTTGGGCGTCAACTTTTTTACGAAAACGATAATTAATAGATTAATAGACAAGTGTACCTTGATTTAGCGACCGCAAATTCTATTCAACCTTTCTCTAAAAAGCAGATTGTTCTCTATGGTTGGTTTCACAAACGTCAAGGTGTTTAGCGCGTATTATTTAAGGGGGTGTCCATTAATTACGTGAGGCTTTAGAGGGGGAAGGTCTATCCAAATCTCAGCAAACCACATAATCAGATAATATAATTTTTACTGTAAAAACTGTAAAAAGTCACTATTGAGACCCCTCATGACTCCCTATGGATTATAATATTTATTCTTCTTTTGCTATTTAGGTATTTTATTGTTCAATTTCCCTACTGCGATTCTAGACTACATTATGTCTAAATACTATAGTGTTCACTAGTATTTATTTGTATTGTATTTTAGTGTCTTAAATGAAAATAATTCAACAATTTATGTATTTTTTTTAAATAAATCCAATCTGCTTGATTGAGCAGTTTACTTTTTTACAGTTTTTTTTTTTAATAATCTCGATTTAAAGTGGGGGGGGGGAGGAAATCGAGCTAAATCTACACATCCGACATCTCATCAAAGGGAAGGAGGTTGAAAAATTATATATCAATTCACGTAACAAATGGACGTCCCCTAATAATTTTCGAACTTGGAAAAGGGAGTTTCGCGTACCTAGTTTTTTAAGTTTATTGTAAGTATAATTCCTCGCTATGGGCCTACAAAAGTTGCATCTAGTACATTTTACAGTTTTTTTTTTTTTTTGCAATTGATTGATTGTAAAAACCGCATGATTAGACGTGCCTAGAGTGGGGACTTAGTAACTAAGAAAACCACTAATAAAGCTTATGGTGCCTGCAAATGTGCCATCGAGTATATCCTCTGCCTATCTGTACCAATATCTACCTACTACCTCTATCTATTATTGAAGAAGAACCCTTCTAAAGATTCCAACACAAGCAGAGATGCAGCATGAATCTAATAAGCGCCGATCGAAATATCTGATATGACAAAACAATCGAGCTCCAAATGATTCTATCTACACCGCGATGTTAAGTTTTAAAGGTAGGAATTAAATGCACGTTAATTAATCTTGACGCTGAATCACGCGCGATGCGGTTATTTAAAATGTACCATTAGAAGTAACTGCGGTGCGCTAACCACACAACTGGTGCGTAGAATCAAAGCTACGTGCCGCGTAGCACCCGTAGCGCTTGGCAACTGAGTAGCGTTTGTGTTTGTGTAGGCACTTATTAACTCTGTGAGCCTCGCGCACTAATTAATTTCCAAGTCACCAACTTATTTCTTATTTTATTATTGCCTACAACCAGGTCAACTATACAAACTGTGACTTTAAAGTATGCAAACCTACACGATTCTTTTTATTTATATTCATAAGTCGTTTCAAGTATTCATAGCGTTTCACTCAGCTAAGTTTTGCAAAACAATTTGCCGAGACATATATCTTGCGGGGGAGTTGGCGCAGTCCCCATTCACTTACCTATATCAGACACGTGAGCACATGACATAGTCGGTACGATATCGCTGCCAATTAATCTTGTTGACGCACGCCTACAAAAAGGCTCAGTGACCTTCGCTGCGACGTAAACAGATAACTTATCTTAGCCGCCTTTGGCCGCAAATTTAAGATAAATTACGTGTAGCGAGGAGATTACCGAGCTTGCAGGCTCGAGGTCGCACCACAAGTGAGCCGAGCGTGGACTGAATACGAGCAAGAAATGTTGATAATTTTTTACTCGCAATGATAAAAAAGTGACGTTCGCGATACAAGTCCGTACTGTACGTGACATATAACATTCCATACACTGTGCCAACGACCCGGAAAGACGTCTCATTAACCGAGGCATGCTTTACATTATTTTTGACATTCTATCTGGCAACACCTAACTCATGTAGACAGTTGAATAAACATATAACGGTCCTATTATAAAGGCAAACCTAGTTATTCAAACACGGACGTTGCTTTGGCGAAAGTAAAAAGCGAATCCTTTTTAGTGCTGTTACAATAGGAATCCCACTCGCGCAGTCAAAGGGTTAAGAACAGTTTAAAAGAAAAAAGAATAAAGGGTGAAAATGTTGCATTGCGTAGTACAATGGAGCCGGCGAGGGGCCGGGTCCGGGCCTCCGTAATTTCAACGTAAATATTGTAGCCTTTTTAGGGAAATTACGAACATTTTAAATATATAACGAGCCGCGTTATACAGGTAGGAACGTTCCCATTTTGAATGTGAAAAGTACCATTGTAATTGAATGTCTCAACTTTTGTTTTGCTGCCTCAGCGATGGATCCTGTTACTACCTGAAGAATTAAAGTCGGCAACTTTTTTGTTATTCCGTTAAATAGGTCAGTGCAGTAAAATACTAAAACTTACAAAAACTTAAAAGTATTACTGGAAAAACTTGGCATCCGACTTGTAATGGACACGATGACACTTGAATTTATGAAAATCTTTTAATACTTTTACGTCTTCAAAGTGGCCAAGTGCAAGTTGTGCACACAACGAAGGGCTGTGCTTCGAAAGAACAGCTGAATTTTATTATATAATCATTTCATTGGTAAAGGAATTAGGATTAATAGTACAGAATCTGAAAGATTAATCAATAATGCAAATTGTATTTCCTGTTCTTTATAAACTCAAAAAATAATCATCGAATATTACCTATAAATATACAACATATTTTATTAAAACCTATTTTGATTGTATTTAACAGACACCTTTTTGACATTTCACTTTTATTTTATTTTTTCTCGTATGGAAACCCCCACGGGTCATCATCTCACCTGAGCTAATGGTGAAGTGGTATGTCGGAATCGAACCGACTAAAACCACACGGTGTTCCGTCACAAGTGGGCCTATTGCAAGGGACCCGGGAATACCCTAAGAAGGAAGCCTCCGGGAACCCCTGCAGACACATATATGAAACAATAATAAAGATTTTTATTTTTGAACACACGCTACGAACTTCTTAAAACAGCCTTGCAACTTATTGCAGATGTAGACTTCCTTCGTGTAAATATGAAAGTTTTGAGTGTTACTTATTGACCCGTAAAACTTAAAGTTTTTTACTGGTTTAATAAATGCAAATAGAAAGGTTCCCTTGGCTTGACTATAACCATACATAGATACACACACATTTATATCCGCGAAGCGGTCGACACAGGCTTATAATTTGTCCCACTCACGTGATAGGGCCACTCCTAGAGAACTTTCACGTAAAAATTATCTTTTAAAACAGTATCACCGACTTTAATGTGCCTAGATCATGATAAATTGTAATAAGCTGTATTTTTCATCCCTTCATTTTCCACCCTTAGAAGTGTAATATTTTCTATTAGATTTAAATAAGACTAACCTTGAGCAAAACTACTTCAATTAACAAAGGCACGAGTCACTATAAAAAAATAACCAAATTGACCAAATTAAAAATCGTAACAAAAGTTGAAGTTTTCCCTCAATTTCTCCAGGATCACTTCATCAGATCCTCACCTGATGACCATGGAACCACATGGGAGGCATACTCTTTCAAACAAAAGAAGAATTTTCCAAATCGGTACAGGCGTCCGGGGAACATAAATAAAAAAAGATTCCGACGAATTGAGAACTTTCTCCTTTTTAAGTCGGTTAAAAAAGTATTTACCTATTACTTGAAAATAATTAAAAACAGAAAATATATAAATACTCCAAACCAATAAGGCGTACAGTAATTGAGGAGTGAAAATGTAATGCAGCTCTCATTTTCACTCATGAGAAAGTCTTGTCTGGTCATTAATCCACCATGCGCGCGTATAGTGTGGGTGCGGGCTGGGGAGAGTGCCCGGCAATTTTTGCCCTGACTAATGGCGCCCGCGCACAGTAAATAATTACCGCGGTAATCGAGCGAGGAAATAACGCGTAAGGCTTACGTGCTATCTACGTAACGACGGTACAAATGTGTACGATATTACACGCGGACAATAGACTTGATGTAAGCGCACGTATTTATTTTTATTTCGGCAATTTCAAAAGTAAATTGTTCTATTTTTTTTATCGTTTATCAAGGAAAGGTTTTCATCCATATTCAACATTGACGAATAAAATGCGTATTTTTTCTATTTATTTTTTATGGCGGATATTCGGAACAATGAAACAGCTGAAATATTCTCTGTTATGATCTTAATGACGCTATAACTATTTATAAACTTTTGAGACTATGCATATAATAGGTTGATTAATAAGAGCTTAGAGACGACTCCATAGTGTGCTAGTATTGGTACACTTTACCGACGACCGTCTGCTGGGGAATTTCCTTCTTGACTTCCTACACTTCCCAATTTTTAGCCTCAAAGGCTGAAAGGCTGAAGCTCTCATATATATGGGCCCACTCACATAATAGAAATTATAGTTTATAAAATGTGGGTGTTTATTACGCCTCTTTCTACCCCTTCGGGGATATAAGGTGTGTATACATGTATGTATGTGTAAAAATAAAAATATATCATCTAAAATATAACATATAGAATATATGTTATGTTAAATTTAAAATCAGTTTTCTATATTTTATTTTGTAATATCATAATGTAATTGAATCTAAAGATAATGGTAAGATAATGGTTCACGTGGGAGAGCCATGCTTCGGCACGTGTGGGCCAGCTCAATTTCGCTCAATACCACGGCCTTACAGAAAACAGGCAGTGAAACAATGCTTGCATTGCTTTTCGCCGCGTGAGTGAAGTTACTGGAGGCCCTAACCCTTCCCTCTCCCCTATTCCCGTCTTTCCCCTCAACCGCCTCTAATCCCCTCTAATCCCCCTCTTCCCCTATTCCCACCTTAAAGGGCGGCAACGCACTCGTGACTCTTGAGTTGCAGGTGCCCATGGGCGGCGGTAGTCATTTACCATCAGGTGACCCATCTGCTCGTTTGCCCCTTATGCCATAAAAAAAAAATCAAATCCTACGCAGTATGATATTCACCACTAACCATTAAAAATCTTAACTGAACATACCATAACTCACGAATGTGTACATATGTATGTGTATAAATAAAGATATATAATCTTAAAGACAAGATAAATGTGTTGTCTTAAATTGAAAATCTGTTTTCTATATTTTATTTTCTAATATCATAACGTAGTTAAATCTAAAGATAATGGTATCAAATCGTACGCAGTATGATATTGTACATTAACTATTATTTAAATAAATCTTAACTGAACATACCATTAGTCACGAATGTGTACACATCTAGGACGAAAAGACATTAGGGATTATGTTATGTTATTCCAGAGCTCATGGAAGCTCGAAATGTACCACAAGTCTAAGGCACATCGCACCTCATCTATATTTCACCTCATATCTTACAAGAAGGATACGTCAAATAGTTTTTTACCCTTCACGGTGACAGAAACTATTGACGTAATAAAGACACGTGCACACACTGTAAACGACTTGCGATTCAGTTTACGTAACATATCGCTTACTTTTTTAGTTACTCATCCCACATGTCAATTTTCAGGTTGAATAGTACAACGATGATTTTTTTTTTATGCGGTATGCGTTCCTTATTGTTATTATTTTTCTACTAAGACTAGATATCCAATTCTGTTTTCTGTCGATCGCAGCAGAAGACAACTAGTGCTCTATTTCTATCGCCAGCTGTGACAGATATTTTTTAGAAGAATCATGATCTTGATTCCTTACACAATAGTAAGCTACAAATAGTTTGCCATTACAAAACTAGCCCTAAGATTGTAACATGTTCCAATAGGACAGTAAAATATTCACAATATGTTTCATTGAATACCGAAAGCCTATTTATTTAAGTAACAAGATCTTGTTATGGCTTGTCGCGTACGGCCTTTTTCTAGTACTTTCAGAGTTTTCAGTACGAGTATTGTGAGTCGTGAAGTATAGGAAGGACGCAAGCGACCTTTATGGTAATGGTATTCTCACGTGGGAGAAGGTGATATACAAGGAAAAGAATGGCCGCAATTACAATAATAAACAATGTTTTATTGACTATTTATTATTGGGCGACGTATTTTATGCCGATGTACTCCATAACGAATGTAATATTGATGTTGCTAAGAGAAAATAATATTTGCTTTATTCTTGGCTCACTATTTTGTTATGCATTAACATTTTTCATGAACAGTATACTTAGATGGAAATAATACCTCAGGCCTTTCTACACATCAACGTTGTAGTACAGCGATTAATAGGAGAGATTTTCACATTTACTGGTACTGGCTTCTAGCTGTACCGATTTTGGCTGAATATCAGTTATTGCTTGTATCTGGCTCTAGACTGGCACTAGGAATAAAATAAAAAGTTGCAGCCATCTATCATATAGGAAAAGAATATATATGCATATACTCACGCCGGGGTGTTATTGATGCTGAGTGCTGAGACAGAGGCCGTGGGTTCAATTCTCACCCAGGACAAACAATTACGTGATGACATATAATATGTATGTATTTAGTAATATATAAGTATGTTTATCAGCAGTCTAGTTACCATAGTACAGGCTTTGCGTAGTTTAGGATTAGACGGCCGTGGGTAAGATTTGTCTCAAGTTATTATATCCCCTAGGGGGTAGGTAGAGGTGTATTAAACAACCTCGTTTTGCAAATATAATTTGGTCCCACTCACGTAATAGGGACTAAGCCTAATGCCGTCCACCGGGCACTTTGGATATTAAAGATGGGGAAATTGGGAGTACTGGTTGGTGATTGGTAGTTAAAAAGTTTCCTTCTTAACTACCAGGCAACGAAAGGATAGAGATATTGCTTACAGCGATGGATTGGGGAGTGTAAGCTGGAGCAGGTCAGGGGCGCATACCTGTCACACGAGAAGGAAGTTGCCGGGAACTCCTACTTTTAAAAGTAATTTAACTATACTTACGAGCATATATAGTTACTAGCTACGCTTGCTGTTACTTGTACCTATCACGAAAACAAAATACAGCCTGTGATGTAACATCTGGATAAAGTAGCTGTCTATCAGTGAGAGAATTATTAAAGTCGGTTCAGTAGTTTCAGGTTTTACTTACTACAAACAAATATTTTTCCCGTTATAATGTGTATGAACGATTAGTTCACGAAACATTACTATTGTTAGAAGAAATGCTGAAACATATCAGAGTCCTTATAACGAAGAGAAAGTAGGAGAGATTTCTATAAGTGACAATGAGCGCCCGTCCGCTGCAGGCGCCAGCAACTGTGGACTTTCCACATTAGTCATGTTGTTTTTGCCATCAGCCAGAGCGACCGTCGCGGAGCCCTGGTGTGCACATCCCATTTGTTCAAGAGTGAGCTGGCTTTTTAACGTCTACAATAACTTATGTAAAACTTCTTTACAATAATCTTGATCGTCGCGAACGGAAAGCTAAGATGAAAAAAAGGTCATAACTGCTGTTACATTTAGTTTGTATTTCCAATATCGTTCATTTTATTTGTTTATCTTTCAGAGAAACACTGTAGTGCACTAATGGGAAGGCCAGTAGGGGTCCACCACGCATAACATATCCTGATCAATTTGGTGATTGGTGAGGGCAAGCCAGAAATACCTGGAACCGGCGAGCTTGTATGAAAGGTTTAATAACAGTAGAGGAAGCTCCTGAAGTCTGTTAGGATGGAGGAGAAAGTAAGTGTTGTCTGTTTGTTGTTTCGTTCTTGTTCGTTGTTCACAACAAAGGCGCGAGTGGGGAATTATTCTGGATTTATACCGTTTTCAACCGACACACGGTTGTTGTTCAAGTTATTTTTTATAAAACAAATTAGAAAATCTGTGACTAGCTCGTTATCAAGTTGCAGTTTTTTGTACGGTTAAATTATAAAAAAAAATTGTTTGAATTATAAAATAATTTAAATTATAACTACAGACAATGAAATGAAACTAAACATTCTAATAAATAATTACATGCAAGCGTCATAGAACTCCTCCGCTATCATCGCCTGCTGATAGCTTTCCCAGAAGGCAGCACGTTGAATGGCGTTGCTAATTCTCTATGTAAAAAAAAAACAGTAAAAAGTATTAGTTAAATTAGAAAATAGTTTTGGATCCATGTGTCTCAGGTGGAAAGAAGAAAAAAATATCATTACAACACATAATGTATTCAGTTTCTTAAGTATTATTAAGTAACAATATCGTTCACTGCATTTGACATAAAATAATAATTAGAATTTTTTTTTCACTACCTACGTTGATTCTTAATCAGTGTAAAAAAAATATATATTAGAACACACAGTGGCAGTTCATCACATGCTACACTTGTGGAGTGCTGTACTGTTTACTAGTAAAACAATATTTTCCTTTATTATGTTTTGTAATTTGAATGAATACTATGGGTAAGCTAGATGATGAATTTTAACCCATCTCCAGTTTACATAAGATACTTTTTTGTTATACTTTTTGGTTTCTTTATCCTGAAAAAAAAATTTAATTTATAAAATAATAATTAATTTTGAACTTAAATTTGTATGAAAAAGCGGCTTTGAGACACTTTTTAAAATACATAAAATTCCTCAAAAACTCGAGTGGGCCATTCCCGTGGACCCATCTGACAACCCTGTCCGTGAAGTGACTTCTACAAATCATGTTAGATGTCTCAATTTGCTAAGTAGTAATGCAGAAAAAAAACTTAAGTTTTGAAATATTTACTAATAGAAGAAATAAATTCACTGTAACTACAAACAGCGCGACCATAAAAACACATTCACTATATTTCAACTAACGACTTGTTAAATTCAGTACACAAACATTATAACTCTTAAATAAAATACATATAATAAATAATTTCAAGCAAATAATATATTATTACTATATTTATTTTCTCCCCACAAAAAAGTCATAGAGTGTCACTTCATATCTTAGGTGTTGTTAAAATAAAAAAGGTTTTGTTTAAATACAGTAAGTTATTACTATATATTATAAATATAATAAGATATCTTAGAAAACTTGTAAGTTTTAAATGCTTTCACTTCAAAATGTTTACAAGCTCCATTAGTCAGTTGTTTTTTTTTTTTTGCATATGCAAGCCTCTGTAAGCAGAATCGACTAAAACCTTTTGGTAGGAGATTTTATACTACTTTAAGAACAAATACCTATTACCCCGCCACGATTTGGCCGCCTGACAGAGCCTCTCCTGGTTCTTTAACTATATTCAGGATTGGATATCATTTATATACATTTGATCTTTTCATTTGAGAAATTCCATACACTAGTTTTAAACCGCGAGCTCGTATACGACAAACGCTCTCACAGATCATAAAGCCTTCCCTGTGAAGGTTTGTACGAGAAAGAACGCCGCCAGACGTGTGAAAAACACATTTGTTTTGAACGGACGTGTCAAAGTAAAAAGAGGAAGTCCCGCGGGAAGACAGCGGCACGACACCAACGCGGTACAGTGACCTACTCCAAACAAACTACTGGATATTCTTGTTGCTTTAGGCAATACGAAATTATGTTTTTTTCATTCTAATTCATGAAAATTTGCATCCATTGTTATACAGATCCTAGAAAATACTAGTATCCTGCTGTTGTTTGCGTAAATGGGAATCGACTCATTTCGTATAAAATAAATCTACGATTATCTTTCTTTTATGGTTTACAGTTATCATGCATTGATATACAAGTATTTTCACGCCTAATAGTACTGATGAACAGAATGTTCAAATTTTTATCAACTATTACTCAAATGAGTAGTAGTTTAATATAATAAAACAATACATATTCGTATGTAGCTATAGAGTCTTGTGGTAAAGAGGCACACATACAGGTACCATTAATATCCATTCCCTTTGTGTGGTACTAGATGAAGGCTGGCTGAAGCACCGAAGCTTTAACACTTACTACACACATACGTACCTGTCTTCATTCTCTTTTTATAAGATCTGCACATAGTCATATATATATATATATATATATGTATATATATATATATATATTTATATATATATATTTATGTATATATATATATATATATATATATATATATATATATATATATATATATATATATATATATATATATAGCTCAATCATTCCTAAAAGTACTCGAACGTATTCGATGTTTTATTTTGAAGTAATATATACGACGAACGTATATATATACGACGAACGTATATATATACGACGAACGTATATATATACGACGAACGTATATATATACGACGAACGTATATATATACGACGAACGTATATATATACGACGAACGTATATATATACGACGAACGTATATATATACGACGAACGTATATATATACGACGTATATCATCATAAAGAACTGGTTTTCTTGCTTAACTAATTCATATAAGCTCTAATTGAAAACATGACATTCACAAGTGTCACCTTGTAAGTTATTTGAATAAATTAATATTAATTTATGAGTGTTTCATTATTGTACCAAACTCAGCTTACATTTGTAACATTAAGTATTAACATAAAACACATAAAAGTTCAACTCTAGGAAAGGATTTTTGCACGGATAACGCAATGGTTAATGCATCGTGGCGAGTATTTGGAGTTATATCTCTTTACTCATCCTCATTATTCGAGACAAAAAATCGTGTGATCCATAAATAGTTATCCCGAGTCTGGGTGTTCTCTGTGTCCGTTGTTTGTTTCCCAGTGCGGGAATTGTCTAGATAAAAAAAGTATAAAAGTATAAATAAAAAAGTCATAAAGGGCCTAAGTTTGCCCTTATGTCGAGGAAAGACTTGACATGGCTAATCTTTAGAAATATTTGAAACTTCATAGAAAATGTTGTTTGGCACTTAGGTCTCTAGATGTCACAACTTGTAATATATCATATGTTCTTCTGTATTACATTTTCCTCAAATGGTGGACAATAAAGAGATAAATAAATAAATATAAGCAATGTAATATATTGCAATAACAACTTTCTTGAGTGGTATGCATGTTCATTAAAGATACCTATACGGTTTTACTCACGTTTGTATTTCAGGGATGCCCGACTAATTTCGTACCTGACGGGGGCTCCTTTCAAGGAGTGAAGCGTCCTGTCGCGTATTTTTTTTCTTAAAATAATGTTGATATAAGACCTAGGTTGGTAGTAGGTTAATTAAATTAACTTGGGCTTTCTGTTGCTGATCGTACTTTTGGTTGAAGAGAGCGGAAGCATAGAGGGAATTTTAGAGATAATAGTTCTATGTATAATACGTATTTATTTACAAGATAAAAATATGTATGTATGTGTATCCGTGTTCTAAAGCCCAAAGCTCTGCTCGGTTTGAGTCTAGACAGCGATATTTAATATTTCCCAGAGTATTATGTTTATTGTGGTATAGTCATACAGTCACGTGTGGGGATCGATTCCACAACACTCAACACAGAGGCAGTTCACGATCTGAGCCCTTCAACCGCTACGGCAATAGTATAACTTTCAGTGAAATCAAGCTCACATTTAAATTACGCTTAAATTGCTAGGCAATTTCACACTTTAACTAGCACGCTTTGTAGTCCACGGAACCTGCGATTCAAAGAGAGCAATCCTGGAATTAAACTCTATAATTTCGACAACCACTCCATCTCGAAGTATACGCTTTATGCTGTACCTTGAAGTATATGCGTTTATACTTAAAATATTTATGTTATTTTTGTACATAAAAATATTTACTAGAGATCGCCTGGTGGTTGAATTTTAACTATAAATCGTTATCGTTCCAATCCACACACTGAATGAATATGTATATTTGCTTTGATCTGGGTGTTTCTATGTAGGTATAACATGTATGTATCTATATCTAGAATATTGTGCGAAGTTACGTGATTCGTACATAGATGTTGTACACACATAGTTTAGAGCCCGCGTGTAAGTAAACGGTGTTCACTAATACACTGACTTCTAAAATACCCTTAAACCCTTTATAAAACCACTGGAACCGTACATACATATTGTGAATATTACACAACATGTATGTAAGGTCCCAATTCTATTAATTGTCAACAAAATATCGCTCACAATTAAAAAGCTTCAGTTGGGTCTGACAAAGGCATTAAGAGATTAATCTCTGTTCACCACATGATCCTCTCTCTCCTGCCGCATCTTGTCTCTCTCACTCCTGTCGTCACCCCGTTACTAGAGCGTCCAAGGTTACATAAGTAAAATTCGATAGAAGAATGTTTTCCTACAAGGCAAAAAGTTTGCTGACTGAATGTGGGAACGAACGGTTTTTATATCAAAACCTGTTTTACAGCCTTAACAAACGACCCCTTTCTGTATTTCAAATAAATCCAATCAAAGCCATTTATTTCAATAAAGTCAATTATTTGGTGATTTTTGATTGTCAGTAGTAAGAAAGTAGGAGCCAGTCAGGATCAGTCAGTCGTCTCGTCGATCCAGGACACTCTTACTCACCTTTATATTTACAAAGTTGGCTGTGGAGTAAGGAAGATTGTTATCTTTGGTCTACTTTCTAGTTATTACGTTTACACGAAACATCGGCACATTATTATGTAGAAGATTGAAGCTGTCCTAGTGATTAGTGCAACTCCTTCACCCTTTAGATACCGTGACTAAACAGTGTTTTGTTCGTGCTAGTGGGGTTATGAAGAGTCCACTCAATCGGATGTGGGATAGGTTTGGCTAAAGGTAAGTGCTGCTGTTAGTGTCGTTTCTAGTTATCGGTAACTACTTACTACTAACAAGCTTGTTACTTAAAAATATTCCTTACACCTACCACCGACGTTACATCTCACATGTAATTACATTACTATAACATTTTTCACATAGCAAGAGTTCTGTGATACTTGATTTAATTTATTTAAATATACCTATAAAATAAACGATATAAACACGAATTGATCGTTAAAAAAGAACTATTTTAATTTTAATGTGAAAGCATATTTTTTATTGTTATACCAACTTGCAAGTTCTTTCAAAGTACAATTATTATACATACTACAAAATTCAATATGTAATGAAAAAATCAATATATATGGTTAATGCTTGCCTTAAATCGTTATAATCGAGTAAATGTTTTTATAATATTCATAATACTTACCTAATTGATTGTAAAATATGATGAACACCAGATACTTAAAAGTGTTTATTTTTATTTTGCCGAAATTTGATATTTTCTTCAATTTAAAAATTGATCTTTCATTCGATATTTTAAGTTCGATTTTATCATCACTACATCTCTAGTAACGTCAAATACCAAACGTCATTGAACTTAAAAATTTAAAATCCTTATCTTATTTAATTCTTCTAGTTCCTATTTTATTTTCTTTGCAACTTGTATTCTTCTTAACAGTAGTAAATAGGTTAGTTTTTATTCGCAACAAACAGTTGGCATAGTTTCAAAGCTCCCTAAGGGTTCCTATTACCAGTAATACGGTTAAGGTTCGGTTCAGCTATTAAAAGTTGCGGGGCATGTCTTGGCGTGTTACGGGCCTCAGACGAGGGAAGTAATTACAATGGGATTACGTGCGCGTTCCGCCGCCGATTGTCGAATAGTTTAATGTAATGCTGGTAAAGGAAGGAAGGAACGAACAGTGCTTTGGAGCTTAGAGGCAATTATTTTTAGCCCGATTCCAGATATGAATTAAGCAGTTCATCCTTTTGTGGGATTATTGCTTGTTAAAAACTACTTACAAGTGAGAATAATTGATGAAAACCAACGACGTAGTTAGAGAGTAATAAATAAAATTAATAGATAAAATAGAGTAATGCAATAAGCACCCAGTGTATTGTCATTAATCCCGCGGATATATGAAATGTGTAAGTTTGTATGTTTGGATGTTGGTTACTCAATCATGCAGAACGGCTTAACGGATTTGAATCACATTTGGCACAAATATCGTTTTTAGGTT
The DNA here is from genome assembly GCA_949752705.1 of Callimorpha dominula. Classification (NCBI taxonomy): domain Eukaryota; kingdom Metazoa; phylum Arthropoda; class Insecta; order Lepidoptera; family Erebidae; genus Callimorpha; species Callimorpha dominula. The sequence continues at coordinate 436,641 of OX456992.1, read as the reverse complement.
GTATTAACACATAGGATACTTTTTATCCCGGTAGATACAATGTTACCAGAAACTACGGAGCATAGCTAGTAAAATTTAAAACATGGAGCACTGTTATGTTGTTCGACTGCAATCAAAGTCTAGACTTTTTACGGTTACTTTTGAATTTTTTGGTTTCTAAATTTATTTTAACCTTATTTTCTTTTAGTGTTTTTTCTTCGTCACAAACATAACACGGTCGAGAAAATAAGATACTTATACAAGACAGAGTTATTTTCTGTAGATAATTAGTGACCAAAGACAAAGAAAAAATGTCTTGTTAACGGACTCGCTGACGCATAACTTGTAATTAACTCGATGCTTGATCGCGCAGACAAAGCAAAACATGTTATTATCTGTCTGCTTAATACCAAATAAACGCTATATATTTGTGAGAAGACCTTACATTTCTTGTCTTTTCGTAATGACATAAAGTCTACCGATATAATCACATGTATTTGCTCGTTGCGTGGCACTGGCCTTCATTCCTGTTTTATATTTAGAAGATTATGACGAGGCATTATGGGAAGTTTAAAGTTTGAAAAGGTAATCTATACGTAATACGTTGGATAACAGCCAAAAATTGCGTAATGACTATGGGATCGTTTAATTAGTTTTAGGAGTTAACAGAAGTTGTGTGTAATCTATGACGTTGATGGTCCAAAAAATCAAGTAAAATTAACGTCATAGTTTTATTTTAAGTGACTACCAGTTTTTCTATTAATTATTATTTTTTAATTTTATTCTGTGACAAATGTTCGTGACTAACATGGGAAGTTTGTGATGCAGGCTCTTGGAGGCTGAACGTTTTTTATCTGTGATGAGTTTAATAAGTAGGTATTAGTTGCCTATACTAGAAAGAGTGCTATCGTAATTTGCGGTTTTTAAGTTTGTCTAAAACTGGACCTAAATGATTGCCATAAGCATATAACAGTGGATAAGCCGAATAACCAAAATAAAGCCTTACTTGTTTTCAGTTTGAGTGGGAAACATGAAACTACTTATGATAACATCAAACGTGTTCATGTCGCAACAGACACCGTAAGGACGTGTTCACGTGACCTCGAAGTTTTTCACAAAATTTACTTAGCCAATGGTTCATCGCCCAAAGAGTATAGAGAATCCTTATTACTAAGTCATCCGTCTGTCTATCACAATGTTCAATTATTGCATTTTTAGAATCTAATATTTATTATATACAAGCATAAAACTTTATATTTTTGTCGAGCGCACACTTAATTAAAGTAGAATATTCAAGTTTGTGTTTGTGTGTGTTAAATTGTGTTAAATTGAGAATTATGGTCATTAAGAGATTTCACTGAACAGTATATTTGATTATCACAAACACTCTGTATTCAGATTAATAAATGATTCTGCAAAGGCTGTAAGGGCGTCTGTCTGTCCGCTTCGGGGCCTTAGGGTGTTGGCTTACATAACTCACGTTTTGCTTACTAGGTCCTGGAAGCCCCACAGTCCCTGTGTAATATATTCTATTTATATCTCAGATTCTCCAATGATCTTAGGAGTTTAGTATGTATTTTATGTGAGAATGCTAAAAGTTCTTTGTATATACATATATAATAGTAGGTGTGCTGGGATTAAAAGGTGGAATACTTTACTTTTCGATTAAATTGAAAAATATTGAAAGGATATGAGTATTTCGGCGAAGACGAATCGGTAAGCATTTGGGTTTGTTACACCCAAAAGATAAAACTAAGAACAAATGTATTTTTTTGTTTTATAACATGTATTCAATGTAATTAATTATACAAATGCTGTCTGTTGGAGAAAAAGAAAACGAGGTTGTTCATATGAGATTTGTCATAAAATTTCTAGAAATTTGTTTTAATGCAACTTTCACAATTATTATTCCTATGTAGTTAGTATGTCCTTTTTTCAGAAATTATTTCAGCGTATTTTCTTAAAACAAAGAATATGGTAGGTACTGAAAAAATCTCATTGTAACAATTGTAAAAGGCTAGGTGCAACAGAAGACACCCTGCGGCTCGAATGACATATGAGTGTTTAATGTGTTTATACTACAAACAATATCGTTAATTTTACAAAATGTTACCACAATACTTTATATACGCTTTAACCCAATATCCTGCGCCTTTCTTATACAACAGCAAATACGCAAAAGTTAGTAATAAACATTGTGTTAACATCGTATCGAACAAATATCTTAATAATATTTTTGTAAAGATTCACTTGTGCCTAGGATAACAAAAACAAATCTACATATGCGAATTTGGTGAAGAAGCCAACACACCGCACTCTTGTTACCGAGCTCGCTAGGCCTTGCAGTACATGCCCAGCAAGAGGTTATCAAAACTACAATCACAAACGTATCTTCCCGGCCTTTGACCACAGGACGCTCAACCAACAATAATAATTTGTTATTATGTAATCTACCGAACCTAATGCGTCATGTCAAGGAACGATGATGCTTTCACATTAATGAAATTTACAGGTTGCTTGCTCCACGGACCATGAAATGACGTAAAGAATTATTTATCACATTAGCCTGGGCCGTTGGTCCCGGCTCTCAGATAAAAAGGCTTTCAACAATATTGCGAGGCTCGTGACATCCGGGTCGACGACCGCTACGCACAATCTGGCGTGACAGAGAGCTTCATAATAACGAGTTTTATATAGCATACCACTTTGTAGAAGTCGCGAATGCTCGCATAATATATACTTCCGCATCACAGTCTGGTGTATACTTAAACATTATGATGTACCAGCTTTGAACCGTGGCTCAGCTTAGTGACATCCTGTAAAACTCTGTCACTTAACTATACTTTAGGAGGTACTCTGGTTTTAATAATAAGATATAAAACATAGACCAAGTAAGGCCTCTCGTACCGCATCGTGCCTCTAAGTATATATTGTTTAGGCACGAGTCTCCCACAATATTTTTAGGTGTTGTATATAACTCAATTCTAATTACATTGTACTGTGTATTGTAGTGAGGAAAATAGATTATTATTATTATATATGTATATATATATTTCATTTAAACTCTTTTAGGTTCGAATATTCGGCTATATGTTTACTAAACTGATTTAATTAAAAATTTTATCAATCTGAGTGAGAATATCTAAACTAATATTATAAAGAGGAAACATTTGTGTGTATGTTTGTAATGTTTTCACACAAAAACTACTGGAGCGATTGCGAGGAAACTTGGTATGTAGATAGCTGGAGACCTGTTTTAACGCATAGGCTACTTTTTATCCCGACATTCAAACGGGATCGGGACTTACGCGGGTAAAACCGCGAGGCGCTGCTAGTTACCAATAAAGGTACACTAAAGTACTACATAGTAATGGATTCTTTGGTAAATTTAAAAAATACAATCACGGTGAAATAAACTTATTTTAGGATACTGGAACCTAGCTAGGGGTATGTTTTTTGTTACGCAACACAGACGTAATACAATATCAAAGACCCAAGTGAACCAGATAGTGCGAGACGTGAAAACATGATACTTGGTAGGTTATTTTCTTTCATTTTGAAAATTTTGATTTCAACAATAAGCCCTTCTGGCCAAGCAGAGATAACAGTCGATAACAATGCAATGCAATTTGAAATCTACACAAACAAAATCCATCTCTTACCACGTGGATTAGCAGCGGCCTTCAGCGCAAGTGATAAAATGATACTGGTTCGTTTGCGTCAAATTGGATAGTAATAAAAGTGTATCCACTTTCTGAGCTCAACGAACTTTCCGAGGTATGAACTCGCTTAACAACAGTAACAACATCGCGTCAAAGCTTGCCGCAACTTATTGAATAAGCACATTAATAGAGGATTCTAGATCGACTATCACTTGTAATGAAAAATGTTTGTCATACTGGGTGGGTTGAATCAAATTCAACAATGCAGAGGGGTACCTAGCGTAAATGGGCGTAATATCACAATTCTATTTTATTACGTCACTCACTTCATGGCCGGTTATCCGACATTTTCGACGTATTACAGGTCTCTTAGGCGTGTGGTGCGTCTTATTCTGAGGCAAAATTAATGTCACCTATGAGCCCAATCTTCTTCCACCCAATTGCAGTGTTCACGAGCCTATTGTATTGGAGGCTAGATTAGGGGCGCAATGGATGACATTCGCAGCGGCCGTTGGGAACGGTGATTGACTTCTATCAAATTGAGAAGCCTTTGTTCCTGTAATCACATCTCAACTGTTGCCGTTACTTGAGAATTACCTAATTTAAAAAAATATTGCTATTCTTTATTTAAGTTATAACATAGAGTAAAAAAATTGCAATAACTTTAAAAACTAAGCTCGTTCTTGTTTGCAAATTAGTAGCATAAAAACGTAAATTTATAAATGGATGGAAAATATTTTAATTTCGGTACACACACACACATACAATACAATTTAAATTTTATATTATTCGATGAAATAAATCCCACTCAGATATAACGTAGGTGACAAACCAGTAATTCGTCTGCCTAATAAGTACCTACGTAGTTTATCTAACGTGGTGTTTGTAATTAAACTCCTCCGAAACGGCTTGACCGATTCTGATGAAATTTTGTGTGCATATTGGGTAGGTATGAGAATAAGACAACATCTATTTTTCATACCCCTAAATGTCAAGGGTAGTCCACCCATAATTTTTTTTTTAATTTTTTAGATAAATTTCAATTTTTTTTTTGATACAGCATTAGAAAATACATACAACCCTGAATTTTCAACCCTCTACGATTAACCCCTGTTTTCTAATAGCGATATTAGTATTTTTACTTTCATTGGTACAATTTTTTTTAAGTATATAACCCAGTGAATATAGAAAGTACGATTGTTATAATCGATTGTAATAATCGATTGCCGTCAAGTCGTAGTCAAACCTTTTTTTTTTTATGGAATAGGGGTTAACGACGGGTCACCTGATGGTAAGTGACTACCGCCGCCACCTGCAATTCGAGAGTCACAAGTGCCTTCCCGGCTTTTAAGGTGGGAGTAGGAGAGGAGGGGAGATGGAGAGATAGGGGGGAAGATAGAGAGAGGGAAGGGTTAGGGCCACCGGTAACCTCACTCGCTTGGCGAAGTACATGAAGCATTGCTTCACTGCCGGTTTTCTGTGAGGCCATGATATCACTCCTTTCGAGCCGGCCCATACGTGCCGAAGCATGGCTCTCCCACTGTTAAACTTTAAATATGTCAATTAAGTTAATGAAGTACTTTGAATTAAGAAAATGAATGGTTGGTGTTTTGTTATTTTTATAGGCCGTCAATAGACCACAGTGCTCCATTCTTCTATCAGTCATAGACCCCATCCCCACAATAAGTTAGTTATTTTTTATTTGACTACCAAAATATTCATTAGAAATAATTAATATGGCAAAACAACGTGTGCCGGGTCAGCTAGTGTACCTATATTATTTGTAATATGTCAAAATTCCTTCACTATATCCTCTCGGTAAACCAATCTCAAAAACAAAAACCTATCATCTCAGGAATAAAATCTTTCAAACCGCTTAATTTGCGTTACTGTAATTTAAATTAAATGGACGGTTGTACAATGACGCCCTTCACCTGAACAGAAGCTACGCTATGCTACATTGATTTTACCTACTTCATCTGGTCCATTTACATCCGTGCTATTCCGACACTACGAGTTCGCAGTCAGGCAGCTTTGCGGTCGGGGCGCGCACCGAACCACTACCGGCTTTAGTGTTGTTCCTCACAGAGCACAATAGTTCCCTACAGATTACTATATAACAGTTAAATTAATCTTGTTGCAAACACCACTGGTTTTGTGTAATTTGTGTTTGCTCTTTCAAGTGCGATTTGCAATATCTTATTAAACTGTCTAAGCGTAGCTCTGATTTTGATTTATTAATTGCGGGTAACTTATTATTTAAGTTATCGTGGAACACTTTTATGAATTGCTAAGTTTTGCCCGCGACTTCGCTCGGTAAACCTCGGGAACAGTATTTTTCTGCATGAACATAGTCCCGATGTCTTTTTCTGTGCCCCTGACAACGTATTGGAAAAAATTCATCATTAACGCTTGTTTTTGTTGTTGTTTGTACTTGAGGCACACTCACTCACTTTCACATTTATAATATCAAGAAGAGAGAGGAAGAAGTAAGAGTAGGATTTGTGAAAGAAACTGAAATCGCTAAATTAACATTGGTCCCGTGGCATAATGGCGTACTTGCTCAGGATTGTTACTGGGTTTATGTTTATGCAGTATTTTGTTATTAGTCTGTAAGCCTTTCTTAAACCAAAATAAATAATTTTTTCATTTTGTGTACCAATGCGTAACTTATAATCGTGAGAAAAAATCATTATGTCGTTTGAGAGAGATACTTCGGCACGTATGGGCCGGCTCGACTGGAGTGATAACCAGCGCCTCACAGAAAACCGGCAGTGAAGCAATGCTTCGTTGTATTTCGCCGAGCGAGTGAGGTTACCACAGACCCTAACCCTTCCCTCTCCCCAACTTAACCCCCGTTCAAACTGACCGTTCCCCGCAGTTTCACCCGCGTATATGGTCACTGCTTCGCTCCTAAGAGTCGTAGCGTGATGTCACATAGCCTTCCTCTATGAATCCCACTAGTTCCCAGGTAGTTCCAGAGATAAGCGCGTTAAAGAAACAAACAACCAAAAAAACAATTTAGTTTTATTATATTAGTGTCAACAATTGTTTTAGTGTTACTCAAAGGTGGTAAAAAAAATAAAGAAGAATGTTTTCGTAGATGTGAATAAATTTTAAAATCCCATACGGATCAAATACGGTTTGTTATGTGATATTCACTTAAAGACGCCGCTCGCCCGCGATGAGTGGCACTCACCCTTATATTAAACTTGCTATTCACTATAATAGATTTTGAAGCTAAAAGAGAGAGTATATCTGCTAAGAACGATGATGATAGCCATTATTATAGTCTGACTTGTATCGTGAGAGCGAGGGCAGAGCGGGGCTAGGGCGGGGCTTGAGCGGCGCTGGATCGGTAGTAGTCACTCAATTTGCATCACAATCGCGCTAGTCTTGTTTAATTTATCACTAAACTCATACCAGGCTCTGCCATCAAGCTTCAATATTGTTATTAATAAGATATGGTAGAATATAATAAGAATGGGCACTATGCCCAGGTCTACAATACCCCAACCCAAGAGCTTGTATGAAAGGTGTAATGACAGAAAGGAAGCTAGTGAGATATCTGCTTACGCCGAAGGTTATCGCAACCGCCGTACGCTTATCCGCGTGTACAGTAGTTAGAGGATACTGCATTCTCTGTAAGTGTTAATCTGTCATCAGTTCTGGTTCTGCTTGTTCAAGATAGTTCAACGCAAGAGAGGTAATAATCTGTGTGTCAACCAAGCTAATCTAAGGAACTACTGGTTCGAATTTAAAAAATATGTTAGTATTGGAGAGCCCATTTATCGTGAAAGGCTATTGGTTATATAACATCACGCTACAACCAATAGGAGCGTAGCATCAATGAAAAATGTTGCAAAAACGGAGAAAATTTACAAATGCGGACGAAGTCAGCTGGTATTATTATAAAGTCTATATGGAAAATACTACTCCCGAAGCTCATTAGGTTCTCATATATTTCCAATAGACTATTATAATCTGACTATGAATAGTAAAAGTTAAGAAACTTTTACTATTCATAGTCATCAGAAAAGAGTAGTGGTGACTTTTTATTGCAATTGCACTCCTGGCACTAAACATACATATAGTGTTTATCTTTTAAAATATTACACTGCGTCCTAGATCAATGAACTCTTTATACTTTGACTAGGACCATATCCCCAATTATACTTCATCGTACATTTTAAGGGACCACGGTAATCATATCTAGCTGTACCGGTAACTTTATACGTGGTGAAGTTATCACTGCACCGCTCCTATTGATCGTAACATTATTGTTAACACTTGCGTTAATGAAGATTTTTCAAATCAGGTCAAATCCCATATGTAATATTTGTGTGACAACGTATATGCAAAATTTCGTGACCGTCGTTGAGTAGTTAAGGTGTGAAACTAACAAACAAACATATTCGCGATATTAGTTACGATAGCATTTCTTGACAATAGCCTTAACTAACACAAAAGGAATTTCTCAAAAACATAAAATTTGTGCATTCCACACAACACACAACACACAAACTTACAAACATTATCGGGCCAGCTAGTCTATCATTAACAAAGTTGTTTTTGTTTTCAAATACGGAATTCAAAGTTAATACATCCTTCACTATCCTACTATTTGTCAAAATTTGCGTGATTGCTCAGACTGAATTATCGTAGTGCGCCTACGGCGTAGCAGTTTGCTACACCGCCGTAGCAAGAGCTGTAGGGTTGGGTAATTTTTGTTGTGTATAGTATATGCAAACGAGGTTTTTACTGTAAATTTTTTTACCAATGTGTTATCTGATCATTTTACAAATATAATAAGATGCCTCCTACTTCTTTCTTTCTTTCCTCTTAAGTCCCGTCTAGATATATTTGTTATAAACCCACTTCGTAATTATTATATACAAAATTCAACCTCAGTGTGTTTGCGAACTCAAAACTGCATAGTTATTGAACTTAGAATTGTGATACGCTTAATTTTAGTTGTGCATATTTTACTGTGAAATTTAAATTAATATATATGAACATTTAGTTGCGTATTAAAAATGGATAGATGGCTCGTATATCTCCAAATGTCAACCGAAGCAAATATCTGAATATCGAACGATCAATTTTGCGTTCGCGTCACGTCGCGCGTCGTGGGATCGCGACACTTTATACGTATTATCTGGCTGTTATCTACAAAACGACCATTCCACCGCTTTGTGTCACTACCGTCACTCACTTCCCTACAGCTCTTAGAAAAAAAATGATAGTGAACGTCGGCTAGACGATGTATATTCTGAATGAAGATCTCCAATAGCTTTTGGAAATTGATACATAATTATTTAAATCCTTTTAATGAAATGAGTAGATATTAACGAAGTAGGTATACATTATAACAAAGCCACCAATGTATTTTCAGTTTACTTTCACTTACCAAAGTGTAAACATGACCTTATACAATGAATAGGGTTTTACAGCAGTCATCGAAGTATAAAACCGGTATCTGTGGATAACAACACAGGAAAACTCTACCAAGAAATTGAAAGTGTAGTCGTGGATCCGCGATATGTAAAGTGTATTACCGCGGATAGACGTTGAACAAGGGCCCTATCTTACGTATAAACCCAATCCCTTATCACGAGCTGTTAGGGGGCCCTTCGAGTCGGGTTCGAAAGATCCGCGCCTGGGCCCTACGAGCCGCATTCAAAAGACCCACGCCTGTCAATTCACAATATTTAATCTTTTAAGAGTTACATTATTGTATGTGTTATTTTCAGCAAATTTTTGTCGGGGATTTGATTTTGTTTTGAACAAATCTTAACATAATAGCCTTAGTCTTGAAAGTTAAATTCCGATATCAACCTGCATATAATCATTGACAGTTGTACGTTGAGTAGTTTTATTGCTACCCACAGTTTGGTATATTAAGAGGTTGACTGGCCTGTTGGCCTAGTGGTTAGTGACCCTGACTGCTATGCTACAGGTCGTGGGTTCGATTCCCACCCAAGTCTGGATGTTCTTTGTGTCCGTTGTTTGTGTGTTTATAAAGTCCCCCGCGACACAGGAGTAATTCCTAATGCGGGAGTTGTCTCTTAAAAAGATAAAAGAGAAAGAAGAGAAGAAAAAAAGTCCACTATATTATGAGTATTATTAGCACTTTTTTGGGATAGTACGTTCCAATGAGTAAATGATTTCATTGGAACAGTACGTTCCAATGAGTAAATGATTTCATTGGAACAGTACGTTCCAATGAGTAAATGATTTCATTGGAACAGTACGTTCCAATGAGTAAATGATTTCATTGGAACAGTACGTTCCAATGAGTAAATGATTTCATTGGAACAGTACGTTCCAATGAGTAAATGATTTCATTGATTGATATTAATTTTAAATGTGAATTAAGCATTATGTTCAATTTGAATATTTGCATGAATTTAATTTGTAGTATTATTTGTTCGACATTTGTGTCAGGACAAGAGATTCATAGTTTATCTAAAAAGTTAACACCTTTTATAACCTGTGTTCACAAATAAATTAAATTAAAATGAAGTGTGTTATAGACGCCGATAGCCGTTTACCATCAGGTGGGTTGTGTGCTTGTTTCTCACCTAAGCTCTATGAAATTCAAAAACTATTGCCTCATGTAGAAAGCGACAACACAATATTGAAAGCGATAGCTATTGACGAAGTGACCACATCATCTTGGATCACCTTGTGCAGTCCAATTAAAGGTACATTTGGATTGTGATATTTTATGGCGATACTTAAATTAAAGTGTTTTGTATTATTCTCGTATTACTAACAATTGCCGAACTCATCAACACGGCCCATAAGACCCGTGCAGCTGAAATAAAAATTACAATACCCCCTACCCTCAGCCACAATACCCCCCCCCCCCCATCTAACGTGTAATAGCTACGTCACAGATACTTCGCGGACCATTTTCGTCACTCTCCCTCTTCACGGGAGGAAAGGGGAGGCGTAATCACTGTCGGGAATGTCATGCAAATGGTTGGGCAGGGTCCCGTTATGATGCCAGGAATTACAGGCATGTAAACTAAATGAAAAGGGTGGTCGAGTCGGGTAATGCCTGTTTACCTCACTCAACGGTAGAGGGTGCCACTCACTTTGTCGTGTGCGCTCAACTTGTTTCGGTTAACGGTTAACTATTTAGGTGTTACTTAACAAAATAGATGAGAGCCGTCGCTGAGGAGACCATAGTTGACCGAAAACACTTAGCTGCTAATTTAATCACTTTAATTATATTCTCTACCAGCCCCAGCCCATATATTCCCACAAGCCTGCAACTGGAACTCTTTATTGCCGAGAAATCCGGGTACTCCAACTTTCGACTCGAGAGCAGATAAAAGTCTGCACGAAAGAAAAAACAATTGAACAAACTAAATTGAATCGAAATTAAAGTGGTGGGAGAGCCATGCTTCTGCACGTATGGGCCGGCTCGACTGGAGTGATACCACAGCCTCACAGAAAACCGGCAGTGAAGCCATCCTTGCACTGCTTTTCGCCGAGTGAGTGCGGTTACCGGAGGCCCTAACCCTTCCCTCTACCCCCCCCTCTTCTCATTGTCCCACCCTCACTCCCTCTCCCCCTCTTCCCCTTCTCCTATTCCCACCTTAAAAGCCAGCAACGCACTTATGACTCTTGAGTCGCAGGTGCCCATGGGCGGCAGTGGTCACTTACCATCAGGTGACCCGTCTGCTCGTTTGCCCCCTATATCATAAACTAAACAAAGAAGACAAAATTGGTAATATGAGGAAAGAACGTAATAATGTTTTATAGTTTATTCTGTCGCGCAGTTTTGTAGAAAAATGTGATCATATTTTATGGTCATAAAAATGAACGCATGTATGACGAGTGAAAAGTGATTTAACTCCAAAATAATAGTTTAAAGTTTAAAAAAAATTCCTCGCATTTTCTACTACACTTAAGAAAACAGTGATTACTGTCATTGTTAGAAAATAACTCACAAAATATTTCACTAAAAAATTACTCGAGCTGCAAATGTAAAATACCTTAAAGCAGTATTAAAAGTGTTACACTTCAAGCCATTTCGTTTTCCTACCAAGTATCTGTATGATCATTGTAAAGTTCTAACAGTGCGCCAAATGTTTGTACTACAGGTTGCACTAAGGCAACACTCACTCCTCCCCCCACTCAGTCAATCGACATCTTCCACCTTGTCATCTACCCGAAGGTTTAAAATACCACGTAGTGCCCCCCACAGGACATCGTTTAGCCAAAGATTCTTTTGCTTTCTTGGTCGGTTTGTTTATAATAAAATAAATAGGATTCTACTAATAGCTAATAAGACTAGATATGAATGTAAAACTATAGTAACCGAATGACTTTGTAAACTGTCATATGAAGACACAGAGACTCTAATTCACCCAATATCTTAATATATGCACGCACGCACACCCTATTGCGAAGGTTTTAAGGTTTTAATCTTTATAGTAAAGTGTATTTATAGTTCACTTAATTCGCTTGACATTAAGTCAAAGGTAGACAAATAATATATATAAAAAAAAATAAAAAAAAAAAAATAAAAAAAAGAAAATAGTGCATAAATGTATAAGTGTAAAATTGTCTTTGGAAGGTTGCTGGTACTTATAGCTCAGGTATAATATACTTGAGCATATTATAGGACTCAATAACTACCAAGTCAAAAGGACAGCCACTACTTGGATTTCACAACTAGACTACGAAGGCGCACACACGCACAATGCTACAATAAACATATTAATATTATTATAAGTCTAAGGTAAGGCCATTTACCACCTTTTACCGCGGGCGCAACCTTCTGTGAGGACGTCGTCTCGCAGAAGGAGGCGGCGGAACGTGTCCTCGAGGACGATCTCCACTCGGACCTAATTCGCCTCTGGTGAACCTAGCGGTGAAGGCGCACTTTCCCTAAGTGTGGCCGCGGGTGGACGGGAAGAGTTTCCCCCTCCACCCATCATAGAGTCCAGCCGCGAGGTGGCGGCGTCTGCGTGTGCCTGGACGTCGCCTAATTGAGGAGTGTTGTTCCACACGCAGAACAAAACAGGTTATTTGGCACCTTAATGGTATAATAAAGTGACAAAGTGTTCTAGTCATACCTGTATCTTAAACACAATTACGCTCATCTTAACTCTGATCACGTTTTCATTACACTCTGTAGTCTTCAGTTAAAATGCTTTAATATAAAAATCAAACATTTTCTTCATAAATATGTACGAGTCTTTTCTAAGTAAATTCTAGGGTCTTTGCGGAGCTCTTTCTCAGTACCTGTGTACTGCGACGTGAATAACAAACTAAATACGAGAAAGCAAACACTTCGTTACAAGGAGAACGTACACACACTATATTCTGTTTTAGTACAAGGTCAGACGCGGAGATCATAAAGTGTATCTATGTAGGCAATTTTAAAAGTATAATTTATACTTATATATACCATAATCAAATGTAATAACTAATAAATCATAATTAAATATCTACCGACTTTACAGTTGTTCAAATCTACACTCTGCTATGAAACTAGTCTCTTAGAATAAGAAGTTTATTTCAGAGTATTTATTGATATTAAAACTCCGTTTCCAACTTCGTAAATACGACAGTATGCTGGTCTAAGTAGCCCGTATCCCGTACATACGGTAGATACGTGATATTGCGTGAATATGCTTAGCACTTATATATTCAGTATGTGGTGTACACTTAGCAGAAATGTTTGCACACTCGCAAACGTGCTGTTGACAGTTTCAACGGCGACGCCATATTGTCCTGAAGGCCCCACGGGGACACTTTGTCAAATCTTCTAGTTATGTCGTGCTCTTGCAGTTGTGTGCTTCAGTAGCAGATTTTATTGCCGCTTTGCACAGTTGACAAGGCACAGAGAATATTTGTATTTGTTGTTCTATTGCCCAGCTAAGGAGAAAAGTGACTTTACGACATTTTGTAGAAGTTGACTCAGTGAGCTCCGCTTAGTAAAAAAACATACGTTATATCATGGTGGAATCAGTAGATAAAGTGCTTTTCATCCCGTAAATATATAAGGATCAGATCAATAGATTTAGGGGTTTTATACACCGTAGATTTTCTTAAGGTAATTTTGATAAAATTTTTACACAGATTACAGTTTTTCTGAGCAAGAAAACGTATCTAGTTACTCTCTTTGAGAATTCATCCCGTGTTTTATTTTTTAAAACTAAAAAGATCGGCTCGTAGAACTTTGATTACTACATAAAAATAAATGTCTTATAAAGCGTGTAAAAAATGGAATCGCATATCTGATTAGCGGTGTATAATCACATAGTATAATCTTTCATTTTGTCTGACCCTTGTATATTTTGTTTTATCTCAAAACATAGATTATAATGTATAATACTGAGTCTGCTCATCGTTAGTGAAATCTGCACGAAAAGTGTTTCATATACAAATATTTATGATGCGAATAACCCTATTAAAATATGTTTTCGAGCAAAATTTTTAATATCAACTTGCACCTACCGGACACGTTGAAGTCTTTGCTCGATACGTGGGCTAAGCCAGCTCAGCTACCCACCTTCAAGAATGACACCCAAGTACCTCTCAAAACGTAGGACATGAATGACGTCATAGCAATTATTAATCTGAATAAAATTTGACTTTTTCGTTGCAAAATAATTTTGAAGCGATACCATAATTTAGATACAAATTCTGTTGGATTGTGCCGAAATATTCACATAAATTAAACACTATATGAACTCATCAATTTGTTTGATTCATTGAACAGTTTTATGAATGGAAATAATTCAATTGGTTTTGCGATTATAAAACCTATATTGCTATTTAGTTATTATTTCGTATTTACCATTACCTAGGCTATGTTTATGATTATGATGATGATGATTCTCTTCTGACCAATTGTTTTGCGCCAGCTACAGCGATAGGGCGCCGTTCAAGGGAACAATGTTACTGCTGCACAGCTCATTGATCTTTCAACACAAAGATGAGGCTAATCAAACATATGTGACTAATCGTAAGCGATCATCGAAGTCTGTGTATGTTTGAAGTGTCATGTTGACTCAGTTGGAAGCAGTTATCTACTGTAGTCTAGGTAGGTAGGATTAAAGGTTTTAGAACCAATACAAAGGAACTAGTAACAACTAGAATCTTTACTGGGCCGGTACAAATATTGAGGATTGTTAACGGATCCACTCAATCTCAGGACGGTTTTCTTTTTTATGTGTTTTCTACTACTTGACTTGTACAGTGGCTGATATTTTGAGGAAATGTTGGAGTTGATGTCAAGGGCTAACCACTGCTCATTCTCTTTCACACCTTCAAACCACAATGGGGTTTTGAATAAATTTCGTTCTGTGGGTATTCTATGAGCATTTTTCGAAGAAACTACTAACACATAATAATGTGTCAATAGATTTTTCAAGGAAGCCGTCAAACCTTTTATTCAGTGTTTTCAACGTACGAGGGACACATGGTTTTGCAACTGTCCTTTAGGTTTTAAAATATTTTACAAAAATAGTCAGTATGTTTGTAAAATTAAAAAAAAACCTGTTACATGCCTATATAACAATAAAATTATTAAAAAAAATAATAGGAAGCCACAAACAACCTAACAGATTAACAGTATAATTTATTAAGCACGTTTAATACAACACAAAAGACGGTGGTTCTTTTCGCGGGTGCAGTCGCATTGTTCGCTCGGCCCGTCTCCAGCTCTCGACTTAGCGGACACTCGTTACGGTTACTTAAACACAAACTGTGTCTCGTGGCTCAGTGAACCGCCTGGCCACCCGCGGGACTCGTGGCCCCACACCAATGTCCATTTCAACTAGGACCTACTTCATAATCGTGGGGCTGCTCCGCTACTATAGAACTTAACTTCGAACTACTTGTACTTATAGAACTACTCGTATATCGCTGAGATATTTAATAAATAGTTTTTAGTCCAACGGGCTCATCCAATACGTGTACTTCAATAATTATGATTTACGAAACTAAACGTGACGGTGCCCACTTGATATCAAGTGGGTCGTCCATATCGGTGCCTTGTAAAAGGAATTAATTGGTAATCAATTTGATTCAATTAACATTTACGAAAATTGATTCTTAATTAAATCGGGTGTTGGATGATTGACTTTCGATTAATCAACTTGCAAAATGATGCGTTGCTCGGTCTAAATATAGGTTTCGCTCGCGTTAATGAAGACTTTATCAATCAATCCAGCGAACAGCTCCACGAATAATATACCTTACGTCCTTTTCTGTACCCCTGATAAAGAGTTTGCAAAATTTCATGACCATCGGTTAAGTAGTTAAGGCGTGAAAGCGTAACAAACAAACTCACATCCTCAGCTGTTGCCCGTGTCTTCGTTCGCGTGGCATTTCAAATTCATCCCGGAACCGTACATTGTTTCGGGACAAAAAGTAGCCTATGTCCTTCCCCAGGGTATAATCTATCTCCTTACCAAATTTCATTCCAATCCGTTTAGTCGTTTATTAGTGTAAAGGTAACAAACAAACAAACAAACAAACAGAATTACTTTCGATTTATAATATTAGTATGGATTTAGGGTTCGATTAAACGAATTTTGAAATACATTTTATTTAATCTGCTTTTTAGATAATCTTTAAAACCAGTTCGTAAAAGAACTGTAAGTACTTATTTTGTGATGACGATATAGTAACACTGTCATTCTGTAATGGATTCATACCGGATAACCACCATAGACTATTTTTTTTAATGTATGGGTTGGTCCTCCACCTAAGACAAAAACTCATTCAATTTGTGTTGTACGTAATCAATATTTCATAGAAATTACCAGAAGGAATTCCATTGGTACAAATTTCGGCGCCTCTTGATCACGTCGAATTCTAACGTAATTAACTCCTCAGCCTCCTCCCGGAGGGACTTAACAATATTTCCGATGAATCTACCTTGATATAGGCCATGTACCCTATGTACACTATGTCACGTATATTAATTAGTGTAATTTAGTCAAAATTATGTAACAATTGATTTATCTTCTTAAACTTCCGTTTTGTTTTCTTGAACTATAAATGAGGCTGTTTATTTTTCATCTCGGCAGGATTTAACCTTTTTCTTCGAATAGCTTCGGCGAAAATGGCATGCGACTGAGGCCGGGCAGACCGCCGCAGTCAGAAGTTAATGCTGTGATAAATAATAAAAATGTATTACAACTAGTAGTTCTGCTAAGACTAGACCTCGTGAGCAGTGAGGTTTTTTGGAGTTTATGAGATTTAGAATTAAATACCGATTATTATAATTAAGTATGATCGAAATTAATAAATAAAAATAATAAAAATTACATACATTTACGTGTGTGTCTTGTGTGTGTAAACGATCAGTACATGAGTAACATATACAATAAACAAGTACATAGTATAATATATAATTATTTAATTTAAATATAGGTACACAGATCTTACTACACTATAACATTAAGGATATTTTCAGTTTCAAAGTAACCAAGTTGGGTTCTATTTTGTAGATAATCGAATAATAATGGTAGCGGTTTACCTCAAATCCCAAGCTCTTCTAATTTGTGTAAAGTCGTGCAACAGAGACAGTGTCAAAGGCCTTTGGTAGGTCAAGAAATACAGTCAAACATTTGTCTCTTTGATCTAGTTTACTGACTCAAAAGTTTACTAAGTCAAATATCGCAATATCTGTAGAGGGGCCTGGTCTGAAACCATATTGCAGAGTAGATGATGGATTTCTAGGTACTTAGTTAATCTATGGTTAATACACGTTCAAATATTTTAGATGTGGTTGTTAAAATAGCGATTGGTCTTTAGTTTGTAACACTGCCTCTGTCTCTCCGGGTCACCTGATGGTAAGTGACTATCGTCGCCCATGGATACCTGCAACTCAAGGGGCACAAGTGCGTTGCCGGCCTTTGAACCATGCATGAACCACAACTCTTTTTAAGCGTTAAGGAAAACACCAGAGTTGAAACGGCGATTAATTAAATTGGTAATGACTGGTACAACCGAATCAGAGATGCGATTCATTAGCACCTATCTTATCCCAGCCAGAAGTGCATTCAAGGAACAATGCTACTAATAATAACTAACAAAATTGTTCCATTAATAACGCCGCAGCAAACTAGCCAATCGCTCGGTCAATGAAACAATTAGATCAATTAACTTGCAAGCCACAATGATTTTTGTCTATACGGCGCCGCGGCGGCAGCGAAATTGCTTACGTCATCATTAACAGCCACCATTAAGATGACATTTTAAATAAATAAGGCTTTTTTTTTATTTTACCTAAAGTATAGTTAATTTTTCATAATGTAAGTTTATAACCTTAAGCGCTGAGCTTTTCATGCATTCAGCAATGTTGCAATCATACAGAAAACAAAAACTTACATAGACAAGCCCGCCTTTTATCTTATTACTTTATTTACTATACGAAACCAATTTATATTACCAGGCGAAGGCTTACTGAAATATGAATTGTATTTTCCTCCAAAGAACACTTCAAAAGGAAACGTGACGATATATTTCTACCTTTTATATATTTTGTACGTTTTGTCTCATTTATGTCTTTAATTGTTCGTTACACCGAATTTTTTTTCTCCAGAAAAAGATCTACTGGGATATCTACTTTACATAGTTTGTATATTTTTTTTTAAAGCCGTATATGCCCTATGTACATATCGTACATCAACAAGAAATTTTCGATCTGCATCAAATTGGATCCTAAAACGTTACTACGTAACAGTCTAAATATAAAGAGTTATCAAGTAGCCCACGTGCTCACAGCTCGCCAGGTCCACGCGCTCGAATCCCAAACCCAAACTTTTAAAATAAGCTTGTCGAGCCCTTTTGCGTTATGATGGAAAACGAATTAATTAATTCCGCTGAAGCTTGTTACTGCAGGTCTATTGTTTATTCATTAAAGTTGACAAATTAATTACCGGCGGATATTCTTAAGGTATTTGTGCGGAACAAGCTCGGGATAATTCACTAAATTAATGGAATTTTAACTTTAAGCTGTGTAGACAGCCTCCGGGGTTTTGTGGCACTTCTCTACGTGGGTCGGCGTGACTGAGGGACTGACGTGGTTTTGTGTTGCTCTATTTAATATGGAAACTGCTAACATAGGTATTTTCCTAAATTATTAATTGTTTGATAAATATTAATAATATAATTAACGTTTCGAGGAGGTGGCGGTAGTGGTTGGCAGATTCTCTACAACTCATATTAACCATAATTATTTTATTTATAAAATAAATGGTTCGCTAGACAATTTAAAAAAAAATTACCGGTTTTTACCTTCTCACAGTTCTCATGGGTTTTATTTCACGATTTTTGAGATCTACGTGTCTTAGGTATATAGATATCGGAGAATCAGACGTATAGAGAAGGGCAGAAAAATAGCGCATCGTTAATTAGCATCACGATTATTTTCTTTCATGATTCAATCTATCTTTTTTTTATACTTATAATATAATTATACACATTTATAGTTAACAAAATGTTAGTCGGTTCGATAACCTTCAATTTTTTACACAATTAAGCTGTCAAAACTAGTAATCGACCCGACTAATTGTAAACAGTCACCAATGTTTAAAAATTGTCACCAACCCTGTCTCGCTCCGTATGGAGTTGTAGCAAGTATTTTTCAAAAACGTGTGGAGAAGATGAATTTCAATAACAAGAACACTAGGACACTAAAGTAATATATATTAGAAACATAATAGACGAACACAAACACTGTATAAACGTTCATGAAAATAATTTCCACTCCCCTACAATACAGGGGGTTTAAATGTCACGGCATGATTACGGGGCTATCCCAAGTCAGTCATTAGATATACCACCAAGAAATGTCACAAATTACAAAGAGCTCAGGCCCTAACGAGACCAAGACAGTATGTCCAAATGTAAATAGAAGAAAGTCTACTCTGTTAGGTACAGAACGAATGGAAACATTTAAATTTAAGAAAATCCAAATTATTTATTAAAAGAAACACTGGTGATAGGCCAAGTTAGATAAACAATAAAAATTTCGTTACTTTGGTTATTCGAAGTAACTAGGCACTGTAAACAAACCGACGTTACTTTTGCGTTTGGGAAGCTATAAGGGCCATAGCCAGGCCATATGCTATAAGGGCAATAGCCAGGCCCTATGCTATAAGGGCAATAGCCAGGCCATAATCTATAAGGGCAATAGCCAGGCCATATGCTATAAGGGCAATAGCCAGGCCATATGCTTCGGAAAACTGTTAGAAAAGAAAGGTTCTGGATAGGAGACCGCTTATTGCCTTTTATAGGATACACGACGTCTTATGGCTGAGAGAGACAGAGTAATGGTTATATACTAAACGTTAGGTGTATGTGTATGAAGGTTAAACTTGTAGCTTTCTGATTTAAAAATTATCTGTATATTAATAGGCGAATAGAATTCCTTTCTTCCTTTTTGAGCAAATTTTGCGCACGGTGGAATATTTGTCTCATGCAATTTATCTGCAGGAAGTGTTATAAATAAAAATATTTTTTTTTTATCCAATACAATATAAAATACTTAAAGTTTATATTATTTGTTTATTTTATGCATCACTTGGCAATCGGTTATCTTGAGACGTGTGTGTCGGTTTTAAGTAAACACATATTTTTTTTCAAAATATTTTTTTTTTCAGGCTAAATCAAGCATTTGTGGTCTACACGCACCGCTCCTAAAACTTGACCACGCCTTTCTTGAACACCCTGTATACTCACATTCACATACGAAGTGAACTATATAATAAGTCTTTTCTAGAAAGCGATGTCGTCACGTTACTACTCAATTTTCAGCTGAAAAGTAAAATAAAGCGAGACGGCGCTCAGTAACAACTTTATGAGTGAATGAGGAAACCATTTCGTTATCGAGAGCAGATTTTTTATTAAAGGAAGTATTTTAGAGCGTTGCTACATACTGGAGATGGCAACATATTCGTTACTCATATCTTACACGATGCACATGTATAAGGGATATAGATGGTACTAGCAGCGCCTCGAGGTTTCACCCGCGTAAGTCCCGATCGCGTTTGAGTATCGGAATAAAAAGTAACCTATACGCTTATCCAGGTCTCCAGCTATCTACATACCAAGTTTCATCGCAATCGGTTTAGTGGTTTTTGCGTGAAAGAGCAACAAACATCCATCCATCCCTCCATCCATTAAAACTTTCACATTTATAATATTATATGGTGGCATTAGTGGGATTGCGCAACTTACATACACTAAGGGAAAAAAAAATATTTTAAAACATTATCCGATGAATGGGGTTCACACTGTATACAACGCAAAGTCAATATAAAGACTGGCCTGTTGGCCTAGTGGTTAGTGACCCTGACTGCTATGCCATAGGTCGTGGATTCGATTCCCATCCGAGTCTGGGTGTTCTTTGTGTCCGTTCTTTGTATGTTTGTAAAGTCCCCCGCGACACAGGAGTAATTTCCTAATGCGGGAGTTGTCTTTTTAAAGAAAAAAAAAAAATAAAAAAAAATATATCCATTTGATATTCGATTCTCTCGGGTATTAGTGACCTCAATTTGATGAGCAGATATTTGGGAAACCCCTTTATGTCCTTATGTCAAATTCACTCAAACAGACAAGTAATAAAAAGCTCACTAAACAGGCCGAACTTGAAATGTTCTAGACATTTCAACGGGCAAATTAACTAAAAAAGAACGTGGAGTTTGAACGCGCCCGAGATAATTAAAGAGCCGAAACCGGGGGCTCTAACATGCCAACAGTAAATAAAAGGAATGAGTAATAAAGAGCCGTTCGCAATTTTCATAGAGACGGCTGATTTGCATGCCAATGGCCGCCGCGCCTAAAACAACCGCCGACGAATATTAATGCCAAAAAATACTTCAAACGAGGCCGTGTAGCTCCCCGTAGCGCCTCGTAGCGCCTCGTAGAGTCCGCGTATACACGCTATACGCCGCCCTTTGAGTTCACATTCAATAAAGGTCTTCTTCGAGTGATTGCACTCAGACGTTTGTGAATTAAATGGAGTCACGCCGCGCGATTAGTTTTCTGATGAATTTTTATGAACGTTCAAAGAAATACGCTGGTACACTACATACCTATATGATAAATTCCCCTATCTTTATATTGAAACCTGGCAAAGAAACTCAAGTAATGTAGTCAGTTTATATAGAATGCAATATGTTTGATCGAGCTGTTTTGACTAGTTCATTTGTATATTGGCAATAAAGAAATTAATTATTTTGTTTTACTTTTCATTCATTACTGCGCACAATCACAAACCCATCTATAAACGGCACGAAAATCTCATGACACACACACACATGATTTTAAGCCTAATTTATATTAATTTTCGGTTTCTAATTTAAAATAAATGACCACTCAACTGCACGTCAACTTAAGTCCTTAAGAGTTGACTGTATAACGTCCCACACTACGTGGGTCAACGAGCCAGTCAAGGTGGTAGGTGGTAGGTGTATTAGATGAAGGCAGCGTAAAACTGTCTATTATATACTCCTTAAATGTCTTTAGGATTGATTAAGAACGTGTGTCCCATGGCTGCAAGGAAAAATAAATCACATAACTCCTATCTTTCCTCCTTTTAAAGCAAGTGACAAGGGAATAGAAAATGACTTCGAGTCCATAAAAGAGGGTGTTCAAACCTGCTTGCTAATTCGCAATCCTTTGAGGAGATATGTGTCTGTCATATGTAACGCGCTCCATGGTTAATTCCCAGAATATTCATTCTCCTTTCTTCTTAATAACGACATCTCTCTCTCTTTGCTGCAGGTGTCATGGATTCGTCACCGAGACCTGCACATACTGACGGTTGGCGGGTACACATATACTTCGGATCAGCGCTTCCAGGCGACGCATTCGGCGCAGACAGACGACTGGACGCTGCACATCAAGTGGGCGCAGCAGCGGGACGCTGGCGTCTACGAGTGCCAGGTCTCCACGCAGCCCGTGCGCTCCTTCTTCGTCACGCTGCATGTTGTAGGTGAGTGCACTTGGAAACATACCGATAAACTTTACACCAGGGATGAAACTTCGTGGAATCGGGTAGAATAAAGAGAATAGTTCCGTGCTGTAGCGACGAGGGTGTCCATTTTGAATAGACTAACGGTACAGACGGAAAACGTTGACCTTAAGCACTCTAAAAATATTCCTCGGCGTTTAATCCAGCCGAGATCGTATTTCGCACTGATTGCTGACGATTGACATATTATATCATGATTTCAATCGCTGATGATCTGTCAGCAGTCAGCAGCTTTGCTGTTCAAAACTGTAGAAACTTACGAAGTAATATATATATTATGTATATTTGTACGTTCTTTATAAGTAAGGGGAAGTCATATATTATCGCGTATTCTTTATTCATATTTGACGTTCTGAGTTAAATACAAAATACAAGCGGTAATGTTTTAACGTTAATGTGATCCTTGTGTGTCATCTGTAAAACTTACTATTAGGAAACTACCTTATTGAAAGTAGAGTAAGTCCCATCAGTAACCGTTATTTGAATATTTATGAATACATCATAAATGTAGTAGGAAAAGCAGTGTATAGTGTTTGTGTATATGTACTTCCCCGAAACAACTGCGCGAATTATTATTCAACTTCATCTTTGACTAGGAGGGACTAAACTACTCTGAATTATCATCAGGACTGCAATAAACTTATTATCTTAACTAAAATCGCTGTCGAGATAAAATTATAAGCGTATAATTTCACAAAATTTGAATACATTATTCTGTGCTCTTCGTTTGAGTACACTGTCTAGGATTTACATAAAATTATTGTTAACGTGGTCTGCGGCGCGGGGTGTGCGGGAAAAGGGGGGGGTGCAATCTCTCCGCGAGTGGTTTATCGGCGCCATCGTGACGTCACAACGTCGCCTCGGTCGGATTAGTCGCGTGGACACTATTTGCGATGCGTTGAACGAGCGAGTCGTACCGCGGGGAGGTAAGGGGACACCTCGCTCCAGAGAGAAATACCGAGAGAGCGAACAATTTCAACAAACGGCAGCTACTCGAAAATGCGATGTGAAATCGGCACCGAGCCATTGTCACGGAACATTTTAACATATTTATTGGAGCGAATAGGCGTGCTTTGAATTAATTGCGTAGCTTGCGCGCTAAAAACATCAATTTGTTGTAAATCCAAAGATAAAAACTGATACGGTTCGCGGCGGCAAAGCGAAGCGCTACAGACCAGCCACCCGCACAAACACTACTCATTGCCAGCACAAATTGTGCAATTCCATTTGCGAAATATCCAGAGCTTGACGCTTGCCATACAGCAACTATTGTGGAATGGCTATATAATACAATAGCAATATAATAGCTATGCAACAACTATTGTGGGGTAGGATTCCTATCTAGAAATCCTTACTAAACACCCAGCCACATGCTTCTCGAACTGGCAATACACAGAATCTTTGTTTAGGATTTACCGGGACGATGAGATTATACAAACGAGCGACTTTCTTCTTATACTTTAAAAAATCATTTATGTGTTATAAAAAAATTCATCATCGTCCATAGTGTAGTAAAAGTACGACTTTGTCGTGTCTAGAAATTCTGATAGGTCACGACTAGAGTTGGGCGCCATACCGGTAAATTACCGGTATGGCAATAAACTTCCATTTCTTCCCATTTACTCCCGGGCAAAAATATTTCATACCGGAAAGAAATTAAGTTCGACAAAAAAGTATATTTACATGATTTTAATAAGTCTTTTTGATTAGAATTAAATATATACATACACCAACGCATCCAGGCATTTGAGTTTACAGGTTTAAATAAAACAAATAATACTAAAAAGGAAATATTATAAATCAATGACATGTTCATTGTCGTATTATAATATTGCCAATCATCTGGAAGAGATTTACGATTGGTTTTTATAATAATTAATATATAATATGAACCGAATATAACAAAAATAACTTTTTACCGTAGATAATGACCGTCGCGGGTTGCCATCTCATTTTCAAATTTCAATTAAAATGAAGATATCCTGTATTACATTATGTCGTCGTAAAACATCTTTAATAATAATATTAATTATTATAAAAACGTATTGTAAATCTCGTCCAGTTGATTGCCAATATTATAATACGACAATGAACATGTCCTTGATTTATAATATTTCCTTTTTAGCATTATTATTATTATTATTTATTTACACCTGAAAACTCAAACGCCTGGATGCGTTGGTGTATGTATATACTTAATTCTAATCAAAAAGACTTATTAAAATCATGAAAATATACATTTTTGTCGAAGTTAATTTCTTTCTGGTATGAAATATTTTTGCCCGGGAGTAAATGGGAAGAAATGGAAGTTAAGAAATATTTCCATTTCTTCCCATTCTTGCCCATTAATTTCCTTTCCAATTTTTTCTCGTCGCCCTACTCTAGTCACGACAGTTGCGCGACTATCGCCTCTTTAACGCCGCTCTGAATGAATACCGAACCTTCTTTTCAGTTTTCTCCTCGGTTTGTGAATACAATTTGGCTTGAGTCGCGTATTCATGTGTAATATTACATAATATTCACGGTTCAGTCGTTCAATATACGCGCAAATGTTACATTTTATTGTAATATCTTCGACGTCGCGTCGGTCTGTTAGGTTTTCTACCAATGAAATTTTATAGATTGATTTTTATATGAAGGGTGATGATGTAATCATATTGTGATCTGTATAGGACCTCAATATTCACAATCATTTCGTTAAGTACATACTTTGTTTGCAAATATTCCACGACATATATAATGTAAATGCCACGGAATAAATTGTTTTATCTACCCTACCTAAAGATCTCTAAAGAAGCGGATATATTTGTATTTTCATATCGTTTTTTAAATTATTAACTAAACACCACTTTCATACGTCCAGAGCAACCTACTAAAAGAAACACTGAACCATTCAATTTTATTACAACATTGCTTTATAAAAGCTCGAAACGTATTTGGTCGATTTCTCCGTATATAAAACAGTTTCACTTGGAACTTTATGTCTATTAATAGTTTTAACTAAAACTACTTGAGCTGGAACAACAAATAGAAATCAGGGCTTTTAGTGTTTATAGTATGGTGGTCACCGCGGGACCGCCGCAGCGCTGCAGCGCGGCAAGCTCCGACGCACTTGGCGCTCCGCCAGCGACGTTTCGCTATGCACACCAACACTTGTGCTGCACCAATAGTTTTGAACTCAAACCGATTGCAGGTCTTTGTCAAAGACCCAAACTAAGCATAACTTGTACGTACTATGAGTTTTAGAAAGCGGATAAACGTACTTTTATTTGTACAAACATACATTTTGTACATATAATGCCTGTATATAATTATTTATGCTGAGGAGATTTTTAGAAATCATATCCGAAAAATGTATCGTTCTAGTCAAATGCACTGCTTTCACACCCCGTAGGTCGTCAAAATAAGTATGCAGTATCAATTAGCATTTGTACGTATTTTATGTTTTATTGTACTTATAAAATTTGGTCATAAGATCATAAGGCAGCCAAGCATTGTATAACTTTAACAGGAGACATTCAGTTAATATCGTCATAAGTCACCTATTAAAAAAAGAACCGGATAAGTGCAAGTCTGATTCACGCACCGAGAGTTCCGTAAGCAAACTTCTAAGTTCGTCCATCTCGGGACTTATTCTCGAAGGTATTTTGCCCGTATTTTACAAACTTAACTTTGCAGTTCCAAACATACTCTCGTCACAGTCAATATTCCAACCGCAAAATATAAGTTAGTAAACGCAATAATTATTCTTTTGTGTGCCTTTTGGATTTTTTCTTTTACGTGTGCTGTGAGACCTTGCTTATTGCCAAATTTCATGATTGTAGGTCAATGGGAATAGTGAGTACCCTATAGGTTTGATTTACCTGCGAAATATGCAAATTGGTAGAAATCTTAGACTTAAATATCTTTTGATCGCATCGACTTAGAAGCTTGATTTGTTACAGATTCAAGGGACCACATACAGTATTTCATTTTGATGTTAATTTAAACTTGGTACTTCTACGCTTTCCAGAAAAAAGGGTCTCGACCATAAACTTACTACATTTTACGTTAGTAGACTAAGTCTATGGTCTTGACGGACACACAAACTGACAAACGGACAACAAAGTGATCCTGTAAGGGGTCCTTTTTTGCTTTTGATGAACTTTACCCTAAAAAAATACTATAATTACTAGAACAACAAAAACGTTTTAAAAATGTGTAATAAGTCATAGTAATGAATACAATGAAAGGGTCAATTAACACATTTGTTTGTATGACAGATTGCGACGAGATCTACCAGCGGATGTTTTCCGACCAAGGTGCGTGAGCATCCATTGCGTTTTATTTAACGAGTGTCGTGTGCTACCTACTAACTGAATGCATTGTTTACCGTCGATTACTATAAGTATCATATAAAACTCGTGTTTGCTTTTACAGGTTGTGTAGGTCAGGTAAAGATAACACTTTCGGTACCACATTCATAGGTGTATAGTGACATTGTGATCAAAGTACGAGTACATACATAAATACTCTCCTGAAATAAGTTAATATTTTTAAATCACTACATATTATAAAACACATGCAGTTTTCACTAATAGATAAAGCAATTCATGAGGAAGGTTTAAGTAATTTTAGTACGGACGCCCCCACAATATTTACTCAGCAAAAGAAATTAATAAGAATTTTAGTTAATATACAAAATACCGACACATGTAAACCACACCTTCAAGAAGTCAAAGTTCTAACATTACCATGCATCTATATCTTAGAAGTATGTAAACTTGTCCGGAAATATCCAGAACACTACACAAAGCGCGAAGACATTCAAACCAAAATATCTTTAAGACACAAAAATAGATTGAACCTTCCAAATTCACGATTAGCAATACACTCCTCTGGCCCATTGGTCATGTCAATAAAAATATATAACAAGCTACCAAATGAAATCAAAAATGAGAATAAATTCAATACCTTTGTCAGCAAGTTAAAGGAACTTCTAATAAATAAAAGTTACTACAATGTGAAAGAATACCTAGAAGATGACTTATACATTCTCAATATCTAAAAGTAGCTACAAAATAATTAGTAATTAAATATTACACACATATATAGACATACAATTAAATATGATTTTAAAATAATAATTGTTATTTAATATTAATATAATCATAGGACAAACGTAGAGGAAACTTGACTTGAATTCATATTAGCATATATTAATTAATTAATAACTCTGTAATAAAATAATATATTTAATAACTACTAAAATACTGTGATATTATTGTGCAATAAAAAATACAATAGCCTAAATCATCAATAGATTCTATTATAAACACTTGATTCTGTTTAATATTCATTCATCATAATGTATCCAATTTGCATCTAAACTTAACATAAGCATAACTAAACAGCTCATCCTCTTTCCTAATAGTGCTGTGCCCGACAGGGTCCATAATTGATACCTACTCTTAAGCTTACCACCTGTAAGTATATATTATGGAATGCAATAAATAAATAAAAAAAAAATTAAAAATTAAAAAACATTGTTTTAAAGTTTAAGGTGATAATTGGTTGAAATAAGATGATGATTGTTGAAGATGTCTCTGCTACCCGTGCGAAGCCGAGGCGGGTTGTTAGTATACCATACTACCCGCAGTTTCACTTGCGTTTATGGTCACCAGTAGTTCCGCCATGAACCAATAGTTCCTGAGATTAGCTCGTTCAACCAAACAAACAAACTCGTCTGCTTTATAATATTAGTATAGACTATATTGTATACAGCGCTTATCAATAACGTTTTTGAGAATTCCGGTAAATAATATTCCAGGTAAATAGTGTACATTTAGTATGTTATATAATTTTGGGTCAACATGAAACCGACTTTCAACCCCCGCTTAGAGTCTGAAAAGGAATTATCCTCATTCATTATTAAAGGTAGCCTTGAAAGTTTTGGACAATTTCACTTATCGTCTGCACACACTAACTCGTACACTAGAACACGTCCTACACCTCGTCGCCAAAAATTGTAAACTAGACCCTAGACGTGTTCATCTGTTTCTGTAAGTACGTGATTACTGAGTTTGAAAGAGTTCCTCTCTGCCGTGTCTGCCTGCACAGTGAGCCGTTGCTAATCACTGTCCGACTACGCTTCATACGTGACTTACCAACTGTGTTTCGTGACCATACTAACCCTAACTAGTGCGTGTTGTAGACTTGTATGTAATTGATTAACATATGTTTTATAGTGTTCATTATGTGTTTTCAATAACTAGGATTTCTGGTCATTTAACCAATCAATTGATTTCCGTGAGTAAGTTGAATTGTTGCGATCACACGGTCCTTTAGCAGTTCATAGAAAGAAATATCGTATGACAAATATCGTCAGGTCCTTAGTCACTTTTTAAAAGTCAAGAAAAAGACTAGAAGGATTGTCAGAAGTACCCTTTCCCCGACAATTTTGTGTCATGACAATTTTATAGAAACTCTTAATTTTTTTCAAACCTCTGATAATAATCAGTATCTGAAATCTTCGAATGAATTATGCCAGATGATTAAACTGCAAAAACCCCTTATAAAAAATATATATATGGATTAAACCAGGATGCCACCAACAGTCGTTTATATACATAGTATCTATACACAGCAATATTACCTATATCCAGGGCCCAAAAACATTATGAAAGTACTTTTAGATGTACCATAAGATTTAAGATTCAGTCCAATAATAACCAATTTATTTTGTGTCGGCAAGGTCCGATCAGTTTTGAGCTCAATATGCGCAAGCGTGTGGAGAAGCGAGTTTTGCCCGGCAAATTGTTATCTTCTTTTGTTAAATAGCTTGCTAGCTACAATGTGACGTGATACCACGTACTACATTACAGAATACTTGAACACAGCTATTCGTTCCGTCTATCGCTCAGACAACAATCCATGACAGTCATTATTTAGTAAGCAATGAAAAAACCATTAATGTCCTACATGACGTTGGTTAATTTTAGTGTAAAGAATATTTGTATAAAAATACCTCCAGCATCACGATAGATGATTCTTTAATAAATCTTTTTATATATATATAATAATTCTTTAATATCACATGTATTAGAAAATACACAGTCAGAAATAAACCAAGCCTTTCCGAAATAAGTAGAGTAGTTCTGTCAAAAGCCAAAGATATCGTACTTTATACACACTATTAACACAGCAAACAATCGCACACCCGCGGTATCACATACATGCGGTATGACGGGTGTTTGCAACCCATCAGCATAATCGGCAGCTTTTTCTAGAGTCTCAACAGACCCAGTCAAAGACGTTGACTATATCTGTGACTGACAATAAATGCCTAGGTCGCATGTCGAAGAGACATGCGACCTAGGCCCTGTTTCATTAGGCTGACAAATTGTCTAAAACTTGCAAATTTTACCAGTTTACATCGACTTATAAAATTATGACACATTGTCACAACTATAAATGCGTTTCATAACTTATAACTAGAGATCGGATAATCGGATGCATATTTACCTAAAGTTATTTTTTGGATAACAAATTATGGAATCGGCTTCTAAGTATATTTTTATTTACGAATGCAGTTGTATTGTCGCGTCGCTACTTGCGCACAAGCAAGTATAATTTGCCGTCTCACTCGCACTCTTACAAAGGGCTTACATTTCCTGGGGTTTAATAGGCCCGATTTGACACTTGTTATAACGTAATAAGGTTGTTTTTGCTTCGTCAAAAATCACTGACAATAAAAGTAGGGAAAAGCAACCATTAGACGTCGTAACAGAGCAAGTGTCATTTGTGTCAAACTGGGGTTTATTACATCTCACGGAATATAGGTACACTTAAATTTGAATTTCCCGGAATCGCGGGATTCTTTCGATAAAAAAGTGCTTTCCATAATAGCCAACATCTCAACTTTAGGTAAATATGCATCCGAATATCCGATCTCTACTTATAACACTTGACAAGTGTCTAAAACCACTTCTATATTAATTTCCTTGACAACATTTTTGGGTTGTTATGACAAATATGTCTACACTTGACATATTAGTCAATGAACATATTTTAGTGACTACCATAGGGACAAATTTGATTTAGGTAAATAAAAGCGTGAATGAATGAACTAATTGTTAATGCACATTCAGTTTTGGCTTTTACATTGCGATAGTGGAGATGAACACAAAACAACAACCTTATAATTTTAGGCCAAGTTCATTGAACGCAAAGTGCACAATAAAGACATGAAAGGATTTTTCTTTTAGTTTTCGACACCTTCAAATTACTGTGCGAAACGGGGTAAGAGTAGTGATATAATATCGTGACAATTTGCTGTTTCATAAAGGAGAAGTGACAAGTTTTTCTCGAAAAATTGTTACCTTGATATGTCGCGCATAAAGTTTTATGAAACAAAAAATTAACAAATTGTCACGTTATATATAGCTTTATGAAATGAGATCTGAAATACTTGACTCTCATGTGGATAGTTCGCATGTCACTGTTCAATCATATCGACTTATGAATTTGTATTTTATTAAACATCTAATGATATAAAAACTCTCGGAAGCTTTCTTTCGATGTAAATAACATTGTCTATTTAGACGATTGATATGCCTTGCTTGTTTTTGTCAAATGCTTTTAGAGCGCTTATTCCGATTTCATATGAACTTTGCTTACTTAGGTATGTGACAAAATTCATGTTTTTCTAAATATTTTCCACTAACAGCGCCCCGCGGTTTCACCCGCGTAAGTCCCAATCCCGTACGAATATCGGGATAAAAAGTAGCCTATATGTTAATCCAGGTCTCCAGCTATGTACATACCAAGTTTCATCGCAATCGGTTCAGTAGTTTTGGCGTGAAATAGTAACAAACATCCATCCATACATCCATACATCCGCACAAACTTTCACGTTTATAATATTAGTAGGATTGAATACGGATCATACTTTCAAGTGTTTATGCTTAGATTTATAAAAAGTAAAATAAGAAGTGGCATGTATGTATACTGTATATGATACTGTATACTTCATCTAAATATATCAGAGTAGAATATTACAAATATTAAAATCAGATACTTATGATGTCTATATGCTCACCTATATCTACCTGAGAAGAAATGCCTATGGAAATATCTAATGTAAAGGCATTGATGTATGGTGTTAATGTCTGTGCATTGATGTAATGCACAGACGACACTCAATCGCCATAGCAAAATGAAACGTTTCCGTGTCTTACACAAGTAGTTAGCCTATCAAAACACTTGCGCGATGAATGCTTATTTTATCGTCTAGAAACGGATCATCGACTCCCCGGCTACCGGTGAAATAGTATGTTGGAATCATAACGACTAAACCACGTGTGGATATATTGCATGAGACCCAGATTAGGTAAGCAGGATGTCTCTGAAGGTCTTAGCTGCCCCTTTACCAGCAGGCGGTCACACCGTGGAGTATGAGGGCTTAAGTTCAAAAGAGGGCCAAACTCGTCACGCCTCTATCTCAGGCTTGCTTCTACAAAGGCAAAGGGCAGGTCTAAGTGTTACTACATGCCATTGCTCATGGAGGCCGGAGATTGTTCTGCACTTTCGGCACCTGGTGCGTGTACTGCTGGACGGGAGAGTGCTGGTCCTCTCTCGTTTCCTTTCTACCGTCTATTTAGCTCGCTGAATGCTAAATCTCACTTTGTATGTAATGTGTAATGGTTGCATGTTGTGAGATTGGCAATAATGTTTTATTTATTATTTATTATTAGCCATGGTCGTCCCACTGCAGGGCAAAGGCCTCTCTACCCTCCTTCCATTCCTCACGATTTAGACCTTTTTGTTGCCAATCTTCCCAATAAGCATCCAGTTCATCCCGCCATCTCTTTTTGGGCCTGCCGCGACGTCGTTTAACGTTGCGTGGGCACCACTCGGTGCTGAGTTTTGCCCACCTTTCGTCCGGCATGCGGCAGATGTGACCAGCCCAGTTCCATTTTAGGCTTGCAGCCTTATGGCCAACGTCGGCGATCTGAGTTTTGGAGCGCAGTATACTGTTCCTTATACGGTCTGATAACCGAACTCCTAGGATACTGCGTTCCATGGCTCGCTGGCAAACCCCGAGTGTGGACTTTTGATGTTTAGTCAAAGACCAAGTTTGAGCACCATAGGTGAGGATGGGCAGTATACATACGTCCATGAGCTTCTTCTTCAAGGACAAAGGAAGGTTACCCTTCATTAGGTCTTTCATGGACCAATAGCTCTTCCAGGCGTTTTCGGTGCGTCTGGCAACTTCTTTTTCTTGTCTTGCCTGGAAAGAGACTAATTGGCCCAGATATATGTATTCTTGGACGTA
This sequence comes from Callimorpha dominula, assembly GCA_949752705.1. NCBI lineage: Eukaryota > Metazoa > Arthropoda > Insecta > Lepidoptera > Erebidae > Callimorpha > Callimorpha dominula. Next base: position 403,664 of record OX456992.1, on the reverse strand, counting down.
CTCGATTTCTGCACCGTCGACTTCTAACCTACGTTTCGTGCTATTAGTCATTAACTTGGTCTTCGACATATTCATCTTCAATCCAACCTCGAGGCCTGCTCGGTTGAGTTCAGTGATCATAGTGCCTAGTTCAGATGATGAGTTGGAAAAGAGTACAATATCGTCAGCGAAACGAAGGTTTGTTAACCTTTTTTCACCGGCGACAATGCCTAAATACCTCTTCTAGAGTCGATGTGAAGAGCTTTGGAGATAGCGGGTCTCCTTGTTTAACTCCTACGTGGATGGGGAAGAATTGGCCGAGTTTGTGTAATTTTATGGCTGCGGTGCTGTTGCGGTATATATTGTTCAGTAAATGGATGTATGTGGGCTCTATATCCTGGTCGTGTAAGGCTTTGAATATAGACGAATGTGTAAGGCTGTCGAAAGCCTTGGAATAGTCTATGAAGGCTAGGTAGAGTGGGAGTTTAAACTCATGATGTTTTTCAATAATTTGGTTTAGAGTGTGAAGATGATCGGTAGTAGAGAGGCCGCGTCGGAAACCAGCCTGTTCCGCAGGTTGGTGTTGGTCCAGCTTTCCGGAGATTCTATTTTCTATCACTTTTATAAACGCTTTGTAGAGGTGAGAAATAAGGCTTATGGGGCGGTAGTTCCCTAGGTCTGATTTGTCTCCTTTTTTGTGGAGTAGAATTATATTAGAGTGACAAAAATTGTCGGGAAAGATACCTGCTTGTAAAATGGAATTAAATAGGTTCGTAATTTTGGGTAGAAGGACTGGTTCTCCAATTTTTAAGGCTTCGGTGGTAATGCCGTCTTCGCCAGGACTTTTGCTGTATTTCATGTTTGCCAAAGCCTGATGAACTTCGTACCCAGTTATCGGCGGGATATTTAGAGAACATGAGTAATCATCTGTGGCTTGTTGGGGAACCGTGTTATCGGCATAAAGAGATTTGTAATAGTTTGTGCAAATACTGAGAATTTTTTCCATGTCGCCCTGTTTCACGCCCCTTTTGTCTTTTAATCTGCCTAATATTGATTTTCCTGTTTCTCTACCTCTCATTGCAATTTTGAGGGACTGATTTTTCTCCAATGCGGTCTTAACTAAGTCTACGTTGTATTGGCGTATATCTTTTCGAATCTTTCTTTTAACCTCCTTATCTTTTGCGCTGTACATGTTGTATACTTTTAATTTTTTTTACAAAATAACGCTTATATCAAAATTATCGAAATCATCTCAATAGCCGATTCTAAAGAATGTATTCTTGGCATGTCATGTACCTTTTGAATAATATTTTTGAGTTAATTTTTGTTATACTTACTCTTAATTATAGTTATTAAGGATATACGGTTTTACTCTCATGTGTCTTTAGGGGTTGCTCAATCAATGAAGGGGTGAAGCGTCCTACCGCGTCGGTAGAGGTGCCATATATAAATTATGTATATATTGACTGTTAAGCTCAAATTAAATTAAATTCTTTGTTTTCACTTACTTTCTAATCTAAACTTTTGAATGTTGGGTCTGTACCAAAGAGCAAAAGACTATCTGCCGATTTTTCGAGGCTAAAATATTTTTATTCAATGTTATATTTTTATTTATTTTTTTCTATTTTTATTCTTTGATTCTATTACAAAATGTATTTACTTTGTTTGGTGTTTATTTGGCACCGCTTCAAAATGTATCACGTTGGCTTTAGAACTAAGTGCAGTCTCAGGAATTATATTTCACCTTCTCCTTTTTTAGTCCTTCAAATGTTGTTTTTTCTTAAAATGATAGGTATAAGGTAACACAAAATATTATTAGCCTAATGTGAATTTAGAAAATCATCATTAATTTTATTTGCAGTTAAGCATCAATTTATTTTATAAAAGTAGTTAATATAAAGAGGATATTATCGATACGGTTGTGTTTTTCTTTCTACATTTGTGTATGAAGTCGTTGAAACAGAAATTATTTTTTATTGAACAGGTGTTGAATGTTAATCCCATTCTAATTAGTACCTATGACGGTTGAAAAATAAATAATTAAGTTTAAACACTATCCAGTGAACATATTTAGGTTTAAAAATATATTTTTTTAAACAATCATAAGAACGGAACCAGAATTCTTTCAGCATATTTTCTTAAAACGAATGTACATTTCTCTAAAACTTGTACTTACTATAAAGTTCCAGCTCCACACAATATAATATATGTGTGACGCTTTAGCACAGAATTAGATGTCGCGTACAAATATGTGGACTCGGGGAAGTGCTCGCGCATCGTGCTCTGACAACGACGTAGCGAGGAGCTTCCCCCTAGTAACAAAGCCAGAGGCAATACACTGCGTAAGACAAAGCCACCAACATCAATGTAAGTGCATCGCGATGTTTCATTAAACGCTTTCTCTTAGTTAAGATATGTGGGTACATTACATATACCAAGTTACAAATGCGGTCTCTAGCCTAACTAATATTTTAATGCGAAAGTAAGTTTGTTTGTTTGTTACACTTTCAGTCCTTAACTACTCAACCGATCATCATTAAATTACAGAAAAGGTACCTTTTATCCAGTACTGCAGTAGTGTTCCCCAGGAATATTGAATATTTTGACAAAGTCTTGAAATAATTCGGAAAAAAAATTGTTTGATTAGTTATTACATGTCGGAAATCGATCATTAAGTAGTAATTAACAAGGAGGTAAACCCACCACGTACCCGGACAATAACCAGGCATAAATATCAACGAATAGTTTACTACTACCATTTACTAATTAGATGTAGCAGGCATCTCCAAAGCTAATCTGTTGCTAGCAGGAAGTGATATTTCGACAAATGTTTTGCCTTTACGCAATTTCTTCAGATAATTCTAATTTCTACCGAATCGTTAATAAGAAAGTCGCATATTACAACTTTATAGGAACTCACCCTACCTCGCCTCACCTCGTCCCAGAAGAGCGGGTCTGCAGTCGCAGTGGTGACTCAATGCGCTCCAAGCGATCAAGTCCAGATACTTGCCGAGGCAGCAGTGCCCGGAAAGAACCTGCGACAGTCGGAAGGAAAGGGTCGCGTGCTGCCACCCCACCCACTGGTCTTCATATTAGAGATCCTCATGTAGATGTATATAAATAAATGGCCTTTAAGTCTTCTAGCAATCCCACCCAGCGCCCTAACACAAAACACACCGAATGCAACAATAACTATGGTCATTGCAATGATCCCTAAATCAATATATATAATAAACTTATAAACATCATCTTAAATAATAATAAATAGCCCATTTATCAAAGGGATCAAAGGTCAGTTTAGGAAGGCGCGACCCTGAGTACTAGGCGATGCTCAGCTCCAGCGGGATAAGCTCTCTCGTTAACTTCACAAGACCAATAAGAAGTTCCCTCGGCCCGCAGATTTGTACAAATACATAAATCTCCACTGAATCACCCACAACTTTCTTTTCTTACTAATGCTATACTCAGCTGACGCAGGGTTGTCAAGGACTCGTTTACTTTTGCTAGGATATGGTTAATTTTACATTTTCGTTATTCTTCCACACTGTGTTGTTCTACTTAAATAAGCCAAAGACACATACACTAAAACTACAGTTACCAAACTTTCTCTAAACATAATAGTTTGTCATTTGTTCATCTAACAGGCCTGTTGGTGTTGTGGTTATTGACCCTGAGTGCTGAGCCAGAGGTTGTGTGATGAACACGCTGCTTTGTTCTGTGTCGGGTTGTAATTTATCTATAATATATATTTATTTCGAAATATATAAGTATGTTCATCAGCAGTCTGGTTGCTCTTACCACAGTACAGGCTCTGCCTTGTTTGGAATCAGATGGCCGTGTCTGAGATATGTCAAATTTTTATTATTTTTTCAAAATGTATACTCTGTTCTACATACATGGCAACCCTCGGTCGTTGCTTGCGCTCGCTCAAAGTTACCCGGAATTAATCAATTCAGAGCGATAATAAACTCAGAATGTCGATGTTCTCACTCCACCTATACTTTAATTTTTTTTAACTTTTAACTTTTGAGCGTCGTTCGTCTCCGTAATGAGGCCGGATTCAAATGGGAAACTGCAACTTGTTTACGTTATTTTACTATGCATTGACGTTCTAGTAGAATTTTATTAGATTGGCATTAGATAGCGGGGGAATTTTCCTTACCAATCTAATTTCACGTTTCGTGAAGTCCGTTACATATTAGCATCGACGTAATGAACCAGGGGGTGACCAGGCAAATGTGATATTGCGCTTTGCTACCCTCTCATTACTTAATTTCTATGTCTTAGTTGTAGTCCTATTTACACAAAATACGCACCTAAAAAGGTTATAAACTACCTTTGGTATAAGGAGCCCTGTTCCTGCTTCATATAAATGACCTTTTAATACTTTTTGTTATTGGATACGCCGATGAAAGTACCGTTGCATAGAGTTATTATGTCTAATGCGCTAGCAAGTTCACTAGAAATCCAATCTTCGAGTGAGTCCAAGAGTCTGGCGCCTGCAACCGACGCCGCGGTAAAACGCCTCACCTCTTGACAAAGGGCCCCCGTCGGGTCTGAAACTAGTCGGGCATCCCCGAAATATACACGTGAGTAAAACTATATATCCTTAACTAATATGAACACCACTCACGAAAGTTTTTATCGAATCCATAATTGAACGGATTAGTTTGATACTGCAACAGGTGTCCGATTGGGGTGACGCCATTCTTGTTGATTTTAACCTTTCCGAAACACAGGCGTGTCTCGTTTCTACGAAAAAGAGTGCTTTCAAACGTACACCATGATGACTGACACCACTTTCCAAGGTATATCTTTACCGATTACTGATCATCTGGGTCACCGCACCACGGTCACGACCAAACTTTAACTTCGGTCACAATTCGAGTCCATGGCACAGACAGCTTTCAAGAAATTGGGAGTCATTTCGATGTTCCAGCGATTAATCTCTGTACAGAGTACTGCCCTCATCTTTGAGACGGCTCAGCTAAATACCAACTTAAAGCTCTGGACTCTCTGAATTGTTGACCGAAGAGCCCGTCAACTTATAAACGACGATGTGCTCACGAATAGGGATCTGCATACTCTTGAGCATCGTCGTAAAGTCGCTTGCTTATCGGTTTTGTACAGGATTCACTTTGGTGATCGTGCAAAGGCTCTCTTTGAACTCACCCTCACCATTCATTCATCGGACGACCAGACGCAGTCAGAGGTTCCACCTTTTCATTTTCGAGAAACCAAAAAAGTCGAACGAAACGTTTTGACAGCTCCTTTTTGCTTCAAACTCTGGAATGAACTGCCTGCGTCTTTTTATCCAGATAATTATAATCCTGAAACGTTCAAAAGTAAAGTGAATAGGTTTCTCTTGAATAAACGTGTACCAACTTCGACTTCATTTCCATCAGGTGTGTTGGAAGACAAACGCCCTATCCATTACCCAATAAAAAGGTAAATCTTTTTTTTGTGAATTTATTAAATATGTATTCAATGAAATGAATATATATTGTATTATATTTGCAACCTGATCAAACCAAATACGAAAACGAATAACAGCATTATTCATGACCGTGAACATATACATAGCTCACAGCTTCTCTAAATATACATAGCTCACAGCTTCTGTAAATATACATAGCTCACAGCTTCTCTAAATATACATAGCTTACAGCTTCTCTAAAGACCTCATTCGAAGCGTTCGGTTAGGAAATAACATATTTACAGACTTTAAAAATATTCACTACAGTTCAGTGTATATAGTACAATTTGTTGTACATATAAGTATATAACACTCGTAGTGAAAAGCCCGTATGTACTGCCTGTATATACTTTTTTCGAGCCGCGAATCGCTGCGTCGCGTCGCGCATAAAGTTCTCCTTCTATCTGTACTTGCAAAATTTATGTTAAACATTAAGGATAACTATTAATAAAATAATAATACTGACAAATCTTTCTTTTGTCATCGTTTAAACATTTAACTTATAAAAATGGCAGTAGAATAACTTTATTTTTTTATTTTTTATAAGTTTACAATATACAGGTACGAGTCACATACAGATGCACGGTGCACCAGTGCCGTCAAAGGTGTATAATAGCGGGTTATGAAGACACATACTGAAGAAATAAATACATGTTTCATTTGAACTGTTAAAAGTCTATATTTATCTTCAGACAATTCCAAAGATATATAAACACACATATTAGAACCGTGTTTTAGAACGAACATTTTTCTTACACTTACGAACACACTTGGTGTTCGTAAGTGTGAAAACATTCAGATGATACCGAGATCCTCTATTTGCTGAATCTTGGAGCCCTTATCGTCTCTGTTTCAATGTTTTTAAATCGCATTGCGATATAAACACTAAAGGTCAATGAATGATTAATTAAAAAGAAACTGATTTCTTTGAAGAAGGAATAACAGTGAAACTAATTTAGCGTGAAAAAACAGAATTGACAGAAATGTCGATTACGCATATTGTCTGTAATTGTAAGTCTCCGAGGAAATTTTTTCTCCGAGGGTCAGAGATTGGCGGGCGGCCTCTGTAACCGGCATTAGAGAAGTAATCTCATTAGGGCGGTTCGAGGCTGGAGATTACAATGAATAGAACATTGAGCTACGTTTGTATAGTAATCACGTATATGTTTATTTTATGGAAGAACAAATACTGGTAATAGAACCGCGCACTCACAGCTTTGCGATGAAATGTGCCGTTTTATTTATTTAAGCTCCGTTTTCACTACAAATATTTATTTATTTTCCTTTTATTACAAGCTACTTATTATTTCTGCGACATTGTCGCACGATTAAAAATAGACGTGTCGCGTGTCGTAGTAAGCGATGTCACCTGACGTCGTCTGCGACATCTACGGGTCGCGGGGCTTGTTAAGCATGTCGACATGCACGATTTTTGTGTGCCTCGACAGTCGCCAGGCAGCTTTTGATTAATGAGGACGCACTAGCTCCTCACTGACAACTGGGTAGTGACAACGAGGCAAACGTCGAGCGCTAATGTCTCACGAAGTCGCAGAGTCATATCACGTGAAAGTCGGGCAATGTGTACCCGCGACATGTCGCCTTTTGAATGGCTTTATAATACATTATTGATTATATTTATTCACACAACATATTGCCATCGTATATTTAGGTGACATATATTATTTATGAACGTAGTAGTTTTATTATTTTTTAAATCTTTAAACATGAAAACACTTTAAGCTATCAAGATATATTGATTAAAACATAAATTTCTTCTAACTTTTAGAATAAAATAAAAAACAACAAAACATCTCATTTATTTGTGAAAACAGCGGCTTTGTTTCGAGATCTTTTCAGTGAAAATGAGATCTTATCTAGACTTTAGATGATTTTAACAAAAGCCAAAGAAACTATTCAGATCTTGAGATTCGAAAACGTTTTATACTACACCTAGAAACTGCTGATCGTGTCAATCATGCGATGGTACGGATGGGTTCACTACCTGCTTCTAAATAACAGACCTATACAACTGAAAGCCAGCAGTCTAACTAACGTAACTAGCGTCGGAGGTCACGGGTTCGATTACCGCTCAGTACAAAAATTTGTATACTTCTTTATTTTTGATGTAATAGCTCACTACAAAATAAATAAAAAACAGCAGACGCGCGGGTGCCGAACTCACCCGGCCGTTTGCGCCCGCGCGTCTTTTAACCCGAGCGTCAGCTGTATTTGATTTATTTTTTACTAAATTATCGTTTCATTTAGCGGTACTAACATGATGAAGCGTCAAAAATGCTAAAAATAAAATTAAAAAAAAATCATCAGGGTCGATTTTTTTTATAACCCATCATGAAGGGTATTTTTAGCCATTAGTACTATCATCTGTCTTCGTTTTCGGGAGCGTTTCACTAACACCCTGTATATATATCTGCATTGGTATGGGTGTTTCTATGTATATATTTATATACAACAAAAAATGTATCTAAGTATGTTTATCCGTGTTCTAGAATCCATAACACAAGCTATGATTGGTTTGGATATTGAAAGCGTTGTGTAATAATAAAAAAAAACAAAAATGTGTAATAATATAGGAATATAATATATACTCGTATACAAACCTATATATCTTGTTATAACCTTGACATTTCTTCTCACAAATATTTTCATTAATGAGTAAATCACCATTATTCTCGTCATCATATTGCTACCAACACAAAGAAAAACTTCCCAAAATTTTCCAATCTCATGTAAATCTTACGGGGTCTATCCCAATAATCATCTTCGACCCTTGAAACCAAATAGAGTATCTACCATTAATACAACAATACGCAAACACATCTCCATCAGCGTTACAAACAATGAAATTGAAGTACCTAGGCATCATTACGTGTACCTACTGATATTACACGTCGTCTTAGGGGCTTAAGTATTTGGCGTGCGGTCTAGAGGTCGCACCAAAGTCCCGCGGCGCTTTCTGTACTCACTTGCCTTAAGTAAACAAAGCTAGAGCCACACCCGCCACAAGTTACAAGATATTTTCCTACTTCGCCGCAGCACTAGGCTTCTAAGTGTTGAATCAAAACTCTTGAGACAGTTTGAATAGATAAGGAACTTAGATTGTCGGTGTCTCTCGAGTAAGGTATTTGGCCTAAGTAGGTCATTGCTATTGTTTGTGGTTTTCGTAATCTAGCGTAGAATAATCAGTACACGTGGGTATTATAATTAACTTTTACAATAATTTTTTGCCTTTTTAATAAATGTCTAATTCACTTGTCTTATCCACATGCTGCGACTTTTATGCTAACATGATGCCATCTGAGCTGTGCATCGGTTATGCCTGAAGGTCTTTCGTTAAGGAACCGCTTCGCAGCTTCCTTCCGTGAATGAAACATGAACTCGGGAGACTGACAAGTGAGCCACGGCCAAGAGAGCCCAGCGTTGCGTTGGTCCTTTTAAACAAGACAAATCTAAATAATTTACTGTGCGTATTCTTGCTTCAGTCACAGCACAGTACACGCAGGTGGGACACAATTCCCTTCCATCCTCCAAGTACAAGTGCAGGAACCTAATGTAAGCAAGATTAGGAGATCCTACAAAAAGGCATGAAGTTAATTCCCGTAAATACGTAAATAATATTATATCATAGAACGCGAAAGTTTATATGATACGTATGTTTAAGACACACTTAAGTAAATTTGAGAGAACGACTGTGTTTGACAGATATTAGTAACCATTAAAAGTAGGTATATCTACCTACATATTCCCACTGATAACTCCTTAGTTATATTGGCTACTTTCCTTGCTATGCTAGTATGGCAACCAATTTATACCTTGATACAAGTTTGGCAACACAGGAGTCGATACGTCTTATGTCGCCAGCATCATCATCATCCTCCGCGCCTTTTCCCAACTAAGTTAGGGTCGGCTTTCAATCTAACTACGATACGGCCGAACTTTGATATTTTACGTGAAGCGACTACCATCAGACCTCCACAACCCAAGTATACTAGGCGATATCGAAGTTCTGTAGTTAGACCAGGTTGTCGGATTTTTTAGGGCTCCAACTACCCATAACGAATGCCACAGATGTTTGTATGGCACGCGGGACCGACGGTTTAACGTGCTCTCCGAGGCCCGGAGGGGTCTCAATGTGTTAAGAATGGTCAGCCATCCTAGACTGACCTGGCTAGCATTACTTAACTTTGCAATGTGTTAACCTACTCGATTACCACTTAGCCACGAGCCCCTCTTATGTCGCCAGCATCAAATTTATATATTTGGAGTATAAGGTTTATCTAATGCATGTATAATGAACCAGAATTGTTTAATATATACATACAATTCGACAATTCAGATTCAATTCGACGCTTTATCCAGCTATAAAAATATGACAAGCCCGTCGCTAATGGTCATTCAAATACGAGCGAGCAAAACCACACTGTCCTAATCTCTATTCATACCATTAGGGCGATATACTCAAAGGTTAAGAGCCTCTAGACACAAAACCACAGAATAATCACGTAGGGACTTCATAGCCTAATTTATAGTAAAAGCTATGTACACTTAGAGTTGGTTGGATATATTAACATTTAAGAATAAGTCCTGTGCGCATTTTAGGTATTACGCTGTATCTTTTTTCTATGTTTTAATGTTTGACCCAAACAAAATTAGTGACTGTTTCACTACTATTGTGAATCCTGGACTTATCCATAATGACGCTGAAAAGCGCCGAGAGAGGTCACTTTTTACTGCAAGTCTTATCTTAATTTCGATGCTTCGATTTCCGGTGAATCACAGGATTTACTGTAAATCTATTAATTCCATACACATTCTACAAAGTTACTGGAGAAAAAGTTTTTAGTGATTAGACTGCATTTTACGCTTTTTTTTAGATAAGATTTCAATGCAATCCTATGGAATTAAAAATGCAATTAAGAAAAAAAAATATACAAAAAAGTTAACTTAGTAATAATGTATAAAACGTAGGGCACTCTTAAACATTGCAGGACATGAAAAAAAAATGGGCATAAAAACAGATTCGTAAGAAAGTGAAGTACTCAGTTACCCACTTATAGCATAGTGCACTTACACCATTCTCATATTTCAAGGACTTTGGACCTGGAAGGGGCCTGATATTATTAAATTACTAAGTACTTGTTAACGAAAAAAATTAGTAGACGAAAAAATCTCGTCAGTACAACGAGGGGCGATGTGCTCTCGAGCTCCAGTTAGTCAATTTAATTTTAATTCGAGCTTTTAATAACAATTTGTAGGTAGCGAGGCTGGCGGCGCCCGAACAAACGCTCACTGCTAAAGTACTACCTACATTTAATTTGATATTTCGTGCATTTATTCCACTAAATGACTTTTGGTACTGGCTTTGTGCACTTTAATAATATACTTGTACTTACAAGTTCTGATATAGAAATCACACGTGATCATGTTTCCATAAATAATTTGTAGATATGTTGGATAGAAGCTGTTTCATGTTTGTCATTCAATATTGCCGACTCCAACTTTATACACTGGCCCATAGTTGTCTGTAGTACACCCGAAATCTGAAAATAGTTTATTTAGACTCAGTAACATAACCAATTGAAGTAGTTTTCATTTTGTCCCAAAAACATGTTCTGTTTTGTCCCAAAATATATCCTATTTTGTACATTAATTTTTTTATATGATTAACGCTATTTTTTTAAATTAACTATTCGAGCCATTGTCGGAGATAGTCTTAAATACGTAGTGTATACGCAAGTGAACTAAACGCTGTGTCTTAACACTGGCTGAATGACTGATAAGGTATTTCTATTCATTGTATTTCTAAAAATCTTTTTTATTTATCACTACATATTTTAAAACAAAGTCCCCCACCGCGTCTGTCTGTCTTTCTGTTCGCGATAAACTGAATAACCCCTGAATGGATTTTCATGTGGTTTTTACTAATAGATAGAGTGATTCATGAGGAAGGTTTAGGTGTATAATTTGTACCCGTGCGAAGCCGGGGCGGGTTGCTAGTTGAACTACAAGGTATGGCAGACGGAGGTCTTTCACTGTTCACGTTATCTAGCCTGTATAATTTTTGTGACACATGACTGTTTAAAGGCATTTCTAGAACTGCATTCAAATGCCTGTTTAACGTTTTTTAGTTTCGTAAGAAGCAAACATAAAACTTAGCCTCATTAATACTAAAAATCTTTTTAATAAAAAATTAAACCGACGAAAAGAACTAAAAAGCAAAAAAAATTAATAAACTTTAAATCTTAAGTATTGACCTTATTTACATAAACTATCAAATTTTATATAAACTAATTTTGAGTCGGCCCCAAACAACAAACTGATTAATTATCAACATTTTACAAGTACCCTACGTAGGCTCTACGTCGGTAATTAATCATTTTATTATTTGGCGCCGACTCAAAATAAGTTTATATAAAATTTGATAATTTATGTAAATAAGGTCAATGCTTAAGACTTAAAGTTTATTTATTTTTTGCTTTTTGGTTCTTTTCGTCGGTTTAATTTTGTTTTAAAAAGATTTATATTTCATTATTTTCTTTCATCATCAGCTCAGCTACATGAAGTGATGATTTCTAAACTCAAATACCTGATAAAGTAATGAAAAGTAAACAGAAACACTATTCGTTCCTACAATTTTCGAGGGTTTCTCTCAATTTTATCAGGATCCCATCATCAGATCCTGACTTCCTTGACATGGGACCACCCTTGAGGTATATATACCCTATCCAAAAAAAAAGAATAATCAAAATCGGTTCATAAATAACGGAGTGAGGACTGAACATACATAAAAAAAATATATATATATATATATATACGGTCGAATTGAGAACCTCCTTTTTTTCGTCGGTTAAAAAACGAATGAAAGTAGCATACATTATCTTCTAGATATTGCCTTATATTACTCTACTTACTAAAACTAATGTTTATTGTACTGTAATTACATCCATTCTCAATACCTCAACATAAGACCCACACACATATAGACCCACACTAGCTACAACTTGTAACCAGAGGTTCTAAAAAACAGATTTTCATGTTTCTTAGTCATGTAGTATCGTAACAAATACCTACTTATATAATGTTACGTTATTAACATTGATGAGTAGGCACGTGTCTTCCACTTAACTGCCCGTGTAAATATACAGATTGATTATTGATTTGAAAACATTATAAAACTCAACGACACAAGCCTTATCTTACCAACAAATTTTTGTCAAATACTACCCGACGGAAAATCGACTCCACATGAGAAAATAAAGGTTAGTGGTCGCCCACCTCGCACGCAGTCGGGTTACACTCCTCGCGGAATCACACGCCCCATCTACAGCAAAACCCACCATGTTACTTCATCGTACTGTTAGTTTACTTGGAGACCATCTTTGAAACTTATTCCTACAACTCGAGATCCAACTTTTAGATGCCGCGTATATCGATGAACTTTTATATGAAAATATCATATATGAATCAGGTTTACTGCATATTTGTTTTGTATAATAGGTCGCATAATATTAAATATTACATATTATGGATTGTATACTAATCCGGGCGGCTAAATATGCGATTCTCATACATGCGATGACATTTAATAAATTGAACTAAAAGATTAAATCGCTTAATCCTATTAATTTGATAATGGAGTTTACCCGCAAATAATTCGCTAACATTTGCTATGGTTTAGCGATGATTATCTATATCCGTTTAAAAAAATAACTTCTCTTCTCTCTCTCAAACGGGTAAACGGTAAAAAAACAAAGGTGTAAGCAAACAACTGATGAGGATGATGATGAGGATGAGGTGTGCACCGCATTGTTCGGCAGATCCACGGCGTTCTTAGACATGTTTCCGAAGCGCGAAATCTCTAAACGACTAGCCTAGCCAATCTTTAGAATTGACATTATTTCTTCTCTAAGTATATTGAAACAAACGTGTAGTCTTGAGTCATGAGTATAGATGTAAAAACATTGGTAAAGTGCGGCAATAATGTGTGTTGGAATGTAGATATGATGGTAGGCGTCGCGGAATATTAATGACTAACTGACATAATAGAGCAATAAGGTTTATTGCGAAACGTGTCATCCCGCGAGTCTGCGCTTAGCTCTTCATCTACATCTATTGTCTATTCAAGGTTATCCCTTGTTTGGTCATGTCTTGTTCCTTGTTAGCTCAGCGCTACATTAAATAAAGGATTATCTGATACGTTTTGTAAATGAGTGAAAAGGGTTATAAATAAAAACGAAAGCTGAACGTAATATCTACCAATATTCTTTCAATGGCAATTTTCGCAATAAAACATGCTTAACAAACGCATGAAAATCAATTTTTATGGCACTTTTAAAACACATTGTAATCTGTCCTACGACATCGGGACGTAAATCAGCGACAAACGACATAAATGTCCCGCGCAATAATCGCCGCGCGCTTCGAGTGCTCGTTCAGCTCATTGTTACATGAGAGAGAGAGAGCTCATTTTCGCCAGTCGCACTTAACAGTGCTCAGCACCACTCGCAACACCTTATTAAAATCCTGCAATCGTTCGTGGCATCGAGCGGCCGCACATTTTAATGCGATCATAACCAGTCGCTGGGCAGTAGTTACACATGCGACTAATTGTAGCATTAGCTTGCCAACTGCTTGCATCCAATTGTACTTAATAATTATGTTTGAACTCCACTCCGCTATACTAATGCTGCGATATTTGGAAACCAAACCTAATAAGCATATGCGGGCTCGTGTAATATGATCAAATGTAACAATTTATTGTACGGATAAACCATACTGGGGATCGTTTTAATATATTGATATATTTATTTGTTAGTAGTTCGTGGATATACTCATCAAGTATCTGAATATAATAACAGCGTAAGCACCGGCGCACTAAGCGAAGAAGTTTCCGCTATTCACAGTCCTCTGATCTAAGGCGACTGAAACTTTTTGTATGGGTTATATATGACTTATGTCATCGGTATCCCGTTTTTGCGGCGTTCTTTCCTGCAACTAAATGTAGGTCACAGTGTCACACAGCGCTGGCTTAGGGTGAGGGTACTCACTATATAAAGCTTAGTTTTATTACAGACTCGTCAAGTAACGGGCTAGCGGAACGCAGACTGCTTTGTAAATGACACTTTCAAATACTTTATATAGAAAATGTTACAATAATAGCACATTGAATCGAGGCTGAACGAATATTTTTCGCGGCGTTTAAACTCATTACATAACTACGTATAAACTTACGAGGAACACGTAAAATACGGGAAACACTTCAAAGGCGGGAAACAAGGCGGCACCGTCCGGCTTACAAACAGGAGATGACACACACACAAATATAGAAATATTTTAATTTCCCTTCATTATTTTCAACAAACCAAATAACTATAAGTACACGTATTAATAATATAATCTACATATAAATAGGCAAAGACAAACAGTTCAGTACCTTTTTTTGTCTCTGTTTGTCAGCCGATTTATATTTTTCTTGTTTAGTAACCAAGTATTGATGAGTTTAGCGTTATCAGTAGAAAAAATATGTTTTTTTTTCCACACATTCAACGAAGCTTATGGTTTTTAAATATTTAATGAATACGGGTCGAACTTCGACCTCTAGGTGACCTCTAGCAATATTAATAACAGTACCCCATTAATATAGGTTCTGGAACACAGATACACATACTTATATAAATTTTTGTATATACATACACAATATATATAGAAAAACCCAGCCAGAACAATGCAAATATATACATTCATGTATAAAGCGATCAGCACTGAGCAGGAATCGATTCCACGATTTCTGACATGTAGGTAGTCGAATGCTCCACAGCCACGCCGCAGACGTTGTATTATCATTTCCTTTCAGATACTTATAGATGAACAGAGAACTGAAAAAAACGATTTGTTCCTACCGGGTCCATAAGTCAATGAACAGTACAATGTATAACAAAGAAGCGGCGCGCCGGTAATTCTTTAATCTATGGCCGCGACAGCGTGATGAATGCTTAGCGCCGGCCCCTTAACGCGCGCTCGCTAACATTTAAAAGCAAAACAAACATAATTATACGAGATGGGATGAAACTACTGAGCACATACATTATCTGTATCGTACGCTGTAAACCCGCCGTTAAGGGCAAGCTGGATATAATACACAATTTTATTATAAGGCATAACGCGCAGTTATACGTCACAGGACAATAGCAGGTTATTGTCGAAAAAGAAACAAAACGTCGAAACGAACCAATACGAGTCAGCCAAATCAGTTTCTCAATTATAGTTTACTAAAACTAAAAATACACGCTTTAATGACGAACCGAATTAAAAAGTAAAAAAGAGTTCCATTATCAGACCATCGCCATCGTTAGCAAGCCCAATCGCTTAGACCACGGCTATACCTTGACTATTTTTGTACTTGTCTTGAGTTCTGTCTAAAATATTTTCTTGTTTTGTACTTTTTAGATCACTGTTATTTTTTTGTAGTCGGGTAACAGTTTTTTTAAACTAAATTTTTTATTCGACACCTGGTCTCTTTTATTTAAACTCCGCTACAAAATTCCACTCCTTTGCTTTTTTATTTGGACAGAGCCCTCATTTTTCGTTTAGCTGGCCGTCTGGGCAGCCTTCAGCTAGAATGGAAATACCACTTGGACGGGAACATGGTTTTTCATTAGAGATGAAGTCTATAGTGCGAAAGTCTTCCCGACTGCTAATCCACACGCTACACCAATAATAAACAACGCAATTAATGAATGCATTGTTAACAAAGTTAACGAATATTGATAAATGTAGATATTCAAACAATATTGTGATTGTTTCATTCTCCTCAGGCGGCGTGTACCTGCAACTGCCACTTCATGTGCAAATATTCCATAATCCAATGATACAGTTAGTGGCTTGCTAGAAATATTATATCTGTGTTAGGTATTAACTAAAAATGAAATGCACAATAAAAGTCAAGTTAGCAAGGGTAGACTAATTAAAACTTGCATCTTATTTTATAACGGAAATTCTGGATACATAAATTACGTCGAAGAATTAGTGCTCAACTGTGAATAACTCTGCTTACGACTTGCAATGTTTCGTATATTTGTGTCTCATGAGGAATAATATTTGCTTTAAAGTAAAAAATATGAAACCATACATACAATTTAACTTGCTCAGTTCGTTTCACACACACATAAATCTGAGCATTTGTAGCGTATTTGTAAACGAGATCGATAAATCATTCTTATGCCGCGATATAATATCGACCCAAAAAATCGATAACTTACAGCATAATGTGGTGTTTCACGTGGAAATTGCAGGATGCTAAATAATAGCAGGAGCACAGTCGGTGCGGCGCGCGGCGCCGACCTCAGTCTAACGAATGGGGGACATATTTCAGTCTCAGACGGACGGGCGAGCCACCATCCGAGCCGGAGGTGTGGACGCACACATTTTTGCCGATCGTTTCTTTCGTAATAGTGGCCAAAAGTATATCTTTACATCGAATGCTAAGTAACATTCATGACTACAAAACCGATTGAGAATTTTAAACGGGGAGATATTACTTCTTTTCTTATGACGAATTCAAAGTTAATTTGATGAATAGTAGAATTTAAAATTTCGGACATAGCGTTTCAAAGTTAAATGCAATAACGCGACAAACCTATATTATGTAGATCATTTAATCATTAACTGTTTTATTTGTTTTTCTTCTTAGTCTTTACAAAAGTCGTTTTAAGTTCTTACACAACACACATTGCATGGACCTGAGACCATCAGAGAAGTTAAAGCTGAAAATGCCGATACATTCCACACAGTTTACAGACAAGTCCTTTTCGGTGCAAGCGGCTTGATTACGGAATCACTTGCCTGTAAAAAACCTTGCACTCATTTAAAAAACAAGTGAAGCATTATTATTTGGTTTTATAAATACTTTTTAATTATATTATTATATATTTCAGTGTATGTATAAGTAACATATTTCATTAGTATATGTATGTATCAGGTAATCCAAATAAACCTAATACAAAGGTTTTGAAGACGCTCAAGTTTTTCGAGTTGCTCCTCAGCGATATCGAAATAACTGATACCAGCATAGTAGAGTACAGGAAGAAGAAGGGGACAACACAAATATTTATCCCAGACTTTATTTATTACTATCCGTTACCTGCAGTTTCACCTACGTTGATGGTCGCTGCTGCGCTCCCGTAGCGTAATGTAACGTAGCCTTATAATCTTCCTCAATTAATACTCTATCAACCATCATTTTTTTTTTTTTATCTGACTACTAGTTCCAGAGATAAACGCGATTATATAATCTAATAAGAAACTCTTCAGCTTTAGTATATTACTATAAATGAGACACAAACCAGCAACGTTTACGCGACACCAGGCTGAAGTCCCCGACATGGACTTGGACAATAAATAAATAGACTGCACAATCTCGTTCAATTTATGTACACCACGCTGAAGCTGGTTTATTCAAGTTTATGTGTGAACTCATCTGAGACACGTAGATCCCAAGATACTGCCGTGCTCTGCACTGAGAACCCAACAACAAATTGGTAACCATGTCTTAAGTCTCTTTGACAAGAACTTTTTCAAATTTGTTGGACGTTCACAAACCCATGATTATTGATAGGTTTTCCCTTCTCAATTAGTAATTACCGATTTCTTTCAGCCATGTAATGTAAGAGCAAATCCTTTTAAAAAAATCCTTTGCAAATACCACTATTAACTGATTAAATTAAGGTACTTTAGTGTAGGCCTACCTTGTTGATTACATTTCTTAAATAAAAAATTCTAAGTGATTTTGTCGTGTAAATACGTCGATATTGGACAATGATAATAGCTTTGTATTTTGTTTAGCTAGTTTAGTAATATAAAGTAAAAAAGGTTTAAATTATTGACATAGCAATAACACAATTATTCAGGGTATATTTGAAAATAGAACAAGGGTAAATGACTCTAGCATGCAGTTACAAAAAAAAAATTTAAAAAGACATATCCGTTTACAAGTTATGACCGTTTGAGTTTCCAGGTATAAGACAAAAATACCTGAAAATTCAAACAGTCATAAGTCATAACTTGTAAACGGGTAGTTCTTTTTTCAAAAATTCTCATTGTAACTGCATGCTAGAGTCATGCCGTTTCAGGGATTTAAGTAAATGTTCTATTTTCAAAAACCTGTTTATAAAAATTTCCTCCTACTCTTTAATCCCTTCAGCGATTAGAAAAGAACTGATGATTCGATTCGATCTTCGGATGATCAGATTTTCTTAAATTATAGCTAAGAACACTCTCGATTCATTAATCTTACAAACAAAAAAAAACTAAAACAAAATAGGCCAATCCGTTTAGGAACTATAACGCCTGTAGGGACACACTCATATAGAACTGTATATTGAACACAACTGTATATGTCTGCCTAAACATAGACAGACACACAAATAAATACACACGTTAAACTTATAACAACAACAAAGACAATTTTTAACCCCCGACGCAAAAATGAGGGGCTTTTTGCATCGGGGCTTATAAATACAGTCTTTTTGTGACAAACCCTGGAATTGAGACTTCTGACTTATCTCAAACTATTTTTTAACAAACGCAGTAGGGACTTAGTGAAAAGTTGTATAATAAATCTTTGGCTGAGACACTGCTCACTCGGATTAAAGTTGGGTTGACGTTATAAGTAAGAAGTTGTGCATGTTGTTTGTGACATGGAGTAAGCGTATTTTAACACAGATAAGAATAATATTCATGCATTTAAAATTTTCACCAATGCACAAAAAATAATTGTGTATCCAAAAATTATAGAAACAAACTATACACAAATATTAAAACAACTCTTACTTGAAAACATAAAATTATTCCTTAAATACGTAAACTCTCATAACTATTAATAAGTGGTTAATAACAATTTCCAATTTATTGGTAACCATGGTAACTCTCGACGCTCAACTAAATAAATACTTTATGTTAATTAGATACCGTCACATTGAAACAAGCGTCATAGATAATATGGCTCCTCTATGTTACCCTAGTGTGGGTAGAGGAGCTAGACAAGCGGCAGCGTGTCAAGCCAAGTTCAAGAAAAATGAACTGGGGACGCAGCAGCCGTGCGTTATATTACACGAATCATTTGGAACCACTTTTGATCGCTTAATAACTCATAATCTATTTAATATAAATACTTGAATTTTTGTTTATTTAAAATTTCATAAATACAGCTTAAACAGTTACTGAGATTAGTTTTACACTGGCACCCATTTTGTAAGTGTTTCTATTGTAAGTGTTTCTAACAGGGCTGTCAATTTATGAAATTTTGCCATTAAAATGGGGAACTTTGAGATGGAATTGGTAATATATATTTATATTGAATTTTATTTTATTTCCTCTATTCTTCTTTAATCATAATTTAAAAAGAAAAGTACCATAAAAGTTTCGTTAGTACCATTTTTGAGATGAACAGGAGCAAACCTAAAAAAAGCGGCGTTAGCGTAATGGCTAAGGCGTCGGACTTGCGATCGAGTGGTTGCGGGTTCGAACCTCCATCCCCAGTGCACTACCGACGTGGGCCCACTCCTAACACAAGCATTAAGCTTAACTGGAGGGGTTATCAAGAATACTAGTAATGTGTGACCCACGTTACTAGTAGTCTTTAAAATAAATACAGTTTTTCGAAGACAAAAATGAAGAATGAAAATAGCGTCATTAAACGTTAGGACAATTTTATTATTTTACTTCATTTACTTGAAGTAATCAAATTATTGTTATTAATACCTTAGATGGTACAGCTCCGTTTTTCATTTCCTGGCGTCCACTTTTTGTTAAGTATTTATTATTTTTAAAAATGAGTAAGAAGTTTTAAGAAAAAAATGAATCAGAACAAATACACGTCCATGTGTTCTGTTTCCACCAAGACTCATTGCCTTACTATCTCTATCCATCGATCCGCGGGTATTATATCTCCGCGAGTATTATAATATAACCTATAGCAGTATGAAAATAATTTCAAGATACTAACTTTTACTCTAGGCAATTCAAAGGTATGTAATACCTTTTCGTGATCGCGTTAATTCTCGTAAATACGTAGATAATATAATTTCAAGATATTCATAAAATAATTCTTACGAAAATATGATTTTAAATAAGTGCCATCCCTTACAAACTTTTTTTTTTTCTTAAATGGCAATGGGGGATCATATCTAATTATAATGGCAGTACTGACAAAAATGGTGGCTTCTCTGTCATCTGTTAAATTATAATTATTAAATTTTTTTATGAATTTTACAGAGATTGAATAACATTACTAACTGGTGGAATGTTATTTTCTTAGTTATCTTCCCCTTTGCTGAATATTTTTTAGAATATTTGACGGCACAAGATGCTATTTTAAATTAAATTGGCTGTAGCACAAATACGTGTTTCCGTACTACACTTCTCAAACGCACTGAGAGTTAAATAAGTATATTTATTTTATACTGATTCAAATTGGTGCCACTTTGAAATGACAGACTGGGCATCTAGACAATATATATATATAATCAAAAATAAATGTTAATCAAAAAAATTTAATTTTTTTTTTTTTTAATATATTCTTTTGAAGTATATTCTTTGCTTTGAAACCAATGATGAGTTTAATAATTAAACCTAAGCTACACACAGTATAAACTCGTACCACCTCAAACATTTGTCATCGTCTCCTCCACTAAGCTCTCAGAACATACATTTTCACAGATTTGCGACATCACATCATCGTCCCCGCTATGCTCCCATGCGCCTACCTACTTTATCTATAAGTACTAATATTATAAAGCTAAAGAGTTTTTTTGTTTGTTTTGGTTGACCGCGCTAATCTCATGAACTAATGCTTCGAATTGAAAATTTCTTTTTGCGTTTGATGGTCTATTTATCGAGGTAGGCTATATAACATCACGCTACAACCTATAGGAGCGAAGCATCAATGAAAAATGTTGCAAAAACGGGAAAAATTAACAAACGCAGATGAAGTTGAGCGGGTCAGCTAGTATATAATATGTCTTGTTAAGTTCTTCATATTTTCCTTTCTTTTCTTCCGATGTGCGATACTTGGCAGGCATATTTTAAATTCGAAGTTAGTATTAAAGGTCAGACTCGTCACTATTGTAAATCGAACTCCTATCAAACTAATATGTACCTAGAAAATTTTACACCTTTTGTATGACATGTTTGCGGTATCCGTTGTTTTCCCAGAACCTCTACAGGAAAGAGGAAAGCGGCTTAACGCTTAAATAGTTTCTTATAATCTATACGAATTAATTTATTAGCTGAGGGTGCAGTAACTGTTCTTACAAGTCAGATGGTCCGCAATGAGCTAGTGTCATCACCGATGGTACGGATATTTATACGCACCAGGAACCGCTTATCATCATTCGTACTTGGTTCTCCACCATTGTAGTTGTGTAAAGATGAAGAAGAAAGTAAAAGCAAAATATTTTTCTTCTCTTATAGTGCCCACTCACAACATGAAACTCAGTAACTAAAAATAAACAATAATACATTATGAACAATATACGAGTATAAATAACAAACAATTCGCGAATCATCCACTCAGTGATATTGGTAATCTCTTAACAATCATTTAATATATAGACCTATGATAGCAATGAAGGAGAACTGTCCCGATAAATAATACAACTACACGTAACCCAGTTGAAACAATTTTTGCTATAATGTTAGAAACACTCTCACCAAAATAAATAAGAGTTTTTGATGTTGCGACAATAATGACGAGTGTTTTATGTGTTGAATGTCTCCTTGAGACGCCATTTTTTTATTGAGAATTCGGGAATTAAGTGTAATACATATAATTACCTAGTACCCTGAGATTTCAGCTTAAGATATGAGCTGGTTTATTGAATGTGTAGAATGTGAAGAAAGAGTGGAAAGTTAAAAAAGTGATTTGTAAAACTGTTTCGATGAAAGAAATAAATTTGATTATGAACTAGATTTTCTTCCAATAACGTGTTAAAGATCTAATTTATCTCTTTAGTTAAAAGTAAACGCGAAGGTACACTACTTATAACGATAATGAATTATGTTTGACTATTTCACAAATTTTTCTTTGTATTTCATGTCGGGGCATATAATATTACTCTCCAGTTACATAAAAGGTATTTCAATGACGTTCGCAAATGTATATCTTTATGTGTTAAAGTTAAAGTAAGTATATCTAGTTATCATCATCTTTGTAGAATAGACGTATGTGGTGAGTCAACACTCATCACATCCGTTTGTTATATACTAATCAGTGCGACAACTCTCATTGTGCTATTCGGGATCAATAGTTACTTCGTAGTTAGGTTTATACACGCTAGATGATGCTGATGTATATTTGTTGCACATTAATGTCGCATCATTTTTATCCCAGGCATGGAAGGTCCACACACTAAACAACACACACAAAAGTGACGACTGACGACGAATGTTTTCACCCACAGCTCCCTGCAACTTTAACCAGGTCCTCGATTAGTATTATAACGACTAATAAAACTAGTATTAGTGAAGAAATCATATTAATTCGTGAGTAAACAAAATAGATCATGATGATACCTTATCCACAAAATAGATCATTTAGGAAAGGTCATGAGAATCGGGTGAGTGGTGGAAGCACAAAGTGAATTACGAGACGGAATGCAGCGGAACGAACCAATCGTAGCCACTTTAACACGCTAGATTCCATTACTTTCAATTGCGTTACTGTATTCCAACAACATTATATGGAAGGTCACAGTCTGCGATGGAGTTCGGAACGCTGAAGGAGGGTTAATTCACGTACTTGCCCTAGAGATATCATCACATGAATCCACAATAACTTATTTTCTGAACTTACTTGTTGACTTACAAAGGAATGAAGATCATCTTTTGTGGGTATTACATGGAACGCTTGAGTACTAAATAGGGCTGCGAAATTGGTGTGTATTACCTGCCTAAAATGTCGATTTTTATAAAATAGTAAGCTTGATATTAAAAAAGAAGTGTGTAAGGGCTCAAGTCTTGTAGGCCTCTTGTAGACTCTTCAAAAATTACATAATCGACGATATTGACCTATTTATAAGAGACACAGAGACTAATTTGAAACAACATGTAAGGATAAAAATATATTTATAGGACATCATGTCCATTCTATTAAACATTCTCATTCTTAACTAACTTGAAAAACAAGGCTCCATGGATGACGGGGCCTTAGTGAGGTTCATCCGCGGAGCCTATAAACACTATCACCTCTCTACTAATGTTAGTCCCGATCTCCTGTAGGGTAAAGTTGCTTTAATATAAGCAGAAATATGCTGCACCCCAACTCTTTGAGAGCAATCTCTCAAAGAGTTGGGGTGCAGCATATTTCTGCAAATCTAATCTAAATACAAAGGCGTAGAGCAATCTCTACGCCTTTGTTTTACGTCTGTACAGTACATACTAGGGACGCGATAAAATCATTAGAGGTATCGTGTTTGTCCTTTGTACTACCACAGAACACGTAATAGTATATAGGTACAGAAGTCCCACTCCGCCAAATCATTTAAATAAATAGCGACTGGACACTGGACTGGTACTACTAAAATCTACTCAATTTTTAAGTGTGCATAATTAAAGTACAAACTGAAACTAATAACCTTTAAATAATGCCAATATTTTCAAAATAAAATTTATGCAGTTTTCTACACCAACGACACACCAACATAAATACAATAATTTTGGCACGATATTATGTAAGCACTACAGGTTGGCGTAGTACTGAGGTGAATGTTATCAAATCACGCGTTTATATCGCGGGATCAGGAGCAATGCCCGAGTTAATGTGTGGGCTAGATTAGGTCTACCCACGATGAGCCTACCCGCGCCGCCATCTGCATCGCCACCACCGCTAGTGTAGCCTGTGGTCGGCGAGATTGTCGCTAAATGTCGCCACATCACTAATACGTTAATCGACCTACAGTGAAAAGTTACTTTCAAAACTGCGGGTACTTGAATAAAACAGAGAAGACAACTCAATATACAAAGGTCTTTCTTGTGGTATAATAGACTGTCATTTAAAAAAGTTATTGCTTGATTAGCCAGTTCAATATGTTGCTTTGAAAATATTTACGAAAAAAGCTCCTTAAAAAGTACACTGATTTTAAAAATTTTATTATTGAGCCCTTCGCTTTTTTTCACGAGGAAAAATTATTCTGATTTTGGATCTCTCAAACATAACAACCAAAACTGAGTTATTTTCAGTCCCGACGCTACATGATACTTCTTGAAGTTTTCTCATTTCCACGGACATTTCTCATGTATCAACAGCGAGCGTGTAAGGTGGCGCTGGCTCACGTCGACGGGGGGAGGGGCGCGGCGCGGGCTACTCGGCCGATTTCAATTACTCGTCTACTTTATCCCATTCATTTTTTACTAAGCCTCTCGGCTAGCGGGCCGCAGGTTCCGGCACGCCGGCATGTCGTCCGCCCATAAAGGGACGACTCGGGAATGTAGGCCGAATTCCGGATGGAAATAAATACGTAATTCGAGTTCCCCTATTGGTGTGTCGCTGTACAGCGGGTGAGCGGTGCGCGGGGGAGCGAGGTGAATAGTCTAGCGGTGCTAATAAAATCGTAATGATGACCATTATTCGTCGGCTGATGCTGACTTCCTCGTACTACTCTCAGAATTTATATCTAGTTCGTCTCAGCTGTTCTGAGAGGCATTCTAAAGTTATTCTAACTTTATTCTTAGATCCTAAATTGGTCATAGCTAATAACAGTGAAAATAAAAGTCAATTGTGTCCGGGTGACGCGACACTGAGTGTCAATCGAGTCGAGTTCATAAAGTTTTTACATTTACCCTAAATAATATTCATTACTTACGTACCTATATGAACAATTCTAGCAATAAAAGTTGCTCGCTAGAAGTTGTTTATAACGTGGAGTTTGATGAAACTTTAACTCATGTTGTGGGGGTTTTTACTATTTACAAACATATAAAACCTCACGGTCTCTTCCTGCAGGGTAGGCAGACAACGTTTAAGATTTTTTGAAATTTCTGAAATTTCATATAGCTTTAATATGTCACCGAATTACTAGGTTGCGAAGTTTCCTCGTTGCGTTCTGCCATCTGAAAGAAAAGTTAGGAGACCTGGTGACCAGCAAAACTCTTATTACTTTTACTACTTTTATTCTAAAAGCGTACGAACGTAAAGTAAAATATTAAAACAAAATTGTCAGTCGTAGGACTGCACGTCAGAAGTGAAAACATAACTTACATATAACAATAATACAAACACATACACACACACGTACACATCTGTATATATGTATCTGAGCGTGACAGTGCTTAACGTGCCTAAAGAAGTTTTCACTCCAAAAACTTGCTGTCAAAAGAATCACAATCCATGTACACAGTTTGTTGCCACAATCTCTTTTTGCATAGAAATCATTGTCAAAGTTATGCAATCTCGAATGGGAACATCTAGAAAACAAATCATTATAACTTAAGTCATTACTTTACACGAAGTAAATGTAGTCATGTAAAACAAAGTACTTGCCGCAAGGAATATAGAATGAACCACGAGTGTGCGAAGGGCGGTGTAAATAAATAATGAAAGGACATTATCTGAGTTTGTGTCGCACCTTAAACTACCTACATTCAACAGTAAGTCTTTAATTTTAACTACCTACAGTTGCGCTATGTGGTTTATTGTAAATGCGCCGATTAGTGAAGAAATATAACACATTCCCATAAATCAGGGAATATGTCACTCCTCAGATATACTAGATCTGTGTTCTATATTTGTTTACTTTATATATATTTTATTATAAATATTATTTCACAATTAAGGCAGTTATGAAGTATATGAAGATATAAATCATATACATATGAAGTTCACCATATTTTACCTGATGGAGTGGGGGGTTTGGCTTAATTGGTAACTTGCTTGCAACAGATGTTGTTCTTGTGTATTATATATCATTTGTCTTAGCGAGATGTTTTCGAGCTTAATACAGGATTGGTAGTTGCCATGTTGCCATTCACTAGATGGCGCGGAAGTGTGTTTAATGTATGTGGGTGTCGCCATAGTTTATTTAACTGTTAATTTCCTTCATCTCCTAATTTTCTATAGATTTCTCTAGATACAAGAATGAAATGAAAGTCTTTATTATATGTTAGCCACATCATCTCAACGCCGTATTAGCTCCAATGTGTGTAATAACTTCGACATCAACGCGTCGGATATTGCAAGTGTCTCAGACATAATATATTCTGTTCACTGATTAATGACTCTCGCTGCCGTCGGGCGTCATTCGTGATGGCGGATATTTGATTAAAGCATATTCCAATATAATAAACGGTTTAATAGCTTCAACATACGGCTGTAGACTGCCTGTAACTACAGAGACGGCGACATAAAATTTACATTAGTCTATTATCTATATGATTATATCTGTGTAGGTATTCAGCTGTTGGCAGCTTTGTGGAATAATAGTTGTTAATGTTTCTGCAATACATAAACGCTTAAAAAAAAGTTAAACCAACTTCAAAAAACACCAACAATGGGCACTGAAAAGTGAAAAATAATTGATTACAAACTTCATTGCAAAGACCTACATACAACAGAAAGTCACGTGACAATACACGTGACACCTAATAAAGGTAACACTATAAAGGCACTAGGTATTTACTGCACTGTTTGAAGTCGGTGTCAATCCAAATAAGTACAACATCTAAACCTCGTAATACTTTAAAAATCTATGGTTATTACTGAATTATTTATTTATTTTGGCGTGAGTAAGATAATAAACAGTATTAATAACAAATATATGGACATAAGGCCTCCTAATAGCTTAAAGTTTAATTAAACCCCTGATATTTCTAATTCGATCGTCGCTTAACCAAGATCTGCTAAACAAAGTAGCCCGGCCACCACCAAACAGATAAGCCTCGTGCGATTCCGCTGGTGGCGCACCGAGCCAGTACACATAGATACAAGCGGATTATCTCTTGTTCGTGCCATACACATCGAACATATTTCCAGGAACATTACGATACTGGTTTAATCGAGTCCCTGCTCAATGCGCTTTCAGTTATCATTTCTGTAAGAGTATTGAGGATTAAAAATACCGAATGGTAATCAGATGTCGTAACCTATGGACGTTTGCAACAACTGTAGTGTAGACGCCGCAGGTCGCTTCACCCTTGATTAGGGGCCCTTTCGTCAGGCAAATTAGTAAGGCATCCCTAAAATGTATATGTGAGTAAAAGTATTTCTTTGTTAACAAAAAAATCTAAGAAAAACCATGGCATGCAGACATTCCACAATTTAGACATACGATGGAGAAAGTTCCAGCTCCTATTTAATAGACGATGACTTCGATCACTCTAGGTTTTGTAATTTAAACACCTGCCTAAATATATCTTTCTATTTGATGGCATATGACTTTACCCTACATCTCTTTCGGGTATCAATTTAGTTATATTTTTTTATGTATTTTGGTAGGGTATGATATCACAGAATCTTCATACACCAACTAAGTACCACAACTGCTGCAGATCACGTAATGCATCCAATAACAAACGTACATCCATTAGCTCAGTAATGTAGGCTCGAGTGTCCCGCGAGTCTAACCGGCGCGTTTACACACCGCAGATCACTTTGACAACTCACCCGCGAAATGGGCTCCACAGAAATACGCGCCGCTAATGTTGCAAACGATTAGTGGGAGTTCGTTACCCGATTCACTTACAAAGTGATCATATCACACCCGAATACGACGAATACTGTGTAATAGACGTGGCCCACAGTTGAATAACCTCAAATCAAAGTCAAGCTACTGAGGAAGAAAATATCTAACACAAAATTATAGTATATAATGAATAAAACAATACAACAATGTCTTCACATGTCTATCAATCAACACGGGTTCTTATAACTACTTTATTCCGACTTATTTTCGTGTTACAGAGCAAACCATAAAATTAATGTTTCTTATGTGATTTAAAAAAAAAAATATATATATTTCATAGTGCCTGAATTGTTATAATTAGGCTTACATTGGAAAGAAACAAACAAACCTTGCAACGCGCGGGTGCTAGCAAGTGTGATTTATGTTCCTATTTTTGTCAAGTCCGCAAACTTTTATGACACTTTATGCGTAAACTCGGCGATATGGGATGATTACACTTCCCACAAGTTTTTACGAGTTGACAAAATGGCAAATAATAACCACAACTCTGTGACGTTTCACTTGTTTGGCGGGAACATTGCGAGTAGTACTCAATAGTTGTTCACTGCTACTGGAAATGCAATGTTCGTATTAGTCAGTTGGATCACTACATACGTGCAATCATCTAAACTCTGACTTAAGAACTTCTCAGATAACTTCGCTCCGTGTACATTGGTTCGATTTATCTGTTTGAGAGCAGTTGTCCAACTACTACTATTGGAACTCTACACTGAGAACGTCAGAATTATTGCAAAAGATAACAATATCGTATAGAGAGTGAACATGATAACCTAGTTCTGGAAGCTCACAATGAGTCGTGAGACGAGGGTCACGATTCGTTTTTAAGTAAACATAATATATAATAATTATGATATACCAATGTCGAATATTTATATATAAAGTTATATCATTAAGTACGAGAGGATTATTTTCAGTATGTACTTGTAGCGTCTCTTTATTACAGTCCTCGGTGTTAGACGTACAGAAATGTATCGGGAATAGTCTACAATTCACGATATATTTCTGTACGTAAAAGTATTATAACTGTTATCTTCTTTTTTTTATACCTGTAAGAAACAATATCAAAACCAGTGATATAAACTATAAAAATCACTAACTAACACCAACTGCCAAGTTGTTCGTACCTCTGCTCTGTTTGCACTCAAGTCCCTCGTTCTAAACATATTCCTACCCTTTTATAATCCCACAATTTGTTAGTATTTATCCATCGACCAATAGTATTGCGTTACCGTTATAACATGTCAAAAATAATATCTATTAACTTATTTGTATTAAATAGTGAACTGTGTTATCATCTGTTATAGTTTGGCCCTATTTTTAATAAAATAAATAAGAGTTTTTGATGTGGCGACAACATACCCCTATAGGGGTCAATATTCTTGTACCATAACGAAAGAGTAAAAGTATATATATACTATGTATGTTTAACTTAAAGGCTTTAAGGGATTCCTTGAAGCGATAAATATGCCTATGTGTATCATCAATGCTACACCTTTCATGACTCATATGACTATATATTTTTTAAATAAACTATTATCTACCTACCTCGCCATTTATACGTTTAGAGAATTCTGCAACAGGAATATAAGAACTTAAATTCTCTCACAGTTTATGAATTTCCTGTAACATTAATTCAAGAAATATTTGTCCTGAACTAGAACAACTCACATTCAACATACTTACATATATATATACACAGTATAAACTGGCTGCTTGTCAACACTCGTAAATGTCAGTGGTCCATTAGAATGGTATTTGATTTTCCTGTTTATCTTGAAGATACAGAACTGTTAAGAGACAACTACGTTCAGCGATGTAACAATGATATAGAAAAAAATTGATTACCTACAAATACATTTATTGATTTTAAATCAAAATACAAACACGACAATATTGCGTGCAATATTCATAAATAAGCACCACATTGTCATGTAAAAGCTGCGAGCAAAACTAAACGGGCGTTCAAATTGATTGTGTTTGGCACAATGGTATACTTTACTGGTGCTATGGTACAAAGCGGTGTATAGTGTCGATAAATGACGTCACACTGACACCTGGCTGCGTCGGTGAGCATTGTGGTGGTGGCATTGTCTAGCGCCTGCCTACCCTGCCCCACTCTCTTGTATCATTACTGTTTAAAATAACATATAATATCTCATTTTAAAAGTAGGGCTGACCAACATTAATCACGGAAGTTTGTTGAGCATCGACATGCTTATAAAAAGAACCCCATCAAAAACATACTTAACATGTAAAAAATGAAAGTCTCGTAATGCAGTTTTTCTATCGCAAGAATTAATGTGACCTAATTGTTACATAATTAGTTAACTAACAATATTTTGTAGGCCTATTAACATAAGACATCTCTTTTTCTTAAATAAATACAATGACTTGGCCATCACTTGGCAACAAAGTCACATGAGAATAATCTACTAATTTAAATGGTCTAGTTATAGATTCAGATTTTGTAAATAGGTATACTCGTATAAACAAAGAAAAAGAGAAAACTACATTGACCTCTACTTTGCGGGTTCCCGTGTCATTCAATAATTATTAATGATCACATATGATGCGACAAAACAAATATAATGGTCAATACGCAATATTAATGAATATTATTAAGAGATAAACGATACGAGAGCCGCATTGCATTCAATTTTATAAATTAGGTACTAACAAATTATTCAACTTTATAATGCAAACTGTATCAAATGATGATCTACGATAGAACATCCGATTTGCGGTGAGCATATCCAATCGCACAATCGCTAAATTCAAACTCTAAAATATACGAACACAATAACTCCAACCAGTGAAATATCTTTGATAGTTATTTTTGAACATATTTTGTTGAGCGTAATGTAGCGAACTCGGCTTACGTCTACCAATGTGATAATGCTGAATGATCCGAGCAAATCGATAGTTGGTAACTGTCCTATTATTTATGAAATGTAAATATGATTTCTAATGACATAACTACAACCAACAACGCAAAGTAATATTGTTACATTATATATATTCTCAATTAATCTTTAGAGATATGCACGACATTAACTATCTCTAGATATTATCTACTGGATTTATTCAATACATTCTTGAGAAAAGTGTAGAAGAGTTGCATAACTATGCAACTCTTCTATAATTTTATTTTTAGACACTTTTGTGGCATGACTATGGGCATTTCACACTGGCACTTTGGTTCGTACGAGACACGTTTTTGGCCCTTTTATGTGCATTGCTTTAAAGTAGAATATCGAAGATTTCGGAAGTCTAACAATCCGCACTAGATAAGCGTGGTGAACTGTGTCTTAAACACTCTTATAATGCTAGAAGATCCACACGCAGCAGTAGGACAGTTAATAACATTTCTGACAGCAGAGATGTTAATCCATCGTACGGCCAGCTCGAGTAAAAAAGTAATTACAGAAGTTCCCCTATGATGTACAGCACCTCCAAAAGACTCTCAATTTGCTCCTCACAAGAATACTACAGTGTTTATTTATTTGTTTGGTTTACTCACAGCATATATATGTAACATTTATGGTAACATTTAGATATTAAGGTTCTGATATACATGCCACTTACGAGCTAACACAGCATTCACAGTTAAGACAACATATTAAAACAAAATCGTATTGTCACATAGATATTAACTAAGTTAGAAAAGAAAGATAACAACATTATATTTATATATAAGATCCAAAACATCAATTGGCATTAGATTTAAAAAATAATACAGACCGTTTATAAAATAAAACAAAAAAAAAGAACAAACAAAACATAACATTTTACTGAATGTAGTGAGTTTAGTGGTTGTGTTAACAATTAGTACATAATTATCAATTTGAGTTTCGAGATTTGCCAAATGATTTCAATATTTTTAGATGTTACAGCTATGACCTTCGGTCTGGGGTGCTTCCTCATACATTTTTTTAAAGCTATCTCCCTCATTGGACATGATTCCTGTGTCAGGTGGTCTTTACAAACACTGAAACTACGAACAGTCAGACTCAAGCCAGTTATTTGTGGATCACACACATTTTTGTCCCGTGTGGGAATCAAACTTACAATACTCGGCGCGGCGTAGTAGCGAGGCGACCACTTCAAGCATTGTAGTTCAAGTTGAGAGTCTCCACTGCCCGAAAAATCTTCTGCAGATATAATTTAATATACCAATCAAGCGTTTGCAATGGTTTTCAAAATGGTCACAATAATGCAAAAGTTATACAGCTGCCTTTATTTCGCATATAAACCGTGTGTTATAAAAACCTCTTCCAAAAATGTTTATTTATATCATTTCTTGACGGCCTGACGGGATGCGGAACTTTGTGATAAAGATACATGTTACTAGACGTAGTTCAACCCTGAAATTTAGCCAAACATTTGGCTTCATATAGTGCTCCTTCTGAGCTAATTAACAATGACGTTAATAATATTAATTCAGGCAATAGCTTGGCCGCATATTGTGACATAAATTCTTTAAATTAATTGCTAAGACAATAGAGCCTGCCTCTTGCATATCAAATCATTTACACAATAATGGTACTGTTAGTAGAAATACAAAAATAAATAAAAATTGTAGCAATAAAGTAAAAAAGTCAATGACCATAAACATAGTTCATCAAAATATTCAAGGATTATCTAGGAAAGACTTAGAAGTAGAATTATTTTTTGA
Organism: Callimorpha dominula; assembly: GCA_949752705.1. NCBI lineage: Eukaryota > Metazoa > Arthropoda > Insecta > Lepidoptera > Erebidae > Callimorpha > Callimorpha dominula. The sequence continues at coordinate 370,786 of OX456992.1, read as the reverse complement.
TAAATATAATGTTGATGTGCTCTGTATCACAGAGCATTGGCTACAGGCACACCAGTTAACACTCGATAATGAACTTTATTCTGCTAGAAGTGTGTATGTAAGAAGGAAGTCGATTCATGGAGGGTCGTTAATCTTTGTTCGTAATAGTATTAAGTGCAAAAACCGGAAAGATGTTGTAAATTTGTCTGCTGAGCGCACTGTAGAACTTTCTTGTATAGAACTGGAACACCATATTATAGTTAGTGTGTATAGGCCACCACAGAGTGACTTTAGCATATTTGAGATAGTTATGGAAGAAGTTTTGAAGCGTTTATGTGTCAGTAGTAAGGTTTTGGTTGTTTGCGGAGATTTCAATATTAATATATTAGAAAAGTGTCCTATCAGTATTAGATTAGTGAGCCTATTTGAATCATTTGACTTGAATTATTTATTTTCTGAGCCAACAAGAAAGGTCAATTTTAAGTGATTTAACATCTGATCACTGTGGGCAATTTGTTACATTTCCTTGTATGAAAGAAAATAGAATAAACAAAACTATATGCAGGCCCATGAGTAGTAACCGATTATTGAATTTTAGTAATAACATTAGTGATAAGGTCTCCAATTTAGATTGGAGTCAAAGAGATCCGGATAAGCTTTATGGCTACTTATTCAATATGATAGAAATCGAATTTAACAGTATATTTAAGTCAAAAACAATAATGCAAAGGCCAAAAACAACATTCTGTGACTGGGCGACAACAGGAATATACAAAAGTAGAGAAAAGCTGTATGATTTATATGCTATGAAATAAAGTAATTTTGACCCAAAATTTCAAGAATACGTCAAAAATTACTCAAAGATTTTTAGAAAAACATGTACTATTGCAAAGTCATTATACATAAGTAATAAGATTAAGTCTTCAAATAATAAAATAACAGCTACATGGAACATTATTAATAATGAAACTGGACGTAGTAAACCTCGAGATAATGATTTAAAATTAAATATTAATAATAGGTTTATAACAAACAACTTAGACTTAGCTGAATCTTTTAATACCTTTTTCACAAATATACCAATTAGTACAACCAGTACCTTGAATTCTTGTGCGTCAAGGTCTGAATTGTTGTTAAGGGCCAATGTAAACGAATGTAAGAATTTATTTGAATTTGAATTCATAAACCCCACAGACATTATAAAAACGTTTAAGTCTCTTAATTCTAAGAATTCAGGGGATTTATGGGGAATTTCTGTTAAATTAATAGAAACTATTATAATTGATATAGCACCATTTCTAGCTATAACATTCAATCGATGTGTTGATTCTGGTGTTTTTCCTAACCTGATGAAGTATAGTAAAGTAATACCTTTATTCAAGAAGGGTTGTACAACTGAACCAAGTAACTTTAGGCCAATCTCAATGTTGCCGGCTATTAGTAAAATTTTTGAAAAAGTTATTTTGCAACAACTAGAAAGCCATTTTAATCTAAATAACCTATTCCACAAAGAACAATTTGGCTTTACAAAGGGTCGTTCAACAATTGATGCTGGTGCAACTCTTTTGAGACATATATTTAATGCATGGGAGAATTCGCAAGATGCGATAGGCGTATTTTGCGATCTCTCAAAAGCTTTTGACTGTGTAGAACATAACACGCTTTTCCTTAAACTTAAACATTATGGTGTTAATGGTATTTCTTTGGAACTAATTGCTTCCTACTTGAAGGATAGAATTCAACATGTAGATGTCAATGTGGCGAGGTCTTCTGGATTACCGGTTACTATGGGCGTTCCTCAGGGCTCTATACTGGGTCCTCTACTTTTTCGCATATATATAAACGATTTACCTTATTATTTAAAAGATCTCTGTGATATAGTTCTATTTGCTGATGATACGTCACTTATTTTTAAAGTCGATCGTAAGAAAACAGTGTTTGACGATGTGAATAGGGCACTAAATGATGTATTATATTGGTTTTCAACTAACAATCTCCTACTAAATTCAAATAAAACAAAGTGTGTGAGATTTACTATGCCAAATGTAAAACAGCTAGGTACTAATTTAACTCTAAATAATTAAATGTTAAATATTGTAGACTCAACAGTATTCTTAGGAATTACATTAGACAGTAAACTACAATGGGGAGCCCAGATAGACAGCCTTGCAGGTAGGCTTAGTTCGGCAGCTTATGCAGTTTGGAAGGTACGTCAGCTCACTGATACGGACACAGCTAGGCTTGTTTATTTTAGCTACTTTCACAGCGTTATGTCCTATGGTATACTACTTTGGGGCAAGGCGGCTGATGTTGAAACGATTTTTATTGTCCAAAAACGAGCCATCCGCTCCATATACAACTTAGGTGCTAGAGTCTCTCTTCGAGAGTTGTTTAAGGATATAGGTATTTTAACTGGTGCATCACAGTATATATTTGCAAATATTATGTTTGTTAGGCACAACATTAATAATTATAAGAAAAACAGTGATATACACAATATTAATACAAGAAACAAGTCTAAACTCGTTGGGACCTATCATCGCTTACATAAAGTACACAACTCGTTCGAAGGTCTTGGTATACGTTTTTATAATAAAATTCCTATACATGTAATCGACCTTCCTGTAGATAAATTCAAGCGAACGGTAAAAAATCACCTTATTAGGAAATCCTACTATACGATCAACGATTATCTAAACGACAAACAGTCTTGGGCTTAAGGTGTCATTAGGTATATACACACAAACTTCTTTGTCTTATAATTAAGCTAAATTATTAACAAACCATTGTCAGTTGAAAGTAATGCGTGACGATTATTATGGTAATTTGACTATTAGTGATTTTTATCAGTATCTCGACTATGGTTCGTCATGCTCACTAAAATGTCATTGCTTGCGGCGTCGTCATGGGGCGGGTCATTTCTTTCCCTCTGATATGGCGAAGGAGATGATGGCTGGTCCATGCGTCATACTCGTGAACGGGTGCTGCTTGGGGTGACTGGTCGGCCTAGTCAGCGATGCTTTAGCCTATACTATTATTTTGGTTCGATCAACTGCAACTCTAGCCTCTTAATCCAGTCACGAATTATTTTTAACAGTAAATTTTGCAACTGAATGAAGGTAGATGTGCACCTTGAATGATTTCTATGTTTAATAGGTTCAAACCTTTAACGGTATCACTGAGTGATTTTTATTTTTTAGTACGTTAGCTTTTGGAGCATTTCAATAAAATGTAATTCAGGTGGCATCAGCTTGCATCCTGTTTACCTCTCATGTAACACTAACACTATTGTACCTGAAGATCTGACTTTTAAAAAGAGTGGCCATGAGTTTCTTTGCCAGTATTCTTCTCATAAGGCCCTACGCATTTTGGAAACTGGAAGTTATAGATCGACACAAACAGGCAGTAGATTTTGGTGTTTTTCACCTAATTTACCTTGACAATCCAGTACATGCTGTGGCATCTGTTTGTGCCGATCTATGATTTTAACTCTAGCTTCAATTTAACGTTCATAAATGTCACTTAGTGTCTTAATTAAATAAATGATTTTGAATTTGAATTTGAATTTAAAAATATGTGGCACAAATTGAACTATCACGACTCTTGTATCACAGGATCCAACTTCACTGCAATTTGCTTAGCTCCACACTCTCGAACGCTGGCAGTACCATAAATATATCTTATCTTATATAAATTCCATTTTTTATAATCCGCTCGTGGAAAACCCGAGATAGCGTGAACGAGTGTAAAATTTATGACCAACCAAACTCGTACAGAGCCTGCGAATACAACATGTGTAAGTAAAGCTGCATGCTTGGTACTTTCGCGGCTTAATTACTTTACCGATACTAGTGTGGCTAAATTTAGTTCTTATTTGATTAATAACAAGTTTAAGCTGGCATAAATACAAAAATATATATATATGTATTATCTACGTATTAACGGGAATTAACGCGATCACGAAAAGGTATTACATACCTCTGAATTGCCTGAGTCAGCCTGTGACCACGGCCAGTGCAACCTGGTCGAAACGTCAGGCAATTCAGAGGTATGTAATACCTTTTCGTGATCGCGTTAATTCCCGTTAATACGTAGATAATATTATATCATGGAACGCCAAAGTTTAAAAGTTAGTATATATATATGTCTCTACAGTGGTGATGTAATAGAGAGTCGAAATGTAGGTATTGCAATTTTATTCTATAATTTTTAAAGGAATAGGGACAACAGATTTCTGCTCGATTACGAGATCCAGGTAGAAATACCCTTGTAATAGTGTGTGGGGTCCCACGGAGCTCCACAGAAGGAGAAGGGTTCAGGTTAGAGATGCGATACGTGCTGTGGAATTGGGAGACAGATGTATATTAAACACCCACATTTTGCTAACAACCATTTAATAAAATTGCCTCTCACGTTATTCATTTTGGCAAATAAAGATGGGAAAATTGGGAGTTTATTAAAAGGGAAGAGAGAGAGAGAGAGAGAGGCAGTTAAGAAGGAAAGGCAATGGAAGTAAAGGGTATTGCTTGTACGGATGGTTCTGGGAGTGTTAGCAATAGCTGTAACTTGGACTGGCTGATGCCTGGTATTCGTTCGGTAATGTCATAGGTATTATCGGAGATAATAAATTTAATTTTAATTATATTGTCAAGTCCGTTTTCTATACGGATTATTATCGAACCAGATCAGTTCAAAAAAAGAACCAAGGTTAATACATATAAAGACAAACCCGCCGTCGTCAAGTTTATCCGGAACGTTAAACTTGGTCAGGGGTTTTATACAAATGACGTTAGCTGTGTACACCAACGAGCGGTAGTGAAAGAAGGCAATTTGGTCCGGAGGTGGCCTAGATAAAACTGCCATATATATATTTTACGTGCAGCGAAAACGTGTTAGTAGCGAGGTAAAAGCGGCGCGAAGAAGCAAACGCGTCGAGTGCACATGTTGCGAGCGTTTTATTGGATTTCCGCAGACGCGCCGTCGCGCTATCTTGTCTGACTTTTTACCTGACATTTAGGGTACTTTTTGAATATTTTTCCCCTTTTTAAAAAATACACGATAGTTTTTAATATCATGTCTGCTTTTTATTATCGACGGCATCACCACCACTACCGCTTCCACACCCGCTGCCGCTCCTGCTTTCGTAGAATAATATTTTGCGCCGCCCCATATTTTAGTGCATAGTACTCTTATTATATAAACGATTTCTACTTCATCGATAGCTAAAATTTAAAGCTGAAATAAAATGTTCATGTTAACTTTCAGTAAAGGACAAAGTGTTGTTGTGTTGCTCAAATTATTGTAGACCACTGACCTCTATTGTACATACAATAGAGGTCAGTGTTGTAGACGCTTAATTTAAACTGTCTGCGCTGCTAATAATAACGGTTATTTAAAAAAACTGAACGAATGAGGTTATACGGCTTTTTTATTCAATACTTATCTAACAGCCCAATAAACATTTTATGATATCATCAGCATCTTCCTGCTCTTTTCTCCGTTTTATTTGGAGTCGGCGCAATGTGTAACACTGCAAACTCAAAGGGGTTTGGCCGGTTTCTTTCATGGCCAGCCGCCTGCCTGACGCCAACCCTCCTTGGGAATGTAATCGTTTTCAAATGCGACAAAGGAAGAAGGTAAATTGGGGAATGAAAACTGATAGAGCGAGGGAGCTATCGTAAGGGATACTGCGGTATCCCTTACCCTAGCTCCGTCCTCTTGCGAGTCTCGGTTGGGGAAACGGGAGTGAGACGGCAGTAACTCGAAAAGGCCGGGGTCGCTCCCCAGTTTGTATATTCTGCGACTGTAGTAGCCGGTAGGACAGGGGTATCAACTGACCACAAAGAACATTACCTATTTACACGTAATTTTTTATACTGCACTTCTTCTATACATAAACTTTAAATATTATAATGTATTCTCTTCACGTATGTATGTAATGTACATTGTAAGCACAGAAACCATCGCGCCGCGAATATAACTTGCACTCTGCGACATGGCTTATTTGGTTACAAATTAGCCATGTCGTTGGGAAGACAGTTCATCATATTTTAGTTTACCGGCTACACTCAGTTAATAGAAACAAAACCAAATAAAAGAGAGAACAATTCAATAACACTGGAACAGATTGAGTAAAGGCATAGACCTCGAAACTCATATTACGTATGCACAATTTAAAGCAGCCAAACATTAAGTATAAAAATAAAATAAGTAGGTAATGTTTAGCAGAACAGAGTTATGTCTGTGTTATGCGTCAGGTGGTAATTTATGCGCACGTAAAGTTGACGAGCGCTTAACAAGCGCGCACACACCAGCCAACGTTTTCAGCAAACGTTTCGCAGATGCGCTGTCACATAAACGTTTATAGTAAGCGTTACTAATCGCGCGCTAACGCTTGCGCTAAATCTGGATAACAAACAGTTATTAAAGGATTAACAAGTGATGCGAAGTACACAAGCAACTATTTAAAAAAAATGTGGATCATCAAAGCTTTCACGCTGAAAGCTACAGCAGACCAACCGAATAAAGCAGACCAACCGAATAAAAAAATAAATCCTGCAGGATACTGGAATCGTAGCTAAAATAAATTTTACGTGTTTTTCTATGCCATTTACATTAACAAACCTATATTAAATTGAACACATACGGGGACACCTTAAAACTTTGAAAAATAACGTTAGTGTGGCAAAATCAATATTTTGGTTATAGATGTTTTATAGTTTTGATTAAAAACATTGTAATAATTTCTTATTCTTATTGTTTATTCTACTATTTAGACTCGTGGAAGTCAGAATTTCTATCTTGAAAATTTTATTTGTAACAAAAATGTAATATTAACACCACGTATGTTAATGTCCCTTATACATATATACTTTTACGTAAAATCTGAATAGAGATTAATGAATTTACTATTTAATCAGTATAAATATGTACAATTGTAAGTTAATGTACCTAATGCAAAGACACGCCGTCATTCGCTTGCACCGCTGGGTTGAGCTCGGTAATAAACTTTTAACTAAACGGCTCATGTTATATCCTTTGAACATCCACTTATAAGAAAATGTAATGCAGGCTCGACTACCTACTAGAGGTACAGAACATCGTAGAGAACGACACGTAGACAGACATTGGAAATGTAAAGAGGAAGAAATAAAAGCAATTTATGCGATCACACGACCGATGACTTCACGCATACTCGGTTTTACGGGACGACGTCGCACAGGACGCATATTGGGCGGATTTGTAAAAAGCACGACACGTTTGCTATATGGTGACGTGACCGTGACGGGGACGCGGCTGTATGTTTCTTTTATCGTCGACGATCGCGAGTATCACAGGCCAGGACAAGACATACATTTGTCCCATTCATACAATTAATTTGCTATTACTAAGCAGGTTAAATAGTTTTACTGTTATTTATAAAGCGCCAAATATGCAATTATTTATTTAAACTACGTTGCATTATTGACTAGGTAACAACAGCACGGTTTATTAAAACTGCTTTAAAGGGAAATGAAGGAATTCAACGTTATATTTGTAGGTAGTCACTACAATCAAATCCCAGCTTTGACTACCAAGTCAAATCAGTATATTTTCACTAAACCTCAAAACAATAGAATCGCCACATTTTCGCATGAAACAACTAGGTGTGACGTCAAGTCTAGTGTTTTTTTATGTTGTTCACTTTATGTTGATTTGATGATAATATAATAAAACAAAATCCTTAAAATAAAAACTATTATTAGTTTAAGAACAGTTCTTAGATGGTACATTGCCTGACTCTGGCGAAGTAATTTATTTTGAAAACCGGTGGTGGCAACCGGAGGCAACTGAAGTCCAGCTAGGGAGCGAACACGACTTCTAGTGTCTACATACATACATAGTTAACAGAATAAATACTTAAATACCATTAAAGTATTTAAACATTTTTCATGTGGTTTACCAAATCAACTACTTACAGTACAGTTAATATAAAGTTTTTTGCGGAAAACGTCACCGACACGTGGCCACTTACTTAGGTATAATATATATTGCATAAATATAGCATAGCACAGCATGTGGTGCGTTGAAAGAGGTTGCCGGGGCGGGGGGACAAAGAGAGGGCTTTCTTTGTGCAGTCTGCGAGACGTGACGCGGCCACATTGCACCCTGTGTTACATTACAATACATAACTAAAGTTAGACGATCGCCAAGGAATCATTCAGTTACTTGATTTTGATTCAGAGCTATAAAGACTATGTTACCTACCAAAATAATATTATTTTTCGCTTTTAAGTTCCTCTCTTCTTTTATGGGTTTAGTTTTTTTTTTTTAAGTTCTTATTTTTGTGTCTGAAATATAATTATTATTTAATAGCTTCTTATTTAAATTTCTTACTGACCTTGCTTACATTATTCAACTAATAAATAAAATTATTACCTACTATGCATTGTTATTTATTATAAATATTTAACCAACAATATTTTAGTGAGTATTAAGTGCTCATTGATATAATGAATAAGCCCAAACACGAGGAAGCTGCTTTAAACTATTCAGGAATTACTTCGACTGTCTCCCGTCTCCTTCATCGGAAGAACTACAGGTCTCCGTCGGGTGTCATTAGAACTACATATGTGTGTCAAGTTTCAACAGGATCGATTTACATATGAAAATTCAGATGGTTCACAATCAATCATCCCCAATTTTTTACCCTTAGTGTTAATTTTTTTATATTGAAATGTAATCCCCATATCTACAATAAAAATAATAATCGAAATCTGACTACTCTGTAAAAAGTTATGCGTGGTAAAATACATAAAAAATAAACGTATGGGCTTGAGAATGTCCTCCCTTTTTGTCGTCGGGTAAGAGGTAGGTAGATAATGTTCAATCTTAGTCAACATATTATTAAAGCAACTAATATGTTAACACAAACATATACACAAGAATAAGATCTGTTGAACACAGTTGAACATTAAGTTACTACACTAATTGATTCCATCCAAGTCTTGCACTGTAATAAGTCTGATGCACGCATTTAATGTAGTATTTATGTTAATTTGAATCGTTAGGAGCTTTAGTAGCCAACAGTAATTCGTGCATTCAGTATGTCAGTGGTGGCAAACCACGCTTCTCCATTCATTCTGCGGCCGCACCGGTCTGATACACCAGTCACCGATGTTGAACGGCCGCGCACTGCGCTACACACGGCGAGCTCACATCGAATGTGTGTCATGTCATGAGACTGCCGACCACAATTTAGTTAGCGCTACCTCACCGGAATGGAGCAATTTTTAAGTACCTATATTATGTGCATTCTTCTTGGTTCTTGTCTTGGTCAACTCAACATGCCCTTAGTTTGAAAAATAGAATTTATTGCTTTTTCAGCAATTTTAAAATTATTTTTATAATTATTACCATTATTGAGGACACTGTACACTGCCTTCTCAGATGTGCATAACGTAACTTGCGAACGATACGGCAACAATATAATCAATACGATAAACGATATTCTATATTATTATTGATATTATTAGTTATAGTATGAGAAGCATTCATGTCGAAAATAATGAGTTACTGATTATACTCAATTATGTGTATAATTTATTGGCAATCCTAATAAACAAAAATAAACTACTTAAATTAAGAATTTTGTTAAACAATTTAAATAGTAACATCTCATAGACATTACGTAATATATGTTACCTCACACAAAGACTATGGTATTAAATGTTAAAAAGCCCATATTCCGCGTAGGGACGAGCAAACAAAACAGCTATAATATAATCGCCGAAAGTTTCACAATGATAACACAGAGTATTTTAGGGCCCGACATTATCTTAGATTGCAGAGCACTTAATATTTACGTTACAGATTAAATATAGATGTGGGAGCGGACATTGGCGCCGCTTCTGTCACAGATCTTGCTAAATTATATTTTCTCTAATTTTTTGTAGAGAATTTAAAATGTTACTGTTCTGTTATGATATGGAATTAAATTTTGACTGTGTAGTACTAAATTTGGTTATGAGTTATGGGTTTAATTGAGATTGTGATGTGTAGTTGCGGAAATGTCGTATAATTTTAGTTCGAGGTTTCTCCTTTTAGACGACTTTATACATTCAAGACACTTATGAACTAAATTAAGTAACTTAACTAATTTTAATTGTTTCAAACTAAACTGTGTTTAGTCATACGTTTTGAGAATACAAAACGTTTCTTGACATATCTAGTTTTGAGTTTTGTAATAATATAATTGGCACCCATATCGCTTTTAACATTTACTTTGGAAGCAAGGATCGTTAACTAGCCAGAAAGACAGTAACGAGAAAAATGTTTCACGGGGAAGGCATGCGAGGAGGTGCAGAAAAGGGTGAGGGAGGGGTGCTAAGAAAACCTACTTCACCTTGTTTTTACGGTCACCAGATTTAATAACGAGAATTTGCAGAACGCGCGAGTTTGTCCCCACACACTAACTGCAACAGAAAACTATCTGTGGGAGAAGGTGTTAAGGTTCAAAGTGAACTTGGTGAAGGTCTTCTAGTGTGTAGTAATGAGTAACCTACAACGCCGAAAGGGGGTGATTGTACAAACACTCACAGTTGTGCTTGGCACCTAATAATAACCGGGAACTGTGCTATAATTACCTGGAAATATGAAACATTATGTAACATTTATTCTGACGTTATTTGAATACTGTTAATAATACTGCATACACCTGCAAGGACATGAAGAGAAACTAATAAACTAAACTGAATTACACTTCGATTATCTAGTGTATCGTACGCGCTTGCGTTCTCTGCCAATGTTATTTAGACCAATAAGATTTTGACTTGAAGTCGTCAATACTTATTTTGACAGTCTCTTTAAAGTTTATTCTTGATCTTCATAGTAGTCCTTAAAATTATGTTTAGGTATTTGCAGTTTTTAGGGTTGCGTACCTCAAAAGAAAAAAATAACCCTTATAGGATCACTTTGTTGTCTGTCTGTCGGTTAAGATCCATTTTCTCGGGAACGTGTACAGGTATCAAGTTGAAATTAACATAAATTACTTACGTCTGCGATCCCTTGAAACTGTAAAAAAAAAAACAAGTTTTTATGTCAACGCCATAAAAAAATTCGGCCATTTAAACCTTTATACTTTTATAAATTTTAACATTTCTCAAGTAAATCAAAACCTATAGGGTACTTCCAAATGACCTAGAATCATGAAATTTGGCAAACTTTTATTTTGCACTTGGAAAATTAACTCTGACATAGGTATATCTTCTCATTGTTGGGAGAGTATTTTTAGCACGACAAAGTTAAGTTGACATTTCAATCCGACTTGATCTACATACAAGTTTGTACGGAACCCTCGGTGCGCGAGTCAGACTCGCACTAGTTCTTTTATTTATTTAAATTGTAACCAGAATGATGTTCTAGGACATAATATAAGACAGCGCTAACTAGAGCCAAACTATGTACGGCTTGTACCATGAATGCATATCTAGTTACATAGGAATACCAAAACCAATGCGAATAGACTAATTCGTATCTAGTCTATTGAGTATGTACCTATTATGTTTTTTTTTTTGAGAAAGCTGTGTTTGCCAGTTGATACTGCACGCTTTTATTATTTCAATTTCAAGTGTAACAGTTGTGGCCGAACCAATAAACAAATAAATAATGAGCATGGGCCGGCTCGACCGGAGTGATACCTCACAGAAAACCGGCAGTGAAGCAATGCTTGCATTATCACATTATCAGTAAGTTAGGTTAACGGAGGCCCTAACCCTCCACCCCCCCCCCCCCTCTCCCCCTCCTCCCATACTCTTCCCCTACTCCCACCTTAAAGGCTGGCAACACACTTGTGACTCTTGAGTTGCAGGTGCCCACGGGCGGCGGTAGTCATTTACCACCAGGTGACGTCTGCTCGTTTGCGCCCTATACCATAAAAAAAAATTGGTACCCACGGCAGAAATTAAGTTCTATTAATATTATGCTACACCAGGTTACGTTCCAGGCCACCAAGAATGATTACTCAGTTGTTGGTAGTTTTGTATACTATGTAGCCATATCATCTGCTTGTATCTTACTATAGTTGTTTTTGCAGAGGCTATGGTCTTGCGTTCTTTTATTGTAAAGGTCACGCCACACAGACCATAATAGAGTTAAGCAACAGGCTCTTAAATCTCTGGGCAAGACAAATCTGATAAAAACTTATTTTGTGGCATATATTCTCGTCACGTGCCAGGAATTGTTTCCACTGCATATTAGAGTCAAGTGTACAAAGGTGTCATTTGCATCGTAGGGATCCTGCCACTATGTTTAAGCCGTCAACGCTCCTTGAACTTAAACTATGCCAAAACTTTTTGTCTCTATTATTCGTTTGTCAAACTAATAATAATTATTTGCCTATGACCTTGATAACTTTCTAATTTGTAGTTATCGTCCCGCGTTTTGCTACATCATACACATGTCTTAAAATAAGTAACACATAGAATATAAAGGTGAGACTTTATACTGTATTATAGTTTAAACACATACATGACATACCTACCGTATGTGATGTATTCCATAGGCTTGGAATTGGCTCCAGTGAAGTATTGACCCAGATGTGCGACGTGTCCGTGCCGGACGAATACCGGACTCACGCCCGCCCTGCATATTTATTACGAATCGTCGTACCATCCTTTTAATTCTGCTTAGTGCAAGAATACGATTCTTAATTAAGAAATATTGTTGTAATATAGCTTTATTTTTTTTTCCAATTAATAGTTGTATCGGTAGTTTTTCTGCCGGTCGAATTTTGTTTGATGTTGACCTCTCGATTAAACAGCACAGACGGCATAACATTTCTACCACGTCTATGTATTAGGTACCGCCGGTACATATTGTTTAATAACGCTTTAAAATTGTTCGTTAGTCGATAATTTATCTATATAAACTGAAGAAGTTAATTACCTTGCAATTTCCTACGTACGTTCGTACTTCAACACCAATTTTTTAAATTGAAACAATCTCTTAGCCAGTTACTTAATTATTTAAGAGTTAAGATCATTTTATTTTATTTATTTATTTAAAAAAAAGAAAAAAAGAAAAGAATTTTGTTCTGTATAATAAAAGAGTTTTAGCGATCATTCGTCAAACAAAGCATGATTAAATATTCAGTGGAAAACATTATATATATCAATATAATAAAAATAAAATTTAAAATGAAAGTGGGCTCCAATAAAAGAAATGTGAATTTTTCGTAGGTCTGGAACTGTAGGTAATATTAAAAATGTGTTTTTTGCTCAATCTTAATAATGGCATTATGTATACGCCTGAAACGTTTACAGAGTCTCCAAAATAGGCCTCTTGTGGTGTTCAGGGCAAAGGATTTACAAAGAGACTTATATTGCGGAGTAAAATGTTCAGATTACTACATGTTGTAGTTATTTATTTTCTACTTCCGATATACGACTAACTGTATACAATATTTTATTGGCTACATTTATGTAAGTTTATAACAAAGAAATAGTGGATCCTATGAGAATGAGGAATATCCCTAAAACGACACGTATTGGGCAGACGTGCAGTGCTGAATAAAGGTGATATATTGCCTTGTTGCACGTCACGTACGAATACGTACTACAACTTCCATACAGACCGACCAAACTGTGCCAAGACCTGTACTTTAAATACACCAAAGTTGAGATTATATTGCACATCATCTGTAAATACGACGACTACTAAAATAACAAATCATTAACATACCGGACTCATAATCCTCGGAGGTAGGCTGTGCATATTTCAGTGCTTGATGCAATCGATTGTCGAACCGCAATGATTATTGACGCATATAATTAGCGTATGCGCGCTGGGCCTGTGCGGTAATAAGCTCACTCTATTAGATGTTACTGTAGGTTACTAACATAATAAATGTTAATTATCAAAATACAAAAAACAATCAATAGGCGCATTCGATAAATATTTGCAAAAGTATAGTCTTCATGCATCTCTCCGTACATCTTAGGACTTTAAATCTAGAGTACATACTCTAATCTAGTTACATAACTCGATTAGTATCTAGATATCTAGACGTCAAAGGTTAAATGTTTTGCGTTATCTCTGAGGGGAAATCAATATATTTGTAATTCACTTTCGTGTGTGAGCCCCTTGAAAAAGGGCCCCGTCGGGTCCGGAACTACTCGGGCATCTCCGAAATATACACGTGAGTAAACCGTAAATTTTTAATAAACTCACTTTCTTTTTAACGCTGTTCAATCATCATCATCATCAATCAGAAAAGAAAAAACATCAGATAATCCAGAATCAGAGATGGACATTGGTTCGCAATTCTGTTCCATGAAAACTTCCAATTATAATATAAATAATAAAATACTTTCTTCTTAATGATATAGCTGTGAATCTGTCTCTAATAACGTTAGAAAGAGAAGCTAGTCTCGCCGAGCGGTGACATGCCGAACTTTGTTTGTTCATTACCTTTTCACCTTTTAAACAGCTCACCGAATCGTAATGAAATTGGGCACGGAGATAGAATATATCCTGGGGAAGGACAATATAGGCTACTTTTGAACGAAGTCGCGGGCAACAGCTATATGTAATACCTCCAAAAAACTAATTACTTTTTTACTTTTTAAAACACACAACAAACCTTGAATCTTTAAGCATCACTTGTAAAAATCTATGTACCTACCTATATGCTATTCCATGCTTACATTTATCACAAACCCTGTGTTCGCATTAATCCAACTCTAATTGAAATATAAAATGTCTTTGGCTCCAGTATCAAATAGATTATGTTATTAAATTTAAAATACTAATGTTGAAATAAATTTGATTCTAAATTATTTCCCTTACGTTTATTAAAGAAATACGGTTTTACTCGTATGTGTATTTCGAGGATGCCACACCCACGCGGAATGATGCTTCACTCCTTGATAAAGAAAATCTAAATAATGAAATAATAACACACACTTTCGTAGAACCAATATACTATATACGTATATACTATATACGTATATACTACTTTCGACTGGCCTGTTGGTCTAGAAGGGAAGTATGGGGATAGTGGAGAGGGAAGGGTTTCACTGCCGGTTTTCTGTGAGGCCGTGGTATACAGCGGAGTCGAGCCGGCCCATACGTGCCGAAGCATGGCTCTCCCACGTACGGAACATGTGATGTTATGATCACTTATGTTATGAACTTTTGTAGACACAGATTACAGATTAGAATCAGGCGTTCTTGTTTGCCTATCTTATGCTAGATATGTTGTTAGTTGTAATAAACTCTATTTATTGATGAGGATCAATTAACGTAAATGGTTGTTTGAATAATATTGTTAGGTACAGTTTGAGTAAGATTATGTCTGCCTAGTAGTTTTTAACATAAAGCTGCTGGAAAACCTGCGCTTCCAATGTACTGGCCTCCAATCATTTTATAATATTATTTGGTTCTTTATAAAAGCAGGCAGGATTCACTCTGTGTACTGTTAAAAACAGTCTCAAAACCACTGATATAAACTATGAAAATCACTAACTAACAGCAACTGCCAAGTTGTTCGTACCTCTGTTTGCACTCAAGTCCCTCGTTCTAAACATATTCCTACCCTTTTATAATCCCACAATTTGTTAATATTTATCCATCGACCAATAGTATTACGTTACCGGTATAACCAGTCAAAATAATATCTATTAACTTATTTTTATTAAATAGTGAACTGTGTTATCATCTATTATAGTTTGTCCCTATTTATAATAAAATAAATAAGAGTTTTTAATGTGGCGACAACACGGCCCTCCTGCGTACGCATCCGTCCCGGATAGCGTCATTGTGTGGTATAGTTGCTGAGGACAAAGTATTTACCATTAGATTATATCAATTTCAATATATTTCTTTACATCGATCACTCTTTTTTTTTTAAACAGCTACGAGGGCTCTTCCATCTACTATTCCATCGACGGCCAGTAGATAAAGAGCTCCCCGCTTCATTTAGACAATCCCCGGACACTACTAGAACCTTAATGCTTACATAACTGTTCCATCGGCGGTCAGTTATACAGCCAGCGTTAAGACTCGTAGTTTACCCTAGACGATGCCAACCCTAGTTGCATATCACAACAAGTCTCAACATCTGGCTGTAAGAATTTACTCGTGCGTGTATAACTAGAAAAGAAAGAAAGAAAAGCCAGCGTAAAGCACCCGAAGCTTCCCCTAGGCGATGCCTTTGCGTACCATCATGTACGAGGACCGAGACGGAGTTTTGAGTCGTCGGCCCATGTCGTGCAGTGTTCCGCAGGGTCTGTCCTTGGACCACTCCTGTGGAACATGGGGTACGACTGGGCCCTTCGAGGCGACTTCCCTCCCGGGCTCGGCGTAATCTGTTACGCCGATGACACTTTGGTCACAGCCCGGGGGGTAAACTTTCAGGAGGCGGCGCGCCTGGCCAACAGGGGAGTCTCTCTGGTGGTCGGGCGCATCGAGGCGCTGGGTTTGCGGGTAGCCCTGGATAAGACGGAGGCCCTTTTATTCCATGGGCCCCGTCGTGGTCCACCCCCTGGCACCTCTATCGAGGTCAACTCGGTCGTCGTACCGGTTCAGGCCCACATTAAATATCTGGGCCTGATCCTTGACGGTAGGTGGCGCTTCGACGAGCACTTCCAACAGCTTGCTCCCAGGCTGGTCGGCGCTGCGTCTGCCCTTGGCCGACTCTTGCCCAATTTGGGCGGACCCAGCGTCGCTACGAGGCTGCTGTACGCGGGGGTTGTCAGGTCAATGGCACTTTACGGTGCACCGGTGTGGGCGGAGGCTCTGACCGCCCAGAATAGGGCACGCCTCTGGCGCCCTCATAGGGTTATGGCGGTTAGAGCTATACGCGGACACCGGAGGCGGCGTGTGCGTTGGCCGGGATTCCCCCGTTTGATTTTGAGGCGAAGTATATCGGCGAACGGCTGAGTTCCGGGCGCGAGGCGGCAGTCGGCCCCCACCCAAAGAGGTACGCGAATGGCGTGAGGCCGCTCGCCGAGCCACCATGGCTCGTTGGTCACCCCGGCTGGAGGCTCCACGTGCTGGCTTTGCCGCCGTGGAGGCACTCCAGCCGGTCATCGTCGTGTGGGCAGGGCGTCAGCACGGGACCCTTTCCTTCCGACTGACGCAGGTTCTTTCCGGGCACGGCTGCTTCGGGAAGTACCTGCACTCGGTCGCTAGGAGGGAACTGAGTCCCGCCTGTCACCACTGCGACTGCAGTGAGGACTCGGCTCAGCACACGCTGGCGGTTTGCTCCGCCTGGGCGACGCAGCGTCGGGCCCTCACTGCAGCCATCGGAGGGGATCTCTCGCTACCGGCCGTCATACGCTCCATGGCCTGTAGCGACAGGAATTTTACCGCGGTCGCGACCTTCTGTGAAGACGTCATCTCGCAGAAGGAGGCGGCGGAAAGGGTCCGGGAGGACGATCTCCACTCAGACCTAATTCGCCGCCAGCGAACCGGGAGGCGGAGGCGCGCTTACCAGCGCCTCATGCCGCCCTGAGTGTGGCCGCGGGTGGACGGGACGGATTTTCCTCTCCGCCCGCTATAGTGGGCTCCCGCGAGGAAGCGGCGTCCGCGTGTGCCTGGACGTCGCCTAATTGAGAGGTCTTTTACCCGGAGGTGGTGCCCGCGTTTTGCGGGCAGGCGTTTGGAGGGTTCCGAATGTCTTAAAAAAAGCTGTTCCCGGATCCCTCCTACTTAAGGCGCAGTACGGCACAGTGTGGTTTTAGTCAGTTCGATTCCGACACACCGCCCCACCGAAAACCCCGGTGGGGTGACGGCCCGAGGGGGATTCCACACGCACAAAAAAAAAAAAAAAGCGATGCCTTTGGCCAACCCTAGTTGCATAATCATAACGGGTCTTAACGTCTGACTTTAGGTTACACCGCATATAGGTTACACAGTATTGTCCGAAGCAAATGTACTAGACTAAATATCATACATATTTTCTTATGTTCTTATTCCTCACTCTTAAGTCTATCATCATACATACTTCTCTCAAATATCAGTCAAGAAAATTATGACACAGTCATAATTATGTACTAGGCAGATTTCACAAATACAGAAATATAAATAACATCCTGGTCTATCCAATTTCAGGTGGTTTTCATCCAGTTCTGCTAATTTAGTCCAAGGTGTCTATATTTAAACACATGTTGTTCTTAATGTTTGATAGCCACTGGTTCGTTTTATGCCTGACCAAGTTTTTCGACGTGGTTGTACTTCCTTTTCCTGTGAAGCTCGGCCTGGCCTGACTTTAAGTGTCTAATAAAACATTAGCACCTAGCAATTGCACTGATAAAAACCAATTCTTTCTTTTTTGTTTGATATCAGCGGAGAACTGACACTAATAGTATTTCTGCTTAAAGCGTTAATAGACTACTTTTGCGAAACTAGAGAGTATAAATCCTCCGGCGAGACACGCGGCACGTCGCTTCCACCGTCACACGAGAGTAAATCTAATAAAGGCATATGTTGCGTGCTGTCTAGCTACCCTGTGATATCCTGTCTAGACACCAAGCTATGAAAACACGAATTGCATTCCAATCATTTTAAACGAAGTGCAACTGAAACTCCTTGTATTTTTTTTATGGTGCAGGGGGCAAGCAAGCAGACGGGTCACCTGATGGTAAGTGACTAACGTTGCCCATGGACACCTACAACTCAAGAGTCACAAGAGGAACAGTTTACCGGATCTTACAGTCACACAATTATAATGGGAGATTTTAATACATGCCTTTTAAAAAAAGACTCAAGGTCGACCTCTTTATGCAACATAGTCGAATCCTGCAACCTTAATGTTCTACCTTTAAATGCTACTCATAACTTTCCTAACTGCACTCCTTCCCTTCTTGATCTCATCTTTGTTTCGTCGACTGAGCATGTGGCCAAACACGGCCAGTTCTTGGCTGATGTCTTTTCCTATCACGATCTTATCTTTCTTTCTTACAAAATTCGTCCCTCCAAGGCTAAGTCAAAGATACTAATGCAGCGTAATTTTGGTAGTATGGACGTTGAAAAGCTTCGTGAGGATACTGCTAAAATTGACTGGGTACCTCTCTACAACTCTGGCTCTGTTGATGAGAAAGTGAGCATTCTAACAACCTAATTCTTCCAATAATATGCAACATTCTCAATCACTCTATCTCCTGCGGTACATTTCCATCTACGTGGAAAGACGCCCAAATTATACCCTTACCTAAAAAGCCTAAGCCTTCCTCTTTTAAAGAATACCGACCTATCTCTATATTACCATTTCTATCAAAAGTCTTGGAACGCCTTGTATATGCCCAACTTAACTCCTTTCTATCAAAAAACAATCTTTTAAACTCCTATCAATCTGGTTTCCGTCCTGGGCATAGCACGGTTACAGCTCTGATTACCATTACCGACGACATTAGAATGGCCATGAAAAATGGAAATCTCACACTACTTACACTTCTGGACTTTAGTAACGCTTTTAATACTGTAGATTTCCATATCCTGCTCGGTATACTACGCTCCATTAACATATCTCCAATAGTGATTGATTGGTTTCACAGTTACCTGTCTGGTCGCCGACAACGTATCCGCATTGAGGAGTCAGTTTCCTCTTGGTGTGATATCACGCTTGGTGTGCCACTGGAAATACCACAGGCAACAATTTATTACACAGATTGGTTGTGCGAGGTAAAAAGTTTCTGGAAAAATTATCCAAGTGATGGGGATGATAGTTTTGTTCGTTGAACGATGACGAAACGCTGTATGCTGTATAAGTCCAAACAATTCCTCGGAGCACTCCTCATAATACAGGCGATAGAGAATGCAGAGGAAAGCTACATCTCCAAGAGGTCAAATCGATCTGAATTATCCTGGCAATCGACGATTCGAGTTGCTCTTCGTTGAATGCGGTCCAGAGGGAGAAGCTGGTATTGGGGTGGGGGTGTTTAAAGGTTTCTAGATTATCGTAATTAGAATCTTATTGTAATTAGAAGTTCAACACGTCAAATAAAAATAAAACTAAAGCTTTCTTACTTACAGCTGACTTCAATACGTGTAAATCATGCTTATAGTGCCGATTCTCCCGTTCTCGCTCGAGAACGGGGGAGTACAGCACTAACCCAATTTTGTTATCTAATATAAATACGCTAAGGCGAGATTCATCGAGATCATTCAATTCAGTACCTAAGTTGTGTGATTCCCTACTTTTAGTCAACGTATTTTCTTTCTTTTTGTTTCGTTAAATATCTTTTGACGAGCTTTAGTGTAAGAAAAAAGTTGGAAAAACTGTTTTTTTTTAGAATCGTTAAACTGTTGTTAAAAAATTTAATGAATAGCGGTCGAATTTCAATCCCGTGGCGGCCACTAGGTATATTAATTTTGCCACTTTTTAATATTGTTTCCTTTTTTTTATTTGAGTCAGAATTAGGGCTACTTCTGGAGATATTACTTATCCAATAGAAATAATCATTAATATCTAAAAAAACATATACATAACAGTTAAAAAGATATATAATTCGGTGTTCTCTATAATATATCATTAGATGAATATGTATAAAGTCCTAAAACATATCTCGAAGGACCCACGATGTGAATGGCTAGAATACCGTTGAGTGCCAATCGTCATATACCAACTCATAGTTGTTGTGAGCTTGTAATCCGCTAATTGCCTCGCGTGCCTTTAATACATGGCTTGGCGCAATTTTTCAATCCTGCCAGTATATTGAATACAACAAAACTTTTCAATTGTGTTCCATCCATAGAGAAATAATTTCGATGAACTTTTATTTCATAACGAATGGTTCAATTAAATTGAAACTTTGTCTGTTGGGTGATCGATTCCGTTTTGTTTTGTAAGCTTTTGTGTAACAGTTTGTTTACGGTGGCGCCACTGAGGGGTAAGAAAGAGGGAGGAGGACAGTCTACAGATAAAATAAAACTACGCATTGAAAAATTGGAAATTCAATAAGTTTGGTGGCGACGAGCGACTTCCCCCTCGACAGCAACGTTAAAAACATGATAGATGATACGTCGGTGCAGTTTTTAGCGCAACGTCAAGATGCTAGAGACGGCTGGTTTCAGAGAGTTCTACTGATTTACGAGTGTAGCTGAGCGATCACATCCTACACTCTTTATCCTTCCTTCACCGGTGAATGAAACTGCTACCTTAGAGATTTATAAATGTGATCAGAACAAGCAAATTAACAAAATTATGTTACTTTAACAACATAATAACGTATTTTTGACATTGCCTTAGATTGACATAAATCATTTTATTCTGAGTAGCTCTCGGTCTTTTCAAGATTTATAGTACTTGCAATCTAGAAACTTCTTAAAAGTGTTAGGTAATAAATTATGCTTTGTTACCAAACCTTCACGGATAACCTTTTGTCATGTTGTAACTTCCTTGCCAGCTATTTCTATTTGAACACAAAGAATAGTTACCTCGTTGATGGCACCAGCGCTGTTGACAAATATGTTGCGATGTTTAAAAAAAGCCAAATTATTATTTTCCTTCGCGAGCTGTCGGGTCTTGCGGCGCCAGACGCAAGGGCCCGTGTTGTGCGAGGGACGCTCTTCCCTTAACGCAAACCCTTTTTGCGCAAACCTTGCGACATGTCTGTAATTAAAAAAAGGTTTTAATGTGTAAGCACGGCTCTGCCTTAGTTATTATATTTACATTAGGGAGTAGGTGCCTCGGGTTTGTCTAATACTCCAAGTGCGTATCGTGTATTTTTCATGATTGAGCATACTCAAAGTAAATTATTAAAACACAATAATGTGATCTGCAAGTGAATTGCAAGGCTATGCCGCACGTATATACATACATACTGCTGGACAATACTCAAACCAGTGCATCTAACATATATTTAGCTAGGATCTTACAAAATTTAAACAAAGACATCAGAGTGCTACCGCTTTATTGAGATACTCGTATGTCTATGTTTTTTTTTTATGGTATAAGAAGAGTCACAAGTGCGTTGCCGCCCTTAAAGGTGGGAGTAGGAAAAGATGGGAGGGGGGAAGAGGGGAGAAGGGAAAGACAGGAATTGGGGAAAGGGAAGGGTTAGGGCCTCCGGTAACCTCACTCACGCGGCGAAATCATTGCTTCACTACCGGTTTTCTGTGAGGCCGTGGTATCGAGCGGAGTCGAGCCGGCCCATACGTGCCGAAGCATGGCTCTCCCACGTAATGTTATGCACACGACCCACTTTTAACTAATAAGGCTCAAGGCAGATGATGTTACATCGTATACGCTTCTATTAGAACATATACAAGGTGGCGCAAATGTTATCACATTAAATGATATACCTGATTTTACTGGTTTATGTACGTCGTTTAACATAAAAATAAGTATTAAATAAATTAGAAAATTAGTGGCCCTTAATACCGAAAAACTATCGGTTGTTCAGTCTGTTCTGGTACTATCATTATATTCTTTATACAATCTAATTACAAAAACATTAACATAATTACTTTAATTATATTGTAAATAATAACGAATTATGTAAAAAGTCTAAAGAAATATATCTTTATAACTTTATTTTGGGTTTCTGTATATAAATTGAATCCTACCGGCAAAGTTTTGCAAATATGGGATTAAAATGGAATAGCATACTATTCAACTCAAAGGTAATACGACAAGAGGTTGAAGTAGTCTGCGATTTGAAGATACAGAACACTAACACATGCACATAACCTTTGAGTAGTCGAACTATTCCTAGCCCGATCATTAACATTCATACCGATGCAATATTAGAAGCAGTAATAATACCACGTGCGGTGTGTAGGTGCACCTACTCCGGGCACATCCGCCGGTATAAAGGCCTTGTATTCGTACAAGGCCTTTATACCGGCGGATGTGTACAACCTACTGCATTCTGCATACACTCGTCTGACTGATTGCAATAGTGCATGTTATATGAGAACAGTATTATGATATTCACCTATGTATACATCTGTTATTTGGGGGGATGGTGCTGTTTTTTAAATCTTCTGTTCGTTAATATTTATAATATTATACCCTTCAGCATTGGGCAGAAAGTGGTAGTTGTTTTAGTTGTACGTAACAAAAGCAATCATAAAATAAATATTATCTTTGTTTTTAGCTTCAAGTAAAGAATCTTTGGAGCTTTCAGTAAACCTTTTTTGCTTCACCACAATAATTATGCCAAATAGTTGGATCAAAATTACTATTTGATGCATCAGTAATTGCAATTGCAAATCATATGAAGGTTCTATTAAAGTTCCATCCACTTGTAACCATTTGTACTTAATTCCTCAAGGCCAGCAAAAGCTATACGTAACTCCAGTCATCAGGTTCGAACCCGGATCTTTTGTCTTGGCTAGTAAGGCGTTTTCCCGACTAAGCTGTCACTGGTTAATTCAATTATTTTCTATTAAAACTACGTTAGTAGGGACAGTGACGAGGGTCGGACACGCCGCCCTGCTGCAGGTGCCCATCTCCTTATCAATCTCGATTAAATACTATTTTGCAAATACATTTAAACCAAAGCATTTCCTGAATGTTCATCAAGACGCAGAAAGTACACGTGCAATCATCTCTTTCTTGGATAACAAATCCGGTTGCACTGACCTACTTTTCCTTGGTTCGGTTCTATTAACTTTCTGTTTCTTGCCGGTATTACTGTTCTAAACTAGAATAACCAAACTGGAACTTTTATCCTATACACATAAAGATAAAGAAACTTTTGTTATTAAAACAAATTCAATGAAACGTTAAAAGAAAATTCCTGACCAAATAACAGTTATAGAATGAAGCCACAACTTAGCAATGGTGTGTCAACACCTAATTAAACTCTTTGACACGCTATTTATTACTCTCAAGTTGCTACGTTAAAGGATGGTATACTAAACTCCTTCAGTGTTTTTCACCGTCAGTATCAATTGACTAACCACACCCATTATGTATTTATACATACCTCTGAATTGCCAGACGTTTCGACCAGGTTGCGTGGTCACACGCTGGCTGGATCAGTGGTGCACGCTCAAGGTTCTTTATTCACCCACACATTTTCGATATTTTTTACATTTTTGTTTCGCTATGTACCGTCACATACTATACTAACAGTGTTCCCATTTTGTATGTCGTTAAGTCCTTTGTGTCCTTATTTTGGTGTTTATTTGATGCGCAAAAAAGCGAATTGTCATGTTTTTTATCACTGGATTCCACGCTGTAAATCAATTTAAACCATCTTCCCGATTGAAAGTTTTATGTTTTTTTATTTCAATCGCTTTACGTACAACTTTTGAGTAACGTGACGTTCGGCGGAGAGGACTTGCGTACAATGAAATTCGATCCAGAGATTTGTGCCCAGTTTGAGTGCATGTTCTACAATCGCTGATCTGCTAATCTGTCGGCTCTTCACAGCAGCGATATGTGCTTTGACCCTTTCAGCAATAGTCCGCTATGTTTGGCCTATGTAGGAACTACCACAGCTGCAGTTTATTTTGTAGACACCTGGAGTTTGTAACGGCAAGACATCCTTCTCAGTACCCACCATGTTTTGAACCTTTATGCCTGGTGTATATACTGTCTGTGGAGTATTTCTTTAACACTCCGTTCCGCATCCGTTACTCCTTTGACATATGGCATGTAGGCTGGTTGTTTGTTCACCTCTGGATGCTTGCGTCTCATTGTCTTCCATTGACCTGATATCTGTTACTTTTCAGTACCACCTGAAAATGATCCAGCGCTCGCTCCAAATGTTCAGGGTCACAAAGATAGTAAGTTCTGTTTTTGAGTGAAGCCATAACAGACTGCAGGTGTCGGGAATGATGATGCGGCGTGGTGTGTAGGTAGGTAGGTATGAATATGCTTGCGGTACACACAGTGCAACAAGAACTAATCTGATCTCGCGGTTTAACTTCTAAAAATGACAAAGACCTATCCGCCTCCATTTCATATGTGAACATTATTTTGGGGTGAATAGAGTTGAGAGGTTGTATGTATTGATCTACTTCCTATTTGTTTCCTTTGACGATACTGAAGATGTCATCCACGATGCAAAGTAGACTGATTTCGATAGTGGTGCCGAAGAGTACCCAAACGTACTACCACCAAATCCAAACAGACGATAGTCTACTTAAATCCTTGGTGTATCAAAGGTCTGATGAATGTGGAAAAGGTGCAAGCTTTATGTTAAGTATCAGATGTGTAACTCGGGACTTGATCGCGATAATATTTAAAAAGTAAAATACCTCTTGGTTACCCGACGTTTCGATCGAATTGCACCGATCGTGGTCACGTGGTAGGGTAACCAAGAGGTATTGTACCTTTTAAATATTATATATATATATATATATATAGTCCCGAGTTACACTTTAGATGTGTATCAAAGTCGCGAAAGTTTCAAAACAATTACTGTGTGTTAAGGTCTTGAAAAATGATGCTCAATCGTATTTACCCGGTCTGAGATATGTACTCGTATTCTCTAACAACACCTATCCTAGAGCACGCGTCTTATAAAACCTTCAACATTAATAAGACGTCGTTATTATACTTACTGTTTATTTAATAAAGAATATTTTCCAAAGCAAATAGTTTACTTCTTTTTCAAATATTTTGTTGTTTGATGATAAACACGCCGTGGAAACATCAAAGTACGACTAGGCGGTGTTCGAGTAATAAACGCGTTTGTTATTAAGTACGTGAAAGTTAGAGTTGGTGTGAAACTTTGTTTACGCTGTAGGATTGTAAAGCGAGTAAATCAGGATCGTGGTGGTTACGCAGCCTCCTTCCTCGACATTAGGTACCGGTACGTGGGAGATGGGTCGAGAAACGCTTCGTAGGGTAAGTGTTTAAGAGGCGCTAACACACAGCTGTGAAAATCAACGGATGTAATGCAGGCACCAAAATGCATTTATCCTTTTTATATTTCAAAAGAAGCCCAGCACAAAGCCTATTTGAAAAGTACGTAGGTAAAGTGGTTAATCCGAAGTTTCTACATTCTCAAAACTTTCAGTCGGAAGTTTTATTAGGTATATATATATATATATATATATATATATATAATGATAAATCACACACTAATGTAAAGATATGTTGTCGGAGACAGACAGTGAATCAGACGACTCAATGCTTTTATTAAAAAAAATTTAAAGCTAAATCTAGACTTTGTAAACAAAATCAATAAATAAAAAAAAAAACCTTAATCAAGAAGTTGAAACAAAAACAACTTCTTTTGCGAAGATGTTGAATTAAAGTCACTCAACTTGTTTGTCACGCAATATTCAAATACCCAACAAAACTATAAATATTTTATTTATAGTTATAAATAAAATAAATATTTATTTTTCTCTCCGTGTGTGAGATGTGTGGAGTTCTTATTATTATTATTCTCTTTATATGTATTAACATAAAACTTATTTACATTTTTAAATACGAACCTATAAAACAAAATATATATTTAGAAATATAAAAAATAGAATACCAACGACATCGGGTACAGGAACCAAGACACCGGTGGTTAGGGCTCCAAAGACAGGAACCTCCTCACTATACGGGCCGTATCGAGGAGAACTGCCTTCTGCATCAGTCCCTTGATCCAGCTGTCTAACGCCAGCCTCTTAAGGTTGATCGAGGCTTTTGGCTATCAATCCATGAGCAAATATGACAATCGGAACAATGATCGTCGAATCGACATTCGACATATCGACAATCTCGTGAGACAAATCCAAATATTTGATTTGTTTTTCTTTTTCAACTTTCACGAGGTTGTCGTCATGAGGAACAGCAATATCGAGAATCATTGCGCGGCACTCTAATCGATCTATCACCACAATGTCAGGTTTATTGGCAACAATAGTTCTGTCAGTGATGATAGATTGATCCCAATACAATGTGGCACGATCATTTTCGAGAACTGGGTCGGGCAGATACCTGTAATATGGCACCTCTGAATGCACAAGATTGTATCTAAGGGCAAGTTGTTGATGCACAATCCTGGCCACTTGGTTGTGTCTGTGCAAATATTCACCGTTGGCAAGACGAGAACAACCAGAAATAATATGCCTGATAGATTCATCGGGACGGTGGCATGCCCGACACATGTCCACCGTACCATCTTTCACGATATATTTCCGATAGTTATTCGTTATAACAACTTCGTCCATAATTGCAAAGAAAAAACCTTCGGTTTCTCCGAAAAGATCACCAAACCGTAGCCAAGATGTAGAAGTCTATATCAGTACCATTAGGTCCCGATAAAAACGACCATGAAGTTCTTTGCCCTTACATACCTCCCTGCGATCATTAGTACTAGGTACTACAGGCTTGCGCCAGTCCTCTTTAGCCAGAGCGAGCGGAGTGAGTCCGTTGTCTACTGCGACCACACTACGATGCACTCCCACGTCAGTATGAAGAAAATATTCTCTAAGGTTGTATATCTCGCGATTGTGTAGGGTCTTAATGTTTAAGAATCCACGACCCCCAAACTTTCATGGTGCATTCGGAATGCAGTCAGCAGTGTACGGACTCTCCTATCTAGGGCATCTAATTCGGTTTGAGTCCATCTAAGTATACCAAAGGAATACATCAGAACCGGCATGACCCAACCGTTGCAGGCACGCATTTTGTTACCCCCTGGTAAAAGACTTTTAAGTACTTTTTCCGGCGGCCAAAGAAGCGCTCCTGCAGCGCTTGTTTCATATGAGATTCAGGTATTCCCAATGACTGTGATATACCTAGATACTTGTAGCTTTCAGTGGCAGACAGAGATCGGAGTTTTGTTGAATCTGAAAGTTCGACTCCTCTAGATTCTACTATCACGCCTTTCTTTACATGCGTGACTGCACACTTGTCCACACCAAATTCCATCTTGATAGAGTTACTAAAGTTTCAGTCACCTTCAGTGACGCTGTCAATTGCAAATTACTGGAGGCAATAAGTTTCAAATCGTCCATGTACAGAAGGCGAGATATAACTCGATCGTCTTTCTACAACCTATAGCCTAGCCGTGAACCCTCTAACAGCGTACTGAGAGGATTCAAAGCTAGGCAGAACCACAAGGGACTCAAACTATCACTTTGAAATATACCCCGCTCGATCTTTATTGGTACATCGTTTGCCGCAATCTGCCGACATCCTGGATAGCAAAGTGCCGTTCTCCACTGCCCCATACATGACTTCAAAAAAGTGCAAAGAGTTGTATCAATTTTATACAACTCTAGCACTCTCAAAAGCCATGTATGTGGGACCGAATCAAAGGCCCTTCTGTTGGCTAATGGCCATATTCATGATGAGGAGCTCTTTAGTGCCACGGGTCCCGCTTCTACATCCATTCTGAGAAATAGATATGATCGAATTTTTATTTAAATGTGTAGTAATTTTGAGTCTCAGAATATATGTTAGAAGCTTATACATAGTTGGTAGGCATGTAATTGGTCTATAATTTTTGGGATTCATGGCAGTACCAGATTTATAGAGTAAGTGGGTTACGCCAGTCGTCAAAAATTGGGGTAATGAACCGGAATCCAATGCTGCTTGGAACTGAGATGCCAAACGAGCATGCGAGCTTCGGAACATTTCAGCCAAAAGTTGTGCAGTCCGTCTGGTCCAGCCGATTTCCAGTTTGATAATGACTGGACTGCACAACTTACGTCACCTGTGGCTATGGAAATTGGTTCCATTACTTGTATAGACTCGCATGAGCGCCCGACATCTTATATCCAATCACAGGCACCGACCAGATGTTACGCCAAAATGTATTTGTAGCATCATCATCTGGGAAATACCCGTCACTCACACAGGGATCCGATTGTTCTCATTTTCGGTAAACCCACCTCTCATTGCTTTGGAACATACGATTCTGATTATACCGATCTGTTCGCTTTTTGTATCTTCGAATCCTATTTGCCCATGCATAAACTTTCTGCTTTAGAAAGTCTATGCGCTCTGTGACACATGACATATATTGTTGAGGACTAATGTCAGTCCCAAAGAATGCCTGTTTCACAAAGCGCATCACTCTCGGCCGCGTGTTACCCGATCTAAAGCAGATTAGCTTACCGATGAGTGTCCTGGCCTCAGCAATACGACGCTCAATTCTGCACTGCCAGGCTGGCACATCAGGCTTGGGTCGAGTAGTAGCGGTATTTACAGAGAAATGTACTCCTGCTACTCAACATGCTGCGACAGCCGCTCAGTAGAGAATAGAGTGCGCATCACTAAGATCTTCGCTATTGTCTAAATAGTCAGACAATAACGAATCCAGGGCACACACCAGCGCTATATTTCGTCTATGAATAGGCAAACGGGATAAATGGGGTCTATTAATGTGGATCACAAACCAGTATTCCAGAATCGCATCCTCCAAGGCGCTCCTTAACCTTTCGTTGTATTGGGTACTTAGTACTTACAGATATAGCTTCACAGCGCTGTATAGCCCTTACTTGATCCGACAGTCGTTGTGCGGATACGTTGACAGCTGGTTCAAGCTCCTGAAACAGAGACACTAATCGAACACGGTACGCAATAAGGTTAGTTCCCAACTCTGTATCTCGATAATATGCCCGCATGACTTTTTCATTAATTGAATAAGTCCATGGTCGGCCTCTCCCCTGGCGACGCACAGGTGTTGGCGACGTCGGCGGATAGAAAAACTCGTCACTCGATGTCGAACTCGACGCCTCAGTAGCCACTTGATGTGGTTTCCGGGGGCCGCGAGGATTATTATTATTATTAAATAAAATTATTATTAAATAATATTATTATTTTATTATTATGCAATTGTACAAAGTTTATTGTGAAATAACATGCCACTATTTAGTGTCACTATATTTCACTGATTGCGTTTATCTAGATGACATGTAACACGTCACGTCACACCTCGAATCAACGTCCTAATGCATCCCACATATAAAAGCATCCTTCCTCCATTGATTTAAAAAACAATAAATTAACTTTCTCTTATTGTAATATTAAAGTTACTTATCCTACGGTTAGATTACACACGGTTGTTAATTATTGTTTCCAAAAGATATTCCAAGCGGTTTTTAGATGACTGTATCTATCAGCTTTACACTTTATTCGGATCCCAATTGTCACAGACGCGTAACTCCAATCATACACAAGAGACATGATAACACGCACGAGTTTTTATCAAAGAACTTGAGTGAGCAAACAATAAAATATGAGGAGTATGGCGACACCTTCCCTTATTTATAACAATCGTGTAACAGTAGCGAGAGAGAGGGGGTTAAAGGGGGAGATTACCGTCGTCAAAAATTTGCTAAGTTATGAACGCGACACACTTTACACTACATTGCGCAGTTTATGAGTACTTGACGCTGATGATCGCAAGTGTGGAGCCTTCCTTACATAAACTTATTTTTATGTGCAGTGATTAGGACGCACCGGTAGATAATAATCGCTTTAATGAGCACTCTCCGTATCTTCGTTAGTAATAAGCTTGAAATATATTTGTTTGACTTCAGTGAAGTTAGATAATTTCGTGAATATTATCGCTAAAATAAAGGTGCATTAAAATATAAAACATAGGATAGGTACCTTTAAACCTAATTTCTGGTTTTAATCTCAAATTTAAATTAGAAAGCAAGGTCGTTTAACTTACCAAAACAATAATGTGATTATGAAATGATCTAAATGAACATTTGTTTCTTTGGGCTTTAAGCGTGTTCTTGTCAAGCTTAGTCGTGCTATTCAAATTCGCATTCAGCGACCTCCCCTGTGTTACTGATTGTACTTGTAATGCTGATGACCTACGAGAATGTGGCGCGGCTTAGTATCGGTCTATTTTATTTTATTTTATTTTATTTATTTGGTTTATCAACGGTTGTTACAATAATACAATATCATTAATCATTACTAGAAAGGCTTCCAGGACAATTGCACAACCAATTAAAGATAAACACAGCATGCACACAGTATAAAGAGAACTTAATAAATTTAATTAAAATTGAGAACAGAACATTGAATATCATAATATGAAAGCACAATTCATAACATAAATAATAGCATTAATATTAATATTAGTATTAGTTTAATCAGAATTATATTATTGAAAATAAGTAAATGTGGAATTGTGCAGTGGAATTAAACATTGCAGCATCTGAATGAACATTAACAGTATTCATAAATTCACTGTGATTAGAATTATGATTCTGATGATTGAATTATTTAATACATTATTAAATACTTAAAATATATTATTAGATTATTAAATAAGAATACAATAAAATAATTACAAAATGGAATAACACAACAGTGACAATAATAAAAAATTAATACACTTATCGATTGATTTCTAAATTGGATATTGATATCAGTTTGGTATTGATTTGTGGACAAGACTCTTGAAGGAATTTAAACTTGTTGAAAATATGTCTATGGTCCCACAGATGTCGTTTAGAGCCCTACATAGTCTTGGAACTGGGGAGTTATAGCCTAGGACTGTCTTTCGAAGTGGAGGTACCATCATTGATATTGGTTTGCGTGGCATTCGCTGTGGTATATTGTAATTAAAACTTTTAATTAATTGAGGACTGTCTACATGATTACGTATTATTTTAAAAGCAAAAGCTAGATCTAGGAGTGTTCTTCGTTTTTCTAAAGATGACATTCTAAAATAATCTAATTTTTGGTTATACGATTTGCACTTCTTTAATATACCAGCTGAATACGATAAATGCCATAAGAATCGCTTCTGAATGCGCTCCAATCTGAGTACGTGAGTTGAGTAGTGTGGTCTCCATACAGTTGTACAATATTCGAGTATACTGCGCACCAGCGCATAATACAGTAAGATTTTTGTTTGGGGCTTTCCGAATATCTTGCCATTTCTGATGATGAAACCCAGCATATTGGAGGCTTTCTTAATAATATTTTCGTAATGTGGGACAAAAGTAAGTTTACTATCCAAAATAACTCCCAGATCTTTAATTTCATCGACTTTACATAAAGTTTTACCTCCGAGTCTGTACTCTGATCGAGTGTACCCGTGTTTTCTAGTAAACGTCATATGAAAACATTTCTCTGTATTGAGATACATTCCATTATTGCTGCACCAAAGATTTAAGTTATCTAGATCATTTTGCAACAGACCTACATCCTCAATTGACTCTATTACACGAGATATTTTGAGATCATCTGCATAAAGGTAAGATTTTGAATTTTTGAGGTAACTAGTGATATCATTAATAAAAATATTAAAGAGGATAGGCCCTAAGTGTGACCCTTGAGGTACACCTGATGTACTCTTGTGCAAATCAGATCTATATCCATTCACCACCACGAAAAAAGATCTATCACTAAGGTAAGATTTAAGCCAGTCCAAAAAAATACTCGAAAAACCGTAAGCTGAAAGTTTGTGAATAAGTATAAAGTGAGAAACTTTGTCAAAGGCCTTACTGAAATCGCTGTAAATTACATCAACTTGCTTGTGGTTGTCAATAGCGATTGTAATGTCTTCAATGTAAGTAACTAAATTTGTAGTAGTTGATCTAGACTTGACAAAGCCATGCTGACAGTGGGTTATATGTTGCTTAAAGTGGTTTTGAATATACGGACATACAATAGATTCGAAAAGTTTGGCTATTGTAGAGAGGATGGATATAGGTCTATAGTTGTTTACATTACTTTTATCCCCCGATTTGTGTATCGGAACTAGTTTAGCAAATTTCCACTCTTTCGGAAACTTACCCGATGACAGAGACTGGTTAAATATGCGGCACAATGGTAATGACAGAGTTTGTGCGCAGTTCCGGACAAATATTGGAGGTATCCCGTCGGGCCCTGCACCTTTAGTAATATCGAGGTATTCATTTTATTCAAAAGCATAGCTGTATTTATTGAGAGATTACTGAAATTAGAGCTACTGTTACTGATTTTGCGAAAATAATCATTATTTATGAAACTATTAGGATACGTTGTGTTATTGTCATATACTTTTGAGAATGATGATGCAAACAAGTTACATATACTATCTCCGTCCCTTTTTTCTTGTATACCATCAGACATTACGTTTGGATAGTTGTTAGATTCTTTTTTTCTACTTTTGATAAACGACCAAAAATACTTCGGATTATTCTTTATTCTATCTTCAAGATTCTTTAAATAATCATTACATAATTGTATTGATAACTTTGAGCTCCTCCTGCTCAATAACTGATACTGAATTTTATCGATAGGATTTCCGTATTTATTCAATCGATGCCGTACGTTGTTTTTTTCCCTTAGGATTCTGATAAGAGACTTACTAAACCATGGGGGGTAATTACCTTTAGAATATTTACTAAATGGCACTGTTCTATAGATAATCTCCTTCACAATATCATAAAACTTTGGCAACATTACGTCAATATCGCTACTATCTGAAAAGACATGATCCTTATATGGTCAGGCGTGTAAATAGCCCGACCAGGGTGTGATTGCTCAACAGTTAGCGTACGAGGTGTAGGGAAGTAAACCACTTCTATCGATCAAAACAATCATGCCAGCACTAACCTGCAACACCGACCAAGTCCCGATCCTCCAGAAGGCAGCGAGCAGCGGCGAGGTTTCTACGGTCTCTTGCAAGGTATTGACCGGCCGGTCACGATCGAAGACTGGAGCACTCCACATACACCTTGTAAAGGTTACAAGCGAGTCCAAACACTACACGGCTATAGGACTAACGGAAAATCAGCTTCTTTTCACGAGAAATATAACTGATGTCCGTGGCGGAACAAAATTTTTATATTAAAGGCGTCTTCTTCGCGAAAAGCGATGAGAGCAGGGTATGTCCGTTTTTTCTTGCACCAATCAGGTGCAGCGCGTTTACATTATTTGAAGACTGCTAACGCCATCTCTTGAGATCGTCGAGTACATTGGCAATATTACAGCAGTACCAGCACTAATTGCATTCGACAAACAGAATGTGGTTTACATAAAGACTATGAAATTAATAATATAACGAAATATATTATGGTGCGATTATGTATGCATTTTATAAATATATTGGCGCTCCACCATGCACCCCGCCTTGGAACATCACAAGATGTTTCAAAACACGCGAATTTTCTAACTGACCGAGAGTAACACATGCATTATGCGATTAAATAATAAATATGATAAATATAGCGGCCTAAACTAAAAAATAAGGTTTAAACTAAGTTGAATTTATTGTGTAGGAATAGGATATAATTTAGTTACAGCGCGTTTGTAAATTCCAGTTTGCGTTTTAACTATCGCCACGCGTACAACGTTATCAGAGCCTCTGAACACGTCCGTAATTACTCCTAACGGCCAATGCAACGGTGGAGAATGCTCCTGCTCAAGAAGAACAACAGTTCCGATTTCTACCGGTTTGTCGGGAGTAGCCCATTTTTGCCTAACTTGCAACGTGTGCAAATACTCTAAGTGCCATTTCTTCCAAAAGGATTGGACCATACTATCTAACAACTTTTTACGTTCTAACAGACTCAATCGTTGATCTGACAAATCAGCAGCGGGTAAATATTGCAACGGAGTAGACATCAAAAAATGCGCGGGAGTTAACACCTCAGGATAAGGGTCTGACGATAATACGCTCAATGGACGAGAGTTAAGAATACACTCTATCTGAGTAAGAACAGTTTGCAGTTCTTCGTATGTAAGTAACTGACTTCCTATTACTCTATATAAATGCGTTTTCATGCTCTTTATATTCCCTTCCCACATCCCACCAAAATTTGGTGATCTTGGGGGAATCATCTTCCACTCTATGCGTCGAGAGAGCAACTCATTCGACAGCGCGTTTTTGAAGCTAGAGTTCAATAAAAAACTATACAGCTCATCTAAATGTGCCTTCGCACCGATGAAAGTAGATCCATTATCGGAATAGAGACATGAAACTGGTCCTCGACGGGAAATAAAGCGTTTAAAAGCGGCTAGAAAGTTTTCAGTAGTTAAATCACTGGTCACTTCAATATGTAGACTACGTGTGACCATGCAAACAAAAAGAACGATGTACGCCTTTTGCGCATGTTGACCTCTGCGGCGAGAAAGGATTGTCCTTATCGGACCAGCGTAATCTACACCAGTGTGACAAAATGCCTTGGCCTCTGAAACACGGTAATCAGGAAGATCAGCCATTATAGGCGTTGGATGCGTTGGGTTGCATTTAAAGCAAGTGTTGCACTTTCGCAACTTGGACCTGATAACAGTCCTGGCATCCAAGATCCAGTAGCGTTGTCGTATAATAGACATAAGAAGTCCAGGTCCGGTGTGACAATTAACAACATGAAAATGCTGTATTATTAAGTCAACGACATGATCGCGTTTAGGGAGAAGAACCGGATGTTTAGCTTCGAAAGGAAGCATTGATCCAGAAAGTCTTCCTCCAATGCGTAGAATCCCTTGTTTGTCTAAGAAGACGAAGAGGCTTTGCAGCTTTTTTGAAGGTAATTTATCAGCCTTGATCAATTTGATATCTTCACAGAAGTGCACAGATTGAACGGCGAGAATTAACGCATTCTCAGCACTTGTCAACCCTGCTATAGAACGAGGTTCGACCTTAACTTTAGGTCTTGCAAATTTTAATACATATGCGGTGATACGTAGCAACATTTCCCAAGAAGAAACACGTTGTGCTAACGTACACAGCAACGGCGGCTCTGTGTGAGTAATGGCAGCCAACACATTTGCCTTGAGTTCAGGCAAGACAGAGCAATTATTAAGCGAGAATGGCTGAATCCACGGAGGACCTTTCCACCACAAATCGTGGGTCAAAAGTTGCGATGGAAGCATACCACGCGAAAGACAATCACTTGGATTACTAGCTCCGGCAATATGATAAAAATGTTTAGAGTCCAAGTTTTCTTGGCACTGAGCGACGCGATTACCGACGAAAACTGACCAACGATGTGGTGAAGAATGAACCCATGATAAAGCAATAGTGGAATCAGAAAATGCGTATATCCCGGCAATGGTCATACGTGTTGCATATGTGTCTCGCACAGTTTTTATTAATTTTGACATAAGTAAAATAGCGCATAATTCTAAGCGAGCGAGCGTAGTGATTTTTGTTGGCGAAACCTTTGATTTAGCGCAAAGAATGCGAGTTTGAATGCCAGACGGGTAGGTACAATGGGCATAAATGACACATCCCAGACCATTCATGCTAGCATCACAAAAAGCAACAAGACGTAATTCACAACCAACTTCGACGCCTACATGACGTGGAATCCTTAAAGTGTCAAGCATTTGAAGTTCTTGCGCAAGAGCGAAAAAACGGGTGCGTATGTGCTCCGGTGCAGGATCGTCCCAATCACACTTGCTGAGCCACAGTTCCTTAATTAACAACTTGGCATAGAGAATCACAGGCGCGACCAATCCGAGCACGTCAAATAGTCGTGCAACCATCGAGAGTATGTTTCTCTTGGTGCACCTTTCATTAATTGCGGCGCATGTGAAATGAAAATTATCTTCACATGGTTCCCATGAGAGACCTAAGACCTTAGAGACATTATTGTCAACATCAAAATCAAGCGACTTGCGGTGCGTGTCGGGAAGCGAGTCAAGTAGCACTGGTGAATTGCTAGACCACTTCACTAAGTCAAAGTCACCCGATTTGAAAAACTTAATCAAGTTGTGAGCTAATTGCGTGGCAGTATCCTCATTTGCAATAGAAAGAACCAAATCGTCCATATACAGACAGGTCTCTGCCACTTTCGCGGCATCAGGATAGAGCGGACTCATGTCAGTAGCCAGCTGTCGCACAGTGCGCATAGCTATGTAAGGGCTTGACTTGAGACCGAAAGGTTGCCTATTAAAGGCATAAGTTCGAATTTTTTCCGATTCGTTGAATCTAAATAAAATGCGTAGGTATTTATGTTGGTCTACTGGTACACCAATCCGTAAATAATATTGTTTTATATCAGCGTTCATTGCAATAGGAAATAATCTAAAACCTAACAATAATAAAAACAGATCGGCCTGTAAATTGGGTCCAATATGTAATATATCGTTAAGCGAAAGTCCTGTATGCGTTTTAGCACTCGCGTCCAATACGATGCGCGGCATCGGTTTATCAGGTCGGACTACTGCGTGATGCGGTATATAATAACCATCAGAGGACAGCTCAGATTCTTTAACAGGACTGAGGTAATTGTTATCAATATAATCCTGAATAACCTTGTTATAATTTTCGCGCACTATCGGTGCCTGACGGAGCTTACGCTCGAGTGAAACGAAACGGCGATAAGCGGTAGCGTGCGAATTACCTAATTCCGAAGGGTCCCTACAGAACGGTAATGCAACTGTATAACGACCTACGTCGTCACGGGTCACGGTAGCCGTGAAAATATTTTCGCAATCTGTCTCCTCTGGTGACAACAAGCGTTTCATGGGTACTTCTTCAAGTTCCCAGAACTTTTGCACTATATCATTAAGCGCTAACGCAGAAAAAGACGCGGCAGTAGGTAAAATATGTTTACGCGGGTAATCTCCCATAAGTACGTAACCAAATGTTGTAGATAAAGCACACGGTGCGCGCGGCCCACACTCGACCATATTTCCTAAGTATATAAATGGGAATAGCTGGGCACCTAACAATAAATCAATCTTGCCCGGAATATTCCAGCTTAAGTCAGCGAGCGGAAGGTTACGAAAATCTAGGTCGCGATCACAATCGATAAATTTCGAAGGCAATTGATCCGTAATGCATTCTACAACAAGCGCATGTATAGTGTATTTCTGATCCGGATAAATACGGGATTCAATGTCTAAATGAACATAACCGATTATCGGACTTGAAGCGGAACCAACACCTTTAACATAGGAATTATTCAACGATATTATCGGTAAATTTAATAAACTAGAACAAGCAGATGTTATTAGATTATTCTGCGAGCCATTATCTATCAAACACCTAACTACAGATTTGATACCAGCGCTACCCTTAGAGCGCGCGTATACCTGAGCGGTTGACAAAAGTATATCACCCTTATGACAAGAAGTGTAAGACTGTGTATGTGTAACTGGTTCTGTAGCAATGAGGGGCGCTCGAATGCATGACGAAGTCGTGTGAGCGCGATGAGAAGGCGCGGGCGAAGTAACGGTCGCGCGATGAGCGGGCGGCGGCGAGTACGCGACGGCGGTATTTACCATAGCCGCATGCGATTGCGAATTATTACTATCAAAATGCAATAACCTATGGTGTCTTTTATTACAGAAACAGACTGACGTACTCTTACAATCCGGAAGTTTATGTAAAGTGCTTAAACAATTACCGCAACCGTACTTCGATTTAATAAACTCATATCTAGCCCTTGCGTCTCGCATATTTTTAAACTGAGCGCAATCATATAAATGTCGATGGTTACCACTACACAAACAACAATTCGCGGTAACTGCTGCGTAAGATTTGGAGGTGTGATGAACGCGCCGTTCGCGTGAGGGCGACGTAACAACAGCAGCGGGTTTCGTATATGACGAATTTCGCGGGTTTGAGCGCTCCAAAATCTTAGCCTGATCTTGTATAAAAGCGATAAGCTGTTGTGTCGTAGGCACTTCCACATCCCGAATCGAAAGTTCAAAGGCTTGGATGGTTTGAGGATCCATCCTTCTCAAAGCGCATTGAAGAAAAATAAAATCAGTTAGATCTGTTATGCCTAATTCTTTTAGAGCTGAAATCGAAGCGGAGTATTTACTAACAAAGGTATCAAGAGCGTTCGCAGTGTGCGAGCAAGTTTTTAAGTCCAGTATATTATTGAGATAATATGTACCTAATGAGCGTTTGTCGTGGTATTTCTTAACCAAACTATCCCACAGTATTTTATATGTTTCACCTGACGGAATAATACCGGAAGTGAATTTTAGTGCGTCGTGGGTGAGTTTAGAAATTAGATACTGTACACGTTGCGAGTCAGAAAGCTGTTGATTCAAATGAATATTAGCTTTAAAAGACTGATAAAAGGTATTCCAGTTTTCAGGGCGTCCGTCAAAACTCGGAATTACTAAAGGTTCTAATTTCACTACGGACTTGATCGAGCTACTGGTCTCGAGTGAACGCACCTTAGAAGTGGTTAATATTTTATTTCTAACGCGTTTAACTCTTGAGTATAAATCATCAAATGAATCGAGGCAAGAATACTCGGGATTGACCGTAATCTTTGATAACAAATTTATATTATTTATTTTATCAACAATGGACTCAAATTTATCGCGTAACTCATCTATTATCTCCGTTTCAGCCAGAAAATTCTCGTTAGCTCGCGTTGATGAATCGAAAGAAATTATACCTTTCGACGATGTGTACATACGATTAATACGTTGAAATAATAATTCTTTCTTTTGATTCAACATGACCAACATGACTTCGCGGCTTGATTCGCTTTCCGTCATGTTTATAAAATAATATCACAATACAACTACAAAGTGATAGGTATATCTACCTAGTTAGTGTAAAAACACAAGTTAAATTTAAATCCTAAAATGACTTAGCGTAAAGTACAGTGGTGGAGCGGTTAATAAGTGGGTAGGTATAAATAAGTTCAACTAAATTGAGTATAATGGATATTATTACCAATTAATACGTAATTCACCAAATCTAACAATTAATTATATTTAAATACGAGTCTACCAATAATTACGTAGTTCTCGTGCGTTTTAAACACAGAATTTACCAATTTTACGTAAATCTGTGAGCGAGGAAAAATGGCGGCAAGAATTCACTAGAATTACGTGAATCTTTTTTATGATATGAATAGAAAAGTAAATTCACCAATATTTACGTGAATCACTGGCCTATCCGTACTCGTAAGGACCAATTATATGGTCAGGCGTGTAAATAGCCCGACCAGGGTGTGAATGCTCAACAGTTAGCGTACGAGGTGTAGGGAAGTAAACCACTTCTATCGATCAAAACAATCATGCCAGCACTAACCTGCAACACCGACCAAGTCCCGATCCTCCAGAAGGCAGCGAGCAGCGGCGAGGTTTCTACGGTCTCTTGCAAGGTATTGACCGGCCGGTCACGATCGAAGACTGGAGCACTCCACATACACCTTGTAAAGGTTACAAGCGAGTCCAAACACTACACGGCTATAGGACTAACGGAAAATCAGCTTCTTTTCACGAGAAATATAACTGATGTCCGTGGCGGAACAAAATTTTTATATTAAAGGCGTCTTCTTCGCGAAAAGCGATGAGAGCAGGGTATGTCCGTTTTTTCTTGCACCAATCAGGTGCAGCGCGTTTACATTATTTGAAGACTGCTAACGCCATCTCTTGAGATCGTCGAGTACATTGGCAATATTACAGCAGTACCAGCACTAATTGCATTCGACAAACAGAATGTGGTTTACATAAAGACTATGAAATTAATAATATAACGAAATATATTATGGTGCGATTATGTATGCATTTTATAAATATATTGGCGCTCCACCACAATCAATTTCCGAAAGATTTTGATTAATTTGGTCGTAGTCAGCTCTGTAGAAATTTAATTTCGGTCTAGAAAGCGCTGTGTAATATGTTGATATTTATATTTGTGCATTGAAGGAATTGTTTGTTGTACGTGGGAGAGTCATGCTTCGGCACGTATGGGCTGGCTCGACTCCGCTCGTTACCACGGCCTCACAGAAACCCGGCAGTGAAACAATGCTTGCACTGCATTCGCCGCATGAGTGAGGTTACCGGAGGCCCTAACCCTTCCCTCTCCCCTATTCCCATCCTACCCCTCTCCCCTCTTCCCACTCCTCCCCTCTCCCCATCTTCTCCTACTTCCACCTTAAAGGGCGGCAACGCACTTGTGGCTCTTGAGTTACAGGTGCCCATGGGCGGCATTAGTCATTTACCATCAGGTGATCCGTCTGCTCGTTTGCCCCCTGTACTATAAAAAAAAAATTAAATGGTGGCTTCAGTGTTTGTCATGATCATGAAGAACATTCTTATTGTTGTATAATATAATATTATTGGGTACTACATCGTTATATTGGGTTTAGCCTGTAAGAGCAATGTATGTTAAGTAAATAAATAAAGGTCATGGAATATTATTAGTATGATTGCTGAATGAGAATAGTCACCACATAACCAAGTCCCCACTGGTGAAGGTCCGCACTGGTGGCGCGATGCCAAGCGTCCAGCGCCCCTGCACTTAATGTTCTACACAATTCAATTTTCGCTATTTTCTTGTGATATTGATTGCGTCGGTGCCCCTCGCCGGTCCATTGCCGCATTTGTTCGACACCCGCTTTTATGATTTCATTTTTTATCGTCGCCGAACTGCGGTGCGGTCAGTCGGGCGCGGTTCACTGGGCCCTCACATCACACCGGCTACAAAACAACAACCGAATATAGAACACGTTAAAAATAGGAAATTTGAAAGTAATACTCATATTTTATTTTAGTTTGCCTCGAAAAACGACCTATGTTGTTTTGTCCTTAGAATGATTGTGTAAGGTGTCTTCTTAGTTCTGCTAAATAGTCTGACTGTCAATCGTATTTCTTTTATGATCGTGTTTAGATACGCTGTATTTATCGAGTAAATGATATCGTATATCCACCTCGATTACCTAGTAGGTACTGTCGCCACCATTCATACTGGTTTAAGAAAAAAATACATTAGTTAGTAACTTATTGTTAATTACTATTCGTCTACCCTAGCATAGCATGTAAACGCTAGCATGGCTTTGATTTTCAAAATGTATGCCATTTGTTATTTGCTCGCATATATTCTTAACAGCTATCTTTGCTACAAGCAAGACTTAAGGTACATCCCTGGCCGGGAGATACCCTGGTTTGTAGGTTTGTTTGTTTGTTTGTTTATTAATTCCATAACAATTGACATTATATTTGGTTGGTTGTCAAAATATAGCATTTTATTAATATTATGGACGATTTTATCCATTGAAATTCAGCGGTCAGTGAAAGTCAGCAATGCTGATCGGTCACGTATGCAAACTATACAGAGGAACTTTGATACTTTTCAATTGTTAACATTTTGAAAATCTACCAACCTTCCACGAATTGCATAACGATGCTTCCATAACGTACAAAGATATATGCAGCACTCTTCATCTTCTTAAACGCTGTCCTAAAATACTGTAA
Organism: Callimorpha dominula; assembly: GCA_949752705.1. Lineage (NCBI taxonomy): Eukaryota > Metazoa > Arthropoda > Insecta > Lepidoptera > Erebidae > Callimorpha > Callimorpha dominula. The sequence goes on along the minus strand of OX456992.1, from coordinate 328,782 downwards.
TAGCAGTGTTGCGGGATCAGGCGCGCGCTTGAACCATGAACTTGTACTTAGTTCTGTGCTGCGGTGAGCGTTTAATGCAACAAAGAGCGAGCGATTAAAGCAATTAGCGTTCGTTGCAAGCGTATGAGGTGAAGCTCGAACACAATATGCCAAACAAAGTGCTCGGCGCTCTCAATGATTCGTTAGTTTTGCGCTGCTCTCGTATTGAGAGCAGACCACACCAACTACGCGGATTTTTCACCCACCTTACACTGTCTATAACTGATAAGATTACGGCACAACCACAAATTGTAATTTACTATGAGTTTGCTAATTACGGATTTGCTTTTCCTTTTTGCTTTAAACTTTTTGGTTGGAGCTTACGCTTCAAAATCAATCCATATAAGGTACATCCCTTTTCTTCCATTATCTTGCAGGTAAGAAAGCATTCTTACTTACCTTTCCCTTTAAATAAGTATACTACAATTTTTGCATCTTTAATTCCCAAATTTCCCAAATTACGCGAATCGGAACAAAATTTTATTTGGCAATTTTTTTTTAAATCCCTTTGAGCAGCCTGACGTTTTGACCAGACTAAGTGACTCAGTCATGATTAGTATATTAAGTTTATGGTCATGATCCCCTTAACCCCCGTGAACATTATTGTATATCATGGAAAGTTAAAAAATTAAGACTTTTTTTCTGACGTGCTCAACTGGGATTTACATTCGTAATGAAAATGTCTCCTGTGGAGACACACTATTTATTTGCATTTAAAGCAACTACTATTTTGGTCCTGTTAATGTAAATGAGACAAAATAGTACTTGCATTCAAGTAAAGACAAAAATACATTAAGACAAGTCTAAGCTACATAGTTCCTCGTATTTTTTTAGATCTCAGAAAAAATAAAATCAATCTAGTGACGTGTCGGTATCACTAGGGTTACGCACTCATTGCTGTAAATAATCACCTCGCCTAATGCCGCTGTGTTAACTGTTATTGGGCCAACAATATTTGTTGACATATAATTCTTGTCTATAGTTAACGTGTGTAGGTGTCTCTATTCTACAGGCTGGGTGTACCGTGGCAATAAATTATTATGCACAAAAATTTTTTTGGTGTTTGTGACTGACTGACGCGGTTTTCGGAAAGCAAGACAGAGCCTGCCAGGGAAAGTTCTGTTTTCGAATTTGGAGGCACTCTCTCCGGAAACCGGAATGCACACTTTACGGATGGCCGAATAAAAATCTTTCATCTTACTACAATTTCATATGACCTAATACAGTGAAAGTTATTGAAATTTCAAAAACATTAACGTATAAACTTAAAGTATTTATCACAAAAAGTTCTCTTCCACCTTCCACAGCAAGTCTAAATAGCGTATAATTCCTTGCCGCCGAGTGAGTGCCTTCACATCCCCCGGCCTCAGCTCCGTTCGTCCTCGGAATACCGGCGCCGCCGCAAAATATGACGTCATAAAGTACAGAATTAACTGAAATGGCCCGTGTTCACAGTGGGTACATGAGATCCAATTCAATTATTATTGTACGTTTTATTTCAGGACGCTCCACGTCCTACGTACCCACGTACAGAGGATGTTAAACTGGATATAATTGCGTATTTATAAGGTACATACTTCACTTGTAATGTGTGTACATTTGTATCAGTACCGAGGTACTACACTTAGGGTTGTTTGCGTTGGCAAACGAATGGTGTCTACATATATATAAGAGTGGTATGACAGTATTAACATTGGGTTGCGTTACTTAGGGTGACGTGACAAACCCATCCTACTATAAATTAATACATATGTGAGTTTGTTAGTTTGTTACGTTTTCACACCTTAACCACTTAACCGAAGAGCATGAAATTTGGCATGTACGTTGTCTGGGGTACAGAAAAGGACATTGAGTAACATCATCCTGATGAAAAGAATTGTATAGATCTGAATTAATGGAGAAAATCTATAGGAACGCGAGCAAAGCGATTTGATGAAATTTAAAAAAAAATATTATGGCAACTAGTCTAGTAGAGGTTTGGAGACACTTCAATCAAGTACACAATAAAAACTATTCACACTACCATCAAAGAGTGCTTAGGAATTAAGAATGAGAAAGAATCATAAATGTGAAATCTAGTTGTAATAAACCAGACAACGCAAGGTACAAGTACATGTAACTAAACTTCAATACAAACTGTTCAGTCATTATACACACGACAACGATCTGGTGATGTCAGAGCCCAGCTGAATCGTTCCCTAAATCAGCCGTGCGAACGAACATTCAGATAACTGTTTAAAACTAACAAACTGTATAACTCACAAGTAATGACTACTATAAAAGCACTTTGATGTAAACGGAGATAAATTTGAATTTCTACACAAACTCTATACCACAAATAATGACCACCCCTGTCGACGGGGGAGGGGCGTCTGACACGTAATTTTTGTAGTAAAATGCAAAACGAAATTTAAAACGGTTTTGTTTTATAATCTCTCGGCAGATACTCGTAGTCCACGTTTCATCGTGAAGTTTAGCAACTCTTGATTAAACACCTTTCGACACCTACAACTTTCTAGAGGTTTTCTGCTAAAAGTGTTTTTTTTTTGTTTCTGGTTCAAATTTAATCTTAAACGGTTCATGAATGTAATACTTGATTTTATTAAAACACAAACGTTGTTACTTCAAATATTTCTTTGTAGAGAAGGTATTGGATCAGTTCTAACGAAGAATAACATTAAACTCAGATCTTTGTATTCTCAGCAAATACAATGTTTGCAGCGTTTCATCACCTTTTGGTAGATTTTCTGACAAATCCGTTGAACATGTGCCTTAAGCAACAACATAAACAGTCATTCCAATTCACAATCCTTTTCACAGTTATGCAATCATACTTTAATTTTAATAAAAATCAACTACAACGTATGTTGTAGACAAATCTATACTAACATTACAAAGCTGAACAGTTTGTTTGTTTGGTCGAACGCGATAATGTCAGAAACTAATGGTCGAATTGAAAAAATATTTTAGTATTGGATATCCTATTGTTGAGGAAGGCTACAGGCGCTACGACCAATAGGAGCGGAGCAGTGACCATAAACGCAAACTGCGATAACGGCTAGTCATTTATAAACACGTCGTTATGATTTATTTTGATACTTTTTTAATATTAATTTTTGCGTATCGGCACAGCAGAAAAAATATATTAACTTAGTAAATTAATTATATTAATGCTAAGTTTTTATAAATAATGGAGCTTCCATCCAAGATACAAATAACTGTGTGCCAGAAGATACCGCGGCTGCCAGTGTCAACAGTCATTTGAATTTGTCTTAAAAAGGAGAATACATATAATTAAAATCTTTACTGCAATTTAAATACTTTCAGTTTATCTGTGCAATATATTTTTACAACTTGTTGTAGTCACAAACTGTGAGTCTAGCCGAGTTTGCCCAATTACGTAGATATTAACATTAAACAGTAACTGTTTGCTTGTTAGATTTTAATAAAAACTTTAGAGTGCCACTGGAATTATTTGAAATTAAACAAACTTTTATATTGATTAATAACTGTTAACAAACTACTTAAGATTTCGTTACCAAGCATAACCTAAACCACCTCTGTATATGTGGCAAACAGCTATATGCAGACTCAGAGTGTAATAGATACTGTGGAGATGTAACAGAGTCGTCAATACTGGTAGAGGTACAACGACACACCTGCGCCGGCTCCGAGGGACACGGCCGATACAATTAGTGCCACATTACAAGTGAAACGTACACATTATATACTATCTACATACCTTGTTTTAATTAAACAGAAGTTGGTGTTTTTCATAGTATTGTACCTGAACCAAATTCGGATGTAACTGAGGCGCTATATACCTACCCTCCATTTAGAATATAACAACAGGTTTGTTATAAAGAACTTCCTTGATTAAAGACGATCAAAAATGTATGTATGTCTAAAGGTCGGATCAGACAGTGCGCAGGGCGGGACGGCTTTTTTTCCGCCATGAATTACCAACCCTACTTGCCTAATTGATGGTAATACTATTAGTTCGAACTTGTCATCACTACATGTCCAGTAACTTTAAATGCTAAACGTTACAGAAATCCAGCTATATGTAAATTGGTATAGTACATTTAAACCGATGCTCTGACCCGGCCTTTAGCGTTACTTACATTTTTTTTTAATGGTTTTTGAGGTTACTACAGTAATTCAAACTGCTTTAACTTTCACCTACTCTCGTAACCTCCAAAAACGGTTTGTAAGTGAAAGACATGAAAAATATTGGTATAATATGAGATATACAATGCTGCAATGCTGATCGGCAATCTGATGTATTTCCAATGATCCCTTAGCGTCGCCTCAAGCATCAAACTACTTGTAGTTACAACCGCGCGAGCTTTAATCTCCGCAGCCTCAACTAAATGCTAATGTTATTAGTTCGAAGCTCAGATCTGCATCAGAAACTATATAAATATTGATGACAGTTTAGTCTAAATCTAAAACGATTCTACCTTCTCCTTTGATGCAGGATCACTATATTTATTGTTTGCGTACTTCTCTTTTCTTCTGTAATGAGGTGCGAGATTTTCTATGAATTAGCCAAAAAAATCTGAACACATTGAACAGGGTGGCGTGCCTGCTGATCAGAGCTTCTTAAGGAGGAAGTTGTAGTGATGGAAACAATATTTCTTTACAGCTCATAACAACAATCTAGTTTATAGTATCGAGTGAAAAGAGTTGCATCATTATTTAAAAGTTATAACAATATATAGTTCTGTTAAATATTATTGCGGTAATTTATGCAGATTACGTTACCGTCACATTTAACCAACTTCATAAAAGAGGAGGTTTCCAATTCGTCAGTGTTGTTCGTATCTGTTACGCAATAACCATATCTAAGAAACCACGTTTTCTTAAAATAATGGCGTCGGAGGTGGTTGGTGTTACATATTCTTAATTTTTTTTATAAACTAAGAACTCTAATTTTTTTTTAAATAGCATACTAGTCAAATAATAACTAAAAAGAATGACAACTAAAAGTAACCAACACCGTTCGTTACCAAAACTAATGTTACGTGCTACGTCGTAACGCTCGTAGCAACCATAGCTTCATAGTTATTTTGTATGTTTTTTTTTTAAGTTTGTACTTTCTACTTATTTATATTTCCTAGAGATCGCCTGGCCGTCGAATTACTACCGTTTTTAATGTCTTTTTATTTCCTTGACCACTATAACTTGAACTGTCATTTGTACCATGACAGCTTTTTGCAGTTGTTTTTGCATAATTTATAACTTTATGGCACATAATGATTAAAAATTGTAGCTTTCTGCACTTCTTCTACATATAAACTTCAAGTATTCCAAATTTCACAAACTTGTCTATGCGCGTTTGCTTAACACTTTCAGTGCCACCTCAATTTACACAAAATCCTGTACGACGTACGACGCACAAACTGCGTTGAACGCGCTAGGCGTGTTGCAGGCACTGGAAGCTGAAACAATTAGACACGCTATGCATTGTACAAAAACAAATTGATAATATTGCCATTTTCTGTGTTTTACCGATGTGTGTAAAACGTGTAACTTGTTTAGGGTATATTAAAAGTGATTTACCATGGTTTAGTGCGTTAGAATTTAGCAAAATGTCACAAAATAAGATAGAAGGTAAACAAGTTTCGTAATTATGGCAGAAATTGTCAATATTTTCTCAGCACCAAAAGCACCTCTTACTTATTCGGAGAGAGGTCATGAAACACGTGCAATTCTTGCATCAAATGGTTTACGAATTTTTTTACGGGATTCGATCCTTCTGCCACAACATTAAATGCATCGCTATATTTTAATTGTCAGCCAGTGCATAGAAATTTATTTGATATCATCTTGTTGTTTTAATGTTGTAGCATCTTTTCAAAGTTCAATACAAGTGAGCGCATTATTTTTAAAGATAACACACATAAGTACTAAAATTACGAGCATAAGCACATCAACGATTTTAGTTCTATAAAAGTTGCCATGGCATACACATGCCAAATATGCCAGTCTACCAAACCCCCAACAGCTCATTGCATGTAAACATTTTTTTGTGGAATATAAAAATTATTGTAGCACAGGACCCACTTCAAATTTGGTTAAATTATAAAATAATTAAGCTACATTATTTTGTTACTTATTTTTGATACATAATACTGTTTAATGTAATAAATGTCTCAAATATTGCAAAAAGATTGGGGTCACGCCAGGCGCGTCCTCGGCACCTGAAGGAAATTTAGAAGAATATCGCCGGCACTGAAAGTGTTAAAAAATGCGTGCAAAGCATATATTTATAGATTAATTATAATTTTTTGTAAAAAATAAAGATTTTATTAATGTGACTATGGAATTTTTTTTATAACAATGTTTATTTTAGAGACAACCTAATCCTCCTGCTCATTATTCTCACAATTACATAGTATGTATCGGTATATTATTGTGTGTTCCCCAATTCGTTCTATACACTTCCCTTCTCCAGCAATAACATCGAACCAAAGTGTCTGTAGCAAGAGTAAACAAGTGACGTCATTCAATTCCAGCTTTATGGTATTAACAAACTGTTCGGTCGGAATGGAGCCGTTCCAGCAGCTAGTGTTTAATCCAAGAACTGTAGTTAAATGCGTCGCCGCAGTAAACATACACATACTTGATGTCGTCCTCATATCTCGTAAAACACGTTTACAGCTCACTAAAATAACTTTCTTAAGTCTGTCTAAGCGAAAAGTGGATGTCCACGACGCGTGCGCAGACTACACCGCTCAGCTGGCTCGTCGTTAGGCCCTTATGTCATTAGCGCAGAGTATGCGAGACGAAGCGACGCGATGCGAAGCGAAGCGACGACCACACTAAACGCATTTGCAGTCAGCGACGTAATTAAGTAGATCCACGCGCGTTTATTCAGGGTTAAGCGGCGGTTGGAGCGTGCACTTGAAACTAAGTGCATTCAGCCGCCTATAATGAGGACAGTGAACTGCAAATGTGTCACTCTCTAACCTCCTCACCCCTCCCTCTTAGCCACCCTCCTCGACCCCACACGCGCCCCCTCACACCGTCGCTGCATAATGTATAACTCTCATGAATTAAACCAGTAGTTGCGACGCCCCACTACATACATCATATGCATGAAATTGCACGGCATTTATTAAAAGCGTACTATGATTAAACCTGACTATCAAGTCCTAGTATGACGTCGGAAGAAATACAAAACACTTTTGGTGGCAAAAGTTTGAATCTGAATAATAACAGAAAGGTTCCACGTATCTGAATACAAATATCGGATCCAATCACTTGGGCGTGAGCTTACAGAAGATTTTCACATTTGGCTGAGCGCTCGGCTCGTATCAGTCGGTGCGGGAGGTGACGATAAAAACTCTGCGACGGTTCTCCAAACCCATTGACATTCATTTCTTGTCGAGATGAAACTACAACGAGATGAGATTGCGTTAGCCTTGAAATGTCTGTGCAATGCATGTGCAGTCACGTTGTTTTTCAAACGATTATAAATGCACGTCAGCCTCTGTGCGTGACCTAGCAGCCGACAGTTTTGTTACGGTTGTTTCAACCATGTCATTGCGTGGGCTTGCAACATGGATTTTTACGATACCGTTTATTAGTTTACAAAGTAACACAAAAATTATGGAGGAGCCTACATATTAAGTCAAGTTTACAGTTAAATGTGAGGCACAGTCATTACTTTAAACTTGTGTACGGGGGGGGTATCGTTTTATTTTGTTTAAAATTTGGAACACAAAATATAATCCTTAAAACACATAATCAAAACTATCAACATCGATGGCGCATCGTTACAAATTTAAAATTTCCGCAATGACATTTTTGTGATATAGGCGACGAATGAACAAAAGTATTAAATGCAGTATTTTACTCTAACTCCACTGTTCTTCACGAGCCTCTTCTCAGTTTGGGAGGTGTTTCGAGATAATCCACTTGCTCACTGTCTCACGAGCCTAGTCCAATTTGGCAAACTTCAATAACCCTTTAAACACTATGGGCAACATTCAAGTAATCAGGTTTCCTTATGGTGTTTTCCTTCACTTCACAATTAAACCTGTTTCATTTTTTTTCTGTTCCAAGGCACATATACATATTTTAAAACATATCACGGTAATTAACATAACCCGTCTCCGATCTACCTTGTATGCGTATCGTGGAATAGGTTATAACCTATTCCACGACACGATACGGGCAAGCGTCTTATAAAACACTTACCCGAAATGACAATGTCATACCTAACAAATTTTTGTTAAGTACTTCACCAGCTACGTGTATAAGCATCTCCCGTTAACCCAAAGGAGTAGGCAGTATGCTTTCACATGATGGTTGTTAAGCTTATTATAATCCTAAATAATATATCATAAACGGGAGAGTGAGTTTGATTGTTTGTCTGTTACGCTTTCACGCCTTACCTACTTTACGGATCATCATTAAATTTAGCATAGACGTTGTCATAAGGACATAAGGAACCTTTAATCCAGAAAAAAGGACTGTTCCCTGTATGTGTGTAATTCTGTTTAAACCTACGCTTCAATAACAAACACCCAGGACATGTTATATAAAAGGGAGACCAGGTATAGATACTATTGGTTACTGCACCACAGCAGTTGATTTTTCGAATGCAACGTCAGAGGTCAAAAGAACATTAACTTTTAAATAATGTAAATTACTACAAACATTGAAAATGCATCGGACAAATATTAATGGCTTAGGTTAATATCAGACCCTACTTAGTTATAGTTAGTTTTAGTTTATGTATAATGACTAATTAGGCGTTCTTGTGATAGGGATGCGGAAGAATGCAATGTGGCGATTCTCGCTCCCCCGATCATGGACAAGCTGTGGAACACCGGGGTGGTTTTTAGTCAGTAAGAGTCCGACAGACCCCTTTGGCCCCTAAAGGGCGGAGGACATCCATTAGGATCTTCCACCTCGTTACAAAAAAAAAAAACACATTTTTGTGATGTTGTTGTATGTTTTTCTTGCAGTGCCGTCGGCGCGGATCCTCGGCGGGCCCGACCTGCACGTGGACATGGGCTCCACCATCAACCTCACGTGCCTCATCCAGTTCAGTCCCGAGCCGCCCGCCTACATCTTCTGGTACCACGAGGACGAGGTGAGCGGACGCAAAGTAATTATACACAACCACTTATTACTTTGTTATATATTTAGATATATGAGCTCCTTGGGTTCGAATCCCATTGCCAATCCGCCTAGCCTTACTAATTAATAATTGATCAGATGTTAACTGATAAAGATTCTAAAGAAACCTAATTTATGTAATGGAATTTAATAGTAAACGTACAGAGTGTACAATCTACCTGTAGTGGATTCACTTAAGGCAATAGCTGAAGTAAAATATACCCTCGTATCCCATAATACTATTGACTGTGAAAATATAATAGAAATACCTAAAGTCTCCGTATATGTTATTTACATTTTGTCTCAAGTTTGGCTGGATAGAGTATGTTTCGAAGGATTGTATAATGATAAGAATAAACAATAGTTCGGCAAAGTGACGCAATTGAAACAGGATTTACTTTTAAATAACACATAAATGTGTATTAAAACTATTCTTTATAAATTGATAATTTAATAAAAGTAATTTTGAATATGTTTTAATATTATAAAGTCGAAGTTCGTTATAGTTAAGTTTTTTGGCGTCTGAATTAAAACGTTAGTGGTTTGTAATGTCCAATTCGTCCAGACTTTGACTTTTAAAATGAATGTTTTTTTATATAATATATTTAATTTTTACTTCAACTCTGAAATTAATGTGAACACTAAAACTTTGAACTAGTGCCCAACAAAATGCGTTATTTTTACCTCTACCGAGTTCGAACAATTTACTTTTGCCACTAGTTTCATAACATTGAGTCTGCTGTTATTATCCATATTGCTGTTAGAAAGTCGTAGTGTAGTTGTGCGCGACACATTAAGAAAATCATTTTCCTATTCGTCAATAAGTACTGCCGACTTATTGACGCACAGGAAAATGACAACCCAAATCTTAAAATAGAGATTTCTTTATAAATTGAAGCCTACAAATTTAAGAAGTACCTCTACCCCATAGAAGAGTGCAATTAAGGAATTAGCGTGCTGTTGTACTTCTGTCAATGTTTAAAGTTGTTAGAACGTAATGCGAAGGGATAAAAGATTGGCAACGTGATGAAAGTGACGAAACCTTACAAATATTTCTATGACACGGCTCTTAATAAAAGCAGTTTGGAGTAAGCAGCTACTTTATTATCAACATAAACCTATTTTAGAAGCGACGCAATTTGCGGAATATATGTATTTTGCAAAACCATATTTAAAAAAAATATTTTAGTAACGACGTTTGCCCAGTACTAATAACCACTCCAACTAAGCTAAGCAGCTTAAATGTCTCCTAAATTTACTGGATTCACGGATTCACATTCAGTGCCGGTATACACACAAGTGTGAATCTACAGACAGTGATTATTTATTCAAGTAAATCCATAATATTGTAGTTGCAGAGGCGTGTAGCCAAGATCTGATACATTAATGAGAAGGTTCGATATGGTCGTGAACGAGTGCCGTTGGTTGGGGCTGGTCTTCTCCGAACCGCTATTACTTACATATAGTAGTAGTTTGCGCGACTGTTTATAGTTTAGAACAATACATTTACATTGTCCTCACATTTAATTTGCGCATATAAGCAATGGAACCAAAAATAACTATAAAAAACATGATGAAAAAGAGTGTGCTTGGAGTTTCTTGCCTGTTCTTCTCCACAGGATCTACGTATTGGAACAGGCAACTAGCTTCACGACTGACTTAGTCTGACTGACTACTACTCCTGACAATTCAAAACTACCTATAATGGATTTAATTGAAATAAATGATTTTGATTTTGATTGATTTTGATTTTAACTATCCTAACTAATATTATAAAATAATGCGATGTGAATTTGTTTGTTTTCACGCGTTATTTACTCAACTGGTGATCATGATTCATACAGAAAAAAATAACTGTTCCCGAGAGATAGTGAATTGATTGACAAAATCTACATAAAAGCGAACGAACCCGCTGGTAAAACCTAATATTTGATAAATTTATGCCAGTGGTTGTATATGATTTTTGCAACATAACCTAGTTCTACAAGATATAGCCAATGTAAACGTGAACAAAATACATGTACTGTAAATAAAATATACGCGTGAACTAGTTTATTATGAGGTGTGAGCATTGTGGAATGACACGCTGAAAGTAATTACACCAATTTGTGTTGATGTTAGACCGCGTCGCCCCGCGCAACTCCACGCCGCCTCGTGTGTTCTGCTCACAGCATATTAATAGCAGCGAGGTGTACTTCCCACGCTTTATTACTTCCATAAGTGATTAGCACGCCTGAATACTAACACGTTACTTATCAACTAGCCTCCCAACGCCGCACCGGCCTCAGCACACATTCTCCTCGTTCTCATAATTAAATCATCCCACTACGTCACGCTTTCCTTGACCTCTCACATGTCTCACAAAATCGCTTCGCCAGAACCTGAGCGAGTACATTATATATTGATATTTTTGGACTACAATAAAATTCGCCTTTGATTCGGTACATAACGACTCGCAAGGGGTTTGTCGGTCCACGTACTCCGCGCACCGCCGGGACTCGCTACACATCAACTAAATAGGGCAATATATATATAATTTGATTCACGGAGACGTCTCCCGTGACGGAGTTATATCGAGTTGTCAGCACTACTCCTATTGCGAATATTTAAGTAAACAACATCATTCCAGTTTTTCACGCGGTTTTCTAATAGTAAGCGCGTAAGTACAGGCTTAGTGAAACTAGTTTAAGGGTGATCAATTATGAACGCTAAAGCGAGCAAGTAATAGAGCTACCCGGGTTTCAATCGCCTCGTCGGTCTTTAGGTAATTGGATCGCGTCCAGGTCACAGGAACCGGCACATACCCACGTAGGTACATACATAAGCTACTGTTTATTATCTTTAAAAGGCAGATGCACACAATGTGTTTGTGTTATAAAATAAAAACAGACATTTGTATGAGAGACGCCGCAGCGTAATGCCGTTCACTACATTTTGTAAACATACTCCTAACACAAGCAGTTAGGTTATTTCGAGGGTTTAACGTGAATGCAAGTACCTACCTAATGTGCACACAGGTTTTTTGTTTCTTAAAACTACAACATGTACTGTAGACCAAGTTGTGTTTAACGCCATTTTACTTTTAGACAAAGCTAATAATATTGTGATATCGAACCCGTGGAGAAAACAGTGAAACACAGGGTGTATTCAACTTGAAATCACATAACGGACTTAACCAAAAGCGAGTTCGGTAATGGAAATGAATTTTAAAGCAAAAACGACAGTATCAAATAATAATAATAAATAAACGGTAAATATGGTAATATGGAACAAGCAGATATATGTGAATGTATGTGTGTGTATGTGATGTGAAGCAGGTGATATCGTACGACTCATCGCGCGGCGGCGTGTCGGTGGTAACGGAGAAGGGCGCAGCCACCACCTCCTACCTGCTAGTGCAGGACGCCGCGCCCGCAGACTCCGGCCGCTACTCGTGCTCGCCTTCCAACGCGGAGGTGGCCTCCGTGCGCGTACACGTGCTCAACGGTATGTACCACACGTAAATCTAAAGAACATGTGAACTTGTTTTTGTCTAGTGTCGATGTTGCACAGAATACAATCAACCTGTGGAAACCCTATGGTAGCCAGGACTATCGATGAAACCGTTTGACTAAAAGCACACGGTGTTCTACATTGCTCCTAAACTGTACACACAATATAACATCAAGGTTAAATGCAATAATTGTCTTGGGTAAACAGACGTCGTCTGAAAATTAATTGACAAAGTGTCAATTAGTTTTGGAGACAATCAGCTGAAGAGTTAAGAAAACTCGTTATCCTTTACATTAGTATTTCTTGTTAGCATTCCTCTCCATCGTGTTTTTCATCAAATTCAGATAAGTAAGAGTTATTACGCGCTTAACGATTAAAGAATTTCCGCCAATTTAGTTAATCAGTAATTTAAGAGCTATTAAGCTCCATTAAAACTTCTCCATCGCTCTTTGTTACCCAATTACAAGCAGCTATTTTTCATTGTGGAAATCTGTTTATTTCATCACGTAGTCGGCCACGACAATAATGAGTACGGGTGTGACGTTGCAGGCGAGCGGCCGGCGGCCATGCAGACGGGCTCGGCCGGGCTGTCCAACAGCTCGCGATGCATCATGGCACTGCTGGTGGCGTGCGCGCTGCACGCGCGGCTGCTACACGCGCAGCTCGCCAGCTGATCGCGCGCGCATCGCCAGCGCTCCGCGCGCTAGGGCCTCGCGCGCCCGGCCTTCCCTGTGCGACCGTGTGTGCGTGCCGGTGACGCTGTACGTGTGTGCGTTCGGGCGGCTTGCGGACATACACGCCGCCGGTTTATATCTAAATAATAAATTTTACCGACGAAAACTTAGTTTTCGACTAGATATGAAATTAAATAAATTATTTATAAAATTATCTTAAGATTTTTATGAGCAAAGTAAAGCGTAGCGTCAAATCACTGTGATTCCAGGTCACTCTCTCTGACAACTATGTCGACCTAACCATAAGCGGTTACAAAATGATGTACTAATAATTGTTCGAGAACGAGAGTGTAAGAAAGGTTTATGAATTGGACTCTACAATAGCGTTTGTTGCTACTATATATTGTAAATATTGATTGTTTTACAATCGTGGAGATACTATATTTGTTTAAAAGAAATTGTGGATAGTCGATCACGGCATAATGTCTCTGTCATTAGTTAACTCAATTCCGTGCGTATTTAATTCAGGTTCACTATAAAAGTATAGTTAAGTATTGTGCGCTGAACTGTCGTACCACGAGATGAGAACGTCAGGGACAGTACAGTAACTGACATACAATTTTAAATGTGATTCGTAATTGTGTGTTTCCTCTTTGCGTGAAATATTTCCAGTACATTTATGTAACTTATTATTTTTAGATATGGCACAAAAACAGCAAATATATCTTATATATACGTACTGCGCACGACTGTAGGAGCTATTTGAGTACTGCTTCAGAACTGTTTTAAGTATTATTTTCGGTATATCTGATGTTAATTTTAAAATTACTTGACTGTGAATCTTGCAATCGTAGGACAATTTTACTATAGTTAGAATAATTTCAAGAATACTTCATACATAAGAATGTGAAAATGTAAACATAATGTTTGGTTAAATAAATCCTACAGTGTAAACATTTAAGCATATGTACAATAGAGCAATGCACGCTGTATGTTATGTACATGTTTAATATATTTAGTATATAATGTTTATATGAATACATTTATTTGCCAAGTACAAGTACAAGTACAATACAAGTATTTGTATGCCTTTCGTTAAGATTCCCCTTTTACCATAAAGTTATGGTCTAATGCACTATCATTTCACTTTTTTCCCTTTATGCTCAAAAATATTTGCTGCGAGAACACTCGTTGATATGTTGCCATTGTGCTTGAGACTTTGTATAACATTCTGTATTCATGTATTTCTAAATGTGAACCATTAAAATTTTAAAAAACCTTAATATTAATGTATTTGTCACTAGTTCACTACACAATCGTAACTCCTGCAAAATCAAATGTTTGATTACATGTGATGTTTTATATAATATGCATAACTGTATAATTATACACGTTTGTAAACTCAACGTGCGGCTGCACTACCCACTGGGAGACACCCCCACACATATCCGTCTCGGCACTGAGCTACTGCACTCATACAGTCGGTTTAGAAAGAAGCATGTGTTTACACACGTACACACTGTCGCACTCATCTTTAACTTAACTGGGTGTACCATTTATTGGTTGTTTGGGTGTACCAATTGAAGATATTAGTGTATGAGTGTTGGCACACAAAGAAATCTTGTCGTACTCAGTGCGTGACAGGAAATATTTTCAGTAATAAGTCTAGTGTAATATACTAGAGATAGTTTAATACTTTATAACGATATATTAAGTCGTTGATGTGACAGGCGACGACATAGCGACAATGATAACGGTTAAATCCTTAATGTAAATCACCAAAGTTTCGATAAGCAATGAAAATGATACGACTTTTTATTGAAAGCTTACTTTTTATTTATTCTAAATGACGATAGTCGAGAACTTGTGATAATCGCATTATCGTAGTGGTGAACGAGCCGTTTTGTTGAATAGGGAGGGTTGGCAAGTTAAGATTAACTTGCCAAGTTTCCACTGCAGCTGCAGACGTACCTTACAATAATTTTTAATGAAAACTTTGAATAATGTATGTTTGTGGTAAGAGTCGTCGTCTACCCACGGTGTAATATAACTATAGTTACGTATAACAATATTGTTCTGGCGTTTTTGAACGTTTAGTTGTATGTCTCAGTGTAACGCATAGGTATTGTAAATTACGAACATTCAAAATAAAATGTTTTTGTATAGAATAAATTGTAAATACGAAATAGATACAAAGTTTTACAATAAAATTGATCTAAGTAGAGGTGACACTACGAGTTGTATGATACGGAGACTATATGTATGTAAATCATAAAACTATATGTATACATAAACAGAATAAGTTTGTTTTCAAATAAAATATTTAATATTTAAGTAAAGTTACATTTTATTTCACATGATTTCCTGAAGCCTAAAGCTAAAACGATCAGCACCATGCATCACTCACGACCGGCAAGAATCCGTCATGTAGGACATGTAGGTACGCACACATATCTATGTGAGAGTCGCGTCATTGGCGTATGAACAACTGTAAGAATCCTAAAAGGAACATAGCGTATAACTTTAGCAGAAGAACTGTGTCACCTGTGTAGTGGGACATTAGCAGAAAACATGTACTCGATGTAAAACTGGATCATATCAAAAGTCGATCAAAAATGCTTCCAATAGTAGTCGCAGTAGTTGAATACCATTGCTGCGAATGTACTGGGATCTATCTGTCAATGCTATATGTTACAGTTACCTACATGAATAGATATAATTATAATTATTTATATTTACTTAATATTAATAAAAAGTTAGATGTTCCATTTACTGGCTGAGACGGTGCGATCAGATTAAAGTAATAAAAATTTAAAGCCCCTGTTGTGGCGGGCTCAAGGCACATTCAAACTTATCAAAGAATCACTATTAGGGAATCTCATAAATGACCATCCTATATGGACATCGAATTTACAACAGTCGACAATTGGCAGTAGACGATGTTACCACCGCGCTATCCGTGGCACCGCACTCAATTCAGGCAGTAGTTGAAGTCGCGCCACTAAGGGACACAGATATATGTACTTACAAATGTTTGTCCTGAATTTTTTACTCACTCAATTAACTCAACTATGTGAAGCTGGCATCGCGTTACTCAATAATTAAAACCATTCTGGGTTTGAAGCCGTAAGGATTTTAGACCGTGTTGTTATTCTATCAGCTGTGTCACGCTACTGTGCCTTTGTGAATTGTCTAGTTTTCGCAGACAGGTGAAAGCTAAAAAATAGAAATGAAAATTATTATTCTTTTGCTGAGGCACGAAGACATTATCATTATAAATGTTAGCTTCTACTGAATTGACAATCCCGATCATCGGTAGTCTATACCGACAAAGAAAAAATTGTGTTACACAAACACAATTTGTAAGTAAGTGCCTTTGTAGAGTGACGGAATTAAAAAAAAAGAATTGCTCTAACATTTTCAATCTTTGTTTGATTGAAGTGGTAGTCAAAGAAAACTAACTTGTATTTTCCGCATATCATGATATCTAATAGTTAATTCTGAGGGTTTCTCAATATCAAGCGCTTCGTTTGAAACAGTGGATCCATTGCTAACAAGAAATACGATGCATTGAGTTGGGTGTATCCAGTTCGCAACAAAATTGGTCTCATTAGTGTTACCGTCGCATTCGCGAGTGAATGATAAATAAGAGAAGATCTCATTAGTATAAAATGTTGAAGGTTTATGAGCACCTATAAAACAGTGATGATGTGATAAATACGTACTATATTCCCGCCGCTCTCTTCCTTCATTTGCACTTGGATATGAAACTGTAACAGTAAGAAAATAAATACCTTGAGAATGCCGTAAGTCAAAAAAAATATTGTTATAAAACCTGTATGCTTACATTTTTTTATATTGTTTTTTTAACGTATTTTATTGACTGAAATACAGGGTATTACGCAAACGCTCTCTTAATCGAAGTCAGACGATAGTACTAATGACACCTGTAACATTTTCGCACGAACATTTTCCTCATTATAAATCTGTCCTGCGGAAAAAGTGCACACATCCATCAGTTTGTACAAGCTTAGCATTAAAGCTCCACACCACACACTATTTTCCAACAACTTATAACAAAAGAAACATATTCTAGTGCAACACATGCATTAAGGAACCACATTGGGTTTTTAATGTGGTAGAACTAAATCATGGAACACATGGATTGACAACACAACATGGATTTGTAGGTTTGGGACAAGGGCAAGCAATCTCTGTTTCTCCCTCCCTCGTATGAGTTTGTAACAAATAAATAAAAAAATAAATAAATTAAAAAAAAAACTGACAGTCGTAGGACTGCACGTCAGAAGTGAAAACATAACTGACACATCTGTCATCTAAGCGTGACGGTCACGCGAGTTCAGTGCTTTTTCCCAATACCAAAAATGTCCAACGTGCCTAAAGAAAAAAGTGTAGGTAGGTACACAAGAGCTTGGCTGTTGCTAATGGACAAAAAGTAAAACCTGAAGCTTGCGGTAGCAGATGAAGAGAAGTTTATTTGACACACTTGATTCTTTCAAATCTTATTACTTTAAACGAGCAATTTTTGTATGTATGTATTTATTTATGTCCAGGTACTTTACACTATACCACTAGCAGCGATATCCTAATTTTTTTTTTTTAAAGACAACTTCCGCATTAGGAATTACTCCTGTGTCGCGGTGGACTTTACAAACGTACAAACAACGGACACAAAGAACACCCAGACTAGGGTGGGAATCGAACCCACGACCTCTGGCTCAGCAGTCAGAGTCACTAACCACTAGACCAACAGGCCAGTCTGAATTTGAAATAATTTTCCTGATCAGCGTGCTTTAATGATACTCTATGGCTACTAAAATTATTTTGAAAAGACTCTTCGGCCATCCATAAATAACTAACTATTCTGAAATGTTTAACTTTCAATTTCATTACGATAATAAATAACATACTATACGAATTTAATAAAAGCTATAATTACACATGAACGGATCCAATTTTAAAGTATTATTTTAAAATGTACTATTTCATCGTACAAATTTTATTTTTATTTTTTTTCTTTAAAAGACAACTCCCGCATTAGGAATATTCCTGTGTCGCGGGGGGCTTCACAAACATTCAAACAACGGGCACAAAGGACACCCAGACTCGGGACAACTATTTGTGGATCACACAAATTTTTGTCCCGTGTGGGAGTTGAACCCACAACACTCGGCGCGGCGTAGTGGCGAGGTGACCACTTAAACCATTGCGCCATCCGTGCAGTCTCCGTGCAGTTCCAAAACCATTGTTAAATAATTATTTTGGATTCTGGAAATTCTGGAATTGTACGCTAACAAGTTTAACGGTAACTGAGTGATGCAAATGAGTTATAATTTCAATTGAAAGCCAAACTCGCGTAGTGATAAATTATTACGTAGAACCTCTGAGTAAACAACAATAAATAAAGTCACTAAACAAAGTAAAGAACCACATCATGTTTTAGAAACGCTACTTATATGTTGTTTTGAATATCGTTTAACAATTTATTATTGCCTATTGCTTTGGTATCTAACATGCATAAATCACTAATTTAGCAAACTGCATCAATTGTTAAATGCCTGAAAAAAAATCGTAGCTTAAAGTATGCAACGTCTTTGAGCTTCCAATTTTGCGAAAGAAAGGGTTTTCTTTTTAAATGTACAAATGTTTGTAGCTCACAATTATTTTACGAGGCACTAGTTTTTGTGATTCCGAAATGATCAATGACACCGCCACCGTTTGCATGTTTGCCAATCCCAAAATGAATTAAAGGGTTACAGCAAGGGCAAAGATAGGTTTAAAGATCTTTATTGTACTCAAAAACAACATAACAGTCCACTTAATGAGCATTACAGAATATATTAAGTTGAATAAAACCTCTACTCGATCAACTAGTCGGTGTTATACACAAGGTGTTGTCCATAGTTAAGTTCCTCACGTGCTGCCGGTAGTTTATAGTGTTGTTGTTGGGCCGCACTGCGGCTACTAACTTTGTAACTATCACTTACTTACCAACTGCTATTTTTTAGTACACCTCTGTAAAAATACTATAAACGTGTCCACTTGCAGCGTCGTCTAGGCGAGTGGCTCTTTAATTAGATCACGAGTTTGTCAAGTTACACGAAGAAGCCTTCTTAATGTGTATTCTGAAGGGTTAATAAGGGTAAGAGAACTTGTACAATGTATGATATTTACTCACTGCAATCTTGTAACAGCTTTAACGACGTGTGTGGTGCGGCGGGAGAGAGCTCGAGTGCAACGCGCATAATATTTGTATGCATGAATAATTATGTCTATGTACATTGGTCTTTAATATGTATTTATTTACATTTACAAAAAAAAATATTTAAGTAGGTACCTATGTTTATGCGTTTTCTAGAACCCATAGTTCAAGCATTGCTTAGTTTCAATCAATACAATATAATAATATCAATACAACGAAAGAAATGTGAATAGTTTTAGTATATATATATATATGTATAGTATGTATATTTCGGTGTTGCCAGCTGCCGATCATTAAAACATTAACCTTATCAAATTAACCGTATATTACACATAATTAACTAGCGCCAGCTTTACAGGTATATCTTTCTTATTCAGGATTCATCACAAAAGTATTCAACACCCAAAACCATACATAAATAAAATAGACTTGGCCTAGGAAGCTGTAGTACTTATACACTGGCATTGGAATAAAAGTAGAGAGCGATCATTAGGATAAAAAGCGCACCCAAATCGTGAACACCCGCATAGAAGCGAAAGACGTGTCGAAGTATTGCTTCGTATCAACGGAAGATTACACATTTCGGATTTGGACATACCTGTCACACCTAAGTAGTGAGCAGATCTTTATGGAGAAAGTCAAGTCTTTGAGGATATATCTTTAGCTGTCATATTTGGGATACAAACCGAAGGTGATTGATGGTTTTTTTTTTCTATTCAATAGGGTACTATTTAACGGTCTACTAGTAGTTAAAGGTCCAATTTAATTTGTTATTTCAAGTTGTATTACTGTCTAAAAATGTAAGATAAACAATAATCCTGTTTTAGTATTTGGTATAGCATTTCAAAGTCCAAATCAATTTATTTCGTAAAATTCTTTAAAAACTGTTTGAAATCGTATCAATCAATCAATCAATATGATAACAATGTCACATTGTGTACGTTAAGTTATTATTACAAATAATACCGTCTTGCAAATTAATAGGTAAGATCGTTATCGGTCGTGTCGATCTATAAGCGCCCGTTTCCAAATACTTGTGAGAAGAAATCGGGCTAACAAACCCATGGCCATTTTTTTAAATCACCAGATAATTATACAATATTTAGTGCAATGTATAAAAGCACTGTTGCTTATTTGCTTATATCTTGACGACAGAACATGCACCTAAATATACACATGCTGTTCAGGTGCCTGACGTTTTAATTACCGCAATGCAAACGATATGTTGACATTACAAGTTTAGTTCACATCTCTGCTGTTTTATTTCACTGGATCTATGAATTGGAACAGGCAACTAGCTTCACGACTGACTTAGTCTGACTGACTTCTACTCCTGACAATAAAAAAATACCTATAATGGTTTAATTGAAATAAATTATTGTGATTTTGATTTTGATTTGCTAAAATCCGAGTTATTATATATATGAGTATGTATGTATACTATATATATGAGATATACTATATGAGTTATATGGTCCATCGAGCCGGATTTATATTACAATTATTGAAGATTAGCAGTTATTCCCAAAAATTAGCAAATATTGAAGGTTTTAAACTATCTTGAAACTAGTAATATGAGCGGCCAGTGGACTGGGAACATTTAACATATCGTTTGAATTGCGGTACCTGAACACATGCTCTATTTACGAAGCTTATTACAACTTCCATTCTTACCTAACAATTCCAGTGTGTGTAGGTATGTGTGTAGAATATAAGAACAACTCGCCTACGGAAAGATTATCTGCATCTTCACTAATTGGGCGGACAACTCGGTCATAGGTCGGAGCTACGTCATCGCTCAGTTAATACAACCGTCCGGTAAGCCGCATCGATTGGAGCACCGGCAAACCTAACAGACCTAGCATAACGGTGTTCAAAATATATGAGATTATCTTTCTATTTCTTGTCTACTAATCCTGACATGAGATTTATAATCAAATTGCATTTATCGGGCGGGATATATGCAATACGATAATAAGTCTTTTAAAAGACGTTCAACGTACCGAGCGGTGCGTTAAAAAATCATATCTATCATCACGTTAATCCAAAGATGTCCAGGCTACTCAAACCGATGATCGCTTTACATGATGGTATGATTTATTTAAAAAAACGCAATGGTACAAGTAAAAAATTAATTCTATCATTCCTATCCGTTTCATGAAACTCTAGATTTTCACAAAGATTTTCATTACTCTATGAACTCTCAATAAAATTACAACTTACTTGCTAGACAGCGTATAATTATTATTATGTCAAGTCGAAACACATATAAAGAGGATCAGTACTTTAAATAGAAAAAACTTTGCAACTAGTAGCGCTATCTATCACAAAGTGTCGTAAACCTCCGTCCACAAAGAACCTACTTCGTTGATGTTGATACACCCAACTATAAACATGTTTTCGATGAAACAAAAAGAATTTAAATGCATCTTGTGCTTTAATTTTTTATATATAACTAAGTTTGGTAAACAACTAAGTGGCCCGTTCATGTTCCTGTCCTAGTGACCTCTCCTATCTCAGGACGGATATACGGGTACGTGACCCCAGCCTCTTCGAGCTACTGCAGTCTCAGTCCCGTTCCGAATCCCAGATGTAGAAAGCCACAAGCCTTCACTGTTCGACCTTCTGCTGACCTCCCATCCGGATGGCTACCAAGTCTCCGTTGAGGCCCCATTGGCTCCTCGGACCATTTCCTGATCCGAAGTACGGTGATACTCACGTGCTCGCCGCCACCGCGAGTTGTAGGCTGCCGCCGTGTGTGGCACTATAGGTCAGCAGACTGGGATGGGATGCGAACCTTCTTTGCATCCTACCCTTGGAGGCAGGTCTGCTTCAAGCCGGATGATCAGAAAGTCGTTGCCGATTCTGTCGCTAATGTGGTGCTTCAGGGAATGGAGCTTTTTGTTCCATTCTCTGTGATTCCCATTGGTGGCAAATCCCAGCCTTGGTTTAGTCGATTCTGCAAAACGGCGTCCCGCTGAAAGCAGGAATGTTAAGCTTGGGCAAATGCAGCGGCAGTACGGGATGTAAAGATCAGTGCATTAAAAAAGAAGCTCAACTTTGCCTCCAGGTCCTTCAAAAGAGACATTGACAGGGCGAAATCGGAGCACATCGGCAGAAATGGTGAGAGACTGGCGGGTCTCCTATCTGGAACTCGTGCTTTTTGGTCTCTTGCCAAAACTGTCCAGGGGAATTTCTGTAAACCATTCCTTACACCCCTGCAAATGGGAGATAATTCGTTGGCCTACGACGCTAAGGAGAAAGCCGACTTTTTGGGTAAACTCTTTGCATCTAACTCGACTTTTGATGACGGGGGAAACGTACTGCCGACCATACCGCGGTGCGACAGCTGTATGCCGGAAGTCCGCTTCTTCCAAATATTATATATATTCATAAGTCGAGTGGGCCCGACGGAATCTCTCCCATCGTGCTGAAGACGTGTGCTCCAGAGTTGGCAGTGGGTTTAACGCGCCTTTATCGGCTCTCCTACTCCCTCGGCATCGTGCCGAACTCATGGCAGACAGCTTTAGTGCACCTGATCCCTAAAAAAGGTGACCACTCGGATCCGTCCAACTACAGACCTATAGCCATAACCACCTTGTTCTCCAAGATAATTTAATCCATTGTCAACCGCTAGCGCCTTAGGTACTTAGAAGACCACCAGCTACTCAATGACCGCCAATACGGTTTCCGTCGGGGTCGTTCAGCTGGTGATCTTCTCGTATACCTGACTCACCGTCGGGCACAGGCGATCGAGAGCAAGGGGGAGGCGTTGTCAGTCAGTCTGGACATAGCGAAGGCCTTCAATCGGGTGTGGCACAAAGCGCTTCTCTCGAAGCTTCCTTTCTATGGGCTTCCCGAGAAATTATGCAACTGGATCACCAGTTTTCTCGCAGACAGAAGCATCATGGTCGTTGTCGACGGTGCATGCTCCGACTTCAAGTCTGTGAATGCTGGTGTCCCACAAGGCTGTGTGCTATCACCCACGCTGTTTCTTCTGCATATGAATAATATGCTGCAAATCAGCAGCATTCATTGCTATGCCGATGATAGTACGAGTGATGCCCTGTATACCGGCCGCGCTAACATTTCTCGGGAAAACGTCACTGAGAGTCGATCCAAACTTGTGTCTAAAATCGAAGCCTCCGTACAAGGAGTTTCTGATTGGGGTCGACTTAATCTAGTCCAATTTAACCCAACGAAGACACAGGTTTGCGCGTTTACCGCTAAAAAGATACCGTTTATCGTATCACCTCGCTTTGAGAGCACTTCCCTGACTGCCACAGCCAGCATCGGAATCCTTGGCGTCGATATATCGAGCGAAGTCCAGTTCCGCGGTCACTTGGAGGATAAGGCCAAATTAGCTTCGAAGAAGCTTGGTGTGCTCAACAGATCGAGACAGTATTTCACCCCGGCCCACCGCCTACAACTTTATAAGGCGCAGGTTCGGCCGCATATGGAATACTGTTCTCATATCTATGCAGGAGCACCCCAGTACCAGCTACTCTGTCTTGACCGCATTCAACGGAGAGCGACTCGAATCATCGATTGCCAGGATATTTCAGATCGGCTTTACCCCTTGGCGTTGCGTAGAGATGTAGCCTCACTCTGCATTCTCTATCGCTTGTATGATGGGGAGTGCTCCGAGGAATTGTTCGGACTTATACCGGCCGCAACGGTCCGCCATCGTTTAACGCGACAAAACTTTCATCCCCATCACCTGGATAATTGGCAATCCACCACTGTGCGGTTTTCCAGATTTTTTTTGCCTCGCACAACCAATTTTTTACACAAACAAATTGTCGCCTGCGGTATTTCCGGCCCGATACGACCTTCAAACCTTCAAGAAAAGAGCGCACTCCTATCTCAAAGGCCGGCAACGCACTTGTGACTCTTGAGTTGCAGGTGTCCATGGGCGACGGTAGTCACTTACCATCAGGTGACCCGTCTGCTCGTTTGCCCCCTATAATATAAAAAAAAATTAAAGAAACAAGCCAAGACCTTTGCAATGTTCAAATTTTTCTTAAATAACAAAAATGAAACCGTATTACCTACACATTGCGCCGACCCTAAACAAACAGGGATTGGGAACAGGGTAGGAAGATGATAATGATAAGTTGGAAACAAAACAAGCGCCTGTAAAACGGTTGAAACAGTACAAGCATGGACTTAGTCCATGGCCCCCTGAAAACCCGTCAGCAGGGAAATTGGGCAATGATTGTAATGCAGTTAAATCACAGTCTTCGTAGGACGAAGGCGGTCTACCTCCATTAGCTTAACTACCGAAATAAAAAAAAATTGGGTTTTATATTGTCTTTCGACTTTTTCTTTTGATTACTTTAGTTGACTTATGCAATACTTAACCGTAAATATGGCATATTTCCAAAATAAAAACATAAAGGAAAAAGATATTTGAATTCAAATTGTATGGAAGCCCTTGCACGTACCAATCAATGGTTATTCTTTCCGCTTTTAATATTTTGTAATACAACTTGTACTATAATGAGGACAACCTTTCAAGAGATTGTAGATACGTATTTTTGTTATTTTATTATTATCCTATTTGTGATTTATTTAAATACATAGATATCCTGTGTATTTATGCAAATACTATCGGTATGTCAGTACATATTGCATAAATAAAAACAAACAGAGCGGTTTTCTGGCAAACAGTGTTTCGTTAATTCATTGTTTTTCGCATATAGTCCGCTTTAGTGACACAGTGTGACAGTTGTACCGTGAAAATATGTCTATACAATATTATGAACAATTGTTCCTAATATTGTGTTTAAGAATATAAACATTTATGTTTTTCACCAATATTGATGTAAATCTTGTGTGTGCACCAGTGTCCTATGTGATATAGTAAGTAGTCTAGATATTTTAATTATATATTTTCTGTTCCAGGTTTTTTAATAATAAAAATAAATAGAGTTATAGAAGTCTGACAAGAACAATCGGCCGCTCGGCACTACACTCGTTTTTTCGTCAGAGAACCAAAGTCGCACGACGACGCAACTACAAGTACTGTAGAGCGCAAAAGTACAAACACATTTTAAACTTTGAGATTTTTCATTAAGTAAGTAGTTTAAAGAAATGCTTAACTACTGTCGTAGTGACCAAATCTTAGAATTATTTTAATATAATATACAAGTTTTATCAAATGTATCAGAAGTTTCTCAATTTAAAGTGACTGCTTCTATACAGTTTTATTAATGTTTTTTTATTACTTACATTTATTTCAGGATTCCACCCTAGAACCAGAACTGCCTGAACAAATTGTTGGAATCAATCACGTTCTTAGCACCTACTACGTAGACGTAGTACAATGCTCGTAACTGTATGTTGTTGGAGCGCGCGGGGGAGAGAGTGCGTTCGCATGTCGCGCGTGTTTGCTTAATGTGGTTCTATGACATAGCGACAACCACTTACTGAGCCAGCCTTGCATGCAGTACTTATCAACAAGTATATAACATCATCAACATCGTATCCGAAACTAGCAAATATTGTAAAATTTAACGAATTGGAATATTAAAGCTATGTGTGCGGTAACAAACGAATACCCTTACAAAAATCCTTCATACAAAAATAAGACATATATGTAACCTGATTTCACTACGAATGTAAAGGATAACAACTTGAAATTTCGCACAACAATATGTAGGCTACCCATTTCTAATATAATTACTCCTCTTGTATTAGGACTTAAGAGTGACTACAGGGTGGGTGTATTCGGGTTCGGATCCTTAATCTTTTGATCGCAGGTCGAACACTTTATGCTATACGTCAGCGTTTCTTGTACAGAAGATGTTTTATTATATTAATTAGAGTATTACTTAAATATTTAGTGAATCTCTAATAACCTACTTACAAGATTTAAAAAAAGGTTAACTATTTTGTCAAGTGACGCCTGGCGGTTTGATTTCCAAATTGTCTTATACGAAATCAGGGGTAATATGAACATGTGATGGAACTACGATATTATTTTTACTAAATTTAAGTACCTTTATTCCTAACTGATTTATAAACTCTTTAATGAAACTAATTAGTACAACTCAGTAAATTTCGATATTGTTACAAACCGTTAGAGCATGTTTTGTCGCAAAACTCTTTGATACACGATCTTGCTATTTAAACACTTAATAAACAAACAAACAACACGTTCAACACAACTATGTCTAAATGTCTAATCAATGTTAATGTAGGTACGTACCTGTACCGAGAGACGCGGAAAACTCTGAAGCTGGCCATTAGCCGCGCCAAAGAGGAGAAAAGAAAGGAGAATAGAATAGAATAGAATAATCTTTATTGCATAGATTGTGTACAGAAGTTATTATATTATTTTTTGAGTATCAACAATTTATCCATGTCAGATGTGCAATATTCTTATACATAAATTACATTTTACATGCATAGGTACATTATCGTTGCGTTGATTGATAATAAGACACTGAGTGAGTAATTAACTACAAATTCTAGGAAAAAAGTACAAATCAAAATTAATAACAATTATAAATAGTGGCAAATACATTAGCATCAAAATAAAAATTATAATTATTATTACTTAATAAACTTATTGTCATTTACATTCAAAAAATTCCTTTAAATTATAAAATACATTTTGCATGAGCCATTTTTTAAGCACCGTTTTAAAAGCCTTTCTATTTAATTTTTTTATGTCTACTGGTAAATGATTGTAAACGCGGATTGCTGTTACGTAAGTACTCTTATGGTAAATCATATTGTTGATACGAGGAAGACATAGATCATATTTGTATTTCCTACGAATATTGGCTTTTGATTCACACTTTAATTCAAAATATTCTAAATTATCTCTTACAAACAAACATACTTCAAGTATATAAATACCTGTAACGGTGAGAAAATACTTATCTCTAAAAATAGTTCTCAAGGAATCCGTCGAATGTAGATTATACATAGTTCTCATACACCTTTTCTGAAGTACAAAAGTCGACTGTATATCTGTTGAATTCCCCCAGTAAATAATGCCATAGGTTAGTAACGGATAAACAATGGATGAAATTTCGGCAAGAAGTGACAGAGCACAGCAATAACTTGCGATCTTTTTGTTTATTTTTTCGATGTGATTTTTCCAGGTTAAATGTGCGTCAATGGTCACACCCAAAAAATTAATTTCATCAACCGATTCAATTTTGAAGTTATCCTCCTTTATATTTAAATTCAACGGGTTACATTAATAGTTTCTAAACTGCATGAGTTTTGTTTTGTCAAAATTTACTTTTAAATTTATTCCTTTTAACCAATTGCTTACGGTGCTTTGTGTTTTATTTATTTCTGTCTCAAAATCTCTCTCGTTTAAACCATTGTTGAAAATAAATATCGTTGCATCATCAGCATACATCACACACTTGTGATTAATTATATCTGGAAGCTCGTTGATATAAATTAAGAATAGCTCAGGGCCTAATATGCTGCCTTGCGGTACCCCTAAAAGGACTTTGTCAAATGATGACTGAACCAAGTTCACCATTTTTGTGCCCTTATTCTTCAATGACCGTTGCTTGAGTTCGGCCGGTTAAATACGATTGTATTAATTTTAGGGCAACGCCTCTCACACCAATATTGTGAAGTTGTTTGTATAAAATTTCATAATTTACACAATCGAAAGCTCTGGTCATATCGAGAAATAAAGCTACGCATTGTTTTTTATTATTTATATCCTTTCTTTAAGTCGTCGGGAAAAACTCCTGTCTCAAACATAAGATTAGCTATGTGTACTATAGGATCTGCAATATGTCCTATGCATAATTTAACTAACTTAGTAGATATCCTATCAAAGCATAACTAGTTTTATTTTTAAATTGTCTTACTATGTTTATGACCTCAACTTTGTCTGTAGGTGAAAAGAAAATGGAGTTCAAGGTTTTCTTTGTTACTGTACAGTTCTCTGTTGAAATTGTTTTGTTGTTCTGATTAATATAAAAATAGTAAAATGTATTTACTATTAAATTAGGTGATTTCACAATGTTGTTATCATCGATAACATAATCAATTGATGGTTTTATGTCATTTAAAGGTTTAGTTAATTGATTAATGAGAGACCAGGTAGCTTTTAATTTATATTCACTATTTTCAATATAATTAACGTTAGTATTCTTATTTGCTTCTTTTGTCACACGCTTCATTATTTTACAATATTTTTTATATTTTAAGATACTGTCTTGGCAGTTTTTATTTTTTATTTGTAAAAACATTTTCCTTTTATTTTTGCTCGATACAGTTATATCTTTGGTTTTCCAAGATTTTTTCCTATTTCGCCTAATTTTTGTTTTACTTAATGGTACACATAAATCGAATATTAAGAGAAACATATCGATGAATCGTTTATATGCTAAATTTACATCGGACGTCTCAAAGGTATCACTAAAGGAAAGTTGGGAAATGTATTTCAGAAAAAATTCTACGTTGTTATTTAGTTTACGCTTCATTATATACCAAAAAAATTCTTTAAAACTTAAAGAACAGGGTATCGTTATTACTTGTTTTTTCATATTCTTAGATTCCATATTTCTGCTTTGTATTTATTGTGATTTGTGATTATATTGTCTATGCAGGTAGCTGATTTTAAAGTAATTCTTGTTGGTTTATTGAAAGTCATTTTTAAATTATAATTTTCGAGCACTTCTACGAATCGTCTACTTTTCTTAGTTTCTTTAAGCGCATCATATTGAAATCTCCCACAATGAACATTTTTTTTGTTAATATTTCGTTTTCGAATGGCGAGCTTGTAAAATAAAATATTAAACTTTTCTATAAACAAGTCAAAATTTGAATTTGGTGTTCTATACATACACATGATGTGCCAATTTAATTCCGGAATGACAATAAATACCACAGCATTCAAAATGTGTTTCAACTGCGAGTTCTGGTATCCACTCAATTTTTCTAAAAGTTACATAGTTTTTAACATAAATACATACGCCACCTCTACTTTTATTTTTACGTGTGAAATATGACGCAAGTTTATAACCAGGAGGTTGTAATATTTCAGCATTGTCTTCACAAAAAAAGGTTTCACTGAAGCAGAGAACCTCTAAAAAATTTGTTTCTAATAAAATCTCTAATTCACTCGGCTTTGATCTCATACCCTGTATGTTAATATGAAAAATTTAAAATATTTTGTTACGCACGAAAAAGCTGCTCACCCATTTCCAATTCTGTTTGTAAACCAACAGATATACTCGTATCTTGCTCAAGACTAGGTTCAGTTTGAGAACTAGTAGATACGTAAATAGGTTTCTCAGTTAAGGTTGAACTATTGAGAGTACTAGTAAACTTTTTATATTCGTATACATAATTTAAATGTAAGATGTGTCTCAATAAATATTCGGATAATATATTGTTATACATTTGAAAAGGTAACATAACATCCATGTCGAACATGGCACTATAATTAAATTGGGAACAACTATGAACGAAAAGTTCCCTAAGTTTGACTTCATTCAAGAATCTGGTTCTGTTTGGATTACAAAGAACAACATTTGTGTGACTAAGTTTCGCCAAGTAATAATATAACACTGATTGAGTGAGCAATGGACTTTTGTCGTTATAGCCACATATTATCACCACATAATCAAATTTTTTTAAGTTTTTACATAGTTCGATACAAGATTCCAGAAGATTTTCTGACGTTGCGCCCGGTTTATTAATGGAGACAACAGAATAGGATGGTGCACATTGCTTTTGTAGAAGGCTTCTTGGGCGATCCGTGACAATCTGTAAAAATGAGAACTTGTTTACCTTTCTCAGGAACAGTCTACCGGCTCTGTCGGATAGTTGTTTAAGTAAAACTGCAATTATTTTAATTGGTTGCGATAAGATCTGATGTATTCTGCTGTATTACTTTTGTGACATTCTTTATTTGTAAGTCTTCAAAACTTGCATCGAGGTTAATTTTTGTAATTGATAAGTTTGTTCCAGATTTCCTTAGCCTTTTAATTTATATATCAGTAGAGTGGTCTATGCATAAAAGTTTGAGTTTATTAATTTGTGTATTCTGGCTCTTAACAATTTTTTGGAGGGAATCGTTTCTGTATTAAGATTATCAATCTCATTTTGGGAACTTTCTTATTCATTTCTAAGACTCAAAATTTCGTTTCTGAGTTCTTTAACTTCATTGTTCAGTAGCGCTCTCGATAAGTCTGGTAAACTGCGTGCCGTTTCTGACAGATTAAAAAAAGACGATGACGAAGTATTCATTGAATCTCTATACTTATTAACTGGCGTTGTACTGTTTGCCGCATTTTTTATTGCGTTATGTTTTTGTTGCAAGAATCCATGATTAGAATACAATTAGATCAGATCAGTAGTGTAGGATGTGATAAAATATTAAAAAAAATTTATTCTCCTTCGGTTTGATTTTCCACTAAATACAATATATTTTTTTATAATGGTATCATTAAGTAACAGCAGTTAAATTATTCAATACTAGATGGTGCTAGTGATGGGCCAAAGAAACCCGACATTAAACCAAACTTGTCAAAAGTCTTATACCATATATTTTTTTACTATGTTATCACTGCAATGCTTTAGTTTGGCTATTCGCTACTTCAAGACGCTAGTGACACCCCCCCCCCCCCCTTACGGAGACTCTCCAGCCCAGCTTCCTGCAGGACATTGTTGAGGGCCTTTTCCCGCAACGGGTGGAGCACGTACCCCCGTCGATGGCCCCCTTGGCCGCAGATGAGAGAACGAGGAGGATGGTGTTTCGCCCGTCACGGAGGCGAAGGTAGGGGCGGCTGTTCTACGGATCCGCTCCAAGAACCCCCCCTCCCCGGGCCGGACGGGATGCCTGCTCGAGAGTTGGCCCTTGCCCTCGACCACATGTCCGACCGCCTCAGGGAGGTGTTCGACGCTAGCTTGGCGTCCGGGCGCTTCCCTGACTGCTGGAAGAGCGGGAAGCTGGTCCTTTTAAGGAAGCTGGGACGGCCTACCGAATCGGTCGCGGCCTACAGGCCCATCGTGTTGCTGGACGAGGCGGGTAAATTGTTTGAGAGGGTCCTCTCTGCCCGCATCGTCCGGCACCTGTGCGAGGTCGGCCCCGATTTGTCGGACGCCCAATTCGGTTTTCGAGCGGGGCGTTCGACGATCGGTGCCATTTTGCGCCTGAGGGCCGTGACCGAAGAGGTAGTGAGCTGTGGCGGCGTGCTGTTGGCGGTGTCGTTGGACATCGCCAACGCGTTCAATAGTCTGCCATTCAGCTGCATCAGGGAAGCACTGTGAGGCGGCTAGTGGCAGACTATTTAGAGGAGCGTACCGTCATGTACGAGGACCAAGATAGAGCTTTGAGTCGTCGGCCCATGTCGTGCGGTGTTCCGCAGGGGTCTGTCCTTGGACCACTCCTGTGGAACATGGGGTACGACTGGGCCCTTCGAGGGCGACTTCCCCCCGGGCTACGTTACGCCGATGACACGTTGGTCACAGCCCGGGGGGTGAACTTTCAGGAGGCGGCGCGCCTGGCCCCCAGGGGAGTCTCTCTGGTGATCGGACGCATCGAGACGATGGGTTGACGGGCGGCCCTGGATAAGACGGAGGCCCTTTTATTTCATGAGCCCCGTCGTGGTCCACCCCCTGGCGCCTCCATAGAGGTTAACTCGGTCCTCGTACCGGTTCAGGCCCACATAAAATATCTGGGCCTGATCCTTGACGGAAGGTGGCGCTTCGACGAGCACTTCCGGCAGCTTGCTCCCAGGCTGGTCGGCGCTGCGTCCGCCCTTGGGGGACTTTTGCCTAATTTGGGTGGGCCCAGCATCGCAACGAGACAGTTGTACACGGGGATTGTCCGGTCAATGGCACTTTACGGTGCACCGGCGGAGGCTCTGACCGTCCAGAATAGGGCGCGCCTTTGGCGCCCTCAGAGGGTTATGGCGGTTAGAGCCATACGCGGATACCGCACCGTGTCGACGGAGGCGGCGTGCGCGTTGGCCGGGACACCCCCGTGGGATTTGGAGGCGGAAGTGCTCGCCGAAGTATATCGGCGAATGGCTGAGTTCCGGGCGGGAAGCGGTAGTCGGCCCCCGCCCGAAGAGGTACGCGAGTGGCGTGAGGACGCTCGCCGAGCCACCATGGCTCATTGATCGTCCCGACTGGAGGCTCCACGTGCTGGTTTTGCCGCCGTGGAGGCGCTCCAGCCGGTCATCATCGAGTGGGCAGGTCGGCAGCACGGGACCCTTTCTTTCCGACTGACGCAGGTACTTTCCGGGCACGGTTGCTTCGGGAAGTACCTGCACTCGGTCGCTAGGAGGGAATTGAGTCCCGCCTGTCACCACTGCGACTGCAGTGAGGACTCGGCCCAGCACACGCTGGCGGTCTGCTCTGCCTGGGCGACGCAGCGTCGGGCCCTCACTGCAGTCATCGGAGGGGATCTCTCGCTACCGGCCGTCATACGCTCTATGGCCGGTAGCAACAGGAATTTTACCTCGGTCGCGACCTTCTGCGAGGACGTCATCTCGCAGAAGGAGGCGGCGGAACGGGTCCGGGAGGATGATCTCCACTCGGACCTAAATCACCGCCGGCGAACCGGGCGGCGGAGGCGCGCTTACCAGCGCCTCATGCCGCCCTGAGTGTGGCCGCGGGTGGACGGGACGGGTTTTCCCCTTCACCCGCTGTAGTGGCCCCCGCGAGGAGGTGGCGTCCGCGTGTGCCTGGACGTCGCCTAATTGAGAGGTTTTGAGTATTTTACCCAGAGGTGGTGCTTTTGCGGGCAGGCGCTAGGGGGGTCCGGATGTCTGAATGAAAGCTGTTCCCGGATCCCTCCTACTTAAGGCGCAGTACGGCACACCGTGTGGTTATAGTCGGTTCGACTCCGACACACTGCCCCACCGAAAACCCTGGTGAGGTGACGGCCCGAGGGGGTTTCCACACGCACAAAAAAAAAAAAAGGTACGTACATGTAAACACATCGTGTAGTTCAACATGGACACAACCACCGTCAATTTGGTACTTATCATACACAGACATAACAAGCACTGCGTAGGATATTATACTTTGTTGATATAAAAAGAGCTTATACCTAACGGGAGTTTAAAATAACACTTATGAAAGTGAGAATGATATACATCTATTGCCTGTCTACGTATAATGCTAAGCCGGTTAGAAGAGCCAGGTAAACTGACGAACTTCTCTTCTACGTTTCACTAAAGTTATAGTATTATTTTTAGAAACAAAAATTGCCCGTGGTCCACCCAGGTGAACTACGCAGGTGGACCACGGGCAATAAACGAACAAGAGTAAGGTGGTGCAAGAGATAACTTGTGTTTTATATAGAATTAAATGTACTATGGCATCGTGTAGTGGGAGCATTAACATACTAAGAAAAGAACAGAGCAAATGAAATAAAGTAATTTGCCATTGCAGCATTGGTTCCATTTTTATCGATTACTTCAATAAATTATTCGTATGTTTATCACTAAAAAAGTAGTATTCATTTGTAGTATTCATATCCACTGTTTATCTTTACTTGAAAAAGAGATCGAGTTATACTATATTTATTTTTTAAGGTTGTACTCACATCTGCAATTTGGGGATGTCCATTTAATTTCAGGCCGACAAAAGTCCTTTTTTGTTAGTCGTATTCTAACCAGCTTAGCTGAATTTGACACTGATATCTTGCTTCAGAACGCTATAATCGACCGAAAATCTTCTAGTTTTTGCTTTTTGTTCTCATATGAAAATAGAACGGATAAAACTTTGTTGAGCCCATGCCGAAACTAATATGTTAATCAACATATTAATGTTGTTTACTTTGAATATGAATTTATCAAAACGTTAAGCTACCTAGATGTATTATGTAACGAACAGTAAAAACCATCAGTTAATAAGTAAATGCCAGTGTCCAAAAGAAACAAACATTGTGTGTTTTGGGACGACCACGCTACACTATCCGTCAGGGCATCACTACACGCTCGTAAACGCCCGTCTGTCAACGCAACGGTTGGATAATAACGTACAAGAAAAAACCATTTTCTAATGGACGTGCATCATCATTCAGTTTTAAGATATTATCAGGGTAACGAGCACCTGTCCCGCGTTGGGCACAATTTCCTGCCGAATCCCTCACAGCCAAATGAGGTTATTAATCTCATTGTTAATTAGAATCGTGACAAATGTGGCCGCGTCGGCCTCTCTGATCTTTTATCATTATTGTAATTAGAGGTCACCGTTGTCGCGAAGGCAGGCTGTGCTCCGCCGGGTCGGGGGCCGCGGCCGGCGGTCACCGGCAGTGGTCATCCGTCACTCGTACCCCCATCGGATTACATGATGCTTATTATCAACGAAAATTTTAATTAGAATTTATCACTGGCGCGCCCGGATTTTTGCACAGTTTGAATTATCTTTAAGACTGACTTTTTTGGAGGGATTTACTTAAATAAGAACATTTAGGGGCTTAGCGTTATAAATTTTTTTTTCTCTTTGTGTACCTACTGAGCCTTAATGAAAGAGACATTTACATAAAATTGAGCCGCATGCGATAGGGACTCTGTGAATGTTCTCAAGTACGTTTAATCAACCGAACTCAACCAAGACTTCTGACATGTGAGTGAGCTTGTCTTATGACTATGAAAATGTGTTGTGTATAAAAAATAATGTTGAATTTGTGTTGTTATTTTCATGCCTTTTTTAACCGACGAAAAAAAAGGAGGTTCTCAATTCAACCGTATAATATTTTGTTTTTTATGTCTGTTCAGCCCTCACTCCGTTATTTATGGACCGATTTTGATTATGCCTTTTTTGTTAGATAGGGTATAACTCAAGGGTGGTCCCATGTCAAGGAAGTCAGGAGTCTGATAATGGGATCCTGATAAAGTTGAGAGAAACCCTCGAAAATTATAGGAACGAATAGAGTTTCTGTTTACTTTTCATTACTTTATCAGATATTTGCGTTTAGAAATCATCACATCATGTAGCTGAGCTGATGATGAAAAAAAATCATAAAATAAAAAACTTTTTAACAAAAAATTCAACCGATGAAAAGGACTAAAAAGCAAAAAATAAATAAATCTTCATTCTTAAGTATTGAACTTATTTACATAAACTACCAAATTTTAAATAACCTTATTTTGAGTCGGCGCAAAATAATAAAATTATTAATTACCTAGAGCCATGTCCATTTCTACGTAGGTACACATAAAATTCTGATAATTAATCAGTTTGTTGTGCATTCGATTGCCACTTGGCAGTGTATAGCGGCCGTCTTGGTAAAACGATAGCTGTCAAAATTTACGATAAAACTTGCCCTTATTAACTGGCCTGTTGGTCTAGTGATTAGTGAACCTGACTGCTGAGCCAGAGAGCGTGGGTTCGAATCCCACCTAGGACGAATAATTGTGTGATGAACACGATCATTTGTTCCGAGTCAGGATGTAATTTATCTATAATTATTTATGTATTTAGAAATATTTAACTATGTTTATCAGCAGTCTGCTTACCATAGTACAAGCTTTGCCTAGTTTGGGATCATACGGCCGTGTATCAGATGTGTCAAGTTTTTATTATGATTATATATATATTATTTAGTTTAGTCTTTTAAACATTTCACCATTCACACGCTTCAACAACGTGTCGCAAGTGTTAAAATTTATTATCATAATCAGTGCTTTGTTCGCCTAACATTCTGTGCATTGCTTCCAATTTATGACATTTAGGGCCGTCCTGCAAAGTTCACAATCTGCCGTCGTACAGAAGTTGTTTTATTACATTTTAAAGTTCTAGCGCAACAGGGTTTTTCATTAAAAATTAGAAACCCTGTATATTGGTGTGTTAATTCACTGTTGCAAACATCTTTTGATAAATGTAAGCATGGTGAAATAATTTTCAAAACCTTTAAACATAACACAGTACAAAATAGTTACATGAGGACGAGGCGGTACCGCGGGAGTCACGCCATTGCCACCATTTTTCACCCCGGACACGGAAACGCTCTAACTGTGCGACACTATTAGCCCCCGTCCCTCGCGTTACCAACCCTGTATTGCTACTTACATGAAAACCTATAACTATAGAATATTAGGTTAAAAAATCAGCTCTTAAACGTATTATTATACCACTACGTAGACAGTTTTCCAGTCACACCTCTCAAAATTCTTATTGGATCCGTGACATCTGTCGTATCATAAAAGATAAATGTTTATTTTTTTAGTTATTGAAAGCTGTGTTGTTGTCCTAGAGGCTTCTACAGTCACAGGAAACACAGGACATTCGGGTACGCGAGCCTGTTCTCTGCGAGCCACTGCAGTCTCAGTCCCGTTCCCTTTCCGAGACTTGCGGTATCCCTTATCCGAGGTGCCTCTCCCTACCTATTTTTCCTTAGGTACACAAATTTCTTATTCCTGATTTTCCGTCTTAAAACGACTACATTCCCAAGGAGGGTTGGCGTCAGGTAGGCGTCCTGCTGTAAAAGAATCCATCCAAAACCCTTTGTAATGTTACACATCGCGCCACCCCCAATGAATATTGGGAAGAGGGCGGGATGATGATGTATATTCATTTATAAATGACTAGCGTGTGCCCGAAGCTTCGGTATGTTTCTGGAACAATACTTTTTTGGTTGAAAGGTACCCTATGTCTTTTCGGTACACATACCAACGTTTATGCAAAATTGAATGTTGTACGGCGTGAAAGCGAAACAATGAAACCTACAAACAAACTCACTCTCGCTTTGCAATATTAGTTAGGATTAACAACACGACGCGTAACTAATTGTTTGTTTAATATTATTATAAGCTTTAATTAATTTTGTTTCTTTCAGATTTAGTGCTTTTGCTTTTTTAATTTCTTTAAAATCTTGAGGTTGGCGACGTCATTGCCCTTAGATAAAAGCCTTAAGAGTGAAAGAGCATCTCATAATGTTAAAAAGTTCAATCTACATAACGATGTATTTGCAAGATTTATTAGGTATGTGCCTACGTCCACTATACGTTACTACGTACTTAGCTAGTGTATTTAACCTATATTAAATTTATTTATTTTCTTTTTAGTTGCACATCTAATTAATAAAAATGATTATAAAATATTTTTCCGGTCACCATTTGGAGAGTTCGTGTTAGAAGACTCGATGCGTACTCCAACCTACACATAAAACTGGAGTTCTGGAGAAATGAGAGTTACAATCATTTATTCAGTTCTTTACAAGCTTACTTGACTGTCATCAGATTAATCTGATTTCAGTCCTAAGTGTGTACTTTCACTGTGTATTTTGTTATTCTTTATGTTTGCTCACTACAAGTTAAGACTACAATAACGTACCTACTCGTAGTATACAAGTAAGTGTATGGTATTAGAAAATTGAAAAAACATATCTCTCTATTCGCTTTACTTTTATATTAGATGCGCTGAACACTTGCTGAAGTAAGCAATTTCATTTATTGTAATTCTGTTGAGAGCTAAGTTTTGTTTGTGCTCGCTACGTGTTATTCTGTAGAATATCAGAGAAGAATATGAAAGTTTCAATGTCGAATCTAATAATGTAGAAAGATTTACTGATGAATAGGTATCCAAAATGGTATAAGCTCTAATTCCATCAAAAACATAAATGTCAAAATGGGAGCCAAGTTCAATGTTAAGAATATACGTAGTTATGGCGACTTCCACATACAGCAAAAACATACTCCAACATGACACCCGTTCTTGAACATAGTTATCGATGTCACCGACAAAAAAATTGAGATGAAAATGCGTGTCAAGTTCTGTAGATAATCCTGAAATTTCTGGTTACATATTATAATATAGACGTATTCTAACCATTCGCGAGACAACTACGGTTGATTCACATAAGTTCATAACGCATATTGGTCGACTTAAGTAGTTTTACTTACTTAATTTTGATTGAATTAAAATTTATCGCACTAACGAACGATTAATCTAATGATTTTTTAAGATATTGGATATTTCAACTATCTATGAAATATCTAATGGCCGACTCGTATACTTATAGTTTTTAAAGCCACACACTTTTCTCTTTTATATTCAGATTCGACTGGTTTGTTTTGTTCTGCAACGTATTACGGAGGGGTCACTAATGTTTGACAAAAAATTGTGATATTACAATAGACTTCGGATATGGCACTCGCCGGCTCGTCCGTTGTAGTTTCAGTTCTAACTTAACCTAAACCTAGCCATTTCGGCTACAAATGTTGGCCACAGATAAATCAACAGTAGGTTCACCTACTGACGGTCTTTATTGGACCTATTTATCGTCCGTTACTTCAATTAACCTTAGGTCAATTAATTGTAGTTTAATAAACCGTAGGTGAATTCTTCTTTATGAATTTTGTTCATTAGTTATTACAAAAATCTGTGAAACGATCTTAAACTTGATATTTTAAACAGTATGTCTTTTGACCGCACTTATTTCGAAAATGGAATACGTTTAGATATTATAATAGTAAACATTTTTTTTTTTTTGCTATTTCATATATTTTGTTCGACATTAGAAATTTTGGTAGGACATTGCCCATTCATTGATGAATAATTTCTTACGTAACCTACATTTTTGGTAGTTATTCTGAACATTTTCAAAGTGTCTATTAAAAGTTTATCGACAGCAACAGGAATCAAATTTGGGCTCTTGAATTGGCAGACTTTAACTATTTTCGAATATAAGTAGCAAGATAGTGTATGAATGTGTTTGTTGTCTAACACAACGTGTGTTGAAGCATCTTAATCAAAGTTCCTAAGCTTATTTTACTGCAAGCAACACCAGTCTCAGATGCTATATAATTTGTGTCAGGCACTATTAACTTAACTATTATACTGGCCTACGTGCAAAGTAAGTCGTTACGCAGTTTTAATTTTTATAAAAACCACCTGAAGTCCTCTCAATCATATTCAGCGTGTGTTTTTAACCTTTTCTCTTTTGGAAGAAAAAGTTTTTGTTATTATAATTTTGTAAGGCGCTAGGTATTAATATCAATCGATTGCCTTCGAAATATTTAATTTTCAAATTGTAAAAATTCACTGCTTTCTGTTTTTTTTTTCATGTAGGTATACACACCATTACCCAGCTGGACGACAAATTTCAACTTTCTAATGAACTGTCAAAAACTATTCAATAACCTAATGTTCTAATGTGGTCTAAAGATCGCACTGATTAACTAACACATCTATCTGTGATATGTTTTTAAGATATTTATAACAAGTTTCCTTATTTTAATAATTTCCATGACTGTTTATTGATAAAGGACAGTTACCAAAAGTGGTGCCAATATTTCTCACGCGTCAAACTCAAATTATTGTAGGTAATTATGTTCACATTTTAATACAACTATTTGCGTCAGGAATATGGTTTGTGAACAGGGGATATAATTTGAAAACAATATAAATAGTTATTTGATTTCTATTTATATTCGCATTGGCATTGACGTTCTGTTCCTGTCATTCATGATTTATAGCTCCGGTAATTTCATTAGAGAAGTTATCTTCTATATAAATAAAAATGATTCGCCAAATGTGTTGCTAGGCGCAAAACTCGAGAATGGCTAGACCAATTCGGCAATTTTTTTTCTGTCATATTTTCGTTAAAATACAAGGAAGGTTCTTATGGAGAGAAAAAACGTAAAAATTTGGAGGAAAATTGTAAAAACAACACTTATTTTCCTATACAAACCACATACTAAATAATAATTAAAACACAGTCGTCAAACATATGACGTCAATCAATAACTTTTGACAGAACGAAGTCTGTCGGGGCAGCTAGTAAAAAAAATAGATAAATAAAGAAATAATTAGCCGATATAGTAAATAGTAATTTATTTGAAATCTATTTTTTTTTTTTGTCTTAAAGTAAGTATTAATTTTTCCTATTCCATTAATCGATTTCGACCAGATAGGTATTGGTTATTAAAATGAAACGGTTCGGCCTTCGTATCAGCTGTCACCGTAGGCATTGCGTGAATAGGCATTGCATTAACATTATACTGTTCACTTAAGTACGTATTAACGTAATTATTTCGACACGTGTATTTCGTTTTGCTACTCGGAATCCAACGTATGTTAAAGTCATTCTAGAGTATCTACGGCTTTATTTTTGAAAATTGCACTATGTCCTACCTACTCGTCTAGTACATGTTGAATATCATCCCACTAATATTATAAATGTGAAAATTTAAATGGATGGATGGATATTTTAACAAACATCCATCCATCCATCCCTTTCACGCCAAAACTACTGAACCGATCGCGATGAAACTTGGCATGTAGATAGCTGGAGAACTGGATTAACATATAAGCTAGTTTTTATCCCGATATTCCCACGGGATCAGGACTTACGCGGGTGAAACCGCGGGGTGCTGCTAGTCATAAATAAACATCAGCTACAGATCTAAACTCGGGAAATTAGTACGAGTATCATCTACCGTGCTGGTCTATACACGGCCCTGTAGCACACATCTGCGTAAATGAGGCGTGCGGCTCGCCGCGATTAAGAACTTCTTTATCAGTAAACAACGTCAATTTGAGCAAAAACTAATTAGTTAAGTATGTTTACAAGACAACGCACACAACGTACAACTACAGCATATTCGACCGCTGTATCTTGACAACTGGATCCCCTTTGTCTTGATTAATTTCAATCAAAACTTGGTGCACGTACGTCGTCATTATCTCCTACATATTGTTTCTCGCTTTTATTTACGAGCAGTTTGCAATCCCAATTAATTCGCAGTGAAAGTCCGTAAACTGTTAATATATCCGTCCGATGCCACTGCATCAAAAATATTCAATATTTCCAATAGACGGTGTCGATACTTAAATTCTAGTGGTCAACAAAGGGGTGGTAATTAATACATCTTAACACATTATACTAGTTATTTCATGAATCACAGTAAACGGTGTTGCTGCAAAAGAGTTGAGAATATTTTTCATCATCACAGTCATATTTGTATGTATACAAATACGACTGTGATGATGTAGTAGGTAGTATTAGAAGTATACCTGTATTATCACACATTAAGAGTGATACGAGGGGTTCGTTTTATCACTCCACCGATTAAATCTTAAAAGTTCATGTTGATGTATGTTATTGTATGTTAATGTGAAGACCATATGCTATTGCTACTGACGCATTAATTCATATACGAGTCGTATGTCGTCAAAAGCGCGCGCGCACGCACACACACAGACCCCGTGACATTCACTTTTTTACTAAATCGTGTATAATCGTTCTCGAATCTCGATCTGCATGTCATACCACAGATAAGATAATAGTTACTGTCATACTGCCACGAGATAACACAATGTGTTATCTTCTGTAAAATTCTTTTCTATTTACCATTTTATATCAGTACACACAAACTTATTGGGTTTTAATTCGTTTTATTTGCTCACAGCCCTACATCGGACGCTTTAATTGAAACTCTGCTAAAACAACGTCGAACCACAGATAATATAATACTAGGTCGAACTCAATTAACACGTGCCGAACAGTCTCACAAGTACCTATATAATTGGGCAAAAGGACAGGCCTCCACTGTGACACAAAGTAGCAAATACGACAATCCGTTTTACCGGCCCCTATCACTCTTAATAACGGTATTCACCATCGTGCCACCCACAAGCCAAAGGTTCTGCTGGGTTTATATTAAAGTTTAGTTTATTCTCTTACAGTCATTTTCCCCAAACTGTTACCTAACGACGCATACCAAGCACTTCATTACGACTCACGTCATGACATGCTTGGTATGACAAATATGACAATACAGGCAGCTTTCATGTCATTTTTAGGATTTGACTACATTTTTTTCAGTAATACAACGTATGCCTTTGGATAAGGTCTAGAAAATAAGTATGCCGTCAAAATATATAATCTATACGAATCAGAAATAACCAAGGGTACAAAAGCATACATGATACAATTGATTTAAAAATAAATATTATTGTACGAACACGATAATTGCAAAAATAATTTCGGCCCCAGTTTAAACATATGCTGACTAGTTACAAATTATTTTCATAATTAATATAAACATTTAGTATACACGGCATACGTAATTCGATTGCCAAAAATTATAATTTTGTGCACATGCGTTGACTGAGTTCAGCCACAGGGACCCGACCTACACATATGTCGATGCATGTCCGCTGGATTTATTTTTCATAAATTTCATCAAGGCATGAGTGGCATACGTGATTCGATTGATTAAAAATTATATTTTTTTTGCGATTTCACAAGACATTGCACGTTACATGTCCCGCTCTCACGATCTCGCTTAGATCCATTTTTTAAACCTACTATATAACCAACTATACGATTGATCGATAAAATGTGTCGCGTGCTGCCGGTCTAATAGTCTATGCGTTATAATCTTTTCTCAAAAATTGGAGGATGTATCAATGTGTTTTATATCCTGTGATAATAATAATAATAACTCCACACATTTCACAAACGGCCGCCGGATCCCAAACTAGGCAAAGCCTGTACTATGGTAACCAGACTGCTGATAAACATACTTATATATTTCTAAATACATACATATTATAGATAAATTACACCCAGACAGAACAAAATGATCGTGCTTATCACACAATTATTTGTCCTGGGTGGGAATCTAATATGATCCGTGGTGGTGAGTAATAAACTACAGACGTTAAACATTGAAGTTTTTGTATCATACTATTTATATTTTACATTACATTTATATACAGCATAAATGTACAGGGTCATTCATCAGGCACTACTATCTGGTGCCACCATTTGATGCGATTTTTGTTAGGGACTGTGAACACTACATACTACTAGGTTAAGGAGAAAAAAAGAGACCGAAAAAATATACCCAGCGATACTCGCACAACAGAGTCGAATCTAACGACAATTGATTTATTAAAGTCGGTTCACCCGTCCTTTTTTTCGGATCATATTTTCTGGAGCCTTCTGAAATTTACAATGTTTTATTAACAAGTTAATCATAGAGATAAATGTGTTTTGTTTTATGAATTTCAGCAAAGCCACAAATATAATTAAGAAAACATTACAAAATAATTCTCAAAATGGAACAAATATTTTTAAAAGAGACTAAAACTTGTAATGCCTAAGTCTGAAAAGTAATATTTAGTTAGGACATCTGAAGGTTGCGTACAAAACAATATTAGTACAATGACAAATGGAAGGTGCTAGCAATTTCGCTAAGAAATAATAAAGTTAAGTCCCTGATGATTGATGACGTTGAGGACGAGCGGAGTTTGATGCGAATCCAACATTAGGGGGCTTTCTTTCAACCACCGAACTAGGTTGTCGCGCCGGGCGGGTTAGGGCACAGATAATATAATAGTTACTTCGTAGTTAGGGTTGCATATACCTATGTCGTACCCATCTTAAAATTGACAAAAAATCTTAGAATTTACCACTTCATGGTGTATTTCATGATTAGCCATCTAAAGCTGGCCGTATCGTTTAAACGTCAACGTTTGATGATATGTCAATCCACGTTCGGCCATATCATTACCTAGCAGTTTCCACGCGGCTATTTATATATTGTGCGAGGAAGCCTAATTCTTTTTCAGAAATAAAAATATCCTAAGTTACTCCTATAACACCAGCTATCTGCCAGTGAAAGTCCCGTGGAAATCAGTCCACCCGTTCCGGAGATTAGGCGGAACAAACAGACAGAAAGACAAAAATTT
Organism: Callimorpha dominula; assembly: GCA_949752705.1. NCBI lineage: Eukaryota > Metazoa > Arthropoda > Insecta > Lepidoptera > Erebidae > Callimorpha > Callimorpha dominula. Next base: position 284,565 of record OX456992.1, on the reverse strand, counting down.
CAAAAACAGATTTTTAGGCATAGGCATCGTGCAAGTATGAGCTTAAAAAACTACTATTTCCCATTACAAACAGACACATCAATTTCATTTATTTGTATGGAGGATTGATGTAGGGTCGCCAAAATTTTAATTTTTATTAAACCTTTCATAGGTTTAATTAAAATTAAAATTCTAAATAAAGAGATGACTTATGAGACTTATGTACGTACGGTCACACTCACTATACACTAAACTGTACTGTACGTATAATGTCGTATGGTATTTTACTGTGGGGGAATGTCGCCAATATTCAATCTATCTTCGTGCTGCAGAAGAGGGCTATTCGAGCAATTTATAACCTAGGCAATCGTAATTCACTGAGGCAGAAATATAAAGAAATTAACATAATGACGGTAGCGTGCCAATATATTCATGAAAATCTGATTTACCTTCATAAAAATAAAGATCACATCTGTAAAAAAAAGTGATATACACTCTTTTAACACGCGTAATAAACATAAACTTGTTGTACCTGCCTCTAGGCTCCAAAAAATTAACAAGTCGTTTCGAGGTGAATGTGTGCGATATTTTAATAAAACCCCAGATAATATTCAAATGTTAAGTCTAAACAAGTTTAAGTCCACAGTAAAACGACAACTATGCCTTAAGCTATTACTCAGTACACAGATTATAAACAGGATAAAAACGATTGGGATTGAATTGTATTGGATTCACAGGCTATTTATTTCTATATTCTTTTTTAGTTTATTAAATTTTAAAAACATAATAGCACACAAAAAAATGATGTGATATACTTATATACTGAATATTGCTAAAACTGTCTGGTTTTTTTTTAAGAGTGGCTGTGAGTTCATTTGGAAACGGGCAAACAGGCAGATGTGATATTATGTTATTGAAGCAGTGAGCCCACTCTTCTTTTGCGTTTGAAAAAGGCGTGTAAGGGTCCCCTTACACGCCTTTTTCAAACGCGGCATCTTTAGGGTTCATAAAACGAATTCCTCTAAGTTTATCTTTTATTTAAATAAAAGTCACAAGGTTCCAAGTCGAGGCTGTAAGGAGGATGACTCACTAGCTCCAGTCGTCGATAGACAAATATTCGATAGTCAGTCTGGCGGAGTGAGCTGGAGCGTTGTCGTGGTGGAGAAGTATCATGCTTCTTGGGTGCTGCTGTCTAACATTTTCCAAGACAACTTGGAAACAATGACTGACATACCAATCTGCAGTCACAGTCCTTTTATATTCAAGAATGATTGTTGCGAAATGACCAGAGAATGAGGCAATCATTTTTTTCCTTTGACTTCAGCCCTTCTATACTTTTGTCGCCATACCTTCGAATGGAAACATCCAGTGTCTTTTGGTTTGGGGTTCGTGACGATATCATATACAGCATTCGAGTCACCTCCGTCATACTCTTCAAGCATTGAGCGGCACCAATGCAAACGATGGCGTTTTTGATTTTCCGTCAAGTTGTGAGGTGTCCATCTAGTACAAAGCTTTCTGACGACTAAATGTACATATAAGACTTTTTATACTTGACTCATGCCAATGCCTAAAGCTGCCCGAATCTGTTGATGTATCACCCTTCTATCAGCTTCTATCATTAGCTGCACAGGACTTACGTTATCTTCAGTAGTCGCCGTAGAAGGACGCCCTTCTCGAGAATCATCAGTGAGTTTACTTCGACCACGTTTAAACTCATTTAACCAGTTGTAAACGGTGGCACGAGATGGGGCTTCGTTCGCATTGTTGTTGAGTAAGACCGTAACGAAAGTCGTAATAAATCGTTGACCGAAAATGTTCTCTAGTCGAATCCATTTCGATGATCGACAAAAACAAATGACATATGAAATCGTTAAACATCTACAGATTTCAAAAGAGTACTATGGAATAAATTCAAAAATTTAATAAATTTTTCATCGGCTGCTTACTAGCCTTTTCTAAAAACTTTCAGTGTGACCCACGTATTGTGTCTAAGCTTGTCGTAACTCCATTTAAGCTGCACTTTTTTCTTCTATTTACACATCATTATTCGATTTAAAAAAAATTGCCCACCGTCATGACATATCACAAAAACAAAATGATATCAGCGCCTCTAACTGTGGATATTATGATACTATTTTACGATATGATTAGGTATTCGATATGATAATTATGGTGAAGATAATAAAGTAAATCCACCTTTGACACATTTTGTGCATAAAGTATAAATAATTTTTTTTTATCATTAATGTTTGACCATATCATGAAGTGTTCGTGCGTTTAGCTGTTCATGTCGACAAAACTGATTATTCATTGATCTGGCCAGACCATTTCATGAAATACGACTATTTCATGAAATAGTCGGACACATACATCATGGTCAATTTTAAGATCTGGCGACTACACATTGTCATAATAATCAGTGTGAGCACGTTTGTGGAGGAACGGGTGTTATGTCCCTCCAAGACAAAGGGAGGATCCTCCGACCAGGCGAGGTGATCTTATCGGCCGCGGCCCAACAGTTGATGTTGGGAAGTTGTATATATACTAATCGGCGCGATGCAGGATTAGTAGGTTGCAGATGATGTTGGAGTATGTTTCTTTTTGCTGTATGTGGAAGTCGCCACACGTTCATAGCGCGATGCAACACTGGTAATTATTAAGTAATTCACCTTATCTATCTTAGACGGAGCTGGTTACATGTCTTCTGGTTCATGGCAAAAAATAGCAGTCCCGCCTCTGTTTTTGTTGCGTGTGCATATCTATATTAATAATTCGGTCAAGGGGTACGGTAGACTCGATTAAAACCTTACCAGAATAATAAAACATAAAAAAATAATGGTTTCGAGTGACCGTGACTCGCAGTCGACAGACAATGATTTTATGCCAGTCAGGAACAATCTTCAACCGTAATGTCTGTAAATTTTTATCGCGGTGCTTAATTTTCCAGCATTAGATTATATCTTTATTGAAAGATAATATTCAGATTTTTATAAGATACTTTATACTAAAACAAATACACGTGATTTTGGGTAGGGGGGGGTCCAAAAGATGCTAAAATACATCACGGGATAAATGGACGACCCCTTATCTGTGGTAATACCTATTTCGTGATAGCATTAATTTCCATACTTGTGTGTATACAAAATTATATGTATATTATGAAATGCGAAAGATTAAAAGTTAGTATACTTGTATGTTTCATCAGGCGACACGTCTGCTCGTTTGCCCCATAAAATAAAAAATTAAATCTCATTTGACATAAGATTGATGACTGATGACTAATGATGACACAGTTCTGTTACCTGATCCGATTATCAAGAGTTGTGAGTTGTGAGGAGTATTAGCCCCCCGTCTCTTGCATGTTGCATGTACAATATATTACATCACATTGTACTCTGTTTACTCTGATACACATTACGGTTATCCATGATATTGATAATGAATGCATATAGTTTAGAATGTTTAGCGATCCCACAGATTTTAAAATATACATCCTATTCCATCTATAACTTTGACCATTAATGTCCACGCCATCTATTAGTAGGCATCAGTACGTACAATTCATGCAAAGTGATAGGAATGAAGTGCTCGCAGAGTCGCAGAGTTACAGTACGCATGTGGCGCCATCTACAACACAACAATACACGCTTACTTCACAGTCTTCACATACGTTCAATCTTGAATCTTCACTATTTTCAATACAAGTTCGAGAAATATTATACTTCCTCGGTAATATATTATTATTTAATTAATTACATACATACGTTTCGAACTGTTTACCTTCTTTTTTGAAGTCGCTTAAAAAGCATCTATAACTATATATTTCACTATATTATAGTAACAATATAATACTTAATTATATACTAATATTAAAATACTCCTTGCATATTCAGAAATCGCTCAACAGTGAGGACATTACGGGAGGCAGTGAAGGACCCATGGTATAAGACTATTGCTACAGCTAAACGTTTGTTTAAGCAAAGTAAAATATTATTTGTAACTGTTCGCACGGCCAAAGTCAAAAGTTCATGGCCGCCAAACTACCAGTAATTAAGCCCGCGCGCCGCTATATCATGCCCCAGTGTCTGCGTGCACTACACGTCCTACACGACTACACACTACACGTAATCAGTGTTAGCATTCGCAGTTCGCCGCGTCGAACCACAAGCCTGCTTGGGAATTGCTCGAAAACAGGTTTCGTAATAATCGCCTGCCAGTGTTGAACCACGTGAGATTCTTATTTTAGCCTCCATCAACTTTACAAATAAGAAATTAATGTTGTTGTTGAACATAAATAAAAGAACCGATATTTTATTAATTTAGATATCGCTACGGAAAAGGAATAGGAAAGCATATTTAAACAATTTTTGTATAGGATAGGTACAGGTAGTCAGGTAGATTTAAATAGTAAATTAAAATTAGACAATTTATAAGCAAAAAGAAAATAAATGGGGTCGATATGCTTGAGTTCACACATAAAAATCTTGAAGCACACCGTACTAACCCTTAAAAAACTTAAAAAAAACAGCCAAATAATTCTGTCCCTTCATTGAAACGTGATACAAGTCGAGTTTTATCGATTTTGATATATTAAAAATGTAAACATCATTAAAAAAATCTATTTTTCAATCCAATAATAATACAGTCAGCATTTTGAACGGCAATCAATGTGTAAAATGATACACATTTTTATTCATAACAAAGTGAACTGAACTAATATTTTACATTTCTTTAATGTGTATTAATACAACTCAATTAATCACTTCTTACATGATCAAAGTACATTATTTGAAATAAGTGCATATTGATATAATTTATTTTTGTAACGTGAGAAACTGTACAATTCCATATGAAAAACGTGACACAGCTAATACACAAATCTTAAATTACTCAACACCAAACCAATAAACAATTGTGTAAATTATTTTCTAACAATGACAATAATCAGTGTTTTCTTAAGTGTAGTAGAAAAAGACAAATTTTTTTAAATCTTCAAACTCCATTTTTTCGAAACTATGATTTTAGAGTTAAATCACTTTTCACTGAAGGTACAGAATTATTAACAATTTACACACAGCCATACATACATAGATATTCTGACTCTTGTAGTACAGTTTTTTACTAGCTCAGGACCAGGACCAGGGATTCAAATTACTGTATTACAATCAAATGTCAATAAAGATATTCATTCATTAATTCATTCATACTTTATGTACCTATCCGCAATAGTCAGTTGTGTCTATTTATATAAACTTAGGATACCTAAAGTTTATCAACGGCAATAAAATACCTGTGTTGTAATTGTTTGCGCACCGGACATAATATATGATTTAATATGATACACGATTGTTTGATCGGACCGTGTAAAGAATGCTAACTTAGCACAATAGTGTTTTTTTATACCTAGTAGCCTAAACGAAGGATCAGCTGGCCGAGCGCATGATTCATCGCTAACTGATAAGCAGATATTTCATTCATACCATTTATACGGAACATTTATGTATAGGAATATTAATAGACCTAATGAGAAAAAAAATCTTCACTAGATCCATTATGGATCTGGCGCTGGCCAATGGATCTTCTGAGATTGAACCGTTTTGACGCTATAGCTGTACCCGGAGGCTTCCTTCTTAGGGTATTCCCGGGTCCCCTGTAATAGGCCCACTTGTGACGGAACACCGTGTGGTTTTAGTCGGTTTGATTCCGACATACCACTTCACCATTAACTCAGGTGAGGTGATGAACAGTGGGGGTTTCCAAACGAAAAAATATATGGTTACTACAAAAGACAAGACAATGTTTAACACTAGTGACGACTAAACGGCGTAACTATACGACAAACGTTATCTGTTATCTCACAAATGTATAAACCACTAGGTCTGCTGGCCCTGACCTTTAACTTCAAAAATATTATTGTTATAATCGTGACTGTGTAAAACCGATGAGATTCAGTAGATAAAATTAATTAATACAGAATATGTAATTACTTTCGGACACTACCATATGCAATGAGACTAATAAGTACCAAAATCAAAGAAAAAAATTACATAAGTATATCATGTACTTCCGAGAACGCTTCTCAGAATACCGTACATATTACCGGTGCAAGGATTCTCCACTGAATGACGATGACGGTCGGTTGTACGCAAAAAGGACCGCCAATTAAAACCATTTGCCATTCCAAAATTGGAACTGTGTCGTTCTCCTACGCCGAAAGTTTTAAAATTCGACAAAGCCTTTTTCTATACAGACCTAACTATAGTGAGATGGGATGGAAACGGCATATATCTACCCACTCAGTAAAAACGATTTTACAGCGATAGATGAAACAGTTTTAAAATAATAGTATTTGAAATCCAAAATACCTAATACTAAATACTTATTTCCATTTTGTATTTAAATACTTTTTTAGAAAAGCATTTTCTATTTTATTTTAAACACCTATAAGCACATATTTTGTATTTGCAAAATGCAAAATACTTTTTGATAAGTTTCAGTAACATCAATAAATTAACGTGATAAAAAAAGGACTACGATTGCCGGTTTTTTTAAGAAAATGGACTGCAGTTTCTAATTGAATATACCAACTGTACAAAACCCATAGCAAAAGGTACGCTACAGAAAGCTTAGAGAGACATAAGTGAATCATAAATAATACAAAAAAAAATGTCACTCAAGTCATTAGAAATGGACAATCCCTTAAATTGTGGAGTACTGATAGAGATAATAAATAATGACTTAGAAAAACGATTAGAAAAAATATGATTTGAAATTGAAGGATCCTAAAGCTTAAGAGTTTTGGAGCAAGAAGCAATTTTGGCATCGGTGTTATATCCTTTCTTAACCGACTTCAAAAAAGCTAAAAGTAATAGACAAATTATCATGATTGTTTCACTAACGTATTCTCCACACTTTCAGGTTTTAGTATATACCTAATGCATTTTGTTTTTACTACCAATTTCGTTAAAGTAGGTTTATGTTTGTTAAAAAGTATATTAAAATGGGTATCAAACGGAAATAAAGAGCATATAACGGTATTGTTCCTTGCAGCAATGAAAGCAATAAGTGCAGAAAAAAATACACTTCAATCACACAACACAAAAAAGAACAATATGAATCCTACTGCATAATTATGTTCTATGATGATTCAGATAACTCACTAACTAGTGATAGTGCAAGTGCAAACACCACCATTGACCTGGTATCTCTGCAATATTTGAAGGATGATGTCTGCCTGCAATCGCTAAATAATACCCTATAGTAAAGATTTTTACTTATGGAAGCATGATTATAAGACCGCACAGAAGAATGATGAACAAATTATTTCATTAAAGTCTGTTAAGTAAATAAAAAACCGGACAAGTGCCAGTCTGACTCGCGAACGGGTTCCGTAAGCAACCTAAATACTCTCCCATACATTGATTTACAACAACGTCCCCTATCCAACAAAATGTTTCACACAAAGTTCTCACAAAAAACTATTTTTTATGTGATATAACAACAAATTAACGACTTTAGAATTTCTTCCTTTACTCGTGCTATCAGACCTTGCTTCTTACCAAAATTCATGATTCTAGGTCAATAAGATTTGGTTATAGGTTTTGATTTTTCTGCGAAATATTCGAATTCGCTAAATCTAAGGCTTAATGGCCGTATCTTTTGATTGCGTTAACTTAGAAGCTTGATTTTTTTCAGTTTCAAGGGACTGCTGACATAAGTATTTGGTTAACCCTTTTTCTGAGGTACCCATAAACGCATCAAGTTAAAATATTAATTTCAACTTTCCTCAGAAAAAGGGTCTTGACAGACAGACAGATGGACAACGGTAAAAGGGTTCCTTTTTTCCTTTTTAGGATCGGAACCCTAAAAACGGAAGAAAGATAAAAAATATAAAAGTATTTTATTTTAAGAAGTATTTTGGAAATACGTTTTTTCCATTTAGTAATTTAAATACAAAATGAAAAACTATTTTGTATTTGAAATAGAAAGTACAAAAAGCATTTTGCACAATCACATCTGTTTACAACATCGTGCAACATTTATCTATGATTAACCGAGAAATCGGTACGGTTGCACGTGAAGTATCGGTAGTCTCCCTTATACACTAACTAGCAGCGCCCCGCAGTTTCACTTGCGTAAGTCCCGATCCCGTGGGAATATCGGGATAAAAAGTAGCCTATATGTTAATCCAAGTCTCCAGCTATCTAAATACCAAGTTTCATCGCAATCGGTTCTGTAGTTTTGCCGTGAAAGAGTAACAAACATCCATACATACATCCATACATCCTCACAAACTTTCACGTTTATAATATTAGTAGGATACATACTCATGGACTATATGCTTACGTTGTACACATTTTATCACTCACAGACCTATGAAAATAATATTACCATATCACAGCCTTTCTTAGATTTCACACGATTGCCGTCTTAAGCAGTAATTCTTAAACAAAAAAGCCAAACCGGTTCTCAGTATCTGTTGACGAGTTAGACGCGTCCATGACTATATTATTCGGTTTCGACAGCATCGTCAGCTTTACCGAGCTAGTACATACGATAAAAATTATGTTTACTCAATCCTCACAAATTCTTTTTTTTTTAATAATAATAAGTTTGTTGATACCAGATATCAGAATAATACATGCAAATTCTTAACCTACAGTACAGAAACTGGATGTTTACAATAATCCACGCTCCCTAACGACGGCGGCGCGGCGTCTAAACTAGGATCTTAGACGTTAGTTAATTCGATTGCGATAAAGAAATCTATCTTTGTTCAATTTTGTTCCTTCTCGAGCATATAAAGTTACTTAAGGCAGGTAGCAATTACTTTTGTCTACTGTTTAACGTGGTGGTAGCCTCTTAGTATTATATAATATGGGCAACCTAACTACTAAACTTATAGCGACCGATGTCTCCTTCATGTATTTTTGGTTCAAGGATAACTGAATGTAATTGATAGAATGAATATGTTAAAGTTGATAGATATGTATGTTGGGGGCCCTAGTTTGGGATCGTATGGTGTTCCGCAGGGCAGCATCCTGGGACCTACGCTGTTTATTATTAGTGAGTTCGATATCAAGGTTTCCGTTTCGTTTTTTCGAAAATTCTTTCGACTATAGTTTACAGTATAACAGAAGAAATTTCGTTATCCTTACCCCCGTTATGACTTGTTCACAGTTGAAAACTTGCATCCTGGAACTTTAACCAGATCATCCAGATAGTTATTTAGAGGCAGGCAAACGCTTTCAATGGTCAATGACTTTTAATTAATATGTGAAAAGACCTAAATGTAATATTTTTTGGCTTTAAACCATTACTATATTTACAAATCCACTTTAAAGTGAATAATCTAATCAAACCAACTGGCGTATTGTTACGAGCTGAGGTTCGGGATTAGAAAATTATACCAGATTGTTACCGAAATAGACACAATTTATTTTAATAGATCACAAAATACACAGGGAAACTAGCAACAACACCATTACAATAATTGATTATCACTATTACATTAAACTTCTTAATTCACCTTACACTCACTTGAAACTAACTCACTTGACACTCACTTGATCACTAACTCACTACTCCACAACGCCACGCTTTATATAGCAAAACGGTACTTCCAGAAAAATCGCGACACCTCTGGTAAATTCTACAAAACAATAGAATCCACTAATACATCGTAGAATATTCCATTAATGGGCTACTATTTAGTTCCGTGTTGTCTCAACAGATGGCGTGTATCTTTATTTTGTAGCTCTTTACGAATTCCGACAGTCGCCAATAGATGGCGGGTTATTCGTAACAATTTGATAATACATGTAATAATCAATTGCTTTAATTTACAATTTATTCACTGTTTATACATTAATTTTATCTATTTCTATATATATAAGCTATTTACATGCATACGTCATAAAATTAACGACAATCCGTCGTGCTCTTGTTACCGCCGGCGTGTCAGCAGTACGTGAACCCAATGGTCTGGTACGAGACGATGGGAAGAGACCAGATTTTATGTCGATACTGCCATGGAAGATGGGTAGGCCTTTGGTGTGGGACGCAACCTGCGTTGACACCCTCGCGCCATCACATCTTCCAAGTACAGCTGGTTGTGCTGGCACTGCTGCTGTATCAGCAGAAAGCCTCAAACGGCGTAAATACAAAAATTTAATTGGTAGCTATGTTTTTGAGCCGTTTGGGGTCGAAACGCTAGGGTCATGGGGTCCGAGTGCTCGTTCCCTTTATAAGCTTAGTGACTGATCGACACTTCTCGTGACCAGAAGGCGGGCCTTTTTCTTGCACAGAGAATTAGCATTGCCATTCAACGTGGCAATGCTGCCAGCCTTATGGGAACACTACCAGTAGGCAACGATGCGGAGGAATTTTATGACGCATGCATGTAAATAGCTTATATATATACATATAATATTGTTTTTCGACATTTTTTTATCACGTCGGTAAGATATAATATGATGATATTCACGTCGGTACCCATACTTTCTTCCTAATAACAACGGTTGTACGTTACATTTCAGTACTTGGCCGTAACCATAACTACACAGAAATGTTAAATGAACAGAAATTTCATCTCTTTTCAAGTGTAGATTTCATGTGCAGAATTTGGAAAGATTTAAAATCTTAATTAATATTTAATTAATTTTTCAGGATGGACTCTGTGTAGGCTGAAATTAAAAAGTTGAAAGAAGTATTGGAAAAATGTTAGTTAGTAACTAAAATATTTCACACTACACTCCACTACCTACACATGTTAAGTGTAGTGGTAAGATGTGGAGTGCTTCTTCAATTCCTTTGCCTTCCAAACTGCTTTCTCATCGTGTCTCACTCGTAGTTGTAATTAATTCGATCATTCTAGAAACGTTAGGAGAGGGGGAGAGGGGAAGGACGGGAGTGGGGGAGAGGGAACTGTTAGGGCCTCCTGTAACCTCACTCACGCGGCGAAAAGCAATGCAAGCATTGTTGCACTGCCGGTTTTCTGTGAGGCCGTGGTATCGAGCGTAGTCGAGCCGGCCCATACGTGCCGAAGCATGGCTCTCCCACGTAACAAGTGTAACAAGTAGGTGCTGTTCTGCAATTGTTGGGGGCAAAAATAACATAAAAACCGTACTAACGCACTTTAGGGAGATATAACAGTTGGTGTTTAGTTTTACAAAATATTGATGAAGCCAGCGTTTATTAATGCCAGTTAAAGTGCGCAGTACGTTAATTTCTAACGTCAGACGCTTTATAACAAGTAAAAAATTAGGGAACCTCTGTCATTGTATCTTCATCATTGTGTCTTATCGTGGGAGCGGCACGTATGGGCCGGCTCGGCCGGTGTGATACCACGGCCTCACAGAAAACCTCCCCCCCCCATCCCCCTCGTCCACCCTTTAGCCCAATCCCCCTCTTCCACCCTTCCCAACTCTCCCCCACTTCCACCCCTCCCCTACCCCCATCTTAAAGGCCGGCAACGCACTTGTGACTCTTGAGTTGCAGGTGCCCATGGGCGGCGGTAGTCATTTACTATCAGGTGACCCGTCGGTGTTTTGCCCCCTATGCCATAAAAAAAAAATTGTAGCAAGCTAAATTTTACAAGATATTCATAAGAGTCTGTGGGATTCTATTCTTTTAATCGTAGTTTATAAACGTCTTTATGAAAAGGGAACGTATCATTATAGAATCTTGAAATGTCACCTAATACAATCACGGTTGATGCACGGATGATGACTTGCGTGTCTGTATACATTGCTTTTCATATTTAATAATGCTTTTTGAGCTGCCGTTTGAGGTTTTTATCAATTCAGTTTATTTTTGGATTAATTGATAGCGGAACCGTCGAACGGTGCCTCGATCCAGTCAGAGAAAGTTAGCCGCAGTCAGCCAAGTGTGCAGAATTCGAGTTGACAGAGCAGACAGTTAAGTTGCTTCTATTTATGTCCTATATTTTTCTGACTATTATGTCAATTACGATTATTGTGTCAGTTACAGACGCGCTATTGGACAAACAGACAACAAGTTTGCTGTGCGCAGTTGTCATGAACAAGACAAAAATTAAACAGTAGGTACATAGATTAATATACACATAAAGTGCTAAGTCATGCAACGTTGGAATTATTTGTGTTTACAACTTATTAAGTAAATTGTTAGATAATCAAATATGACATTGCTGATTTTTTATCAAAATGGCTTTAATTTTATGTTGTATAATATGACAGAATAAGTATCTAGTTAATGATCGATTTAAGGTATTACAGTGGAGGAGTACATTATGTCCTGGATAATTACTAGGCCTGCAACACGTCATTTCACGGTGCAAGGTGTCAGGGTGTTGTTATACCTTAGAACCTTACTTATGTCTAGTAATATGTTTATACTTACGTGTTCATTTCGTTGACGTCGCCGAAGAAGCACACACCTAAATAATAAAATAAATAAATAGGCTATGATGGCAAATTATAAGTTAGAGTTAAATTAATTGTTAAATAAATACTTACCTAATACATACATAAATATAGAATGTTTTGTTTTTATGTCACTAAAGTTGTAAACAGTTGTTGCATTCTTGTGATGACAAGACAAAAGGACTCGACCATATCGATTCCACGAGTTAATTTAGTGTTATTTTCGATATCACGTAATGTCGTGGATATGCCTCTTGTTTCGCGATGACGCGCCGCTCTAAAGTTGAACTTGTACAAAAACACTCGACCTTGCACACAGGTAAGACTTCACACCTTCAATTTAACAAAAGAAAACAATATACATACGAGGAAATAAGATAACGATTACACAGTTACGATATTTAATCCGAGTTCTTTAAGTTAATAAACGTATTAGCATATCTCATTATCTGTTCATATACTTGAGGCTTACCAGGTGGTTTACAGTTTAAACTAACTACTCTGGGTCTGGATCCCATGGGTCGAAGAGTTATTTTTAAAATCTCTCAATAAACGATCTGTCTAAAGCTAAAAAAAAATGCAAATCGGTCTGGTGTATCCTGAGATTAGTGTGTTTATACATATTTATAAACAAACAAAGTGTTCAGTTTTTTTAATATTAGTTAATAGACATTTGAAGTTCTTTATCACCTGCATAAGAGTAAAGAATTTTTAAAGAACCAGCATACATACCCGAGTATTTTCCTCAAAGGTTTTTTAAACTAAAAACACTAACTAAACTGTCGGCTCTTAAACTAACACACCCAATAACGTGTTGCCAGAGATAACCTTTACAAATGACCGTGACATTTTCGTAATCGTACTATTATTTATTATATCTGTATGTAATTATCATAGCGTATACTGGGACAGAATGAAACCCACGAGGAGACCTCGCCTTGTAATATTAGAATAATAATAACTTGTCACATCTTACACATAGGCAGAGCCTGTACTATGGTAACCAGCCTGCTGTTAAACATACTTTTACATTATTTTCTAAATACATACATATAATAGATAAATTACACAAAGACAGACACAGAACAAAATAAATGATGATGCTCATCACACAATTATTTGTCCTGTTTGGGAATCGAACCCACGACCTCTGGCTTAGCAGTCAGGATCACTAACCACTAGACCAACAGGCCAGTCATGTATATATATATATATAATGTACCCTACACTATGTGTAAAAGTACCCTTGTGAGGCTGCCCACACAGCTTCGTTACCGTGGTTTGTATTAATTCTGAACTGACTTAAGAGATATAGTTTTTACAGTAGCAATTAAACTGTTTTGTAAGAGCTATTAGTGTTTATTATATTTTAAAAACTGTACTAAACCTACCTGCTCACCCCAATTTTAACACAAAAACCACTACCGTGACGTACTAAATATTAAGGTACAGTGTCTCAAATATTTATTGAATATTTTAATCACTTAGTTTTAACCGTTTAGACAGAACAAGCCGATGAAGTATTATATATCTCATACGTATAAATATAATAGTATAATACGTACGTATTATATATGAATTTAAACGAGCAAGTCTTGTATATACCTATGTATATATATAATCTGAATCTCGGCTCCAACGATATTCATGAAATAAATCGATCTAGCTAGGTTTCATTTTTAGAAAACGTAAAAACTACACAGGTACTATAATATATATATATATGTATAGGAATAGGCTATTTTATTAAGGAACAATGCTTATATTATTTCTATTAGCTTCCTACTAGTTATTCATTCCTATTCCTCTTATATTACTTGCTATTATTACCAGGCATTCAAAGAAACAAACACACAAACTTGCAAAAAATTACCTCCTTAATATGATGTATTAGTGAGATGATAGTTATGCGTGTTGGCGTGCATAATATAATAAAAAAATGACAAGACCTTCATAATATCGCCAGCCGGCAAAAAAAGTGTCATAATACAAAAACAGCTATTTCGAGAAAACACGACTTTTATGCCGGTGAATTGAACACCACCAATTCAATTCACCGAGCTAATAATGATGTTTTTACAGCTGACCAAATGCAATATTATGTGATAAAACACTATTTTGTGATATGACACTTTTTTAACGGGTGACGATTTGTGTTTATAAAATGACGCTGATGCAGTATGCAGTTCCGACTGAGAATACTATCAATTATTGTGTATAAGTGAAAAATTATGTTCAAGTCAAGTCACAAGACACTTGTCTTAGCAAATATATTTATTGTTATCTTAAAAATGTTTTATGTACAGTGCAATATTTACACAATGTACACATGTACCTACAGAAACCATTTCATAGCGGGCAATGATCCTAATAGGCTTGAACGCTGTTCAGTTGTCAGGCAACGACAAAGGATCCATAGCTCAAAAATAGAACAATTATTTGAATTGATATCTCCTTGAGCATCAGCAGCAACCAACGCATCGCCACCGGCTACACGCGTTCGACAGACGTCGTCGTCTGTCTCACAGCACACTATCAAAAACACACTCCTAAGGTCAGCGTGTGGAGAACACGTGACGTCAATTTACGTTTACATAATACACTCAACACATATGGTATTTGTTTATCACACAGAACTCAGACTACTTATTCTCAGCTCTGTGCATGGTTTATCACTTATTATTAGGAAAACATACGAGCGAAGAAACTCAACAGATTGTCTTACTTACTCTCCGTGGCTTGTAGATGATTTCTATATCATAAATCTAAATAAGGTAATATTTAGATTGCTGTGGGTTCTCTCTTTTTTATGTAATAGGTCGGGGAAAAAGTCTTTTCGTATTTTGTAAACAGTATAAAATTGAAGAAAAATCTCTTGCTTGTACTGTTTGTATCTGGCTGGTTTTAATATCAATTATTATAGGACATTAGGAAAAAAAAAATAAAAAGCATTTTCAAGCCATTTTTCAACTGTTTTTCTGTCCGCCAAAATGAGTGCATCTAACGAAGAAATTCGATACATTTTGAAGTTTTACTACAAGAAAGGAAAAATGCGTCTCAAGCCGCGAAAAAAAAATTTAACGTTTATAGACCGAATGCAGTGTCAATAAGAGTAGCACAAACTTGGTTCAAGCGTTTTTAGTCCGGGAATTTTGATGTCAAAGATGCAGCTCGCTCTGGTCACCCTCATATGGATAAAGAGTGAAGCAAGATCGGCATATTAGTAGTCACGATATAGCCGAGGAAACAGTTTTGACTTGTTTGAAAAAGTCTGACTATACAAAAATCTCGATATTTAGGTGCTACACGAGCTCACTGAAAGAAACCTAATGAATCGTGTACTCATTGGCGATTCTCTATTGAAACGTAATGAAACCGAACCACTTTTGAAAAGATTGATCACTGGTGATGAAAAGTGGATCACCTACGATAAGAAAAAGAACTTCTTTCTCATTAAACTATATAAAATTATGAACTGTTAAAATGAAGAGATCAGATTTTAAACAAAATTTTGAGCATTCTTTTGTTTTTTTTTTCTGCTGAAAGAATAAACGCAGAAATGACAAGCAATCTATAGTTTTATCATTGTTGTTCGAAGTTTATTATACAGTATTACAGCTGCAGCAAAGCCACGTTCGCTTTTGACACTTACTGGCTTTATTGAGCGAAGGCATTGATCTATCGATCGATCGATCTAAATAGAAGATGACCACAATCACCACATTTTCGAAAAGTAACATTTTAACTTTTAGAAGTATATTGATGTCGTCACTTGAAATTGGAATACCTGATTACATTGCACTCTTCGTTGTGCAAAATTCTTATATGATTTTTATTATAGAATATCGATAAAATTATCGTATTTTCTTTCGATATTTATCTATATTCAAAATGGACCGATTATCGGATATCGGTTTGCATGCCCTAGTGCGTAGTAGGTACGTTATATCATACTTCGAGGTTCACAACAAAATATTCAAACCTTAGAATAATAATATTATTCTAAGATTCAAACGATATTAATGTTACTCACTTAGGCACTAATATAAAATCGTCATGACTCATCATGATCCAATTGAGTAACTAAAATTATACACTCACTAGCAACCCGCCCCGGCTTCGCACGGGTAGCAAAGCAGGTATTGATTTTTTTGAGGTATTCAACAATCATCGTCATACTTCAGCCGTTTAACACAAAACCTTAATGAACTATACACCTAAATCGTGAATCACTCCGTTTATTGGTGAAAACCGTATGAAAATCCGTTTGGTAGTTATTGAGTTTATCGTGAACAGACAGACAGACAGACGCGGCGGGGGACTTTGTTTTATAATATGTAGTGATTAAAAAAAATATCCATTTTACTAATAGTCAGATATAGATAATAAAGCAGGAACTCCACATCGAGGTGTAAGTATAGCCAGGGCTACAACACTCACTCGAGGTCGCGTTCTATATACCTACCAATTTAGCTATCCGTCCACGGTAAAAGTGTCAGTAGGGGCAACAACGCGTGAGAGCACGCACGCACGGCAGAACGGCATTCTCCGTTATAAAAACAAAATGTCAAATCGAACTTATTATGAAGTGGAGATGTTTAGTTATTGCTATATGTATTTATTATGTTAAATTGCGTTATTGCTAGATGTTAGTGATCTGTAAAATCCTTTAAAAATAAGTTGCAAAAATGATTTTAGCTATTACTTTTTTGTCAATATAATATAAAAATACTTTAGGTGTTTATTCTTTACTCGCCATTGCCGCGTGGCTGTACTAATAATAAATAATAGTTATCTTCTCAACAAAAAATAAATGTTACTTATATATTCTATACAATGTTGCACTAAATCAAGTTTTGAGTGATTAGCCAGAGTGAAGTTGTAATAAATGTAGTCTATTAAACCATCAATAATAAACCCATAATTTCTACGAAAGGTGACGAACTTAGAAGGTGTGGACTGCCAGCGTATTCATTTGTTGTAACTTGTAGGCAAGACGAACTGACGGCTGCTTCTCCCACACAATATGTAATATAGTTAGAAATATAGTGAAAATAATAATAAGAGCTACTGAAATGTAAAACATATTGAGAGCGCCACGGATTGAGGTTTTTATTTGAGTAGGTAGTTATTTGTTATTTAATACTTTTGTGTAATATAATATGTAATACAAAAGTATTAAATTATAAGAGTATCTTTCTCTAGTCTACGCAACAGCCATTACTAGCAACCCGCCCTAGCTTCGCACGGGTAGCAGAGACATCTTCAACAATCATAATCATATTTCAACCAATTTACATAAGACCTTAACAAATTACATACCTAAACCTTCCTCATAAATAGCTCTATCTATTGATGAAAACCGCATGAAAATCCGTTGAGTAGTTTTTGAGTTTATCGTGAACAGATAGATAGACAAAAGCGGCGGTGTAAAATGTAGTGATGTAGTAATAGTGATGTATATGTCTACAGCATCAACATTTTATGTTACTATTGAAGGTTTAAGGATATTTTAATTTCCTATAAAAATTAAAGATATAAATTTCATAGGGGAAATAATTTTATTAATCATTATATAAAACTCAACACCCATAAATTTTATTATCAAGTGTGTGTTCCGATATGCCCTGCGAGCACTATAAGAACTGACGTCAATTTAGTATACTGCGAAGCCGTTCCTTTATAATTAGCTTTACTGGTTACTGTTTAATACGGAACACAGTCCAGTATACTGCCATCTATGTTTTTTGGCGCTGTTTTTTGTTAGTTATATTTAAAAATTTAATATTCAAGTCAATTGTCAATTGACAATTACTCACTATTAAAAGAAAATATTGTTTTTTAAGTAACCGAATGCATAATAACTTTATAACCGAATTATTTAAATGGGGCTATGTACGGTAAAAGTGATGAACATATTGCGACAAATAATTGTTTATAATCTAACTGGAAAAAAAATTGTAGTTGATCACATGATCAAAGCACCGAGAGCACCTTTCCTCGAAAACGATAGTGCTCACAGTACAAAAATGGCGACGATTTATGACGTCATATACTTCCCTAGGATAGGTATATCAAGCTGGGAAATAGGATACTGCGGCAGTATTCTGTCAGTCCATAACGGAACGAAGTTATCTCCAGTAAGAGCACTGAACAGTGCTCGCAGTGTATATCGGGACATACCCCAAATAAATATTTTATTTCATTATTTGTGTACTTTGTACAACCCTAGAGTGTCCGGCAGTTCGGCTACATGCTCAGACGAAGGTCGCGCGGTGGGCAAGGCGTTCTCAACTTTCGAAAAGCGTAAATAAGATATATTTCTGGTCGCAGCTAACGTCAGATATTATTATTTCAATTTTGTAGGCTATTATAACGTAGGTATTTTGAGTTTTGTATGGGAGTGATGTATCTGTTACGAAGTAACTCTTATCTTATCTGTGGTATAGCCTATTATTACATACTTTTAATGTTAGAAAGGTACCTACTTATTGTACATGTATGCTAGATCTACTCCAAGCTAAAATATTTGCTGGTCAGGGACACAATTTATTAATTTAAAAGTTGAGTATACCTACTTATTTTATCTTCATCAAATAAGTGATCTGAAACTTGCAATACTTTACGAACGACAAAATTTATTCCCAACTCAAACAGATTTTTAGCATCAATACTTGTTAATCTTATTATACCTAATATAAAAAAAAATTAACAACAATGATTGTTAACTTTTCTAAATCCATAGAGGTGCTAGGATAACCTGATGAGACGTTTTCTTGCGCAATACTATACATATAGGTCTGTATGCAACTATCATTTATGACGTGTAAGAAGCACGGTGTAAAAACATTAGCAAGCAAGTACGAAACAATTGGCTGCGCAGAGGCAGTGAAGCGTGGCGTGCGTGCCTGTGGTTATATTTAATCAATGAACACCGGACAAGTGCAGACGGCAGACCGGTCCCACCAGCCGACAGGCGCGATCTGCGCCCGCCGACCCCGCCGTGCCCCGCGACCGAGTCAACATTGAAATATCAAACACTGTTGTATAAACATACCAAATTACTTTAATAAATATCACAATACATAAATTGTGCAGAACTTGCCGTGTAAACATTATTACAAACGTCTCTCAGTGAACACTCATTTACGGTATTAGTCTGTCATTGAATTATGTAACAAGTACTACCCGAACAGGTATGAGTAGAGCACAGTCACCACGATGCCCAGCAATACGGGGAACCTCCATGTATTGACAAACGAGGGCTCTTGTTCCTTACTGTCTACATCCCACCCCGTCTGGCGCGTTTCTCGCTCGATGTGGTCCTCTTCCACCAGCTCACCGATGGCGTACTTCTTCATAAGCTCCTTGGCGTCGATGCTGTGGCCGACATCCTCAAAGTCCTCGGAGGCGTCTTTACCGACCTGGTTGAGGAGCACCTCGTGCCCGCCGGGGTGTTCGTCGAGGAATTGCGACACGTTGTATACGACGTTGTCGATAATGAACACACTCTCAGTTTTGTTGTTGTACTTGGAGACTTCCTCCCTGGTGAACTTCTTAGTGGTCATGTCGTAGCGTCGTGTTTTGTAAGCGGAGCGGAATTCGTACTACTTGTCACTATTGAACGAGAGCGTGAGCGTGACTGCGCCAGGGCTGAGACGAGAGCGGAGAGCGCGGCGCGAGCGTCACTCCCCACCGCGCCTCGCGCCCTGATAAGCAGTTATCATCATTATATCAAAACAGATAATACTTGTTACAGTATACGTTTGTACAATTAATCTTGGTGCTTTCTAATTATGCTGATACACACATTGTAACAATAATAGCACACAATAAAACTAACGTGAAAATCGCACTAGAACTGTCAATGTTCACTTTTATAGTCTTAGTCTTATATAGTCCTGTAATTTGGTGTAGTTATAGTTTTTAACTGTAGAAATCGCATAAAATTATTGCCAGAACTCTAGGTTAAACGTTGCCAGAAGTGAATAATATTGAACAAGAATTATTTTTCAAATTGTATTCGTTTTCATATTATTAATTACTTAAAAAATCTGGATAACAATTGCCAGAAGGCAAAATGGTGGCTAAGTTTGTGAAAACAAAGATATCGTCATAAATTGGAAAACCAGAAAGCAATTATTTAAAATTTAAATATTAAGGTGGAATTCTGACAATGTGCTTTTTATTATATACTAGCTGTTCCCCGCGACTTCGTTCGAGTAGAAATGTTGGTGATAGAAAATAGCCTAAATGTTGTCCCGACCTTTTGTTAATATTCTAAAACTTGAATGAAATCTATTCAGTAGTTTTTGCATTCTGGCCGGACGTGCATACAGACAAACAGACAAAAGTTCTATAAACTATTTTTTGGCTTCAGTATTGTTTGTAGAACACACAGCAAGTATTCTTTTAAAAAAAAAATATTGTACAGTTTTTAACTTTGTTACAATTTTATTATATGTATAGATACTCTTAGTTAACAACTTAAGCAATGGCAGAAGGCTAAGTGAAGGAGATGAAAACAAAAAATAAATAAAAAATATTCGGTCATTTGAGCGCTTGTTAAACATAGTGTGCAAAAATGTATTGCATGTAACAATCATCATCATCAGCCTTTCATTATCCACTGCTGGACATAGGCCTCTCCTAATGTACGCCACTGAGCTCGATCGTCAGCTCTCCTCATCCAGTTTTTCCCCGCCGTTTCGCGCAGATCGTCAGTATCGTCACTCCACCTGACCGCAGGGTGTCCTACACTACGCATGTAACAATGCGTGTTATCAACTGAATTTATAAGTAAATAAATGGTCCGAAAAGTAAAATACCAGCCACATAAACGGAATTACATCGAAAACAAATTAAATCTGTCAACAGTACTGGATTCAAAATGTTTTTAAGGAATGATAAAATAAAAGATGTTAATGAGCCGTTTCAAAAAAAGGCATTCAAAAATTTTAACGTATCAAGATTGCCTCCTTGTAAATCGGAACTATGGCAGCAATTTGAAAGATTGAGATACATCGCAAATATCTGGACAAACGAAAATTTACAAAGTCCAACGGATCTTGAACCTACCGATTGCGGCTGGATAGAACAACAAGCCATGTACGATTTTAATTTTGTTTGGTTTGATCGCTCACAATTACTGTCAACATTCAAAGATTTTATATTACACTAGCAGTTCCCGCGCGGCTTCGCTCGCGTGTACATATTTTTATATTTTGCGCGGAACCCTAATTCGTTTTCTAATCTTCGTATACATAAAACTTCTTTTGTACATAATATCAAATTTTAACAAAAATAATTAGTTTTAGTACATAGTACAAGTACATATTATATGTGAGCAGTGTCACGGTAATATTATCTATCCAGTATTGTGACTCGGCGCTGTCCTTGAAATACCTAAAGCCGCGCGGTACGTAAACAGGCGAAAGGGCTGCCCGCCTACATTTTAATTTCCTCTACCTACTTGAGTTTCTTTCTAGTTTTGTGATTGTAAATATTATAATAAGTATATTTTTTATTTAAAAAAATTATAATTAGTTGTGAATGAATAAAGTGTTCAATAAAAATACATGCTGTGTTTTTGATTAGTAGGTTTAATAAAAAAAACACCCTTATTTTACGACTGAAAAATATTTGCGCCTGGACTAAGACCAGTAAGACCAGCGAAATCGTCTGTTGTAAATTAAACACATTACAATCGCGCTGTTTTTTTATCTGTGTAGGTAAAATATCATTACTTGGTAATACAAATAAAATTGCCTAGATGGGCTGTAATTTGGTATAGAAAAGGGTAAAATAGTGTTTGGAGTTCAGTTTTATTTCAAAAGTGAAATGCGAGTGATTTGTACTGTACTTTATCAAAGGTAACGATAAAATAATGCAACTTGCAGTGTCGAGAGACTGTAATATAGATGCGGCAATGTCCGTTTTAACGTTTTTTGAACTTTTTTGCTAAGAAACGCCGCAAATACTTAGATTATTTGAAGTGCTAACTTTGAAACGTCAAAATCATCAAATGCCGTCATATGCCGATTTTGCCCCTTTTCAGATATCGTTAACCTTTTTTATTCATGTCGGCTGCGAGCGTAATGTTCTGTGTGGTGTAGCGATGGATAAGAATCCATTGCTACAAATGTCATTTGAAAAGTTGCTGTTGCTAAAAGTAAAACTCAAACACCAACAATTTTCCAAGACAAATAGGATAAAACTGGCACCAGGTGTTGAAGTCATCGCTTATGACAGTGTCTTTATGTTTAAAAGAAGAGACCAAAGTAATAAACAAAATAAAAAAGGAGAAGAAACAGTCGACGAAACATAAAGATGTAATTCTTTTAAGTGATTTATCAAACAAAAACATAGCATTTTAATAAAGTTGATTGTTTAATTTTCAAATAAATGTTTACAATAAAACATAAGTATTTTAAATTTTATGCATTTTTTTAAATAGTCTAATAGAACAAACAAAAATTGAAAAACTGCAGGCAGAATTGAGGTAAATAGTACTTTAATTCTGCCAGCAATTAGTGATATCATTTATTTACAAGTAAAATATCACGTTTAATAATTTAAATTATAACGTTTAATGACGTGCTTAAAGTATTTCATTAATTTATTAAAGTCTAAACAAATAAAAGTAAATACCCGTCAAAGTTTATTACCCCTGCCTTTACGTATAAAAGCCGTATAAAAACGTGGCCAAGTTTTAAAAGAAAAAGTTTTCTCTACTGTTTAAAATAAGTTAAATTAAATGTGATGGCTGTGTTTAAAATTTGAATACATCCTTATTTGTCTGAGACCCTACCATTGCCAATAAAACAAAACATTCATCGAATATGGGCCATCAAACATAAGCTTTACAAAAAACTATGGCGGAATTAGCCCCCCTGACCTTATAATAAATTCATTGCCATATTCAGTAAGTGCTTAATTCAATCAAAAACACAAATGGCAAGCTTACTGCTTACTAAAGCGACACACCGTTCGTTCGTCACTGCGTCGCATTCGCAACTGGTTGTGTACCGAGTGTATACCGAACTTGAGACGTGTAGGTATTAGGTATGACTCGCTTTTCGACCGTTTGTATGAAGATAGAATACTGTATAGATAATATTACCGTGGCAGTGTTCTGTGAAAGTAAACGACAGTGGTCTGTGCTCCGTGCTCCACAGCGGAACCGACGTGATCATGGACATGCACAACCAGTTGTCTGACGTCACAAATATTATGAGATTCATAGACCTGCTACACATTATGCAACTAACTTTTACCTGTAAGGTAGTGATGTTTTAGAATTACCCACAGAGTGGCAGCAAAACTGGCTCCATACAAATAGCGCATTACTTTTATTGAGAAATCACCCGGCCGACGAATGTAGTCCAGGTCGTGCCCTTACAATGTTCACAGCTATTCAGATATTGAAACATTTCTCCAGGGTATGGCGTAATCCACTTTGTAATAATTTCAACCCTTAAGTCATCGTCAAAAGGTAGAATCTTAATATAAATTAAACTAGAAAAAAGTCTTTAAACAACTCTATTATGATAACCTTCACCTTGTTATATAGCAGGTTAAAGCCCTTCTTACATGATTTTATGAGTGGCCGTGTGCTAGACATAGAGAGCAGTTGGTCCAATCGCCAGTCGGGCGGTCAAGTTCATACCTTCAACGCTGCATGTCAAAGATCTTAATTATGTACCTACTCGTATGTATAGTCAGGGCTACATCACTCGCTCGAGGTCGCGTTTTATATACCTACCAATTTAGCTTACCGTCCACGGTAAAAGTGCCGGTAGGGGCGACAATGCGTAGCTGAGGGCACGCACGCACGGCAGAACGGTATTCTCCGTAAATAAAAACAAAATGTCAAATCGAACTTATTATGATAATGTAGTATAGTCCTATATTTGTATGTTTTATTCGATTTATATGTGAATCCTTATACCTATATTTGCTTATGTATTTATTTGTTTGTTGCTCTCTTGTATGTATATCCTACACTATTATGTAAGATACTTTATCTTTATTTAACCTGTATAATAGACCTAATAATTTATTTCATTATTTGTGTACTTTGTACAACCCTAGAGTGTCCGGCAGTTCGGCTACACACACAAACGAAGGTCGCGCGGTGGGCAAGGCGTTCTCAACTTTCGAAAAGCGTAAATAAGATATATTTCTGGTCGCAGCTAACGCCAGGTATTATTATTTTAATTTTGTAGGCTATTATAACGTAGGTATTTTCAGTTTTGTATGGGAGTGATGTATCTGTTACGAAGTAACTATTATCTTATCTGTGGTATAGTGACGTCGCGTCGATAGTACAATAATATAATAAACCTATTGGTTACAATTGTTTTCGACGTGCACACTCGACCTTTATTCTTACTAATCGGTATACAGATAAGGTAGATAAAATGAATGTAAAATGCAATGCACCGATATCTGGTATAAATTGCTTAGTATAAACAATATTCCTAACTAATATTTGAGTTGATTTATAGAGTATATAGAGTTTGTTTGTTTTTCTGTTTGTTGTTACGCTTTCACGCCATAACTACTCGACCCGTCTTTATGAAATTTTGCATACAAGTAGTCAGTACACGTGAAACAAACAGCCAGAGAAACAAGTCTTTGTTTGTGTTTATTTACAAGGAATTGGTTCGTATGAGGAGAGAATTGATGACGCCTGACTTGTCAAGTACCTCCACCCTAGAGCAGATTATGGACCGCAGACTCAGTAGATAGGGATAGCTCTACTAGCGCAGTGCTGTCTTCTTAAGCTGGGTCATTAGAACTGCATTAGAGGTAAGGATACGCTTGACCACCTTGTTGCAACCATTGGTATTATAAGTGCTTACAGGCAGCTGGTAAGCGGTTTGATAGTAAGCGGTAACCCGCTACTATCAAAATAGAGCTGAAGTACAGATGGTACAGATGTAAGGCATTTACCACAAATTTGTAAGTTAAAATTTAAGTGCCTACTAGTGACATTCGACATTAATAACCGTGTAGTCCAGTTATTAGGACCAGTGGCACAGAATACTGAGTAACCGGAAGTCTCCTGATACCTGTTCGCACTTTGCCGCGTCTATCACATGTGAGGCATTCTTTTAAATGCATGTCGTACATATACACAAGTAAATTAGTGGACAATCGATTCCGCTTTCAATATAACAAATAGTGTCAGGTGCAAATAAAGTAGACCTATGACGTTGCTCGTGCGGTGTGCGGCGGCCGGCGGTAACTCGATGTTACGCCGACTGGTCGACCTTGTGCTGTACATAATCAGATAGGAACAGAAGTGTCAGTTGCTTTTATTTTGGCCAGTGGGCCTCCACGTAATGCGCCATAACATTAGCCTACTACAGAAAGATGCGGGAGGGCCTTTACATTGAAATCGGTATTAAAGCTGATTCTTACGGCACTTAAAACTTACCCACAACATATTTTGTAACCACACTAAGTAAATACACATGTAGAAAAATACTAAGTAGTGTGATACTATTAGTTAAGTAGGTAGTATGTCCATACATAGATTACAGTTATGAAAGCGAAAAAAGTAGCTACCTATATTTAAAATAAATTATGCTTGTCATTGTTAAACGTTTCAAGAATTACAATGGAATAGCTTTTACGACAATATTTTAATTTAAATACGATAAATATTAAGTGGTAGTAAGTCACGTATATGTATGTACTGGTACTGTGTTTAATAGTATTTTAACGACGTGAGAGGAGCAGATCACCTTGAGCCTGGAGCGGTGTCTGCGCCCGCACTGCCGGCGACACCACGCACACCGCGGCGGCGGCTGAGCACCCCCCGGCCCTCAGCCCCAGCCACATCCAACTGGCCACCAATACATTGAATAACATATAACATATTTACGGCACTAATAACAGTACTAACCACTACCAGTAATCGCTCAACTAAATTAGAGTTATTGAAGGTACTACGAAATAATAATCAGTATTTTTACAATATAAAAACACAACCTTTATTCCCTAAAACTAATTTGGCAGCTAACTTAAATTTAAAGAACATGATATGTTTTATGTTATTACTTATTACAAGGCAGATATTGTGCGCACACCTGTCGACTCAGCACCGCACCGAGTAGGCACCGGGCACCGGCCTCCGCCGCGCGGTATCGTTGTGTAGTTAGTTATCTTCCAATATTGTAGCACGCCTTCACGAGTGACTGCGACTTCTTCATCAGTGTTCGGGTTTTGCACTAATCCGCTGCTTCCACTCAAAGAGCCATGAAGAAGCCGAGCCTCGATTAACACATAATAAACCCACCTCAACCTAAGTATTCACACGGTGAAATATCAGTTCAAACAAAGGGTAGACTAAAAAAAACAGTAGGGCTCATTGGCATTATAGTAGTTCCTTTTCTACTGATGCTTAACACTGATGCTGGACACTCAGTTTATGGGAACAGATACGTATACAACATCATGGCGAGAACTCCTAGTACCACAGGCGGTCCCCACACGCTGAGAACGGAGCTCACCGTGAGCTGCTCCGACTCGTCGTGAGAGTACGTTTCCTTCTGCTTCACCTCCCACTTGTCTTCGTCCACCACCTCGCCTATGACGAACTTCTCTCGCCACTCGAGCGCTATGTCGCTGTGGCCGACCTCGTGGAAGCACTGTGAAGCGTCCTTACCGGCGTTGTCGAGCAACACATCCACGCCCCCGGGGTGGTCATCCAGGAACTCAGAGATATCGTACACGACATTGTCGATGATGATGTTAGCATTCTGGCGAGTGTTGCGCGATTCTAGGTCCTTGCGCGTGTACTTAGCGACAGACATGTTGTGTGCGGGCACCTCTCGCGGCGGCAGCTCGGGAACTGTCGGGCGGGCTCGGGGTGCGACTCGTGCGCGGCTCGGGGGTCGCTGGCTCTACGGCCGACCTTCACCTGACACTTGACCGAGTGACACAGATCGTGCGCCGAACACTCCCACCTGCACGGAGCCGCGACTATTGACAAACTGAATAAGTCCTTTGATACTACCGTGTATCGGTGACGCACGGCGCTACGCCATCGGCTGCCATCACACGATAGGTTTTGGTGTCAGTTTTAACATCAGTCATGATTTCATTTTCAAAAACAGCACGGAGACCGCCGTACCAACATATGTACTCTTATTTGTATTTTTCCTATAAAAGCAATTAAGAAAATTTCGAAAAAGCAACCCTAATATTTAAACACTCGTTTAACAACACGTCTTTCAACAACAATGGCGGTTTCAGTTGGACGTTGACGTACCTAGTAGATATTGGGCGCATCACAAATTAATTTTGAACTGTTATAACTACTTTTTGTTTAATAGTACTGTTTAATAACCCACATACGTAAATTAGTTTGGATACAATAAAAGGAATAATAATACAAACCGTAGTAGAATACAATAATGTATTATTTAATTAACCAGTCACTTTATTTAAATATTGTTTTTTGCGTGGATGAACAATTGGACATATTTTACACATCACAAAATTTCACGATTTACTTTTTCAAAAACCTTTACACCAATAACCAAAAACTATTACCCAATTAAATATTTTACGCCCCAAAATAAACTCCTGCAGCATTACGTTTTCCCTTAAAATGCCAAGAAGTGTGCGACTCCTACTCCTGACAATTCAAAAATACCTATTATTGGTTCAATTGAAATAAATGGTTTTGATTTGATTTGATTTGACGAACAACCTTAGGGTACCCAAGTTGTCTTCGGATGGTTCACTGAATGCTTAACCAACGAGTCAATAATTTTTATCAGTCACCATCAGTCATGCTCATGCCACACCAGTCAAATCAGTGATTGTGGTAGATATTAACGACAACTAAATCACGAACGATTGTTGTATGTTTTCCGAATAATTTGGTTCTCTTCAATAGCCAGCCATTAGTTAGGTATAAGTTGCCGTGCCCTACAGGGTCCATAACGTACCTACTGGAATTATCATTTCAACATCCTTAAAACATTTGGAGTGCAATAAATCGATTTGATATTACATCTCTGAATTTTTTTATCTGAAACCGATGGATAAAAATAATCATGATGTAAATATTAAACATTATTCGTTTCTACCACAGTAGTCAGTGAAATAACGTTAAAAGGTTTAGGTACCTACACAGATCGATCTGACTTCATTGACAAAGTAAGTTCTTCACCTGCTGCGCTGCCTATCGTCCTCGTCATAGGTTTTGTAGCGCTGTGCAAAGAGCTTTTGTTGAAACGCTCCTACTACTACTCGAAACAGTGTACGAATACGACACTCTACGTAACACAAGAAAACCACTTTATTCAAGGTCTTTTTCTTGTATTCATTAATTATATAAAATTCCAATAATTTACTAAACTGAATTCGTGCACCTGTTAACTGCCCTATACAGAAGTTCATTGCATCTGTCCATCTAAAGGTTATCTGTAAGAAATCGCAACTAGCGATAAGACCGCCGTTTGTGCCTTATATTGTTAACTATTTTATGTTGTACAATAAAGTATATTGTATTGTATTGTACATATTATATTACAGAATACTTAATTTTATTTTTTTTAAGCAACTTCAGTTTCTTTTGCAACAGTCTTTCAAATGCATGAACAAATAGAAGCAACGCGTTGCCCTGTTGTTTGTGACCTTGACCGGGCCATGCCCGGATTGCCGGGTCCGTCCGCACCGCACCTAATCTAACTAAGAAAGCTACCTACCCAACGAAAGCCCGCCATTTAAATGCATTACCTACTTGGGTGACGACGAACTGGAACAGGAATATCTCATTTCCGTACGAAATCCTCCAGAACATTTAAAATCCGAGTATTTGAGACATTGACTGACATTGGAACATTTTTTTTCTAAAACATCTACTGAACCTCCTTTTTTTTTGTCGGTTAAAAAGTGTGTTGACAACCCAGTCCTGTTAAAGGCTTTTAAAGTAGATTTATACCACGGTACAGTTATAGATAACTGTACCGTGTTTATACTCTCTAGTTACACAAAAGTAGTCTGTTAAAGCATTAATTAAATATATAATATAAATAAATAAAATAAAAATATATACTTAAACATTTCTAATTAATAACTATTATAACTTATAACATAATAAATATTTAACGGCCTGTCCTGACGTCGTGATGTACGTGTTGGGAGCGTTGTGGTTAATTTCTGAAGTTGGCATCTTGCTAAATCAGCATATGTAACCGGTGATGGCATATCAATTTGTTTTATACGTGATAGTGCGTTTGCCACAATATTGTCACGTCCGCTAATGTGTTGAATTTTGTACTGTTAATACTGCATTCATAATTTTTTTCCTTGCATTTATCAAAAGCTGTTTCGGCCTCTGTTGACCAAGGAGTAGGAGAATTTTCGTTCTTTTTACAGTCGTGCGTCGTTCCATAATTGCCTTGTTTGTTTCCTCAGTTGGGTGTATTTCTTGGCTCGTTATCTGATAACCTAAGAAATCTAATTCGCTCTTGAGAAAATCATATTTAACGACAAGGTTTCGTAATATCCTCATATTATATTTGAGTAATGCGTGGATTCATTCCAACGTAACGTCAATAGTACGAATTGTTTGCTGCGTCGCTTCGATCAGGGTTGCAGGCGTCGTCAGCTCAGTTACCCTATCAATATGCTTTCGACCAGCTATGTCGACTAATAACTTATTATGCTCTAAAAATCCGCTCCAATAATAATTGGTTGCGTCATCTCGGCGATGACGAAGTTCCATGTAAAATATCTCCATACTCCATAGTAAACTATTTTTTAGTACCTAAGCGTTTTTTTACCATATGTCTTGATTTTTGTATCATTAGCGGCATAAAGTGTGTACTCATCATTTTGTATAAATGAATGTCTCTGTGGCTTGCCCCATAACGGAAATGTTTGCTCCTGTGTCAATAAAAAATCTCATACCACTTTTTCGGTCGGTAATAATGAGGCGGTTGGACGGGTGAATAGAAATTCACCGTAGTCTGTGCTTTAATTAGTTTCCCTGGTCTTTTTTCAGGACTGCTTGCTCTTAAACTTGACCTCGATTGGGAATGTTGACGATTATAATAACTTTGAGTCCTGCGTCGATAGTTTCTGCAATTGCGCTGAATTGCGAAATTTAGTTCCATTTGTATTTTTGCCAACTGTGTTAATATGTTCTGATTCTTCATAGCGATCGGTTAGGCGTTTCTTGATGGTCTTATACTTTTTGTGGATGGCGGGGAGGTAATGAGGTCACTAATCTGTAGTATTTCTTCCTTTGATAGCTTCTAGCTGCGTAAACCGTAATCTAGATTGGTCCCCCCAAAACTCCGGAATGCGGGATAACATGATGGTGCCAGCTGCTACTTCCAATGTTTCTTGTTGACTGCTGCTTAATTTGAAAGGTGACTGAGTCATGTTGGCTATTTTCTTGTCGGGTTACTAATTTGCCAGGTTTTTATGCGTAACTTGGTATACTCTTGGTGATTATGCAGCCGGCAGGCAAAAACCAGGTCCGTAGCTGCATAATCACGTCGGTGTCACCATTTTGCCAATGTTTGGGCAAGGAGTACAATGAGACTCGAGATGATATTTAGTCTATACTATTTCAGGTACAAGCAGAACTTATATACTAATGTGGTGCGTGCGTAATATTGTTTTACTTAATCTCTAAAGTTAATCTATAAGTGTGACTTATTTAATTACGTGCAATTATGTATATACAATGTGCTCGCCACAATGTGCTTAAATATAGACCTTGGATTAAATTAGCAGAAATGGATGAAGACTACCTGAAATTTGATGGACCAGGAAGTTGTCCGGTTTTTATAAATATGTATTTGAAAAATCTGCCTAGTACATACGGTTGTTCCATAATATTCATGACTGATATTTATGAGAAGTATGTGTGATGAATGTGATAATAGATTTATAGAGTGAGGAATGATGACATAAGAAAACGGTGTGGTATGAAAGATGTAGTGACAAGAAGTGAGGAAGTGAGATGAGTGAAGTGCGGATGTCTAAGGCACCCGTGAGTGGGCGAGTCGGTGCGGGCAGGCTCCGAAAGATGTATACTGTCGAGATCGGCTATACACTGAAGAATGGGTACGTTTAAAGCACCCGTAACCGGCGAGCGTGTATGAAAGATCTGATGAATGCGAAAGACTCGTAAGAAAATGACGCTCTATTGTCTCCGGATGAGTATGCCTACCCCGGATAGAAACAGTCGTGAGATATGTGTGTATGTATGATATTTAGTCAAGTACATTCACTTCGGCCAATACTGGGTAACCTATGTGCTTGGCAACGGAATTTACTCGTGTAAAGTCAAATGTTAATGATATGCAACTAGGGTTGGCCAAAGCCATCGCCTAGGGGAAGCTTCGGGTGCTTGACGTTGGCCGTGATGCGAACCCATAACTTTTGCCCCTTTTGCTCAACGCGGCTAAAGAAGTTTTCAATCACAATTCAGTATGAACTTCATAATTCTAATATTAGAACGATAAACCACTAACTACACACACTAGGCTCACAATGTAAACCAAGTAATTGTTAAAATAATAATTATTACGTACCAATAATAACTATTAAATTAATAATGACAATTATTACGTATTAATGGAATAGGTATACTAAACACAGCGACACAACAGCGAAGAACAGCTGACTGTATCTTTCTCATTCGGGTACGATCGGCGGTCCCGAGTTCACCTGATCGTGCCTTTCTCCTCAAAGCGTGACGGACCAGCCTAACTTACTACCTACGAAAAATCTTTGTGCGGTGCTCCAAAAGAAGTTTTCACTTCAATAGGCGCGAGCTGTTAGCCACTCAGCCATCTTCGTCAGAAAGGAGAGCCTTTTACCAAATAAAAATAAAAACGTAACCGACGCTTCAACACTCACATGAGGGGATGCATGAGGGGATGAAATGCGATTGACTTAATTGACTGTTCCAGACGACGAGATCAAGTAGTTTTATGGACACCTGGACGCATCACGGATAATAGATTTAACGAGACTCAGTAATGATGTCACAGACCACAAAACCCAATTAACGAGTCATTACATCAAGCAGATACCTGAAATTGTTCAAAGCGAGAGGGAGGCGGCTCGTAAGTAGCTAAAGAACAACAGGTCTCCTGGGGGTGACGGAATTACTACTGTGCTCCTGAAGGCAGGTGGTATCCCAATCATAAAAGAGCTAGTGAGTCTCTTTCATTCTGCCAGACAACACCTTGTTGAAGAACTACAGACCCATCTCACTCTTGAGCCATATTTACAAGTTGTTTTCGAGAGCCGTCACAAACCGTCTCGAGAAAACTCTATGAATTATAGTCACCGCAAAAAGCCGAGAACTGACAGCAAAAGACTGAGAAGTAAAATCAGCCGCTATGCATGGTTTGACCTGGGCAGTTCTGGCTGCTCGACAACATGTCAAGGTGCTGAGTAGTTTATACGACACCGCCACGATGACCGTCTAGTTCCAAGACAAGATGACGAATGCGATAAGCGTGCAGCGTGGAGTTAGACAAGGCGATGTTATCCCCAAACTGGATTGGACGAGACGGGGAATTAATACAAACAGTGAGTAAATGTTCAGTTTGTATGATATCGTTCAAGTAGCAGTCTTGGTCTAAGTCTATTAGAGAGATTATTGTATTTCGATGTGGGTATCGACCAAATCAGTACAACACTGTTTCTTGCGGGTGGTGTTCCGCCATATTTGAGAAACCGCTATATTTCCTTTCTAGTCTTTTTATATCTATGCTCTAAACCTATACAACAAACATTAAATCGACGTGATACGATTTTACTACCTTATCAGATTTGTGATTAAATTGGCTTACGAACAGATTTCGCTTACACACGAAACGACTTAGAGTGTGTTCCGATCTGCATTGAGAGCACTGTCAGGTGTGACGTCAATTTAGTATACTGCGAAGCCGTTCCTTTATAGTAAGCTATACTCGTTACTGTCTAAAACGGAACTCAGTCCAGTATACTGTCAGTTGGGCTGTCTTAAGTTGGCGAGGAGAAACCTTTTTTTAATTTTTATATGTGATATGTGTGTATGTATATTGTACAGCGTCTACAAATGATGAGAGAGATAGAGAGAGAGAGAGAGAGAGGGAGAGGGAGATAGATAAAGAGAGAGAGGGAAAGGGAGAGGGAGCGAGTGAGAGAGAGGGAGAGAGCTAGTAAGAGAGGGATAGAGAGAAATATAGGAAGAGAGAGAGAGAGAGAGAGAGATAGATAGATATATATATAGAGATAGAGAGAGGAAGAGATATTTCTCGTCTTCCTATAAATAACAGGTTTGGCAAACAAAAATATACATACTGCTACAATGGGTAAATGGAATTCACGTCCCTGGCAACATCTCTAGTAATGGCGTCCCTATTTTAGTAATTCGAAATTTTGTTATATTGTTTATAAATAGGTACATTATAAATAGAATACTGAGATATGAAATGTGATGTTTTAACACATGATTTTTTTTGTATAATTTTTACAGGATTTCACAGGACAAACAGGCATTTTTTAATATTATAAACAGCGCCTCGGGACTTCCTTCCGTGGCGAAAGTTCTCACTCGTGTGACGAGTGAGTCGCTTATATTTGTATCTGAATAGTGAATAGTGCTCGCAGTGTATATCGGAATAAACCCTCAGACAGTAGTCGCAACGTAGTGTTTGTATACTCTTTGGTCACACTCACAGTATAAAGTGACAAATGACAACATAATGTCAAAACTAAATGTTAAATGTCATTGACGTTTGGTTTGACATATTTACGAGTACCATATTTACAGGTTTTCTAGGCTATTTTTATTAAAACTCTTTTTCTGTTGGTATTACATTGTTAGTAAGTGTTCTGTTATTTTTCGATTATCGTGGCGTTCTTGTGAAACAATTTTGTTTTTCATCAAGAAGTTAAAATGTGATTTACAGGTTAAATAACAAATTATTATGAACAGTGACGAATTGAAGTGCTTAGTCTTTAGGTTAAGAAAGTGTAAATAAACAACAACATGAAACTGGTAAGTTTTGACTAAACCTACCTCAGTAACTTCTCAACCATAGCCTGATTCAATATTAAATAATTTCTTGTTTAGTACTGTCTGAGCAGTGATGCCGCGAAGCCATGTTTCGTACTGTCATTCAAGGAATTGATGATAATGCTGGACTGCGGATTGTCGGCGCATTCAGTACTGAACTTTCTGCCGTTGCCACCCGTACCCAGCACACGGCTCGCCTCGCTGCCCAACTACACACCGCCGCACCTTAACGATCCTCTGTTGGAAGGAGTGAGTAAATTGATAACGCATATACTGGCATCTCCACTGTTAATTTTCAGAATGAGTCAGAGCTCTGCTTTTAATTAAGTTCTCTGTAACTTAAATATTATTTTGAAAACCTTAAACCAACTTAATGCAACCCTATCGTAAAAACTGTTCTTAGCTGACATCTCTTACCTATAAGCTGCCAAATTACAGGTCTCAAGTAGAAAATAATATCAACTTTCATTAAAAGAAGTGAGAACCGTAAGACCTCCTTAATCCGGCCCTGTTGTAAAATCCATTCACCATCCACAAACTTAATTGATGTGACTTTCCTATATATTACCTTCTTGCGAAATGTCAGGTTTCTAGCACTAAAACCCATGACTTTCATGTAAACTTACAATATCTCTAAGAACTCCTTAATCAAGCCCTATTGTGAATCTGTTGGCCAAAGTCGCCATACTTATGTATAAACTACCTCCCTGCCAAATTTAATATGACTATGTGGGGCTCGTTGCTAAGTGGTAACTGAGTAGGTTAGTACATTACAAAGTTACCATATGAACATCTGTGGCATTCATTACAAGTAGTTGGAGTCCCTAAAAAGTCTGACAACCTGGTCTAACTACAGAATTTCGATACCGCCTAGTACTTGGGTAGTAGAGGTCTCATGGCAGTCGCTTCACATAAAATATCAAAGTTTGGCCGTATCGTAGTTAGACTGAAAGCCGACCCCAGTTGGGAAAAGGCGTCTCAGCAGGTCAGACAGAAAGTGACCGGATGGTTTGACTTTGGTGCCGTGGAAAAACGGCAAGTGCCTGTGTGGGACGCTATACGTCAGCACTGTCGCGGCTACACATCTTGGTCGAACCGTCCACGCACCGGCTGCGGCGGCAGTATACGCTGCAAATAAAAAGCGTGTGAAGTACGCCGCAATGGAGCCGCCATACAATTTTGTGCCTATTGCAGTGGAGACTGGATAGTACGGGCTCTGAGGCGAAGAGCTTCATCGCGGATATTGGCCGCCGGATTAGGGATAGGAATGGTGACTCCCGTTCTGGGTCTTTCCTGGTGCAAAGGTTGTTCATTGCCATTCAGCGAGAGGCAACGCTGCCAGCATCATGGGCACTTTTGCGCCGGGAGTGATGCGGGACGGGATACTTAGGGAGAATTGTCGAGAAGTATTTGAGCTATACTTCTTCCTTTTTTTCTAAGTAGCGTTTGTGGCTCCAATCCCCATTTTTTTTCTTTGTTAGCGCTGTGCCCTAGGGGTCAAATCTTTAATGTCTTTAAGTTTATTTTCCTCTTTTTGCTTTATGTATCTTAATCTTTCTTTTTCTTTTTCAGCCACATATTTATCTGGTTTTCTTTTTAATTCAGCGTATTTGCTTGAGCCAATTTTTCTTCACCGGTTTTCTTTTTCGTCAATTTCGGCATGATGTTTCTAAAAGTGAATAATCACAGACTATTGTTGAAAACGTTAACATATATACACGCGGAACTATATTAGTATGTACGTTTTATGTAAGACAGGCTCTGGTTGAACTGATTTAAAAATAATTATATGAACTCGGAAATTACGTGGTTCCGTAACTATGGGTGCTTTAACATAGATTGAGCCAAATATATGTATCTATACACTCATTTAAGAATTTTCAAGAACGAGAAAAATAAGCGCTTTTCACCACCATCAGTTCCGCGTCATTACCATTACTTAAAAAACTGATGGTAAGTTACGGTAATGAGAGCCATGGGAATGACATTTTGGAATATTTTGAACATTAATTCCGTTATTTTAAATGCTATATGAATAAATATTAAATGGGTAAAAGTTATCCTAAAGGCTAACATCATAGAGGTAAAATAAAACGTAAATCTTTTTATTTACCCAAAATTTTGTCGATCACGGTGAAGAACACAAAATCGTGACAAACGCGATTTTCGAGGCCCTTTTCGTAAATATATTTTTTAAACGAGTGCACGCGTCTTTTTCTAGAGACCACTGTATCCACTGACCGTTGTAGGGTCGTGCGGGGAAAGGGGTACGAGAGTAGGCTGTACACATAGAGAAATAATTGCACTTCGTTCTGTTTCGTGTGATGACCTTTTTTCGGTGACAAAGTCTATTTTATTATTAGAAAAT
This sequence comes from Callimorpha dominula, assembly GCA_949752705.1. Lineage (NCBI taxonomy): Eukaryota > Metazoa > Arthropoda > Insecta > Lepidoptera > Erebidae > Callimorpha > Callimorpha dominula. The sequence continues at coordinate 247,754 of OX456992.1, read as the reverse complement.
TTACTAAACGATTTGTATGTACGAAAATGCAGGTAATAAATCCTCATTATGGGTGTTATCGAGTGAATAAATTTTAGTTACATTAAACTGTTTCTCCCTGTAAATTTAAAATGGTTTTCCTTTAGAACTCGTGTAAAGGACATCGATGGTAATGACCTTTGGGCATAAAAATTGTAATTATTCTATTTTATACTTATACTTAAGTTTACCTTTTGTAGGGATAACCTAGCATTATGTATTCAGATTAGCCAACAGTTATTGAATCTCCAAAAATACAGGTCATAATTTTTTTATTCTACAACTAACACTAACTAACATGCGATTGGTGCGAAATCAGAGAATCAGCCATTTACCAATTTTTAAGTTATCGATTTACGTCCGTTCTTTTGGGCTTTCCATTTTTTTAAACTACCGCTGTAGTAGAGCAAACAACAAATCTATGGCTAGACAGCTATATTCGAGCTTTAGCGAGACTAATGAGCAGCAATTGATTTCTATATATAATAGACAAAAACTTGACACATCTCACACACGGCCAGGGGCGCAATAACCTACAAAAAGTAGGTAGTGTCCAAATAAAAAAAAGTTATAAAAAATCTTTTTATGGTGAACATTTTTTTTTTTATTATTTTGATTTAACTTTTTATCGGCAACAACCGTAGGGTGGGTGTCCAAGACTTTTTTGAAGACTACTAAAAAAACAACATTTTAACTACAATTTGTTTTTATTCACATTTTCATCGCATTGTCTTCTGGGTTATGTGGAGATATTTGGACATAAAGAGGTGTCCACAGGTTTTTAGACACCCTGGACCACCCCCCCCGTTGTTACGCCCCTACACACGGCCATCTGATCTCAAACTAGACAAAGCCTCTACCTAAATTTTGAAACACAAATGTCAGTTCCATGCTATCCTGTAAGTATTCCAACCAAATAGCAACACTACTTTACATCATCAACAACATGGCACCAGTGCAGGGACAGGTACAAAGGCAGATCATATTAAGCGTTAGCAAAATTATATGAAAGGCCCATCACTCCTGGTCTTCTGAGATGTATACAAAATCATTATACTTATCATCTTAAATTCTATAAAGTCCCTAGTAATTTATTAAGAATTCATTAAGAAACATGAGGATTTGGCTAAATGTATAATTTGGACAGTGTTCTACTGTTGACCCATATTCTGTATTAAATTTAAAAAGCCTTTCAGTCCTTGCATCTTCAGAAAAACAAACTAAACTACCATCCCCATCACCTGGATAATTCGCAATCCATCACTGTGCGGTTCTCCAGAAACTTTTTGCATCGTATTTCCGGACTGATACGACCTTCAAACCTTCAAGAAAAGAGCGTACTCCCATCTCAAAGGCCGGCAACGCACTTGTGACTCTTGAGTTGCAGGTGTCCATGGGCGGTGGTCTCTTAGGTGACCAGTCTGCTCGTTTGCCCCGCATAACATAAAAAGAAAACTATGGAAAGATTGTCAACATTTTGTAAATTAAAATCTTTAAAATGGCTGTTATATTTTTTGAACAATCTTGATGTTGTTGTTGTTATCTGTATTAATTTGGTGTAATTAAGTTGATGATATGACTGCATATTTTTTAAATTCAACTGTCTTTCCTTTAAGTGGAACAGAATGCATTCAAGATATTAAATGTTACAGGAGCTTAAAGAATGCTGCGGGCGCGTATTCGTAGACAGTATCCCAGAATTTTGCCCACCATTGGACAAGGTAGTGGACTTCTCGCAGCTAGATGTGATCCTGATTTCCAACTACACGTGCATGATGGCGCTGCCGTTTATCACCGAGGACACGGGCTTCAAGGGGCAGGTGTACGCCACGGAACCCACGCTGCAGATCGGGCGCTTCTACCTGGAGGAGCTGGCCGAGTGGGTGGCCGGGGCGGGCGGTGCGGGCGGCGCGGCGCGGCGCTGGAAGGAGCTGCTGCACGTGCTGCCGCCGCCGCTGGCGCTGGCCGCACGCCCGCGCGCCTGGCGCCGCCTCTTCGCACCCGCCAGCATTGCGCGCGCGCTCGCCCGCGTGCGCGTCGTGGGCTACGACGAGCGCGTGGATATCTACGGCGCCCTGGACGCCACGGCCGTCAGCTCGGGCTTCTGCCTGGGCTCGGCCAACTGGGTGCTGCGCTCGGCGCACGAGAAGGTGGCGTACGTGAGCGGCTCCAGCACGCTCACGACACACCCGCGCCCCATCAACCAGGCGGCGCTACGCGGGGCGGACCTGCTGGTGCTGGCGGCGCTCACGCAGACGCCGGCGCACAACCCGGACCACATGCTGGGCGACCTGTGCGTGCACGCCACGGTGACGCTGCGCGCGGGTGGCTCGGTGCTGTGCCCCGTGTACCCGAGCGGCGTGCTGTACGACCTGCTGGAGTGCCTGTCGGCGCACCTGGACGGCGCGGGGCTGGCGCACGTGCCTCTCTACGTCGTGTCGCCCGTGGCCGACTCCTCGCTCGCCTACAGCAACATCCTCGCCGAGTGGGTGTCCGTCGGGAAACAGGTCGCTCGACTCGTTACTATTATTTACTGTAGTTTATTTAAATGTATCGTATTGCTCTCGAAAATGCACTAATGAAAGTCAAACTTGATATATCTATACCATATAAATGAGTGTAGTTACACACGGTAACGCGGTGTGGTGCAGGCGCGAGTGTACCTGCCGGAGGAGCCGTTCCCGCACGCGGCGCTGGCGCGCGGCGGACGCCTGAAGCACGCGCGCTCGCTGCACGACGACGCGCTGGCCGACTTCCGCCAGCCCTGCGTCGTGTTCGCCGGACACCCCAGCCTGCGCTTCGGGGCCGCCGTGCACCTCGTCGAGCTGTGGGCCTCCAACCCGGCCCACGCCATCATATTCACGGGTCAGTGCTTTATACTCAGAGTGCGTCGTGTTCGCCGGACTGGATGTGTCACAGAGGTGCCCACTTCTAGAGTACTTGGAGTAAAAAGTACTAGTACTACTTTTTTTTTTAAATTAACAATTTTACAATTCGCTGTCATTTTAAAATTTCGCGATCTGACTTGGCGTACAATGAAAAACATACTAATGTCTGTAACATACTCGATTTTCATTTAATTTTGAATATTGCAACGTGCATTTTCACGCATTTTAATTTCTTTGCTTTTTCATCTTTCTCGCTTATTTAAACAATTTTCTAATTTATTTTTAACGCCTAATTCTTATGTAGAATCGTCGGCTTAACAGGTTTTGCATTTAACATTTTGCTCTAAAAGCAATACTTTTCTAGATTTTTAATGAAAACCGAAAAAAAAAGCCGATTTTCAAGTTATTTTGCAATAATAAACAATGACGCGTATCTCCGTTGAAGTAGACACTTCAGGATGTTATTCTACGTATTTTTCTACAAATTTTAAGCCTAGTATCGTATTGTTATAAAAGACCACCACTTTTCGCGTTATTTTTGGCTCTGGCGCCCGGTTTACTATGCAAACAAAATAAAATATTAGGTAATAAACTTATGTAAGTACTTATTTTTTTATATTATAGGGGGCAAACGAGCACATGGGTCAACTTATGGTAAGTGACTACTGTCGCACATGGACACCTGCAACTCAAGAGTCACAAGTGCGTTGTCGGCCTTTGAGATGGAAGTACGCTCTTTTCTTGAAGGTTTGGAGGTTGTATCGGAATACCGCAGGCGACAATTTGTTCCAGAGATTCGTTGTACGAGTCAAACAAATTCTGGAGAACCGCACAGTGATGGATTGCCAATTATTCAGCTGATGGTGATGAAAGTTTTGTCGCGTTGAACGATGACAAAACGCTGCGGCCGGTATAAGTCCGAACAATTCATCGGAGCATTCCCCATGATGCAACCGATAGAGAATGCAGAGTTAAGCTACAAGCCGATAGTTGTCCTGAGTCTGGGTGTTCTTTGTGTCCGTTGTCTCAATGTTTGTGAAGCCACAGCGACACAGGTATATTCCAAATGTTAGTTGTCTTTAAAAAAAAATCACTTACGTCCATATCAATATCACTAGAACTTGAATCCTCCCATTCGAAGCAGCCATCCTCAGAATCACCTCATCGTCCTGCACTTTAATAATAAAATCAACAACATCATCTAGAACTTTGTCATGTTTGCAGTATTTGTCCTCTACTTTAATTACATGATTAACACAATGCTCCCACTTCTCTACGGAATATCCAGCAAATAATCCCTCCAATATATATTTTTTTATCCAAATTAGAGTCGATACCCCATCAAAAACGTAAATGTGAAAATGGGACCCAAGTTCAGTATTAAGAATAAACGTGGTTATCGACTACGACGACAAAAGAATTGAGATCTAGATGATTGCCAAGTTCTGTAGATCATCTCTACGATATAGATATATTTTTAGGGTTCCGTTCCTAAAAAAGAAAAAAGGTGCCTCTTCTGCGGGACGGGAAAGTACTAGCTCTCTCCCGTTTCCGTTCTCAATTATCAACACGCGATCGAACAAACTGAGTTTTGGCAAGAATGCCCCTGCCACCCGCATCTCTCCCGGTTCTCGCCCTACCTCCCCTGACCCTGCAAGAGAGCATTCATACACACTGCACTAATACTGTATTCACTATAATCTCTTCCTCTGCAGAACCGGACTTTCCGTACGCGGACGCGCTGGCGCCGTTTCAGCCGCTCAACATGAAGGCCTTCCATTGCCCCATCGACACGTCGCTCAACTACTCGCAGGCCAACAAGCTGGTGCGCGAGCTGCGGCCGCGCGAGCTGGCGCTGCCCGAGCAGTACGCGGGCGCGCCGGGCGCTGGTGCAGGGCCCGGCGCGCGTCCCAGCATCAGCGTCGACGTGCCCACCGTGCTGCTGCGGCGCGGCGCGGCGCGGCGCGTGGGGCCCCGGCGCGGCGTGCAGCGCGCCACGCTGAGCGGCGCGCTGGCGGCCGCGCTGGCGCCGCGCGAGATCCGCGCCGGGCTGCGCGCCGCGCCGCTGGCGGCGTCGCTGCGGGTGCGCGACAGCCGCGTATCGCTGGACGAGCCGCCGCGCCGCGCCGCGCCGCGCCTTGAGCTGGGCGCGCCGGACGTGGACGCGCTGGTGCGCGAGCTGGCGCGCGAGGGCGTGGGCGAGGCGCGCGTCGAGCGCGGGCCCGACGGCTGCATCGTGCACCTGCCGCGCCACGACACGCTGCTGCACGTGGAGCGTCACGCCACGCACGTGTTCTGCGAGGGCGGCGCCGACCTGCGCCAGGCGCTGCGCCGCGCCATCGCCGCCTGCCTGCCCAGCGTGTAAGTGCCACGCCACGACGCGCTGCCGCGCTGCTGCACGTGGAGCGGCCACGACTGGAGCGCCACGCCACGCGCGTGTTGTAGAAGGTGTTTCCACCGCCACTGCTGTCATATACCATTCGAATATAAATAAATAAACATGATAAGACGTAAGCCTCACAGTTTCTATTTCAATTCGTATTTATTGAATTATCGCCTTCAACATAATTCAACATAAGATAATCCGTGACACGCGCCACGACGCTGAACCAGGTACGCAGAGTTACACAAACTAAATCGCTTGGTCCTCGGTTAGACATTGTCTCGCGCGCACATTGTAGCGTCGCCGTCGGCGCGATTGTGTGCTGCATAGCGCTTCATTTCTAATCACATTTCTGCCATTTTTGTCGTTAGATTCGTTATTAAATTGACATCAGCTGATATTGGTTTACAGGTACTTAAAAATGGGAAATTTATAACAGCGCTTCTGTTTTCAATTTAAGCTAACGAAGTGTCTCCACAAATTAACTTACTGTATACTAGAAATAAAAAGAAAATGGCTACTCAGCAAATAATCTTATCGTATTGTATCTAAATAAATTTAACAAAATTTTTTTTTTAATGGTATATGGGGCAAACGAGCAGATGGGTCACTTGATGGTAAGTGACTGCCGCCGCCCATGAGCACCTGCGACTCGAGTCACAAGTGCGTTGGCGGCCTTTAAGGTGGGAGTATAGTAAGGGAGGGAAGAGGGAGGGTTAGGGCCTTTTTTTTTGTACGTATGGAAACCCCCTCGGGTCGTCACCCTACCGGGGTTTTCGGTGAGGCGGTGTGTCGGAATCGAACCCACTAAAACCACACGGTGTGCCGTACTGCGCCTTATGTGGGAGGGATCCGGGAACAGCTTTTATTAAGACATCCGGACCCCCCTAGGGGTCCCCCAGCCCCTCGCAGGGGGGCACTACAGCGGGTGGACGGGAAAACCCGTCCGTCCACCCGCGGCCACACTCAGGTTTTGCCCGGTTTGCTGGCGGCGAATTAGGTCCAAGTGGAACTCGTCCTCCCGAACCCGTTGAGCGTATGACGGCCGGTAGCGAGAGATCCCCTCCGATGACTGCAGTGAGGGCCCGATGCTTCGTCGCCCAGGCGGAGCAGACCGCCAGCGTGTGCTGAGCCAAGTCCTCACTGTCGCAGTGGTGACAGGTTGGACTCAATTCCCTGCTAGCGAACGAGTGCAGGTACTTCCAGAAGCAGCCGTGCCCGGAAAGAACGGTATTTAAAATTAATTAAAATAAGATTACCGTTTTTATATAATTAACATCTAGCTGACCCAACAGACATACTATTTTAAAACAAAAATATTAACGGTATAACAAAAATACTGACTTGCACACTAAATTATCAAGTTACAATGGAATTTCTAAAATTGATTTCCAACTTGCTTCACAATAATATAATTATGTATGCACGACCAAATTTTATTTCAGAGAGAGTAGGTACATACAGGCTAGGTTTAGGTTAGGTTAGAACTGCGACCACAACGAACCGAATACTATAGTAAAATCTAATTTTTTTTTTTAAAACATTTCATAATTTGAACACTGGATGTATTAGTGTCTAAGATGATTAAAATTTTCGTCCATAGTCGATAGATGACGGAGATGCGTATTTTAACTGACACTATGGTTTCGTTACATTGTGTTCTATAAGTAAGATAATCTTTCTTTAATAAATGAGTTCTACAGCAGTGTACGAAGTTTCAATGTAAGTGATCGATCTGACATCTGGTGCCGAAACCCGGGAACGTGCGTGAGTAAAGTGCAGTGTTAAAAAACCTTGTGAATTGTGTACTAGTAAAAATTTCGCGAATATTGCTAACTTTAAAAATTCAATGCAAATAAGACTTAGAACAGTTACGTGTTGTGAACTTAGAAAATTTTGTGCATCTATTTCAAACACTTAGAAAAATCTGAAGTGAAAAAGACTTAGAAAAATTTCGTGTGCGGCTTCAAACACTTAGAATAATTTAACACAAAAAGGACTTAGAATAATTTCGTGTACAGCTTCGAACACTTAGTGCAAAAAGGGGATTATTAGACTTAGAATATTCACATGTGTAAGGAACATAGAAAAAATTCCGAACTTAGAATCTTCGGTGATCAGTACGGTTTAGACTTAGATAATTTATAGTGTATGAACATCTTAACAAAATGGAAAAGTTATTAATGCATCAAGAAGATACATTCGAACACGTGATCAAGGCATTTGCTAATTACAAAAAATCTCCGAAGGAGAGACTTAAACCGTGTTATATTCAATCAAGGATAGAAAACTTGGAGAGAGCATTACTAAGTTTCACCACTAAGCATGGCATGATACTTGAGAGTATTGACAAAGAAACTAAAGCCTCATTACCTTATTTTCACGATGATGTCTATTCACAGTTCGAAGATATTTACACAGAATATTATGCAAAATTGAAAGAAGATCTCCAAGTTTACAGTGCAAAGACGCCTTCGATCCTTGAAGCTGATAAGTTGGTTTTATCTAGCACTAAAGTAAAGCTACCGCAGATTCAACTACCTAAATTTTCCGGACTATATGAAGAATGGCAAACGTTTCACGACATGTTTACATCATTGATCCATCAAAATTCTACTTTAAGTGCTGTACAAAAAATGCACTACCTCAAAAGTAGCCTGACAGGCGAACCGGAAACGCTGTTACGAAATTTAACCACTACTGATTCAAATTATGAAGACGCCTTGCAACAATTGATTCGCCGCTATAACAATAAACGGTACAACTGTAACGAAATTATGAAGCGCTTGTTTTCGCAAAGGAATGCTACAGACTCTGCTGACTCAGTCAAGTTGCTACTAGATGTAACGTCGTCCTCTCTAAAATCACTGCAAAATATGGGCGTCGATACGAGTTCATGGGACGTCATCATCAATTATATCGTGGTATCACGACTTGATCCAGGGTCACGCAAGGCATGGGAAGTTCAGGTTGGCGAATTGGAGCCTAATGAATTGCCACCATGGAATAAGCTTGTGAAATTTTTAGAGACCAGATTCAGAACATACGAAATGATATCTGGTAACAAATCTGCAACTAAACCAAATAACACGCACCAGAGTAACACCAAACCGAAGGTGTTTCATTCAACCACGCACGAGGAAAAGAAAACCTTTATCAATTGTACAAACTGTAAAGGTCAGCATCTTCTATATCAATGCAAGCAATTCGGAACGCAGTCTCCTCAACAGAGATCAGAGTTTGTGCAATCAAATAGGCTGTGTTTCAATTGTTTTGCACCTACACATTCAGTCAAGGAATGCCGTTCATCAACCTGCTGCCGCCGTTGCGGTAGGCGACATCATACATTGCTGCACATTGAGAGAAATGAGCAACGCCCTGTTAGCACTTTGTCGTCCAGTACAAAGAAAATTGAGACACTGACCCCTGACCAAGAATCATCCAAGGCTGCTGACAAGACTGTATTGGCCCACTTAATCACCGAGAAGGTTCAGAGGGAGATGTTACTAGCTACTGCTATAGTGAGCCACTGCTTCAGCCAATGGTTGCTCACAGCTTGTGCGAGTGTTAATAGACCCGTGTTCAGAGGGTTCATTTATAAGTGAGGCTGTTGCGCAGTCATTAGGCCTTAAAAGAGCAAACATCAACGGACTGGTCTCAGGAATTGGAGATAGTCTAGCTAGATCAAAACTTACGTGTGGAGTCAATTCATAATCAAGGGTATTCGGTGAATTTCGATGCATATGTCTTGAAAAAATTGACATCATTGCTCCCTACATGCCTAACGAGAGTAACAGACTGGCCGGAAATTGAAACGGTTCGTCTGGCAGATCCGAATTATGGATCACAATCTAAAATCGATCTAATTTTGGGAGTTGAAGTATACGAGGAGATAATTTTAGAGGGCCTCCTGAAACATCCATCAGGGAAGGGTCCAATAGCCCAAGAAACTCAGTTTGGGTGGATTCTGTCGGGTCGAGTGAAGCCTATAGATTCATCATCAAGTTCCTAAATAGTTTGTTGTCATATCCGAGCACGTGAAGATGATATCTTGCGACAATTTTGGGAAGTAGAAAGAGAACCCGATGCGATTCTTAAGAAGTTTACGAAGGAAGAAATTAAGTGCGAAGAGCTCTTCCAAGCTACCACCACGAGGGATAGTGAAGGTAGATATGTTGTACACTTACCATTCAAAGACACGAATCCAAGGTGTATCGCTGGGAGATCAATGGAAATAGCCTTGCGCAGATTCATATATCTCGAGAAAAAATTGCTAAAGAACCCCTCATTGTACGAACAATATAAAAGTGTAATCGATGGCTATAAGGATCAAAATCACATGGTACAGATAGAAAACATCGATGACATAAACAACTCAAGAGCTGTGTATCTCCCCCACCATCCTGTAGTTCGAGAAGATAAGGAGACTACAAAGGTACGAGTAGTATTTGATGCTTCTTGCAAAGGGGCGAACAATGTATCTTTGAATGAATGTTTGCTTGTCGGTCCGAGGCTTCAACTAGAATTGCGTCATATATTGATGAGATGGAGGAGTCACCCCTTTTGCATACTTGCTGACATAGTCCAGATGTATAGACAAGTGCGCGTACGTGATCAAGACGCAGATTTCCAACGAATTGTTTGGAGATCAGATCCTAACAAGCCTATAGAGCATAACAAAATTCAGAGACTTACCTTTGGAACAGCTTGTGCCCCATACTTGGTCGTGAGAGCCTTACAGCAGCTGGCTGGAGATGAGGAGTCAAAATACCCTCGTGCTGCAAAAATTACACTTCAGGACTATTACATAGATGACATGTTGACAGGCTACGAGACAGAGGAAGAAGCCGTGGAAATATTCGAAGAAATGAATAATTTGATGAGAGCTGGCGGGTTTTGCTTACAAAAGTGGTGTAGTAACAGTAAAATGCTAATGGCGCATATACAAGAAGAAAGTAGAAGAGCCGATCAGGCTTTAATTTTTAAAATTAACAACATGATTAAAGTCTTGGGCATTTGCTGGAACAAAACGACTGACAATTTTGAATACACTCTGCAGCTACCTGAATTGGGCGACAGTATTACAAAGCGGGTTCTATCTGATATCGCGAGACTCTATGACCCTATGGGCTGGATTTCTCCTGTAATAGTCAAAGCAATAATATTTATCCAAAAGCTATGGAAGGCCAAATTGAATTGGGATGAAGAATTGGCACCTGATTTGTACAAGATGGTTACGATCTCACAAGTATGATAAGTATGATAAGATCGAATTACATACCTTTGCCGATGCATCTCAAGCTGCTTACGTGGGTGCGGTTTACATGAAAATCATAGACGAGTTTGGTAATGTTCACGTGAATTTAGTGACAGCCAAAACTAAAGTCACGCCAGTGGAGAAGGATTTAAGCATTCCAAGACTAGAGTTATGCGCCGCTTTGCTTGCAACCAAATTAATCTTTGAAGTTTCACAAATTATGCGACTATCAAAGGAAAACCTGTACGCGTGGTCAGACTCCACAGTTGTTTTAGCATGGCTCCGTGGGGAGCCTACTCGTTGGAATACATTTGTCAGTAACAGAGTATCCGAAATCCACACAATGCTTGACTCTGAGCAGTGGCAACACATTGATACGCATAAAAACCCTGCAGACTATGCGTCAAGGGAAGTGAAAGGTGCTGACATGGCTGGACTCGCTCTGTGATGGCATGGACCAGACATTCTGCGTACATTTATAAGTGATATATACGAAACCCATGAAGATTTCACTACCACTGAGGAACAACGACCTGTTAAAGGTTTGGCTGCCGTCACGCAACATGAAGATTTTATTTGGTCAACATTTTCTGATTTAACACGTATGTTGAGAGTGTTGGCTTACTGCTGGCGGTATTTGCAGCACCTAAAGACCCCAAGACTAAAGAAATGTCTACCGAATGTACAGAGTGTTGAAAATATCAGACCGGTGACTACAAAGGAGATGAATGCAATACTTGAGATCATTATCCAGGGAACACAAAAATTCTACTATCAAGATGAAATGCGGCAATTAAGGTCCAAAAGACCTGTAAATAAAAAGAGCCTGTTATATACTCTTTACCCTATTTTTGATAAAAACGAAATATTAAGAGTGGGTGGTCGCATCAGAGAATCAGAAGCAACAGTTGAAACAAAACACCCTGTTATTTTACCTACTGACTGCCATCTTACTAAATTGTTGATAATCGATGCTCACATCAAGACCATGCATGGAGGTCCACAAGTAATGTTGAACTACGATCTAAGTACTGGATAGTTCGGGTCAGAGAACGGGTGAAGAAATACTATCGGACATGTATCAAATGTTTAAGATATTCACGCCAGAATCACAACCAGCTCATGGGGCAGCTACCGAAGAGCAGGTTAAAACCTTCACGACCCTTCAAGGCTACCGGGGTTGACTTCACAGGATTTATAAACATGCGACTGTCGCCTGGAAGAGGCTCAAAATCATATAAGGGCTATGTTTGTATCTTCGTATGTATGTCAACGAAAACTATACACATTGAGGTAGTATCAGATCTCACAGCTAAGGCGTTCATCGCTGCGTTTCGAAGATTTGTGTCCAGACGCGGCCACTGTGTAGATCTATATAGCGATAATGGTACCAATTTTGTAGGTGCTGATAAAGAGCTGAGAACTATGTTTAAGACTGCAACATCAAAGCTCCCTGCAGAAATTGCTCAAATATTAGCCAATGACGGAACCACTTGGCACTTTATACCCCCCACGCACCCAATTTTGGTGGAATCTGGGAAGCGGGCGTAAAGTCGGTCAAATCGCACCTGAAGAGAGTGATAGGAGATTCGCTGCTAACATTTGAAGAATTATCAACGGTTTTAAGCCAAATAGAAGCTTGCCTCATCTCGAGGCCACTGACATATTTAAGTGAAGATCCGAATGATACACAACCCCTAACTCTGAGTCATTTTTTGATAGGAGAACAGTTACTGGCTATTCCGGACGAAGATCATTCAGAGCACCACATTACTGGCTTGCAAAGATGGAGAATGACCCAGAAAATTGTAAATGATTTTTGGAAAAAATGGTCAACTGAATACTTGGTCACTTTAAATCAACGTATAAGTGGTCCACTGAGATATCAGAGCCCGGAGTTGGAGATGTAGTTGTTATACGTGATCATAATTTACCACCAACTAAATGGTTATTTGGGAAAATTGAGACGAAACATCCTGGTCCGGACGGACTTACTAGAGTACTTACTATTAAAACCAAAACCGGATTGATTAAACGGGCCGTTAAATAAAGTATCCGTTTTACCCATTTTGCCCGATAAATAGTGGTGAGACAAAATTTATTTTATGTTATTTTTGTTTCAACCTATCCATTATGGTGGGCGGTTACTTCTTTCTCTATTAAGTTTGTTATCCTTAAATGTCATAGTTCAAGTTCAGTTCAGTATTATTTAAGTTTATATAATTTTGAAAGGACTAGTCCTTTGGTGGGCGGAATGTCTAAGATGATTAAAATTTTCGTCCATAGTCGATAGATGGCGGATGCGTATTTTAACTGACACTATGGTTTCGTTACATTGTGTTCTATAAGTAAGATAATCTTTCTTTAATAACTGAGTTCTACAGCAGTGTACGAAGTTTCAATGTAAGTGATCGATCTGACATTAGATAATAAGTTTCCATTAAATAGTTATACTATTTTATTGTGACTCGAAGAATTATTAGATTTACTTTTATATAACAGATGGTAAATCAGTTCACGAAGTAAATCAGTTTTGCTTCATCTATTTAACAGTATACTAATTTTTTTTTAATTTGTGTGCATATTTAGTATGCAATTCATTGTTTTTGGTGCTACTTTCGAACATTTTGTTAGAAAAAAAGTATTTATAGTTACACGATTAAATACTACCCCTTAAAAATTGGGTACCTAATTAAAATGAAAAATGTTTATAATAATAGGGAGTTACCAACAGAAGAGTTTTCATTTAATAGACAAACAAAATAACTTTTGTATATTCTACTATATTATAATAAAATATACATATATGCTTCAACTTAACTCAATTTTAATATTTGAAGCCTTATTACTAAATTCTGTCGTATCGATGTATTTTAATTAAAAATTGCGATTATGCTCCTTATGATTAGACAGGCAGAGTTCAAATTTGACGAAGCAAACTATTGTTGCGGTGACTCTGTGTGTGTTGATCTATAATTTTTAATTATAATAACTATTTATTAAATCGACGATTTCGAATAATTGATGGTCAATTTTATGAAATAAAGATTTTTTTAATTTCGAATTGAATTTGAATATTATATGCAAGAATTTATCCAACACTTGAAATTTCAATGTGTTCAATTCCCTAAAGTATTTTTTTCTGAGAAAAACAATGCTTATATAATTTTTAACATTCTCCGCATTATCAAATTGACTTTATTACACGATAACTATATAGCTAACCAAATAAGGTACAGCTTTTAAAATAAATAATATTCGAAAATTATAGCACCTTTTGTATTTAAAGAGAAGTGCGTTATTATTTTATTACACTGAACCTCTACTCTACGTCTAGATAACACGAGCGAGTGAGATGTGTGTTATAAACACACACCAGTATATATGCATCTAAGCGTGACGGTCACGCGATTCCAACACTTTTTCTCCATCCCACAATTGCACAACGACGTGTTATATACACATATTTGTAAACATGTATCTGAGCATATACATGTATGTGACGATCACGCGAGTTTAGTGCTTCTTCCCCAACCCAAAAGTGCACAAGGTGCCTAAAAAGACTTCACTACAAAAACTTATTTTATCATCAAGATAATCTTATTTAAATAAACTTTGTCATTTATAGCAACTTATTTGGACGCATAGTTGATAAAGAATATATATAGTCGTTGATACGTATGAAATCAGAGTGGCGCTTGATCGCGCGTTCTGCGTCTCGATACGGGAGGGGAGTTGACGTCTGACGATGTGTATAAGGTAGTCGAGCGGCTCACTCGTGCGGTCTGCTCCTTACTCAACCCACCAGTGCAAAATAGTTATTTTTCGTATGAAAATTTGATTTGATGATTTGAAAAAATAGATAGATGAAGCGAGAAGTGTGTGCTGTGCATCCGAGCAAGGTGATTCTTCCCATTATATAGGAAGTAACACAACCGATACAAAATCTTTTGACGGACATTCGTCCATAGTCCGTACATTTTTTGAAAAGCTGCAATAGTCTCTTTCATATTCGTTGTAGCCTTCGTTTGGGAATAAAATAAGTTATGAAATTAAGGAAGGAAACTTCATGCTCACTTTAAAGGTCGGAAGGGCAGGTTTAAAGCGTCATAGGCAGCCTTTTCCCGCAATCAAACTTATAGTTACAAACTGATTTCAACACGGGCGAAGCCGCGGGCACAGCTAGTACCTAATAAAATCTTTTCTTATGTAATAAATAACAATCATAGAATACCTGTACATTATACATGGAGAGGTGCAAGGCAAGCAGTACCGTCTTTACCATAAGGGCACGAGGGGCACGTGCGTTTATTTTTTACTTTTTAGTTCTTTTTGTCGGTTATATTTTTTGTTAAAAAAAATTTAATTTTAAGACTTATTTTCCATCATCAGCTCACCCGCATGATGTGATGATGCCTAAATTTTGCATTTTGATGAATGATTTACCTGATGAAGTTATGAAAAGTAAACAAAAACACTATTCGTTCCTACAATTTTCGACAACAATGTTACTTACTCTACTACTATGTACAATTTTATAATAGTAGTAAAATAAATAGGCATAGGTAATATTTAAATGTCATTTTATAAGTTGCTGTTAAGTTTTTTTTTTTCTATGGTATAGGGGCAAACGAGCAGACAGGTCACCAGATGGTAAATGACTACCGCACATACCGCTACCCATAGACACCTGTAACTCAAGTCACAAGTGCGTTGCCGGCCTTTAAGGTGGAAGTAGAGGAAGGGTGGAAGAGGGGAAGGGGGGAAGTATACTGTACCTACCTTTTGCGGAGGTATTGAAAGACTTCTGTGACTCTCGAATATTAATTAATTGATTTATTTACAGTGACTTATATACTAGTTATTTACATTAACTTGAGAGAGGGGTTTGCGCGTGTAACTGTATTCTGCTGACGCCTTTATTTGTTGTTATGGCAGTGGACGTGATCTCTTATTTGTTTGTACGTGAGTGGTTACTTCCTTGTAGATATCACGCCGCTTACTCATGACTGCCATAGAATCCCCCCTTTGAAATTTCCTGCGGTTTTTTTTTTTGCTGGATTGCTGTGCTGTACCTGATTTTTGTCCTCCGATTACATGGTTTTGCTGCTCTCTTGATGCTTCATTTATACGTTGTTTATTTCTTTGATAACTTTTGTTATTTTTCTGTCCATAGCTTTTGACGATTTTCTTATGACGGTGTATACTGCCGTTATTGTTGTAATTGTTACTAGGATCGCGACTAAAACGGCGATCCATACCTTTATGCTATTTATTTCTTCCGTTAATCTTGTATGGTTCCTGTCCGCTCTTGTTGCCATTTCGTTGTTTTGAACCATAGTAATTTGTTCCTTTTCGTGAATGGCGCTGTTTCCCATGTTTTCGTTGGTGCTAATTAATGTGCGACTGATGTTCAGTTTTTCTATCGCCCTTTTATATTATATTTTAAAACGAACGGTGGGGCGTGGTCTTCGTCCGGAACGTGTGATTTTTATGTTTAAGTTCTTGTCTGTTTTATCTTGATCTTGGGGTTTTTGTTATCTTCCTCGCTAATCAAGAATGCTGGTTTCAGTCTATCTATTGACTCGTTTGTTTCCTTGCCGTTTCGCTGTATCGTGAATACTTTGTCATCATGTTTTATCACTTGGAACGGTCCGTCATAGGGTGGTGTCAATGTTGGGCGCAGTTTATCACAGCGTACGATTACATGTGTGCAATTAGCTAAGCGTGGATGTACGAATATGCTCTTATTTGAGCTTTGTCTTTGTGGGATTGATGCCATGTGAGTAATATCTTCCTGTATGTTCTTTATCAATTCCGGGTATGTGTTTTCGGTGCCTTTCTCAAAGAATGCTGCTGGCAACTTTATTGTTGTTCCGTAGACTAGTTCGGCTGCTGAGTATCCAGTGTCTTGTCGAAAACTGGTACGCAATCCAAATAATACCGATGCTAGTTCTTGTGTCCAATTTACTGTGTTTCCTCTTGCCATCAGTGCTGCTTTCATAGTTCTATGCAGTCTCTCTACTTTTGCATTTGCTTGAGGATGATATGGCGTGGTACGGATTTTTCCTATTCCCATGAATTTGGTTAGGCTTCGGAATAGGTCTGACTTAAATTGTCGTCCTTGGTCCGTTGTAACGTAGTTTGGGCATCCGAATGGTGTAATCCATCCTTCGTATACTGTTTTCGCAATCGTTTCTGCTGATATATCCTTAATAGGGAACGCTTCCGGCCATGATGTGCATCGGTCAATCATGGTTACTATGTACCTCTTATTTTGTGAAGTCGAGAGGGGTCCCACAATGTCAATGTGAATATGGCTAAATCGTTCTGCGGGCATTAATTTTCCCAGCGGTGATACTGTGTAACGCTGTATTTTTGATCGTGGGCACTGTCTTACACATCTCATAAATATCCTTGTGCATGTTTGTCCATATGTAATGTGACGTAATTAGTTTCTTTGTTGTATTTCTACCAGGGTGGCTCATGTTGTGAAAACTGTTTGCCTTCTATATTGGTATGGTAGGTACGGGCGTTGCTTTCCATTGGAGATGTCGCAATATATCTTTATTTTTTTTATTTTCTACTGGTACTAGTGCCATTTTCAGAGACTTATTCAATTTTAGTTTTTGTAATTCAGCGTCATTTTCTTGTATCTGTCTTAATTCCTGCCAATCGATAATGTGAGGTAATGATATCGTTTCTATGACCCGTGATAGTGCATCCGCGACTACGTTGTCGAGGCCGTTTATGTGCTTTATTTCTGTGCAAAATTGTGCAATATATTCTAGGTATCTTATTCTTCTAGGGGACTTATCCATTGATGCCTTCTTGTCGAATGCGTGCGTCAGTGGTTTGTGGTCCGTGTCAATAGTAAAGTTTCGACCTTCTATCAGTCGTCTAAAATGTTTTATCGCCATATATATTCCCAGTAATTCGCGATCATATGTAGAGTATTTCGTTTGTGCTTCGCCTAACCCTTTTGAGAAGAACGATATAGGCTTCCATTTTCCTTGAACTTGTTGTTGAAGGACTGCGCCTACGCATTTTAAACTAGCATCCGTCATGATGGCTAGCGGTGCGTTCGTTTCAGGGAACGCTAGAGTCGTGACGTCTCGTATAGCCTGTTTACAGTATATCCTGTTTACAGGCTTCAAATGCATTATTTGCTTCTTCATTCCACTCTATGAGTGTGTTGTCGTTCTTTTTTGAGTTTCTTAGGTTATTTGTTGAGCGGAGCTTGGTGTCTTGCGGATTTTGGGATGCTATTTCTGTAGAAGTTAATCATTCCCAAAAATAGACGTAGCTCCTTTACTACCTTTGGTTTAGGGTATTCGTTTATTGCTTGAATTTTTTTTTTGACGTTGGGGTCATTCCTTGGCTCGTTATATGATAACCTAGGAAATCTAGTTCTGTCTTTACGAATTCGCACTTGCTTGCGTTGATTGAGATCCCGTTTTTGTTTAAACGAGCGAATACTTCCTCTAGATGCGCATAATGTTCTTTATACTCTGGCTGGCGATGAGGATGTTGTCGACAAAGACGTATATATAGTCCAGATCTCGGAATAGGGTGTCCATGAACCTTTGAAATGTTTGCCCTGAATTACCTAGTCCATAGGGCATGTATTTCCAATGGAATAGCCCCATTGGGGTAATAATGGCGGTCTTTTCTGGTTCCGCTACCTTTATTTGGTTAAATGCCTTTTTATTTCCATTTTACTGAATATTGTATTTCCACTTGCGACGTATGTAAAGTCTAAAAGTCGTGGTAATGGGTATCTGTCAGGAACAGTTATTTTGGTTAGCGCACGGTAATCCCCGCACGGTCTCCACTCTCCATTCTTTTTCTTTACCATGTGTCGAGGAGATGCCCATGGACTGTTTGATGCCTCGCATATCCCTAAGTTTATTAATTCTTGAAACTCCTTTTTTGCTGCCTTATATTTGTCGGGCGGTAATGGGCGGGCGCGTGCATATACTGGGGGACCCTTCGTTATTATGTGATGCTCACTCCATGTTCGGGTGGCTTTTTTAACGAAGTCAATCTGGTGATACTTTCGTATTTTTCTAATAAGCGCCTAGTACGTTCTGGGAGTGATGCGTCGATTGATCTTATTGAAGTTGAGTTTGCTCTTGCACTTTTTGCAGGCGTAATTAATCTTGTTTCTTCGTCTATCAATCTCTTTCCGTGCAAACCCACTAATAATTTGTGGTGCTCTAGGAAATCGGCTCCTAAAATGGGCATTTTTACATCTGCTACTATGAACGTCCAGGTAAAAGGTCTACGTAACCCCAGGTTTAAGGTTAATGTGCGCTCGCCATAAGTTTCAATTGTTGATCCGTTTGCGGCGTATTACTTGTAGTTACTTGTCTTTTTCTTGCTCTGTGTGTTCTGCAAAACGGATATGTTGGCCCCTGTGTCTATTAAAAACCTATAACCACAGTTTGAGTCGGCTATAGTTAGACGGTTTGCGGGGTTTAGGGCACTGAGTGCCGTCTCATTCTGTGCTACTATTCGTTTCCCGATCTCTGGTTATTTTTGTCAGATTGCCATGCGCACGGTTGTTTGCATTTATACGCGTTTTGCTTGTATCTTCTGTGATAATAACAATGTTCGTGCTTCGTCATCTCATATCGCGATCGTGACCGAGACCGTAATGCGGCCTTGCCCGGAATTTGCTGCGCTGCATAGGTCGGCGAGTGTTTCTTCTACGTAGCTCGTTGATTTCAATGCGCATCGCTGCAATTTGTGACGTCAGCGTAGTTATTGGGTTTACGTTTGCGCATTCCGTTGACGAGTTGTTTGTTTTGTATCTCATATATTCTATCTGCCATTTCACATAATTTGGCCAGTTCTAGGTTGTCCGAAACTGCTAATATGGAAGTGACTGACGCAGGGAGCTGTCGGAACCATAGTAACCTAATGGTATCGTCGTTCATTTTTCCGCAACTAGCTTCCTTCATTTTTCTCAGTAGTTGTGATGGGGTCGAGTCACCTAAGTCCATTTCCGATAATAATTTGTGGAAGCGGCGATGTTCGCTTTCCTCGTAACACCCTATTAGCCTGTCTTTTATTGTGGTGTATTTGTGGGTGTCTGGCGGGCAGTGAAGTATGTCACTAACCTGATGTATAACATCTTTTGGCAGCTGATGACGTTGTTATATTTGTATTCGTCGCCTTGCTTCTGTGGAGTTGCCTCGAATTGGGCAAACCAGAGACGCGGTGAGTCTGTCCAAAATTGTGGAACGCACTCCGCAGTGGATATAGCAGCTACCACCTGATCGTTAGTTTCTCGTGACGAAATGCCCTGAATTTTAGTGGGTGTTACAATGATTGGTGTCATGTCGCGATGTTTCGTTTCTATTTTCTATGAGTCTCTTGAAATTCCCGTTGGTGGAACCGGCTTGTGGGAAGCCAACGGAAATGTGCTATTCGCGAGTTTGGCAATCGATTGAGACCGGCAGGAAAAATCCCAGTCCCGTCGCTCAATATTGTGTCCGTGATCAGTTGAGACCGGCAGGCAAAAACCAGGTCCGTCGCTCAACAAGGATCACGTCGGGGTCACCAATTTTGCGGAGGTATTGAAAGACTTCTGTGACTCTTGAATATTAATTGATTAATTTAGTGACTTATATACTAGTTATTTACATTAACTTGAGAGAGGGGTTTGCGCGTGTAACTGTATTCTGCTGACGCCTTTATTTGTTATGGGGAATTTCTGTTAAATTAATAGAAACTATTATAATTGATATAGCACCATTTCTAGCTATAACATTCAATCGATGTGTTGATTCTGGTGTTTTTCCTAACCTGATGAAGTATAGTAAAGTAATACCTTTGTTCAAGAAGGGTTGTACAACTGAACCAAGTAACTTTAGGCCAATCTCAATGTTGCCGGCTATTAGTTTTTTGAAAAACTTATTTTGCAACAACTAGAAAGCCATTTTAATCTAAATAATCTATTTCACAAAGAACAATTTGGCTTTACAAAGGGTCGTTCAACAATTGATGCTGGTGCAACTCTTTTGAGACATATATTTAATGCATGGGAGAATTCGCAAGATGCGATTGGTGTATTTTGCGATCTCTCAAAAGCTTTTGAGTGTGTAGAACATAACACGCTTTTTCTTAAACTTAAACATTATGGTGTTAATGGTATTGCTTTGGAACTAATTGCTTCCTACTTGAAGGATAGAATTCAACATGTAGATGTCAATGGTGCGAGGTCTTCTGGATTACCGGTTACTATGGGCGTTCCTCAGGGCTCTATACTAGGTCCTCTACTTTTTCGCATATATATAAACGATTTACCTTATTATTTAAAAGATCTCTGTGATATAGTTCTATTTGCTGATGATACGTCACTTATTTTTAAAGTCGATCGTAAGAAAACAGTTTTTGACGATGTGAATAGGGCACTAAATGATGTATTATATTGGTTTTCAACTAACAATCTCCTACTAAATTCAAATAAAACAAAGTGTGTGAGATTTACTATGCCATATGTAAAACAGCTAGGTACTAATTTAACTCTAAATAATGAAATGTTAAGTATTGTAGACTCAACAGTATTCTTAGGAATTACATTAGACAGTAAACTACAATGGGGAGCCCAGATAGACAGCCTTGCAGGTAGGCTTAGTTCGGCAGCTTATGCAGTTTGGAAGGTACGTCAGCTCACTGATACGGACACAGCTAGGCTAGTTTATTTAAGCTACTTTCACAGCGTTATGTCCTATGGTATACTACTTTGGGGCAAGGCGGCTGATGTTGAAACGATTTTTATTCTCCAAAAACGAGCCATCCGCTCTATATTCAATTTAGGTGCTAGAGTCTCTCTTCGAGAGTTGTTTAAGGATATAGGTATTTTAACTGTTGCATCACAGTATATATTTGCAAATATTATGTTTGTTAGGCACAACATTAAAAATTATAAGAAAAACAGTGATATACACAATATTAATACAAGAAACAAGTCTAAACTCGTTGGGACCTATCATCGCTTACATAAAGTACACAACTCGTTCGAAGGTCTTGGTATACGTTTTTATAATAAAATTCCTATACATGTAATCGGCCTTCCTGTAGATAAATTCAAGCGAACGGTAAAAAATCACCTTATTAGGAAATCCTACTATACGATCAACGATTATCTAAACGACAAACAGTCTTGGGCTTAAGGTGTCATTAGGTATATACACACAAACTTCTTTGTCTTATAATTAAGCTAAATTATTAACAAACCATTGTCAGGTGAAAGTAATGCGTGACGATTATTATGGTAATTTGACTATTAGTGATTTTTATCAGTATCTCGACTATGGTTCGTCATGCTCACTAAAATGTCATTGCTTGCGGCGTCGTCATGGGGCGGGTCATTTCTTTCCCTCTGATATGGCGAAGGAGATGATGGCTGGTCCATGCGTCATACTCGTGAACGGGTGCTGCTTGGGGTGACTGGTCGGCCTAGTCAGCGATGCTTTAGCCTATACTATTATTTTGGTTCGATCAACTGCAACTCTAGCCTCTTAATCCAGTCACGAATTATTTTTAACAGTAGATTTTGCAACTGAATGAAGGTAGATGTGCACCTTGAATGATTTCTATGTTTAATAGGTTCAAACCTTCAACGGTATCACTGAGTGATTTTTATCTATGATTTTAACTCTAGCTTCAATTTAACGTTCATAAATGTCACTTAGTGTCTTAAATGAATAAACGATTTTGAATTTGAATTTGAATCTTCCCGATTGAAAGTTTTGTGTTTTTTAATCTTCAACGGTATCACTGAGTGATTTTCATTTTTTAGTACGTTAGCTTTTGGAGCATTTCAATAAATTGAAATTCAGGTGGCATCAGCTTGCATCCTGTTTACCTTTCGTGTAACACTAACACTATTGTACCTGAAGATCTGACTTTTAAAAAGAGTGGCCATGAGTTTCTTTGCCAGTATTCTTCTCATAAGGCTCTACGCGTTTTGGAAACTGGAAGTTATAGATCGACACAAGCAGACAGTAGATTTTGGTGTTTTCACCTAATTTACCTCGACAATCCAGCACATGCTGTGGCGTCTGTTTGCGCCGATCTATGATTTTAACTCTAGCTTCAATTTAACGTTCATAAATGTCACTTAGTGTCTTAAATGAATAAATGATTTTGAATTTGAATTTAATTTCAATCGCTTCACGTACAACTCTTGAGTAAAAGTGATGTTCCGTGGAGAGGACTTGCGTACGGTGAAACTCAATCCAGTGATTGGTGCCCGCTTCGAGTGCATGTTCTGCAATCGCTGATTTGCTAATCTGTCGGTTCTTCACAGCAGCGATAGTATAGATAATAATACCTTTTCGTGATCGCGTTAATTCCCGTTAATACGTAGATAATGTTACAGGCATTCATCGAGCACAAGAATCACCATAAAGCATAACAGTCAAATATATTTCAGTACTGTCTCAAATACATTTATTTTAGTTAAATGTACACAACATGTAAACAGGAGATTATACAACTTGTATGTACGGTAAGTACTTGAGAGAAACAACACCCTGGGAGTTATTTATATCATTAGTTATTATTTATAAATTGCATGTGATAAGTTAATATTAACAACAGTACGTAGGTTCGTTACAAAGGTTCACAGCAACACGACATCGACACCTACGTATAGCAATATTACATCTATAATGAAATTGGAAGTATTCTCACATACAAACGTTAAATGACGAAAGCTATTTCAATATAGACACATCGGTAAGTGATCCAAAACGTTATCTACGTAACAGAAAACTGCGCTCAATCACATCAAGAAAACACAATATTGAACCATTTACAAAGAGTATTGTTGATATGTTCGCTAACACGGTTGCACATTGAATTGAGACTGGTACTTTCATAAAAGTGGACCTTGATGGAGTCTCCGGTAAGTGCAGGCATTGTACCTACATCCTCATTGCCACAATTATATTTTTTTTATTTATCAATATTTTTTAAGCTATACTGAGACCATGAGTATTGGTAGGAAGGAACTATGATGGGTACAAAACCCAAAGAAAATTCAATGCCCACCATCTAACAATCGACGCATAGAGACAAGATCCACTGAAGGAGTCAGTCGGTGGTGGCGGTGTTCCCAGTTTGACAACATCTATTATTGCACCAGAGACGGGCACACAGGGTACGTTTACCCATCTCAGCTATTTCTAATTGAATAAGTAGTACAACTACATTACAGGATAGACCCAATCAAGATACTTTTTATAAACAACATTTAAAAACACAAATTTAAAATGCGTAACATAACAAATATAACAGCAGTCCCGCCATCACAAAATACTAACATAATGTAAATTAAATATAGTTTCTAAAACATTGTTAGTGTCCGAGGCCCTGCTGTGGCTGCTGTGCTTCAGCGCTGACGGCACTCATCTAAATATTTTAAATTTGGAACATTACACGTGCGTGATATATTTCGTATCTGATCGCTAACCAACTAATATATAAAACGACAATACAATAATTGAATACTCCATCTACATAACCATTAGTCACAAGAAACATTAACGACAATAAGGCAAAACATACAAAAAAAATTGCAATAAAGACTACAGATGTATACTAGGTATAGGTATATACATCTAATGGGGAATTGAAAGAAATTTATACATGTTTAATAAGCACTGAAAAGATTGCAATAATAAGTTAATATAATTAAAGGTATGCAAAGAATAACATTTATGTGTGTGTCATTCATAATCGATAACGGCCCAATCTTTATACAAACATGCCCCTGCAGATCCATCCATACATAAATATTGAGTGTACACAGTGGTGCATACAGAGAGGTCGCTATATTTAAACATTTCTCTTTTCATTCTTTTCTTGGTGTAGACAAAATCTTGTCACTCCGATAGTTGTTACATCGTCGTCGTCGTAGCGACGTCACTTCCCCTGACGCAGAAATACAAATACGGTGATTGAATTTCCTTAAACAACAAAATCGAATCGTCGCAAAATATAGGAAAACATGTCGGCACCTCGCGCGGAGGGAGCGCGGCCTGAGCGCGGCGGGAGCGCGGCAGTAGCGCGGAGGGAGCGCGGCGGAAGGAGACCTACGCGTTGAGGTCCATGTCGGCGAACATGTCGCCGCGCGAGGCCACGGTGAGCGCGTAGTGCGAGTTGAGCTGCAGCAGCAGCTCGCGCTCGTCCAGCATCTCCAGCGCTTCCACGCGCGCGCGGTCGTCGTCGGGCAGCGCGCGCCACACGGCCTCCAGGTCCCAGGCGCGCGCGTGCTCGAAGCCCAGCGCCAGCAGGCTCTCGGCCTGCGCGGCGGGAGCGCGGCACAGGCGCTCGCCCACGAGCGGACAGCCGCGCGCCGCCAGGTTGCGCACCATGACCTCGCCGAACTTGTCGCCCAGGTTGCACTGCTCGTACTGCACCAGCGCCAGGCGCGGGAACGTGTCGGCCAGGTGGCGCAGCAGCGCGTCGGCCGCGTCGGGGCGCAGGTACACGAGCACGCACTCGGCCAGCACCAGCGCGGGCACGCGCGCGTCCGCGCCCGCCGCTCCCAGCTTGCGCCGCACCTCGGCCAGGCAGCGCAGGTCGCAGCCCAGCAGGTGGTACCCGTCCGAGTGCAGGTCGCCCTCGCGGATCATCACCTCTCCGTCTGTGACCGCATGAGTACCGTTAAGCTTTTAACACCGGTGTTGATTCAACTTTACCGGAAAAATTACATATACATAAATCGAGTAATTTTTTTACAATAAAATGTCGCCTATTTCATTTTAAGTTCTAAAAAATCTTTAAATCTTCACAAAAAATTAGAAATGTAGCAAAAATAAAGTAACAAAGTATAATGGATTATGATATGACACGATAATTAAAGACCAAAAGCCAAAAAGAAAACTAAATTACAAATTCAGTTAGGTTAAATGCAATTAAGTGCCATTAAAAATGACAGTGAAGTGTCAAGAACTCCTAACTGATGATCAAAAATTTACAGAAACTGGAACTTTTAATTTTTTGACAAGGTGGAAATTAATTATATATTTATTTATTAAGAATAGTCAACTTATACTTGAACTATTTTGCTTTGTAATTGTAATTGAAAACGCTAAAAAAGTTATTTTTTAAAAAATATCAGTTAGTAGGTATTGGCACTTCACTATCAATATTTGATACACGATAAATGACAAGGTAAGATATACAGGCTCTGAAGACAAATCATCACTTAGAGATAATCAGACGAAATTGGATAAGACTGTGGTGAAATTCAAAGCAGTATTAAGCGCCTTATTGACGGTCCATCTGGCTGTGCGTCCCGCCTAGGTCACGCACGATGCAAGACTAAAAACGATAGGACGACATTAAAATTTAATCGCAACCGATTATAAACTAGTCACAAAAATTAAGGAATAAATTTTTTTTGGTAATTTTCAAAACTCTACTTTGATTAACTGTACGATCATTATTTCCCGAGTTATTGATTGTTAAAGTTAAAAAAGACTTTTTTACTTTGATCGACGATATCTCCACAGCAAATCATCGTACATACTTTTTGAGGACGTCAAATTATAAATTTCCTAAAATAGCTTTGTGGTGGAATATAAAAAAAAAAATTTGATGCCCGGTGACCTTTATAAAGAAAAGCAAAAAATTTCAACTTTTTTTCCGGTAGCTATCTTAGGATTCCTTCGATGACCATGATAAAAGATCTGAAAACGAGCCACTTGGAGTTACAATTTGCTTTCATGTTTTTGCGACCATTTTCTTTCGAGATACAGTCTATTGAAAATCACCCAAAATTTGGATTTTTTTTATCCCTTAATATTTGTGACTAGTTTACTATTAAAGTTATTGCGGGTTCACTAGATGGCGCTAACACACGATTAGTTTAAGAAGATGTAAAACAGCTACAAACACCTGAAATATTGATAGTTGGAGATCAATAAGTAGCTGTTTGGCTTCCAAAAAATATGGCATATCTTCAAAAATAAAATATAATGCAACCTCTGGTAAATTGTTTAAATCATGCAATAGCTTTCCAGACTCTTCTGATAACTACATTATTATATGTAAAGTTCAATAGGAAAGATTTTTTTTTTAATATTATAGGGGGCAAACGAGCAGATGGTTGATGGTAAGCGATTACCGTCGCCCATGGACACCTGCAACTCAAGAGTCACAAGAGCGTTGCCGGCCTTTGAGATGGGGGTACGCTCTTTTCTTGAAGGTTTGAAGGTCGTATAATTCTAGTAAGTATAGAATTAATTTGATAACAATGTTAAAATAATTCCAAAAACTAATCTAATTGTATTAAATGTAACTAGAAAAAAAGTACCTACCTAAATGTATCTCATACATATTATAAAACAAGGTCTCCCGCCGCGTCTGTCTGTCTGTTCGCGATAAACTCAAAAACTACTGAACGGATTTTCATGCGGTTTTCACCAATAGATAAGAGCGATTCATGAGGAAGTAATCAAAAGCGTGGGGCAGTTTGTGTCCTTGTGGACAAATCGCTAGAACGTAAATCTATTCCGCTATGTAATAATTTATCTTGTGAAACTACAGCGTATCGTAGTTTGTATATATAGGATACCTCGATCTAATGTAACATTTTTTTTTGAAAAATTGGGAATACTTATGCATGAATAACGATTGAAAGGTAATAAACAAATTATTATAACAGGAGATACGAATGTAAATACTTTATCGAATGATAATTCATCTTGCAAGCTAAATTATTTCTTTCTCGCACACAATCTCATAGCACACATTACTGAACCCTCATGGCAACATACTTGTATAGATCGAATTATCAGTAACATGAAATGCGCCACAGGTAAGGTATATGATTTTTACTTGTCAGATCACAACACTAGTCAAACATTATCATTTGCCATAAAATATGAAAAACCTAAACCGTTATTTATGTATATTACTAGACGATGTTACAGTGAAGTTGCCTGTTCTTCTCCACTGGATCTACGAATTGGAACAGGCAACTAGCTTCACGACTGACTTTGTCTGACTGACTACTACTCCTGACAATTCAAAAATACCCATAATGGTTTAATTGAAATAAATGGTTTTGATTTTATAACAAAATTTCTAAATTGTCTGTCAAGCTTGTCGTAAGGAGGCGTTTATATATTAAACGCTTTCATTGAACATTTTTATCTATCATAATTATTGTAAATAATTTAGATAAATATTTTGTTTTATAATATTTCATTACCTGGGTTCAGCTCAGTAGCTTTTTGTAAAATCGTTCTTTTTTTTTGTATAATTGTATTTTTACAGGAAATATGGCATTAGGTTTTTAACCTGTAATAATAGTTGTAAGTTTAGTAAATAAATAAATATATAAATATATATATATATATATTTATATATTTATTTATTTACTAAACTTACAACTATTATATATATATATATATATATTATATATATATATATATATATATATACAAGAATTAATGTAATAGGTTTAGGTTGCAAAATATTTGCATGCTGATTTTGTTGGTGAAACATGCTCTACTTAATTTTATATGTATAACAGAACAACACTACTGTTACCATGTTTCTAGAAAATAAAGATTATTATTATTATTGCTTGCTTGATTTGATATGATATGATAAATTTTGTATCCAGCGAGTACCCCTACCGCCACAGATGTGGTGCAGATGGACAGTGTATCAGTGTATAGTGTGAACGTACGTCAGAGCGATCGTGCGTCGTGCGTACTTGATCATGTACATGGATGTATGTATACACTAAGTCTACAGCAGATTAGGTATTTCGAGCTGATGTCGAATGGTGACTGTTACTCAAAATGGATCGATTTCAGATTGATAGAAAGATATAAGTCTTCTCTTTTCTTCTCACTTGTCTGTGGAATGTCTCAAGTGCGGACTGGTGGCATTTTAAATAAAACACTTGCTCATTTATTTTTTTCGATTACATCTAGCATGCTGGATGAGTCTTGATGAGCACCAAGGCCTTGAGCGGACATACAGCTTAGATGGATTGTGAATAAGGCTAATGTACATCAAAGTTATCAATATAAAGCAGTAAATAAAAATGATATTACCTTCATTACTTATTTTTTGCAGCAATTTTTTATTCCTCTTGATAATGTGACACTTTTTGGATGTAACTGAAGGGAAATCTAATTCAATAAAGTTGCCAACTGCCTGTGTAGTGTCCTTGAGCCGCCAGTACAGAGTGTCAAAACCACAGCCCAGATTGATAATCTGACACTTAGTACCACATCTCTAGAAATGTTACAACAAATTTATTATTTATTTGTACAACCAAACATTCTATTATTATCCTACATACAAATGCTACAAATGCTCTCTTAATGAACCATTATAGCCAGCACACTGCTGGAAAGGAGCTGATAACTGTGATTGCTAGATTGAATGGCAGGAATAGCTGTCATTAATAAGAAATGCTCTCTTAGCCAGCATACTGGTGGAAAGGAGCTAACAATTTAAAAAGAAATATATATATTGACTGGCCTGTTGGTATAGTGGTTAGTGACCCTGACTGCTAGAGGTTGTGGGTTCGATTCCCACCCAGGACAAATAATTGTGATAAGCACGATAATTTGTTCTGTGTCTGGGTGTATTTTATCTATAATATGTATGTATTTAGAAATATAATAAGTATGTTTATCAGCAGTCTGGTTACCATAGCACAGGCTCTGCCTAGTTTGGGATTAGACAGCCGTGTGTGATATGTGTGGAGTTATTATAATATTATTATTATTTATTATTATATATGCAAGTGTTGCGGGGGGCTTCATAAACATTCAAATAATGAAAATGAAGAACACCCAGACTTGGGACAACTATTTGTGGATCACACAAATTTTTGTCCCGTGTGGCTTTGTACCCACAACACTCAGCGTGGCGTAGTGGTGAGGTGACCACTTAACCATTGGGCCACCTGTGCAGTCAAAATTGTAATTACATATCAGGTATTCAGATTGTCTACACTTATAATAGTTAGAGCTTTAGTAGGTAAAAAGCTCTTATTTAAAAATGAATGTGCCTATATAATATACTTGTAAGCAGTATTAAAGTTTTTTTTTATTGGCTTATGGAGAAAAATATGAAGATATAAAATTTTCTATAGATAGGAAATAAATAATAACATTATTAAAATAAAGATTTGTATAATAGTTACATAAAAGCTTTAAGTAAGACAAATGTAACAATATTTCTTTTTATGGTATAGGGGGCAAATGAGCAGATGGGTCACCTGAAGGTTAGTGACTACCGTTGCCTATGGACACCTGCAAATAAAGAGTCACGAGTGTGTTGCCAGTCTTTGAGGTGGAAGTGTGCCGTAATGTGTGCGTTCGCGCAGCGGAATGTTTTTGAATTTAAAGATTTTAATTATGCAGAAATTTAGTGTATGACGTCGTGTAATTGTGTATGGTAAAAAAAAAATTGTGCATGCAGCCATTGTGGAGAAATTCGCTAAAAACTGATTCCGCTGGGCGAACGTTGTCCTGGCGGAACTTTTTTTAATCCATGGACTTAGAAGAAAAAAAATGTGTCCAAAAATTAGTGTGTATTAGTGTGTAATTGTGTATGTATGAATAAAATTAGTGCATGCATAAACTTCGGAGAAATTCAAGTTTCCGCTACGTGAACGTTTGGCCATTAGCTAGTTTTCATATAAAGCGCTTATATAGAGAGCTGTAGATTTTTACATATGTTGTTTTGAATTTGTTTATATTTGTTTAAAAAACAGATTTAGAGAAAATCTTAGGGTTTAAAAGATAAAAATATAGAAGTAAAATACGCTTATTAGATCTTAGTTCGTAAAGTATGCACTTTGGGGTCTAGATTTTCACGTTTATACAAACCTTGTAAGTGTCTGCAACGTGTTGCCAAGTATCAATGATGTTCCTTTAGTAATTAAAGAGTTATAGGACAATTTATAATGAATAGACCACTGTTTACAAAGCAGTCAAATATCAAGACGTTCTAAAGGACTTGCATAGTAAAATGTATTACAATAATTAGTGTATTAATTCAACTACTCACATGCAAAATTTCATCTCATTAAATTCAGTAATTAAAGAGAAACAATTAAAATACTGACAAAGCATCGAAAACCTACATTACCCGACCAAGTTCGGATGGCTACAAAAAAGCGGCCGTGCCATATATCTAAGTAACGTTCTTAACCTTCCAGTATAGTATTTATTAATATGGTACAGTTGCGTACACAAGCGTTAGAAAAAAACAAAACAATTGTATTTCTTGAATGATTTTTTTTTTTTTTATGGTATAGGGGGCAAACGAGCAGACGAGTCACCTGATGGTAAATGACTGCCGCCGCCTATGGACACCTGTAACTGAAAAGTCACAAGTGCGTTGCTGCCCTTTAAGGTGGGAGTAGGAGAAGAGGGGGAGGGTGGGGGGTTGAGAGGGGAAGGACGGGAATAAGGGAGAGGGAAGGGTTAGGGTAACCCCTCCGGTTACCTCACTCACGCGGCGAAATACAATACAAGCATTGTTTCACTACCGGTTATCTGTGAGGCCGTGGTATCGAGCGGAGTCGAGCCGGCCCATACGTGCCCAAGTATGGCTCTCCCACGTTTAATAATAACGCCAATATTTTTTTAATAATAACGCCAATATTTTTTTAATAATAACGCCACTATCTACGATAAAAATAAATCTTCAATTAACAAGTACTTCTCTAATTAAACATCCGTGTACAAAAATATTTTTATTTACATGTAATAATTATGTATTTATTATTTATTTCTCGCCACCTGTTGCGTAGAAACCCAAAAATTGGCGAAATGTGGGTGTCACAGAAATGTCACACCTCTGCCTACCGCCGCGTGAGTGAGGTAACCGGAGGGGTTAGGGAACCCTTCCCTCTCCCTTATTCCCGTCGTTCCCCTCTCAACCCCCCACCCTCCCCCTCTTCTCCTACTCCCACCTTAAAGGGCAGCATCGCACTTGTGACTTTTCAGTTACAGGTGTCCATAGGCGGCGGCAGTCATTTACCATCAGGTGACCCGTCTGCTCGCTTGCCCCCTATACCATAAAAAAAAAAATTTCATTCAAGAAATACAATTGTTTTGTTTTTTCCTAACGCTTGTGTACGCAACTGTACCATATTAATAAATACTATACTGGAAGGTCGAGAATATTACTTAGATATATGGCACGGCCGCTTTTTTGTAGCCATCCGAACTTGGTCGGGTTATGTAGGTTTTCGATGCTTTGTCAGTATTTTAATTGTTTCTCTTTAATTACTGAATTTAATGAGATGAAATTTTGCATGTGAGTAGTTGAATTAATACACTAATTATTGGAATACATTTTACTATGCAATTCCTTTAGAACGTCGTGATGTTTGACTGCTTTGTAAACAGTGGTCTATTCATGGTAAATTTTCCTATAACTCTTTAATTACTAACGGAACATCATTGATACTTGGCAACATGTTGCAGACACTTACAAGGTTTGTATAAACATGAAAATCTAGACCCCAAAGTGCATACTTTACGAACTAAGATCTAATAAGCGTAT
Organism: Callimorpha dominula; assembly: GCA_949752705.1. Classification (NCBI taxonomy): domain Eukaryota; kingdom Metazoa; phylum Arthropoda; class Insecta; order Lepidoptera; family Erebidae; genus Callimorpha; species Callimorpha dominula. The sequence continues at coordinate 215,635 of OX456992.1, read as the reverse complement.
TTTACATTTATATTTTATCTTTTAAACAATACCATTTTTTCTAAATCTGTTTTTAAAAATCTACAGCTCTCTATATAAGCGCTTTATATGAAAACTAGCTAATGGCCAAACGTTTGCGTAGCAGAAACTTGAATTTCTCCGAAGTTTATGCATGCACTAATTTTATTCATACATACACAATTACACACTAATACACACTAATTTTTGGACACATTTTTATTCTTCTAAGTCCATGGATTAAAAAAGTTCCGCCAGGACAACGTTCGCCACAATGGCTGCATGCACAATTTTTTTTTACCATACACAATTACACGACGTCATACACTAAATATCTGCATAATTAAAATCTTTAAATTCAACAACATTCCGCTGCGCGAACGCACACTGCCGTAATACCGCAGGGGACAATTTCATTTCATTTATTTAAGTAAATATATTGTTATTATTGAATAAACCGATTGAATGTATTTGGGATAAAACAATGAATTAACCTCTAAGAATTGGTGAATAAACATCTCCATAGCCCTGATACGGGCGTAGTAGCCGCGGTTGATCTCTGGCGCCTTACGATCGGCATGGCGTATGAACAACGAGATATATTCGTCCTTCCAGTAGCCCAGCTCCACTGCGCACCGCTTGCACTCACTTGCATCCGTGTTCGTAGCGATGATGGCCTCATCTTCAGCCGTCCACGATTTTATATTATCCATACTGCTTAATCTACTCCTTATTTTGTGATAAAAACTTTGCAATACATTCCCTATTCCTAAAAGATTTTTCTAATTTCTTAATGATATGCAATCGAAATTAAGATATTTATTTATTTACTTCAAAACGGGTAATAATGACAGCAGCGGTGACAGACAGTTTATGTATGTTGCCAACAGTGTTGCCAACCCTAGCCTAGAGCATAGATTACTAAGTAGTTACTACGCGTATAATAGCTACGCTACAGACTGTCTTAAGTTGGCGGGGAGAAGTCGTTTTTTTACACTTTTTTTTTGCTCTTTCAACTGTTCATTAACTGTTCGTAACTGTTCGATCAAAATTTTTATTTGTTCGATCTCAGTTTATTTTTTATAAATAAAATAAAAAAATTGTTTTCTTAAGTTGGCGGGGAGAAGTCGTTTTTTAAGCTTTTTTTTTTGCTATTTCAACTCTTCGTTAACTGTTCGTCATTGTTCGATCAAAATTTTTATTTGTCCGATCTTAGTTTTTTTTTTAAATAAAATAAAAAATTACCCTCAAGTTGGCGCCGAGAAGTAGCTTTTTTAAATTGTTTTTTACACTTTCTTTTAGCTATTTCAATTGTTCATTAACTGTTCGTCATTGTTCGTCTATTGTACATACTTGTCAGTCAGTCAGGTCAGTGCGTATAATGCTCTATGAATGGAATAGGATACACCTATTCCATTCATAGAGCTTTAGAGCATAATAAAATAATGTTATAATTAGATGATAAATAAGTAGAACTCTCTATTATTTTCGCCAACAGTTAATTATGTAATAACATACCCCTGAATAAATAATTATATCAAGGAACGCAAAAGTTAAAGTTAGTATAAAAATCTATACTAATATTATAAAACTGAAGAATTTGTTTGTTTGTTTGATTGAACGCGCTAATCTCAGAAACTACTGGTTCGAATTGAAACATTTGCGTTCGATAGTTGGATAGCCCCTTTATCGAGGAAGGCTATAAGCTATATACGAGGGCGGCACTGAAAATTTCGGGAATCAAGGAAGTGACACAACATTACTATTTAAAAATGTATTTATTGCTTTTTGAAGTATTCTCCGCCAAATTTGAAACATTTTTCCATACGATGGAACCAACCATTGAAGCAACCATTCCATTTGGAAGTTAGGGTCTCCAAAATAGCCGTTTTGTAGGCGTCCACAGCTTCTTCAGGTGATGAAAATCTCTGACCACGCAATTTATTCTTTATTTTAGGGAAAGTATAGAAATCAGGCTTAGGTCGAGGCTGTAGGGTGGATGGTCTAATAATTCTATGTTTTCTTGCTTTAACAACTCTTTTGTTCTGTGCGCGGTGTGAGAACTCGCATTATCGTGATGGAGGATGATGCGGCGGTTGCAGTTCTCTTTAGAGTTCAGAACCGACCTGTGGCAAACAAATGCTAGCATACCATTCTGCATTAACCGTTCTTTGTACCTCAAGAGAAATAGTTGCAACATGGCCGGTTTTGGAGACAAACGTGGCCACCATTTTTTTTGCAACCCTCTGTGAACGAACAATTTTTGTTGGCTTTAACTCATTTTTGAACACCCAAACTCGTGACTGGTTTTTTGTTTCGGGTTCGTACGCGTATATCCAGGATTCGTCACCTGATACGATGTTGTATACAGCATTTGAGGATCTGACGCACCAATTAACGCGAGCCGATTTTTGCTCTTCACAGAGCGAATGCGGTATCCATCGGGAAAACAACTTTTTTACACCTAATTCTTCATGCAAGATTATTGGTATTTGACTCATGCCAATGTCTAAAGTTGCCTGGATTTCGCGGTATGTCACATGTCGATCTTCCTCAATCAGCTTACGCACAGCATCAACGTTTTCTTGGGTGACTGCAGTTTTTGTCGACCTTGACGGGGATCGTCACTGAGCTTGACATGTCCACGTTGAAATTCAGCAAACCAGCGATAAATTGTGGTTTTGGATAAGGCTTCATCACCAAATGCAGAAATCATAAGGTCAACACACTGTTTTTGCGTTAAACCACTTCGAAAGTCACAATAAATCATCGCTCTTGAATTTTCTCGAGTCAATTTCATTTTCTCAACGACTAAACAAGTTTGACAAAACCTTGTGATAAGACCGAGAATATTTTTTTAAATAAATAAATGGTATTCGATTTTTAAAACCAAGGTGTTTTCATTTCAAAAGACTTTAATATGACAGAAACAGTGGAAATATTCCATTCCCGATACTTTTAGTGCAGCCTATGTAACATCACGCTACAACCAATAGGATCGGAGCATCAATGAAAATTGTTGCAAAACGGGGAAAATTTACAAACGCGGACGAAGTTGCGTGGGTCAGGTAGTGGTTAATATAGTTTAACAACATTTTGCAAGTAAATTGAAAAAAATTGTTTAGCCATCCTGTTGTACAGATTTGCATGAACCTAAAATGGTTAAATCAATTGTGCATTCGTACTTAACCATGCGTTTGCGAACGTACCTTAGAAGTCTCACTGATAAAAAACTAAGTGCCATATATAATATTTTGCCAAATATAATTACGCGTTTATTACTTACGTTTTTTTTTACGTGAAAGGCGCAAACGAGCAGATGGGTTGCCTGAGTAAAGATCATCCTGCTGCGACTGTAAGCCTAACAACGTGTATGTAACATTTCATGATGATCGGTTGAGTAGTAATAGTAAGTCGTAAAAACGTAACAAAGAGAGCTACTTTGGAATTTATAATATTAGTATAGATTATTACATAATTATGGTAATAAATATTTTATTATGAAGCCTATTTAATAGTTTTTCTTGTATGAAGATAATAAGATTGACCTATCTTATTTTCAGGAATATCCATTGGTACAAAAAATATGGGCACCTTTAAGAAAAGGATATAATTCCAATTTCAATTTTCAAAGTCAAACTTTTCGATTAGTATTAAATGGTCACTGTGATCTCCATGTGTTAGTAGAACTTAGTGATATGACCTTAGTATTCTTTAAAAAAGTTATATCTGGCAACTCTAGGTTATGCGTGTTGACACTTGACAGATTACCATAGATAACTTAGTGATAGTGTCAAAGTTTTTGTTATGCTCATAGGCTGATTGTTAAGGTTAATTAACTCCATAGTATTATAAATATGTCTACGTTTGATACCCTCCCAGTTCTGCTAGTAAGCGCTGTGGCTGAAACAGTAGCTACATCAGTAATATTAGGTTAGTAAAGAGAAGCAATTTTAAAGATTTACCTTGTTCATTGTATTTCAAGTATTTTCTATGTAACGATGTAAAAGTGCATAATGAACTTCTCTGATATCAGAACTTATAGACAATGACGTTACGGAAGAATATAGTAAAGAAATTGAGTCTACGGATCGTGTGTGGAGGCTAGACAACAAGTACTACATTGCAGATGTCAGAGTTCATGCCCTTACAGACGTCGGAATTCTAGCTTTAAATCCCAATTCTGTGGAAGCACATATCATTCACATCACTGAGGATGAGGTAATTACATCTCTATAAACCAATAAAAAAAAAATAAGGCTGTAAGGCCCTTTTTTAAGTTTTTTTGCTCATAATTGCAATACAGGCTTCTTTTATGAATATCCACATAATCTTGAGTGAACACCTCTTTTCTCTGTAAAATCTCTGGTATGATTGACGTCAATCACAGTGATCATCTAATATTGATATTATTTTATCAATCACCAACAATCATGACTTTTGGAAGTAATTGACGCTTGATGAGCATGTAATGAATGCATAATAACATGCCTTGAGAATGGAATTATTGATTTTGCTAAAACAATCGTATTTAGACCTATTAAGAATTATTCTTATGAAAGTATAAGTGCAGGGTATCATCAATGCTGAGGTCACATTTTATCATAATTTTACAGAAATAGACTAACCATAATCATATGGGCACTATTGTGTAAGTTTTAGTACTTCAGTTAGTTTGTCTGGTACTAAACCACTAGATCTTTTTTGTCTTAGCTGTTTGATGTGTAATATAGAATGTATATATTATGGAAATGTTAATAATAATAATCATCATTTATTTGCATGAATATGAGTACAGGGTTGGACAATGTATAATAACAATGGTCAGAGTTCGTCATATTCTACCTGGTAGGCTTGCCATTTTTTTTTTGTCAGAAGTGGATACCTTCACAACATGCAATGTATAAATTAATAACAATTAAGTTTGTTGGTCAAATATCAACAAATTATAATAACAATAGCTAAAGAGGTCAAATAATAATCATGAATTTGTAGGAAATCTCTTCAATAAAACAGTGATTCAACTAGGAGAATTGTGTCTGTATTAAAATAAGTAAACCTTAAGTACTAATTACAGTCATACAACATACAACAACACTACTAGACCACGGGATGTTGTCGTTTGTCGCTGCAAATGCGACATGACGAAACGTATGTTATGTGGTTCCCACAAATTAATTATAGATAGTATGGAAATGTCACTGTCAAAGCATATTATTATCACGGTCATTCAAAAACTCATCAATCGTATAAAAACATTTATTAATGAGATATTTTTTAAACTGAACTTTAAATAAATATAGCTGGAGTTCTCTTATGGGTATTTTGTTATAAATTCTAGGTGCCATGCAAAAAATACTCTTGCTCATTAGTGCAGTTTGAGCCTTTTATCATACATAACCTATCATTATCTTGTCTGTTCCATTTCGTTTTGTCTTGAAGACGTTTAAATATGTTAGGATTAGACTTAACAAAAACTGCTGTTTCAAATATATAAAGTGCGGGAACAGTCAAGATACTGTTGTCTTTAAAATATGGTCTACAGCTGTCAAGTGTTTGTAGTCCTAACATCGTAGTGCATGTTTATTTAGAACCGGAGCCAGTTTGAACAAAGCATATGACGCAGAACTGATCCCCTTAGTGACTTCTTCACTATGAACTTTCCAATTTAAGCGTTTATCTATTATAAGCCCTAAGAATTTAGCTGTATCTACATTGCTCAATGTGTTGTTTAGAATACGCTGACTGAAAAACATTACTTTAGTTTTTTTACTATTTATTTTGAGGTTATTACTATTTAGGTAATTTATGATACACGCAATTGTCTCATTAATGTCGTTTTCGTTTATTTTTACAATTTATCATTACAGTACTGTCGTCAGCAAAAAGTGTCATAGGATATTTAGATACTCGTGGCAAGTCATTTATATATAACAAAAACAATAAGGGACCTAACACGCTCCCTTATGGCACTCCAAACATAGGTGTGCGATATTCAGATGAGTACGTGACTTCCCGTTTTTTAGTTATTTTAGTGACTTCGGTATATTGTAGTCTATTCTCTAGATATGATTTTATTAATTGGAGTGCGTTTCCACGTATACCGTATGCCTCCAATTTTTTTTGTAATATGTTATGGTCCACGTAGTCAAAAGCCTGTGATATATCACAATATATTGCACAGATAGCATTTTTATTGTCAACATTGCTCATGACGTTATGTAAAAAGTCAAAGATTGCTAAGTTAATGGTTTTGTTCTTTCTAAATCCCTTTCGGTCGTCAGTAAGTATTTTCAATATGTCTAAATAATCATAGAATTGTGCATAAAGATAATAAAAAGCAATTTTTGTGACTTCTTGTAAAACTTTCAGTGCCATTCACAACATTAAATGCATCGCCATATAAATACTATATTTTGGCTGTCAGCCTGTGCATAGAAATTTATTTTACAATGTTATCAACATATCTGTTTTAATATTGTCACATCTATTCAAACCGTAAAAGTTAGTGCATTATGTTTAAAGATAACACATACTTAAATTTTCTAGAATAAGCATTTCAAGATAGTTAGTCAAGTAAAAGTTGCCATGGTTGACAATCTATGCAGCTGAACACGCGTAGCATGTTCTCGACATTGTATGTAAAACATTTTTTGTGGAATATAAAAATCATTATAGCACAGGAGCCCCTTCAAATTTGGTTAACTTATCAAATAATTAAGCTACACTGTTATTTTAAATACATAATATTGCATAATCTCTAAAATATTGCCGAAACATTGTTGACACGCCTGGCGGCACCTGGAGGAAATTTAGAAGAACACACCAGGCGTGACACCGGCACTGAAAGTGTTAAACTATTGTCATAAAGATAAACCAGATCAGACCCATTCTCATCATAGATAGTTGCTAATGTTCTAATACTTGGTACTCTATGGCACCTCCAGGACATAGAGAGCGCCGCCCGGCGGGAGGGCGCGAGCCGCGGGGCGTGGGCGCGCTGCCACGTGCGCGTGCTGCTGGCCGACTGCGCCGCGCACGCGCCGCTGGAGGCGTGGGCGGTGGCGCAGCGCGCAGACTTCGTGCCGCGCGAGGAGGCCGAGGGCGCGGCGGACAAGCCTTTTGCCGACGCGTTCGGACTTCAGCGCGCCCGCGCCGCTCTGCACGCGCACGCTTGGTCCAACCTGCAGCGCAAGGATGCCCGCTACCCCGCACCGCTCCCTCCACTCAATGGTTTGTGTTTATATTATAAACATCTGGCCCATATTACGTGTATATACACAATCATCCCATACATGTCAGTACCTACTTATAGCTTTTCATATCTTCCACAATGTTACACTACACTTACCTCTTCCAGGTGTTTATAGTTCCTACTGTTCTTGAGTTGACTAAATTTTCACACTCCTGTAGCAAGAGTCTCTAATTTAGACTCCAGTTGTTCGACACTTTATGAGATTTTGTGATCCCCACAGTAAGTGTATCGGCGTCCATAGATTCAATGGATACCAATGATACCATTTATCATTAGTATGCAGCAGAAATACTGTCTTATACAGAACGACTTACAGCCTTCATGTTAGCTAGGCTATACCATGCCAATGAAGAGCTCTGTACATGGCCCTGTAGAATGCTAGTGTTGTGGAACACTAGTAGTATTAAACCAAATAACCCTAACCAGCAACGGTGAGTCTTCAGGGCTTTGGTACTTCATGATTTCCTTATGAAATCCTTTAATACAGCAGCTGGCTCACACCAGTCTCCTTCTGGGTCTCCCTGACTGTGTATATCAATGGAGATAACTTACGCCATGATTTCCACTCACTGATACCATAACCTCTCTTCAAGGAGCTCTGGCGACCCTACTTACGCCAAGAAAATCTGTCTCTTCAGTATGCCTCCAATTTCGAGTTTTTTCTTATGTGTTAGTTCTATCCCAATGTTCACAACACAGTGTCTCAAAAACTTGTTACCGCTCATCATTTGCCGATCATATACATATTTACTTGCCACTTAATGATATTAACCTTGTAGGGACAGTTGGTGAAAATGAGTCGGGGGCGTCATCAGACTCTGAGCTGGTGTGGGAAGGCGAGGGCGAGGGCGAAGCTGAGGAGGTGCGCGCCGTGGAGCGCGCCGAGGCCTTCGCGGCGGCGCTGGGCGCTCTGTCGGCCGCCTCTCGGCCGCTCGGCCCTCTGTCGGCCGCCTCTCGGCCGCTCGGCCCTCTCGGCCCCCACGAGCCTCCCCGCGCAGAGCGCTTGCACCGCGCGGAGGAGCTGGTCACGGCTTTCTGCCGCGCTCTCGGCCTAGACCCCGACTCGGCCTGACTCTCTCACCCGCGGGACGTCGGTCGCACTTGTTACGTAAGGTTTTGGGACACGTTTGCTACTGCTAGTGTTGGGACGCACAAGTGACGGAGGAGAGCGCAGGACTGTCAGTGGCGTACTTTGGCGACGCTATTGTATTGATATCGTTATGTTCGATTATGGAACATGCAATATTGTCGTAATATAACAAGGAAATGAAAAAACAGAGATTTATGTATATTTATATAATTTATAAAAAACGGCTTTTCGATTCTTATTTTAGTTACGAGTAGCGATGAGTTATGTATATAGCAATAAAACGTTGAATGAATATAAACTATAAATAGAACTATCAAATAATAATACATCACAGACGTGTAGGTAACCAGTAGTATTCATACATGTGGAACCGTTTTGTAATGTGAACCAACAACAATATATTACCTTGCCAGTCGATATATCCAACATTCCAGATGTTGGAGTTATGATATGATAATGTTCTTATGAGCCCGCAGCTCCATTCTCATATTTGTATGAGCTGACTCCACTGACCTCCATAGCCTATCTTATACAAAAGACGCCAATTTGTATATATGTAAGTGAATATTTGATGCTGCGTCTCAGTTCAATGTTTCCTGTGCCTGTGATACATACTAATAATTAAAACAGTGCTAGATCAGAACTTGTGTTATTGTTGTCATTTTGAGAGCGTGTATTTACGTATATTTTTATAAGTAAATGAATTTCAGATTTAAATTACTTTTGAAGCATACATAACAAGTTGCACAGACGTTTTCAAGTTATGATGTACATACAAACGTAATATTACGTGTGCATTAACCAGCGGCATATGTCAAATTACTTCATATAGGTAGTAAATTCCATTCATTCTTCAGTAGATAAGGTCGCATAATTGTGAATAGTAATGTCAAATGTATGCATAAAACAGCATTTGAGAAATTTGTCAAAAACGTTAGCCCCACAGCTTCCTTTATTGATAAGTAAGTTGGTATCCATAAGCACTTGTAACACCAACAACAATTCTTTATTGACTTAACAGATGTTTCCATAGATGACATAGTGTACACAGTCCGACCCCTGTGCTTCGTATTCCTGTGTTCTTTGTCGTAGACCATGCCAAAGAACACAAGGGCCTTAAACACAGGAAGCACTAATTACAAAATGTATTAATAAAATATTTTTAATTTATTAGTTATCTAATTTAATAAACCTAATAAAATACACGAGTTATGTACATGAATGATCAAGACTTTAACACACTCGTAAGAAAGTAACGGCCAAGTGCGAGTTAGACTCACAAACATGCGATGAATTTTATTAGCCACATGGTTCAGATGGTATAGTTACGCCACTGGTCGGAATATTATACACTAGATGGAAACTAGTATGCAACGAAACTGACACACATCATGTATAAGTGAAAACTCAATACACCTACTCTATAATTAAATAAAAACGTAATGTTGTGATAAATCGATCAAATGTATGGTACCTACCTGCCATAATGGCGTTTGGACTATTTGAGTTTACACAAGAATTAACAATTAATAGTTTAACTTTTTTATATAAAATCAATAAGGAAAAAATTATAACAATACTCTTCCATATCTTTTAGGTTAAAATAAAAAAAGCGTAGATATAGAAACATCACTGATAAGTAATTCATTATGACTCATTTATAATCTCAGGGTACCTATTTATCTATATTAACGTAATGTAAATGTACACCTACCTAATAATTAAGTTGTCGATTAACCAGATAATGTAAATTTAAACTAAAATTAGGTTAAAACGGTGTACGAACGCGATGGGGCGTTAGTAACTGATTTAATTTGTCCTTTGATACTGTTCGCGTGTGGTTTTAAACAACTGATTAGGTATGCTTACAAGCACTTTTAACAGCTACGTGTATAAATGCGATGAACAGTGGAGTTCCGGTTCTAACAGCCTAAGAAATATATCTGTTGCTTAATATTTATTTAGATGATTACAGAAATGAAAGTTATGACCTACGGTGCCGAGACGTCTAATGGTGGGGCCGGTCTACAAACTAACAGTCGCACAGTAGCGGGCCACGGAGCGAGCTATGCTTGGAGTTTCTTTGCAAGATAAAGTTCGTAATAAGGTCATCCGACAAAGAAATAAAGTTACCGACATAGCTTGCAAGAATAAGCACGCTGAAGTGTCGAAAGGGCTGGCCACGTCTGCAGAAGGACCGATAGCCGCTGGAGCAAACGGGTTTTAAAATCGGCAAACGGAAGGTTTACGGACGGGACACCTGGGATAGACTGTGCTGTGGCGCACGTTGGGAGGCTTATGTCCTGCTGGACATACATAGGCTAATTTGATTAATTGAACGAAACTTGGCAAGATGTCGTATAGGACACAAATGGGAGTGAGTCTTAAAAACGCAAATGTTTCGTTTTCTCCGGTACCTACTTACGACTATTTGTCGCCGAACTAACTGTAAAATAGCGACAACCGTTTTGAGGAATATCTCAAACATGTATATAATATATGTTTGAGTTTCAAATTATTATTCTCAATTATACGATGACAAATACTAAAAATCGACGCGAATAAATTCAAGATATTTGAAATTTAGGCTGGACTAATGCTCGCCGTATTGATATCAAAATCCTGATCCTGATCAACGTCCTCGCACATCACGCTTGGTATATCGAGAAGGAGTAATCGACGCGGTCGTCCATTAAAGTCTAAACACGGTAGGTAGAAGCATATTTCTGCTAGGAGTCGTCAAAGTAACATCGAGTTATTTTTTTTGCAGGTGAGTGAGGTCCGTCGGGTATCAGGCTAAGAACGCACAGGTCCACTCGTGGCGCGAGAGGTCAGAGGTCAAGTAGCTCGTCTGTTAGTTTGATCAATTATCTATTGAAAAAAAGTTTTACTTGATGGCTGCAAATGTGTTGTTAGCCATGGGTTTATCAATTTGCATATCTCTTTTATCGATATCGTTAATTGACCTTATACGGATATTACAACTAAGTACACTCGCTACTACTCTCAACGACAAAAATGTGAAAATGAACTAAAGTGTATTTATTTTGGCGACAGCTAGTCTAGCGTACTGGGTAGTACTATAGAGGTCATTGGTAGGTTCAATCCCATGCAATCATGTTGTAAGTAAAAGTAAACACTAATATTTTAGTAAATTGCAAAACGTTAACGAAATCATAGTAACACAGTTATTAGTAAAAATACAAATATGTATATTGTAGGCCTGACTTAAGATAATAATACACTTTCTCCCGAAACAACAATCAAACATGATCAATAAGATTTTGTAACAATAAGCATTAGCCCGTCAGCCATTCGTCGGCTGGGGTTAATGAAAACAATTGCAAAGTGTCACACATCTGCGATAATCTCTAAAATTCGTGCACATTTCAAGGCTGTTTGTTACAAGTTAGACTTATCTTTAATGAAACATATAGTCCATTGAAATGTTACATTTTTTTGGGCTTAGCGTGCGTTTGTCAGAGGACGCAATTTTATTTTTATGATATGAAGGGTTAGTGTAAAGTTAAATTCAAGTTTGTGGGGTTGCAACCCTTGTCCCACGGCTGCCATCTTGGAAAAAGAGGTTCCAATGGTTTTTACGGTTTTTCTGCCAAACTATAGGTCTTACATATTCAATTTCAAAAATTCAAAAAAATTTCTTAAAAAAAAATAAAAAACACTTAAAAAAATATTTAACATTTTTTGTTGCAAATAAAATTATCTACAACTTTTGTTCAGTAAGTTTTAGTCGTAGGATCATAAATAAAAAGTTATAAGCGAAAATCCATAAAAGTTTGAGAAAAAAAATCTATTTGTCTATAAAACTTTTTTTCTAATCATTTTACAAAAAAATATATTAGACCATTTTTATAGACGGTGTTTTAAGGAACAATTTTTATTACAAACATTTTTAAATTTATTTATTATTTAAGGTTTTACAGCGCTGCGAAACGAATACTATTCTTCAGTATTCATAACTATACATTAATATAAATATAAATATTAATGACTAGCTGTGCCCGCGACTTCGCCCGCGTGAAATAGTGTCTTTGGGTAGAATTTTTAATTATTTAGGTTAATTGACAATACTTTCATACAACTTTTCATCTTCACCTTTCAACCCCTTACACCCCTTTTTTCGCATTAAAAAGTAGCCTATGTCCTTTCTCAGGCTCTAGACTATCTGTGTACCAAATTTCATTTACATCGGTTCAGTAGTTTTGGCGTGAAAAGGCGACAGACAGACAGACTGACAGACAGACAGACAGAGTTACTTTCGCATTTATAATATTAGGAAGGATTTGCTATAATTTTTAATCATCTTGTTATTTTTTTTATGATAATCTTTTTAATTATTGATGATAAGATATTGTTTTTAATTAATTATTGACTCTTCCCCACCACTTAAAGAGGTAGAGTCTGAAGGCGCGTTTTTTTTACGTGGTAGGCATAATCAACGGTGATTATCTAAATCACAACTACTCTGTCCTCGGTCTTTTTGATGGACCAGGCTGCGGCTCAGCGGCTGGTTGGCTTTCTAGATTAAATACTTGAGGGAGAACCGGAGAAGGAAGTGGCGTCAATGTCGGCGGTTCATCTTCCAAATAATTTTCTTCAATTAATTTCGAGAGCTCCATTATGTTGCTGCAAGTCTCCCCAGAACAATGGAAGCACACTGCAGAGCATTTCAGGCCTGCTTTTCGACATCCACACATCGCTCCACAGTTTCCTTTGCATCTACAGAAAGTTAATTTTAGAAGCTCAGGGGGTGCTGGAGGTTTAGAACTCTGCACTGGCATCAATATTTTTCCACATTTTTTCCAGCCCCAGTCTTCAGAATCTTTATAATTACCAAGCCATGACTGGACCTGATGTTAGACTCGGAAGCTGTGAAAGCGAGCTGTATCTTGTGTTGGAGGAAGTGAAGATAAATTAAATGTACTCTTTGTCACTGACTTGGCGAATTGTTTATATCTTAGGCTGTCAAGAGAATTATCATCTTTATTACCACCATATAAAAAGATAAAAAAACGTTCACCAATGACAATGAGCAGAGCAGGGTCAACTCTCTTGTTGAGGAATAACGCCGTTCCACGTGCTAATTCTAACTAATAATTAAATAGATTATCATAAAAAAATAACAAGATGATTTAAAACTATGGCAAATCATTAATATTTATATTTATATAAGAATAATAAATAATAATAACTCCACACATCTCACACGGCCGTCTGTTCCAAACTAGGCAGAGTCTGTACTATGGTAACCAGACTGCTGACTGTATTTCTAAATACATACATATATATAAATTACACCCACACAGATCAAATTACCGTGCTCATCACACAATTATTTGTCCTGGGTGGAAATCGAACTCACGACCTCTGGCTTAGCAGTCAGGGTCACTAACCACTAGACCAACAGGCCAGTCGTATTCATGTAAAGTTATGAATACTGAAGAATAGTATTCGTTTCGCAGCGGTGTAAAATGTCAATAATAAAAATTGTTCCTTAAAACAGTCTATAAAAATGGTCTAATATATTTTTTTTTGTAAAATGATTAGAAAAAAAGTTTTATCGACAAATAGATTTTTTTTTCTCAAACTTTTATGGATTTTCGCTTATAACTTTTTATTTATGATTCTACGACTAAAAGTTACAGAACAAAAGTTGTAGATAATTTTATTTGCAACAAAAAATGTTAAATAATTTTTTTTGGAGGACAAAACCCGTAAAAACCATTTCAACCTCTTTTTCCAAGATGGCAGCCGTGGGACAAGGGTTGCAACCCCACAAACTTGGATTTAACTTTACACTAACCCCCCCTTCATATCTAAAAAATAAAATCGTCCTCTGACAAACGCAACCCTAAATGTACCTTTTCAATGGACTAATAATAGAGCAGTAAAACTGAGGGTTGAATGTGGATGTAATTCCTTACAGGTGGCCTACTAGGTGACATAGTTCAGGGCATGTATTTATGGAATAAGAATGTATCTGTGAATTTCCTCCCGTTTTAGAGTTGCTAACGTTTTTCTAAGCCTTTTGACGTTTGTCTTTTCAAGCCGATTTACAATAACTAAATACAAAGATATACATTTTGTAAGCAATATTTATATATTGTAAGCAAAAGCAAAATTTTTTAAAACGCCATTTTGTTTATGAAAAAATAAAAAAAATCGTTATACCAAACTAGATGGTAAAAAAATCCGGTCCCGCAGCCTGTAAGGAATTACATCCAGCGCTTTTTCTAATTTTACTGGTCTATAAGTAATAATACGGCACCAAAAGGTACGCGCTTTGTGTTGCTCTCACTGAACGAATGGCCTTCTGCCTTTCTCACAACTCGTCTACTAGATCGAGCAAAGGGGGGTTGGCCCGGAGAAAAAATGCCAACCGCGATGTTTCTTAATAATTGGGTACATTTTAATATTTAGTGTCAATGTACCCAGATTCCAAAAGCTGAAAAAGACCCCTGTGTTAAATTTGCCGGTAAAGTTTAAAAAAGGTTAAGTTGTTTTTCGATATTTTAGAATTCATTTTGCAAAGCGAGCTAGCTAGCTGCTGGAATATGGGTACATAAATACTAAAATATACCCAATTATGAAGAAACATGCGATTGGCATTTTTTTCCTGTAACACCCCTCAAATCGACTACTTTGCTTGGTCTATACGACCTTATCTATAATCTGCCATATACTAGCGCACCAGACGCGACAAGACAATGGTATTATTAACCTAGTGTGCTAGGTAGAAAGGCTACAACCAGCGGCATATCTACTCCCTGAAAAATTAAATAAACAGAACATTAAACACTTTTTTAGTTTCTGTTTATTTTCTTTTTTTATTTATTTAGGCAAAAGGCCTGGTCACGTAGAAATGCGCAGTGCGTCATAGGTCAATGATCTAAGGACACATCAAAAGTCACGACGAAGAAGTAGAACAATACAAACAAATTTCGCCCATACACATACACATGTATAGATGCATATTGTGTCCGTGTACTGCAAAATTGGATTGATGCCAAAATATTATATCGAGACAATGTTTTGCACAGGCACCATTTGTGCATTTCGTTTACATGTTTGTAAGGCGGATACGGTTTTTATTGTCTCAAAACTTTTTGAGTTGCTTCGCAACGGTAAATTAATGAAAGATTCGAGCGGTATCCAAGGTCTACACAAAATAATTACAATATACTTAAATCTAGTACACCTATTCACACATTTCTGCGTCACCCGAGGGTAGACTGGTAGAAAATGCCTATGGCATTAAATCCGCCATTGTATATTTTTGTTGTGCAGTCAAATAAATAAATATAGCAAGTAATCACAATAATTAGTAAGAAATCTCTCTTTAGCTCCCTGTCTCGGTAAACAATAAGTATAAATATATAATCTTAAATATATCAACAGCTCACAATGATATCGTCACATAAATATACTTTGTACATATAACATGAAAAACATTTCAGCATCTGTGGAGTACCCGATGTGATGATGATGTACCCGTATACGTCACAGGGACTTACCACTATATTGATTTGTTCGCGAATAGCGAGCGAACTGACGAGGAACCATTCATTGTTTCTCAAACGTTGGTCTGTTTCTCAGACTTTGGTCGCACTTCTCAGTTCGCTGAACAGATCCGATCTGTAAAGCCGACAGTACGTCTTCTCTCTCTGTTCAATTAAAATATTATATTGATGTCGATATTGTCGTAACCATTACTTATGTAAAAGCTTCATCTACCGTTCGAAGCCGATTAAACGAGTGACATTAGCGAGTGTCATAAAGCTATTTCAAGCAAATTTTTCTTTTCGTCGAACGAAACGAAATCGTCGTTCAACAGTGGACGTACGCAATATACGTGCGCGCGACCCTTAGCGTGCTGTGCACCGGTGCAAGGCTCGGTTCAATTATTATTATCTACCTTATATTTAATTGTGAACGGACATCGTCGTAACAAAACTAGTAACGAGAAAATAATTAATGTGTAAACGATAATAATTTTATCACTATACATACACATATTCATTAAAAAATAACGCGAGGGTCCCTTCGCCGAGAGATACACCTGTGGTGTATCTCTCGGCGTCCCGCGAACGGTTAAAGGAACCCAAGGGCGTAAGCGTATACTGAAACGCGTGGAACGTAGCGTTGCGCATCTCCAACTATAACGCTTACACAATAAGTAACGTGTATATATGTACTAGTAAGGCCCCTGGGTCAGTGGTGGAGGCGCGCCGGCTCGGCCAGCAGCGCGGCGAAGTACTGCGCGGCGAGGCGCGCGATGTACTGCTGCGACGCGGCGCGCGCGGGCCACCAGCCCTCGAGGAAGCCGATGTGGCCGCCGCGCGCCGTCACGGCCAGCGCCACGCCCGCCGCCTCCGCCTCGCGCACCGGGATCGCTATACGATTGAAACTGAATAAATCCTTTGAATTTGAATAAATTGATTGAAATTGAAATATTTGAGTGCGATTAAATTTTTTTTTTTTTTGATTCAAGCGGAGTTTTTAGTTAGGGAAACGAAAAAATTAAAAGATGGTCGTATTGTGACTTTAAAAAAAGCATTTTGAAGCTTGAAGGTCTATTCTAATTTTCAGATTTTTTGGCTAGCTAGCGGTTCTCGTGCAAACCTAACAGATTGATATAAAACCTGTGGAGGAACGGGTTTCATGTCCCTCCAACACAAAGGGAGGATCCTCCGACCAGGCTAGGTGATCATGCCTGGCGGGCCGCGGCCCAACGGTTGATGTTGGGAAGTTGTATATATACTAATCGGCGCGAGAACTCTCATAGCGCGATGCAGGATTAGTAGTTACTTCGTAGTTCAGCTCGTCTTCGCTAGATGATGTTAGAGTATGTGTTTACTGTATGTGGAAGTCGCCACAAAATCATTGATCTAAAGGTATGTTTTTCACGTACTGGTTGAAAGCTATCACGGCCTCTACCGGCCCCGTAAATGTCATACAAATCATACAATACAACAAATCTTTCATATTTGGGGAAAAAGTAATCGCATGGAGCAGGTCCGGACTATGTGCGGGATGGGTCACTAGCTCTAGCTTTTCAGAAGCCAAAAATGACTTTGTCTTGTTCGCGGTATGCGCCGAAGCATTGTCATGTTGCAATAAGATGCGACTTCTTAATCGTTTTTGCCTAACTTTTTCAAAGACACTGGGCAACCAAAAGGTGGCGTCCCACTCAGCATTAACAGTTAATGCTCAATGAAACCGTCCCGAGATTCGGGATAAGTGTCCTATGGCCGACCTCGTAGTATAAACTCAAATCATGCCAAAATTCACTGAACCAGAGGTCGTGGGTTCGATTCCCATTTGAGTCTGGGTGTTCTTTGTGTCCGTTGTTTGTAAAGTCCCCCGCGACACAGGAGTAATTCCTAATGTGGGAGTTCTTTTTTTTTTTTTTTAAATATCCGTTCAGTAGTTTCAGCGCGATGCGCAGCCTTGATACAGACAGACAGATAAAAATGAAAAAAAAAAAATAGTTTAGGCTTCAGTATCGATGATAGAGTACCCCCAAAAAAAATTTTTCAAAATATCTTCAATGTATAGAATTGGACCTGTTACAGTTTTATTATAAGTATAGATGTCAGTCACGTGGACAATGTACAAATAATCCTACTAATTTAGTCCTAATATTAAATATTTAACACAATGGTGTAAACAATACCAACAAACATTTTAAGGTACTGAACTTTATCTTAATGCCGAATTAAGGCTGGCTTCTCTTCCATTTATAAGTTATTGTACATTCGTTTCAACATTAAAATAGGATATGTAGGTGCGTGTCAAATCCCACTAATATTATAAATGTGAAAGTTTGGTTGGATGGATGGATGTTTGTTACTCTTTCAACCACGGAACCGATTGCGATAAATGCTTGGTATGTAGATAGCTGGAGACCTGGATCAATGCATAGGCTACTTTTTATCCCGATATATCCATGGGGTCGTAACCGCGTGGCACTGCTAGTAGATTATATTTTCCTTGAATTTATATTAAGAGACGTGAAAAGACAGTAGACTTCAGTTTCGCTGTAGGTACCTATACACGTTAAGTTTGTCGTTAAGGTTGTTGGTAGAAACGTCGTGAACGTCGTCGCAGTGAAGACCGGTTTCGGCATCTACCCTCACTCGGACTACTTATCCGTTCGTTAAGAGTGTATTCTCAAAATAATATAAATAGAAAAGTTACCATCGAGCGGCTGGAAGGGGTCGTCGGCGGCGCACAGGCACAGCAGCGGCACGCGCACGCGCGCCAGCTTGTCGCGCAGCGACGCGGCGCGGTAGTACGCCGACACCGAGGCGAAGCCGAAGTGCTTCGCGGTGAAGGCGGCGTCGAACTCGCGCACCGAGCGCGCGCGCTCCACGCCCAGCCAGTCGCACTGCATCTGCGCCTGCGCCGCCTGCGCCAGCTGCGCGCCCGGCGCCTGGCGCAGCGCGCGCACCGTGTTGCGCAGGTTGCGCGCCATGTGGTACGACAGCAGCGCGTTCAGCGGCGCGCGCTCCATGCACTCCGAGCCTGCGTCACCGTTACCGAAATGGATGGAAATGGACCACGATCGACTCGAAAGGTCAACGATATATTCGATCGCGCCTGCGCCTTTCCGAAAGTCTACGCCGAGAGATTCGACAATGTGTACCTTTGACGACGTCCAGCGGAGAAGACACGACGAGTGCGGCGTCGACGAGCGAGCGATCTCCGTGCTCGGCCAGATAGTGGCCCAAGATCAGGCCGCCGAGCGACACGCCGGCCGCCAGCAGCGGCACGCCCGGGCTGGCGGCGCGCACGGCACGCACGACTTCGGCCAGGTCGCTGTGGCTGACGGCGCAGTACAGGCGCGGCGTGGTGAGCGGCAGGCCGCCGAGCCCGCGGTTGTTGAACACGACGCAACGCGCGCGCAGCTCCACGGCCGCGGCCGCGATGCAGCGCACGTAGTCGGCCTCGGCGCTGCCCGTCAGCCCTGGCAGCACCAGCAGCACGGCGCTGGGCTCGCCGACCGCCCCGCTCTCCACCCAGTCTAGCGCCACCTGTCCGCCGTCCGACAGCCGCAGCACCTCACTGCAGAGAACAGATAAGATTTAAGACTCGATGACTATGACAGTTAAGAGTTTCAATATATCATAATTAATAGATACTCAGCGAGATAAACACATTTTACGTTACATCAAAATATTAGAGTCCCTACAGAAGGTCGAAGACGATACCGAGATAATCTCGACTTCGAGCCTAATAAAACCAGGATTTTAGATTACTACGACTAAAATCTACTAGAATGATGATAGTAGAAAGAAAATTAAACCAGAGAAACTATTGTAGCCGTGAGTCATGTATATGTATAGTATAGGTATATTATCGCTTTAAAACAAACGTATATAAAATATTAATATGGATTCTCTATAACGTCAGATATAGGTTAAGGTGCCAATGCCAAGGGTGCATTACTTGCGTGCATTTCACATCCAAGTTTATATTTGGCTAAACAACTTATCTTTTTATTTTATACGCAAGTTACTACATAGTACTGTATTTATAACGTAAGGTCAACATATCTTACTCTTCTAAAAGATGGTGTGCTGTAAAAACTAGCCAAGTCAAATCTTCAGGATTATCTACAGAACTTGGCAATCATTTAGATCTCAATTCTTTTGTCTTCGTAGTCGATAACCACGTATATTCTTAATATTGAACTTGGCTCCCATTTTCGCATTTATGTTTTCAATGGGATATCATTAGGTACTTTTGTAATTAAATTATTATAATTCATCATTCAAAAGAGATCTGTAAAATTAACATTTTTTTCTGCGTTTACGTTGTATAGTTTTCTTTTTCGTGCTATTTTGTACATTCTCTTGAACATTAGAAATATTAGAGAGCATAGCCCATTCATTGATAAATCCTTCCTTACCTAACCTACATTTTTGGTAGTGATTCTGTACATTTTTAAAGGGTCTGTTAAAAATTAAAATAAGAAAAATATACTGTTTTCTGATTTTTTCCTTTGCATACACACAATTACCCAGCTGAACGCCAAATTTCAACTTTCTAGTTCATCAGGAAGTGGGTTAGGTTTTTTACCTATAATATGTCAGTCAGTGAGTGACAAAAATGCAGATTTTTAATCGATAATATCTCAATCACCGTTTAAGCTGTATTTATGAAACTAAGGGGTTTTAATAAATAAACAAAAATTCAAGTATTTATTTTAAATAGATTGAGTTATTAAGCAGTCAACAGTGGCTCGAAATGGTTCATGTAATAAAACACACGGCTGCTGCGTCGAACTTGGCTTGACACGCTGCCGTGTGTCTAGATTCAAGGCAAGTATTAGGAACTTTACATAAAATAACTTCCGGTATACCTCACGGTTTATTTTTTTATTATTGTTAATTATTTTTATACATGATCTGTCAGGCTGTTTGAAAAATTCAGTCACAGATTACTAAGTAGTTACTACGTAACAGATAAATCACTCCCTACGAAAACCTCCATACCTACCGTTTTAATTACCTACTTTTTCCGACCGCCGACCCCTGCAGGCGAAAATGATCTTTAATGTTCTTAAAACACGATGATTATTGCCTCGCAATAACGCATGGTTGCGTTGCAGTAAGTGAGTTTAGGGTTACCTTTTTTATGTAATATTAAATATCTATATTTTTATAAAAAAAGGCTATGTTAATTAAGTAGAGTTTTATTACACAAAAAATCGGGTGTGTTACCTGACTTAGAAAAGTGTAACACTTAATACCACGTCCCCGTAGGTTTACTAATACGAAACACTTAACAACAAATCGCTTCTCCGAAAAACTTATTGCCGAAGCCACGCGACCTTGCTTAACCAAACCTCTAACGAGAAATATCGATAAACACAAAATTTTAGGATTTTTTTAATTCGGACCAGCTGTTCCTGAGATAAGCGCTTCAACCAAATAAACGAACTCTTCAGCTTTATAATATTAATGTAGATGTCATGTAGTGATAAATCTAAAAAACAATGTTGCATATGTATATTGTTAATGCTCCTTAATTAAAGTTGAGTACCTACATCCAAATCTTTTCCCAATCAAACGCGTGGAATTTACTACACGAGCAGATGCGTCGTTGTCCTTGACAACAATAATGCCGACAAAATCTAAAAACGAAAAGTTTTGGTCGACTGGACGCGCCGGCTAGTGCGGTAGCGTTTTTCTTTGGGATACTACCTAAGGTACCTAGGTACTAAAGATTTTATTTCATGTAGTTATGGCATTCTTATAAATATAAACTAATAAAGTATCATTTACTGAAAAAATATAAAGATAAGGTATTTAGTACTTACTTAAGTATTTGTTTTTTTCGTAAATAGAATCTTAAAACCATTTAAGAATTACGTATTTTCTTTACTATTATAAATATTTAATAAGAATGGTAAACCATTATTAATTACTTTTTTTACAGAATTAACTATTTGTATTCGAAACAAACACATAATTAATTAAATGAATTGTATAATTCGAATGGTTTACCATTCGAATTAAGTAGGTATTTGTATATTAAACAAATTGCATAAAAAACAACTCTATGTGACAGTGAAAACCGTATTAACTCTTATTTATTTGTAACAGAAACCAACATGTTGTCGCCACATTAAAAACTCTTATTTATTTTATTAAAAATAAAGACAAACTATAATAGATGATAACACAGTTCACTATTTAATAAAAATAAGTTAATAGATATTATTTTGAATGGTTATACCAGTAACGCAATACTATTGGTCGATGGATAAATATTAACAAATTGTGGGATTATAAAAGGGTAGGAATATGTTTAGAACGATTGACTTGAGTGCAAACAGAGGTACGAACAACTTGGCAGTTGCTGTTAGTTAGTGATTTTCATAGTTTATATCAGTGGTTTTGAGACTGTTTCTAACAAAAACATCAAAATAGAACAAAATATATTTGAAAACAAAAACAATTGTAAATTTCGTTAATTTTTTCTCTTACTGGATCTACGTCCATGTACAGCACATAAACTACCAGAAAGCATGTCAATTTGTCTGTATTTAAAGTTTATAAAGGTATAAAAATACGATTTCGAATTACGTAAAAATTTAAAAATAAAAGCGTGAGCGCGCGGTACAGCTGTCGGCAACCCACTGCGCGAGACTGCGTATAAGGGCCGCCAGCGGCCATGCGGCCGGTAGTTGTTTAGTGCACGTAAGTACATCGAGTGGCATAGGCCTGATTCAGTGCCATTCTTGTTCGCAGATGATCTAAAAATAGTCAAAGTAATAGAATCGGATTTAGAGACAGTATTGCTTTAGGATGATATAAACAATATTTTAGATTGGTGTAACAGAAATAAGATGCAACTCAACATCAATAAATGCAACCAAATTACTTTCACCCGAAAACTAAAATGTATAGTTATAGCTTATCACATCTATGGTTGTTTGAGAACTGAGATTATAAAAGATCTGGGCGTTATTCTGGATAGAAAACTGTGAAAATCACTCGACCTAATTTTTGTATAAAACTTTATTCTAAATAATAATTGAGGGCAGTCAATAAAAAAATGTACTTATTTTATTGACTGCCCTCAATTATTATTTAGAATAAAGTTTAATGTCATGTCGAAATACAGTCCATCTACTATACCCACCATCACGTAAAACGGTTCTCGGCTTCCACTCTCAGATACCAGACATATGCCCTAACAATAAATAGTTCTATTGTGAACTTGGCTCTTAAAGCTATAAAGGCTGGTACTAAGCATATCAATTTTTGTGTCGAACTTATTATAAAGTCTACTTAAAGCGCGTTCCTGTAATCAAGAAACGGTTCGTTTTGTTTACGAACGGTTGCCGAAATTTCCGTTGAATTTTCGGCCCACATTTTTGCACAAATATAAGCTCTCAGCCCATGCTCAATATTTCTCTTTGCGATAATTAGTTCAGAATTTTCCTTCGTCGAATCGTTTTTTCCGTTTTTTGTCTAAAACGACAACATGCACAATTGTTTTATGCGCGCACATTTACAACTGATTACGCACTAATTATACCTTCCACTCATATCACTCTAGGAGCCACTTTCCTGCTGAGGTCACGTACGCTCCTAGACAGTCTTACACAGATCGAAAACTTTTGATATAATCATATATTTAAAATATCCCCGACTCGAAAATCCCTTCAACGATTAAAAAGAGCTGATGATCTTCTAACGGCTGAACAGATTTTCTTGAATTATATCTAAGAACACTCTCGATCAAGTCACCTCTCAATAAAAAAAAAAAACGCACTTAACCGGGAGCTACGATGCCACAGACAGACACACCGATACACACTGCACACACACGTCATACTTATAACACCCCTCTTTTTCCGTCGGGGGTTAAAAACGGCCAATACCAGCATTATTCAAGCCGACGGTGTCGTCCAAACATTTTGCGGATGGATACGACTGTATACTGTGGTATATATGGCTGTTGAATTGCCCCTAGTGTCCTAATCATTTTACTAGAATTAAAAAAACAAGAAACATTTAATAATCATGTATTTTCATCTTACAGTGCATACAAATAATTACTGACAACTGGTGCATCTCCTTTGGCTGAACAGCTCTTTAAGCAAACTCAGCTTATATAGCGTATAATATAGCATGCATAATAAATATTTCAATGCATATGCAACTACTTGTAGGTATGAATTTATTTTAATTTTATTTTCAAGTAAAATGTAGGCAGCAAATTCAATATTACTTAGGAAGCTTTTATAACTACTTCATCGAAATAGATTGTTTGCAGGTGCTTTATGACTCTTCCTGGAGACATGAAAATATGGAAAAGTTGAGCAACAACAATATGATCAATTCACTATACATATTATGAATACACATCCACAGATTAAAGAAGACGGCACCTCCTTAGGGCCTGTCCACAGCACCACGGCACGACGTCGTCGTCGCCGTGGAACGGTGCGGTGCCGTGGTGCGGCGCTTTGACGTGACGTGGGAATTTACGTTGCCGTACCGTAAAAATGTACGTCACGACGGCGCAAAGTTACACGTCGCCGTGCCTTGTAAATTTTCGGTACATTCTTCACTAAATACCAGATATAAATAGCAGTCTCGTTATTGATATGGACCGCACAAAACGTATTCTGCTTCTGTTGGTTTTTTTATTTTTGTCGTCAAAGTCATGAAAAAAGTTTCGACAAACATCCTTCCAGCCTTCCGTTTTTAAGTTTTTGTCCTTGAAATCATCTATTGTCTTGTCCCAAAGTACTGGACGTTCTTTAACAAGTGAAATCAATAAATCACAATCTATGTTCTCCGACATCTTTTATTCACACGTACAACTAATGGCTAAGACAATAACACATCAACTGATCGAGCGCATCGTACCCGCGTCACCGGCTTACTATGCCGTCCGATGCACCATTCCACGGCGGCGTTGCCGTACCGTGCTAGTGCACGGCACGGCAACGCGCCGCGCCCCGACACCGCATCGTTCTACGGTGACGACGCACAGTGGGCTGAAATTCGTGTTTCATAGACATTCATTTTTTTTTTTAAGTGCCGTTTTTTTTTTTTGCTTGGAAACGATTAACAATACCTATTTTATGCTTTATATAATTAACTTTCAGGTTTAAAATCGTAAACAGCTCACTCTGCATTTTTTTTCAAAAATGTTGTATGGAGTTAACATAATAAATGATGATAACTCCGTTATCGCACAATTGCGCCTAATTTCCTCTTAGGTTATTAATATATCAATTATTTTGGATTTTTTGGCATACTCCATGCTAAGGTCAAACGTGCGCTTTTTTTTATAATCTTTGAAAAAATTAAAATTTTATTTTGTTTATTTTCGTTTTTAGCTAACAATATCAAGCTTAACATGGATGTATTTATACTAGAAATTTTCGAAAATCAATTATTTACTATATAAGAAAATGATATTCATTAATAACGCTCCAAACTTCAGTGACTATCATTTTTTGTTTCAAACCGTGCTAACTCGTTTGAACAACAGTGTATCTGAAGAGGATTGTGTGACTTTAAAAGAATTTTGCCGGAGATTCACTAGGGCTGCACAGAAGCGATATGATTCAACACACAGGAAATCTGAGAAGTTCCGAACTGAATACGAAGGTTGGCTTCAGGCTGATGTTGATTGGCCAAGTTGCTTAAAGGAAAATATAAATTTGATTACTCAACATGAGGGAAACCCAATAATGCCACTTTCGGAGCCATCATAAAGTTCTAACGTTACTATTTTGTAATCGTCATCAAGCGCTCCTGATTCTCTTTTGGAGCCATCTACAACATCAATTGGAACTATGATGAAAAGAAAAATCTCAAATCGTAAACCTTTTGAAGACTTGGGAACGAAACAGAAAAAGAGGCGGTCTGGAGACCTGACAGACAAAGATTCTAGTGAGCTCGTATTTGCAACGATTTCTAAGTTGAAAAATGAAGGCCAAAACAACATTGCTTCTGTAATTGAATATATGGTGAAGCATCCAGAATCAATCGACAATCTTCAAGATTTAATTATAAAACCAACCAGTAAAGAAGCGTTTTCGCCCCAAAAAGCACTTGGTTTACTGATATCTCTCAAATTATCTAAGTGGCAATATATAACTTTGCGAGAATCAGCAATTCGCGAAAGCCTTAAGCACTTGTACCCTTCGTATTACTGCGTGCAAAAAGAGAAAATGGTATGTTTACCACCAGAACCGAAAAATTCATTTACGGTGACAGATTCCTCAGCAAAAATTTCACTGCAAGCTTTGCTAGATCTAACAGCAAAAAGAATAATTAAATCTTTGCCAGAAAGTATACAAAATAAAGAACTCTCTTTAATATCAAAATACGGTTTCGACGGAGCATCCAGCCAAATCAAATACAAACAGAAGATGGATTCTACCCAAGATGACTCTAGTATCTTCATGACTTCGTTATCACCACTAAAAATGACATGTGAGACATCACAGTATGGAAGAACTCGAAACCTTGCTCAGCAGCGTATTGTCGTCCAGTACAATTCATATTTATTAAAGAAAGTGGTAAAGGAAGAAAACAAAAGACTCACCGTTGAAATATTAGCTCTCCAACCATCTGATTGTGATAGCAATATGGTGAGTCATAAGCTAATGCTCACCATGGTTGATGCTAAAATAAAAACATACCTTTCTCCTAACGCAAGATCGAATGCAGTGTGCTACATTTGTTTGGCAAAACCTTCGGAGATGAATGAATGGAGAAAGACTTGATGGAGCTCGGAATTTCTACACTACATGCGCGCATAAACATGATGGAATGTCTTTTGCATATCGCATATAAATTGGGCATTAAGAAGTGGTCTGCTAGAGGGGAAAGTGAGAAAGCCGCAGTGGATGCAAGAAAGAAAACTATCCAAGCTAAGTTCAAAACGAAGCTAAATCTATTAGTCGATGTCGTAAAACAAGGTTATGGCACGACTAATGACGGCAACATTACACGTCGATTTTTTGAATTTCCTGAAAAGACTGCGGCTATCACTGGACTAAGTGAAGATCTGATCCGAAGATTTGCTATAATTTTGCAAGCCATAACTTCAGGTGAACCCATAAATGTTTCGAAATTTAATGAATATGCGTACATAACTGCTGAGAAGTATGTTGAATTTTACAACTGGTACTACATAGGCTGCACTAAAAGTATCGGGAATGGAATATTTTCACTGTTTCTGTCATATTAAAATCTTTTTAATTGAAAATTCCTTGGTTTTAAAAATCGAATACCATTTATTTATTTTAAAAAAGATTCTCGGTCTTGTCACAAGGTTTTGTCAAACTTGTTTAGTCGTTGAGACAATGGAATTGACTCGAGAAAATTCAAGAGCGTTGATTTATTATGACTTTCGAAGTTGTTTAACGCAAAAACAGTGTGTTGACCGGATGATTTCTGCATTTGGTGATGAAGCCCCATCCAAAACCACAATTTATCGCTGGTTTGCTGAATTTCAACGAGGACGTGTCAAGCTCAGTGATGATCCCCGTCAAGGTCGTCCAAAAACTGCAGTCACCCAAGAAAACGTTGATGCTGTGCGTAAGCTGATTGAGGAAGATCGACATGTGACATACCGCGAAATTCAGGCAACTTCAGACATTGGCATGAGTCAAATACAAATAATCTTGCATGAATAATTAGGTGTAAAAAAGTTATTTTCCCGATGGATACCGCAGCAAAAAGCGGCTCGCGTTACTTGGTGCGTCAGAACTCTCGAAAAATTCCACGCAGGATCCTCAAATGCTGTATACAACATCGTATCAGGTGACGAATCCTGGATATACGCGTACGAACCCGAAACAAAAAACCAGTCACGAGGTTGGGTGTTCGAAAATGAGTTAAAGCCAACAAAAATTGTTCGTTCACGGAGTGTTGCAAAAAAATGGTGGCCACGTTTGTCTCCAAAACCGGCCATGTTGCGACTGTTTCTCTTGAGGGACAAAGAACGGTTAATGCAGAATGGAATGCTAGCATTTGTTTGCCACAGGTCGTTTCTGAACTCCGTAACGAGAACTGCAACCGCCGCATCATCCTGTGTGCGTTCGCGCAGCGGAATGTTGTTGAATTTGAAGATTTTAATTATGCAGATATTTAGTGTATGACGTCGTGTAATTGTGTATGGTAAAAAAAAAATTGTGCATGCAGCCATTGTGGAGAAATTCGCTAAAAACTGATTCCGCTGGGCGAACGTTGTCCTGGCGGAACTTTTTTTAATCCATGGACTTAGAAGAAAAAAAATGTGTCCAAAAATTAGTGTGTATTTGTGTGTAATTGTGTTTGTATGAATAAAATTAGTGCATGCATAAACTTCGGAGAAATTCAAGTTTCCGTCACGCGAACGTTTGGCCATTAGCTAGTTTTCATATAAAGCGCTTATATAGAGATCTGTAGATTTTTACATACCTTGTTTTGAATTTGTTTATATTTGTTTAAAAAACAGATTTAGAAAAAATCGTAGGGTTTAAAAGATAAAAATATAAACGTAAAATACGCTTATTAGGTCTTAGTTCGTAAAGTATGCATTTTGGGGTCTAGATTTTCACGTTTATACAAACCTTGTAAGAGTGTGCTGAAGCCAATGAAATTACATAAATTTTTAAGATTATTTCTATTACACAACTTAAGTCAAATTTAGTTTTTGGGGTATTTCTAGTAATGCTAACCGCAAAATGTGTCGTAAGATGTTTCAAATGTTTATATTTGACAAATATTACCAATGACATGTACAATCGGATTTTTAAATAAATATTTAAAAAAAAGTGCATGCTGTGGCCTTCTATAATTGGAAGAGTTCACTTGCCTTAACAAATTATCAACATGAAACATTGTGACTCGGTCTGTGAAATTCTTTTGTTGAAGGTTCTTAAATAAATAAATAAATTACAACTAATTTTAAACCCAATTATCTAATAGTCAAAAAGTAGTTAGTTAAAAAGCCAGTAGATAATATTGTTTCTGACCTTGTTATATACATTCTTGCAAAATAAAGATTCTGATAGTGGATTTGAATTGTTTAGTGGAATTGGAGATATTGAGAGATGTTAGATAATGACTTTGTAAGCTCACCATTTGTACTGCTTAGTTGTTCATTAAATTTAAGTGGTTATGTGTAAATGTTTCTATTAACTGATAAAGAATAAAGATTTTAAGCCATTTTCTAATAGTTATTAATGAATATCATTTTCTTATATAGCAAATAATTGATTTTCGTAAATTTCTAGTATATATACATCCATGTTAAGCTTGATATTGTTAGTTAAAAACGAAAATAAACAAAATGAAATTGAAATCGCTGGGTCATTACAGCTAACAACAATAAATTGTAGGGTCCCCTTAACAGAAGTCACCTGATCCAAGTGATGTATTCTATTCATAGTCCTCTTTTATTATCATTTGTTGTACGGAATAATAACAACGGCTTCACATATAAGCCGGAATGCATACATCCATTTCCAGATCAAAAATGTCATATCCATAAAATCCCTGATTTAAATATTTAAATTAAATACCTACAAAAAAGAAACATTCAGAACTATCTTAGACTATATTGTCCTTATGCCTGTTATACTTTAGTAAGTACTTACTTTGATACATTAAAAGGTTGGTTAACTCTAGCCAGTTTACAAATCACCACTTACTATCAGGGTGAGTAGTTTCTATAATCAAGGCCTCACATTTCATGGCTAATTCAAAAGGGCCAATAGCATTATTGTTTTGTGCTCTGCCCACATCAGAAAATACAATATTTGGAATAAGTTTTTCTTACTTTTTTCAAACAATAGGTATATATAAGATACAAAACAGATGAAACCAGACTTGCATTGTATTCATTAAACCAGTACCAAAGTACAACTTTTGTTGCCGGAATAAGCATTGTAAAATTGTATACACACAATTTGTCTTTATAGTAAGTATAATGCACTAGCTTCTGATTTAGGACACAACTTTGTGGGTTGAAAAACATGCATGAATAGATGTATTTCTGCTGCCAGAGCTTGGATCATAACTCTTTGCTTGCCAATTATTAAAGGTTCATAAGGCCATTATAGTAATTTTCATTTGTTTCCTGCTTTAAAAGTACAAGGTGTGTCTTTGTGCTCTTATTTTGGCTGAAATAAAATTTGTAAATATTTTATCAAAAGACCAAACATCACTACTACAGCAATTACAATATCACTTTGAATCATATTTACCTTATTTTGTGATTACAACCCATGGAGCACTTGTCACAACACAAAAAACTTTGGTATAAAACTGTAGTGTAGCTCACACTGTGCACAGCTGTACAACACATCTTTTGATTCCCTCTTACAAGATATATGTACGTTTTGGTATGCAAGTATATCTTCCCTTCACAGTTTGTAACTAATGTCACAGATGCCAACTTGGGTGGCAAATCCTTTACTTCAAGAAAAGACCCATGCCCAAAAGATTCAGAAAAGACCCATGCCCGACACAATAAGCTCTAGAATATAAGCAAACACCGTTGAACATCCTATATATTCATTACATAAATGGTTTTTTGAACAATTCAATATTTTGACAATATATTTACACTATTTATTAATATAATACTCGCCGAGGCTATTTTAAAATTGTACCAAAACGGTGTAGTTAGTGAGCGGGCTGTGGATAATGTTATAATTCGATGCGACCTACTAGTTTTTGATACATAAGTGTATTATGTAGAGTGTAAATTTTGTACCGCCGATACTTGACAGGAGGTAGTAGCCGCGAACGTAATACCGAGCCGAGAACTGTTTGAAGGCGCGACTCCACGCACCACGGCGTAGGCCAGTAGTGCTCACTCAACAGCGGCACCTTCTGCTCCAGGAAGTGCCGAAATTCACCCTCACGGCAAACTAATATAGGCTTCTAAAACAAAAGCAACACAAAATTATCAGACTAGCTTTAGCAATGATGACACATACAAGTGCGTAGAACTATCTGCAATAATAACTTAATGATCTTTACCTTGACCACTTCCACTAGATAATAGGTTATATACAATACTGATAGGGAAAATACGACAAGTAGTTCCTTCTTTATTTCAAATAGGTACATAAAAAAACCACCTAACATGATTGTTGTGAGACAAATGGAAAATAAATGTAAAATAAAATAAAAAGAGCGTCAGACAACTATGTGTAAATGTTGTCGTTGTCAGCGCTTTCTTGACACTTTCATTGACATTGACAGTATTGACAATTGTAAAAACCCCCAGATTATGTACATTGTACACTAGTATCACATGACCATTTTTTTTAATGGTATACCGCGTCGAAAAGCAATGCAAGCATTGTTTCACTGCCGGTTTTCTGTGAGGCTGTGGTACCGAGCGGAATCGATCCGGCCCATACGTGCCGAAGCCGAAGCCGAAGTGCCGTTAACTGTTCTTTATCATTCAAAATATTTATAGAACAATGAAGAACAGTTAACAAACAATTAAAATAATAAAAAAATGACTTCCCCGGCAAACTTAAGAGAGCTTATAACAACTTCATCTATAATTGCCCCGATAAAACCTTCAATGTCTCCAAAGAGGTCACCGAACCGTAGCCAAAACACAGTTGATAATAAACTTAGTTCGAGCCCATTTAAAACCCGATAAAAACGTCCATGCACCTCTTTACCCTTCCATATATCCCTGCGATCAGTACCATTAAGTACTACATGTTTGCACCAGTTCTCTCTACCTAGAGCAAGCGAAGTAAGTCCGTTATCAACTGCCACAAAAAAACTGTCTCTAAGATTGCACACCTCAAGGTTATGAAGTGTCCTTGCATTTAAAAAACCACGACATCCACATTTCCGCGGGATATACAATCTCATTACCGATGAACGTGGATGGTGCATTTGGTACGCGGTTAGCAACGTACGCACTCTTCTATCCAGGGCATCAAGTTCTGTCTGAGTATATCTAAGTATACGGTATAAGGAGTAGGTTAGGACTGGTATGACCCAATTCTTATAGCCAGCACCTTATTACCACTCGACAAAGGACTTTTTATTACTTTTTTTAAGTGGCCAAAGAAGCGTTCCTGTAACGATTGCTTTATAGTCAATTCATTTAAAGCTAACGCCTGTGGCATTCGTAAATACATGTTAGTATCTTTCGTGGATAGACATCTAAGGTGTGTAAAAGCTGAGAGTTCCATCCCTTCAGATACGTTTACTAAGGTTTTCAGTTACCTCTAGTAATTTTATCAATTGGAAATTGCTGCAGGCAAAAAGTTTGAAATCATCCTAGAAAAGGGGTGGCATTTAACCTGACTTCCTCTCCGCAAACGATAGCCTAGTCCTAAATCTCTAACAAAGTGCTGAGAGGATTCAAAGCTAAGTAGAACCACAAGAGACTCAAACTGTCACAATGAAAGATCGGGCGGGGGTAGACCCGCCTGATCTTTATATACTCACCGTCGCCCTGAGATTTTCGAAATCCTGGATAGCAAAGAACCGTTCTTCATTGCTGCATACATTCCTCCAAGACCATAACCCTCAAGAGCATCGTAGGTATGCGGCACAGATTTATAGGCTTTTTTGTTAGTATTTTTTTGTTTATTATTATTGTTATTACTTAATTGTTATTACAATTATTTTGTTATTTATTATTACCGTCATTTTAATAACTAAATTATTTTATAAATTAATTAATATAAGTATGAGAAAGTGTAGGTAGTTAACAAGTGAAATCTTCTTCTGCTATATTAATAATTCGGTCAAGGGGTACGGTAGACTCGATTGAAACCTTACCTTAATAATAAAACATAAAAAAATAATGATTTCGAGTCGACAACATATATCCGCAAAATTCGGATTGCCGAGTATTTCGTTGAAATTAAATTCTAATGGTGCAAATTACTAAAAATGTATATTTGTTGAGAATAAACACTTTTTAATTTTTATTTTCATTCATTTGTAGCACTGACCTCTAATAAACACTTGTATTAGAGGTCAGTGATTAGTAGCTATGCAAGTACATATATGACATGTATTGTTATGACAATGAAAAATAATAATGGTCATGTCATACTAATGTACCTAGTACCTACTCTCTTTTAAAGTGGAGGTGCATCGGGATGTTGTGGCAGTTGACAACGGACTTATGCGTATTTCACACGGGGGCAGAACAGTGAGGCAGAACAGTGGGCAGTCCAGTACTGCTACTGTTTGAACGCACAGAACAGTAATGTCTTGATAGTAACCAAGACAGATCAGTTTATAGCCCGCCGGTCTTTCCACCTTTCTCGCTCGTCTGTCTTGTGTTTGGACACGTGTGAACGCAAGGGCAGTGCAGTCTAAAGAGCAGGACAGTGTGAGCGCGCGTGTTTCAACTTATTTTGCAATTGGTGTGGTTTGTTTTACATTAATTTCTCCATAATTTTCCTTTGTCATACGCATAATCATTCTAAACTCTTTGGGATCTTCAATCTTTATTTCTTCTAAAACTTGAAATGAACAACCAAGCTCTGGTCTTCTTGCCAGCCAGGGTCTGATCCAAAGTTTTTCTTTTTTATTTATTTCATTATTTACACACTCAATAAGTATGTAAATAATGAAATAAATAAAAAAGAAAAACTTTGGATGAGCATTTGTGCAGCAATTTTTAGCAAACGGCGCAAATATTGCTGTTGTCGTGCGCGACGATCCATCGCTTCACTTAGACTGTCCCGACTATCCTAATCCTATATTTAAACGATACTGTCCTTCCAAACTGTTCTGTCCTACTATTCTGCCTCACTGTTCTGCCTCCGTGTGAAACAGGCATTACTCCGCTTGCTCTAGGTAACTGGCGCAAACATTTAGTACTTAATGATACTGATCGCAGGGATATGTGGAAGGGTCTTTACTCTTCCATATATCCCTGCGATCAGTATCATACTCCGCTTGCTCTAGGTAGAGAGAACTGACGCAAACATGTAGTACTTAATGATACTGATCGCAGAGATATATGGAAGGGTAAAGAGGTGCATGGACGTTTTTTTTCGGGTTTTAAATGGGCTCGAACTAGGTTTATTATCATCTCTGTTTTGGCTACGGTTCGGTGACCTCTTTATAGAAATTGAAGGTTATATCTGGGCAATTATAGATGAAGTTGTTATAAGCTCTCTTAAGTTTGCCGGGGGAAGTCATTTTTTTATAATTTTAATTGTTCGTTAACTGTTCTTCATCATTCAATTTTTTTATAGAACAATGAAGAACAGTTAACAAACAATTAAAATAGCAAAAAAAAGCATTAAAAAATTACTTCCAACTTAAGAAAGCTTACACGGCCACGAATTGACAAACGCATGACGTCTCACAAAAAGTACTGCGAATATTAGGAGGTACTCACTAAACTATGTTTATCTCTCTTTTCTCACGAAGGTCTGCATAGGTAAAAAACATACAAAATGCTTTTTGATATTTATATTATCTTATATAGGTATATGTTGATTTTATTACATTAGTATATGCATTGTTTTGAGACGCACATCAAAAATGTCTAGAGATCAAGTACATTTTTAACTATAAAAAAATATTCAATTAATATTTACCAAATCTAGTCTTCCTAACTGGCTTTTTACTTTAATTCCTGATGTAAAGTTAAGAACTTATCCGTATATTTTGTAAAAATTAAGAAAACTTGCAATTTTTGCAAATTGTGGGAACTACCTAAGTTAATGTCGTAAATTAAATGGCAAAATAGGCAAAAAATATGTGTGGTGATTTTAACATAAATATTTTAGAAGAGAATTCAAGTTTTAATCAATTTCTAAGCCTTTTTAAATCTTTTAATCTGACCAATATTTTTTTAGAACCTACTCGTGTAACTCAGACATCTGCCACTTGTATAGATAATGTTTTCTGTTATTGTGAATATTTAGATAAAGCTATTGTAGATTATCTGCCTTGAGATCATAGTGGACTGAGTGTCACCTATAGATCTAACACACCCTTGCAGAAGGTGCAAATAAAATTTAGACAAATAACATCTGGAAAACTAACGAAATTTGATTCTGGTATAAATAACAAGTTGGCTTTACTTGATAGTAACGTAAATAACGTAAATGAATTCTGCACAGATTTCTTTTCGGTAGTGCATAATGAATTCGATAATATATTTCAAAAGAAAACTAAGGATGTGTACCCCCAATTTGTTTTTAGTGATTGGGCAACCACAGGCATTAGGAAAAGTAGAGATAGGTTATACGAACTTTATGGTCTAAGGCCTCACGTAAAGAGCGAGTCTTTCAAACGGTACGTCGCTTATTATTCGAAAACTTTTAGAAAAGTATGTAGGGTAGCTAAATATAATTTTATTAGTAATAAAATAAAATTTTCTGAAGATAAGATAAAAACTACCTGGAAAATAATTAATAATGAAACTGGTAGAAATAAAGTATCGAATAACAATAATGTATTAGAAACACGGCGTGGTACTTTAAGCTCTGACAAGGACATAGCTCAGGAATTAGTTGATTTTTTTACTGAAAAAAACTACTAAAACTCTGGACTCCTCTCCTACTAACTCTATCTCAGTATTCTTAGAAAAAATGTTCGTAGCTGTCCCATAAATTTTAGTTTCAAGCACGTAAACCCTGCGGTAGTAATAAAAGCTTCTAAGGATATTAAGGTAAAATTTACTGAAGATCTGTGGGGAATGTCGATCAAAACTTGCCAAACCATTATTGAAACTTCCGCTCCTTACTTAGCTCTAATTTTTAATTTGAGTGTAGATCAAGGGGTTTTTTCTGATCTCATGAAAAATAGTAAAGTAATACCGCTTTTTAAATCCGGAGACAGTAAAGATGCAAATAATTATGGGCCTGTATCAGTCCTGCCGGTATTTAGTAAGGTTTTCGAAAAGATTTAATCAAATGCTACTTCATTTTAATGCAAACAACATCCTTCAGGATCAACAATACGGTTTCACTAAAGGGCGTTGTACAACTGACGCCGGTGTTACCTCGTTACAGCATATTTACACAGCATGGGAGGAAGCAAAGGATGCTCTCGGTATCTTTTGCGACCTCTCAAAGGCATTTGACTGCGTAAGCCATGAAACGCTGCCACTAAAACTTGAGCATTACGGACTTTCTAAATGGGCACTCTGTTTGCTAAAATCTTACTTGAGTGATAGACAACAGTTGGTTCAGATAAATGGCGTCAATTCATTAGGATCAAAGATGAAAATGGGAATGCCGCAGGGATCGATATTGGGCCCGTTTCTCTTTCTTGTATATATTAATGATCTCCCCCATTTACTGGATAGCCAGCCTAAAATGGTATTATTTGCTGATGACACATCATTAATTTTTAAAGTTGATAGACGCGCCAGTAGCTTTGACGATGTAAATAATATTATTCTTCTAGTACATCGTTGGTTTACTGCCAACAATTTAGTGTTAAATGAAAAAACAACGAAATGTATTAGATTTTCGTTGCCCAACGTTAGACACAATGAATACCAAGTTTTATTAAATAAGGAAAAGTTAGATTTCGTCAATGAAACTGTTTTTCTAGGGATTACGCTAGATTCTAGATTACAATGGGGCGCTCACTTATCATCGCTTTCAAAGCGGCTAAGTTCTGCAGCATATTCTGTAAGGAAAGTCCGCCAATTAACAGACATAGATACTGCAAGACTAGTTTACTATAGTTATTTTTACAGTGTCATGTCCTACGGTATTTTGTTGTGGGGGCGTGCTGCAGATATAGAATCTATATTCATTCTGCAGAAAAGAGCTATCAGAGCCATTTATACTTTACGTAGTTGCGAATCCCTTAAGGAACTATTTAAGGAAATTAACATCCTGACGATGCCTTGTCAGTATATTTATGAAAACATTATGTATGTCAGGAAAAAATTGCACCTATTTACTCAACGATGTGAAAGACATAATTACATTACTAGATAACGAAATAAATTAGTACAACCAAAATTTAGACTAACAAAAGTGCAAACATCTTGCATGGGGTACTGTATTAAATTCTATAATCAAATACCTCCTAATATTCTTCAACTAAATGAGAAGAAATTTAAAACTTGCATTAAACGCACACTATGTAAACAAACATATTATAAACTATACGATTATTTAGCTCATAAAAATGCTTGGCTAAATGCTGGTCATGCTCCACAGCCACACTGTAAATGAGTGGTGGTCTTAAGAAATATGAATATTCACTTGTATATTAGTTTTTATCTGACATGCTATTTATTAATTAATATTTTAATCATTATTATTGACATTGTTAACTTTGCAAAACATTGACATTATCTTATATTTTGATATCAAATTCTATGTTACATTTAGTAAATTTTTAATTGTACATGTGAGAACTGTGTATTCAATAACATATTAAGTTATTTTCTATGTTACCTGGCAGTTCTGAGTATGCCGTGATCGTTTAGACGTCCTGCCGATGGTGGCGTACGTGTCGGGTCGTTCGGCTCCCTTTGATATCATATGGTTGAAGTGGACGATGGCTGGCGCGTGCGTCATGCTCGTGAACGAGAGCCGTTGGTTTGGGGCTGGTCATTTCCGAACTGCTGTTACTTACATATAGTAGTAGTTAATAGTTTAGAACAATATGTTTCATTGTCATTACATTTAACTTGCGCATATAAGCAATGTAACCAGAGAAAAAAGAGTGTCCTTGGAGTTTCTTGCTTGTTCTGTGCTTCACGACTGACTTAGTCTGACTGACTACTACTCCTGACAATTCAAAAATACCCATAGTGGTTTAACTACAACCTACCTACAACGTTGTATCTCCAATCGGCTTAACTTTAATAGATGTGGTTTGTGAAAAATTAAATCTGAATTGAACTCAACAAATATTGTATTATACCGATATCGACCTGTGCACTGACTCCTTCTACGATACAATATTTAAAATAATAAAAAGACATGCACCAACATCTTCTTTTAAACCATCATCGTATCCCATTTGGTATAGTAAGTCATTGATTAAATGTAACAAAGACAAAAATAAATTTCATAAACTATTTAAAATGAGACAGATGCAAAAATCTTATTAAGTACTAAATACATAACAGCTACAGAAGATTCTTTGGAGAAAAACATAAAATCGTTTTGGAGATACGTCAACAGTCGAAAGGGTCATGTTTCAGTGCCTAACACTATGACCCTTGCAGGTACTTCGTCGTCTGATGGTCAGGGGATTTGCGACCTCTTTTCCTGCTATTATCGGGTCAGTTTTTGAGAGAAACTCCTATGTTAGAACTTCTATTACTGATCATAACCAACCAAATAACGTAGATGAACGTTTTTTTGAACTCGCTTTCGCATTTTTCAATTGAGGTAGGAGATATTAACCAAAATAAATAAATTAGATGTTAAGAAGGGAGCTGGCCCTGACCTTTTACCTCCTTCTTTTATGAAAAGCGTTGGAGACGAGTTATCCATTCCTTTGTGTATTATTTAAAATAAGTCACTCACTAACGGCGTTTTTCCTAAGTGTTGGAAAACTGCACATATCATTCCCATACATAAAAGTGGTGATAAGTCAAGTTGTGAAAATTATCGACCCATAAGCATACTATCATGTTTTGCTAAAATATTCGAATCACTAGTTTACAGTTACCTTTACAATCATTTAAAACCTATGATATCAGATAAACAACACGGATTTGTAAAGGATAGATCTAAGGTCACGAATCAGCTTGAGTACAAAAATTATCTTTGTCAAGCATTTGCTATTGGTGGTCAAGTTGACGCTGTGTATACCAATTTTTCGAAAGCTTTCGATAAAGTCAACCACAACTTACTCTGCCAAAAATTGGAATACATGGAAGCTTATACCGATGGATTTATTCATACCTTGATAATAGAACCCAGTCAGTTGCGTTAAAAGGCTTTATCTCCTTACATATCTTCTGGGGTGCCTCAGGGTTCCCATTTAGGGCCCCTATTTCTTATAATATTCATTAATGATTTCATTCAGCACCTATCTTGTAACTGCCTCTTATACGCTGACGATTTAAAGATTTTTAAACTTATCTCTAAAACAGAAGATTGCTTAGTCCTTCAGCAAGATATAAATACCATATCTAGGTGGTGTAGGGCTAATAATATGTATTTAAATGTTAATAAGTGCTTTGGTATATCGTTCTCCCTTAAACATAATAAGGTTATTTGGGATTATGATAATGACGGTCAGGTACTAAATAGAACACAGATTGTGAAAGACTTAGGCATTCTATTTGATGACAAACTTTCATTTCGTGCTCACTATAGTCATATTATTTGTAAAGCCAACCAACTTCAAGGTTTTGTCTTGAAATCCACCAAAGAGTATAGAAAGCCACCCAGTGCTTTGTATCTATACTTTGCCTTAGTGAGGAGCATATTGGAATATGGTAGTCCAGTATGGTCACCTAATTACAGAGTTCATGTAGATAAAATTGAGCGTATACAGAAAAAAAATCTTATGATTCTTAGTTATCGTGAAAACCCTGGTCGTTCAGATTTAAATTACCAAAATAGACTCTGCAAATTTAAAGTACAACCGTTGGAATCCCGACGTATATATTTCGATTTAGTTTATTTCTACAAAATCATACATTACATTATTAATTCACCAGAGTTACTTTTCCAAATCAGTTTTAAATTCAGTGCCCGTAGGGCTAATGATACAAACCTATTTGCTCTTCAAATTTACAAAAATAATATCTCCTATTACAATTCACTGACAAGGATGGCCCGCCAATATTACAATATGGCAAGTGCCAATAAATTATTAAACATTTGTGATCGCCACCTTAACAGTTTCATTACTATTATTAAAGACATTCTTCACAGTGGTCTCGGTTTGGATGCTTCACATCCCCAGGTAAGGGTGCCTGAAGCATTTAAACCTGAATATTAATGTATTAGAGATTCTTATGTATGGTGTTTGTTAATATACTGATTTTCCTGTGTTGCACATACAATGTACGTTGTGATCTAGATCAAATCAATGTATTTAATATTAATGTTTTTTACGATTGTAATGTGTTTTGAGCATTAAATAAAAAAAAAAAATTGAAATAAATAATTTTTGATTTTGATACTCAATAGCAATATAAATACTATTATAATAATAATAAAACATTAAATTATAGTAAAACTAAATAATTTACATGAGCGAAACGGTGAATAATCTGAACCAAACTTACCAAACTAGCGATTTTGCACGGGTGGCGGGCACGATACGCGACGTGTGACGTCATCATACCAATCGCAGGTCCGAGCAAGCGGTTCGAAATAGCCGAAAAGAAAACTTTAATAACTTTGTCATTTCTTGTTGGATTTGAATCAATTAAAAAAATGAAATGATCAGAATGTTATAGCACATACGCTCCCATATTTAGAAATCTAATATTTTGTCATGTGACTGATCCTCATTCCTCTCTTACTATACCTTGAGGCAGCGTTTCATTTGCGTTTCACATCAGATACGTTTGCATCCTTATCAGCTTCGGCCTTGGTACAAGCCCTGTATGCGGTGTGCTTAAGAGCTCTAGCATCCTTATAGGGCCATTAAACCAAGGTCGTTTTTTTTGCTCCTGCAGCTACCAGCGAGTTGGTAGTAAAATATTCCATACCCGCTTTGGATCGTCTCAGCGACAGCCGGGTCGGGATCTTTTAATGTGAAACAGAGCTGCCTCCACGGGTACGATGCTTAAAATTCACGAAATCCATCCATCCCAATCTGCTGATCTATACTGTCACACTCATCATAGGCTAGTTGGTGTATCAGGCCACGCGCAGGGTACCTTAGTTTGGATAAGACAGTGATCGGAAGAGCAGAAGGTCCAGTAGAGAGCTCGTATGGTCCTCGATGTCTGGTATCCTCGTGGGAGATCGTACCGGGTGTCGCAATGGTTACAGTGGTTACCTCGCCACTACTTCGCGCAGAGTGTTGTGGGTTAGATTCCCACACGGGACGAAAATTTGTGTGATCCACAAATAGTTGTGGGTGTGTGTGTGGGTGTTCTTTGTGTCTGTTGTTTCAATATTTGTAATGTCCCCGCCACACATGAGTCATTCCTATTAAAAAAAAAAATTGTGAGTGTCCAAAGGCCAGAGCAAATTCGTGAGCAGACCTCCATGTGTTATTAGTGGATCGAGAACCAAGCCACTCAAAAAGAGTGAGAGTGTTAAAGTCTCCTAAGATCACAAGCTCTGCGGAGAGGTACTGATCGAGAACTTTGTCGGTCGTCAATAGCAGGCGCTCGTAAAGTCTAGTCGTGCTCATGTCACCGCTATGTGATCTGTACAGGCAGGCGTAGATCTTAACTAAGAAATAATTTTGCGACTCGATTAAGGAGGTCAAAGGACTGGTTAAATTAGTTGGCGAAGTAGTTTAAAGGTAGGACAAGTCAGCGTAGAACGGATTGTGCGTCAGGGCTGGATTAATGAGGCCTAAGAACCTACACAAACTTCATTTTCATGGGTCAAGTAGTTTTCTAGATTTCGTGATTAGTCAGTAGATGAGTTACAGAAAGGTTTGGTAATATTTTAAGGTCGCATAGTAGACCTCGTGAAGCGTAGAGCGCTAACAATTTTATGAAAATTCGTGATTTTTAATACCAAAATCTTAGTTTAAACTGAAAAATTAAACTTGAAAATTTACCGGTAAAACTAATATTTCGAATGAGGGAGAGCTGACCTGAATTAAACTTTGAGTGTTTAATACCAAGGATGTTGATGAAATGTCCAGATTTTTCTGAAAATGTCTTCATAAAAAAAATGAAGCAATCAAAATTATTGAAATTTACTTGAAAATTCACAATGAGTTTTGGATAAATACTCGAGATAAAAATTTATCCATTTTGAGTATTTATCCGGTGGGATTCCCATCACTACTTGTTAGTGTCAGTATAAAGTTACAG
Organism: Callimorpha dominula; assembly: GCA_949752705.1. Lineage (NCBI taxonomy): Eukaryota > Metazoa > Arthropoda > Insecta > Lepidoptera > Erebidae > Callimorpha > Callimorpha dominula. The sequence goes on along the minus strand of OX456992.1, from coordinate 173,840 downwards.
TTTAGTCTGTGGCTATGTTCCGATATACACTGCGAGCACTGTTCAGTGCTCGTACTGGGGTATGGGAAAAAATTCGTTCCGTTATGGACTAACTGCTGTCACACTGTCACTTTTATGCGATTTGACTATTGACTTGAGTTAACAATTGACAAGTCTTAAGTGGGCTGTCTTAAGTTGGCGGGGAGAAGTCGTTTTTTTACATTTTTTTTGCTATTTCAACTGTTCGTTCACTGTTCGTCATTGTTCGATGAAAAAAAAAACTAAGAACGAACAAAAAAAAATTGGTCGAACAATGAAGACTTCTCCCCGCCAACTTAAGACAGCCCACTGACACTATACTCCACTACGTTCCGTTTTAAGACTATAAAGGAAAGGCATCGCAGTATTCTAAATTGACGTCACACTTTACAGTGCTCGTAGTGCATATCGGAACACACACTGTAGTTACCTACTTAGGTACATTTTTTTTAATAGTTTATTCCAAAGACTACAATAGTGTTTATTCTAATCTAAGTACAACAGTGTATCACAGCTGTTCAAAAATTTTAAATAATAAAGTTTATTTTTTATATAATTTTACTAATTACATAAGCCTAGAATGAGATTTTAAAATCAAAAACAAACAGCTTTAAATATAAATTAGAATTTACAAGTTCAGAATGAAGGGTGCTAAGTTGTTCTCGTGTGCAAATCGTTGCTTAAAGGGAAAGTCACCTTCACTACACAGGTAACTTACGTACATAATATTAATAAAATAATTTTACACGATCTCGAAAGTAGCCTTGCTGTTACATAGTCCACTTACACATAAATATAATATTGCCGTGGACTTTGTACCGTTACCTCAATAATGAACAGATTTGATTTTATTTCTGTCTTGTATAAAAGCCAAAATTTACAATCAATCGCATGTTGGAATAATATTCGAAGCACATGCTTGTATGTAGTGTTAATTAACCCAATTAAGCTTGTCTGAGTTGTGTAATCTTCATTGTGTCATTTAAAATAATGGCTATATATAAACAGAACTTTCATCTAGAAATTGTATTCCTCCTATATGCAGGTGGAGATAAAACAAAGTTGATCTACTGTCTGATCCTGTTTAAGGATGATTATAATATATTGGTTACTGTTAGCTATTACTTTTTGGCCCATTGAACAAAAGTGGTTGTTGAGGTTGATGGTGAACAACTAAGCAAATAAGCAAAAAAGCTAACAATGAATATATATATACCCATATAAATATTTTTTAGTGTTTTTATGTGCTAAGTTTATATAAGCTATTAATAGGTGGAATAGAAAGGCAGCTAAACAGTACTGTCACATAGGTGCTGACCTTTTTTCTTCAGTGACTTGTTTATTAAATATGTTATAAAACACAATAATAATATTATAAATGACTAGTGTAACTTGATCCGGTAAACATCCTTTAGTAAGCTACCTCAGGTGATCAGGTGATGCAGGTCAGCAGTTATGAAGAACTTAAGCTAATTAAGCCTTCCATCTTATCCATAGTAATATGTTAAATAAAATAAATTAGTGTACGTAATAACTTCCATGAGATGGTTTTCATATTTAAGGTATTCAGTAAAAAGTAATCAGTGGAGCACTTAGCACCAATGTAAGACAACACGGAGCAATATGTGAGTTCTTGGTAAAGGGTGCCATGTTGGACTTAACACCAGTTGAGCATCTCTGAAATTTTAATGTAGTTATGTAATGTAATGTAATGTAATTAATTAATCACCTCTAAGAAACTAGTTAGTTTGATATTTGATATGGACTAAATGAATAGTGATTGCAAAGAAACAGTTTAGTGATCTTTTTTGTATTTATAATATAGTAGAGGTTGTATAGGGTTTTATTGTCTCAAATAGCTGTGTATATGGCCACACTTTTTGAGTATCATTTATTAGTCTGTAGGTCAGAAGTAATGATTATTAGTTGTTATATTATATATTATGTAGATAGCTTCCTAAATAGATGATTGACATACTTCTTAAGTTACAAGTGGATTACTAATTATGATGTAATAATAGTTAAAGCTGTTATATTCCAAACAGTAACTCCTGTCTTTTTTAAAATAACTTTCAAAATTTGAAATAAAGTTAAAGAAATAAAGTCGATACTACCACTTCAATATCTACTTGACAAGTACAGGTTACAGTACAACTGCTAATGAGCACCCCATAAGTGGTCTTAGTAAAAATGTTGTAACAGAAACTTACATTGTGCAATCTTGAAGAGAACTTTGTATAAAATTAAGTCAAAATTATATAATACTAGCAGTGGTTCACTGTGGGAATATTGGGATAAAAAGTAGCCTTATGTGTTAATCCAGGTCCTCAGCTATTTACATACCAAGTTTCATCGCAATCAGTTCAGTAGTTGTGCTGTGAAAGAGTAACAAACATCCACCCATCCATTCAAACTTTCACATTTATGATATTAGTGGCATTGAATATATTATATAAATGTATGTATACAGAGCCTTAAATATTGGAACAAATTATATACTTAAAAAGACAAAGTTTATCTACTTTGAATACCAGAAGCGTTAAAACTATTTATTTTGATAAAAATCTATTTGTAACTGCTAAATGTGAATTGGAAAGACAGAATTTTTTTTTTCCTACTTACTAAACACTTATTGTTATGTTTTGGCCAATATATACAATATCTTCATAAATTATAGCCTATGTGTTATTCTGAAATATAAGCTATATTATTGTAAAGTTTTATTAAAATCCATACAGTAGTTTTTGCGTGAAAGAGTAACAAACATCCATACATTCATACATTCTCAACAAACTTTCATGTTTATAATATTAGTAGGAAAGAGTAGGTACCTTCTATTTGTCAATGTCAAACCACCAAACTAAGCTTTTTTGATCATTGTAGACATCCTTCAAGATCCTATTTAAATAAAGTTATTATCATCCTCCTGTCACCTCCATAACCACTACCCTACAGCTCTATAACTATTACCTCTCTCTCTTATCTTTTTAACTAGCGCATTGAATAGCAGAAAAAAAAATTACTAATTTACTTAAAGGCATAACAAAACAGGGCATGTTGATATAATTCATAAAGTTATAAAACAGAGAATTACATAATATTGTTACAAAGTCTAACCCGCGGGCGCCATCTACTGTCGGGTAGAGGAAGTCATAAAAGGTTACAATAACCTAAATCGAGATGCATACCATCTTTTGGCGGGTAGCGGAACTAGTAGCCCATTTGTATAATGTTTGTGTAATAAATTATTATATTAGAAAACTCCAGAATGGTTTTGAGTTTTCGAGAAATATCACGATCTCTCCACGAAATATCTTTCCGGGTATATAAGACGCATGCATAGCAGTATGAAATGAGTTCTAGTTAAGCGAACAGAGAGTAATCAAGTGCGAAGTGCAAGTGAATTTAGAAGTGGATATAGTGATAATTAATTGTATTGTGTTAATTGCGAGTTGTTGAAATAAATTGGGTCTATTTTGGTAATAAATTGGTGTAACTTTATGTTTAAAGAATTTATTATCATAAAGACGAAGTCACTTACATGAGAACAGTAGATAAAATTCAAGATAAGTACTCAGAACAGACGCTATACAATGCAATAATAAGTCCAATTTAATTTAACAAACTTTCTAATCCCGAATCTCGGCTCGTAACAATATGTTCCTTTTACAATGAACAAAACAGATAGGTACCAATATTAAATGAACTAATGTACACGCATCAAAAAAGTCTAAGCAACACGCATCATTTACAGAAACTGCATGGTATTTTATTTTTTTCTTAGCAAAGTAGATTAGTGTACAATCTTTTTGTTCTCGGAATCATAATAATAAACTGGCTGATTTTAAAAACAAAAACTTTTCGATTGTGTTCTGTTTTCATTAAAATAAAAGCAAATATATTTTTCCCGATTTCACGTGTTTTCGTTGCATGATAAATTTGGTATTTATCTCATTTTTATCATTTTGAGATAAGTATACAATTTTTTGTAAAAATGGTGGTGGCATTTTGGTGTCAAAAGGAACATGATTTGTCGTCTTCGGCCGCTGTTCGGTATAATGCTGACACCGAACACGTGATGTGAGCCCGCGAGCGGCTGTACATAATTTCGTAAATGCACAATAATACTTTGATTATGTTTATATATGTATAGATGCCCGGTCTGTCATCTCAAAGTGTCACCAATTTGAATCAGTATACTTCATAAACTCTCAGTGCGTTTGACAGGTGTAAAACGTAAATACGTATTTGTGCTGCCGCTTATTTAATCAAAAATGGCGTCTTGTGCCTTCAAATGTTGTAAAAAATATTCAGCAATTCCACTGGTTAATAATGTGATTCAATCTCTATAAAATTCATAAATATTTTTTAATAAATATAATTAATTAGATGACAAAGAAGCCTGGCGGTAAGACCCATCATGGAGGATTGGCTCGAGAGGCAGCACGGCACCCTCTCCTACCGGCTGACGCAGGTTCTGACCGGCCACGGCTGTTTCGGCAAATACCTGTGTCGCATAGGCCGGGAGCCAACGTCTGCGTGCCATCACTGCGGAGGCTGTCGCGAGGATACTGCAATCCACACTTTAGTGGAGTGCTCAGCGTGGACGCAACAACGCCGTGACCTCGCGGCGGCTATTGGGGTGGGAAGCCTCTCACTGGAGACCATGGTTCTGTCCATGGTCCAAAGTGAGAGTGCGTGGGAATCCGCTGCCTCTCTTTTTGTGAGGAAGTGATGTCAGCTAAAGAGGCAGCGGAAAGGGAACGGGAGAGGGCTAGTACTCTGCCGTCCCGAAGGAGAGGCACCAGGCGCCGGAGAGCCCAGAACGATCCCCGGCCTCCATGAGTGCTGGCTTGGGGTAACGGGTGAGGCTGCCCGTTACTCTAGCAGAAGCAGGCCTGAGACGGTGGCGCGCCGTGTTCTGCGCGCGCCTCTCAACACTGGACCCCTTCCAGTGTTGAGAGGCAAGGCCCCCCGCTCGCAAGGGTGTGGCTGCCTTTTGTTTAAGAGGCGGCCAAGGTCTGCCAGGGTTCTCGGGGACTTCCTTCCTAGGGTATACCCGAGTCCCTAGCAATAGACTTATTAATGACGGAACACCGTGTGGTTTTAGTCGGTTCGATTCCGACATACCACTTCACTGGCAGCCCCAGTAGAGTAAAAAAAAAAAAAGAAGCCACAGTAAGGGATGGTACTTGCTACTACAAATATATGTTTTATAAGTGTTCATCAGATTTATTTTATGAATATCCTGCAATTATTTTTATACTGTTTATAGGTTTCCCAGAGATGGATAGGGGTAGTAAGTGAGTAGAAATGAGTCTTAGTGGAAACTAAACACGTGGACGTGTATTTGTTCTGATCATTTTCGTAAAAACTTGTTTATTAAATCTAATTGGTACTATGAACAACGAAAAAATAGAGAAAAATAAAAGAAAAATATATTGTAAATAAATTTTCTAAATTCAATTTCAAATTTCCCAATTTTAATGTAAAAATTTCTTAACATGACAGCCCTGTTAGAAACGCTTCACATAATGAGTGCCAGTGTAAAACAAAGCCTTTACGTACACTAGGATAACATAGAGGAGCCGTATTTATGACACTTGTCCCAATGTGACACGGTATCTAGACATATAAATATATAATCAAAGCAATAATAGTGTACTGCAAGATTTCACGTGAAGCGGGCCTCGAAAAAAAAGTGAGGTTACGAAATTGGTTCATATTTGGGGTTTGTTTGTTTGCTAGGGGTTGTGAACATGTACACATATTATTATTTTTAATTAAGGTTTGGTTCTCAAATTATCGGATTCTAAAGAATTGACCTGATCGGTGGAAGGGTTTTCTTAATCGATGATTTTCGTATTAAAGTTATTTACAATAAAATCATAATTTTAATGTTTTGTATAGAAAAAATACAGTTCTTTTGGATTTTTAAATCTTATTCTAAATTTGAATTTTTATTCTTGTCTTAAACCGGAAGTTAATATTTCAAATAAATATTTTAGTAACTTCGATCATTTTATTTTTATTATTGCAAAATAAAGCTTAAGACATACAAATGTTATTATAAAAGTTGCAGAGTGGGATCTAAATGGGTTAAAAAGATAAATCAATTTGAGTACCTAAAGGTCGCACTGACCCCTACCGACTCGTATTCACACCACATTATCACACCAGTATGACAAACGGTAATTTTTTTTCTCGTTTGTCACACTACTGTTTTATAGACAACATGAATACCGTAATTGCTAGTGCAGTTCCAACATAATAAAGTCGGTTTGCCGACAAGTAATGCAACTGACCTATAACCTATGGCATGTCTTCAGATGTGAACCTTATCTATAGTACTGGCCGGTTAGAAATGCATTGAGATAATGATTGATAATGACTGACAAACGTCAACATATAAACAAAAACGATTGTGCATTAGTTTCACATTGGCTTTGTAACATGGATTTTTATATTATTAACAGGAAACGTGGACAAGTGTTGTTATTTAAGCAACATCAATACTATAAACAGAAAGTTTACAAAAATTCTAATCAGATATGGTTTTGTCGTAACCGTCGTAACAGTATAAAGTGCTCCGGTTCAGTCACAATAAACGTAAGTGCCAGTGTACATAAAATATATATACTTGTTATATAAATATTGGTACATACCGAGATCTCTCTGTCTATCTTCACGTTATGTCTCTAACGGGGCGGGTAGAGAGAAGGGAATGCAATGTTTCGCGATCCTCGCATGACTACCCTTTTTGCTTCTTGAAGATTCATAAAATGCTTTATGAACGAGTCTCCAGTAGTTAAAATATTCCTCTATTCCACTTAGTTACATTGATGTAACTAGTTGGACATTTTTGTTCCAAGTAGTTACATTATTTAGAAATGTTATTTTAATGTTTTTTTTTTGTTTTCCTAGTTGACCATTTGGCCTGTAACTAATTGGACAGAAAAGTCTCATTAGTTACATTAAAATAACATTTCTAAATAATGTAACTACTTGGAACAAAAATGTCCAACTAGTTACATCAACGTAACTACAATGTAACTAGGTGGAATAGAGGAAAATATCGCCTCAATATCCGTAACTTAATCGTTCTTTAAACTTCACAGGCAGAATTATGTTATAAAAACAGTTGAGCACAAGAATACATGTCAACCAGATGAGCGAAATAGCGCTTTCGATACACAAAATACGTGAAGTTGCTTGTACTTCTGCGGGGCCAATGACAAAAATTTTCGAGAAACATATTAGAGCCTTAAAAGAAAAAGGGTTGAAAGTACCACAATTTGATAGCGTAAAGTGCAGCCTCTATAATGCACGCAAACGAAAACTAAACGTGAATAAGACAGTTATCAAACACATTGAAGACGTATAAGTTGAAACATTTACCTATTACATTTGAAAATTTTCTGATTGCTGATTATCAATATAAGAATACCAGACTATTAATATTTTGTTCTGAAGACGCAAAGGCATTATTAAAAAATTGTAAAAGAATATTTTATTGATGCAACTTTGAAGATTTTTCCACAACCATTTCCACAATTGCTTTCTATCCTCGGTGATTTGGGAAGCACATCTCAAAAATCTTCAGTTGTACCACTAATTCATGTGCTCATGAGTGACACAAAAGAGTCAACATACGCTGCATTGTTCGACATCTTGAAAACTAAATTTCCCGATTCGTGTCCCACTGTATTTCACGAAGATTTCGAGATTTCTGTAGCATTTGCTGCCTTAAGACTTTTTTTTCCACATATATCGATTAAAAAGTGTTACTATCACAATTGTCAGAGCTTATGGCGGAAAGCAAAATCAATTGGTTTAAAAATTAAAATACATAAAAGAATTGTGGGAATATGTACGGTTTTGCCGCTAACTCCGTTGGAACTGGTTAAAAACGGATGGGAGTACATAAAAACTGAATCAAATGAATTGAGCGGGGAAAAGATAAAACAGTTCATAGCATACGTTGGCCGTCAATGGCTAAATGATGAACAATATATTGCTGACTGGAATGTAGTTGGTCAAAAACACAGAACCACTGTTTGTGAAAGTTGGCACTTCCAGTTAAACAAAAATTTAAATAAAAACTACGTAACCATACTAAAGTTATTAACAGTATTATTAAATGAAAAGGACATTAATATCTAAAAAGTGAGAAGGGTCGACCAAACTGATAAAGATAGTTTTATAATTTCGTGCCAATTAAAACTATTAAATAGCGAAATATCATTGGGACATTTCCTTGAAATGTTGCGTTAGAAAATTGTAAAAATTTGGATACAAGCATTTACTGATAGGTACTACTTAGCAAAATTTCAGCTTAATCGGAAACCGGAAAGTGGGTCAATTCAACTTGCAAAATTCCATTACAGACAACGGGACAGGTGAAACTAAGATAAGGATAAAATCTTGTAAAATATAAGCTAATACATTGGCTAATACGTAATTTGAAGTTTTACTGTAATATAACAAAGTAGTACAACTCGGACAGCACTAGTTCGGAAATAAATACATTACATGGTGTGTAAAAAATCAGTAGTGTGACAAACGAGAAAAATTACCGTTTGTCATACTGGTGTGATAATGTGGTGTGACTACGAGTCGGTAGCGGCACTGAGTGACGTACCTGGTGCTTGGTGAAGACAGCTAATAAGAACTATACATTAAAACATCAATTATATCCTAATCTATAAATATAAATGGATATCTATTTCCCCTGGTCACGCCATAACTTAAAAGCGACGTGACTGATTTCATTCATTTTTTTTATAATTTTCTAATACTTTGTAGAAGGTTCTTACGGAATAAAAAATTAAGTATATTTATCAGAAAATCAGGGTTTCCATGGCATAAATTTAAATTTCACTATTATCCCACTATATTAATATTATAAATGTAAAAGTTTGGATGGATGGATGGATGTTTGTTACTCTTTCACGCCAAAACCACTGAACCGACTGCGCTGAAACTTTGAATGTAGATAGCTAGAGACCTGGATTAACATATAGGCTACTTTTTATCCCGATATTCTCACGGGATCGGGACTTAAGCGGGTGAAACCGCGGGGCGCTGCTAGTAATATCATAAATGTGAAAGTTTGGATGGATAGATGTTTGTTACTCTTTCACGCAAAAACCACTTAACCGATTGCGATGAAACTTGGTATGTACATAGCTGGAGACCTGGATTAACGCATTGGCTACTTTTTACCCCTATATTCCAACGGGATCGGGACTTACGCGGGTGAAACCGCGGGGCGCTGCTAGTTAAAAATAAAATATTGTTTCAATTTATCATTCATTCATGAATAATTAAGAAAACCCTAACTAATATTGTAAACACGAATGTGAGTTCGTTTGTTTGTCACGCTTTCATCTCTTAAGTATCTACTCAACCGATTGGCATGAAGTTTTGAATATACGTTGTCAGAGGCACGGGCAAAGGGCACTAGGCATTTTAGAAAAATGTGCAGTTCCTAAGGAATCGAAAGGTTAATTTAACGTGAGTGAAGCTGCGATCAAAAGCTAGTAAAGTTTAAAATTACTTCCGAGGTTGTGTGATAGCGTATTGGTATGTATTTATGCGTAAATGTGTGATATCATCACAGTAATATTATTATTTTACGCACTTAGCAACCGTCTTTAACAGACATCAGGTACCTCACTCAGTGCGACCTTTACCTACTCAAATTGATTTATCTTCCTAACCCATTTAGATCCCACTCTGCAACTTTTATAAAAACATTTGTATACTTTAAGCTTTATTTTGCAATAATAAAAATGGTCGAAGTTACTAAAATGTTTATTTGAAATATTAATTTCCGGTTTAAGAAAGAATAGAAATTCAAATTTAGAATAAGATTTAAAAATCCTGAAGAACTGTATTTTTTCTATACAAAACATTAAAATTATGATTTTATTATAAATAACTTTAATACGAAAAACGTCCACTAACAAAAACTCTTCCGCTGATCAAGTCAATTCTTTAGAATCCCATAATTTGAGAACCAAACCTCAATTAAAAAAAAAATGTGTACATGTTCACAACCTCTAGCAAATAAACAAACCCCAAATATGAACAAAACTCGAAACCTCACTTTTTTTCGTGGCCCGCTTCACGTGAAATGCCCCATAAGGTGAACATTTTCATTTAACATTAACATGGTGAACTAGTTTAGTACTGAACAATAAATTCTCTTATTGACTTTAAACAACATTTCTATACACAAACTCTTGAATCTTAACCTTAAGCATCCCGATCGCATCCCAAATATAAATGGTCCTTGGACCATAAGGACTTCACGCGTCGCGTCTCTCGATCTGAGTGCTAATCGTGTGAGGTCTTAACTAGCGTAACACTTAGTGGAAGGTAAAGGTGCCAGAAGGAGCGGAAGTTTGTGAACAGATAGCTGCCATCACAGCCGCAATATTGACTGTAACATATGGAAGCAAACCGGCACCTTTCCTAGCAATGAAGACTTTGAAACTTCTGCCTAAAGATGAACATGATTCATCCCCTGAAGCCTCCAGGGTCTTATAAGAAGCATTCTATATCGATGACCTGGTACCCGGTTGTCGAAGCCTAGAAAATAGCTAACAATGAATTAAGGACCTCACCTTCAAACCTTCAAAAGGTCTAGAAAACCAACACTCCGTGGAACAAGTAAGTATCAGCTGAAATTCAACAAGAATGGCACAATATACAAGGTGACATAAACAACATTACCAATATTACGATACCAAGATGGATCTCCAGCAAAGAACATGACCTGATTGAACTGCACGGTTTCTGTGACGCATCCATCCACGCATATGCATGTCTAGTCTATGCACGAATTAAACAACAACCACATTCAGTGATAGTCGCTGCAAAAAGAAACTTGTACCTACCACTTAAAAAACAAATCACGTTGCCCCGTTTGGAATTGAGTGGAGCCTACTTGCTGTCCAAACTCGTAGGCAAATTAAAACAGACATGGAGTGAACGTAACATTGAAATATACGGATGGACGGACTCGATAAGTCGTTTTAGGATGGTTAAATGGAGAACCAGACAAATGGCGCCCTTTCGTAGCAAATAGGGTACGTCATATAACAATCATTATGCCGGCGCGACAATGGCGATACGTAAAAACAACAGAAAACCGGGCAGACGCTGCAAGTCGGGGTCTGTACCCCTCTGAACTTCTAAACCAACAGGCGCTGTGGAAGGAGGGACCGAGATGGCTTTCAACATTCGAACCTGAACGATCTGACATCCAATTTTATGCAACTGACCAGGAACAAAAGACTAAGTAACTATCTAATGTGGTACGACATAGTAAATACAATAGCATTATTGCTGAATTGTTTACAAAACACAGTTCATTCAAGAAAATTATACGCATTTTAGCACATATACAACGAGCATTCACCTTTACTCGTAACCGCCAACGACCTCGCCGTCTCACATTACAAGAACTACGTCTTGCAAAACTCACTATCATAAAACATGCACAAACGTGGGAATACAAAACAGAAAAAGATAATTTACGAAAATAGGTCAAAGTGAATTCAAAAAGTAAACTTTTAGAATTGAACCCATTCGTCGATAAAGATAACATTTTGCGAGTCGGAGGAAGATTTAAAAACGCTACTCTTAGCATGGAAATGAAACAGCCGAAAATTATACCGAACAACTCCAGGCTCACGCTTATTATTAACTTGGCTCACAAACTAATATTTCACGGGGGTCCCCGCCTCACCCTAGCCATGTTGAGGCAAGAGTACTAGATTCCCGGTGGCAACAATTCCGTGAAGAAAGAGCTCCGTAAATGTATTACCTGTCGCAAATATGATAACAGGAGACAACACCAATTGATGGAAGATCTACCAGCCGCACACATATTTTCGTAATCTAACTGGACAAAATTATAATAGAATAATCTTTATTGTAAACTAACGTCATATTGCTTAAAAAAAATACACAAAGTGGATATATGTACAATACGCGGGTTTAAATATGCAGTGGCATGCTGTAGGATGGAATTTAAAGACATTGTGAAGATTTTAGACGTCTATTGCAATAAGACAATACAATAATTATGATGATGATGATTTTGATCATTGATTTTGTAATTAAACAAGCAAAAATATATATTAACAACAAATTAGAATTATCATCCTGAATCTCGTCATTTTCTCTGGCTTTAGTTGTCATATCTAAAAGCTCGCATACTTGAGTTGTAATTCGGCGAGCTTTGCCTTTTTGACTTAGTAATAGGGTGGGTACAATTTATTTTATTTTTTTTACTTGGTCGCGTATCACATTATATTGATGTGTCGACAGATTGGCATCGATCATTAGTGAGAGAGCTTGATCTTCCGTTAGTTCGAGTTTTTAGGGCTAGGCTAAACACTTCCGCGCTCTCTTAATAGAGGTACCTCTTTTAGGTGAAGCGAGACAAAGCTCTTTCACTCTTTCTCTTTGTCCCCCACCGCGAAGTTTTACTTCAGTCGCCATCGATAACTCCTTCATGCTCAATGAATCCAGTAGATGTCGAATTCGCCGTTTTTTGTTCGTAGGCTGCAGCTTCTAAAGTCTTTTTTTGGTCTACCAGGTCTACTCGTTCCAGGCTGTGAATCACCTTCGATAGGTGATGTGACAAAATCAGAAAATGATATGTTTTCTTCCAACCACGAAGAATTCGCTTTTAAAAAGCGTTCTTGGTATCTCCCCGTCTTCGACTTTTTTTGGTCGATTTTTTGATAGATGCTCCTGATTTTAACTTTAAATCTTCTCGTGATATCTTCTGTAAAGGACGGAACACCAAGTTCTTGCAAAATATAGCTTATCAAAACATCCAGTCTTGATTTTTTTGAATTAACAAACCGAACATCGAATAACTTTCGACGTGAAATTTGCGTAGTCATACTGAAAAAAATTAAAACTTGTATGAGTGTCGCACGACTTCGCAAGCAAATACACTTTGATTGTAGAACCAATATGTTAGTCCTTAAAAATAACGTAATACGATATTGATATAAGTCGATATAATGTACTAAAACTACATTACAAACAATCTTTTTTTTTTTTTTTTACTTCATAATAACCTCTAGTCTAATGATGCTCACGACTACGTTTAATAATTTATGATTAAATAAAAGTATTTAAACTCACCTAAAAACCCCAAAAAACACAACCACAACAAACAATCACTGCTAGTTTACAAACACGTAGCGTATTCATCTAGCAAACTCAAACGAATATTGCGGTCGCATGATCATACCTTTTTTTCTATTGTTTGGCACTTCTAGCTGTAAATTAACCTCAGTGTCTTGTAATAGGACACGTCTACTATGTATGCAAACAGCTATTTCATCTTGAGAAGACAAGTGAAAAATTTAATTTTGTCCAGCTAGATTACGAAAATTTCGCATTGTGCGCCGCTCGAATAAATCCAGCTGACCCTTTCTACCATACAGGAGTGGACTATACGGGATTTGTTGACGTTAAAAAAACAAAGGGAGAGGTGGAGTTACATTAAAAGGACATATAGCTATTTTCGTATGTATGGTGAGTTTTTTTTATATTATAGGGGGCAAACGAGCAGACGGGTCACCTGATGGTAAGTGACTACCGTCGCCCATGGACACCTGCAACTCAAGAGTCACAAGTGCGTTGCCGGCCTTTGAGATAGGAATACGCTCTTTTCTTGAAGGTTTGAAGGTCTTATCGGTCCGGAAATACCGCAGGCGACAATTTGTTCCAGAGATTGGTTGTGCGAGGGAAAAAAATTCTGGAGAACCGCACAGTGGTCTATTGCCAATTATCCAGGTGATGGGTATGTAAGTTTTGTTGCGTTGAACTATGGCGAAACGTTGCGGCCGCTATAAGTCCGAACAATTCCTCGGAGCACTCCCCATGATACATGCAATAGAGAATGCAGCGTGAAGCTACGTCTCTACGCAGCGCCAAGGGGTCAAGCCGATCTGAAATATCCTGGCAATCGATGATTCGAGTCGCTCTCCGTTGAATGCGGTCAAGAGAAAGAAGCTGGTACTGGGGTGCTCCTGCATAGATATAAGAACAGTATTCCATATGTGGCCGAACCTGCGCCTTATAAAGTTGTAGCCGGGGTGAAATACTGTCTCGATCTGTTCAGCACACCAAGCTTCTTCGAGGCTAATTTGGCCTTACCCTCCAAGTGACCGCGGAACTGGACTTCGCTCCGCTGGCTCCAGGCTGTGGCAGTCAGAGAAGTGCTCTCAAACGAGGTGACACGACAACCGGTATATCTTTTTGATTTTACCAACTCAGCCTTTTTAGCATTTCAACGCATTTTCAGTGACAGTTTCCTAACTGAGGTTACTGAGATGAACATTGAATGACACTTCAATGCCCCCGCTTGGCCGTCAGCTGGAGGGATATGGGAACGAACTGTGAGGAGTGTAAAATATCACCTAAAACGCGCGGTAGGACAACAGAAACTAACTTTTGAAGAGTATTCGACATTGTTGGCACAAGTCGAAGCTTGTCTTAACTCCCGCCCGCTATGTGCTTTAACAGAAAACGTATATGACCTGGACTTTCTACCGCCGGCGCACTTCCTGAGAGAGACTCAACCTCCTACTTATGTCAGCTTAAAACACCCATATATCAGTTCAAGTCCCAGAGGGATCTCTGTGTGAAAGTAACTACACCCAATGTAAAACGGTTGCTTCTGTGTGTCAAAACCAGTGGACCAGCCTAACTGCCGTAAACCAATATGTGCATTTTTGTTGTAACCAATGTCCAATTAGAAGTTTATGGAGCAAACCTCATCCATCTTGACGAAGACTGTATATTGAAAACCGAGAATTACACGATTTATGGCCCAAATTTCAACAGTCGTATGGTGTTATTAGCAAATGTGGAAACTTTTGAAACAGAGCCAAGTAACAGCATAATAAATTTAACAGTACCCGAAATAAAACATAAACAAATGGATCAAACAGAAAGCGGACATTTAACATTTAAAATATAGAAAACCAGATTACAAGATTGAAGGAAGAACCAATACTTCTCGACGGCATGTCGATTCATGACTACACTCTTATATACGTTTCATGGGGGGTGGCACTCATCGCAGCCGAGGCCTGCTTGTATCGCCGTTTACGTTCAAGTAGGCCGGCAGCTCTGGAGCCGGGTCCACCTGCGCCCTTGGCGATGTCTGTATCGCAACCACCAGCCAGGAGGAGTTCGCCGCCGTGCAAAATTTGTGAAACGTCATTTAGTGTGATTAAATGAAAAATTGAATGAAGAATTTTGTTGCTTTAGTCACTAATGCATCAAAGAATGCTTAGTTATTATTTACTAGTAGCGCCTTGCGGTTTTACCCAGGTAAGTCCCGATTCCCATGGGATCGGGACTTACCTGTACCCATGGGACGGAGACCTGGATTAACATATAGGCTACTTTTTAAAGTAGCCTATATGTTAATCCAGGTCTCTAGCTATCTACATTCCAAGTTTCATCGCAATCGGTTCTGTAGTTTTGGCGTGAAAGCGTAACAAACATCCATCCATCCAAACTTTCACATTTATGATATTAGTGGGACAAACGAAATATAAATATATTATAATAGTAAAAATCGTTCGAAAGTTCCAAACCGTACATGTTGCTCAGACGTTTTTGATGTGTGTATTTAAACTCAAATTAACGCGATCACGAAATATGTATTACATATCTTTGAATTGCCTGACGTTTCGACCAGGTTGCACTGGCCGTTGGTCAATAAATTTATCTTTATCTTTAAAGGAACATCCTAGTTTTACTTAATGCGCAGGTACCTAAAGGTAGTAGATCTGATCTCACCTCAATTTTATCTGTATTCATGCCGATTTTAGTTTATTATTATTTTTATGTCTATTATTATTGATTAAATTAAAGAGATAATATACCATTAAGTTTAAATTTATTAAAGTTGTACCTACAAAACTAGTATCAAATAGTAAGTTTCAAATTACAAGTCTTATACGTCAATTTGGTACCTTGTTTATATGGCTTATTAGTGTAGTTATTAACAGAGTCGCATACAATGGTAATATGTAATGGTAGTGACAGCAGCAGTTGTGATAACTTGTAAAAGTTAAAAAGAGCGCATTGCGTTGTACAGCGCGCGATGGTCGTCATCGCGGCCGGCGGCGCGCCAGAGCGCCTCGTTTGTGTTGAACCTGTTCCGCGGCCAGTTCGAGCCGGCGCAGGTGTTTCCCTTCCCCGAGCCGCTGTCGGACGATCAGCGCCAGATGCTGCAGGAGCTTGTGCCGCCAGTCGAGAAATTCTTTCAAGAGGTACACATTTACATTTTTCCTTTCTTTGTTTCCAACATAATGGATTTCAGAATAACAAATCCACATCACAAGCTCCTTTCACATTAATCAGAAGTATAACAGATTATTTAGACAATAAGATTCCAGTTGTGACAGTTTTCTTTCATATGAGTAAAGCATTTGATTATGTGGATCAAAATATGCCTTAAAAAAAATATATCAAACTGTCGAATTGAGAACCTCCTTTTTTTTGTCGGTTAACAAATGTGAAAAATGTGATACAAGTACGGTGTGTTGCACTTAGGTAGCTGGATAAAAACATATATCATAGATCGTAAACAGTGTGTTAAAATTACAACCTTAGATAAGAAATTTGAATCCAAGTGTCACAGATCCTCATACATAAATACTAAATCAGGAATACCACAAGGAAGCGTGCTTGGCCCGCTTATTTTTTTTAATATATAACAACGATTCACTCGATATGATTAACTATCAAAATGTCCTTTGCCCACGATGTGTCTAATTGTACCACAAGGATAAGCATATATCACATAAAGCAGAAGTTAACGAAGCGGTACAATTAGTACTTCAAAAGTTAGAATCAAATAATCTTTGTGCTAATATATCAGTCTAAATTTATAAAATTTCATACATACAAATCTAAGGAATATAATATACATATTAACATAGGAAACCAAAAAATAGATGGAACTGACAATATCAAATTTCTAAGGATTACTTTAGATAAATTCTGTAATTGGAAAGATCACATCAATAATGTCTGTAATAAGCGAAATATGTTTGTATACGCAATTAAAAAACTTCGTTACAGGCTAATAATTTGGGGCTATTCCAGAGATATAAATAGAGCTTTCATTGTTAAAAAAAAATGTATAACGGCCATCTATAGTGCAGATCCTCTTGAGTCATGTCGACCTTTATTTAAAAAACTAAATATTCTCACACTCCTGTTAATGTACATTTTTGAAATATCTATTTTTGTAAGAAAACACTATGGTTGTATATATATACATATATATATATATATATGTATATATACATAATCATAGTTTTTTCTACGTAGGTATATATAAAATTTAGATAATTATTCAGTTTGTTGTTTGGCGTTGACTCAAAATTAGTTTATATAAAATTTTATAGTTTATGTAAAGAAGCTCATTACATAAGACTTAAAAGGTTTATTTATTTTTTACTATTAGTAGAATCATGAAATTAGTCATCATGTTACATCTGTCTATCTGCGTGTCTGTCAAGTTCATCAAGTTAAAATTAACATCCATATTCATACATAGCAGTCCCTTGAAGCTGTAAAAAAATTAAGCTTCTTAGTCAACGCACTGAAAAGATACGGCCATTAAGCCTTAGATTTTAACAAATTTGAATAATTAGAACGTAAATCAAAACCTATAGGGTACTCCCGTTGTCCTAGAATCATGAAATTTGGTAAGAAACAAGGTCTCATAGCCCAAGGAAAAAATCCCAAAGTCATTAATTTGTTGATATATCACATAAGAAAAAGTTTTTGTGATTACAAACTTATTTCCTTTCGGCCGTTGTAATCACAAAAACAATTTTGTTTTGCGGTTGGAAAGTTGACTGTTTTAAATCGATGTATGGGAGAGTATTTTTAGAACTGCATAGTTAAGTTTATTTTCGAAAAAAAACGGGCAAACATCTTTGGGATTTATTAATGTAGATAGTTTTTTCGCTAATGGAACTCTCGGTGCGCCAGACATACTCGCACTTGTCCAGTTTTTTTTCCTATTAAGGCACGGAACCCTAAACACCATATACAAAAAATGGCTTCCAGAAATGTTCATCCTCAGAGATATTCCTTTGACTTAATTTTCTGTTTCAAAATAATAATATTATGGAGTGTCCCGAATTACTGAAAAGTAAAAACGTCCACTTTGAACGAAGATAGTGGATCTTTCCAAGCTCTTTAAGCAAATTTCGCAGTGACATAAAAATTTTCCTTTCCTTTTACAAACCACCTTCTGTTGTTTTATTTATATGAGTAACTAGTAATATGTATAAAAAGCTAAAAAATCAGAATAAGCGGTGTTTGCTCATAAATGGTTGTACATTTAGAGTAAGTAGGTATGTATATAATAATTTAAACGCATGAATATAATAAATGTAAGACTGTCAGCAAACCAAATAAATAAATATACACCCGTAATTCCAATATTTCCTACTTTTCGTTGTGTTTGTACTTATAGGTTAACGACCCTGCGAAAAACGATTCGGCAGCGCAAATAGAAGAGGGCACGTTGGCGGGGCTCTGGGAGCTGGGGGCGTTCGGCCTGCAGGTGCCCTCCGACCTCGGCGGGCTCGGCCTCAACAACACGCAGTACGCGCGGCTCGTCGAGGTAAGCTCTGCGGACCGGTCACGTGTACGTAGGCCTGTCTATACGCGGTCGACGCCCAGTGACTGTGCTTGTGGGTGTAGGTGGTGGGCGCGCACGACCTGGGCGTGGGCATCACGCTAGGCGCGCACCAGTCCATCGGCTTCAAGGGCATCCTTCTGTTCGGGAACCCCGAGCAGAAGAGCAAGTACCTGTCGCGCGTGACGGGCGGGGAGTACGCCGCCTTCTGCCTCACCGAGCCGTCCTCCGGCTCCGACGCCGGCTCCATCAAGTGAGTTCGCTTCTATGTCACATTGTGATCTCTAGTAGGACCGTATATATTGACATGTGCTACTGCTCCTACAACACATACATGTGCCAGGTCGCGCGCGGTGCTGGCGCCCGACGGCAAGCACTTCGTACTGAACGGCTCCAAGATCTGGATCAGCAATGGGGGCATCGCCGAGATCATGACCGTGTTCGCGCAGACGCCCGTCGAAAAGGATGGCAAAACTGTCGATAAGGTACCTCATTCAAACACTTTGTCTGTATTAAGCTTCAGTAGCTTGTAAATTAATAAGCTACAATAAATATTTTATAATATTAAAACTGATATAGGTACATATAAAAACTCCATGAGAAAAGAATCAGGGAATAGAAATTTAATACCGAAATTAATTAAGCAGTCGCCAAAATACAATGCCTAAGGTATAAATTATAACAGTCTTCAATAGGTCTTGAAACATCAATAGGGAATATGCATGTCGTTTAAATTTACTTGATTAATCTTCCCTTGAATCTTTATTGTCCAGATATTATACCAAAACAATTATTTTCTTATTTAGTTCGTCTTTAATTGAAAAAAATATTAATTAAAATATGCAAAATAAGGGAGCCAAATTCAACTTCGCAAAACGCTTCACTATTGGTCGAAACAAAACATGACGTCACATTCCACGTCCTGTCATTTATCAGCGCCTATATTCGTAGTGTTACGGAGAAAGCTAGGAGTTCCTGTGGTTTTTGCCCTTAGCTAGTGCAATTTAAGCATTCTAGTGATATTAGAAATCATCTAGGACAATGACTGAATGTAGTTTTGTCAAAGCACAATCTTCTTATAGTGTTTTTACATTTAGGAACAAGGCAATACCTACCTATAAAATGGTTTTTTAACTTTATCCATCGTCTATTAATTATAATAAATAGTAATTACAACTATATGTATGTATTTAGAAATATATAAGTATGTTTATTAGCAGGCTGGTTACCATAGTACAGGCTCTGCCTAGTTTGGGATCGGCCGTGTGTGAGATGTGTGGAGTTATTATTATTATTATTCTCTTTATTCATTTAAATATACATGTAAATTATATTTTTAAATACATTCAGATTATATAAAAGCAAAATTCATTTAAAAATATAAAACATAGTGCCCCACCGGTATCGCGTACAGGGACCAAGCTACCGGTGGTTAGGGTTCCAGAGACAGAAACCTCCTCACAATACGTGCCGTATCAAGAAGGACCGCCTTCTGCATCTGGCCCTTAGTCCAGCTGCCTAACGAGAACCTCTGAAGGTGTTGGTCGAGGCTCTTTGCAATCAACCCATGGGCTGATAATATGACTATCGGCACAATGATTGCTGAATCCACATCCCACATGTCGACCACCTCGTGGGTCAAATCCAAATATTTCATTTGTTTTTCTTTTTCAGCCCTTAAGAGGTTGTCGTCATGGGGAATGGTAATTTCAATAATCGTTGCTCGGCGCTCTAATCGGTCTATTACCACTATATCAGGCTTATTGGCAACAATAGTCCTGTCAGTGATAATAGACCGATCCCAGTACAATGTTACACGACCATTTTCAAGAACTGGGTCGGGCACATACCTGTAGTACGGTAATTCCGCAGTCACAAGAGAGGACTTTTCTTCCGTAAATAAAAATTACTTAGTTACAGATATACTTAACAATGTCCTAACAAACGCATTGCCGAGGAGCAGAAGTCTTGCTGGGCAAACAAAATTTTCTTGCTGAATTTCTCCTGTTCTATTAAAGATCCCTTGGAGTTACAGGTGGGCTATGGATAAATACTCAAAAGATAAATACTCGATTTTTTATCCGAAATGGATAAATACTCGTATTTACTCATTTTTATCCGATATTTATCCAAATTCGTAGATAAATATCATTTCGAACATTGAAATTGAGACAATGAGATATATATAACCTTGCCTTGGTCCAAGCCCTGTATGTGGTTTGCTTAAGAGCTCTAAAATCCTTACAGGGCCAATTAAACCAAGGTAATTTTTTTTGCTCCTGCAGCTACCAGCGAGTTGGCAATAAAACATTCCATACCCGCTTGGATCGTCTCAGGGACAGCAAGTGTGCAGGAGTTGGGATCTTCTAATGTCAAACAGAGCTGCCTCCACGGTTACGATGCGTAAAATTCACGCAATCCATCCCAATCTGCTAACCTATACTGCACATGCGTGTGTCAGGCCACGCGCATGTTACCTGCGTTTGGACGAGCCTAGTGGTATATTCACGGATGTGGAATACCCGTCCGGACGTGAGGTCAACAGAAAGTCCAGTAGAGAGGACGTAGAGGATGGGAGAACGTACCAGGTGGTGCAATAGTTCCAGTGGTCGCCTCGCCACTACTCCACGCCCAGTGTTGTGGATTCGACTCCCACACGGGACGAAAATTTGTGTAATTCACAAATAGTTGTCCCGGGTCTGAGTGTTCTTTGTGTCCGTTGTTTCAATGTTTGTAACGTCCCTGTGACACAGGAGTCATTCCTATTCATAAAAAAATTGTAAGTGTCCATAGGCCACAGCAAATTCGTGAGCAGACCTCCACGCGTAATTGGTGGACCGAGTACCAAGCCACTTAATGTGATGAGCGTTTATGTCTCCTATGATCACAAGCTCTGCGGAGAGGTACTGATCGTAAACTTTGTCGGTCGTCAATAGCAGGCGCTCGTAAAGCCGAGTCGTGCTCATGTCACCGCTATGTGATCTGTACAGGCACGTGTAGACCTTAGCTAAGAACGAATTTTGC
Source organism: Callimorpha dominula (assembly GCA_949752705.1). NCBI lineage: Eukaryota > Metazoa > Arthropoda > Insecta > Lepidoptera > Erebidae > Callimorpha > Callimorpha dominula. The sequence continues at coordinate 152,083 of OX456992.1, read as the reverse complement.
GACTGGATTAAGGGAGTTCAAAGGACAGCTTAAATTGGGCGGCGAAGTAGTTTATAGGTAGGACTAGTCAGCGTAGAACACATTGTGCGGTAGGGCTGGATTAATGAAGCCTAAGAGTATACACAAACTACATACGCATTTTCATGGGTCAAGTAGCTTTCTAGATTTCGTGATTAGTCAGTAGATGAGTAAGTTTTCTTTCACTTTTATACAGGGTTTTTCAGAAAGGTTTGGTCATATTTTAGGGTCGTATAGTAGACCCCGAAGCGTAAAGCGCTAACAATTTTATGGAAATTCGTGATTTTTAATACCAAAATCTTAGTTTAAAAAGTTCTTAGAAAAAATTAACTTGAAAATTTACCGATAAAACTAATATGTCGAATGAGGGAGAGCTGACATGAATGAAACTTTGAGTATTTATATATATAACTTTGAATGTCCATTTTTTTCGAAAAATGTCTTCATAAGAAAAATAAAGAAACAAAATTATTGAAATTTACTTGAAAATTCACAATGAGTTTTTCAAAAAAGAATTTATTTTTTAATCCATTTTTTTAAAAGGTAAATCAACTATTTGTCGGCTACACATGAAGTTACTAAAACTTGACCACACCTTTCTGTAACACTATAATAGATTATATACTATCTTCATTATTACATTATTTATTTATCTTAACATCTCGCAAACTTATTAGAAATCAAAATCATAATCAAATGATTACCCAAAGACCCTTCTAATGTCTTATTAAAAACGGAAAGATTCATTATTGTCGCAAACAAAATATTTGTCCGCAATTTTGGATAAATACTCGAGTATAAATGGATAAATATGGATATGTATCCATTTTGAGTATTTATCCGGTTGAAAACCCATCACTAAGTCCCCACCGATCTAGTGTGTGCAAAAAAGTTATTCAATTTCAAAGTTCTCAAATATGGGTTTTTTGCATTTCTCAGCCAAACGGTATGTTTTATCATAAAGTGGGTAAAACAATAATTGTAGATCATGTTATTATCTATAAAAAAATCCGTCACACTTTTTTCCTAAGAATTGCTATTTTTGTAATATAACTTTTTTTAATATGAATTTTGTAATATAAATAGCTAATTTTGTAATAGTTGAAAATGTCGTGTTCTCTGTAGTATGCACGATTACCGCTTATACAACGTGACTGGAAATACGATACATTCCTTTTAAGGGGTTGAAGTGGAGCACATTTGGAGTTAATTTAGCCCCGGGATACTATATTCTGAACTTGGTTATTTCTGAGTTATTCAAATTTAAAGAATTTAAATTAAACAAGTTTTCAAATCAAAATCTACCCTTGTGGTGAAATATACGGAATTTGTTTATTATTTTGCACTTTACTACTACACAAACGATCAGAAACTCATTCAGAAGCACAAACAGTTCACATACACAGCAATGGTTTTAGTTAAGATTAAAATATCAACGGTTTTTTTTTTTCACGAAAAAATCGCGTTTTAAGAAAATAAACAATCAGTTTAAAAAAAAAATGTATGGAGTGTTGCATACAAATCACTTAAATAACTTTCTTAGTTCATTAGCTATTTAAAAAGGTACAGATGTTAATAAAGGAGCGTTTATAAAAAAGTTTCACGGACTTTGATGCGCCAAAATCATGATAAATTATAACAAACTGCAATCTTCAGCCCTTAATTTTTAACTTTTAGAGGTGGACTTTTGGAAACGCTTTTTACTTTAAAACTTAAATGAAACCTACCTTAAGTACAATCGATTTAAGTAAAAAAAGGAATTATGTATTTGAATCGGTTTACAAATGGTGAAGATATCGCATAACATACACACAAAACGGCGACACTACTAAACGTGTGCATACTATGGAGAACACAACTTTAGTAAATTTTAGAATCGCTTTTGCTCAGAACTGGTGAATCTTAGAGAAAAAAGCCCAATTTTCGTAGATAATTGCATGGTCAAAAACTTTGTCTTAGCTATTTTTATCATAAAACTTATCGTTTGGCTGAAAAACCCAAAAAAGCTAGATTTGAAACCTTTAACCTTAAAAAAAAAATTTGCACATGTGGGATCGATGGGGACTTTTCACAATTTCATAATAATGGTATCCCTAACGTTCATGTAAATTTTCAGCTTCTTGGGAATTTATGCAAGGGTAAATGACTATTTTGACCGGACTATTATATTATTTATCTTAACATCTCGCAAATTTATTAGTAAGTGTTAGAAACAGTCTCAAAACCACTGATATAAACTATGAAAATAACTGACTAACAGCAACTGCCAAGTTGTTCGTACCTCTGTTTGCACTCAAGTCAATCGTTCTAAACATATTCCTACCCTTTTATAATCCTACAAATTGGTAATATTTATCCATCGACCAATAGTATTGCGTTACCGGCATAACCAGTCAAAATAATGTCTATTAACTTATTTTTAATAAATAGTGAACTGTGTTATCATCTATTATAGTTTGTCCCTATTTTTAATAAAATAAATAAGAGTTTTTAATGTGGCGACAACATAAGTAATCAAAATCATAATCAAATTTTTTACCCAAAGACCATTCCAATTTCTTATTAAAAACGCAAAGAATCATTATTGTTGCAAAAAAATATTTATCCGTAATTTTGAATAAATACTCGAGTATAAATGGAAAAATATGAGTATTTATCCAGTTGAAAACCCATCTTGAGTTCATACATGAATTAGAGGTACATTGGCACAAGTTACGATCAGTATTATTTATATGTAGTCAGAGCGTAATACAACCGCGGGCCCTGCTGGATGGATCAGGCGATTTATTGTAGTTTCTATCAAAATAGTTATATATATATATATATATATATATATATATATATATATATATATATATATATATATATAATTATATCCAATGTACCTCACATTGGATCTTGTTAATAAATTCGTGAGGTACATTGAACAAACAAAGCATTACCACTAGTTTTTCTAGATCGATACACATGTCAGATGAGACTCCACCCGTACAATGTGCCTATATTTACAAACTATAAAATAACTATAATACCTACAAAAGGTGTAGAAAAATTTCAAAATGTTTTTATTTTAAATAATAATAATACGTAATACGAGAGAGAAATTGTCTCTCACGTATTACCTTTTTCAAAATGACATCAATAAGGTGACGGCGTTCATCGTGGAGCGCTCGTTCGGCGGCGTGTCGTCCGGCCCGCCTGAGAACAAGATGGGCATCAAGTGCTCCAACACCACCGAGGTGTACTACGAGGACGTGAAGATCCCGGTGGAGAACGTGCTGGGCGGGCTGGGCAACGGTTTCAAGGTGGCGATGAACATCCTGAACAACGGGCGCTTCGGCATGGCGGCGGCGCTGGCGGGCACGCAGCGCGCGGCGCTGCGCCAGGCGGCCGAGCACGCCGCCACGCGCGTGCAGTTCGGCCGCCGCCTGGCCGAGTTCGGCTCCGTGCGCGAGAAGCTGGCGCGCATGGCCATGCTGCAGTACGCCACCGAGACGCTGGCCTACATGGTTAGCGGCAACATGGACTCAGGCGCGCAGGACTACCACCTCGAGGCCGCCATATCCAAGGTGAGACCGCCGCTCACCGCTCAATAAATAAGCCTTCTGTTAAATAATAATGTTTACATTTTATTTTCTTTTTTCTCTGACGATATTGGTTTTTCTACAACAACTTTTCCACGACAAAAGCCTGCTCTAAAGACTTCCATCTCTCTTTGTCTCTTGCGATTCTCATCCATTCTGTACCTGCAAATTTTTTGTCATCATCCCAATGTTCATTTGAGGTCCTTTACTTCTTTTACCATCCCTAGGATACCACTCTGATATCATATTTATAATACATTACATTTTTAATTTTGTTTATTCTTATTTTATCTTTTCTTTTTACTCCAACTACACTTTGTTAATTAGTTACTCTATTAGTGTGTTGTTCAACCGTATGTTAAACGGCAAAATGCACATGTTATAAACTTTTCTATTTTCTATAATTGGCATTTCCTTGTTTTTCGGAACTTCGCGAGACCAAAGAGACTATAGTTTTTTTTTATTTTTTATTTAAAGCATGTCAGAAGGACCTTAATCCGTCTGATGGAAAGCTAGATTGACATCCAAAGACATCCATTATAGATACGGATGATACTAAAATGGTGGTCGACAGTCTGACGACCTTCAGAAATGCTTTTTCACGCCCTGCTTAAAGGACCCGGTGTTGCAGGTCGAAGGGAACACTGCGCTGGTAATCAATTCCACATTTGAATGGTGCGGCAAAGAAAGTAGGTGCTGAACCGCTTGATTCTCATTGGGATTGTTTGCACTGTAAGGGGGTGACACCTCAGTCCGCTACGTGTTGTTCTGGATAGGAAAGGAGAGGGTGGGATCAATTGGAAGAACTCTTCGGAACACTCGCCATGGTAGAGGCGGTAGAATACAACCAAAGAGACTACGTTTCTGAGCAACTGTAAGGGATGTTGGTGACCTGAGGACTCCCAATAATGCGGATAGTACGTCGCTGCAAACTGTCGAGGTACTGTGCAGAGCCATCCCAAAAAAGAGAACAGTATGTATTCCAGAACGGATCTGTGTCTTCTACAAAAGATACCGCTGTTCCGGTGTGAAAAACCGCCTCATCCTGTTCAGGACACCGAACTTCCATGAGGACACTTTTATGATGGTCTCGATGTAGTTTTTATTGTTCAATTTACAGCGCACGTCTATCCCGAGTATATAAGTATCCATATATAGGTATACGTATGCAGGTAAACGTTATCAATATATAAGTTTACCTACCTTTAGTTTTTATTCAGGCGTATTAAAAAAAAACTTTCTTATGAACAACAATAAGGGATGTTGCGGATGCAGAATTTTTGACATCCGCCATCTAAATCGATGCGGAAGCTCCGCAATTGCGAATGCGGATGCCGATATCTGGAACATCCCTAATAGTCTAAGATACCAGACCTTCACCGAGCTGGTTAATGGATGAAATTTTGATGATGAAAGTATTTTATATCAAATTAAATAATATATATCAATAAATATATTGCAAATGGGTTGACTAAAAAATTTCAGTTCAGAATATGATTAATTTGCAATTATTATTTTTTATTTTTGTAAACATTTCACTGGTTTGGTTAATAGACAAATTCCATACCAATCGAAAGTATGAAGCCTATAGAATATGCAAACGTTAGGTTGACTATTTTTTTCCCGTCACAATTTTTTTTTTTCGTGTGGAAACCCCCACGGGTCATCACCTCACCGGAGTCCCGTCACAACTCTTGGGTAGGCAGGTATAAACAGGTATATCGATACTAGTAACTTGCACTGGTCTGGTTAATCAATTAAAATTAATTTAAAATAAAGATTATTTCACTACGAACACGGTTGTATAGGGTGGTCTATGAAAAATCAGTCCTGAATTCCGGTTGTCGAGTTTTAAAAAGTAAAATATTTTAATTTTAAATTGTAACAGTAAATAAATTGATGTAAAAATGCCAAGTACTAAAAGGTATATAGGCTATACATGTTCCTTTTAAAATATACATTTGTTTGCTTTCAACTTACTTGTTTCCTTTAAATTATAAAAACGTTTGATTTGTTTAAATTATTAACCGAACTGTTGCTACAATAGAGTAGCATTAGTTCGATGTTTTTTTACAACCGAACTACTGCTACTAGACCTTTCTATCAGATGGCCTACATGCCTAGTTAGTTTTTATTAAAAAAAATCGTAGCGGTATGCTAGAGTCGTGTCTTTCAGTGATTGAAGTAAGTGTTCTATTTTTAAATACACCCTTTAAAAAATAGTGTAGCAATTACCGGTCGTAAGTCGTAAGGTCGTCAGCATCTCGAATTCTTGCAACTTCACGGTGTTCGAACGTCTCGCAGGTGTTCGCGTCCGACTCCGCGTGGACGGTGGTCGACGAGGCGATCCAGATCCTCGGCGGCATGGGCTTCATGAAGGCGACGGGGCTCGAGCGCGTACTGCGGGACTTGCGCATCTTCCGGATCTTCGAGGGCACCAACGACATCCTGCGGCTTTTCGTGGCGCTGACCGGCATCCAGTTCGCTGGCAGCCACCTGCAGGAACTGCAGCGCGCTTTCAAGAACCCGACGGCGCACCTCGGGCTGATCTTCAGCGAGGCCGGTCGGCGCGCGTCGGTGGCCGTGGGGCTCGCGCGCGGGCCCGACCTGGCGCCGCTGCTGGCGCCCGAGCTGCGGCCGCTGGGCGCCGAGCTGGCCAAGCTGTGCGCCGAGCACGGGCGCTCCGTGGAGGCGGCGCTGGTGCGGCACGGGCGCGGCGTGGTGGACGAGCAGCTCGTGCTGCAGCAGCTGGCCGCGTCGGCCGTGGACGCGTACACGGGTGCGGCCGTGCTGGCGCGCGCGTCGCGGGCGGCGCGGCGCGCGCTGCCGAGCGCGGCGCACGAGCTGCGCGTGGCCGAGGCGTGGGCGGAGGAGTGCGTGACGCGCATGCCGGTGGCGCTGGCGGCCACGCGCGCGCCGCGCTCGCTGCGCCAGGGCGCGCGCCTGCTGGAGCTGGGCGCCAGCGTGGCGGCCGCGGGCGGCCAGCCCTCGCCCAACCCGCTCAACCTGTAGCCCGCTCGACCTGTAGCCCGCTCCGCGTTAAGTAGTTCAATATTATTTCGACCCAGTCTGCGGCAAGCCCGACGTCGTTCGACGTGTCGCCGGTGATCCGTCGTGTCCGTCCGTCGGTGTCGTCATTGACCCGCCGTGAATACCATCCGCGGACAGACGACACCGTTTGCAGCACGCTCTACGCTCTCGTTACTGATTTGGCGACATAAATGTAATTATATTTTAAATTAAATAAACGAAACCGAAAATAAAATACTTAATTTTTATTGCAAAGTAACCCTTTAATTTTGTTATTGAATGTATTACCAGGGTCACAACACTATAAATACGACCACCGTCCAGAAAGGAACTCGTCATTAAAATATGGTCATTTATGCTATATGTACTAGAGTGGTCCTTATTTCTCAACTTTGTCGGCACAGCACTCTGTCATATGATTCTCTATCCTAAAATATGAACTAGTGTTTTTAATTTATTTTTTCGAATTTGGAGGTCGCTACCCGTATTCAAAATCAAACTTTAAAAAAAAAAACATTGTATGACCATTTCCCCTCTAACGCTCCCCGCCAACTTAAGACAGCAGCCTTGCGTCAGTGTTTTAACTTCGGACACTTTATTAATAATGTTGCCAACTAAAATAATCGGTGCGCCGTCACGGCCATACTGACACTCGCACGTCATCAACTCTCCCATTAATCTGAAAACACCAAACGTACTGTAGATAACGCTTGTCCATCACTGACTCACACACTCACACCGAGCACACAGCTGCCCGATCAGGATGAGTGACTTGACGAACTGAACCGGACAACCGACATAGGCATCCCTTCAACCAGTTAACATATCCAATGATAGCGTGGCCTGGATAACCCATCAGTGTCCATTCGATCAGTTAACATCACCATAACACTTATGGCCAGCCACTTCGATCAGTTAAAACACCATAACACTTATGGCCAACCGTTTCACTATACTGACATGGGCGTCCCTTCAACCAGCCATCAACATTATGATGACATGGACCGGACAACCCTTCAGCATTTGTCAACGCGATCACATCGCTTAATCTCAAGGCTCGTGACCTCACCTGTCAAACGACCAACTGCATAGTAATTCGGAACCTCGGCCTCCAAGAGCCAGTTCCTTAAATCACTTGCAGCTTACTCGTAGATCTTCATTATATACCTTACCTTTGCATAGTAATTTAGAACCTCGGCTTTTACCTTTACCTATTCCTGGATGGTAAACCACGTCACTGCTCAAAATACCTGGGCACTTTTAGCCATAGTTGTAGTCACTAACAAACAAGCAGACCCACTATCAAAAAGAAAGGAAACGATCTCACCAGATGGCACGTCTAGTGCGCTCCTAGCTAACTTGCGCTCGCAGAGGTGCACTTCCTTGACTATTGCAGCTCTGTTGTCTCCCTGCGCTCCGGACATACCGATGCGGTGCCACATCGATGCCGCGATGAGAAGACCCATTGAAGTGAGTCTCCACATGTCAGGTTTTTTTTTGGCATCACCGTCATAGGCTTCACTGGTATCGAGCTTGCGCTTGTGCCGTATACCATTTAACGTGTTGTCAGGGTCAAACCGAATCAGCCGCACCGTGGTGTTAGAGCGGTCGAGAGATCGCCAGCAATCGAGATAGCGACATTTCCATGTTATATCACAGGTTCGTCTGATGAGGCTTTTTACTGCGATACTATAATCCTCAAGTTGTTGCCCTGCATATCCCATTTCTAAAGTAGAAACTCCTCCTCGTCTATCGGAAACATCGGGCGTGTTCATGTTTAATGTTGCGGATAGACGTGAGTTAGCGGGCGAGGAGAAAAAAAACGTGATTTTTACAGTCATTTTACTCCACTTATTAAAATACAAAAATATACTGAATAATCATTAGACATCTTCAATCAAGCTTTAAATCACGACACTCCACAGAACACGTGGGGCGCCTACGAGATGCAAATCGATTCTACCTTTTCAGCGGCCTTTTTTTTTTTTTTTGTGCGTGTGGAAACCCCCTCGGGCCGTCACCCCACCGGGGTTTTCGGTGAGGCGGTGTGTCGGAATCGAACCGACTAAAACCACACGGTGTGCCTTAAGTAGGAGGGATCCGGGAACAGCTTTTATTAAGACATCTGGACCCCCCCTAGCGCCTGCCCGCAAAAGCGCGGGCACCACCTTCGGGTAAAAACCTCTCAATTAGGCGACGTCCAGGCACACGCGGACGCCGCCTCCTCGCGGGGGGCAACTATAGCGGGTGGAGGGGAAAAACCCGTCCCGTCCACCCGCGGCCACACTCAGGGCGGCATGAGGCGCTGGTAAGCGCGCCTCCGCCGCCCGGTTCGCCGGCGGCGAATTAGGTCCGAGTGGAGATCGTCCTCCCGGACCCTTTCCGCCGCCTCCTTCTGCGAGATGACGTCCTCACAGAAGGTGGCGACCGCGGTAAAATTCCTGTCGCTACCGGCCATGGAGCGTATGACGGCCGGTAGCGAGAGATCCCCTCCGATGACTGCAGTGAGGGCCCGACGCTGCGTCGCCCAGGCGGAGCAAACCGCCAGCGTGTGCTGAGCCGAGTCCTCACTACAGTCGCAGTGGTGACAGGCGGGACTCAGTTCCCTCCTAGCGACCGAGTGCAGGTACTTCCCGAAGCAGCCGTGCCCGGAAAGAACCTGCGTCAGTCGGAAGGAAAGGGTCCCGTGCTGCCGCCCTGCCCACTCGACGATGACCGGCTGGAGCGCCTCCACGGCGGCAAAGCCAGCACGGAGTGGAGTGGAGCCTCCAGCCAACGAGCCATGGTGGCTCGGCGAGCGGCCTCACGCCATTCGCGTACATCTTCGGGCGGGGGCTGACTGCCGCTTCCCGCCCGGAACTCAGCCGTTCGCCGATATACTTCGGCGAGCACTTCCGCCTCCAAATCCCACGGGGGAGTCCCGGCCAACGCGCACGCCGCCTCCGTCGACACGGTGCGGTATCCGCGTATGGCTCTAACCGCCATAACCCTCTGAGGGCGCCAGAGGCGCGCCCTATTCTGGGCGGTCAGAGCTCCCGCCCACACCGGTGCACCGTACAGTGCCATTGACCGGACAACCCCCGTGTACAACCGTCTTGTAGCGACGCTGGGTCCGCCCAAATTGGGCAAGAGTCGCCCAAGGGCGGACGCAGCGCCGACCAGCTTCGGAGCAAGCTGTCGGAAGTGCTCGTCGAAGAGCCACCTACCGTCGAGGATCAGGCCCAGATACCTTATGTGGGCCCGAACCGGTACGAGAACCGAGTTGACTACGATGGAGGCGCCAGGGGGTGGACCACGACGAGGCCCATGAAATAAAAGGGCCTCCGTCTTATCCAGGGCCACCCGCAGACCCAGCGCCTCGATGCGACCGACCACCAGAGAGACACCTGAAGTTCGCCCCCCGGGCTGTGACCATTGTGTCGTCGGCGTAACAGATTACGCCCAGCCCGGGGGGGAAGTCGCCTCGAAGGGCCCAGTCGTACCCCATGTTCCACAGGAGTGGTCCAAGGACAGACCCCTGCGGAACACCGCACGACATGGGCCGACGACTCAAAACTCCGCCTCGGTCCTCGTACATGACGGTACGCTCATCGACATAGTCTGCCACTAGCCGCCTCAGGTACTGTGGCACCCTATGATAAAGGAGTGCTTCCCTGATGCAGCTGAATGGCAGACTATTGAATGCGTTGGCGATGTCCAACGCCACCGCCAACAACACGCCGCCACAGCTCACTACCTCTTCGGTCACGGCCCTCAGGCGGAACACAGCGCCGACAGTCGAACGCCCCGCTCGAAAACCGAATTTGGCGTCGGTTGTAAGGAGCCGGACGATGCGGGCAGAGAGGACCCTCTCAAACAATTTACCCGCCTCGCCCAGCAACACGATGGGCCTGTAGGCCGCGACCGAGTCGGTAGGCCGTCCCGGCTTCCTTAAAAGGACCAGCTTCCCGCTCTTCCAGCAGTCAGGGAAGCGCCCGGACGCCAAGCTAGTGTCGAACACCTCCCTGAGGCGGTCGGACATGTGATCGAGGGCAAGGGCCAACACTCGGGCAGGGATCCCGTCTGGCCCGGGGGCGGTGTTCTTGGAACGGATCCGTAGAACAACCGCCCCTACCTCCGCCTCCGTGACGGGCGGAACACCATCCTCCTCGTTCTCCCCGTCGTCTCCGGCCAAGGGGGCCATCGACGGGGGTACGTGCTCCACCCGTTGCGGGAAAAGGCCCTCAACCACTTCCTGCAGGAAGCTGGGCTGGAGAGTCTCCGTAAGGGGGGGGCCCGACGCGCGGAGCTTTTGTTGCGCCGGGCGTCCCCAAGGGTCACCATTGAGACCCTCCAGCATCTCCTTTCGTTTCTCCTCTTTGGCGCGGCTAATGGCAGCTTCAGAGTTTTCCGCGCCTCTCGGTACTCCTCATGAAGCTGGTCCTCCTCCCCCTCTTCGCGGCGACGCCACCGGCTGCGAGTGTTGGACCTCCGAGCACGAGTACAGGCCGCTCGGAGGTCCGCCAACTCCTGGGACCACCAGTAGACCTCCTTCCTTGGAGGCCGACCTCGGACGCGGGGCATGGCCGCATCGCAAATCTGCGTAATCGCATCGCGAAAGCGGCCTGCCCCCATGTCTGCCTCCTCAGTCAGAGTCCGCGGAGACAGCCAAGAGTAAATAATGGCTGCCTCCTCCAGTAGGTCCCTATTCACCTTTGTAACAGCCCACCGCGGGAAGCGGGAAGAACGCCGCGCCGGGTGACCCCTTCTGGGGTCCTGGATCCGGGAGAGCTCGAATCGGATATAGAGGTGATCCGAGAGCGTCTCAACCTCTTCCAGGACACGCCAGTTCCTTACTCGTGCGGCGAGAGCAGGGGTAGCGAACGAAAGGTCCACTATCGACCCCCCCTGCTGTCGCACGCACGTGTTGGTGGAGCCTCTGTTTAAGAGACAGAGGCCCACCGATGCCGCCCACTCCTCCACGGCATCGCCCCGTGCATCCGTCCTGGGGAAACCCCACGCAACGGACTTTGCGTTGAAGTCCCCCAGCACTAGGACGTGCCCAGACGCTAGTCGCCGCATCGAGTTCTCCAGGTTATTAAGGAAAACCTCGAAGTCACTCAAACTCCTGTTGGGGGAGAAGTAGATACCATATATGGTGATCCCCCCCCATTCGGCGGCAACATATCCATTACCCTTGTCTCTTAGCGACAAGGGCGGGGAATGAGCCGCCGTGGAGCTGACGACTGCCACGGAGCCGTCCCGGTCACCCATCCAGTTGGGACGGGGAGGAACGTAATAGGGCTCCGCAGCTACGGCTATACCGACCGACCACTCCGCCATGGTTTGCAAGAAAAGATCTTGCGCACCGGCAGAGTGGTTGAGATTCGTCTGGACGAGGAGGCTGGAGACTTGGTCCATTTATTGGATCGCCTCTACAGCCACCTCCATGGGCGACGACGCCGACGCACGACTGACATCGGAGGTAGCCTGGGTCGACTGACTAGCCCCCGATGTTTTCTGAGAAGCGCGGGGAGGCTTGCAGCCCCCCTGCCCCATCTGGTGATTGGCGGGCAGATTACCCGCCGCACACGCTGGGCAGCATTCCGCCGCCTTGTGCCCCGGTTGACCGCAGCGGAAACATAATCCGCTGCAGTCAAAACAACTCGAACACTTGACGCGGGTGTGTCCCGACCCTAGGCATTTGAAACACCTCATCGGTCTCGCCGTCAGAACTGTGACTCTGGCGTTCACGAAACCGATGAGGACCTTGCCGGCATCGCCCAAAACTTTGGCCGACGCGACGGGACAGCTGACCCATACCGCGCCAAGGTCCCCTGGACCGGGGTGGATGGTACCGACTCTGATGCTGTCCGCGTTGCATCCCGTCTTCTCCTGAACGGCAACGCGGACATCTTCCACCGTCACAGAGTCGTCCAGGCCATAAATGCGCAGTTCTGCGCACTTGGTGGGCCTGGCGATCTTAACACCATCCGTCGTTGCAAAAATACCCCGCAGCTTCTCAGCGAAAGTGTCAGCCGTCTTTGCGGGACTGTCGTGCTGGTCCCGTTAGGTGTAGCAGTGGGGAGCGGAGGGAACTCCACCACTGCTTTATTTGTGGCCTGAGCCAGTTGCCCGGCTTTTGGTGCAGCCGCCTTTGTTGTGGCCTTAACTGGTCGCCCGGCCTTCGGCGCGGCTGCAGAGACCGGCGCTGACACCGCCGCCGCAAAAGGAACCTGTGACGCGGCCACCCGATACAGGAAGCGGCGTAGGGGCTGATGCGGTCTTCAGCTTATCTGCTGCAAGTGGCGGTCGAACGATGAGGGCCGGTGGCAGCCTTGCTTCGAGTCCCGCAAGACGCCCGTCCATCATCCTCCACACTGCGTCAATAACCTGACGCAGGTGGGAATCCGGAACTTCAGAGGGAGAGGTGGCGCAGGGAGGAGGCCGCGCCGCAACCGGGCTCAGTGGCCCAGGGCATTCCGAGCGTGCTCGAAACTGGGCAAACTGAGCGCTCAGTTCGGCAACCTGCTTCGTGAGGCGTTCGTTTGATGCCGTAAGGCGGTCATTTGCCTCTTGAAGGCGCGCCACGTCTTCGATGAGGCTTTCAACGGACAGACACGGCGGAGGAGGAGTCCTTCAGGGCTCTGACGAAAGAACCCTTCAGGTTGGTGGATTTGGTGGCCACTTTGTTTATGATGGCCACCGCTGCGCACGTCCTCTCCTTCAACGTCGCCGGTGATTGAGGGACTGAACCCCCTTCCACCGGCGCACGGATCTTAGTAAGGAGATCCGCGATCTCCTCCTCCGCGACTATTTCGCCCTCTGCACGAGCTCGCGCATACACTTCCGCCTTAGAAAACGCGGAACCCGCCGGAGCTGAGATTGGCGTACGCGATCTCGCCCTCCCTCTTAGGCTGGTAGCGACTTTTAGAGGGAGCATCGCCTGGGACGTGTCGGCATCCTCGTCCATGGAGCGTCCGCGTTTTCGACTGTCGTTGCCGCGAACCTCCACTTCCATCACCTCCATGTTATCTGCCGTCGTATCGGTATTTCCGTCTGATGATACGACAGACCTGGAACGGAGACGTTCCGAGAATCTTCTGCTGCTCCCAGGAGTCGGATTGACTTCTGGGAGCTTCTCCGAGATAGGCGTCCTGGTTAACACCTCCTCGTCATTAGACGAGGTGTCGTCCGCCTTCTCATTTTTCTTCTTCCTCACACTCTTCTCCTTCTTTTTTTCTTCGATGATTTTAGTTTTAGTTTTAAGTATTTCAGTTTCCATAATAGACCCACGAGATGGGGAGAACTAAAAGTCGACCCGGGCAGAGATCCCCAATACCCGGGCAAGTGAAAATTTATGCCCAACGGAGGGGTCCGCAGGTGCCCCGGCTCGGAGTGCGCTTGCGACTGAACTACCCATCAGCCATGCATCCCCTGGGCACGCACCAGAACACGGGATTCGGGGTAATTTTTTAGAGAGGTTTTCTTCCTCGCAGTCCGGGCGGCTAAGCCAAGACCCTCGTCCCCGATCGGAGTCGCAAGACATGACCACGACTCCTTTCGGGATTACGATATGCCGACGGTGACAAGGAAACTAAATTTCCCATGCCTGCTCGGTGGCAGTGTGAGTGCACGCCGAGCCCGTCCTCCTTCTCCACTGTGACAGTGGAGAAACTCCGACCCATGGCAGGGTCCCACCTCCATGATTTTTTTACCGAGGTTCATACTTCCTCATTGCTCCGATGAGCGAAGGGCCAACAGAGGAATCGGCAGACACACCCGCTCTGTTGGGCCAAGCCTCGACCGAGTCAACCGGCCGAAGAAAAATGGCCTCCTCTTCGTACTAGAATATTAGCCGTTGGCGATGACGCCCTCCTCAAAACGGAGGAAGAAAAGGCAGCGTCATCGCCAACGTTTCCAGGGTGCACCACGTGGAGGTTTTCTAGACAGAACCCCACCTTTTCAGCGGCCTATCCGAACCGTAACTGTCATCCGTCGCGCCCCAGCGATCGGTGTTGCGTCAGTGTCTTAACTTCTGACACTTTATTAATAATGTTGCCAACTAAAATAACCGGTGCGCCGTCATATTTAATGTTACTAATGCTATTTTTACATTATTAAAAGCAAATTTTCAAGATTCGTGTAAGGTACAGAAATTCAATTTATAACATATAATCTTTATCACAATCATTTTCGTTCTCGTCGTCGCTCATCTCATTCTCCGCTTCTCATCATCTGCATCTAGGTAAAAATATTTTGTTAGAAATTAATTTTAAATGTATTTTAACGGTTCAACGTATTCATGAGATTATACTAGCAAGAGGTATTTGACGATATGTCGTAAAAAGTCGGACTCATTGGTCCATCAAACCAATGAAACTCGTACTGCTTATTCATCAGTGACCAGGCGGAATCTTCGGGTAACCTATGAACCTCAATTGCTTTCAAGTTTGGACGAAAAATCAACAGGGCAAAAATGAAGGTTAAGTTCCTGAATGGGGCAGAATTTCAAAAACCAGTTTTTTCAGCATAACTTTTTCCTATGGATTTTTTTTTGGACCGTTTAACTTTCATAGCATGCCCATAGTAAATACAAACATTTTTTTAATTTAAACCCTAAATTACTCCATCCTTAACTTGGGGGGGGGACCAAAATTTGTTGGAAAAACATTCATAGCTCCGAAACTGTAAACCTTTTTACAATCGGTAATATATTTAAATGAAAGCTATTTTTTTTATTTTACTCTATAATGTAATTAAAAGTTTTTAATGCAACTTATATTTTTGGAGAAAAAAATTTAAAAAACACGAAATCTACCTCTGCGGACCGGATTTTTTTTATCAAATTAAAAGAAGCCTTTTTCTTTAATCTCGTCACTTGCCATACATTACAGAAAAGCAAGCTTTGAATCGTAATCGTATCTTTCTCCCGTCTACTCAGCAGCCATTAGTAGGATATGTATATGTGTACAGCATCAACATTCTATATTACTATCGAATGGTTTAAGAATAATAATAATAACTTCACTGATCTCACACACGGCCGTCTGATCCCAAACTAGGCAGAACCTGTACTATGGTAACCAGACTGCTGATAAACATACTAATTTATTTTCTACTATATACGCTAGTAATATCTCGGTAGTATATTGTTGCGGTAGCCTATATTGAGTGGCGCCATCTGTTAAGGACAGGGATATTCCGGTTAGGGTTAACCTAACCGAAATAACCTGTTATTAAACCTTATTGGAAATGGGTTAACATACAATTTGGATTAACAGAAATGGCTGTTACAGAATTAAATGTGTTTACAGGAATAGCCTGTTACAGGATAATTACGGTTAACCTTAACCGAATCGATATATAGGTTTCTGCATATTAGTACGTGTTTCATTCCTCGTCACTCACTCGCAGTACGTATCCTAGCAACCGCAGCGCGTGCGCGGCTTAACCAATCGGCAGGACATCGCACGCGCCGCGCATCTATGTCTTTTTTGTTTCTAATACTTTCATAAAACAAAAAGAGACAAGTATATATATCGCGAATCACGCGTATCGACTTAGTAGGTATCTACGTATCGCTCACATTGTTTTGAGTTTTTTGAGTGTTTGATGCGCTTGCAAACTTTGCTGTATATTTATATATATACGTAAGTGTAAATATGCCGCGAATGACAACAAATGCCGTCTACAGATATTTTGAATGGGATGAACATTCTAAATACAGGTTATACAAATTATGTGGAAATAAATAATAAAATTAAAGGTAAGTTACCTTATATTTTGGTATTAGCTTAAAAGTCTTTTGAACAAATTTAATTGGCCATTTTTATCTTAACATAAATATGATGTTAAGTTTAGGACTGATAGTTTGCTCCAATTCAATTTACTAAAAAAGTGAACAATACAATAATTATTTAAATGATATTGATGAACTGATTAACCGTTTATATCATAAAACTGTTCGTGATCTCATTAATCGTAGTATTAATAGACATTATTGGTTTTGGTTAAAGACTTCGTGTATTTTGACCAGCGTTGCCAGATTTTTTTTTTGCCAGGTCGGGATTTTGGGACTTTTTGAATGAAAAAAGCGGGATTCTTTCGTCGAAAGCGGGACATATTAAAAAAAGTATAAAATTAATCAGAAGTTTATAAATACATATTTATCTTTTTATTTGAATTCAAATTACGTTTACGAGAGAATAGATAGCAAAAATAAAATCAAATTAAATTCAAATTAATTAAATTATCAATTAATTAAAATCAAATTTACCCTATCGTTAAATAGTTGAGCCTTATTCGTCTTCGGAATAAAAAAATAATTAAAAAAACATATCAAAATCACGCACGCTGCACGCACGGTCAAGTTATCGCCGCAAAGCGGGACTGAGCCTGTCCCGCGCGGGACATTTAATTATGATTTAAAAATCGGGACATCCCACCAAAATCTTGACGTCTGGCAACGCTGATTTTGACTGACAGAATTGCGGCACGAAGTAGAAAGTTAATAAGTTTACCGAAAATTTACATGTTAGATTAATTGTTCTCATTTTCAAGGTAAACGCGCAACAAATCTGAAGAACCACCAGCATTTACAACATCAAGCCATACACAAAGAAGTAATAGAAATAAATAAAGTAACTACTAAAATCAAAGAAAGTAAACCCGAAAAAGAAAAAAGAAAAATGATTGGATTGTTGCGTTAGACTTATTTCTATTCATGGAAGACCATTTGAGGATCTGGAAGATCAAGCTTTTTGTGATATCAAGGCTCTGATATCACCCGATTTTCTAGGCGAAGCCAATCCTAAAAAAATAAGATTGATAACAGAAAAAGCACATTAAGTACTTGCAATTACTGAAAACGTGCTAGAATACTGGTCGCATAAATTACCATATAAGTTAGCGGAAGTAGTGCTGGTGATCCTTGCTGCGCCAGCAAGTAACTGTAGAACGTCTATTCTCAGTTCTCAAATTTATTTTGACTCCTTTAAGAAATCGTTTATTGGAACAAACAATAAAAAGTATTGTTCTCATCAAGTGCAATGAAAATCTTTCGGATGATTAAATATTACAGTGACAAAATAATTGACATGATTTTAGAAAACTGTTTTATTACCGATTAGTCAATCAACCAACCAATTTTTGATGAAACCCATTTTTTTAATAAATATGATTCTGAGTACTATTTCTTAGATTTTCATTTCCTGTACTTCAAAACCTCGGTAACTTTTTGTATGGTGTCATAATGTCCGTCACCTTCGAACTTCTTAAGTTCGTGGAAGATAAATTTGCAGAACAATTTTCCTTAATTCCTGGCAAATAAGGGAAAGTGGTCATAACCGTCGCGTCACGCCTATTATTTTAATGTGCTGTTGGAATTAAAATTTGCTATTGGGACTCGTTCTCGATAAAATCGTCTTCAGACTAACGTTGAGCGTCCTGTGTGAATTCCGTATTTGACTTGTAAGACGAGCGGGAGCCACATGTTGTCACATCGTCCTCATGATTAACTTCTTCTTATGCTTGGCTTTCTTTTCCGGAATGAATTCCGTATTTTCTTGAAACAAATCTTGTAAATCTGTATTTCCAACATTTGGATCATTTTCTTTATCTGATTCCATTTAACGCATGATTTTATTCATAACCGTTAAAAAAAAGTAGGATTTTTAATGTTTAGGTAGGTATGCATTTAAATTGAGAAAAATTTATAATAGAATACTGTATCTTGATCTATAACAGTCTGTTTAAAATGGTTGAAGGAGTCCTTGTGAGAAGAAATCGGGCAAACAAACTCACGGCCACTCATTTAATTTACCAGATAGTCATCACAACATAAGTAAATTGTATTACAGCCATCGAGATATTATGTACCTTCTCGAAAAGCCACTCAAAACAAAATACATGTTCAGTTTCCGTTTGAATAAAAACTGAACAGCGCTGCAGCGCTAAAACAATAATTTTGTAGTCAAATCCTACGCTATTAACAAGCAACGCTCGATCATTTTTGAGTTGTAGTTTTCTCGCGAGCGTAAGGTCCTAAGCGCCGTGATTTTCGTGGCGTATACGCGTGTTGAACAACGAACTGCTACAAAGATTTGTTTTCACTGCGGTGCAGGGACCGCAGTTTGCGTTACAAACTTTTTCTTCGCGGTGTCTACTCTATACGCTAGTAATAATGGTGCCGATTCTATTGTACACTCTCTAAACTAAAACCTGACTTAATTTCTTCATATGAAATCAACCTTGTGTTTTTCGCAATAAGGTCTATTTGTTACTGACATCTATTTCTCAGCGCCACTAAATTTCACTCAAACCTGACAACGTATACTCAACTTTATTTCAACGCAGCAAGAGTCCCCAATTATTCAAATGCCGTATAAAAACTTGTTCAAAACGAACTATGATGACGTTATTTTAATCGACACCTACGAAGACGCTTACTAAAAATACAGAGCAAAAGAGATGGCATTCAACGGATAGCGGCTCTCGCTACGTGGTATTAAAGTTTATTTAAGCGTATCAGACTTTAGTCAAAAAATTAATTGTTTATTTGGATAGCGACATATGTTACCTACTTGTTTCAATTTGAAATAAGACCTTGTTTCGAAGTATACAAGGTTAACATCTTATATGAAGAAAATTTAGTGAATTTTAATTTGGCGAGTGAAGTAACAGAATTGGGACCAATAACTCAGTGATTACAGCACTGTTTTGTTTTGTTTGTGCTTTTATCTTAAAAGGATTAAAACTTAATAAATTAAAATCATGTTATAAAAATAGACTTCTAGACACGAAATATAAAAACAAAATAGGTATTTTAAAAAAGGTAGAAAAGTAAAACACTAATAATTATGTATTTACGCGGGAGTTAACGCGATCACCAAATAGGTATTACATACCTCTGAATTGCCTGACCATTCGATCAGGTTGCACTGGCAGTGCTCACAGGCGAACCACGTCCAATGCAACCTGGTGATACCTATGTCATAATCACTTTTATTCCCGTGGAAATACATAATTATATCAAGGCCATTACACTGTGTCGTGTCGTGTGAAGTTTAATGAATAACTGCCAGAAACGCCCGGCGTAGCCGTGCACGTTTACGAGAGAATTAACGAAGAAGTAAGAAATAACACCGCTCCATGAAGTTTAATAGGCAACGTCGCAAAATAACCGAAGTCCTGGGTTAACTTTTTCATATGGGTTACCAGATTCTATAAATAAACCCTTTTATTTGGGTTAACTTTTACGTGTTAACCCTTATTGTATGGGTTACCACAATAACATAAATTATCTGTTAACCGAATCAATCTGTAACCGTTTCAAACGGTTACAGATTGATTCGGTAACCGTTTATAAAGGTTACCGTTATGCATGGGTTTTCCGATCCCTGGTT
Source organism: Callimorpha dominula (assembly GCA_949752705.1). Taxonomy (NCBI): domain Eukaryota; kingdom Metazoa; phylum Arthropoda; class Insecta; order Lepidoptera; family Erebidae; genus Callimorpha; species Callimorpha dominula. The sequence goes on along the minus strand of OX456992.1, from coordinate 132,066 downwards.
AAGGAGTAGCGGAATTAATCGAATGTTCTAGGGAAAACGTTCGAACATTCTGGAATGTTCCACTAAGTTTTAGAAGATTTTAGAGGGGTGTCCAGTCAGCCTGATTATACGAGAGTTTTTGGGAAAGTTCATGAACATTCTTTGAGATAGATACGGTGAGTTAACAAGCGAAGAATAGCGAACACTGCAAGCGAGTGTAAGTGAAAATCGCTGTTAACTTTGAAATATTTAAATGAATTGTGTCTATTTCGTAACGAATTGGTGTGTAAATTTAATCCCAAATCACACACTACCAGATTAAATAAACAGAAAACCAAAATCATGAGCATAATTTAAAATAACCATTACTCTATCTATATATTTATTTACATTTCGTTAGTCCTTTCGTTACTTAAAATATGAATATTTCTGAATAGCGATATGCGAGAGCACATTTGACACGTCACACGTCGCACGTCACACGTCCACCTGCAGCGACGAGTCCCAGGCGCGCGCGTTGACCTGCCGCAGCGTGGAGCGCAGCGCGGCGCCGGGGCCTAGCGCCAGCGTGAGCGGGAAGCTCGCGCCGCGCTCGCGCGCGTACAGCGCCTGCAGCGTCTGCTCCCAGCGCACCGGCGCCGCCACGTGGCGCGCCAGCGCGCGGCGCACGTGGCGCTCGTCGCGGTAGGGCCGCGCCTCGGCCGCGCACCACGCCGCCACGCGCGGCGCGCGCAGCTCGGCGCGCTCCAGCGCCGTGCGCAGCGCGCGCTCGGCGGCCGCCATGAGCGGCGTGTGGAACGCGCCCGCCACGCGCACGCGCGCCGCGCGCCGCACGCCGAACGCGGCGCCCGCCCGCTCCACGAACCGCAGCGCCTAGCGATCGAGACTAGGTTAGAGAATATTGAGGAGTTGTGGTCTCCGTTGAACGCTAATCGTGTTAAAATAAATGTGTCCGGTGTAGCGGAACATATTACTGAGACATATTCCAATCTGTGAATCGAATTATGATAGATGTTGGCGTCTACTGGAATCGCGTCATGACAACAAAAAATATCTTTCGCATTGCATACTTAGAGGATAATTAAGTCAAAGAAATATTGTAGGTGAATCGACTAGCGGTTTAAAAGATTTGATGGACACCACTACGGACTGTTCGAATGCTCTGGGTGACTTGGGTATAGATGTTACTTACATCTTGGGTCATTTTAATTATATACATTATTTATTTAAAGTGAAATACAGAGAGTAGAAAGGAGTGGAATTTAAAGGTCACGAGTTATATTGATTGTGATAAGTTACCTACTTTTGATCGATTCAAAGAGTTCTTAACAAGCCGATACCGAGGGTTTGAATTTTTAGATACTAAGCCATTTAGAACCCAAAATGTATTGCCCATATTGTAGGGACTCTTATAAATTAGGAAATTGTAGACGATTCTTCAGCATTGATGTTGATACGGGTCGACAGTTTGACCAAGACGACAATTTATGCTTTAAGTGCTAACAGTTAAAGTATAAATAACATAACATAACGTAGCTGCTAAGTTATGTAAGTGTACAATCACTTATAAATTTTGTAGACGTAAACATCATTCTCTGTTGCATCCTAAGGGTGAACAAGAGTCGGTTAAAGGGAACGTAGAAACGTTTTCATCTAGGGCAAAAGATTTGCCAACAAGGGAATTCACAAATGCTGTTCAAGGAGAAGTCCAAACAAAGGTCGTCACTTGCTTTTCGAAGGGGTCAGCTAACAATCAGGTGTTGTTATCCACGGCTTCAGTCAGGGCTGTCTCGAAAAACGGAGTGAGGTACACGGTACGAGCTTGTTAGACCAGGCCTCTCAGGCGTCCTTTGTTGCTGAAAGCATTGTTCAAAGTCTGGGCCCCAAGAAACAAGCTGCTAAGGGAATTATATCAGGAGTAGGTGGAGGTAGCAAATTGATTTCAAATTCGTTCGTTCAAGTTAGGATTCAGTCACGGGTTGATTCATCAGTTGAGTTGGTAATAAGGGTTTATGTCCTCAAGTCTATAACATCTCTATTACCTGTTAGAGAGACCACATGCGTAGTGGAGATACTCATCAGCTACATTCAACTGGCCGATCCGAGATATCATACTCCTGATAAAGTGGATATATTGTTGGGTGATGAAATATTTCCTCAGGTAATACGAAGTGGGTTAAGAAAAACTGCTGCTGGATAAATTGGAAACTCTCGGTGGGTGAGTACGAAAAGCAGTGACAAGCAGGTTCATGTGCATATGTTCTGTGATGCTCGAAGGAGAGTAATGTAAACACGTCTACTTGTTTTCACAACTTTTTGAAAATCTTGGTGAAATCTAAGGCTTAAATGGCTGTATCTTTTTTATATTATCTATTAGCTTCAAGGGACCGCAGAGATAACTATTTAGTATTCCTTTCAACTGGATCCGTCCACGGGTTCCTGACAAAAAGACAATAGACAGACAGACACACGGTCAACAAAGTGATCCTCAAAAGGAGAAAAGGGAACCCTAAGTTCCTTTTTGGAAAATAGAACCCTAAAATTAAGAAAATAAATTGTAGTTTCAAAAACAAAGTTAATTTTGTCTCTCGGAAAACACGGGCAATAATGTATGGAACCCATATGGTGCGCGAATCAGACTCGCATTTGTCGTTTTTTTTAATTTATTGTCCCATTTACGTCCGGCGTTTGTGTTGAATGGCTTTTGAATAGTACTTACGATTCGATGCCTCCCAATACTTCTAATAATTAACTTTAAACTACGTTGGCGAGTCTAATCTCAGAGAACAGGAAGTGTATGGTAACAAAAAAAAAATTGCAAATGTTGAATAAATATTATGGAAAGTAAATATTATAATGGTACCCAGAAATATTGGGGCGTTCTCATAACTATTGTCCTTTGCCGCTATTATTTATTTATTTTATAACACCAAAAAAGTACCTCTTCATCGCCGGCAACAACCTTGCAACCCGGGTAAAGGTAGTTGGCTATCTGGCACACGGGGTCAATGACGCCTCGTTCGGCGGCGTGCTCGCGCGCCCGCAGCAGCGCGTGCTTGATGTTGGCGTCCGGCGCGAGCCACACGGTGAGCATACCGCCTGGCCGCTCGGCCGCCGCGGCCGCCATGGCCGCCGCGCGCAGCTCCACCAGCCGCAGCGCGAACTCCAGCGACAGGGCGTCGGCGAACACGAGCGCGGCGATCTCGCCGAGGGAGAAGCCGGCCACGGCGCGCACCCGCTCAAGCGCGCCGGGCCGCTCGTCGCGCGCGCGCTCCAGCGCCGCCAGCGCCGTCACCAGCACCGCCGTCTGGCAGCGCCGCGACAGCTCGTCCTCAGGGCCCGACGAGCACACGCGTGCCACGTCCCACCTGAACCGCATAAACACTTCATTTTTTGTTAGGTTCACTTCAATTTTATGTTGTGTCTGGGTGTAATTTATCTATAATATGTATATATTTAGAAATATATAAGTATGTTTATCAGTAGTCTGGTTACCATAATACAGACTCTGCCTAGTTTGGGATCAGACGGCCGTGTGTGAGATAAGTGAAGTTATTATTATTATTATTATTTTATAAAAAATAATCATAATATTTTTTTGTTTCAATAGGTACTATGGGGCAATATCTGAACAAACATTATTATTATGCCGATATGATATGTCACCATACTTTTATTAATATATTGTATTACATATCTACTAAACATGAACTTGAACAGGATAAAGTGATTCCTTTTTAAGGGTTCTAAAAATGTATAGTTAGATTGGATAGATTTCTAGTTTACTGTTATTTGACATGTTAGACTATCAGCCATTTTATTATTATTGATAAGAATGGTATATTTAATTGTATATTGCTTATGATGATAAAATTAATTATTATACTGATCAATTGGTTTTTGATGCGTATGTAAAATGCATGTATTTTCAAGGTGAAATCAAATGGTCATGTTTGAAAATAACAACTTTATTTACCAATTTTTTGCACATATTATATTTTTTTAAGTTTTGTTTTGCATTTAATTCATGTTTAATTATTTACACGGTATGTAATGTAATGCAGTGTCTGCGCATCGATGCACAACACTAGCTGGCGGGGGGAAGCGGGCGCGCGGGTCGCGAACTCTGAAGCCGGCCGATGGGCGCGCGGCGAGCCATTACGACCAACGCAAGCGCAATGTAACGTACGCCCGTGGATCTATTTACTACAACATATTATTGTAATACAGTGCAATACCGGAATACCAATAAATCAGTATATACAGTCCACTCGTTATCATTTATACATATACAGTCCGACATATAAGGATCCAACATGCAGTAGGCAGAAATCATGCAAGTTAGGTCACATTTTAATGACCATTATACTTAATGAAAAATGTTGATAACAATATTATATTATAAATTGTTAAAAGATATTGTTATATTAAAAATACTTGAATCAACAACAGCACCTTTTGAAATGCACAATAGTTCGTCCTATCACTTTATAACCTTGGCAACAAAGTGAATGAACATAACAAACATATGTGCATTCAATCATAAACTCACCAGGTTAAAGGTCATACACACTACAACGGCACAGCTGCTAATTTCATCGTCTTCATGTGCGACACGGCGCGAATTTTTTTCGCTGGCGGCTCGCAGTCGGCGCGCTGTAACCGAGCTGACCGCGAACTTACAGCGCGCCGACTGCGAGTCGAGTTGTGTGAGCAAGCGCGCTTACTGCCCGCCATTGGCTTTTTCATATTGACATTATGAAATATGTTATACGACCACGTTTTAATGCTCAGATTTCAATGACAATTTAATTGCTGGGTTGGAGCCGTGCCGTTACCGTCATGGTATAGTGTGTGATGACCTTAAGAGTGTGCAGTAAGGTGTCCATGTATGAAATATTTTTTTACGATCTACGCTATCACAAGAGATATCAAAATTTGCGTAATTAATATAACTAGAATTGCGTATCATCTTGAGGGCCTACTACGCTTTGAAGTTTTGTAAGTCACCATATGCCAAATATATATATATATATATATATATATATATATATATATATATATATATATATATATATATATAATAATAAAAAATACAAAAATCAAGTTTAAAATGTATTTTACTTTTGGAATTAAATAAAGCACAATAAAACAAAGTGGACAAAATAAAGTTTATAAAATAGGACAAAAACTTGAAATTTAAACCTGTCTTTGTGGTCAAATTTGATATTTCTGCTCGAGATTCAAACCTGACAAATAATTGTGATGAAGTAACAACAGCAACGTCGAACAGCTTCTCAGATGACTCTAAAAACACTTCAGTTTGTTTTTAAAACTATAACTTTGTTTGCTTTTGGGGTATCTTTCTATATTAGGTACTTTTTAAAACAGGATTTCAGTAATTGCACAACTCGTCCTTATTTACGATTGCAATCTAATCTTTAGTCGAAATAATGTTGATCTCTTCAAAAACAATAGTATGCCAATATCGAATGTGTGTGACGTGTATGTCTTCATGTCGAGTTACATGCAAATCGTAACTTTGTATTACACAAAGTGCCTTTAATTTTTGTGAAAAAAAAAAATAACAGGCAAGGACCAGATGGAAAATGTTGTTGAGGTTCTAATTTTAAGAAAAAAAATAATCTAAACACGAAAACACGCAAAATAGTGAAATGTGGATGCATTTTAGGGTTAAAAACGGCTTTTTGGAATTTGGGGCGAAACGCGACCCTCCTAGCGGAATATTTCCAAAACAAAAGTTGTAGATAATAAAAAAATCTTAAACTTTTGTATTCAACACTTTTTCTTTTTGACATAACCTCAAATTAACCGTCAAAATGGCGAAAAACCGATTTTTCAGTATTATTTTTTTTTCTCTGGTATAAATGATTTAATTTACATGAAGATTTGTAAAAGAATGTCTTTTTTGGTGTCAAATAAGCATGATTTTTTCGCAATTCAGAAGACGACTAGTTTTCTAGCTATGTACATTTTTCGAAAAAAATACCCTTCTATTTCACGAACATTGTCTTGATATTTTTTAGATTTCGAATGTTTTTAAGTGATAATTTTACTCATTGAAATGTCTATTTTAAAATGGTCTATGTGACTTATATTATGTAAATATATTCCACCATTAACAGAAATAATGAAGAACTTTTAAAATCATTGTAAATATTGAGTGAATTCGTTTTGGCACCAGCCTTTACAGAGAATATATGTATAGACAATTATAATAGTTTTAATTTTATACAAATATTTTGATCAGGAATCGAAATTAAGGATAGCGAAATATCACAAAGAAAATGAAATTTTTTTCAAAATTTTTAAGATTGGTAGAGCCCTACAGATATAGTTTTATTTTATTTTTATAATTATTTTGGTATTCTACGATCAATTACGCAAATTTTGAGAGGCCTTGCATTAAGAAAAACCAAAAAACATTTTTTTTAATACACCCTAGTGTGCAGTAATGTAGTGATCATAAAAAAGTAACTAATTTAAAATAGTAAAAAAAAACAACTGCTCTGCCAAGAAAACGAATTAAGCGCCATACAACCATTATTTTTGTTTTCTTTTTAAATAAAAATATAGGCAGTGAAATTCACGATGATGTAAGGATTCTAATGATATACATTCATCCAAATCTGTTTAAGCATATTGTTCAATGCACCTTTGGACATTGAACATTGGACATTTGACATTGACTCAGCATTCGGCCCAGCTCACACGCGGCCCAGTTAAGATAATAATTCGGTTCCATAGGATTCAAAGATTTTGTATAATAGTGTGTGTTAAGAAAAAGTAGTTTATAAGCTGTAACATATCATAACTAAATCAGATTCAAATTTTATATTCTTGTCTCATTACCCCTCACTGTGGCCAAGACACCTTTAGCCATCTCTGATCAGTCTCGTGAGTATGCAGGACTGGTAGTGAGTGTACCCTTCCCGAACCTGGAAATCCTGTCCACTATCCAACTGTAACCTTAGGTCGCATGGTGCAGATATCCTGAACTTATTTATATATTTATTTATCACATATGTATTAGGTATATGATAGGTTAGGGCTGCAGGGCTTATAGGGCTTAGGGTCGTTATGGACTGTTAGGTTAGGTCTTAGTAGGTTCCTTTTAATTTCATGTACCTTCACACCCTTAACAGTATTGCGACTTTACAGGACGTTTGATAGGGTGAAAGTACACATATAAAAGTTATGGTGAAATAAAGAAACTAACATTCATTCATAAATGAACACTCTTTTCATGGCACTCAAGTAATAAAATAATACAAAACTAATGAAACTTGTCATTGGGTAATGTAGCCAAGATGACTGTGAACTGCGACTGCAAACACAACTACAGTAGGTTAATGATCAAGGACTAAACTTAGTAAGTCTTCAGTAGCTTTGTGAAAGTCTATTACCATAAACTGTCTTATTGGATGACTAATTAATTAATGTAGTAATGCATTACCCGACAATGCTAGATGCGAGCTCGTAGAGTTCTCTAGCAGCAGGTATCTCGAACAGACGACGGCCCATGCCAACCCACTGTGAACCTTGTCCTGGGAAAAGTAAAACGGCAGTGTCACGCGGCTCCACGCGTTCTTCCACAGGGTGCGAACTTTTCGGCCGTGTCGCATACGGTTGAGTGGCCCATTGCAGTTCAGGTTCAATGGCTGCTTGCTCACCTTCACTAAAGGAGCTTGCATCGTCCAAAAGCCGACGAAGGGGACTTTTATCTTTCTCTTCGTCTATCTTCTGACTGCTGCGACGGATTTGATACGGTAGAGCTGGCAACGTGCGATACGCACGTATAATACGCTGCATTCTTATTTTTTTACGGTTTATTTTACAAGGTAATTGATTTAAAAAACCTACAAGAAAGGTTATGCCTAAACATCTCAAAATCTGTTACCTACATCATCAAAACCAAAACAATAATGACAATCACAGATAACTATATATTGTTGATGACAATATTGGCAATATTGACAAGACAAGTTTAGTGTTAATGGTGGGTTTACACGCTGGCGTTCAAACCGACATTCAACGAGCACATTCAACGACGCAAGCATGTGAACAGGCTGTTTGTGCATGCCTGCGTGAATGTGATCGCGCTTGCCGCCGATCGGGACGACTAACGGCTACGTTCAGACGCTTGCGTTCAAACCGACATTCAACGACGCAAGCATGTGAACAGGCTGTTTGTGCATGCTTGCGTGAATGTGCACGCGCTTGGCGCCGATCGGGACGACTGTCGGTTTTTTGACACACTTCAAAGGGTGAATGTGCTTGTGTGCCTGTTTACACACACACACACACGCTCTCGGCTGCGTCAGTATAGTTTTCATCTTCGTGGCATACAGACGACGTAACGATCGAAATTAATTTTTGACGACACCAAATATATCGGAGTGGTCTGAACCTGTATCATGCATGAATCGAAAGCAAAAGAAGACTTCAGAAAGATGTTTCTGAACTATTCTTTTAGTAAAAATAAATATTGTTTATCAGGGCCCAAAAAAATATGAAACAAAATAGTGCCAATTCTTAGGATTAAAGTTAGTATTGATTGATTGACGATTAGAGAATTGTAACTAATCGCATATCAATGATGTGCAGTAAATAAAATAGATTTATGTATGCCTTAAAACAGTTGCGAAACACATTTAATGAAGAAGCCGCCCCCAAAGCTTATCATGGTTAATTATGTTCATGTTTATTAGAAATAATAAAAAATTATATTCAAAAGTTAGCGAGGATAGTAAATTCATTCAAAGAGATCCCACTAAAGTAAGAAACGAATTATGTAAAAGCACTCTTCGATGTAAAAATAGTTATAACGCATGTCAAATAAAAAAATCAAATTTAAAGTTTTGGCTACTTGAAAAGTGTTTTTACACCATAAATGATTTTTTAATTGTAAAACCTAATAGTTTTAAGTAAAATTTCGTATGCATAATTATGTCGGGCTGTTTTTTTTTTCAATAAAAATAGATCAAGCCCAAAGCAGTAGCTCCCACGAGATCTACGTCTACATCGTCTCCCATGTTTGCACTGACTACCATGTCCACACTGTTTATATTGTCTTAAGTTGGCAGAGTGAAGTAATTTTTTTTTTTGCTATTTCAACTATTCGTTAACTGTTCTTCATTGTTCGATCAATTTTTTTTGTTCGTTTTCAGTTTAAAAAAATATTACCCTCAAGTTGGCGGGGGGAAGTCGTTCTCTTACATTTTTTTGCTATTTTAATAGTTCGTTAAGTAACTGTTCTTCATTGTTCTGTAAAAAAAATATTTTGTTCGTACTTAGCTTCAAAAAAAAATACCCTCAATTTGGCGGAGAGAAGTCATTTTTTTTGCATTTTATTACCGTAAAGTTGGCGGAGGGAAGTCGTTTTTTGCTATTTCAATTATTTGACAACTTGAAACCAAAACGAACTACTAAAAGTGTGATGCGTATAATTAAATTGGGATATTAAAGTTTTAGGCGTAAGACTGAATAACTAAGTGAGTGACTAGAAATACAGAAAACTTTATAACTTTAATATTAAGTTGGAGACGATTTAACATTTGTAGGGTAGGTCAATTAAGCAGAAAAAAAATGTAACAAAATGACTTCTTCCCGCCAACTTGAGGGTAATTTTTATTTTGATTTTGTTTTATTACAAAAAAATTTTTTTACAGAACAGTTAAGAACAGTTATCAAACAATTGAAATAGCAAAAAAGTGCTAAAAAAACGACTGCCCGCCGCAAACTTGAGAGTATTTTTTTATTTTATTTAAAAAAACATTTAGAACGAACAAACACAATTTTGATCGAACAATAAAGAACAGTTAACGAACAATTGAAATAGCATAAAAACAAAAATTAAAAAAATTACTTCCCCCTTACAGCTTTAAATATGCTGTATGTATATTTGTGTCCCTTCGTTTTATTTCCAGTTAATAATATCAATACGTCAATAGTTACTAAGCAAAACTATCGATACTATCGAAACGCATCGATAGACTATCGAAACGCATCGATAGACTATCGAAACGCATCGATAGACCATAGATAGTATCGATAGTATCGCCTTTTACGCGATACTATCGATAGCATCGGAGTCGATAGTATCGATAGAATCGATAGTATCGTCATAGTTCAATAGTATCACTTATTTTTCACTATCGATACTATCGATAGTATCGATAGTATTGCAGCGTGTCGATATTTTCGATAGTACTATCGCGCTGTCGACTGTTTTTCAAGGTCAACTATCGATAGCGAAACTATCGCTATTGCAACAACACTAGTCCACAGAACACTAATACCCTACGGACCATGCCTGCAAGTGTGTGAAACAGGGCTGCCAGATTGTAAATTGGATACAAAATTATATCTATATTATAAAATTATATAAATATCGGTTATCTTTTGTATCCTGTTTGTATAGTAGATTGCATTGCATAATTGGATACAATGTCATTGCTGATGTTATAGCGTAAAAAGTACGTACATACACATAGAGATACTTAAAACAAATCATGTCTGTGATAAACTGTTAAATCCTTATACGTTAAAGTTAAAACACCTTTTACTAAAATCCCCAAAGAGTGACGTTCTATAGTTGTGCAACACTGATTTTGTATAATAGTACATGATTTTGTATAATTTCCGAGTCTTAGCGGTATAAAATAAGTTGTCTTTACTGGTAGCCCTGGTGTGAAATGCTTGCGTGGCACGCTGCGTGGCAGGCTGCGCGCCGAGCTGCGTGCCATGCTGCTTGCCAGGCTGCACGGCGTGCGTGTAAACGTACCATAAAGTGTAGTGTAGGACGCTAATCAGTCTAATCAGTGTTAACTCATTTATCGTTTGAGTAACTCAAAATTCAGACTGATACGGTAGATGCAACTTCTGTTGGAAAAACCTGGCTAGGGATTTTAGTAATTCGATTAAAACATTCCATCACTTGTTTTGACAGAAATACAGTACGAAAAGTACGTAGACACCAATTCCAGGACTATTTGAAAAGCTACGTGTTATATACTTTAACGTTTTATATCCTTCCGTCTCACTAGCAACTCTGTAAGTGCCATTTATTTTCATACTGTTTTACCAGCTGGTTCATTTATTATTATTGTTTCTTCTATGTCTAACGGATTCTCTATTATTTTAATGGAAATTGTTAACGTTTTCTTATGACCATTATAAGTGGGCTAGAAAAATAATAGTGTTCTAAAGTTTATTTTAGATTGAAATTTTTCAAGTCAGCTGTTAAAGGTAGCTGACCCGATGAGTTGCTGTGTCTGTACTTGCCCTAATGTCTGTGTCAGCTGGCTGATTATAGGTGAGGATACCTACCTTTGTCGGCCCAGCTGATATGAGCCTTCGTACCGTAGCAAGGTAGGTATTACTAGAAGCAAGGAGAGGTGCGTAACACTAGGCCGCCTAAGCTATGAGCTTTTGATCCGTAGCCAGTATGAAGTGTAGCACCAGGAAAGGCTGGAATCGAACTTATGTTTGCTAAAATGTACGCTAGTTATATTTACAATTTTTTTAGTCATACAAGTTTTTTTTTAAAAGACTACTAGTAACGTACTAACTTTTAAACTATTATTGATTGAAATATGATTCCACATGTTACATACTGGGATAATAAACCAGTGTATAGTGAATAAAAAACTAAACAAAACAGTCAACAGTGTATGAGTATAATATTATCTACGTATTTACGGGAATTAACGCGATCACAAAAAAGGTATACCATACCTCTGAATTGCCTCAGGCTGAGTCAGCCTGTGACCACGGCCAGTGCAACCTGTCACTACATACTATAAAACAAAGTCCGCCGCCGAGTCTGTCTGTCTGTCTATTCGCGATAAACTGAAAAACTACTGAACGGATTTTAATGCGGTTTTCACTAACAGACAGAGTGATTCATGAGGAAGGTTTAGGTGTATAATTTGTTAAGATTTTGTGTAATTTGATTGAAATATGTTGATAATTCTTGAAGATGTCTCTGCTACTAATGCGAAGCCGGGGTGGGTTGCTAGTAACTTACAAAAACATCTTTCTTTGGATACTTATCGCAATGCAAAAGTCAGTTTACCAAAAAAATGCGAGATTAAGGATTTATAGATAGTTATATTTGAACTATGACCTTCAGCGCACGGCGCCGTCGAAGCACCTGATCGCATTAATGTTTTACATTGCAGATTTAGCCTGAATGGGGTATTTACTGATTTTTTTCAGTAAAATGTTCTGTTAACTCAGCAAAAAAATAAAAAAAAATATATGAATTTTCCGGCAGACATTTCCAATGATTTTCCACTCAGAATTATGGTCTGAATAACTATTTCAGGATTCGGTACGGTGTCACTTACACCCTGTATAATCAAGTAAATTGTTTTCATAATAATTATCTATAAAAAAAAATTTTCAATAATAAAAGCTATGTAGAGCCTTGAAGAACATTTACCCGTTTTTAGCACATATTTATCCGACAGGGAATTTTCTCCGGTAAAAAAATATATCACTTTTTTCTATTGGTTACACTGGATTTTTCTATTTTTTATATTCTACATTCATTCATTTATGTTTCTGTCACTCATCAAACAAATTTCCAATCCATTAAATCATCCATTCAATCCGCATCTTCGTTGGCATTTTGTAAGTTTCGCAAAGTTTTCATTGTAGATCTTAAATGCGTGTTACTTGTTGACGTTGGTGCTAATTACCAAATAATACCTCTCGCGAGCATCGCCTACGACAATTTGCTCAAGATCGGATATCAAAAGTTACAGGTAAATCATCTGTTTTCGTGTTATTATAATGATATGGTTTTGTGTGCATTGTCATCTACTTTGTCTTGGTCGTAACTTAGATTTACATTTGTTGATTTGGTTTCAAACCTTTTGATTTACCAAAAAGCATGCGCTGTGTTGATCACTTCTTACTGCCCCATTTTCCATAACCATTAAATTAAAATATTCAAATTGTAATGCATAATGTATTTACTGCTGTTACATTGGAACTACTTAAACATTTTAAAACACTGAATTCACATGGTTATGATTTATTTAATATTAATAGGGTTTCATGGATGAATAGCATATTGCTGATAAGCTCATACCTATGTTTTGGAGCTATAAGTATGTTAGTTTGTGTGTATGAAGGATTTTGTTTTCTTTATTTATTTTAGTTACAAAAAGTTAATTGTTGTGTCGCCTGTAGTTAGGCCTGCCATCACTTAAATTGCCGATGCCGGACAAGCTCTTCAAAAATCCCGGACATATGTGTGAAATCGAGATTCTTTCCCAGACACCATAAAAAAAAACTCTAAAACGGCTTCTGCTCTCTTTACATTTTAGATTAATATTTAATAGTAGTATTTTATTTTGTTATAATATTTTAGGTTAACAATTGGTTAAATTAGCAACTCAATGATTCTATTTTTTTATTAAATTAAGCAGCTTGTTCATCTAATAGTTATAAGTTGCCCCTGCCACAGAGTGTTTGGTTTTTACCCGAACACTTTTTGAAAACTTCGCCCGGACGCTCCCTGGACGCCCTCTAAACTAGGACAAAGCCAGGGTAACCTGGACGGATGGCAGCCCTACCTGTAGTGTGAAGTATAATGTAAGAAGCTTTATCTAAGTCCACCCTCCTCAAATGAAGTATATACTTGAAAGTTTAAACTTATGAGAATTCAGTTTAACACACCATTTTCTCTTCCATCATGTGACTCAAACTCAAAATAATAGAATTTTATAAAATCCTGTGAATATGTTTTTAAACATACCTATTTAAAAACGTTGGTTTAAGATGATATTCTAGAGTAGTTTGAGTGGGATTTGCCGTGTAGTCCAAGATATTTATATTAGCCTATCTAGTCCCATCTACTTATAGTTGAAATCCTACTAATATTATAAATGTGAAAGTTTGTGAGGATGTATGGATGTATGGATGTGTGTTACTCTTTCTTCTTTCTTTAACTTGGTATGTAGGTAGCTCGAGACCTGAATTAACATATAGGCTACTTTTATCCCGATATTCCCACGGGATCGGGACTTACGCGGGTGAAACCGCGGGGCGCTGCTAGTGAAATATAAAAATAAACTTATAATATGTATTGAACAGGTCAGATCAGGTTCAGTTAAATAACAAGAGATTGTGTGACTATTAACAGATTTAATCCGCAGAGTACAACGGTTACATCACAAGTGTCCGTTTAAATACTATATCAACTGCCAACCCGCATTGCCGTTTTATATTATCTGTCAAGAACGAACAAATGAATGTAAAAGATATTATCTTAGTACCAATACAAGTTGTCATTATCGAGTATCGGTATCACTTATATGAGGCCCAGCTTGAGAATTGACAACTTTAGGCGTTTGTTCAGCGTCGGATTAAAACACGCGTTAGCATGTCAACGACTTGAACAAAATTCGTGTACTTGTTGATGTGCATTATCAAAATGCGCGCTCAACACCCGTCGTCTGAACTGCTCGCCCTTTTTTTGTACTGCCATGTTTTTTCCTGTGCAAGATTCCCCGTAACCATGACATGACGACATGATGACATCGCCTCCAGAATGGTTTGAAGAGACTTTACTTGCTTGGTCAGGAAGTTTATAACGGCGCGGTATTCGATTTTCTTCATGTATCACACGTTCTTACCGATTGAGTTGCTTGATTGAGAATAGATTACCTAAACTTGGTACTTATTGTAAAAATGAGTCACTAAAAATGTGACTAATTAAAAACTATCCCCTCCCCTATCATATCCCCACCAATCCGCGAATTTAAAAACGCACCCTCATTAGTCAAAACCATATTCTGTATATAGCAGTGCAACAGTTTGCTATCAATTTGTCACTGTGATACTAGATTCCTATAGGTACTTTATCGATAAAAAATATGCATAAGTATGTAACCTATGCATATTTTAACTAATAATTAGCAATTACCAATATAGGTCAGTTGTATTGTCAGCCAGCTCGGACCTGGTTGTGGTGGCGAAATTATATTGGAAGCTACCAATACCAAATACATATCATAAATAAAAAAGAATCACGATGCGATGAATTGAGTACCTCGTCATAAAGTGCGTTTTCTGTTGAGATTTCATCATGACATTTGTAAATGGTTTACCTTTTCAGGTGTAAAGGATGGCTCGAGGACAACAGAAAATTCAATCACAAGCGAAAGCTGCAGAAAAAGCTTCTAAAGTAAAGAAACAGCAAGGGCACAGCGCCATGGACCAAAAGAAAGCTGCACAGAAGGCCCTTGTACATGTGTGCGCTGTGTGCAAGGTATACTAAATGTTTCAATGAATAGTTATTTAGTACCCGGTTATCCTTCGCTCGCCTCGTCAGGAAAGACGTAAACAGATATGTTACGGCTAAGAACCCAAGTATGTTTACCGAAAGTTCTAGCCGGATAAACTTAATTAAACAATGAGCAAATATTACTTTAAAAAAAGTAGTATAAAGGTATGCATCATAAAAAATAATATTATATAGTTACTAATAAGTTTGTCGACAGATCTTCCTTTAAACATTATAATTATGAGATCAGAGAAATGTATTCCAACAAGATAAACATGAAAGGCATTTAGAATTAACTACACAAAATACCAGTGGCTTTACAGGGACACCTTTTTGTTACCACAGTTAGTTTAATGGTGGCATATTAAATTTGTATTCTTTTCTTTCTTATTGATGTAGATTAGGCGTTAGCTAGTTGGCGTAATGATTATATTTCGGGAGAAACAATTTCAAAGTCTAAAATTTTCAACTTGCATACAGTAAATTGATTTCATGAAAATAATTTAAATAAAGTGTTGAGAATTAACTCAGTCATTAAATTCCAGTATACCCATCATAACATTGGGAAAGTCTCCCCTACCTCTGTCAACGTGAGGAGTTTTTATTGATTGAAATATGATTGCACATGTCACATACTCGGATAGGACTCCCCCTCCGAAACCTCGTAGCGAGTGGTTGTGTTGTTCTATTGTCGTGAATTTTTATTCATATATGTTGTAAACATTGCACAAACCGTAATAAAAGTAAAACCAGTGTATAGTGAATAAAAAACTAAACAAAACAGTGAATGAGTATAATATTATCTAGTGTGCGTTCGCGCAGCGGAATGTTGTTGAATTTAAAGATTTTAATTATGCAGATATTTAGTGTATGACGTCGTGTAATTGTGTATGGTAAAAAAAAAATTGTGCATTACACAAAAAAAAATTAGCCATTGTGGAGAAATTCGCTAAAAACTGATTCCGCTGGGCGAACGTTGTCCTGGCGGAACCTTTTTTTTGATCCATGGACTTAGAAGAAAAAAAATGTGTCCAAAAATTTGTGTGTAATTGTGTATGTATGAATAAAATTAGTGCATGCATAAACTTCGGAGAAATTCAAGTTTCCGCCACGCGAACGTTTGGCCATTAGTTAGTTTTCATATAAAGCGCTTATATAGAGAGCTGTAGATTTTTACATACCTTGTTTTGAATTTGTTTATATTTGTTTAAAAAACAGATTTAGAAAAAAATCGTAGGGTTTAAAAGATAAAAATATAAACGTTAAATATGCTTATTAGGTCTTAGTTTGTAAAGTATGCATTTTGGGGTCTAGATTTTCACGTTTATACAAACCTTGTAAGAGTGTGCAACATGTTGCCAAGTATCAATGATGTTCCGTTAGTAATTAAAGAGTTATAGGACAATTTACCATGAATAGACCACTGTTTACAAAGCAGTCAAACATCACGACGTTCTAAAGGAATTGCATAGTAAAATGTATTCCAATAATTAGTGTATTAATTCAACTACTCACATGCAAAATTTCATCTCATTAAATTCAGTAATTAAAGAGAAACAATTAAAATACTGACAAAGCATCGGAAACCTACATAACCCGACCAAGTTCCGATGGCTACAAAAAAGCGGCCGTGCCATATATCTAAGTAACGTTCTTAACCTTCCAGTATAGTATTTATTAATTTGATACAGTTGCGTACACAAGCGTTAGGAAAAAATAAAACAATTGTATTTCGTTTTTTTTTTCATTTATTTATTTATTCATTCATTCATTCATTCATTTACGAATATGGGTATACATTTGCAGATCTTAAAAGCTAATACAATTTTCTGTACTTTTACCATATTCTACCGTTGGGCATGCAAAGCGGTAACAAAATAATTAATTAAGAAATTTATTAAACTTACATTAAAATTATCATATTATGTTAATTAAATAAACTATAATATTAATATAATGTCAAAAGTGTG
Source organism: Callimorpha dominula (assembly GCA_949752705.1). Classification (NCBI taxonomy): domain Eukaryota; kingdom Metazoa; phylum Arthropoda; class Insecta; order Lepidoptera; family Erebidae; genus Callimorpha; species Callimorpha dominula. Next base: position 114,795 of record OX456992.1, on the reverse strand, counting down.
AATATTTTAGGGAAACAATAATTAGTATTCAGTCATTCAAAATATCAGTTATGTCGTATGATAATAAAACGTCAACAATAAAATAACAATGTCCTAAAGAAACAACAATTCAGTGTGATACGAATTGTTGTTTCTTGAATGAAAAATATTTTTTTAATAATAACGCCACTATCTACGATAAAAATAAATCTTCAATTAACAAGTACTTCTCTAATTAAACATCCGTGTACAAAAATATTTTTAATTACATGTAATAATTATGTATTTATTATTTATTTCTCGCCACCTGTTACGTAGAAACCCAAAAATTGGCGAAATGTGGGTGTCACAGAAATGTCACACCTCTGCCTACCCCTTCTGGGACAACAGCCGTGAGCATATGAATGAATGAATGAAAATACAGAAACTAACCTCAAAATTTCTAACCCTCTTAGGGACTAGTCATGACAATCCCTGGGCCGCGCGCCCCAGTAACGGCAGAACTTGGCATACAACTCATGTGCGCGCACAGGCGCGTGTATTTTGAGCGTATCGGGAGCGCAGCTTAAGGCGCTTGTCATGACTAGTCTCTTGTTCATAAAAACTTAACGTTAACAAACGCTTGCTAAACATACTCTGTCATTGGTTAGAGACAGAAATAGACTTAAAATGCATACATACATAAGTCACTACCAGTACAACGGTAATATCATATACTGACGTAAGTCTCAAGCGCATGCTTAATTTATAGGGGCGCTACTTTGAGGTCTCGCACCACCTAAAAATGTAGCTAGGGCCGCCACTGTACCTGAATATGGAGTACGACGAATCTGGAGTATGTCAAACGATTTTAAAAAGTTTAGTTGGGGCCCTTGTTTATTTTTTGCCCCAGGGCCTTTGGTTACCTAGCTACCCCACTGCTCACAACCTAAAACGCACATTACGTTAAAAGCCCATTCTTGTCAGTCACACTTATACATATCTTGTCAATGTCCTCCAATAACCCCGGTAGATTCCATCAAATATTTAGGCTTAACTCTAGACAAGACCTTAAATTTTGCAACTCACATTAACCTACTCACAGCTAGGGTCAGAAAATTAATATACATCTTTATAACACTTCCTTACATTGCCTACTTATCAGTAGGCAATGTGAGGAATGGAATTCGTAATGTCTATTACGCCTTGTCAGTCCATTGTGTTTATTACGTGGGAGAGCCATGCTTCGGCACGTATGGGCCGGCTCGACTCCGCTCGATACCACGGCCTAACCCTTCCCTTTCTTCCTTCCTTTACTCCCACCTTAACGCAGAAAACGCACTTGTGACTTTTCAGTTGCAAGTGCCCATGGGCGGCGGTAGTCACTTACGGTCAGGTGACCCATCTGCTCGTTTGCCCCCTATAACATAAACAAAAAATGTATAATAATTGTAATCCATTGGTTACTAGAACTAAGAAATTACCTGTTTATAATATTGTCACGAAAGCCTAAATTGAGGCGCGGTCGTCATCTATTAACGAGTAGAGTAAATGATAGATGGTTGCGATTACCTAAATTGATCAAAAAGATGATGAGACGCATCATCTTTTGACGAATAACGGAACTAATAGTCCATTTATACAATGTCCTAGAAGATTCTAGAGGGGTTTCGAGTTTTCAGGAAAGTTCACGAACTCTATGAGATAACGTTTAAACTGCAGTGAGACTACTGCGGTGGCGTGTTCAGTATCTATTTAATACTCTCTTTTGTTAGTAAATTGTGTTAGTATTTATACCATATAGACATATATTAAACGTGTGTGAGTTAACATCGATACACACATAGAACAGAGGTTTAACTGACTAGTATATTAGAAGATTATAATTTTAAATAATGTATACGTAAACTATACTGGGGTCGCTGCTATTGAGGTGACATACATCGTTGTGTATTAAGGAAGCGTTGCATTGCATGGCGGTATGAATTCAGTTCTAGTTAAGTCATACTACGAGTTGGGTAGTGCGAAGAATAGCGTAGAAGTGGTGGATATTAGTGAGAATTACTGTGACTGATTTGTGTTAATTGCGAATTATTTAAATAAATTGTGCTTATTTCGTTATAAATTGGTGGATATCTAATCCCGAACCCAGGCTCGTAACAATATCTATGTTACATTTGAACCTTGACTTTTTCTCGTGTCATGCCAATCTTTTTTTGCAGTGTCTATGCCATAAATATAAAGATCTATATATATGAAAATTCATCATTCTCATATTATATAGCCAGCCCGAGTGCTCTAACATCAAAATATTAACAACATTATTATTTATTTTCAGGCCCAGATGCCCGACCCTAAAACCTACAAACAGCATTTTGAAAATAAACATCCCAAAAATGACCTCCCAGAAGACTTGAAGTCCGTCTAACACAGCAGCCAGCAGCACTGCTCTAGAATACTGTTTATTTAACTCTTAAGAATTGTAAAAATATCTTCTTAATGAAACGGCATTTGTTTATTTTACTTACTACATTTATATGTTTTTTAAAGAAATGGAATGAGCACTTAATACACTGTTCATGAATACCTGTGGTGTGAGCTCATCGGCGTGACATACAACGCTTTACGCACGCGCCCGAGCTGTGTCTCACGTGTCGTATGTATGTCCATTGCCAGTTACACTAAGTACACTGAATCATTATTGTACCTAGCTGTGTAGTGACTTGTCGATCAATATCAATTCGGATTTAGTCTTTTGCAAGCTATTACAATATTTTGACTACTAGTTCAGTGTTACAATAGTGAACGTATTGAAGTATTCTAAGTTACAAAATATTAAGTATTTATATACCTTAAACGTGTTTTATTGTATTATTTTATTAACAAGCGGCGGTAGCGTAATGGCTAAGGCGTCGCAAGGATCAAGTGGTTGCGCGTTCGAACCCCACCCAGTGCACTACCGGCGTACCCACTCCTAACAAGCATTTAGCTTAGCTGGAGGGGTTAATAAGAATACTTGTAATGAGTGACCCACGTAACTAGTATTCTTTATAAAAATTGCGTTTTGTTAACCGACGAAAAAACGGAGGAATTTCTAAGTCAACCCGTATACAGGGTGTATTTGAAAAAGGAACACTGACTTAAATCACTGAAAAGGCATGACTCTAGCATGCAGTTACAATGAGAATTTTTGAAAAAAACTCGGTTCACAAGTTATGACCTTTTGAATATCCAGGTATTTTTACCTCGCGTTTTTCATACTAAATAGTACGTGTTTTTTATTTTGGAATTTTTCATTCCGTTACTAAGAAAACTTCGATTTTTTTAAAGTTTCGCGCCGCCCGCGAGGTGCAAGCTCGCAGCCCTCGCGCCGCCCGCGAGGTGCAAGCTCGCAGTCCTCGCGCCGCCCGCGAGGTGCAAGCTCGCAGTCCTCGCGCCGCCCGCGAGGTGCAAGCTCGCAGTCCTCGCGCCGCCCGCGAGGTGCAAGCTAATTTCAACGTCTTCATGTGCGACACGATGCCAAGTTTTTTCGATGGTGGCTCGCACTCGGCGCGCTGTAATCACGCGGACCGCCTGTAAGCGACCTGACCGCGAGCTTACAGGGTGCCGACTGCGAGTCGAGTTGTATAGTTGCAGCAAGCGCGCTTACTGCCCGCCGTTGACTTTTTCAAATTGACATTATGAAACATATTGTTACGAGCTGAGGTTCGGGATTAGAGAATTATACCAGATTGTTACCGAAATAGACACAATTTATTTTAATAGAAAATACACAGGGAAACTAGCAACAACACAATTACAATAATTTATTATCACTAAACTTCTAATTGACTTACACTTTAGTCGCTGTTAATTCACTTGACACTCACTTGAAACTAAACTCACTTGACACTCACTTGAAAACTAACTAACAACTCCGCAATGCCACGCTTTATATAGCAAAACGGTATTTCTAGAAACATCGCTACACCTCTTGTAAATTCTACACAACAAATAGAAGCCTCTAAAACAAACTAGTATTTTCTATTAATGGGTTACTAACTACTTAGTTCCGTGTTGCCTCGACAGATGGCGTGTATCTTTATTTTGTAGCTCTATACGACTTCCCCAGTCGCCAATAGATGGCGGGTTATTCGTAACAATATTATACGAGCACGTTTTAATGCTCAGATTTGAATGATAACTTAATTGCTGGGTTGGAGCCGTGCCGTTGCCGTGCGGTATAGTGTGTGATGACTCAGAGATCGGATATTCGGATGCATATTTACCTAATGTTGAGAGTTGGCTATTATGGAAAGGACTTTTTTATCGAAAGAATCCCGCGATTCCGGGAAATTCAAATTTAAGTGGATCTATACTCCGTGAGATGTAATAAACCCCAGTTTGACACAAATGACACTTGCTCTGTTACAACGTTAATGGTTGCTTTTCCCTACTTTTATTGTCAGTGATTTTTGACGAAGCAAAAACAACCTTATTACGTTGTAACAAGTGTCAAATCGGGCCTATTAAACCCCAGGAAATGTAAGCATTTTGTAAGAGTGCGAGTGAGACGGCAAATTATACTTGCTTGTGCGCAAGTAGCGACGCGACAATACAACTGCATTCGTCGCTGTGCTTGCTATGCGTTCGGGTGTGTTTCTCAAGTTTTTCTCATTTCTACGATTACTTACTTGGCTATTGAATAACGGTTTCTGATTTGCATCGTGATTTGGATTTTTGTTTTACTAGTAGATTTTTGTGTTACGTAGTAACAGAGGTTTATATTGAAGCCAAAGATAAATCATTCTACACACATGGAATAGAAAAGTTGGAGGGACTGAATCGCAGTTGAAGGAGAGTAGGTACGTTGATTAATAAAAAATAATTATATCAAAATCTTTATTTATTATTTAGTATCGGTACTTAGTGATGGAAATTAATGCTAATTCACTTTAATTTCACGATCATGCGAATCCTCATGTCTTAGCTAATGCTATTTGCTAATGCTAATTGCTAATAGGGAATATGCATGTATTTTTTTTTATATTTTATCAAATTGTTCCATCATTCAACCCTAATAAAAAAATATAAATAACCTTGGCAATGTTGAAATTAATTTTTAAAATAACATTGAAAACATCGATAAAATTTTATCTGTTTGAACGCCGCCATATTTCGCGGACCTTGGATGACGTCACGTTCCACGCTTAGTCTTTGTTTCATAAACTTACTTGAAGGGTTACAGTAATTTTATACCGATTTCCAGTTGTAATTACTATTTATTGTAATTAATAGACGATGGATAAAGTTAAAAAAACCATTTTATAGGTATTGCCTTGTCCCTAAGTTTAAAAACACTATAAGAAGTACACCCAATAAAGTGTTTTTTCCTGTACAAAATAATAATGTAAAATACTAAAACAATGGTGTACATTCATGAGAAGAGATGAAGTATCTTCAATATCGTGTTTATATTGTTGTGAAGATCACTTTAATGTAAGCATATTACAATTTAATTGCTAGTATAGTGTGAATTAGTCAGCAGTAATTAATGTTTGTTTTAAATATCAAGCAGAAGGCAACTTGCTTGTCTACTTAAACTAGGTAACAAAATACCAATAAAACTTCATGAATATAATTAAACTATACATATCTTACTTATCCTTTAGATTATAATATAACAAGTATTATAATAATTATCTTGCGGCTTTCACTCCTTTTACCTCAGCGGACGTAAAATCTGGATTTGATGCAAAATATGTAGTCAACATGAATGCACCTATTTTCGGTAGATTGTCCGATTGTGTTTTAACAAAACTACATTCAGTCATTGTCCTAGATGATTTCTAATATCACTAGAATGCTTAAATTGCACTAGCTAAGAGCAAAAACCACAGGAACACCTATCTTTCTCCGTAACACTAAAAATATGTGCGCCGATAAATGACAGAACGTGGAATGTCACGTCATGTTTTGTTTCGACCAATGGTGAAGCGTTTTGCAAAGTTGAATTTCGCGCCCTTATTTTGCATATTTTAATTAATATTTTTTGCAATTAAACACGAACTAAATAAGAAAATAATTGTTTAGGCATAATATCTGGACAATAAAGATTCAAGGGAAAATTAATCAAGTAAATTTAAACAACATGCATATTCCCTATTCGGTAATATTAAATATAGATACCTATATGAAACTTAATGAATAGTGAATTGTTGAAACTATATTATTTAAAACGCGCTATTATTTTGTGAGACGTTAACCATGTACAATATTAATATAGACTAAAGACAGCACAATAAAAACAGATAAGTTCAAAAACTAAGGAATATGTAAACAAACCTCTCACGGTCAATTGCTAAAACATACTAAAGATTTATCTATGCTAAGCTAAAGATCAACAAATTAATCGGATATACCTACATCAAGTCCCATAACCTACCAAATTTAATCAATAATAAATTATGAAATGATACGCATCACGCATTCATGCAAAATGCAACTCTATAATCACGTGCATTTCTTTTAAAATAAGTAACTCCTATGCACGACCCCTCTTCTCTTACCATCTGCTATTTCACTGGTGTGACGTAGGTAAATTAGCATTAGGATTAGGCATTAGCAACGGCACGACGATTTATTTAATTTAATTTAGTTAGCACGCGGAAGCGAAGGATAGCACACGCTGTGTGAAAGCGTTAACGAACAAAGTGCGATTAATTAATACGTTTACGAAATTTCACAACTTCAATTAATTTGCTAACTGCTAATTAATTCATCGCTAGTACTTATGGAACCACGTGTAAACCATGGAACTATGTTTTATTCCATAATAAAATATCGTATGATGTAAATAACATCTGTGATATGACATTTACAATGGCACGATAAGGAAGAGTAAAAAAACATTCGAGCTCGACGCGCGGTCGCAGTCAGTCGCACTTGCATGTTAGTTATATTCATTGTGTCTATCGATTAATACCGCGTACCTACCTAATATTATTTTACAAACGGTTCTGCGCGGAGATTTGAGGTGCTTGCAGTTGATAGTTACCACGTATATCTAATTAAAATGAGTGTTAGTGCCAAATGTAATGAAGAGGTGTCTGATGGAGTTTTGTGTAGGTAGTCAATGCTGTTCCTACATTTCTGTTGCTCCGGTCTTTCGGAAACTACCTACCGCAGAATGACCTCTGAAAATGACAACTGGAGTTGCATTGGTTGCCGTAATACTAATAATAATAATATAATAATAATAAAACGTTTATTTTCAGATTTTAAATCCATAGGTACATAGTATAGAGGTAAGTGATGTCGTAAGAGTCAGCATTTTAAATAACATTTTATCATATATATATATATATATATATATATATATATATCTATCAGACTACATGAAATCATTTTAGCAATAAAGTAAATAACAATTTTTATAAGTAAAAATAAAATAAATTATCACTGAAAATACATGCATGTCACAAATTAATATCATTATTAAGTGCTGATACACTTATTTTGTCATGTCATATTATAGAACACTGAACTTTAAAAATATAAAATAATATAAATTTAGTCCTGTCCTGTTATTATCCTAATCCACTTACATTGAATTGGACAGTCTGTTCGAGAGGCAATCATTTTTAGGATGCTGTTGCTACTGTCTCTCATACGCCTTAACAATGAAACCACTTTTTTACGTATAATAGCGTGATAGCCATCCGTATGTGCTTCGGCAAACATTAGAGACGCACTGCAGTGGGGAGGTAGCCGCATCAGCATTCTAAAAATGTTATTGTATTGAACACGTAAGACACTGGCGGCCCGACGGGTATGACTTACCCATAAACTGCTTGAGTAAAATGATTGGCAATATGCCTTAAACAGCGTGATTTTCACCTCAGCAGAGCATCGAGCAAATCTACGGGCAATCATATTCCCTCGGACCGCCAGGGCCCTACGCTCACGCTCCAGATCGGCGTCATCAGACAGTTCGCTATTGACTATGTGTCCCAAGTATTTAAAACTGGTTACCACTTGTAGCTTTTCGCCGTATAGCCTAATCGGCGGAGAACACCCGGGTACACTGAGCTTTCCTTTGAAGAGCAGTACTTTGCTTTTATCTGCATTGTACGTGAGATCGTGTTCCCCGATAATACCAGTTCACTGAATGTTCCCAATTTAGCCGATGTTCTGAAGGAATTTCGTTAGAATTTTGATGCAATGAAATTAAATCCTTGATTGAAAATTGAAATGAAATCAGACCTTAATCGAATGAATGCAACGGTTCAAGATCTAGCCTTTCACTGGAATGATGTGAATAGACGATTAGAGATCTAAAAAGTCTTGAGCTAGTTACATCCCAAATAAGCTCGTTACAAAAAGAACAGCCTCGCTAACAGTGCCATCAAGGCACTTTGTACCTAACGTAAATATACAATTGAAAAAAGATAATGATATAGGGACCAGCATGCTAGAACAAATAATTTGGAGATATCAGGGGTGCCATTACACAAGGGAGAAAACCTAGATAACATATTGTCTAACATCTATACCAAAGTGGGATTGTCATTGGAGTTAACCGACATTAAAAGTATTCACCTGTTAAAGGTCTCGGTGTTGGTAGACAAATAAAAAGCGGACTGTATTTTGCGCTGGTTGTAATTGTCGACAAGTAGGTACGTCGTACAGAGCAGTGATCCCGAAGAAGTTTTTAAGGCGAGTGTCTGTGTAATCGAGATGGTAGTGGGAGCCGTTCCGCCCGCCGCCCGCGCCTCTCCTTGCCTGCGCCGCGCCGTCCGCTAGTTGAAAGCTCCGGCCTACGGCGATGTCGAGGATCGAGGTTTGATTCTCGACATATTCCCCCCAGGATGAAGAATCAAGAGTCTTGAGCTGGAAGAGGGCAAATGTTATTGTATGCTCTTCGTATGATGCCTCTCTTCGTCTTTATCTCGGCGACACGACTGATCCCATCGACACCAGGATGAACCTTGACGATCCTTCCAAGAGGCCACAACAATGGTGGAAGGGTGTAATCCTTAATGAGGACTAAGTCGTTGGGTTTAAGCTCATTGTTGGAAGACGTAAGCCACTTCGTCCGCTGTTGAAGAGTTGAGATGTATTCATTTCTAAAACGGACCCAGAAGTGTTGTCGAATGTACTCAATCCTTTTGTAGCGGTCAGTGATGGTAATATCTCTCTCTAAGACTTGTGGATGCGGATAACTAGTGAGTGGTCGTCCTATTAAGAAGTGAGCGGGAGTAAGCGCTGTGAAGTCGAGAGGATCTGTGGAAAGATGAGTGAGGGGACGAGAATTTAAAATAGCCTCGACTTGAGCCAAACAGGTAGCCATCTGCTCGTAGGTAAAATGGACAGCTTGTAATTGACGTCTAAGATGATGTTTTGTTGAGCGGACAGCTGCCTCAGCCATTCCATTGAAGTGTGGGCTATAAGGAGGGGTAAATTTAAAATCGATACCTTCATGGGCCATGTCTTGTTGAATATTACATTCAAGAAGAAACCTTTGCAGATCATTAGATGCACCCACAAAGTTCGTTCCGTTATCGGATGAGATACTTTGTGGCTTCCCCCTGCGAGCAATGAAGCGGTTCAAAGCGGCTATAAAGGCTTCTTTCGTAAGTTCTGTAACAAGCTGCAAATGTATAGCTTTAACAGAAAAGCACACGAAAATGCATAAGTAGGATTTCAATAGCCTGCAGCCTCTACCTTTGCGGTTAGCTATCAGCACCGGTCCAGCATAGTCTACGCAACAATGCAGGAAAGGAAATTCTAAGTTTGTTCTGTTAAGAGGAAGTTGGCCCATTAAGGGTTGAATTGTTTGTGTCTTAAACCTATAACATTTTAAACATTTATTAACTGTCGCTTTAGATAAATTTCTGCCGTTTAACGGCCAATATGTTTGTCGTATATTTGATAATAGTGATTGTGGGCCTAAATGTAATAATTTAATATGGTAACTTTGAAACATTAATTTTGTAAATTGATGTTTGCTACAAATCAAAATTGGATGTTTAACATTATAGCAGTAAGGCGAATTATCTAACCTACCACCTACGCGAATGATCTGGTTTTCATCAACGAATGGTGACAAAGACAGTAATCGATTTTTTCTCGGAAGAGTCTTTCCTGCTCTCAGGATAAGAGACTCAGCGGGAAACATCTCAGACTGAGCATATAAAATAATTATATTTAAGGATTGTTTTAATTCTATATTGTTAAGACTATTGGTAAGCTTATTTGATTCTTTTTTATTTTTTAAATTGTATATAAACCTTAGTATGTAAGCCACTACTCTTTGTAATTTATGAAAATTTGAATATTTATTAATAAGGTAAGATATTATGTTACAGTTTTGATTATTAGTATTTGATATTTTATTTGTAGAAAGGCATATCTTTTCTTCGCGTAATAATTTATTCGTTTTATTTGTGTTTGGCATTTGGGGCTATTGAGACTCTTCTAACAAAAGAAATTCAGGACCTTGCCACCACAACAACGAATGTTTCAATTGATCTGCCGGTAAGCCTCGCGATACAAGGTCAGCAGGATTTAATTTGGATGGCACGTATCTCCAGGTGTGACCTAAAGTTTTTTCGTGAATTTCGTTTACGCGATTAGAAATGAACTGTTTATATTGGTTAGGCTGCGATAATAGCCAACCTAAAACTACAGTTGAGTCGCACCAGAAATGACTCAAATTAATATTTATATATACATAACATATATATATATATACATTATATACATAACTTTGACATACAGTCTTGCACCCAGCAGAGCACCGCATAATTCCAGTCGAGGAATAGTGATTGATTTTATAGGGGCAACTCTATTCTTTGACGCTAGTAACTGCACATTAATGCTACCTAAACTGTCCGACGAACTAATGTAAACACATGCGCCGTATGCATTCTCTGATGCGTCTGTGAAAACATGGATATCAAGTCTTTGACAGTCATTACAAACAACCCAACGAGATATATTTAAGGTATTTAAATGGTGTAATTTATTTGCAAAAGAAAGCCATAAATTATTTATTTCGTCAGACAGTTTCTGATCCCATGAATAGTTTTTTATCCACAATTTTTGCATGATAATTTTACCTTCTACAACACATGGCCCTATCAATCCTAGTGGGTCGAAGATTTGGCCGATTACAGAAAGAATATGTCTTTTAGTTATTTTTCTGTTATGGTCTATATTTATAGAAAATGACAAAGTATCTGAATTGGGCTCCCAATTCAAACCTAAAGTTTTAGTTTGTTCTTTAGATTTCGCATCGGTAAAATCTCTAATAGAAGAAGGCTCACAGGTGGAAATGGCTTTCAATATATCACTGTTATTTGACTGCCATTTCCGAAGATTAAATTTTGCAGTTGATAATGCTGAAATAACACCCTTACATAACTTTACTGTCGCATCGATCGTAGAACCGCCATCTAAATAATCGTCGATATAGAAATTATGCTTAATCGCGTACTTAACATCATTATCATCAACGGTAGATGCCAAACTTAATAAACATTTTGTTGCCAAATAAGGGGCCGACGTCGTACCATACGTAAGTGTGTTTAATGTATAAGTTTTTAATGGTTTAGAAGAGTTACAACGAAAAATAATTTGTTGTAAATATCGTTGATTTGGATTAATTTCTATAGCGCGATACATTTTTTCAATATCTCCGCATACAACGAATTTATGCTGTCTAAAACGTAAAATAATAGAAAACAGATCGTCTTGTAAAGTTGGGCCTGTCATTTGCAAGTCGTTTAATGAAACACCTGTTGTGGTGGCAGCGGAGCCGTCAAACACCGTACGCAACTTCGTGGTGGTACTCGACTCGCGAATGACGCCATGATGCGGTAAAAAATAATTAATATTTGAAACACTACTAGTAAATTTTTTATTTTCGGTCATGTGTCCTAAGGCCTCGTATTCATGCATAAAGCTATGTATTTTTCTTTGAAATCATGGTCACGAGTAAATTTTCGCTCTAATGCTAAAAAACGAATTTTCGCCATATTAAATGAGTTACCTAAAATAATAGGATCGCATTTCAGAGGCATTGTTACGACAAAACGGCCGTCATCGTTACGATAGGAGTCATCAACAAAACTTTGTTCACAAGCTTTTTCTTCTAATGACATAGAGTGGTCGGCATGAACTGTATCTAATTCCCAAAAACGGGAAAGATCGGGATTAGAGGTACCCTGAGAAAAAAGACAGAAGTTAGAGGAATGTGGTGTCGCTACAATACGTCTAGTGACTAACCATCCTAACTTTGACTCGCGCAACAGTGGCATATTTTTACCTAACTCAATAGTTTCCCTGCCTAATATATCCCAGAAGACGTCCGCACTTAAGAGGATGTCTATGCTAGAGGGAATATTGTAAGAAGGATCGGCTAGAGTAAGACCTACTGGTAGACGCATATTACTGGTGTCTATATACGAAGACGGGATTGGTGGAGTTATTGTTGGGAAAACTACACAGTTTAAATCTACAGAATAGTCACTACAAAGGGATTTAATTGTAATGTTGCAAGTTTGTGTGCTAGTGGTTAAGTAGTTATTAAAACCCGATACCGCTGTAGTCACGCTACGTATTGGCAGCTGCAACATATCAGCGCGGGTTTGCGATATAAGATTAATCGCGCTGCCGTTGTCCAGCAATACTCTCGCGTTGTGTTCTTTGTTGTTGCCATCAATCACTCGCACCACCGCTGTGGATAGAAACACACGAGAAGCAGTAGTGTTTGTGATAGTATCACTTGTTAGTATGACGCCCTCAGTGTTAGACTTGGAAGAACTAAGCATAGCATCGGTACGTTCGAGGTGTAACAAAGTACTATGTTTGTACTTGCAATATTTGCAGTGAGTAAGGTTACATTTGTTACTCGCATGGCCAGGACGTAGGCAATTTAAACACACTTTGTACTGCTTAGCTTTGTCTATGCGAGCTTCTACGGAAAGTGCCCTAAAAGATTCACAATTAAATAAATAATGTGACTGATCACACATGGGGCATTGTATGGAACTGGTTTTAATATTGTTATTTTCATTTGATTTAAACGGTTATCGTGGTCTTCCAAACTTTCTAGTAAATCAGCCCTATTCCTTAAAAATGTAAGAAAGACGTCTAAGCTGGGACTGTCACTCAACTTGTTTCTATGTTCCTCCCAGTGACGCATGGTAATTTTATCTAACTTCGAAGACATCATAAAAATAATTAAAGTGTCCCAGTACTGAGTAGGCTGATTTAATGTAGTAAGTGCTCTAATGTTCTTAGTAGTGGTATCAATAAGGTATCGGATAGACTTACACGATTCTTTATGTATAGGGTCAAGGCTAAATAATGCCTGTACGTGGTTTGTTAACGAGTAAACGATTGTTATCGTAACGCTCAAGTAACAAATCCCATGCAATTTTATAATTGTCACTCAAAACATTAATATGTTTAATAATTAAGGCTGCGCTCCCGTGAAGAGAAGCGCGGAGGTAATAAAATTTGTTTACATTATCTATGTTTTTATTGCAATGAATAATTGACGTAAAAGTATCCCTAAATTCAAGCCAGTGCTGATAGCTACCGCTAAAATGAGGTAAATCTATTTTAGGCAGTCTAACGCTGCAAGTTTTAGAATTGTCACCTGATATAGCATCATTGAAGCTTGTTACAGATTCACGACGTTTATTCGAAGTTAGTAGGCAGCGCGCACACGCCACCAATGCGAAATATTCATTCTCGAACTGCTCACGCTCGGAGATGGACTCGGCGTCCTCACCGGTGGGTTCATCACAAAGTGACTCGATCTCATCCTGTAACGCATCGAATTCGCAATTTAAATTTTCGATTTTGCTTAGACGGCATTCCAATTCAGTAGTTTGCAGTTCACTAAGGCTTTTACAGCTTTTAAGGATAGTAAGATGTTTATTAAATGTTGTAAGCTTCGATTTTAAGGCAGATCTTTTCTTAATTAATGTTTTAATATCAGGCATGATGATAGGACGTGAAAAGAGCTAATAAAACAACTAACTTACAGTTATTTACCAAGCAAATACGTTTAAAACTATTATAACTAAAAGAACTATTAAAATAAAAGGTATTTAAGAAAGCAGGTAATAAATTAATACAAAGAACAGCTGTCCGCTAACAAAAGACACGTGCGAGGCCGGCACAACAAACCGGTTTTGCAAATGCGACGATGAATATGAGCGAAGCAACGTTGTTCAATTTATTACTAGCTATTATATTTATCTTTAACGAAAAATGCACTTGATTACTAATGAAACTTTAACAATGCTTGTAAAAATGTTATATGATTTAAGTTTAAGAGAGCTAGGGTGGATGGCTCAACTTGGCTATTTGAAGCAAGGCAGGAAAGAGATTTAAGAAATATGCGGAAAAGAGATAAGCAGGAGTAAAAAGGAAAATGGAACGAACTCACAGAAAGTCTTATCCAACCACTATTATTTCTTCCCTTCGCCTTCGTCCTTCAAATGTCCTCGTTGAAAAGGCCAACACGACTCGAAGAATAGGGGTCGAAAGTCCGCTCGTACACCGTATTTCTATTTGCAAACACTATCGCGAAGGACCAAAACTGTTAAAGGTCTCGGTGTTGGTAGACAAATAAAAAGCGGACTGTATTTTGCGCTGGTTGTAATTGTCGACAAGTAGGTACGTCGTACAGAGCAGTGATCCCGAAGAAGTTTTTAAGGCGAGTGTCTGTGTAATCGAGATGGTAGTGGGAGCCGTTCCGCCCGCCGCCCGCGCCTCTCCTTGCCTGCGCCGCGCCGTCCGCTAGTTGAAAGCTCCGGCCTACGGCGATGTCGAGGATCGAGGTTTGATTCTCGACACACCGTGTTCGTGGTTTCGAGAAAATTAACGCGTCTAACAGACTGCCAGCTATCATTGTGCGCTATACTAGACAACGTAATAAGGATTAGCAGCTGTAAGGTGTATTGCGTACGCGCTGCGGTATAACTACCGCCGACATTGGTTTATTAGGCCCCGCTGTTAACATTTACATAAGTGACCACCAACAAACAATTACTTAAGCGCGCACGGGAATTGAAAGAACAACACGGTTATAAATACCTATGAGTCAGTGATTTTTTTTATTTATTTATTTCTTCATGGAAAACCTACAGCTAATATAACATAACAGTAATCACTCTAGTGTCCAGACAGCCAATTACAGGTTTTCACTTCTAGATTACATAATGAAAAACAAAGTGTGAACAGTCTCGGAAGAAAGAAATAATAATAATAGTACATAACTAATTGGTCTATACACAAAGACAGAACAAAAACAATATTGCAGTCTATTCTATTGTGTAACTTAATAACGGTTTGGTAATTGTAAGAGTTTAGCAGCCGAAGAAGTTAAGGCTCAAGCTTTTCCTTGCCAACGGCACTTTAGTGGTAAAAACGTCAAAATCGTGCTCCTTGCGTAACCTGTTAAAATTGCGGCTCGCTCTCACGATATACGAGTTTTGTCTGTAGTTGGTACACTAATTGATGGATTGAACCTTGTGAATTTTTGTGGCACATTTAAGGAAAATTTTGATAATAAATGGGAACAATAAATTTCGTAATTCATCGTCTTCATTAACAGAACATAGTCAGCGATTTCGCGTCGATTTTTTAAAGGCAGAATATGGAATTTTTTGCATAGTTCAAGATAGTTCTCGGCGTGATATGGTATCTTTTGATGGTAGCATAGATATTTAATAAAACGCCTCTGGATCATTTCAATACGATCTATAAAGTTAAAATAGCAAGGGCTCCACACCTGGGATGCATACTCGAGATGGCTGCGGACATACGTACAGTACAAAATTTTTAGTGTCTTCGCTTCAGTAAAACATTTAGACACTCTCATGACAAACCCAGAGGCTTTGGAAGCTTTTTTAACAATTGCTTCGATCTGTGCATCAAACAATGATTTGGAATAGTGAATCACGCCAAGTTAATGTTTGGCCTCCTTGGTTAATGTTTGGCCTCCTAATGTGTAATTTGCGTCAATGACTGAGTGCTTTCGGGTGTATGTTATTATTGAGCATTTACTAGGATTGCGATCGAGTTTATTGTCTTTACAGTACTTTTCTAGTTGGGATAGGTCGGTTTGAAAAGCTAATACGTCTGCATGTGATGATATAGTGGTGTAGATTTTCATATCATCTGCAAAACATAATAGTTTGGATGATTTAAGGCATGAATCTATGTCATTTACATACACTATAAAGAGTAACGGACCGAGTAAAGAGCCTTGTGGAACACCGCTGGGTACAGTAACCCAGCTAGACATGTAGTTACTGAGCACGGTAACCTGTGATCGGTTCTCAATGTAGGAGGAGAACCACCTGAGCAAGTCCCCGTGCACTCCCATGCTGCTAAGCTTTACAATTAGTAGGTTATGGTCAATGCGGTCGAATGCCTTACTGTAATCAGTGTAAACACAGTCAACCTGGCTACCTTTGTCCATTGCAGCTGTAATATAGTCATTGAAGAGTATCAGATTTGTAACAGTTGATCGACCTCTCAAAAAGCCGTGTTGCAAAGGACTAAAAGAATTTTTAAGAGCACCATAAACTTGATTATAAATTATCCTTTCGAACACTTTCGCTATTATGCACAGTTCCGATATCGGTCGATAGTTAGTTACTTCTGTTTTGGGCCCCTTTTTGTGGATAGGAGTGATAAAAACTTGTTTCCATATTTTCGGAACGATACATGACTGTATGGATTTTTAAAAAAGAATCGAAATTGGCCGAGATAGGGAAGTAGCACAACGCATTAAGAATTTAGCTGGAATATGGTCAGGGCCTGCAGCCTTAGTTGATGAGCTGATTACAATATGAGAAATGTCAAACCAGTATCGGAACTGGTACAGGGGGTATAGAGAGAGGAAGAATGCGGGGGGTTAAGAAAAGTAGAGCGAAACTATGAGGAGAACGCTTCGCAAATGCCTTCCCCGGTTGTGAGGATCTCCTCATTATATTTCTGCGAGCTAGGAACTGCATTTGTATTATTGTGAGTTTTTACAAACGTCCAAAAGTGTTTAGGGTTATTTTTTATCGATTTTTCAGTTAAATTTAAATATTTTTGATAACATTCAGTTTCAATAGTTTTAACTTTTTACCGAAGAAAATTATATGTTAATTTATTTGCTAAATTATTATATGTTTTCATTTTTATAAAATATCTATATTTTTCTTTAATTAATTTTATAAGGGATGAATTATACCAAAGCGGGAAGGACTTCTTACGTGAGTTTTTTTGTGGTATATGACTTTTGTGTAAATTAAAAACTGTTTTATTTAAGAACTCTACTGAATCGTCCATACTAAGGTTTGTGAACTCACGTTCCCAGTCAATTTTATTGATTTCGTTATTGATGGAGTCGATGTCACCCTTTTCATACAAATACCAGATTCGGGGTGCCTGGTGCAACATGGGTATTACAACAAAGTCTATATTAACCAATAACCCAGGATGATAAGGGTCAATAGGAGCTTAGGGATCTAAAGATTCACTAACCTTAACCACGTCATTTGAGATGACTAAATCTAACATCTTACCATATTTATTAGTTATTACTTATATTATACTGACTTAATTCTAAAGTGCACAGTGCACAGCTCATCAGCAAAAAAGTATTCATAACTTGAAGTGAGGTTGCTCGGAATAAGTGACATGATATGACATGATTCAGAGGGCAACCAATCCATTCAGCTCATGTTAAAGTCGCCCACTATCAAAAAAGTGCGAGACGAGTGGTTGATTACAGATTGACTCAGTTTATTAAGGAAATTGATTGTAGAATATTTATGAGAAAAGCCGATACTTCTAAAGTTATTCGTATTTCGAGTGCTGAAGACTTGTCCAACATAATCTGGCTATATTGTGTTGTTACTGCTACTTATGTTAGTTTACTTCTTTTTACATAAATGTGTCACAAGTACATCTATTATAACATGTATTACGGGCGAGCGTTAGCGTTAGATTAAGTTGTTACTAGATAAAATATTCTGTCATTTTATTTATTTATACAATGACATATTCTTTGGAGCGATGTTAAGGTCTGTCTAAGTGTATTATTATTGCTATTACTATTCGAGGGGGTTAAGTAGGTATTACACACTTATTCAAGTGGGTACCTACTACTTACATACATTGATGACATATCATGATAAATATAAAATCCTAATTAAATTATATTTACAGTTTATTCATTCGCTCATTTAATGACCTCAAAATGTGAGGGGACTGCGAACTAAATCCCACTATTTTTTAAACAAAATTCTACTTAATGATTAACATTTACTGTTTGACCGACCGAATCATGGGTTAATAACAATTTTCTTCTGGCGCTTCTGTAGTGGGTGCGGAGAGAGGTGGTTTGGTGGAGTTATTATTGCTATACGTAGAGAGAAAAGCCGTATACCGCGTCAGGAATGGAATGCGACCGTGTATTCAGATCACTTACGACTCGGCCACGACATCGAGCGGTGCGACTAGCGATGCGTCCTGCGACGCGATGCGTTCTGCGACTGGCGTCGCCATGCCACAGCCCACGAGTAGCGGCACAGATTACTAAGTAGTTACTACGTAACAGATAAATCATTCCCTACAAAAACGTCCATACCTACCGTTTTAATTACTTACTCTTTCCGAGCGCCGACTCCTGCATGCGAAAATGATCTTTAATGTTCTTAAAACACGATTATTATTACCTCGCAATAGCGCATGGTTGCGTTGCCGTAAGTAAGTATAGAGTTACCTCTTTTTATGTAATATTCAATATCTATATTTTTATTAAAAAAGGCTATGTTAATTAAGTAAAGTTTTATTACACAAACGAACTCTTCAGCATTATAATATTAGTATAGATGTGATGTAGTGATACATCTAAAGAACAATGTTGCATATGTATATTGTTGATGCTCCTTAATTTAAGTTAAGTACCTACATCCAAATCTTTTCCCAATCAAAGGCGTGTATTCACTACACGAGTAGACGCGTCGTTGTTCTTGACGACAATAGTGCCGACAAAATCTAAAAACGAAAAGTTTTGGTCGGCTGGACGCACCACTAGCGCGGTGGCGTTTTGCTTTTGGATAAAAAAATAAGGTACCTAGGTACTAAAGATTTTATTTCTTGTAGTTATGGCATTCTTATAAATATAAACTAATAAAGTATCATTTACTTAAAAATTAAATAAATTAGGTACGTATTTTTTTTGCTATTATAAATATTTATTAAGAATGGTAAACCATTATTAATTACTTTTATTACAGAATTAACTATTTGTATTTGAAATAAACATTTGATTAATTAAATAAATTGTATAATTATTATAAGTAGGTATTTGTATATTACAGAAAGGGCATAAAAATCCTTACCTAAAAAACAACTCTATGTGACAGTGAAAACCGTATTAACTCATATTTATTTGTAACAGAAACCAAAACATCTAAATAGAAGAAAATATATTTGAAAACAAAAACAACTACAGATTTTGTTAATTTTTCTCTTACTGGATCTACATGGATCATATGTACAGCATATAAACTACCAGGAACCATGTCAATTTGTCTGTATTTAAAGTATATAAAGGCATAAAAATACGATTTCCAATTAACGTAAAAATTCAAAAATAAAAACGTGAGCGCGCGGTACAGCTGTCGGAAACCCACTGCGCGAGACTGCGTATAAGGTTTATCAAAAGTTTTACGATCCTGCCTAGAAGCAATTTCCTTTTTCGCTGAAGATATTTTAAAGGTAAGGCAAGGAATAAATCCCCTTAATGAAAAGAGAAACAAATTTGGCGAATTTAAGTCTAAATTAAGGTATTTTTTTTTTATTATACAAGAATAACCGTTTATACTTTTGATTATATACCATTGTATATAGAAGAAAATATAAAAGTACAACTTAAATGCAAGAGAGAGAGAAAATTACTTAATCCAGATGCTTGACGCTGAATTCGTCCGTCGCAGTCACCGGTCGCGCGCTCTGACTCGTGGCCGCCGCGCCGTGCTGATACCGTACTTTTGTTCTCATCACACGTCGCCCCGCTCGTCGCCGGTCGCAGTCGCTCGTGTTTTCGCGCCGCTCGTCTCGCCGCAAGACGCATCGCCCCGAGTCGTAGCCGGCTCTAAATAGCTTCATACTAAGAACAATAATTACTATAGAAGGAATGTTTTAAGCAAAAACAAAAACCTACAGTTATCTCCCTCTTCCCAAAACTACACGCCATAAGAGTGGCAGAGATGATGTATTGCATCGGTTACCTCTTAGCGTAGCCCATTTTTACTATCGAAACTCATGTATCCAAATAGCACTACATTTGCGTATCTCCGCGTAGGAGCTTCGTAAAGCAATCATACAGGTACCAAAATTTGTCGCTAATTTGTCGCTGAACGATGGCACTATCGCTGATTTTGTGGCTAGCCCAAAGTCCAGCTGATCAGCGAAAAACGTCTCAGAAGATATCAAGCTAGCACTACATTAGCGTATCTCCGCGTAGGAGCGGCGTAAAGCATTCATAAAGGCACCAAACTTTGTCGCTAATTTGTCGCTGAACGATGGCACTATCGCCGATTTTGTCGCTAGCCCAGGGTCCAGCTGACCAGTGAAAAACGTCTCAGAAGATATCAAGCTAGCACTACATTAGCGTATCTCCGCGTAGGAGCGGCGTAAAGCAATCATACAGGCACCAAAATTTGTTGCTAATTTGTCGCTGAACGATGGCACTATTGCCGATTTTGTCGCGAGCCGAGGGTCCAGCTGATCAGCGAAAAACGTCTCAGAAGATATCAAGCTAGAACTACATTAGCGTATCTCCACGTAGGAGCGGCGTAAAGCAATCACACAGGCACCAAAATTTGTCGTTGAACGATGGCACTATCGCCGACTTTGTCGCTAGCCCAGGGTCCAGCTGACCAGCGAAAAACGTCTCAAAAGATATCAAGCTAGAACTACATTAGCGTATCTCCGCGTAGGAGCGGCGTAAAGCAATCATACAGGCACCAAAATTTGTCGCTATTATGCCGCTATACGATGGCACTATTGCCGATTTTGTCGCTAGCCCAGGGTCCAGCTGAAATTGAAACCGAACTGTCGGTCGCTGCGGTTAGCGTGGCTTTTATACCGCGCGTATAGAGTCGAAAACTGTCTGGAGAAATCTCGAAACAGACTCTGGAAGCTTCGTGTATCTACCTACGCGAGCAATCGGGAATTCGGGACCATTGCTATCTCGCTTGCTCTAACAACATAACCCGTGGATAAGCGCCACCGCGCTGCCGTCGTCGCCGCGTGGCCGGCCGCGGCGCTTCCTCAAGAAAACGAATTTAACCGAGATCAGCCCGAACACTACTACGAACCGACTAAGAACAAACGGAGTGTAGTCAGAAGTTGGAAGTGTTGGAAGATAATTTAATGTTTTCAATTTAGTTGTCTTATCAAAATGAGACAAAGCAGAGAAGTGCTAGTTAAGCATATTAATATCTAAAAACTTAGGAGATGATTCTTGATGTGATCTGTTTTCCAACTCCTAGCGATCGAAGGAATTTCCAAACCTTAGCTGGGTCACCGTTTTGTACGGAGCTATGGATATTTTGGCATTGTGCATTCCTACACACCTTGTAGCAGTAGTTGCGTAAATTCAAATACTTCTCTTTGTTAGCATCGGTAGGCCTTAATTTGAATTTTGACCTCGCTGCTGATTTTCGGACAATCATTTTCTTTATTTCGTCTGTAAGCCAGGGTGACGGTAAATGTTTTAGCTTTATAGCTCGAACCGGTGCGTGGATATCGTGGAGTGCTATTAAATATGTGTACTTTTTTGTTGATGGAGTCTGCAGTTAAAAAAAAGTCAGTAGTAATGGATGTCATAAATATCGATAAATCAATTTATAAGATAAATCTATACTTGTTAGTTTTATTTTGTTGATAAATCGGACCAAATAAAAAAAATCACAGAGAAGAAGACAGAATAAATAAAAACCTAAAATCTAGTGTCAAAGACGCTAAAACGGTAACACTGCGTTTGATTAACGATCCGCCGCCATTCTATTATGAACTAATAAATAGTAAATAGAATTCATTAAAAAATCCGTATGTGGTGAAATCTATTCGGGGGGTTATTGAGATCTTGAGGATGTAAGGACTCTAAAAGGGGATAAAAATTTTAATGCGAGACAATCAATTCAAATTGGAATTATTCTATTGTTCAAGGGGTAAGGGTTCTATTTCTACATTGAAACATTGTTTCTTATTTTAGGCTTCTAGGTGTATGTAAACTTACATTAGGAGAACCTTTTCTCATCATGTTATAATCATGTAGATATAAATAAAAATGCATTTATCTTATAATTGTTTTTAATAATATTGGATCACATTAATAATATTGTGTCATGCATGTCGGGCATGGGTGTCATGTCCCTCCAACACAAAGGGAGGATCCTCCGACCAGGCTAGTTGATAGGCCTGGCGGGACCGCGGCCCAACGGTTGATGTTCCTTCACGATAAGAGCAGCAGGCTCAAAATGCAGTGAACACAACCGAGCAAAATTTAAAGGATTCCACTCTCCTCGTCGCATATTTCTAACCCATTTATATTTTAATTCTGCATCTTTTGGAAACCTACAACAAGAAAAGTTATTTGCATACTAGCCGAGCCTTGAGCCTTCAGGAGTGGAGGAAAGCTTACAATACAATTGAAGTTTACAATTAAAAAAATTACTTTAGATTATGTACAATGCATATCTACAGAATTGTAGTAATTCACTCATAGTCTCGAAGTGTAGAAGATTTTTAATTTTCAAACACAAAACCATTCAGACGTTCAATTTGACTTATTCTAGTAACATTAATTGCTACATTTGCTACCTCATTGTTATTGGCGCTGTTGCAAATATATAATCATACATATTGATAAGTAAGTACCCTTTCAGAAATCGATATGTTAACGTGATCTAAGTTCCAACACTATATGGGTACATGAAACGTCAGTCGCGATCTATTTTTATCTAAATTCTTTTCAAAGTAATTTTCAATAGTAATTAACATAATGAATAGGTGTGTAATTGTTGAACATAACGATCAGTTACAGCAGGGATGCACAGACCGCGGCCCGCGGGCCGCATGCGGCCCGCCGGTCGAATACTGGTGGCCCGCCGACAGCAAAAATAATACTCTCGTACATTCGAAAAATATTCCAGAATAAAACCAAAAAAATATATTCGAAAAGTAATTTGAATCTCGCGCGCGCGCTCTTAAGTGCGCTTATCGGTGCGCCGTGCATGCGTCGGTAACAGCGGTCGGTAATGTTCGGGCTGATCTCGGTTAAATTAGTTTTCTTGAGGAAGCGCCGCGGCCGGCGGCGCGGCGACGACGGCAGCACGGTGGCGGCTTATCCACGGGTTATATTGTTAGAGCAAGCGAGATAGCAATAGTCCCAAATTCCCGATTGCTCGGTCCAGAGTCGGTTTCGAGATTTCTCCAGACAGTTTTCGACTCTATACGCGCGGTATAAAAGCCACGCTAACCGCAGCGACCGACAGTTCGGTTTTAATTTGAGTGAAGTGTCAATAGTTCTAGTGTAGATTTTAACTCGACTAGCCGGTGTCTTATATTTTGATCCACATTCAACGTAGATTTCCCATCAAGTGCCGTGTATAATTGTGTTGTGAAATCGTAAGTAAAACTCTGTTATTAATAAGTGTTTCCCTACCTATTTAATCAATTATTTTTGGTAATTTAAAAAAGGATGGGTAATTTAAGTAGGTACTGTAATTGTTTTTAAGGTGCTGTGTTAATCCTAGCCAGGATTAGAACGCAACATGGACAAGCCAGGACCTAGTAAAAAACGTAAGGTTAAAGATGAAAATCGGCAGTTTCAAGAAATTTGGACTGAGAAATACTTTTTTGTATGGTCGCAATTCGCATAACAAAGTCGTTTGTTTAATTTGCAAGAATTCTGTTGCGATTGCAAAGGAATATAATGTAAAAAAGGCACTATGAAACGCAGCATCCTACTTTTACCAAGTTTACAGGCGAATTAAGAAAGCAAAAAATGTTGTCTTTAAAACGGGAGCTTATTGGTCAGCAAGCTATGTTCACAAAACCCATTCAAGATTCAGAAACAGCTACAGAAGTTAGTTATGAAATTTCTCGAATGATAGCAAAGCGAAGTCGCCCCTTCAATGATGGGGATTTTGTAAAAGAATGCATAGAAATCGCCGCTAAGAAAATGTGTCCAGAAGCAGCAAAAAAGTTTGAGAAAATTCAACTGAATCGTATGACTATCCAAA
This sequence comes from Callimorpha dominula, assembly GCA_949752705.1. Classification (NCBI taxonomy): domain Eukaryota; kingdom Metazoa; phylum Arthropoda; class Insecta; order Lepidoptera; family Erebidae; genus Callimorpha; species Callimorpha dominula. The sequence continues at coordinate 90,517 of OX456992.1, read as the reverse complement.
GACGAATTATGTCTTTTTCAGGTAATATTGCGGAACAATTAAATGAAAAAACTAAGATCATTGAATTTTTTTCATTAGCACTCGACGAATCCACTGATATTAGCTCCACAGCTCAACTTCTCATATTCATACGAGGTGTTACTCAAGATTTTGAAGTCTTAGAAGAGTTATTAGGAATGTGTTCATTGAAAGGTCAAACCAGAGCAGTTGATTACTCAATGTACTTTTGGATGAGTGTTCAAAAACTGATTTGGACTTGTTGCGACTGACGGTGCTCCTTCGATGATTGGTGTCAATTCTGAGCTAGTTATCATAATAAAACAAAAAATCGAAACCGCCTTGCAAATGAAAGTTTGGAAGCAGTTTTACGTGTTGCTACAAGTAAATTTGAGTGCCACGTTTCAAATTAATAAATTCTTTTTCAATTTTAATACATTATTATCAATTCTTTATTGTCTTTAATTACCTATACTTCTGGCGGCCCGCCATCAGTTCATAATTTGCCCGAGTGGCCCCTAGTCTTAATAAGTCTGTGCATCCCTGAGTTACAGTTTGGCATGCTTTACAAATCCTAATAACGTAATTTACTGAGTATGACTTACCGATGGAAGGATATTTTTGGACCGCATTCGGTCAAAAAGGGCCCATCTGGCTTCTGCAGCCGGTAACCGTACAAAATATTGTCATTTTCTTTCATCTTGAGCACATACAATAAACCACACAATAGGTTTCTGCAATATTTTTTACGAAAAACACTCGACACGTCCAAACATCCAGCTGGCAGACAGAAGTTCAATAAACGGCGCGTTGCATTTGAAACTAACGCATGACATCTATTGCTATCTCACTTTGTGTTATGGACATGACGCCTTAGTGAGAACGTAACCGTAGATGTGTTTTTTTGGTAATTTTTACTTTGAGGCTTCATACACATTTGTTTTCGATGTCGCAGGTCGCAGGTCGCGCGAGCGGTGATGTCGTGGCCGAAGGGTTATGGGTGAGTATTTCCATCTCTCAAACTTCAAATACAATTTCCACTTCTGTGCCCGCGATTATACATATCTGCTGCGCATATATACCTCACAGTGATCGTCACGAAACAGAGTTAAATTTAATTTTTGAATCCATTGGTAACATAATAGATCAGCACCCGAATTATATATTTCTCATTGTTGGTGATTTTAATGTGACGTAAGCGGGATGGTATCATGATACTGACTCCAGTTCAATGATAATGCATTCAAATAATAATCCGTTTGTGCAATTAACAGCCGACTTTGAGTTTTACAGGTATAAAACAATTTTAACCACAGATTGTTGTTGCTTCACAGGCCACAACGGCCTGTAGTGATCCTATAACCTTAGAAGACGTACACCACTTTGCTTTGTGCTTGAGTTATTACTAGAAACCTTTCTCCTTTACCCCAAAAATTGAAGAGTAGAAAACTTTCACTGTGCTGATTTTGACGCTGTTTGAGATGACATGACATCATCCGTTGAATGGCACTAACTAAACTATCGACCACTGATAATACTAGTATAGATTCTATGATATCGTAAACGGTTAATACAATTCGTTACCCGCCTTGGTATACCTACTATTCCACTTGTAGTGTATACATAATAAATATATATGTGCGCCTACTAGTGAGTGGGGCGCGCGGTGGTGGGGGCGTGCGGAGCGAACGCTTGTTACGCTTGCCGCTCACTTCTAGTCGTACCGCCGAGCTAGTAGGAGCACAGTGTAGTGAACCTGTTGTTTTATTGTATAAACCAGAACAGTACAAGTGGCGACCCTGCCAGGATTAAAAACAATCAAGGTATGTTGCCAATAAACAAATCATAAGTCTGGTTTATTTTTATGAATGAAGAGGAGATTTTATCGTAAAATAAAAAGTAAAACATAACGGTAAACAAAATATGTATATCAGTAATGCCTCATTTGGTTGTCCAAATAAAAGTAAAATCAATTAGGTGTGTATTGTTGCAAAGACATAAACCGTATTTAACAGATTTTTAACTTATATTTTTATACAGCTACCCACATGTTTATTATGGTCGTAGCGTCAGGCCGTCGTTTATCAATTGAAATGTGCTTCTTATTGCTTTTACGGCCCGTGACGATGCGCAGGTGTCTATATGATTTGCATGTAATCTCTTTATATTTAACGCCATATTATCTAGTTAAAAGTAATAAAAATTTGAGGTTAAATCTGAATGTTAGAGGTAGTTTGGATAATCAAACGGTACCTAACCTAAAAAACTGTTGTCTTTTTACTTTACCTTCTATAATTACGATAATGTTACCCGACAAGTGTAACAACAAAGATTTACATATAACAAAAAAAATTTAAAAGGAAGTTCGATAAAATAAGAACCGTACCTAAAAATTACGAAAAGTTAGTTATTTAAAATGAGAACTTTACCTACAAGTTTTTAAGAGGTAGTTCTATAAAATTAGAACGGTATCTATAAATTTCTAAGTGGTAGTTCTATGAAATTAGAACGGTACCTACAAATTTCTTAGAGGTAGTTCTTTAAAACTAGAACGGTACCTACAAATTTCCAAGAGGTAGTTCTATGAAATTAGAACGGTACCTACAAATTTCTAAGAGGTAGTTCTATAAAATTAGAACGGTACCTACAAATTTCTAAGAGGTAGTTCTATAAAAATAGAATGGTACCTGCAAAACTTTGAAATGATAGTTCTAAAAAGTAGAATGGTACCTGCAAACTTTTAAATGATAATTCTATAAAATTAGAACGGTTCCTACAAACTTCTAAATGGTAGTTCCATAAAATTGGCACGGTGCCTATAAACTTCTGAGGCGTAGTTCTATGAAATTAGAATAGAATATTCTTTATTGTACACCATAATACATTAAACTACAGTGATTGATCTTAATATTAATGTTATGTACAATGGGCGGTCTTATCGCTAAGAGCGATCTCTACCAGACAACCTTAGGATGGATGTGGTGGTAGTTCTATGAAATTAGAACGGTACCTACAAATTTCTTAGAGTTAGTTCTATAAAACTAGAACGGTACCTACAAATTTCCTAGAGGTAGTTCTATTAAATTAGAACGGTACCTACAAATTTCTATGAGGTAGTTCTATAAAATTGGAATAGTACCTACAAACTGCTAAATGGTAGTTCTATAAAATTAGAATGGTACCTACCTATAAACTTCTAAAGCGCAGTTCCATACGTACAATTAAAACGGCACCTACAAACTTCTGAATGGTAATTCTATAAAATTGGAACGGTACCTATAAACTTCTAAAGCGTAGTTCCCTAAAATTAGAACGGACATTTAATAAAATAAGAATTGTACCTTTTACATACGTAGATCTATGAAGTTCGAACGGTACCTAGAATAGTAAAGGAATAAAAATGAAGGAAAATAGGTTGTTTACGAATAGTCCCAAAGTCATGACTCATTACCGCCAATGGAGGACTCCATTAGACTATAATAGCAAATCAGCTTCAATTGGTTTACACTGGGAAAAATGGAAGAGGGGTGGAACTCACTCAAGTAATAGCAAGCAATGTTTTGCCATAGACAAACATTGTGTAAAGTTCTGATTACGCAGATATTGTAGAACCAGAGTGAACAAACGTTAAAGCGATCTCCCAGTTTCAACCGTCAATGTTCAAAAAGCTTAAAGTGAAATCAATACTAATAAGTAGATTACATCTTTTATATTGGCAGTGATGACTCCACCACATGTTCACTTGGAAACGTTAAAATTGAAATCTTTATATATTCTGGGAGTAAATGTAATACTGTTATTAAACTTTCACGACTATAGGTACATATTAGATGTCTAAATCGTCGGGTAACCAAAAAAGTTATTGTACCTTATAATTATTACCGCGATAAAGTCCCGATGTATACATCTAAATGTAATATCATCAACGACGTTGTTTGGGAGATTCTCAAGCGTAAAGGTGGTCGTTTTAAAAATAAAGGAAAGAATCAAGATAAGAATTTTATGGCTTATGGCAGTCGGCACCCACTAAAAATACTTGGATGTTTTGATTCTACTGTAAAGGTCAAAAAATGAGTCTAGTTGATAAAGTAACATTTTATGTGTTGAAAAATGGCACCAGAGATTTGTTTCGAAAAGATACTGCGATTTAACTTTTGTTTTATTAGTAGGCCTAGAAGTAAATACAGTTGATGGTGCATTTTCCGAAATCAAATATCATAAAAAATATTAATAATAATAATAATTATAACTCCACATATCTCACTCGCGGCTGTCTGATTCCAACTGGGTGAAGCCTAGGTATTCTATGGTAGCCGGACTGCTGATAAACATTCTTATTTATTTCTAAATACATACATAGTGTTACGAGCTGAGGTTCGGGATTAGAGAATTATACCAGATTGTTACCGAAATAGACACACTTTATTTTAATAGATCACAAAATACACAGGGAAACTAGCAACAACACAATTACAATAATTTATTATCACTAACTTCTTAATTCACTTACACTTAAGTCGCTGTTAATTCACTTGAAACTAAACTCACTTGAAAAACTAACTAACTACTCCGCAATGCCACGCTTTATATAACAAAACGGTATTTCTAGAAACATCGCGACACCTCTTGTAAATTCTACACAACAAATAGAAGCCTCTAAAACGAACTAGTATTTTCTATTAATGGGTTACTAACTACTTAGTTCCGTGTTGCCTCAACAGATGGCGTGTATCTTTATTTTGTAGCTCTATACGACTTCCCCAGTCGCCAATAGATGGCGGGTTATTCGTAACACTGCCCCTTCTTAGACATGCTCGTCCCGAGCATGATTATCCCCATTATAACGCGCCAACCGATCCACATGGACGATCTTGGGAGTGCCCCGCGGTCCTTTCTGAATGCGGTACGTTACGTCATTGAGTCTGGTCACTACTTTGTACGGTCCGTCCCATTTCACCTGCAGCTTCGGAGATTTGCCTTTTCTGCGAACCGGGTTATGCAGCCAGACCAGTGATCCTTCCTCAAAGCTCCTGTCATTTATCTTTCGGTCGTACCGGGTTTTCATTCTCTCCGACGTCTGCGGTCCTGATTGTCTGACGTGCTCATAAACGTCATTCATCTTGCTGCGTAAATCGTTGGCGTAATCCGTAATACTGCGCGGAGTGTCAGGGGGAGTACCCGTGATTAAATCTGCAGTCAACCGCAGTTCTCGACCGAAGTTCGCAAAGGCTGGTGTTACTGACGTGCTCTCGTGGACTGCACTTCGGTACGAGAGGAGGAACGGCTGGATGTGTTTATCCCAGTCTCTTTGTCTGCCTTCCACAACTTTTGCCAAGTACCTCTCTAATGTCTGATTAAACCGCTCCACCATTCCATCAGACTGAGGGTGGTAAGAGGTGGTTCGGGTTTTAAAAGCACCCATCACGCGGATCGTTTCCTGGAACAACTGGGACTCAAAATTCCTCCCCTGATCACTGTGAATCTCCAAAGGTACCCCAAATCGACAGAAGACTTCATTGACCAGCTTATCAGCTACCGTGGTCGCCTCTTGGTTCGGTATTGCAAATACTTCCGGCCACTTCGTAAAATAATCCATGACAACCATGAAATACTTGTTGCCATCTTCACTCTCCAGAAATGGACCTGCTACATCCACGGCAATACGTTCCCACGGAGCTCCCACATTATACAGCTGCAATGCACCCCTGCTGCGTGTGTGAGGTCCCTTCACTGCTGCACAACTGATGCATTTTCGACACCAGTCTTCCACATCGTCGCGGCAGTGGATCCAATAAAACCGCTCTCCAATCTTCAATAAAGTCCTTTTCACACCCAAATGACCTCCTGAACATCCATCGTGGTAAAGCTGTAAAATCTCCGGTACCTTGGCCTTGGGAACAACCATTTGGAGGTGACAGGTGTCCCCTCGAGCATTCTCCCATTTACGGCACAATAGTCCGTCCTGGACGATCAAGCTATTCTACTGCGCCCAATACCCCTTCGTTATTGTGCTCATAGCTGCAACGTCGCTCCACTTTGGCCTCGGAGCATTGGCTTTGACCCACTCGAGGATGAACTTGACATCTGTGTCCTCTTCTTGAGCCTTCCGTAAGGTTTCCTTCCACTCGTCACTCAGGTCCGTTAATAACATGCGGACGGGCACAGTTTCCCTGGTCTCTTGCCTGACGCAGTGTTTACAGTATTCTGTGCAAGGCCTCCTTGACAGTGCGTCAGCGTTGCCATGGGATTTGCCGCTACGATGCTGGATCTCGAAATCGTACTCCTGCAGCAGTTCTATCCACCTCGCTACTTGTCCTTCCGGGTTCTTAAATTGTAACAGCCACTTCAATGCAGCATGGTCAGTACGCAGATGGAACCTTCGACCTAGCAAATACTTATTGAAGTGCTGCAATGTTTTTACCACGGCGAGCAGCTCCCTTCTCGTGACACAGTAATTTCTTTCCGGTCTAGATAGAGACTTGCTGAAGTACGCTATCACAATTTCTTGATCGCCTTTCCGTTGCGACAACACACCGCCTATACCCGTGTCACTCGCGTCTGTGTCGACTATAAATTCATTTTTCATGTCAGGATAACCCAATACAGGCGTACAACACAGACGCGTCTTTAGCTCCCGGAATGCAATGTTACAGCTTTCGTCCCAACAGAAAGTTCGTTTTTCTTCAGTGAGCCGGTGTAACGGTTTTGCAATGTCCTCAAAGCGTTTGACAAACCGCCGGTAGTATGAGCATAAACCCAGGAATGCTCTTACTTGCGTCTTGTCCCTTGGAACAGGTCAGTCCTTGACAGCAGCTACCTTCTCCGGGTCCGTTCGCACACCTTCTTCCGACACAACATGTCCTAAAAAGTGTACTTGCCGTCTAAAGAACGAGCACTTCTTAGGACTCAGCTTAAGGTTAGCCCCCCGGATTTTTGAAAGCACATGCTCGAGGTTCTGCAGGTGTTCCTTAAGGGTACGTCCTACTATTATGATGTCATCTAAATATACCAGGCAGGCGTCCCCGATTAGGCCGGCGAGCACTAACTCCATCAATCTCTCAAAAGTCGCTGGGGCATTGCACAGACCAAACGGCATAACTGTAAATTGCCCCAGACCCTTTCCTGTAGAGAAAGCGGTTTTGTCCTTATCCCTTGAATCGATTTCTATTTGCTAGTAACCACTTTTCAGGTCTAACGTCGTGAACCACTTCATTCCCGTTAGCGTGTCCAGTGTATCGTCGATACGTGGCAGAGGATAGCCGTCCTTCTTCGTGATGTCATTTAACCGACGGTAGTCAACACAAAACCGCATACTACCATCCTTCTTCTGCACAAGGACCACAGGAGAACACCACGGACTGGATGAAGGCTCTATAACTCCATCCTTTACCATTCCTTCAATCATGGCGTCTACCTTTCCTTCTCGTGCCACCGGTAATCTTCTTGGACGCTGACGGATCGGAAGTTCGTTGCCCGTGTTAATCTTGTGCTGAACTAGTCCGGTCTTTCCTATGTCCGTATCACTTAAAGAGAAAACATCGCCGTATCGAAGCAGCACCTTCTTAGCCATGTTGAACTCTTCCTTCGTGAGTTCACTACGACATTCCTCTAATAGCGTTGAGACATCAAAGCTCGTTACGCTAGTAGAACCGTCCTGGCATCTACGCAACCAAGTAACTTCCTCACAGGTGCCTAACAGAGTGCCCTTCCCGATCACCTGCTCCTCCGGCGTGTGATGAATCCTTGTCACAAGGATTCATCACACGGACCACTGGATCACCAGTCGTCCTCACCAGAGTCCTTGCCACCCTCCACGGAAAGTCATCATTCGTGCTTTCTATTAGTACACACCGATTCTTTCTGGGTGACGACCGCGGCAGAGCAACCGGTACGACTGCTTCTGATCTAGGAGGAAGCACAGTCTTCTCCAGGCAGTACACTTTTCCAGGTGACGCTCCTTCTACGAAGAGCTCCTCTAAACCACACCTCAATAATCCCTGCAACAGTGAATGTGCGCCGTATTATAAAATATATTGGTATCGGTTAAGGACTCTGTTTCCGCGTTTAAACTCAAAAACAGTCCATTATGCGTGCAGATATGGCTGACTAGTTGAGCCAGCCTAGCTCCTTCCAAAAGCACAGAAGCCCCTGGGGCGTTCACAGACTGCTAGGAGCAACCTCGCATCCGGGAGGATATTTGCCCGTTGCATGGCCACTCCCTTGCACTCTATTATATAGTATAACAAAACTATCACATATATTTATAATAATATGTAGCACCAAAGGAATTTACTTACTAAATGACTTAATTATATCAAACATACAAATATATAGTTTATTTTAAATAATCATCAATACCGTATTTCTTAACCGGTTTGCGTGTGCGCTAACTATTAACTATAACTGGAACCCTTGAACTACCTGTCTCTTACATATTTGGCATTGTCTAAAGTACAGTTGACAAGCATTCAGTTGCAACAACATCAGTTTCATCTGTTTGCGCGCGGGATTTGGCCACCGATTTTGCTAAGCTAAGATGTTAGCTAAGTCTAATGTCGTCCATCCAGTCATGGATACAGATGTAGAACGTTACGTAAGAGCTTGTTGATCAAATCCTTCCAACCCTATGCTAGACAGCAATTACCAGTTCAACCCTGGATTGATGTAGCTATGCATTTCCTTAGGCCATTACTGAGTGAACATTATCGTGAATGTTAAGTATTTTGAGATTATAGACTATTTTAGTCGTTATAAAGAAGTAAAAATACATAAAACTAAAGATTCTATCTACACCATAAACTCTTAAAATGAATATTTTCACGGTTAGATGTGCCACAATCAAAACTAATTAAAACTAAATCAAAACTAATTATGGCTGATAATGTAGTGAGATCTTTACAGTCAGTCAGTACAGTCGAAAGACAGAACCGAAATATCTTCACAAGGTTACAAACTATAAAATCTAATTTGCAAAATGACTTGCTCCGATACATGGCCATGTACAATAGTATTGCCCTTTCCGTTACAGAAAAATCTGCAGAACTATTAAACAAACGCCAATTTCGAGACAAATGACGTTGTGGATGAGAGTTCGCGGATACCGATATTATAGGTAATCCTGGAATGTTCAAGAGTGGAGTGAATGGTTTTCTTTTGGATAGGCGTGTACTATCTTTGTCTTCATCGTCTCGTTCCAACAGAAATGAAAGCGAAAGGAAAAGAGCACGCGGACAGAAATATACATGTAGCGGTTTCTACTATTCAAGTTAGAAAAAATAAATGTTAAATAAGAAAGGGAATGAGGTGGATCTGGAAAATTATAACAGTGGACAGCGACTATGGAGAAACGTGGTACATCTAAAACGTGTTGAAACAGTGGAAAGTTTGTGACTGATATTGATAATAACAAAGTTAATGAACAGATAATGTATTCTATATTAGTCAACGAGAACTAAATGTATAAACCTTAAATTGTTAAACTTTATTTCGTGTTGTGATTTATATGGTCTAGTCTGTTATGTTGAATGATTGTGTCCAAGTAAACATATATTTTATTTCTTTTGATTTTTGTAAAAGACAGATGTAGTGTATACATAATAAATATATATATGTGCGCCTACTAGTGAGTGGGGCGCGCGGTGGTGTGGGCGTGCGGAGCGAAAGCTTGTTACGCTTGCCGCTCACTTCTAGTCGTACCGCCGAGCTAGTAGGAGCACAGGGTAGTGAACCTGTTGTTTTATTGTATCAACCAGAACAGTACACCACTTATCAAATTAGGTAAAGAAAAAAGAAAATATTATACAAGGTGAAAAAGATACGGAAATACTTTGGACTACCAAACATTTTCAACACTTCGTAAAAGAGAGTCTAGTCTTCAAAAGTCGAATATTCATTAATATAATTACGATATTCGACTTTTTGAAGACTAAACTCTCTTTTACGAAGTGTATTTTATAATGTTTTCTTTTTCTCGACCTTTCAAAAATGCCCCAAACTGTTCTGGCGATACGTTAAGTCAAAGTTACCGTCTAGTCACATCCCGCAAATGGTGAGGATGGAGCTTGTATGAGCGTGTTTCTAATTGCGGCGAAGACACTTTTCAATTGTTTAATGAATATTTTAATTCCGTTTTTGTTAAAAGTGCAACATTATTAAACACCCCATTATTTATGATCTCAACTCAACTGTCTCAACTGTCTACCTCAATCTCAACTGTCCACCAATAAACTCTCCGATTGATCTCAATTCTATTAGTATTAGTGGCGGATCTGGAAGGGAGAAAAAATAGGAAGTGCGATGTGGGCCGAGCACACGCGCCGAAGTTAAGACCACTTCGCACTATTTTTTCTCAGTTCTGTGGTGTGGAAGATATGTAGACGAAACGTAGCTGCTTCAAAAAACAATAAATATGCCTAGGTGCGCAATAATTACGTGTCGAAAAAAGAAGTCAGGGCTGCAGTGTGTCCAAAGTAGGGGCATCATTTCATGGGTTAGTCCAAAAACTGAAAATACTTTTGACAAATACTCACAAAATATTGTCATTTATGAGATCTAATATACTGAAGCCTGTTATACATTACGTATCTTATTTGAGTACTAACTATATTGGAACTAGAAGAGCACGCAATGAAATGCATGAATGCATTTTGTACAAAAATATTTAGTAAATGTCAAGAAGCCAACCTCGTTTTGATAGTGATGCAGTCATTATCATTATAATTAATTCGACATTGCAATGTTATTCTTGTTAATAATAATCGTTTTCTAAAATGATTAATTACGATACAGTATCAGTACAGATCTATTAACATATTCATTATTCTATTATTTCACAATATTTTACGATAATATTTTATTCATTGTTTATTTTTTATTTACAACAATCTAGGACATAATTTCTGAGGCTGTGTTCAGCAGTTGACGCCCAATAGGTAAGATGGTAATGATACCTAGTAGTTACCAGATTATACATGAAAACATTGCTTATTTCCCATGTGCTTTTGATAACATTCGCGATAGGCGTCCATCGAAATAAACCGAACCCGGGTTCAATTGAACAGTTAATTAAACTGCATCTAAAATAATAATATTGTTTATTGCATGCAACTCTGGAGAGAAAGTTTGTACAATGATGACACTGCTACATCTTCTCGTAAGACTCTACGTGTCCGCACTGGACACAGGCGCGCGAGTACTGGTCAGTCTCGGCGTCGTACTGCTCGGCACCAAAGTCGTGCACGTGAGAGGCGCGCGTGCGGTCGAACAAGCTGGAGCGCACGTCCATGCGCAGCGCACGCAGGCGCTTCTGCGTCTGCTTGTGCTTGGAGCGAGCGCGCGTCTCGTCGCGCCGCTCGCGCTCTTGCTCCAGGGCCTCCTCTGATCCCCACACGGTGAGCGCGCGCTCTTCTACCTGCGGCCTCAGGTACAGGCGCATGTCGCCCAGTCGCGAGCCGTGCGGGTTGCGCCGCCGCACACAGCGCAACGGGGGCTCGCGCAGGTCCAAGTCGCAATCCTTTAGTAGGTAGAGGCTCTTGGCTTCGGTGCGAGTGACGAGCGCGTGTGCATCGGCGTCGTCGCGGCACTCGTCACACACGCGGTGTTCGAACGAGTCGAACAGGTAGGATTGCGCGAAACTGCGCGAACACTCCAGGCAGATCGGCCGCTCGGACGGGTCGACGACGGGCGCGAGCCGCGAGCGCGTGCGCGGCGGCTCCTCGAAGTCGTCCTCCGGGAGGAAACCACCACCGGAGTCTGGGGCCGACGAGCGCGTGGTGACGCTGTCCCTGCATCGAAAGAACAGACCCGTCATCCTGACATCAGAATGGCTGTTCACGAATGTAGTTTATGCAAACCACAGCTAAACAAACATTGAAAAGTGTCTGACCACTGAGTGGCTTCTGAGCACTTGCCAGTAAAAAAATTGCAACTCAATGCAAGTATTTATTAAAAAATGTAATAGTTAATGTTTTGGAATAAATATAGATGTTTATTTATCACCGACTTAAAAAAAGGAACAACTTCGCATACTTTTTTTTTATACGTAAGTGCTTACCGAGGTGATCCTATATACTTAAATAGTTATGAATGTTCATTTGTTCAGTAATATTATTAGTTTGAGATCGAACGTACGTATAAATGGCAAGGATGATATCGGATTGTTTTGTCCTTGCATAGGTATATGGGCCCGCAAAGCAGAATCGTAGCGTTCACAAACATCCTTAAAATTCCATTAAGTACTAATTTTATCGTAATTGAGCTAGTGCATGTATCTTTATTAGTATCCTCTTTATAGTAGGTATTTAAAATCTGACCTTCTCAATATTAATGTGCGTTTGTGCTTATTATTTGATTAATATGCTATTTTTTTCTATTTTGTAACTAATTACACCCAAATATAAGACAGTCATGGGGCTGCCGACAGAAGTGAAAACTTAAACGAAACGACGAACTTAACACGTCACATTAGCAGGGTTGGTGACACTAATTAATAAGGAGCTGACAGAACTCAATGTTTAGATTAGCGCCCTCTTGTGGTTCTATATATGTATTATTAGCGTAAAGGTCACAAGTCCAGACTCCAGTGCTTTTCCCCCATAGCAAAAGTGCACAAACAAGCCTAAAGAAGTTTTCACTTCAAAAATGTTTATTTCATAACCACACTAGGTGTTTTATTGTCACATTACTTTGGTAACCTAACTAGGATTGTTCTTGGTCGGTCACTGAAAAAAGCGCTCCCATCTAGTACAGTCGCTCACATGTACTAGTTCGGACTTCTAGTTCTATTAGTTCAGTAGTGCATTGCTGCATTGAATGAATATTTGGATCTTCTTCATACTTTGCATGCCTAGGACTGTCATTCATATATCCGTAAAATCACCCTACTAATTTACTTATTTACATTTTTATATTACAAAAAATTATAATTAGTAAGTTGCATAAGCAAAAAAACAATAAAAATAACAACACGCAAAATGGTGTTGTAGTTTTTATTCGGTGTTTGTTTGCTAATCTAACAATGTACTAAATTCAAAATGGAAACTAATTATCTAAAAGTTTATTTGATTTAACTGTAACACTGTATAAAGGCGAAAAGAAAATAATAAAAAACCAAGAAAATTTGTTTTCGTCAATACTTTTTTTAGACTAAAATAAAATTCTTATTCTTTCGTTCGCCGCCGTGTCGCGCGGGAGGTAACGTACGACCCAAAGACTACAATAGTATATAGGATATAGACAGGCAACTCTGCTTCTTTTTATGACAATACAAAACTCTGCCTGGTGGTCAGATACCGAAAACTAATATAATATACATATCTATAGGTATATATATACATTTGAACAATATATAGGTACCTACTTATACGGTGTATGAATGTGTTTTGTTGTTACCTGTTTCTTGTTTTAACTTTTGGTTTGGTTCTAACATGAGAATTTTATACTTTAGCTAATTAATGTATGTTTATGACTAATCTCCGATTTTTATATTCAAACCAAAACCTTTATTGCAAAAAGAAAAGCACAAGAAACCGGCAATCGGTACTCATACGCAGCCATTTGCAATATAAGTGAAGTGTTGCCAACCTAATATTAATAAGTTCCAAATATTAAAAAAAAATTGTTGATTGTTTCGATTGTATTTTCAATTAATACTATTGTGTGTTGGTAAACAAATTGTTGTTTGTAAAGAATTTAAAGTGGTTTTAGATATTTAATACACAATATTTTGGTATTTACAAATGCGAATTTTAAATCGTAATACATTTGAGGGTAATAAATTTCCCCTCATACAAATTATAAATTTAAATATTGTAGCACAGTAATTTTAGTTCCGGTATCTATCCTTGGGATGGCACTGGACTCAATAAAAAAAGGGCAATTCTTTTATGTTCCAAGTTGCCATAGCATGGTACGACCTTTCAGTTGACGATTCAGTCGTTCCATGTTTCTTGACAGTACTAATGTACTAAATGAACTAAAGTCCTATAAGCTCACAAAATAGTTCGTTCTAGTTCCATGTCAGGAATGAATTCCTAATAGTACATAGTTCGTGAACTACACAAGCATAAACCCTATACCTAACCTAGTAATGTTTCTGTAAAAAAAAAACACTATACTCCAATTTTTATTTTAAAATGTTCGTTTCTCATAGAATATATTTAAAACTAGCAGCGCCTCGCGGTTTCACCCGCGTAAGTCCCGATCCCGTGGGATACCTGTAAGAAATTGTGACAATAGAATAAGTTAATATAAGTTTGTTTTTTTGCAATTTTACCAGTGGTGCCGATTCTATTGTACACTCGACTATACTAAAACCTGACTTAATTTCTTCATATGAAATCAACATAGTGTTATTTGTAATAAGGTCTGTTTGTTACTAGCTCTGTTATTTCTCAGCGCCGCTAAATTTCACTAAAACCTGTCAACGTATACTCAACTTTATTTCCACGCAGCAAGAGTCTTCATTTATTCAAACGCTGTATAATTGCCGTATAAAAACTTGTTTGAAACGAACAAGGATGACGTGTTTTTAATCTACACCTACGAAGACGCTTACTGAAAACACAGAGCAAAAGAGATGGCATTCAACGGATAGCGGCTCTCGCTACGTGGTTTTAAAGTTTATTTAAGCGTATTAGACTTTAGTCGACAAATAAATTGCTTATTTCGATAGCGACATATGTTACCTACTTGTTTCAATTTGAAATAAGACCTTGTTTCTAAGTGTACAAGATTTACTTCTTTTATAAAGAAAATTTAGTGAATTTTAATTTAGCGAGTGAAGTAACAGAATTGGGGCCAGTGTCAACAATTGTGGTTGAGCCAATAAAATAAATTAATATCGGGATAAAAACTAGCCTATATGTTAATCCAGGTCTCCAGCTATCTCCATACCAAGTTTTATGGCAATCGGTTCAGTAGTTTTGGCGTGAAAGAGTAACAAACATCCATACATCCTCACAAACTTTCACGTTTATAATATTAGTAGGATTTATAATACTGTTAAGACAATATATTTTAATGAACTGGCCTTGAAGGAACTCAGTATTCCAACCTATACAAAATATTCATTTGTATTTAAAAAGGAGATTAAAGCTGCCTAAAAAAAAATGTTTTGATATTTTTTCAATAAATTGGGTAATTCCCTTCATGTCACGTTTTTGAATACCAAACAAAATTATATAAATATTTTTTTAAGTTTGCACAGTATAAAAAGATGCTGTACTGTAGGGCTGTGTCCAGATGACAAGCGTGGCGTTGTTTTTTTGTATTGTTAACATGGCAAGCGATTCCCGGGTGTTGAACAAGTGTTGTTGCAGTTCAGTTAGTTTTATATTCGATTAAAATTCGTTAATTTGTGTGGTACCGCCTCAAGTTCAAGTATCTTGCTCATATAACTAAAGATAATTTAATGGATCTGGATGGATAGAGATGAAGTATCGCATTTCGAAGTAACATGTTGGCTAGAGGTTTTATCATTGTTCTAACCAGGTCAAAATTACTCCGTTCAATGCTTACTGTCAGTCATTCTACAGCAGCCAATTCTGGTACAGCTACACAAAGAGTGCTTATTAACGGTTTTAGGGCTATTTTAAACCTGCCCTGGTGGTGCAGTGCGACTGGCATGTTTGCTGATAACAGAATCACTGCTTTTTATGGGCCCTTGAGGAGACTCAAAGCATCTTTCCTGACTCAATAATGTACATGTAGTCATCAATAAGTATCTGTTATATTCCGCTGTGTTTACCTGCTCAGAAATTAATTTAAGGTTTTTGTGTATTCATTTTAGTTAATGTAATTTAATTCTTGTAACATTGTTATGGGCAATTATGCCTAAAATAAACTATTAATTAAAAAAATTTAAAAAGGGTACAAATAGAAAATTAAAACAGATTTCTATTACTCTATTAATTTGGGTTAATTTCTTGTATTTCATATTTTTATTTTATACAAAAATGAACTGTGTGAAATGTATGAAATGAAATATAGCCGAACTAGAGCCATCAAAACCAGCTAAAACACCGACAGGCGTAGCAAAGTGGTGTAAAAGGGCGATGCTCACGTTGCCAGACGGTCCCCGCGGTCCGGTCGCTGCACGAGGCGCGCGTCGCGCAGGGAGCGCGCTCTGAGGCGCTGGCGCTCGATGCGAGCGCGCTGCGCTGTGGTGAGACCGTCGTCTGCCGCCTTGGAGCCGTTTTCGTAACTACTCCTCTCGGGACCCGATTGTGAAGTCACGACTCCATTTTCCGCTGCGGCCATAGCACTAGTATAAAAAAAAAAAATTGACATTTTCAATGTTTATATGAATTTACCCACAATAATGTTCAACTTAACACTTGTGTCGGTTACAATCCCGGATCAATATTAACGGTAACCAGTAGTAACTGCTATGTGTAGAAGAAATGGTTTCGCCACACCTCCATACACGATTTATTTCAGCACCTTTTCGAGAAAATAAGCTGAAGTATACACAGTAACTACGCCTCATGCATAGCACAATGAAAGTACTCTATGTTCAACATTCTGACATAAACCATTGGGCTGCACTCTCAATTGACCCTATTATCTCCCTTTGTGCTGGACAGGCATCTCCATTCCTCTACAATGAATATGTCTGCAAGGTCATTCTGCGAGTATCCATCCAACTTCCTTAGGGTACGAAAAAGCCTATGAAATCCACAGGTATATAAATAATATAAGGCATAAATTACTACATTATACCACTTTTTGGTACCTACGATATATTAAGCAGTATGGAGACTTTAAAAAAGGGGACTTTCTGAAAAGTTCCACACTGCTAAATCCTTTAAAAATTCCATGGAGTAAAAAAGCATTCTAAGGTGATGCACATATTTTTAAGGGACCTGTAACTGTCTGAATACCTTCACTTTTTTTAAAAACTAGGTAAATCACTTGGATACCAATTCTACCAATAACATGGTTAAAGGGATGGAACTTTACAAAAAATATTAAAAACAGGGACAGTTAACAAAGTTTTAAGAATTAAGGTTAGGTTGTCAGTCAGTAGTACACTCAGGCCATGAACTGCATTGTGTTCAAATTATACAAGCATCATGAAACTTGAACATTATGTATGTTATCATCATCATCATGATATTAAAAATCTTTATGTTGGCATGATGAAATACTTTTTTAAGTGTTTGTTATTAAACATATTAATACCTAAACTTTCAATAAATATGAAAAGCAATCAGTAAATGAAAAGTAGAAAAATAGGAACTACAAGATAAATGGAGAAACACCATAAAAAGAAATGAAGTGGAATTTGAAGCCAGTAATAAAAATATATTTAATTCATTGTATTTCAGATATATTAAATTTATATTACTGGATTGTAATTACTAGAATATTAATAAGGTAGGTATGTTAAAAAAAATGCATTATAATAATTCTTGGTATTATTGATCATAAGCAGCATACCTTCCTTGTACATAATGGTCAATTATTGCACCATATTGTAGTCACTATATTATTACTTTGGTAATAACAGATGATCTATATAGGTAGGGCTTGAACCCTTGGGTGTGTTATGGGAGCAGAAATTACTTAGCTAACAAGCACTATTTTTATAACTATATGCAATTTACCTTTTATGTTGACACCGACGTGACGTCCGGTATTTTGTACGGTACTAGTTTAATGGATATAAAGACTTAGTATTTCTGTATTTTAAGGTAGGTACATAATTTAAAACACATTCACTAAAAAGTTATATAGTTGGCCGTCATATTACAGGCTCTGCCTAGTTTGGGATCAGAGCACAGAGGGGTCGTGTGCTATGCAGGGTTGCCAGTAAGGACAACTTATTTTATACCGCCGAGTTCCCTATATAGTATGTCTATGCCGCCGAGTCTCAGAACTTATACAAAATCACATACTACTATACGAAATCGGTTTTGAACAATAAATTATAGTACGTCACTCTTATGATTTCAATAAATGTTATAACCATATAACTTTTACGGATAAGGGTTTAACCTCATTATTCTCATTAAGTACAGTTAGTTTACCACAGACATGATTTGCAGGGCTGCCAGTAAGGACAACTTATTTTATACCGCCGAGTCTCAGAATTTATACAAAACCATGAACTATTATACAAAATCAGTGTTACATATAACGGGGGGTGTGTAGGGTCATAGATAATACACTGTAGATTGTCCAAATATGAAGACGATGCGATAACCGGTAAAAATTTGATGATATTTTTTTTTTAGCTCACCTACTACTTTTTGAATAAAACGGAATAAATTGTACCTAAAAGTCGATGGTTGTTGCGCTCCTACATTTAAGGATTTAAGTGATTTAACAGTTTCAATTTCTCTTAAGTATCTCTATGTGTACTTATACGCTATAACATCAGTAATGACCAGTGGTCGGCGTAGGTAGTGCCATTCAGGATGAATGACCTCAAATGTTGTATAAATATGGATATACCCAGAGATTCCTGCATTTTCAAATTCGAGTCGATTCGTGTTCACTTAGTTAGACTTCCCTCTGAACTTAACGCTATGAAATTTGTTTTTTAAATTATATGTACAGTACCTACCCTTATACTGAAGCGGTTTTAATGCTCATCTTTGTAAACTGTTTTAAACTGTACACCGTGTACGTAAATTAATATAATATAAAGAGTGTTGAGAATTTTAGGGGTTAGCGATATACCAATAAATCAAAATATTAATCAACATTTATTTAAAAAAAAGTATTATTTTTTCAACATATACATTATCTTAAATTTAACACAAATTATATATATTATAAAACAAAGTCCCCCGCCACGTTTGTCTGTTTGTGATTTACCTAGTTTTTACAAAAAGTGAAGGTATTCAGACAGTTACAGGTCCCTTAAAAATATGTACATCACCTTAGAATGCTTTTTTACTCCATGGATTTTTTAAAGGATTTAGCAGTGTGGAACTTTTCAGAAAGTCCCCTTTTTTAAAGTCTCCATACTGCTTAATATATCGTAGGTACCAAAAAGTGGTATAATGTAGTAATTTATGCCTTATATTATTTATATATCTGTGGATTTCATAGGCTTTTCCGTACCATAAGGAAGTTGGATGGATACTCGCAGAATGACCTTGCAGACATATTCATTGTAGAGGAATGGAGATGCCTGTCCAGCACAAAGGGAGATAATAGGGTCAATTGAGAGTGCAGCCCAATGGTTTATGTCAGAATGTTGAACATAGAGTACTTTCATTGTGCTATGCATGAGGCGTAGTTACCGTGTATAATACTTCAGCTTATTTTCGCGAAAAGGTGCTGAAATAAATCATGTATGGAGGTGTGGCGAAACCATTTCTTCTGCACATAGCAGTTACTACTGGTTACCGTTATTATTGATCCGGGATTGTAACCGACACAAGTGTTTAGTTGAACATTATTGTGGGTATATTCATATAAACATTGAAAATGGTGCCAATTCTGTAGTTCACCGCACTAAACTAAAATTTCACTAAAAATCTTTTATTTTAGTCAAGAGATATCGAACATGGTATTCTGTTGTTTCGTTGAATTAAATTTAGTTCTTATTAGGACAGCACTAAATTTGAATATGACATAACTAAAAGTTAAGTACGAGAGTGTTGCTGCTACTTAAAAGTAAAGAATGAACGACAAAGAGAGAAAGAATAACATCTTCTGAAACAACATTTTTAGATTTTTGAATGCATGTTAATGTTTGTTTACGAACATTATAATTATGTACCGAACAAAGTTTATATTTCCGGCTCATAGCTTAGTAAATACTGTTCTACTGAGTTCCCATAGCTGGCAACCCATTGTATATCTTTTTTTGGTTGTCTGTCTAATTAACAGCTAATAATGAATCTGTGCAAGTCAAGCTGACATATCCAAAATAAATATAATTAACTTATTTTTTAAAATAAGTCTAAAGTTATAAATAAATAAATCAATCACGATGATGGAGAATAATAGAAAAAATAGTAACTTGTGAAACGCATCAACAATAACCTAGAAATGGCGAGAGGTAAGAAATTTTTCATTGTTTTATTTACCAAGTAATTTTGTTTGTTAAATTGTTTTATTATTCTACTCTTTTACGTCTTTACTGTATTTAACATTAAGACAATTTCGTTACAATATTGTTTTGTACTCGCTTTAATGACATTTTTCACCATGTCAATTTAATTTTTTCAGGTAATTAGGCAAATCAAAACGTAAAGGAATTTCAAGCATGGTTATCGAACTAGTTCTACAAACAATGCTGTAAAGTAATAACTTCTGTCACCACTGTACAGCAATGGCAGCATGTAAGTATTGTTTGTTGAAAGCATAAGTCATTTTCAATAATTTGAGTATAATAATTTGAACATACTGTCTTGAAAATGTCGTGAAGAGGCGTTTGAGGATATACCGTCTGTTCACGAATAAGTGAATATAAAAAATCAATTAAAATCAGAATTTATACAAAATACATGATATAGTTTGAGTATGTGAAAGGTCTCATAAGTATTTATAAGATTGATATAACAAATAGATACACAGGCTACCTGATGATAAACAGTTACCATCACTATGTAAGCTTGCATAATTCCATAGAAAAAGGAAAAATGGACAGAGAAAAATCTTGAATTTTTTTTTAATGTATCATACTACTACTTAAAGCCAATATCATGAGAGTGGTAGTGCCCAGATTGACTCTAGTACCTCCTCATATCATAATATGCTTATACTAATACCTTGTCATTTATTTTTGTCTAGATTTGGAGTTTATGGAGGGCAAAAGTGAAGACAAATAAATTTATTTTCAATAAGGCCAATGAAGAAGGACCAACTGGATCTGAGCTTATATGCTTATATCTGAGATATAGAGTGAAAGATACTAGATATCATAGGGACTGCCTCCATTCCAGGATTTCTTGTTGAGTTGATTATATCATGTTAAAAATTTTAGTTATTATTTGTTAAAGTTAATTGTGGATTCTATTAGTAATAAAAAACAAAGCTTTAATTAAAATAACTTTTACTAGTAGTTTGATTTAAATGTGTTTGAATCAGTTTTTCTTGATGCCATCTCCATATCAAGAAACCTGGGTCCTCTTCGCTCTGGCTGGTAATGAAGGCAGCGATGGAGATGTAGATAATGAAATTTGTTTTAAGCCGTCCATTGTACATTTCCAATTTTTTTGTGACTAGCATAACAATTATTGAAGGCAAGGTTGTATGTAACGCCATAAAACTACTTAGAAGTTTAGAAAACAAACAACAAAAGGTTACCCAGATACTGCCAGTACTGAAGCTATGCCCAAAGATGGACTGTGCCGTGCCCTTCTGAAGTAATTATCCAGATACTGCTAGTTCAGAAGCTATGCCCAAGATGGACTGAGATAGCGTGCCCTTCTGAAGTAATTACCCAAATACTGCCAGTACTGAAGCCATGCCCAAAGATGGACTGTGCTAGCCTGCCCTTCTGATGTAATTTTCAAAATTTAAGTAAGCGAAGCCACAGGCAACAGCTAGTATAATAATAAACATTAATTTCACTCAATATAGGCACAGATAAGATCATAGGTTGCAGTAAATTAAAATTTACGATTTACATAGGTAGGTAGTTTATTATTTTGAAGCCGGTGGAAGTATGTTAATTACAGTTAAACAATTAATTAGCCTATTTGGATATAGGCCTCTCACCTGCATCCAGTCTATCCCAGCTACCTTGTTATTATTACAGTTTGTTAAAGTGATTATTATAATTAATGTGGATTATTCTCACAATCTGACAGTTAATACTGTAAAATCCTTTTCTATTATAAAACAGATTTCCAGGTGCAGTAGAGTGAGTTATTGGTGGTTTTGCTATTGCAATGTGTCCCATCTACTGCACCTATGGTGTTGGGCATAATGAACAATTCTTGAAAACTGAAAATTTCATCAATATATATACTATTAATTTACTTTTTATCCAAAAATTCAAAGATCTTTATATCACTAAAGTTAGTCGGCATGTATTGGAGCGGTCGCCTTTTTTAGGGACAGGCTGAACATTCGCCACTCTCTAGGCCCCCGGTACAGTTCCCGAGGAGTATGACAAGTGATATAGGCGCGTCAATACCGGAGACAACTCTGGTGCACAGTTGCTGGGATACCGTCAGGTCCACTGGCTTTCCGGACGTCAAGTGACCGAAGCTCCGCACGGACATCATTTTGCCGGATGCGAATATCCCGCATTGTGGCATTGCATGCCGGAATCGAAGGCGGGTGCATGCCGCGGTCATCGATTCGGGAGTTAGCCACAAAGAGATCAACAAGCAGTTTCGCTTTCTCCTGCGGCTGATGGGCAAGTGATCCGTCGGGGTATTTCAGCGGTGGTAGCGAGGGTTGGCAGAAGTTGGACTGCACGGCTTTAGCCAATCGCCAGAACTTTCGGCTACCCGTAGGGTATGCGACGAGTTCTTGGCCAAGCCGCGCGATGCGCTGGGCATCCGCTGTGACGTAAGCCTTCTTGCATTTCCTAGTGGCTTTGTTAAACGCTGCTTTTAGGCGATCCACGTCGGGGTGGCTGTGGGCGCGGGCCCTGGTCCATGCACGGTCGGCCAATTGCTTTTGGGCAACAGCGTGGGCGCATTCCCGATTGAACCAGGGACGGGTCGTTGCGCTGGCGACCTCACTGTAGGGAATATAATATTACATTCCAACAGTGATCTCGCCAGCCACGGCGGCCGCACTGTGCGACAGATCTTTATATTTGAAGCAGCGTTGGGCCCACGGGATGGATGCGAAATAGTCCCGCATTCCATCCCAGTCTGCTGACGAGTAGTGCCATAACCGTCTTTTTGCTGCGACTGGTCGTGGGGGGGCAACAAGAGGCACCGAGGTGGACACCAGGCAGTGATCGGAGAATCCCAGAGGGGCGAGCACCGATACATTGTACTGCTCTGGGTGACTCGTCAGCAGAAGGTCCAGCAAGGAAGGCGCGTGACTCAGTATGTCTGGTATCCTGGTGGGCTGGAGTACCAACTGGGTGAGGTCATGCGTGAGAGCGAATGCGTGGACAGTCCGACCCGCGTGGTCAGTTCTGGAAGATCCCAACCAGGACTCATGGTGGGCATTAAAGTCTCCCAGAAACACCAGTTC
Organism: Callimorpha dominula; assembly: GCA_949752705.1. NCBI lineage: Eukaryota > Metazoa > Arthropoda > Insecta > Lepidoptera > Erebidae > Callimorpha > Callimorpha dominula. The sequence continues at coordinate 67,396 of OX456992.1, read as the reverse complement.
TCCAGTCGGAAACTGTTCCTGCGCTTTGTCCGTTGCCTGACTGAGATATTCAAAAAGTCGAGTTGTCTCAGAGTCTCCAGAATGGGATCGGTATAGGCATACGTAGATTCGGCTCATAGAGCTAATATCCATGTGTAGCCAAATAGTGGAGAAGGATGGGTCCTCAAGGCAGCGTAGTCGGCGACAACAAACATCCACCCTGACGAAAAGACACACTCCAGCCTACGCGAGGAAGCACTCCTCAAGCACGTAGCCGGGGTAGTGAAGATATGTCGTGTCGGCAGGGCGGCGTATTTGTGTCTCCGTTAGGAAAAGCATGGCCGGCCGAGCCGTCTCAAGATGCTGGTGGACGGCGTTGAGGTTTGCATGGAGTCCACGGATGTTAGTGAACTCCACCTCAAGAAGCGGGTTGGTGGGTTATGTCTTTTCCTTTTTGCTGCCATGATAAATAAAAGAAAGGGAGGGAAGTGGGAGCGTAAAAGGCGTGACAGTCAACGTGGCAGTGTAATACTGAGGCTCGGTAGTGTAATAGTGAGGTATGACGGTGACCGAACCGTCGGACGGAAGGGCCCCCGTACCCTCCCGGAAGTGGTCGCCTGGTCCCACCGTCCGGTCACCAACCGGCACGACGAGCCACTCCGTGGATTATGCGCGACCTGACGGGGCAGCCTCCCAGGGTGGTTAGCCGCGGTTGGGCCCCTCTCTATGCCGCGGGCGGCCAGCGTACCCACCGTTTCTACGGGTCTCCCTGGCCGACGGTTCGATCCACGTCACCCTCAACATGACTCTACGAGCATTCCACTGCTCACACACTCACCACGATAACTGTCACCTCTGCATCATTGGGCCTCCGGTCTCGCACATACCAACGAAATACGACAGCACCAACGCTGTCATTTTAGGTTGGTCTTCTGTGCGAGGGTAGTACCGCCCCGGTCGAGCCGGCCCGTTTATGCTGGAATCAGCGTGGCTCTACTACCTTGACGTTCCCAATTTTAGACAATTTTAGACATATAAAACGTACAACAGAATAGCAAATGAGTAAATTTTGGACCAAGTTGAGTAACTTAACCAATTTTAGTGCTGTTAAACTAAAATTAGTTTAATCCTACGTTTTCAGAATACGAAACGTCATTTGGCAGGACTAAACTAAATTAGTGATTTTTAGTCTAATTTGGTAAGTTTGTAACAACAGAATAGGCACCATTATCACATTTACGCTATTCGGTGTTATTTTCATGTCTAATATATTTTCGGCCTCAAATCGGCGCTTTGCGAACTGAGGGCAATCAAACAATAGGTGCAGGGCAGATTCACTTTCATCGGGGTCGCAAATACACGATGGACTCTCCTTGCACTTGAATCGGTTCAAGTACTCAGAGAATCCACCGTGTCCCGTCATTATTTGAGTAGCTATGCCGCTTGTGCCCATCCTGCGTACTACACCGTAAGCCAACCGCACGTCCGGTAAAAATAACTTGGTAACTGATGCCTTGTCGCTGATTGTATACCTACTATTCCACTCATCAAGCGTCACCATTCGTATGCTACGCTTGATGAATGAGATCGGGCATCGGTCATAGTCAGGTTATCTTCTGGAGTTCCCAGCGGCCTCTTTAGCTAACTGGTCAGCTCTTTCATTGCCCAGCAGTCCAGCGTCGGATTTGAGCCTAACTATCTCCCTGGTGGCCCTAGTAATCGCCAGGAGCTCGGCCTGATACACCGTGCAGTAATTCGGTAGTGCAAGTTTGAGGGCTCTGGTCTCTACTTCCCCGTTCCATATGGACAGTGAAGCACCAACCCCTCCTCCAATCTTGCTACCGTCCGTGAAAATGCTAACTTCAAAATTACGCGCGTTATCCAGTTGCTCCTGGTTCGCCAAACTGTCGAACTGCAATATGTCTCGTGTTGCAGGATGAGGATCTTCGACCGATGCAGCCATTTGCTCGACCTCCCTGCCCCTCAAAGATATTTGTGGCACCCCTTTTCTTGCCTCGTAAAGTGATGCCGCCTCGCGAACTCGGAGGTCAAGAGGGATCATCCCGGACAGCACTAGTGCTGAGTGCAGGGAGACCGTGCGATATGCTTTACACATTTTCTGTACGATTCCCCGCGGAACGGTCCCAAGCTGCTTCATAATGCCGCTAGAAGCGTAAAGTATTATGGGCTCTACGGTCGCTACATATATCACCCGGATGACATCTGGGTGAAGCCCCCAGCTAACCTTTGCGGCTCAACTTAAATTTACAAAAATAAAGGTATTAATAATGGCTCTATATAGAGCAGGAGCGATGTCAGCAATCCTTATCAGCTACCTACTACTAAATCTTAAAGCTATATGTACGATTTCCCTATATACTGGCAAAACTTTCGTCTGTGGTTATTTTTGGGCTAGGACTTACCGTTTCTAAGCTACTTTCGAATTTTTGGACATTTCTTATCTAAACAATCTTATATATTACGGTTAGACTTTTTTGGATGTTTTCATATAATTTTACACAGTTCCTAAATTAAGTGTCCTAAAAACTCAGGATAAAATAAATGTTGTAGGTCGGAGATCAGCCCAGTGTTTCCCGCTTATAACTAGTTTTAGTCCCGCGCGTCGCCGGAGTTAGGTTCCGGGAACTACGGGGGGTGCCCTTTGCCAGATCTAATTGCTTGGTTTCGTCCTTAGGAACGGGATATCGCGCCCGTTTAAAATCTAGGGGTGTATAGGACGTACCAAATTTACCGTCAGTTGGCGAGCACATCAGGGCAATTCCTGCGCTGGTGAGCTCCACCACAGTGAGCGCATGTCTCCTCTTTTTCTTTAACTGTACAGAGGCGCTTGCTGTGCCCATAGCCCAGACATCCTGAGCATTGCACCAAAGGGGACTGGTCCTCCACCTTAATTCGCTGTACTCGTATGTCTATGTACACAGCAGACGCCTCTGTCATGCGTCTCCAGAGCTTGGGAGATACTCTTGCGACTAAGTGGCACATTAGAGAGTTCCTTGCGGATTTCTTATATTTGATTTCCAATTTTTCATCTTCAGCTGCAAGTCCAGAGAAGAGCGAAGCATTTTGCACCCTCAGGGCTTTTACAATGTCCTCGTCCTTGTTATATTTTAGGACATCTCTGAGGATGATAAGTGGGTCCTGGTTTTTGACGTCCTGGACGTCCAGCTGTTCGTCTGCTGTTTTTAATTTGTTTCGGACCCTACTCCTTTCCTCTTCATTCCTGCAGCTGATGATGACTTTTCTGTCTTTCGCTTTTCTAACTCTGTCAATGCAAATGCCATCTTCCTTATCCTTCTTGTTGAAGTCGGGTCTTTATCTTGTTCCGTTCTTCTTCGGTTTCCAAACCTATTATTATCTTTCTATCCTTGGCCTCCTCACTTTTTCCACCTTTATCCACCCGTCTTTGGCATTTACTGCTTCTCTTACTCTGCTTAGGACTTCGTCGCCGGTTTCGGTCTCGTTCCTGGACGAGATCACAACAGAGTGCAGTGTGCTACGTTTTGGCCGTAAGCTTACGGACTGGGTGGCGGCCACATTCGCGTAGGTTCCTCTGTCCAGGGATTCGTTTTGGTGGTCGATCTTCTCTTTTAATTCATCTATCTTCTTATTATTTTCGATAAGGAGCTTCGAATGTTCTTCCATTTTGAGTAAAATCGTTTTTGTGTCCGTCTCTTTAGAAGTTGATTCAACGGCTATGTCCTTTAGGTCTGTGAGTACCGGTCCTTGCTTGGTGTGTTGTTTCGCCATTTTAAGCTCCGTTTCGACTTCTTTAACCAATTGGTAGAGTCGTTCAGTAGCTTCGGCGACACCGGCTGTGATTTGACTCTTCGTATTTTTTGAACTGCCCAGGTGGTGCTTTGTTTTCATTAGGCAGGCTTTAGCCTCCGCAGTTCGGTCTGCATATTTGACTTTTGGTGGTGATATTTCGATGAGCTTTTTTGTTGTGGTCGCTGTCACCACTTTGCTCTCCTGCGTCAGCGTAGACTTTGATTTGGATTTTGCAGGACCGGCCTGCGACGTCTTTTCAGCTATACCGGGGGTGGGGCTAGGGCTGGTGTTAGTAGCTTCCCATTCCCCTATGTTGCGTCTTACATTAAGAGGGGCGGCTGCCCCAGGTCCTGACGGAGACTTGGCATCATCTGTCGCCTTCTTTGGCGTTCTGTAGCCAAACATGTTGGAGGGTATGCGTCAGTTCAATTTAAAACTAAAAGCGTCAATAGGGACGATGTAAAAAACGAAACAAAGTAAAACAAGACAAATAAAACAAGTAAAAATAAAATAGCTGTTTCGAAAACAAAACCGCATAAAGTATTAAAACTATAAACATGGTGAGGTCACCGCAAGGTCAATAAACCGTGAGTAAAAAGTCACGTGACCCACTCTACCTAGAGTCCGTCCTCTCACTAACGTAGTTAGTACGGATATGCGACTATTATAATAGAATAAATTTTTTGTCAAAAACAATTTTTCAGCTCTATGTAGAGTCGGACTCACGACTATACGGACCTCCCATAGGAGAATATACACGTTTAAAGATAAACGCAGTAAGTAATGCTAAATACAGAAAAGATTTTCTCTATGTAGAGTCGTTGAACTCCACGCAGTGGAGTTGTCAACGTTGAGGGGATGTATAGTCCCTGTCCCAAAATTAAATTTACAACATACAAAATAAAAATAAGGTGTCAATATTGGCTCTATGTAGAGCAGGAGCGATGTCTACAGTCCTTATCATCTACTTACTACTCGTTCTTAATACTATATATACAATGTCCCTGTTTACTGGACAAAACCTTAGTCGGTCTCTACCTAGAGACTCTAGGTTGGAGTATCCGGAGAGCCCCTGAAATTTCTGACGGCCGAAAAATGGTTATTTTTAAGCTAGGACTTACCGTTTCTAAGCTACTTTCGGATTTTTGGACATTTCTTATCTAAACAATCTTGTATATTACGTTTAGAATTTTTTGGATATTTTCATATAATTTTATACAGTTTCTAAATTAAGTGTCCTAAAAGCTCGGGATAAAATGGATGTTGTAGGTTGGAGATCAGCCCAGTGTTTCCTGCTTATAGCTAATTTTTAGTCCCGCGCGTCGCCGGAGTATGGTTCCGGGAACAACGAGGGGTGCCCTTTGCCAGGTCTAATTGCTTGGTTTCGTCCTTAGGAACGGGATATCGCGCCCGTTTAAAATCTGAGGGTGTATAGGACGTGCCAAATTTACCGTCAGTGGCCCAAACGAGAGTCCCGGGAAACGGGAAACCAGAATTTTTTTAAGATTTTTGAAAAAATCTTCCCGGGGGTGGTTTTCGGGAATGCCTACTGATAGGTTGTCCTTAAGATCGCTTCTCGTAAGAGACCCAAACTTCTGTTATTTCGGCGATATCCCGAGCCGTTTGACCGCTAGGGGGTTGGCAAACTTACGTGGTAATGGCGAATTTTACCTATTCTTACACTTAATTCCTTAAAAAATATAATATTAGTGCTAACTTACAGATTTTTTGTATAGAATCTATCAGTGTATTCATCCGCCTGCACCAGTCCCGGCGCCTCTTCTCACGCCGTTCACCCTCAGGAAGCTGCCGAAGTTGGGGGATGCTGACAACTTTCTGCAAATGGCCCCTGGAGCCCGTACTATCCCTCGGAGGTGATTCAGCCAAAACCAAGTTTGGCTATGGGGGGTCCCAGGAGCAACTCCCAGGTGGTCGGGGGCGTGTCAGCAGGGGTTCACTTTCCCTTATCACCGACCAACTTGGCGTGTACCACTTGAGCACTGGTCACAGTAAAAGGTCTGGCGTTCTTTATATCTTTAATGTTTTTCACTTTAAAAAATATAGGTTGTCGATTAACTTTTTCGGTGGTTTCCCGATGAAAAAGCTTGTAGCTTTTTACGAAGTTCAATGCACTTTGGTTGCGCGTGTTTGCCAAAATATTGGTCCAATTTTCAATTTTAAAAAACTCACGGGGTCGCTGTTTTTTCCGGTTTTTAGAGCCACTTTACGTTTCAGCAAAATTGCTGAAACACCTGAATTTCCTGCCACGTGCTTTTTTGTTTTTTGACCCTAGCACCACGAGTTTTCACTGCACAATTCCGAAAAGGGTCTCAGAAGATAGGTATCTTCGAGACGCACCTTTTTACAGTCGAAAAAATGAGTGTCATCGATCTGGATTCGGAGATAATGCTGGTTTTCCTGCTGTAGACGCACTAAAAAACAGTTATTGTTCTAGGAAAATCCACAGTTTTGAAGCGATTTTCGCGCGGTTTTCACGATCGCGTAGCGCTCGCGATTGCGCAACTTTTCATGTATCGCACTGTACTTTTCACACCACTTTTCCCGACTGTTAGATTTTTTTAAGCGCGGAGCGACTTAGAAACGAAGGTTAGGTTAGGTTAGGTTAGGTTAGGTTGGGGTGGGGTGCTGTCTAGAAAACCTCCACGTGGTGCACCCTGGAAACGTTGGCAATGACGCTGATTTTCTCCCTCCGTTTTGTGAGGCGGCGTCATCGCCAACGGCCAATATTCTAGTAGGAAGAGGAGGCCATCTTTCTTCGGCCACTCGGTTGAGGCTTGGCCCAACAGAGAACACCTATCTGTTGGCTCTTCGCTCTTTGGGGCTATGAGGATGAAAACCTCGGTAAAAAATCATGAGGGAGGGACCCTCCATGGGTCGGAGATTCTTCGCCCACCCCCAGTGGAGAAGGAGGACGGGCTCGGCGTGCACTCACACTGCCATCGAGTAAGCATGGGTAATTTAGTTTCCTTGTCACCGTCGGCATATCGTAATCCCGAAAGGAGTCGTGGTCATGTCTCGTGACTCCGATTGGGGGCGAGGGTCTTGGCTTAGCCGCCCGGACTGCGAGGAAGAAAACCTCTCTAAAAAATTACCCCGAATCCCGTGTTCTGGTGCGTGACCAGGGGATGCATGGCTGATGGGTTGTTCAGTCGCAAGCGCACTCCCAGCCGGGGCACCTGCGGACCCCTCGGTTGGGCATAAATTTTCGCTTGCCCGGGTATTGGGGGATCTCTGCCCGGGTTGACCTTTATTTCTCCCCCAATCGTGGGTACAAAAATGGAAAATGAAACTTTAAATAAAAAATGTAACGAAGAAAAAAAAGAAGGAGTATAGAAGAAGGAGTAGACGGCTAGCGGGAGAAGCTGCGTCGACGGACGAGGAAGTCTTATGCGAGACTGCTCGTTCTGTGGAGCTCCCAGAAGTCAATCCGACTCCTGGGAGCAGAAGAATGTCGGTGCGTTCCAGGGCCGCAAGTCCAACGACCGACTCCACCGAAGATATGGAGCTAGAGGTCCGCGACATTGAGAGTCGCAAGCGCGGACGCTCCGGGGACGAAGATGGTGACGCGTCGCAACATATGTTGCCACCGAAAGTGGCGACCAGCCTCAGAGGCAGGTCGAGATCACGGACGCCGGTCCCCGCTCCAGCAGGGTCCGCCTTTTCTAGAGCAGGCATTTACGCCCGGGCTAGAGCGGAAGGTGAAATCGTAGCGGAGGAGGAGATTGCGGATCTCCTGCTGAAGATCCGGGAGCCGGTGGAAGGGGCTTCTGTCCCCCATACACCGGTAACCATGCAGGAGAGAGCGGACGCGGCGGTGGCCATAATTCAAAAAGTGGCCACCAAGTCCACGAACCTTAAGGGCGTATTTGTAAAGGCCCTTAAGGACTCCTCCTCCGCTGTCTCTGGGGTCGTGAAGACCCTAATTGGTGACGTGGCGCGCCTCCAGGTGGCAAACGACCGGTTGGCGGGACAGGTGGCTGAGCTCAGCGCTCAGTTCGCCCAATTTCGGGCTCAGGCAGTCTCCCCTGAGCAACCAAGCCAAGTAGAGCGACAGCCTGCTCTCTCCACCGCCTCTCCCTCCGAAGTTCCAGACTCCCACCTGCGTCAAATTATTGACGCGGTGTGGAGGATGATGGACGGGCGCCTCGCGGGCTTGGAGGCACGGCTGCCTCCGGCCCCCATCATCCGACCGCCACTCGCCGGGGATAAGCCCAAAGCCGCATCGGGCCCAATGCCACTTTCCGTCTCGGGAGGCCGCGTTGCGGTCTCCTATGCGGCTGCAACATCAGCGCCAGTCCCCGCAGCTGCGCCGAAAGCCGGGCGACCGGCTACGGCCACAACAAAAGCAGTGGCATCGAAGCCCGGGCAACCCGCTAAGGCCTCGGCTGCAGCAGTGGCGGAGTTTCCTCCGCTCCCCACTCCGGCACCTAAAGGGACAACAGTTCCTACTGGTGCCAAAACTGTGTCTGGCCCCTCCGCATCTGGCCCCCCGACGTCTGCCTCCTCTAACGACGGGTGGCAGAAAGTCGACGGAAGCAAGAAGAAGTCCCGAAGGCGGAACAAGAAGGCTGCCAATAAAGCAGCCTCTACACCGCAGTCGCCATCGGTGGCAGTAGCTACTACGAGGAAGCCGCGAAAACTGCAGCCACCGAAAACGGCGGCTGTGGTGATCACCGTGTCACCGGAGGTGCCAGATGGCGGGCTATCCTACGCGGCTGTGTTCAAGAAAGCCCGGGATAGCCTCTCCAGTGAATTCGGGGCTTCAGGTGTGAGGATGCGCCTCGCCCAGACGGGAGCTCGGGTTTTAGAGTTCCCCGGGGCTGAAGGTGCGAAAACGGCCGATACCTTCGCCGAGAAGCTGCGGGGTATCTTCGCAGCGACGGATGGTGTCAAGATCGCCAGGCCCACCAAGTGCGCGGAGTTGCGTATTTCGGGCCTGGATGACTCCGTGACGACTGAAGATGTCCGGGTTGCAGTTTTAGAAAAAACGGGATGCACCCGTGACAGCATCCGGGTTGGCACCATCCGCCCCGGCCCAGGAGGGCTTAGCGCGGTGTGGGTGAGTTGTCCCGTGGCGTCGGCCAAAATCCTGGGCGACGCTGGCAAGGTCCTCATCGGTTTCGTCAACGCCAGGGTCACAGTCCTGGAGGCGAGACCGATGAGGTGTTTTAAGTGCCTGTCCACGGGACACACCCGCGTCAAATGCGCAATTTGCTTTGACTGCAGCGGTCTTTGTTTCCGCTGCGGCCGACCGGGGCACAAGGCGGCGGAATGTTCCGCCGCCCCTCACTGCCCAGCGTGTGCGGCGGGCAATCTGCCGGAGTCTGAGCGACTTCGAGGTTTTCCTCAACAACTTGGAGACCTCGATGCGGCGACTAGCGTCTGGGCACGTCCTAGTGCTGGGGGACTTCAACGCAAAGTCCGTTGCGTGGGGTTCCCCCAGGACGGACGCACGGGGCGATGCCGTGGAGGAGTGGGCGGCATCAGTGGGCCTCTGTCTCCTAAACAAAGGCTCCACCAACACGTGCGTGCGACAGCAGGGGGGGTCGATAGTGGACCTTTCGTTCGCTACCCCTGCTCTCGCCGCACGAGTAAGGAACTGGCGTGTCCTGGAAGAGGTTGAGACGCTCTCGGATCACCTCTATATCCGATTCGAGCTCTCCCGGACCCAGGACCCCAGAAGGGGTCACACGGCGCGGCGTTCTTCCCGCTTCCCGCGGTGGGCTGTTACCAAGTTGGATAGGGACCTACTGGAGGAGGCAGCCATTATTTACTCTTGGCTGTCTCCGCAGCCTCTGACCGAGGAGGCAGACATGGGGGCTGGCAGCTTTCGCGATGCGATTACGCAGATTTGCGATGCGGCCATGCCCCGCGTTCGAGGTCGTCGGCCTCCAAGGAAGGAGGTCTACTGGTGGTCCCAGGAGTTGGCGGACCTCCGCGTGGCCTGTATTCGTGCCCGGAGGTCCTACACCCGCAGCCGGCGGCGTCACCGCGAAGATGGGGAGGAAGACAGGCTTCATGAGGAGTACCGAGATGCGCGGAAAACTCTGAAGTTGGCCATTAGCCGCGCCAAAGAGGAAAAAAGAAAGGAGATGCTGGAGGGTCTAGATTGTGACCCCTGGGGTCGCCCATATCGCGCGGCGCAACAAAAGCTCCGCGCATCGCCCCCCCCCCTTACGGAGACTCTCCAGCCCAGCTTCCTGCAAGAAGCGGTTCCGTTCCAAGAACACCGCCCCCGGGCCAGACGGGATCCCTGCCCGAGTGTTGGCCCTCGCCCTCGACCACATGTCCGACCACCTCAGGGAAGTGTTCGACGCTTGCTTGGCGTCCGGGCGCTTCCCTGACTGCTGGAGGAGCGGGAAGCTGGTCCTTTTAAGAAAGCCGGGACGGCCTACTGACTCGGTCGCGGCCTACAGGCCCATCGTGCTGCTGGACGAGGCGGGTAAATTGTTTGAGAGGGTCCTCTCTGCCCGCATCGTCCGGCACCTGTGCGAGGTCGGCCCCGATTTGTCGGACGCCCAATTCGGTTTTCGAGCGGGGCGTTCGGCGGTCGGTGCTATTTTGCGCCTGAGGGCCGTGACCGAAGAGGTAGTGAGCTGTGGCGGCGTGCTGTTGGCGGTGTCGCTGGACATCGCCAACGCGTTTAATAGTCTGCCATTCAGCTGCATCAGGGAAGCACTCCACTATCACGGAGTGCCAGGGTACCTGAGGCGGCTAGTGGCAGACTATTTAGAGGAGCGTACCGTCATGTACGGGGACCGAAATGGAGTTTTGAGTCGTCGGCCCATGTCGTGCGGTGTTCCGCAGGGGTCTGTCCTTGGACCACTCCTGTGGAACATGGGGTACGACTGGGCCCTTCGAGGCGACTTCCCCCCCGGGCTCGGCGTAATCTGTTACGCCGATGACACTTTGGTCACGGCCCGGGGGGCGAACTTTCAGGAGGCGGCGTGCCTGGCCACCAGGGGAGTCTCTCTGGTGGTTGGGCGCATCGAGGCGCTGGGTTTGCGGGTGGCCCTGGATAAGACGGAGGCCCTTTTATTTCATGGGCCCCGTCGTGGTCCACCCCCTGGCGCCTCTATCGAGGTCAACTCGGTCCTCGTACCGGTTCAGGCCTGCATAAAATATCTGGGCCTGATCCTCGACGGTAGGTGGCGCTTCGACGAGCACTTCCTGCAGCTTGCTCCAAGGCTGGTCGGCGCTGCGTCAGCCCTTGGGCGACTCTTGCCCAATTTGGGCGGACCCAGCGTCGCTACGCGACGGCTGTACACGGGGGTTGTCCGGTCAATGGCACTGTATGGTGCACCGGTGTGGGCGGGGGCTCTGACCGCGGGCAGGCGCTAGGGGGGGTCCGGATGTCTTAATAAAAGCTGTTCCCGGATCCCTCCTACTTAAGGCGCAGTACGGCACACCGTGTGGTTTTAGTCGGTTCGATTCCGACACACCGCCCCACCGAAAACCCCGGTGGGGTGACGGCCCGAGGGGGTTTCCACACGCACAAAAAAAAAAAAAAAGGTTAGGTTAGGTTCGGTTAGAGCCAGTCGGCCCCCGCCCGAAGAGGTACGCGAGTGGCGTGAGGCCGCTCGCCGAGCCACGATGGCTCGTTGGTCGTCCCGGCTGGAGGCTCCACGTGCTGGCTTTGCCGCCGTGGAGGTGCTCCAGCCGGTCATCGTCGAGTGGGCAGGGCGGCAGCACGGGACCCTTTCCTTCCGACTGACGCAGGTTCTTTCCGGGCACGGCTGCTTCGGGAAGTACCTGCACTCGGTCGCTAGGAGGGAATTGAGTCCCGCCTGTCACCACTGCGACTGCAGTGAGGACTCGGCTCAGCACACGCTGGCGGTTTGCCCCAGTTGGGCGGCGCAGCGTCGGGCCCTCACTGCAGTCATCGGAATGGATCTGTCGCTACCGGCTGTCATACGCTCCATGGCCGGTAGCGACAGGAATTTTACCGCGGTCGCTACCTTCTGTGAGGAAGTCATCTCGCAGAAGGAGGCGGCGGAAAGGGTCCGGGAGGACGATCTCCACTCGGACCTAATTCGCCGCTGGCGAACCAGGCGACGGAGGCGTGCCTACCAGCGCCTCATGCCGCCCTGAGTGTGGCCGCGGGTGGACGGGACGGGTTTTTCCCCTTCACCCGCTATAATGGCCCCCCGCGAGGAGGCGGCGTTCGCGTGTGCCTGGACGTCGCCTAATTGAGAGGTTTTTTCACCCGAAGGTGGTGCCCGCGCTTTTGCGGGCAGGCGCCAGGGGGGGTCCGGATGTCTTAATAAAAGCTGTTCCCGGATCCCTCCTACTTAAGGCGCAGTACGGCACACCGTGTGGTTTTAGTCGGTTCGATTCCGACACACCGCCCCACCGAAAACCCCGGTGGGGTGACGGCCCGAGGGGGTTTCCACACGCACAAAAAAAAAAAAAAAGGTTAGGTTAGGTTAGGTTAGTGTACGGGCTAATGACCGTACATTACGTTCGGTCAGCAAAATAAGTAACAATATGAAGTGTGAACTAATTTAGTGTCAGTGCACGTTTAGCAATAGGACGGTACTCATAGCAACATAGCGTAGCAGTTAGAATCATATATTTTATAACATTATTTGTAATTACTTGAATAATAGCTGTATCAATAAATCATCTAGTATATTATCGAGTAGTATCATTAGCATTATCTATCAAATCGTGTACGGAGATCGTACATAAGTGGTCCTTCGAGAGCTTAACCTATCGCGCGGTTTGGTTAAAATCAAGGATCAGACGCGTGAGTGGTTTATCAGCGACAATCAATCGAATATATTAAGCGAAAGTTAGATACATTAGATACTTATTGGAAAGAATTTCAAAATAATCATTCGCGATTGTGTGAGATCGGAGACGATAGTGATTTGTATTTTCAGGATAATCATTATAGGCAAGCGTTAGAATTCTACAATGACGCAAGAACACAGTTAATGCAGGCTTTACCGAGACCCACTACTCCGAGTAGAGCCCAAGAAGAAAACAAGGGTGTTTTAAACACGGGTGCCAGCAATCCTTCTTCGTTGGCAGTTAATCCTGAGAAACGAACGCAGGCAACTGACAGTAAGACAGATGAAATGCTTAAAAGGCAAGCTAGCAACTTTAAAGCCTTTTCGCGAACAGTGAACAATATCGACTTAGAGGCAGTGACGGAAAAATGGGAGTTTGAAGACATATTAAGAGAGCTTCAAACAAGATGGTCGGTAATAGATAACCTCCACTGGCAGTTAGATAGTGAACTGGGTGGGGATAACGAGGCATATGAAAAAACATTTACGACACATGAAAAAACGTACAAGTTTATGAAAAAGGCAATCAATAGTAAGTTATGGTCCAGCTCTCACAGAGAAAACTCAACTCCAAAAATGGAGATACCGTCTTTCCATGGTAACTATTACAACTGGGTATAATTCAGAGATTTGTTTACGGAGACAATCCACCGAAACCCGTCTCTCTCAAATGCTCAAAAGATGCAATTTTTGAAAAGTAAGGTAAAGGGCGAAGCAGAAAAGTTGATACAGCATCTCCAAATTAGTTTTGATAACTATCAAGTGTGTTGGGATATTTTAAACCACAGGTATCAGAATAAAAAGCTTATTTTCACGTCACACGTTAATACGATGTTAAACTTAGCAGTTATACAGTAACCAAATGCAACGTTAATTAAACGCATGCATGACACCACTAATGAGTGCTTGAACTCAATTAAGAATCTCGGCGTAGACATAAGCACGTGGGATCCATTATTGGTTCATATTTTTTCTCAAAAGCATGACGCGGACACTCATCGTGATTACATAGAATCCTTGAAACAGCCGAGAGAGCTACCCACGTTAGAAGACTTCCTAAAGTTCTTAGAAACCAAATTCACAACCATGGAATCCTCAGTAGTAAGGCGGAAGCATGAAAATCAAAATAAAACAAATAATGGAGCCTCTGGAGCATCAGGAGTTCAGCGTCAGCAAAAATTTCATCAATTCAAATCGTTTGCAACTAACAAAGCTTCATCAGAGTCAGTCAATCAAATTAAAAAACAAAATCGGTTCAATAAATCGCCTGGAACATGTCCAATTTGTGGTGAACAGCACGGAATTTATCAGTGTCAACAATTTCTAAGTATGCCAGCAGATATGAAACGAAAAACAATTTCGAAACATAACTTGTGTATAAATTGCCTATTTGACCATAAAAATAAATCTTGCTTTTCAAATAAAAGGTGTCGTGTATGCAATGATCAGCACAATACGATTTTACACGAGGCATTTACGAATGACACAGTTTCTACTTCTACAAGCACAAGATCAAACCAGGAAATAAAACAACAGAGCAGTACATACGTTTCGCAACGCGAAGATCAGCACGCTATATCAGAAATATTAATAACCACCGCTATGGTCAAGGTACAAGCGGGGGACAGCACATATCACGAGATGCGAGCGTTAGTCGATCAGTGCTCACAAATAACATTAATAACTGAAAGAGCTGCCCAGCGTTTAAAGTTACCCAGAAAAAGGTGTAGGAGTTATATAGCAGGCGTGGGAGAAAAAGAGAACAGTTGCAAGGGTATAATTACTATAACATGCACATCCTTATACAATCCGAAGTTCATATTCACCGTTGACGCATACATCATGAACAAACTAGTCAAAGATCTGCCTAGCTCCACATTTAAGAAGCAGCACTGGCCACACCTAGAAGGAATACAATTAGCAGACAGTAACTTCAATATCAGTAGGTCAGTGGACATGATATTAGGCTCCGACATTTACCCAGAACTTATTTTAGATGGCCTTCGCAAGGGAAATAACCCCACGATGCCAGTCGCACAACAAACTGAGCTCGGTTGGATAATCTGTGGCAGTACTGAGACCTCGTCGTCACCAATACGTCAATGTTATGTCGTCAACTATTTAAACGATATTAAGAGGTTTTGGGAGATAGAAGACGTTACGGAGGAAAGTTCAACTTCAACAGACGATCAAAAGTGTATAGAGTACTTTCGAAAAACAACCGTACGTCGAGAAGATGGCCGTTACGAAGTCCGCTTGCCATTCCAACCAAATTATAAACAGCAACTAGGGTCTTCAAAAACGATGGCTGTAGCGCAGTTGCTTCAATTAGAAAGAAGATTTGCAAAAAATAGCCTTTTGGAGCTGGAATATAAACAATTTATCAGTGAATATTTACAATTACGTCATATGAAACCGTCAATGGAGAACTCGACACCGGGGTATTATTTACCGCATCACGCGATCACTCGCGCTGACTCAACTACTACCAAGTTGCGCGTAGTGTTTAATGCTTCGGCTCGGTCATCGACCGGCTATAGTTTGAATGATGTGATGTATAAAGGTCCTAATTTACAAAATGATCTGCAGCAAATTATATTAAACTGGCGGCAGTTTAAATATGCATACACAGCAGATATAGAAAAGATGTATCGCCAAATATACGTACAAGAAGAGGATCAAGAATATCAGAAGATCGTTTGGCGAGATACATGTAATCAGCAGATTACATCCTATCAGCTCTCAACGGTAAGCTACGGCACCAAGCCAGCACCGTTCTTAGCGATGATGTGCTTGAAACAACTCGCAGAAGATGAAAGACAGAAGTTTCCTAGAGCTGCAAGAGCTTTAGAACAATGTTTCTACGTTGATGATTATTGTGGAGGTGATCATTCATTAGAAAATGCCATACAACTGCGAAACAACCTAATATCACTTTTACAATCAGGGGGATTTAATTTAAGGTCGGGGGATAAAAACTACTAAAGGGTACATAGCAGTTTTTATTTGTATGGTGACTAAAGCTGTCCATTTAGAGCTTGTCTCTGACTTATCAAGCACAGCTTTCTTAGCGGCACTTACCAGAATGGCTTCCCGGCGAGGCGCTCCACGACACATCTACTCCGACAATGGAACAAACTTTGTGGGCGCAAATAGGCTTCTACAAGAACAATATAACCATTTGCAGCAAATGTTTAATAATAGTTTTTTGTCCGAGATAACAGAAATGGGTATTGAGTGGCATTTCAACGCCCCGTCCTGGCCGAGTGCCGGAGGGTTATGGAAAGCTGCAGTGAGAAGCTTAAAGCACCATTTAAAGCGGTGCGTGGGGCAACAGAAGTTGACCTATGAAGAGTATGCTACTCTTTTATCAAAGGTAGAAGCTTGTCTTAATTCGAGACCGCTTTGTGCACTAACAGAAGACCCGGAGGATCTGGAGTTTTTAACACCCTCTCACTTTCTAACCGCAAGGCCAGGGTCAACAATAATGGAAACAGCAGCTGATGCCAGAACAAGATGGCATCTCATATCGAAATTATTCGAAGATCTATGGAAAAGGTGGAGGACGGAATATGTGACGCAATTGTCCATTCGATCAAAATGGCAGACACCTCAAGCAAATATAAGGTTGGGTGACTTGGTTACTATCCAAGAGGAGCACCTACCAGCCGGCAAATGGTTAATGGGAAGAGTGATAGATCTGCATCACGGTCACGATAAATTGGTCAGAGTTGTGTCGTTAAGAACCAGAAACGGCATTATTCAGAGGCCCATCATTAAACTATCAGTTTTACCCATGCAACCTGAAAAAGACAACAGCAACACGACAATTAATGAGGAGAGCAAAGCAAAAAATGAAGTTCCGAAATTGAAAAATAGTAAGCCAGGGGCGTTCACATCGATGGCGATTTCACTAATCCTTTTTATGTTCTTATTGACGCCCTCACATGGAGCATACAACATCTCGTCATTCCCCGGAAATATGTCCTTGTACTTTGATTATGTTTCCAATATGCGAATTATTCGCGATAAATGGACTCTTGTGGTTTATTATAACATGTCCCCATATTGGGAAGGTAACACAGCAGTAACCAAGGCATTCAATCATTCGGAAAAAATATGTAAATTGCTCACAAATCAAGTTCAATGTACCACCATACTCCTACAATTACAACACGAATACCGAGAACTACAACACTACAATCGGTTGTTGTTAGATCAGCATTTTGACGCGCACGCCAGACAGCGTCGGGGGCTTGTCAATGGCATAGGATATGTAGCGAACAGCCTTTTCGGCGTATTGGACGAGCGATTCGCGGAACAATACAAGAAAGACATTGAGCTAATACGACAAAACGAACATCATATAACAAAATTGTTAAGAAACCAAACATCTGTCGTTGAAGCCGAGTATAACTTATTAAAACGGACTGAAAATATTATATCCTTGCAACACAAGACTATAAACAAACATCTCAATGCATTAGACGCAGCTACCAACTCCGCCTCGCGAAAGATACTGAGCGTAAGTGAAGTGCAGGACTTCACACTATCAGCCATGGTTACGAGCAACCTTATCCAAAACTTAAAAGGAATTCAAGACACGCTGTTAGATACCATTACGGACATTTATCATGGGAAGTTCAACACACATTTGTTAACCCCTGATCAATTGCGTAATGAGCTCCAAGTCATTGCCAGCCAGTTAACAAAGGACACTACATTACCTATAGAAAACATACAAACAGATCTCAAAAACATTTATACCCTATTGAGGATTAAAGCAAGAATTTTACGAGACTATTTTATATTTGAAATTACGTTTCCGCTCACCAGCAGGGAAGCTTATAGTCTTTATAAAACTATTCCGATTCCTCACCAGATAGCAAAGGATATGTTAACTGTCCGTGCAATGAACGAATACATCGCTGTCAATGTGGGTAAAGATACTTTCGTAACATTGTCGACGCCTGAACTACAAGATTGTTTCCACAATGAATATTCCTATTTGTGTCATATCAACACGCCTGTTCACTATCTATCCGCAGACGAAAATTTCTGTCAAACATATGCCAACAAGAATGAGTGCACTGTAAGCAAATCTACGTGCAATCAAATGTGGATTGAGTTAACTGACCTGTCCAAGTATTTTTATTTTTGTTGCGATTCATACTCTATACGAGTCATATGTCAAGATCGGGTTACTTCCGAACAGCTGGTCGGAGCCGGCATAATAAGCCTTGACTTGAATTGCATCATAAAAGGTACCGACTTTGCATTATATTCACGATCAAGGTCAGTACACACTATAAACTTGAAGCCGGAAATTGTCACTCCAAGAATCTTCGATCTAAATCATATGGTGAACATATCTGTGGGTCAATATGTTGAACCTAGAGATGAGCATATAAACCAAACACTGAATGATCTGGGCAAGCAGATAGAGCAGCTGAAATCAGCGGCAAATGATCCATCTTATGAGCTATTGTCTACACATGACATCCATCAGTACGCCATTACGTACACAGTGTTGGGAGTGGCGGTATTGGCAGTAGCAGTGTTCCTGTGGAAGAAGTGACGAGCCGCCAACAGAGTGGCCCGTTCACAAACTGCAGTGCAAAGTGTAGTGTTTTCGCGTCGTCAAAACACGGCTGACTGTCAGTCTAGTGACGTCCCAGTGGACTCGATTCGCGTCAGCAATCTAAGAGACCAATCAACTTCTCCCATACCAAAAATATGTGTTTTTCTAAAGGACCTGCCGTAGTTTCGTGCATCTTTTGGCCCGGGAGGATGTACGGGCTAATGACCGTACATTACGTTCGGTCAGCAAAATAAGTAACAATATGAAGTGTGAACTAATTTAGTGTCAGTGCACGTTTAGCAATAGGACGGTACTCATAGCAACATAGCGTAGCAGTTAGAATCATATATTTTATAACATTATTTGTAATTACTTGAATAATAGCTGTATCAATAAATCATCTAGTATATTATCGAGTAGTATCATTAGCATTATCTATCAAATCGTGTACGGAGATCGTACAGTTAGGTTAGGTTAGGTTAGGTTAGGGTTTTTTTTTTTTATACTTCTACCTCCAACATAATCGGAGCCTATGCCTGTCTATTTCTCTTTCATACCATTTCTCGCGTTTGTGCTTCTCGCACTTCCATTCCTCATACTGGTTCTTTCTTTCATTCTTCCTCATTCATTTCTTTAATGGGTGGGATTCCCAACTATCGGCATTATTCTGGCTATCCTATCTTAATTAATTTTCAGGTGTAATGAATAATATGGAAAACAACATTTTATTATAAGCTCCTATACATTTAGACTTATTCTATGTTTTTTTTTTTTTTTTTTTCTTAACTCTGCTTACAGTTTAACTTAATTTTACTTTAAATACAACTTCTTATTCCTATCTTATTCTATTGAGCAGGGGGCAGATACATTGTTGCTTTTGCTTTCTATTTTTACTTATTCTAGTCTTATTTCTATTTTTACATATTGCATAATATTTCCTATTTCTAAAGATATGACAGCATATTTACTTATGCGGTTTTGTTTCGATCTATTACTATTTTTGCTTTATATTTGCAATAATCTAAAAATATGTCGGCTTTTTTACTTAGCATTATTATCCTCACATTAATCTCAGTTATATCCATGTCCAGTGTATTCTCAGTCTCAAATAGGCGCTTTGCGAACTGAGGGCACTCGAATAGTATGTGCTGGACAGTTTCGCTCTCCTCTGGGTCGCAAATACACGATGGACTCTCCTTGCACTTGAAACGGTTCAAGTACTCGGAGAATCCACCGTGTCCAGTCATTATTTGTGTGTTTATGGCGCTTGTGCCCATCCTACGTATTA
Organism: Callimorpha dominula; assembly: GCA_949752705.1. Taxonomy (NCBI): domain Eukaryota; kingdom Metazoa; phylum Arthropoda; class Insecta; order Lepidoptera; family Erebidae; genus Callimorpha; species Callimorpha dominula. The sequence goes on along the minus strand of OX456992.1, from coordinate 47,943 downwards.
TACCATACGCTAGCCGCACATCCGGGAAAAATAATTTAGTTACTGATGCGGTGTCAGTTGTTTTATACCTACGATTCCATTCATCAAGCGTCGCCATTCTTATGCTGCGTCTGATGAATGAAATCGGACATTGATCGTAGTCAGGCTTTCTCTTGGAGTTCCCAGCGGCCTCTTTGGCTAACTGGTCAGCTCTTTCATTACCCAGCAGTCCAGCGTGAGCCTTTATCCAGAACAAGTTTATTACCTTGTTCTGGTGGGATGCAGATTTAATGTTATCCCTAGCTTCTACGGCAAGAGGGTGGCGCGAACCGGGATTTACAATAGTCTGGAGAGCCGCCATTGAGTCGCTGAACACTCCAAAAGAAGATGATTTGAGCCTAACTATTTCCCTAGTAGCTCTTGTTATCGCCAGGAGCTCAGCCTGATAAACCGTACAATAATTCGGTAGAGCAAGTTTGAGGGCTCTGGTCTCTGCTTCACCATTCCAGATGGACAATGAAGCGCCAACCCCTCCTCCGATCTTACTACCGTCTGTAAAAATACAGATGTCAAAATTACTTACGTTATCTAATTGCTCCTGGTTCGCCAAACTGTCGAAGTGTAAGATGTCACGTGTCGCGGGATGGGGATCCTTAATAGATGGTGCCATTCGCTCGACCTCTCTACCCCTCAATGTCATTTGTGGTATCCCTTTCCTTGCCTCGTACAGTGATGCCGCCTCACAAACTCGGAGATCGAGAGGGATCATCCCGGACAGCACCAGAGCTGAATGTAGGGAGACTGTACGATACGACTTACACATTTTTTGTGCAATTCCCCGCTGGACGGTCCCAAGCTGCTTCATGATGCTCAACTTTTTAGCGGCCGGTGCCCAGACGCTAGCAGCGTAAAGTATTATGGGCTCTATGGTCGCCACATATATCACACGGATAACCTCCGGGTGAAGCCCCCAGCTGACCTTTGCGGCTCTACACAGCTGCTTATATATTGTAACCGCCTTTCTACAGACGTTCGAGACATGGGTGTTGAATGTCAGTTTCTGGTCGATGGTTACACCCAGAAGCTTCATGTCTTTTGACATACCGATGTCGGTCCCCCCCATGCACAGGCGCGGCGTGTCGTATTTTAGTTTTCTTGTTATCACCATGGCAGTAGTTTTGTGCGGTGCAAATTTAAGTTTGTTTTCGACACCCCACGCCAGGACATGACCGAGAGCGGCATTGGCACATCGCTCCACTTCCAGTGCGGTCTCTCCGTCGAACACCAGGACAACGTCGTCCGCAAACGCCTGGATATAATTACCCCTGCTCTCCATTGTTTTTAGGAGCGGGTCTAAAATCAAGTTCCAAAAGATTGGACCCCCGATTGAGCCCTGGACACAGCCTTTGTTTGTGTGCTTGCTGTATACCTCCCCACAGTATCGGACTTCCACTTTTCGGTCTTTGAGGTAGCTGTCCATCACCCGCCTGAGGTTAAGAGGACACTTTTCGTCTGCGAGGCGGACTCTTATCACAGGCCACCAGGCGCTGTCAAAAGCTCCTTCTATGTCCAACGATACGAGCGTTACTAGCCTTTTTTGATCTAGTTTGTGGTAAACATGTTGCATAAGGGCATAGAGGGAGTCCTCAGTGCTTTTCTGCGGCATGAATCCGTACTGATTTGGGCTCATCCTCGGTAAGAGATGAAACTTCAGGCGGGCCACCAGCATCTTCTCGTAGATCTTTCCCAGTATAGACAACAGTCCAATCGGCCTATATGATTTAGGTGTGGCATAATTTTCCTTCCCTGGCTTCTTTAGTATCACCACTGTTGCCCGCTTCCAGGACGTGGGGAAGTGGTGGTTTTCCAGGCACTTGTTGAGGAACCTTAAAAATAGTTCTGGATCATTACCCACGGCATGACAGCAGATATCGGCAGTAAAGCCATCGGAGCCCGGTGCCTTCTTTGGGTTGAATGATTCCATTGAACTTCTCAATTCCACCATCGTAAACAGTGGGTCGCAATGATCATCTTGTTCGCCAAGGTTTACTTTTTCCGCCTTGAGTCGAGTGGATCGATGATCGGGGTTGTCACATTCTGGGTGGTCCTCCGGGTAGAACGTTTCCGCCAGTAGCTTTACGGAGCCCTTCGCATCCAGCACGTCACCATTTACTTCTAATGGCAGGTCCTCCTCCCTTCGCTGTGTCCTACCAATCATCCTATATATACCCTCCCATACACCTTCCCTATCCTGTTTCCCACAGAATTCCTTCCAACTCTCGGTCTGAGCCTTGGTTGCTTCTGACTCATATTCTTCCTTCTGTTTCAGGTACTCCTCTATGACCTTCGACTTCCGAACTTGGGCGGCACAACGGATCCTGCGCTTCTTGGTGGCGACGGTCTTCTTCATCTCAGCGAGTCTCTCGGACCACCACGGCAAGGTAAGTTCTTCTTGGTGTTTCTTTGTAGGTATCGTTAGTTTACATGCCTGTTCTATTGCTTTCGTGAGATTGTCTGTTGTTATATCGATTTGTTTTATATCTTTAAGTTTATCAATTTCGACTATTGTAAATTTGTTTTCGCTTTTCAATTGGCCAAGCTTCTCATGAAATTTGGTCCAATTTGCTTTCCTAGTATTAAATTTACGTGTGGTTCTCTGTACTTTGATACCTTTGGACTTCTGTAAGAGAACTTTAAACATTATGCCGTTGTGGTCCGAGCTCGTGAGACCCTCGTCGACTCTCCAATCGTCTATCCTGTCCAACATGTCGTTGGAACAAGCGGTGATGTCCACGTGACTACTGTACCGTTTCCCTCCTCGGATTGTGTCGAAGGTCGGTGTTTCCCCTCTGTTTAGAATATATAGGCTAAGCTCCCCGAGAGTTCCTGCTGTCTCTTCCCCTCTTAGGTCGACTTTCGGGCTGCCCCACCATATGCTCTTTGCGTTGGCGTCCCCTCCAAGGATAATTTTCGTAGAACCAACTGCTAGTACTATTTGTTTGAGATGTTCCAGATAGGGCTCGATAGGCTGGTCTGGCTCAAAATAAAAAGAGACAAACGTGATCTCCCAGGCACTGGTCTGGATTCCCACCACTACGATGTTATTTGTGGTGAGTTTCGGGTACTGTCTTACAATAAGTTCGCTGTTAAAGACAGCAATTGCCGCTTTTACAGTCCCATCTCCTGTACCCGTGCTCTGGAAGACCCTGGCGCCCCTGTGACTCCGCATTATTTTCGCTCCTGCCACATATGGTTCTTGAAGAAGCGCCACCGCTGTTCCACGCTTCGTAGCTTCTATTAATAGCTCATTGGTAGCGAGCCTTTTGCGTTGGAGGTTAGCCTGCAGTACTTCATACGGGGTATTTTGTATTGGGGTGCCTTTAGCAATACGCTACAGTTGATCTGGCCACGTCATCCCATTTTTTCCGTACAGGGCATTCATGGCTGAACGCGTTATGTGGCGTGGCGTACTCTATTTTTGATTTAGTACAATTTCTGCATGCGGGTGGTGAGCCCGACAGCCAGTCCGGGCATTCTGGTCTCATATGAGGACCACCGCAGTGGCTGCATAGATCCGCAGGCTCTTTGCAGAGTCGCTTACCGTGTCCGAAGCCCAGGCATCGAGTGCACTGCACCAGTGGGGACTGATCCTCAACTCGTATCCGTTGAAGGTCGATATGCACGGTTCCGATGTCTAATGCCCGTCGCCAGATGATGGGCGAGACGCTGATGATGACGTGGCCGATATGAGGGTTTCGCGTCCTTCTTCTATATCTTACTTCCAATCTGTTTTCCCCTCTGTCGAGGCCGTCAAAAACACCCCTGTTCTGATTTCTGAGTGCTTTGAATATATCCTCGTCGGTGTTCACTGATAAAACGTTCTTCAGAATCAGAAGCGGGTCCTTGTTTTTAACCTCCTCCACAGTGAGGTCAACTCCTTCTTGTTGAAGTCGGGTCTTTATTTTGTTCCGTTCTTCTTCGGTTTCCAAACCTATTATTATCTTTCTATCTTTGGCTTTCCTCACTTTTTCCACCTTTATCCACCCGTCTTTGGCATTTACTGCTTCTCTTACTCTGCTCAGGACTTCGTCGCCGGTTTCGGTCTCGTTCCTGGACGAGATCACGACAGAGTGCAGGGTGCTACGTTTTGGCCGTAAGCTTACGGACTGGGTGGCTGCCACATTCGCGTAGGTTCCTCTGTCCAGGGATTCATTTTGGTGATCGATCTTTTCTTTTAACTCATCTATCTTCTTATTATTTTCGATAAGGAGCTTCGAATGTTCTTCCATTTTGAGTATAATCGTTTTTGTGTCCGTCTCTTTAGAAGTTGATTCACCGGCTTTGTCCTTTAGGTCTGTGAGTACCGGTCCTTGCTCGGTGTTTTGTTGTTTCGCCATTTTAAGCTCCGTTTCGACTTCTTTAACCAATTGGTAGAGTCGTTCTGTAGCTTCGGCGATACCGGCTGTAATTTCCCTCTTTGTATTTTTTGAACTGCTCAGGTGGTGCTTTGTTTTCATTAGGCAGGCTTTGGCCTCCGCAGTTCGGTCTGCATATTTGACCTTTGGTGGTGATATTTCGATGAGCTTTTTTGTTGTGGTCGCTGTCACCACTTTGCTCTCCTGCGTCAGTGTAGACTTTAATTTGGATTTTTCAGGACCGGCCTGCGACGTCTTTTCAGCTATACCGGGGGTGGGGCTAGGGCTGGTGTTAGTAGCTTCCCATTCCCCTATGCTGCGTCTTACATTAAGGGGGGCGGCTGCCCCAGGTCCTGACGGAGACTTGGCATCATCTGTCGCCTTCTTTGGCGTTCTGTAGCCAAACATGTTGGAGGGTATGCGTCAGTTCAAATTTAAACTAAAAGCGTCAATAGGGACGGTGTAAAAAACAAAACAAAGTAAAACAAAACAATAAAACAAGTAAAATTAAAAATACTGTTTCGAAAACAAAACCGCATAAAGTCTTAAAACTATAAATATGGTGAGGTCACCGCAAGGTCAATAAACCGCGAGTAAAAAGTCACATGACCCACTCTACCTAGAGTCCGTCCTCTCACTAACGTTAGTTAGTCCGGATATGCGACTATTATAACAGAATAAAATTTTTGTCAAAACAATTTTTCAGCTCTATGTAGAGTCGGACTCACGGCTATACGGACCTCCCTTAGGAGAAAATACACGTTTAAAGATAAACGCAGTAAAGTAGTGCTAAAATACAGGAAAGATTTTCTCTATGTAGAGTCGTTGAACTCCACGCAGTGGAGTTGTCAACGGTTAGGTTAGGTTAGGTTAGGTTAGGTTAGGGCAGCTTCCTGCAGGAAGTGGTTGAGGGCCTTTTCCCGCAACGGGTGGAGCACGTACCCCCGTCGATGGCCCCCTTGGCCGGAGACGACGGGGAGAACGAGGAGGATGGTGTTCCGCCCGTCACGGAGGCGGAGGTAGGGGCGGTTGTTCTACGGATCCGTTCCAAGAACACCGCCCCCGGGCCAGACGGGATCCCTGCCCGAGTTTTGGCCCTCGCCCTCGACCACATGTCCGACCGCCTCAGGGAAGTGTTCGACGCTTGCTTGGCGTCCGGGCGCTTCCCTGACTGCTGGAAGAGCGGGAAGCTGGTCCTTTTAAAGAAGCCGGGACGGCCTACCGACACGGTCGCGGCCTACAGGCCCATCGTGCTGCTGGACGAGGCGGGTAAATTGTTTGAGAGGGTCATCTCTGCCCGCATCGTCCGGCACCTGTGCGAGGTCGGCCCCGATTTGTCGGACGCCCAATTCGGTTTTCGAGCGGGGCGTTCGACGGTCGGTGCTATGTTGCGCCTGAGGGCCGTGACTGAAGAGGTAGTGAGCTGTGGCGGCGTGCTGTTGGCGGTGTCGCTGGACATCGCCAACGCGTTCAACAGTCTGCCATTCAGCTGCATCAGGGAAGCACTCCACTATCACGGAGTGCCAGGGTACCTGAGGCGGCTAGTGGCAGACTATTTAGAGGAGCGTACCGTCATGTACGAGGACCGAGATGGAGTTTTGAGTCGTCGGCCCATGTCGTGCGGTGTTCCGCAGGGGTCTGTTCTTGGACCACTCCTGTGGAACATGGGGTACGACTGGGCCCTTCGAGGCGACTTCCCCCCCGGGCTTGGCGTAATCTGTTACGCCGATGACACCTTGGTCACAGCCCGGGGAGTGAACTTTCAGGAGGCGGCGTGCCTGGCCACCAGGGGAGTCTCTCTGGTGGTCGGGCGCATTGAGGCGCTGGGTTTGCGGGTGGCCTTGGATAAGACGGAGGCCCTTTTATTTCATGGGCCCCGTCGTGGTCCACCCCCTGGCGCCTCTATCGAGGTCAACTCGGTCCTCGTACCGGTTCAGGCCCACATAAAATATCTGGGCCTGATCCTCGACGGTAGGTGGCGCTTCGACGAGCACTTCCTGCAGCTTGCTCCAAGGCTGGTCGGCGCTGCGTCCGCCCTTGGGCGACTCTTGCCCAATTTGGGTGGGCGACGCTGGGCGTCGCTACGAGACGGCTGTACACGGGGGTTGTCCGGTCAATGGCACTGTACGGTGCACCGGTGTGGGCGGGGGCTCTGACCGCCCAGAATAGGGCGCGCCTCTGGCGCCCTCAGAGGGTTATGGCGGTTAGAGCCATACGCGGATACCGCACCGTGTCAACGGAGGCGGCGTGCGTGTTGGCCGGGACTCCCCCGTGGGATTTGGAGGCGGAAGTGCTCGCCGAAGTATATCGGCGAACGGCTGAGTTCCGGGCGGAAAGTGGCAGTCGGCCCCCGCCCGAAGAGGTACGCGAATGGCGTGAGGCCGCTCGCCGAGCCACCATGGCTCGTTGGTCGTCCCGGCTGGAGGCTCCACGTGCTGGCTTTGCCGCCGTGGAGGCGCTCCAGCCGGTCATCGTCGAGTGGGCAGGGCGGCAGCACGGGACCCTTTCCTTCCGACTGACGCAGGTTCTTTCCGGGCACGGGTGCTTCGGGAAGTACCTGCACTCGGTCGCTAGGAGGGAACTGAGTCCCGCCTGTCACCACTGCGACTGCAGTGAGGACTCGGCTCAGCACACGTTGGCGGTTTGCTCCGCCTGGGCGACGCAGCGTCGGGCCCTCACTGCAGTCATCGGAGCGGATCTCTCGCTACCGGCCGTCATACGCTCCATGGCCGGTAGCGACAGGAATTTTACCGCGGTCGCTACCTTCTGTGAGGACGTCATCTCGCAGAAGGAGGCGGCGGAACGGGTCCGGGAGGACGATCTCCACTCGGACTTAATTCGCCGCCGGCGAACCGGGCGGCGGAGGCGCGCTTTCCAGCGCCTCATGCCGCCCTGAGTGTGGCCGCGGGTGGTCGGGACGGGTTTTCCCTTCCACCCGCTATAGTGGCCCCCCGCGAGGAGGCGGCGTCCGCGTGTGCCTGGACGTCACCTAATTGAGAGGTTGTTACCCGAAGATGGTGCCCGCGCTTTTGCGGGCAGGCGCTAGGGGGGGTCCGGATGTCTTAATAAAAGCTGTTCCCGGATCCCTCCTAATTTAGGCGCAGTACGGCACACCGTGTGGTTTTAGTCGGTTCGATTCCGACACACCGCCCCACCGAAAACCCCGGTGGGGTGACGGCCCGAGGGGGTTTCCACACGCACAAAAAAAAAAAAAAAAAAAAAGGGGTGCCGTCTAGAAAACCTCCACGTGGTGCACCCTGGAAACGTTGGCGATGACGCTGCGTTTTGTTCCTCAGTTTTGAGGACAGCGTCATCGCCAACGGCTAATATTCTAGTATGAAGAGGAGGCCATCTGTCTTCGGCCACTTGGTTGAGGCTTGGCCCAACAGAGCGGGCGTGTCTGTCGATACCTCTGTTGGCTCTTCGCTCTTCGGAGCTAAGAGGATGAAAACCTCGGTAAAAAATCACGAAGGAGGGACCCTTCCATGGGTCGTAGTTTCTCCGCTGTCGTCAGTGGAGAAAGAGGGCGGGCTTGGCGTGCACTCACACTGCCACCGAGCAGGCATGGAAAGATTTAGTTTCCTTGCCACCGTCGGCATATCGTAATCCCGAAAGGAGTCGTGGTCATGTTTTGCGACTCCGATCGGGGACGAGGGTCTTGGCTTAGCCGCCCGGACTGCGAGGAAGAAAACCTCTCTAAAAAATCACCCCGAATCCCGTGTTCTGGTGCGTGACCAGGGGATGCATGGCTGATGGGTAGTTCAGTCGCAAGCGCACTCCCAGCCGGGGCACCTGCGGACTCCTCGGTTGGGCATAAACCTTCGCTTGCCCGGGTATTGGGGATCTCTGCCCGGGTCGACCTTTATTTCTCCCCGTCTCGTGGGTTTAGATATGGAACACTTAAACAAATATAATAATAATAAAATAAACGACGAAAAAAAGAAGGAGAAGGAACAAAAGCAGTCGCAGAAGGAGAAGAATGAGAAGAAGGTGGACACCTCGTCCAACGAAGAGGAGGTCTTGCTCGAGACGCCTATCTCGGTCGAGCTCCCAGAAGTCAATCCGACTTCTGGGGGCAGAAGGTATTCGGAACGCCTGCGTTCCAGGTCTGTCCTGTCATCGTACGAAAATTCTGATTTGACGGCGGACACACAAGAGGCGATGGAAGTGGAGGTTCGCGACACTGAATGTCGAAAACGCGGACGCTCCATGGATAAAGATGGTGACACGTCCCAGGAGATGCTGCCTCCCAAAGTGGCTAGTAGCCATAGAGGGAGGTCACGCACGCCGGTCTCAGCTCTGTCGGGCTCCGCCTTCTCTGGAAGGGAAGCCTATGTCCGAGTCAGAGCGGAGGGCGAAAACATAGCGGAGGAGGAGATTGCAGATCTCCTGCTTAAAATACAAGAGCCGGTGGTAGGGGGTTCTGTCCCCCAAACACCATCGACCATGCAGGAGAGAGCGAACGCGGCGGTGGCCATTATCCACAAAGTGGCCACCAAGTCCACGAACCTTAAGGGTTCCTTTGTTAGGGCCCTTAAGGACTCCTCTTCCGCCATCTCCGGGGTCGTCGAGACCCTCATTGGGGACGTGGCGCGCCTCCAGGCCGCAAACGATTTATTGACGGGGCAGGTCACCGAGCTCAGCGCTCAGTTCGCCCAATTTCGGGCACAGGCGAATTGCCCTGAGCAGCCAAACCCGGTTGCCCGGCAACCTGCCCCCTCCCCATCCCCCGTTCCGGATTCTCACTTGCGTCAGGTTATTGACGCAGTGTGGCGCATGATGGACGGGCGCCTCGCAGGCCTGGAGGCAAGACTTCCTCCGGCACCTATTGTGCGGCCGCCACTCGCCGCGGCCAGGGCTAATGCCACAACGGTCCCGACACCTCTTCCGGTCTCGGGTGGCCGCGTGACAGTGACGTATGCCGCGGCGACGTCGGCACCGGCGCCTGCAGCCGCACCGAAGGCTGGTCGACCGGCCAAGGCTGCGTCAAAAGCAGTTGCACCAAAGGCCGGCCAACCGCCGAAGGCCGTGGAAAAGGTGACAGCACAATTCCCTCCGCTTCCCACTCCAGCACCGAAGAGGATGAATGCGACAGCTGCTGTCGCCGGTGCTGAGCTCGTGCCTGGTCCGTCCGCATCTGCCCCCTCCACGTCTGCCGCTTCCAGTGACGGGTGGCAGAAGGTCGGGGGAGGGAATAAACGGTCCCGCAACCGCAATAAGAAGGCTGCCAAGAGTGCACCGTCTCCGCCGCAGGCACCATCCGTGGCAGTGACTGCCTCAAAAAAGCCCCGGAAATTGGTGTCACCCAAAACGGCGGCTGTGGTCGTAACCCTGTCGCCGGCGGTGGGGGACGGCGGGCTATCCTACGCGGCTGTCTTTAAGAAGGCTCGGGATAGTCTGGCCGGTGAATTTGGGGCCGTGGGTGTGAGGATGCGCCTCGCCCAAACGGGAGCTCGAGTCCTCGACTTCCCTGGGGCTGAAGGCGCAAAGACGGCGGACACCTTTGCCGAGAAGATGCGGGAGATATTCGCAGCCACGGATGGTGTAAAAATCGCCAGGCCCACCAAGTGCGCGGAACTGCGCATTTCGGGCCTGGACGATTCAGTGACGGTCGAGGATGTCCGCCTTGTAATTCGGGAGAAGACGGGTTGCAGCGCGGACAACATCAGGGTCGGCACCATCCGCCCCGGTCCGGGGGGCCTTGGCGCGGTGTGGGCCAGTTGTCCCATGGCGTCGGCCAAGATTTTGAGCGACGCCGGAAGAGTCCTCATCGGTTTCGTGAACGCCAGAGTCACGCTCCTGGCGGCGAGACCGATGAGGTGCTTTAAATGCCTCTTCACGGGACACACCCGCGTCAAGTGCGCCAGCTGCTTTGACTGCAGTGGGCTATGTTTCCGCTGCGGTCGACCGGGGCACAAGGCGGCGGAATGCTCCGCCGCCCCTCACTGCCCTGTGTGCGCGGCGGGAAATCTTCCCGCCAACCATCAGATGGGGCAGGGTGGCTGCAAGCCGCCCCGCACTTCTCGACAATCTTCGGGGGCTAGCCAATCGACCCAGGCTGCCTCCGTTGTCAATCCTGCGTCGTCGTCGTCGCCCATGGAGGAGGTTGTAGAGACAGTCCAGTAATGGAACAAGTCTTCAACCTCCTTGTCCAGACGAACCTGAACCACTCTGCCGGTGCGCAGGATCTTTTCCTGCAAACCATGGTGGAGTGGTCGATAGGTGTCGCCGTAGCCGCGGAGCCCTATTACGTTCCTCCCCGTCCAAATTGGCTGGGTGACTGGGACGGCTCCGTGGCAGTCGTCAGCTCCACGGCGGCTCATTCCCCGCCCTTGTCGCTAAGAGACAAGGGTACTGGATATGTTGCTGCCGAATGGGGGGGGATCACCATATATGGTGTCTACTTCTCCCCCAATCGGAGTCTGAGCGACTTCGAGGTTTTTCTCAACAACCTAGAGACCTCGATGCGGCGACTAGCGTCTGGGCACGTCCTAGTGCTGGGGGACTTCAACGCCAAGTCCGATGCGTGGGGTTCCCCCAGGACGGACGCAAGGGGCGATGCCGTAGAGGAGTGGGCGGCATCGGTGGGCCTCTGTCTCCTAAACAGAGGCTCCACCAATACGTGTGTGCGACAGCAGGGGGGGTCGATAGTGGACCTTTCGTTCGCTACCCCTGCTCTCGCTGCACGAGTAAGGAACTGGCGTGTCCTGGAAGAGGTTGAGACGCTCTCGGATCACCTCTATATCCGATTTGAGCTCTCCCGGACCCAGGACCCCAGAAGCTTTTTTATGATTCTTCCCGCTTCCCGCGGTGGGCTGTTACGAAGATGGACAGGGACCTACTAGAGGAGGCAGCCATCATTTACTCATGGCTGTCTCCGCAGCCTCTGACTGAGGAGGTAGACATGGGGGCAGGCCGCTTTCGCGATGCGATTACGCAGATTTGCGATGCGGCCATGCCCCGCGTCCGAGGTCGTCGGCCTCCAAGGAAGGAGGTGTACTGGTGGTCCCAGGAGTTGGCGGACCTTCGTGGGGCCTGTACTCGTGCCCGGAGGTCCTACACCCGCAGCCGGCGTCGTCACCGCGAGGAGGGTGAAGAGGACCAGCTTCATGAGGAGTACCGAGAGGCGCGGAAAACTCTGAAGCTGGCCATTAGCCGCGCCAAAGAGGAGAAGAGAAAGGAGATGCTGGAGGGCCTCGATCGTGACCCCTGGGGTCGCCCATATCGCGCGGCGCAACAAAAGCTCCGCGCGTCGGGCCCCCCCCTTACGGAGACTCTCCAGCCCAGCTTCCTGCAGGGAGTGGTTGAGGGCCTTTTCCCGCAACGGGCGGAACACATACCCCCGTCGATGGCCGTATTGGCCGGACACGACGCGGAGGTCGAAAATGAGGAAGTTCCGCCCGTCACAGAGGCGGAGGTAGGGGCGGCTGTTCTACGGATCCGTTCCAAGAACACCGCCCCCGGGCCAGACGGGATTCCTGCCCGAGCTTTGGCCCTCGCCCTCGACCACATGTCGGACTGCCTCAGGGAAGTGTTCGACGCTAGCCTGGCGTCCGGATGCTTCCCTGACTGCTGGAAGAGCGGGAAGCTGGTGCTATTAACGAAGCCGGGACGGCCTACCGACTCGGTCGCGGCCTACAGGCCCATCGTGTTGCTGGACGAGGCGGGTAAATTGTTTGAGAGGGTCCTCTCTGCCCGCATCGTTCGGCACCTTGGCGGGGTCGGCCCCGATTTGTCGGACGCCCAATTCGGTTTTCGAGCGGGGCGTTCGACGGTCGGTGCTGTGCTGCGCCTGAGGGCTGTGACCGAAGACGTAGTGAGCTGTGGCGGCGTGCTGTTGGCGGTGTCGTTGGACATCGCCAACGCATTCAATAGTCTGCCATTCAGCTGCATCAGGGAAGCACTCCTCTATCATGGGGTGCCACAGTACCTGAGGCGGCTAGTGGCAGACTATTTAGAGGAGCGTACCGTCATGTACGAGGACCGAGATGGAGTTTTGAGTAGTCGGCCCATGTCGTGCGGTGTTCCGCAGGGGTCTGTCCTTGGACCACTCCTGTGGAACATGGGGTACGACTGGGCCCTTCGAGGCGACTTCCCCCCCGGGCTGGGCATAATCTGTTACGCCGACGACACACTGGTCACAGCCCGGGGGGCGAACTTCCAAGAGGCGGCGCGTTTGGCCACCAGAGGTGTCTCTCTGGTGGTCGCTCGCATCGAGGCGCTGGGTCTGCGGGTGGCCCTGGATAAGACGGAGGCCCTTTTATTTCATGGGCCTCGTCGTGGTCCACCCCCTGGCGCCTCCATCGTAGTCAACTCGGTTCTCGTACCGGTTCGGGCCCACATAAGGTATCTGGGCCTGATCCTCGACGGTAGGTGGCTCTTCGACGAGCACTTCCGACAGCTTGCTCCGAAGCTGGTCGGCGCTGCGTCCGCCCTTGGGCGACTCTTGCCCAATTTGGGCGGACCCAGCGTCGCTACAAGACGGTTGTACACGGGGGTTGTCCGGTCAATGGCACTGTACGGTGCACCGGTGTGGGCGGGAGCTCTGACCGCCCAGAATAGGGCGCGCCTCTGGCGCCCTCAGAGGGTTATGGCGGTTAGAGCCATACGCGGATACCGCACCGTGTCGACGGAGGCGGCGTGCGCGTTGGCCGGGACTCCCCCGTGGGATTTGGAGGCGGAAGTGCTCGCCGAAGTATATCGGCGAACGGCTGAGTTCCGGGCGGGAAGCGGCAGTCGGCCCCCGCCCGAAGAGGTACGCGAATGGCGTGAGGCCGCTCGCCAAGCCACCATGGCTCGTTGGTCGTCCCGGCTGGAGGCTCCACGTGCTGGCTTTGCCGCCGTGGAGGCGCTCCAGCCGGTCATCGTCGAGTGGGCAGGGCGGCAGCACGGGACCCTTTCCTTCCGACTGACGCAGGTTCTTTCCGGGCACGGCTGCTTCGGGAAGTACCTGCACTCGGTCGCTAGGAGGGAACTGAGTCCCGCCTGTCACCACTGCGACTGTAGTGAGGACTCGGCCCAGCACACGCTGGCGGTTTGCTCCGCCTGGGCGACGCAGCGTCGGGCCCTCACTGCAGTCATCGGAGGGGATCTCTCGCTACCGGCCGTCATACGCTCCATGGCCGGTAGCGACAGGAATTTTACCGCGGTCGCGACCTTCTGTGAGGACGTCATCTCGCAGAAGGAGGCGGCGGAAAGGGTCCGGGAGGACGATCTCCACTCGGACCTAATTCGCCGCCGGCGAACCGGGCGGCGGAGGCGCGCTTACCAGCGCCTCATGCCGCCCTGAGTGTGGCCGCGGGTGGACGGGACGGGTTTTTCCCCTTCACCCGCTATAGTGGCCCCCCGCGAGGAGGCGGCGTCCGCGTGTGCCTGGACGTCGCCTAATTGAGAGGTTTTTACCCGAAGGTGGTGCCCGCGCTTTTGCGGGCAGGCGCTAGGGGGGGTCCGGATGTCTTAATAAAAGCTGTTCCCGGATCCCTCCTACTTAAGGCGCAGTACGGCACACCGTGTGGTTTTAGTCGGTTCGATTCCGACACACCGCCCCACCGAAAACCCCGGTGGGGTGACGGCCCGAGGGGGTTTCCACACGCACAAAAAAAAAAAAAAAAAGGTTAGGTTAGGTTAGGTTAGGTTAGGAGAGGAGAAAGGAGATGCTGGAGGGTCTCGATCGTGACCCCTGGGGTCGCCCATATCGCGCGGCACAACAAAGGCTCCGCGCGTCGGGCCCCCCCCTTACGGAGACTCTCCAGCTCAGCTTCCTGCAGGATGTGGTTGAGGGCCTTTTCCCGCAACGGGTGGGACACACACCCCCGTCGATGGCCCTGTTGGCCGGACACGACGGGGAGGTCGAAAGTGAGGACGTTCCGCCCGTCACAGAGGCGGAGGTAGGGGCGGCTGTTCTACGGATCCGTTCCAAGAACACCGCCCCCGGGCCAGACGGGATCCCTGCCCGAGCTTTGGCCCTCGCCCTCGACCACATGTCGGACCGCCTCAGGGAAGTGTTCGACGCTAGCCTGGCGTCCGGATGCTTCCCTGACTGCTGGAAGAGCGGGAAGCTGGTGCTTTTAACGAAGCCGGGACGGCCTACCGACTCGGTCGCAGCCTTCAGGCCCATCGTGTTGCTGGACGAGGCGGGTAAATTGTTTGAGAGGGTCCTCTCTGCCCGCATCGTCCGGCACCTTGGCGAGGTCGGCCCCGATTTGTCGGACGCCCAATTCGGTTTTCGAGCGGGGCGTTCGACCGTCGGCGCTGTGTTGCGCCTGAGGGCCGTGACCGAAGAGGTAGTGAGCTGTGGCGGCGTGCTGTTGGCGGTGTCGTTGGACATCGCCAACGCGTTCAATAGTCTGCCATTCAGCTGCATCAGGGAAGCACTCCACTATCACGGAGTGCCAGGGTACCTGAGGCGGCTAGTGGCAGACTATCTAGAGGAGCGTACCGTCATGTACGAGGACCGAGATGGTGTTTTGAGTAGTCGGCCCATGTCGTGCGGTGTTCCGCAGGGGTCTGTCCTTGGACCACTCCTGTGGAACATGGGGTACGACTGGGCCCTTCGAGGCGACTTCCCCCCCGGGATGGGCGTAATCTGTTACGCCGACGACACACTGGTCACAGCCCGGGGGGCGAACTTCCAAGAGGCGGCGCGTTTGGCCACCAGAGGTGTCTCTCTGGTGGTCGGTCGCATCGAGGCGCTGGGTCTGCGGGTGGCCCTGGATAAGACGGAGGCCCTTTTATTTCATGGGCCTCGTCGTGGTCCACCCCCTGGCGCCTCCATCGTAGTCAACTCGGTTCTCGTACCGGTTCGGGCCCACATAAGGTATCTGGGCCTGATCCTCGACGGTAGGTGGCTCTTCGACGAGCACTTCCGACAGCTTGCTCCGAAGCTGGTCGGCGCTGCGTCCGCCCTTGGGCGACTCTTGCCCAATTTGGGCGGACCCAGCGTCGCTACAAGACGGTTGTACACGGGGGTTGTCCGGTCAATGGCACTGTACGGTGCACCGGTGTGGGCGGGAGCTCTGACCGCCCAGAATAGGGCGCGCCTCTGGCGCCCTCAGAGGGTTATGGCGGTTAGAGCCATACGCGGATACCGCACCGTGTCGACGGAGGCGGCGTGCGCGTTGGCCGGGACTCCCCCGTGGGATTTGGAGGCGGAAGTGCTCGCCGAAGTATATCGGCGAACGGCTGAGTTCCGGGCGGGAAGCGGCAGTCGGCCCCCGCCCGAAGAGGTACGCGAATGGCGTGAGGCCGCTCGCCGAGCCACCATGGCTCGTTGGTCGTCCCGGCTGGAGGCTCCACGTGCTGGCTTTGCCGCCGTGGAGGCGCTCCAGCCGGTCATCGTCGAGTGGGCAGGGCGGCAGCACGGGACCCTTTCCTTCCGACTGACGCAGGTTCTTTCCGGGCACGGCTGCTTCGGGAAGTACCTGCACTCGGTCGCTAGGAGGGAACTGAGTCCCGCCTGTCATCACTGCGACTGTAGTGAGGACTCGGCTCAGCACACGCTGGCGGTTTGCTCCGCCTGGGCGACGCAGCGTCGGGCCCTCACTGCAGTCATCGGAGGGGATCTCTCGCTACCGGCCGTCATACGCTCCATGGCCGGTAGCGACAGGAATTTTACCGCGGTCGCGACCTTCTGTGAGGACGTCATCTCGCAGAAGGAGGCGGCGGAAAGGGTCCGGGAAGACGATCTCCACTCGGACCTAATTCGCCGCCGGCGAACCGGGCGGCGGAGGCGCGCTTACCAGCGCCTCATGCCGCCCTGAGTGTGGCCGCGGGTGGACGGGATGGGTTTTTCCCCTTCACCCGCTATAGTGGCCCCCCGCGAGGAGGCGGCGTCCGCGTGTGCCTGGACGTCGCCTAATTGAGAGGTTTTTACCCGAAGGTGGTGCCCGCGCTTTTGCGGGCAGGCGCTAGGAGGGGTCCGGATGTCTTAATAAAAGCTGTTCCCGGATCCCTCCTACTTAGGGCGCAGTACGGCACACCGTGTGGTTTTAGTCGGTTCGATTCCGACACACCGCCCCACCGAAAACCCCGGTGGGGTGACGGCCCGAGGGGGTTTCCACACGCACAAAAAAAAAAAAAAAAAAAAAAAAAAAAAAAAAAAAAGGTTAGGTTAGGTTAGGTTAGGTTAGGTTAGGTTAGGTTTTTTTTTTTTTTTTTTATAATTTATTGCAGCTATCCTCTTGCATGACAAGAGTCTTTGGTGTTCTATTTCTTTTGTTTAACTTTTTCTATAATTTTACTTCTTTATTTTATTTATTATTTGGTTTGTGATAGAGAGAAACAAATTAATCTTGTTTGTTTCTCTCTATCACATTTTTGCATATGTCCTCTGCGAAATTTAAAAAGTGCACCCTTGTTTCCTTTCCCGCGATTAGTGTATGAGCATCATCTTGGTTTATTCGTGCTCCTAGGTGTTGTTCAGCCTCATACCTACGGGAGCCGAACACTGGACACTCGAACACAATGTGCAACACCCCTTCTTCCTTTTCTGGGTCGCAGATACACGACGGGCTCTCCCGACACTTGAAGCGATGCAAGTATTGGGAGAACCCCCCGTGTCCCGTTAATATCTGCGTTACCACGCCTTGCGGTTTGATTTTCTGCACCAGTCTGTACGCATCCCTCGCGTTTGGGAAGAACGCTCTCGTGACGGAGGCCGTCTGCCCCGACTGGTATCTACGGTTCCATTCGTCGAGGGAGCCGCTGCGAATTTCCTGCTTGACGAATGAAAGCGGACACAGGTCGTAGTCAGGCTTCCTCCGACTCGACAGCGCCGCCTCCTTTGCCAGAAAGTCGGCACGCTCGTTCCCATCGATGTTGGCGTGGGCCTTAATCCAGAACAAGGATACATCTTTGTGCTGGATCAAGGCTTTGCTGAGGTTGCGGCGTGCCTGGATCGCGAGGGGATGCAGAGTCCCGGGGTTCGTCACTGTTTGCAGCGCCGCCCTCGAATCGCTGTAGATGCCGAAGCTCTCCACGCTGCACTTGAGGATTTCGCTCGTAGCTCTGCATATGGCCAAGAGCTCGGCCTGGTAGACTGTGCAGTACGCTGGCAAGCACAGTTTCCGGCTTCTAGTTTCGGCCCGGCTGTCCCACATGGACAGCGCGGCACCGACCCTGCCCTGTAACTTGCTGCCGTCTGTAAAGATGCGGAGCGCCTGCACGTTATGCTGGTCTACCAGGCTTTGGTCGTCCAGACTCTGGAAACTCATGTCCATACGCAGAGCCGGATGCGGCAATTCTGCAAATCCCACCATACGTTCTACCTCACGGTCTCCCAGCACTAGCCGGGTTGACCCTTTGCGAGCTTCGTCTAGACGAGCCGCTTCTTGGATACGGAGGTCCAAAGGCAGTAACCCGGCCAGTAACAGGGCCGAGTTAAGGGAGACAGTGCGGTAGGACTTGCAGATTTTCTGCGCGAATCCTCTCTGCACAGCGTTGAGGAGCCTGCGGACACCCAGTTTCTCGGTGGCGGGCGCGTATGCTGCTGCCGCGTATGTGATGACCGGCTCTACCGTCGCCGTGTATATAGTGCGTACTATTTCAGGGTGCAGCCCCCAGCTTATCTTCGCTGCTCTCGAGAGCTGTTTGTAGATATTTAGGGCCTTCCTACAGACGTTGCCGACGTGGGTGTTAAAAGTCAGCTTGTCGTCTATAGTAAGCCCCAAAATCCTCAGCTCTCGGGACATGCCAATGTCGACCCCGCCCATGCTCAGGAGCGGGGTGTCATGCTTCAACTTGTTCGTTATAAGCATGGCGCAGGTCTTGTGTGGCGCAAATTTTAATTTGTTTTTAACACCCCACCCCCGAACAAAGTCGAGGGCGGCGTTGGCACGTCGCTGCACCTCTAGCGCTGTACACTCGGCGAACAGCAGAACCACGTCATCCGCAAACGCTTGGCAGGTGACGCCCCGTTCGTGCAGACCCTTAAGGAGAGGGTCTAGGAGGATATTCCACAGGATGGGTCCGCTAATGGACCCTTGGACGCAGCCTTTTTGTGTCGCCCTGCGATGTTCCGCACCGGCGTACCTGAGGTTTATACATCTGCCGTCGAGGTAGCTGTCCAGCAGCCGCCTGATATTGACCGGGCACTTTTCCTCAGCCAGTCTGACCTTGATGGCCGGCCACCATGCGCTATCGAAGGCACCCTCTATATCCAGTGAGACGAGCGTTACCAGTTTTTTCAATTTAACCTCCGCTTTAATTTGGTTCACTAGGGTATAGAGGGCGTCCTCGGTGCTTCTCTGGGGCATAAAGCCGTACTGGCGAGTACTGAGCCTCGGTACAAGGTGCCATTGAAGCCTTGCTACTACCATTTTCTCCAGGACTTTTCCCAGTACAGGTAAAAGGCCTATGGGCCTGTACGATTTGGCGCTCTGATAACTGTCCTTGCCCGGCTTCCTCAGCACCACTACCGTGGCCTCCTTCCACTTGTTAGGGAAGTGGCCCAGGGTGAGGCACTTATTGGCCAGGGCAAGGAAAGCATCAGGGTCCTGGAGAATGACTCGACGGCAGATGTCCGCCGTAAAACCATCCGCACCTGGCGCCTTCTTCGGGTTAAAGCTGGACACCGCGGTCATCATCTCATGCGCTGTAAACGGCGGGTCATGCACTTCATCATGGACCCGGTCGTTTACCCGCTGTGCGAGCTCCCGGGTGTCCTTGTGGTCTTGGCTGTCTGTATTCGTTAGGTCCTCCGGATAGAAGGTTTCAGCCAGGTGCGATGCGGATTCGGCGGAATCCAGCGTTTCGCCGTTTTTGACCAAGCTACGTCCTCCTGCCTTTTCACAGTCCTTCCTATCACTCTGTAAATACCCTCCCAGACCCCCTCCCTGTCCTGCTTGGTGCAGAAATCCTTCCAGCTTTGGATCTGGGCGCATCTCGCTTGTCTTTCATACTCTTCTTTCTTTTGCAGGTACTCATCAACGACGTGTTTCCTACGAACCGGTGCGGCGCAGCGGATCCTTCTCTTTTTGGTGGCAACTTCCTGTTTCAACGCGGCGAGTTCATCGGACCACCACGGCAAGGTAAGTTTTTTATATATTTTCTTTTTTGGTATACTTTTTTCACACGATGTTTTAATTATATCTAAATATGACTCTACAATAATTTCTAAATTTGGTTTATTTGTTATATTATCTATTTCCTGTTTGTTAATTTTGTTTTCCATTTTTAATTGTGCCAGTTTCTCACGAAACTGGTCCCAATTAGCTTTTTTAGTATTGTAGAGCCTTGTTGTTGTTTGAACGTTGATGCCGGTGGATTTAATTTGCCGAATGTTAAATACGATGCCGTTGTGGTCCGAGCTCGTCATTCCGACGTCTATTTGCCAACCCTCCACGTAGTCGATTAGGTCCGCTGAGCAAGCAGTGATGTCAACGTGGCTGCTAAAGATTTTGCCGCCTCTTATGGTATGGAACGTAGGTGTAGTGCCGCTGTTGAGCACCTGCAAATCCAACTCCTCTAATGTGCCACATAGCTCCTCCCCTCTGTTGTCCTCAGTGTTACTCCCCCACCAGGAACTCTTTGCGTTTACATCCCCTCCGATGAGCAGGCCTCGGGGTCCTAGCGTCCGCCGAATCCCTCGAAGGTGCTCGAGGTAGCCGTCTATAGGCTTGTCCGGCTCGAAGTAGACGGAGACCACCGCGAGGTTCCAGGCGCGGGTTCGGATCCTCACCACTACGATGTTGTGAGTGGTGAGTTCTGGACACTGTATGACGTCGAGGTCTTGTTTGAAGACCGCTATTGCAGCCTTAACAGTTCCACTTCCGTCTTCCGACGCCTGAAATATACGCACCCCACGATAGTCTCGCATCCTCCGTATGCTGCCTACATACGGCTCTTGTATTAGGGCTATTGCCACCTTCCTTTCCTCGGCAACCCCGAACAACTCGGCGGTCGCCAGTTCCTTCCTTTGGAGATTAGCCTGCACAATCGGATACGCTTTGGTCCCGGTGGTAGGATTGCTGCCGGTTTCTGCGGCGGAGCCCTTAGCAGTACGCTACTTTTGCTCTAGCTAACGCATCCCACCTGCGTCGGACCGGACAGTCCATGCTAAATGCATTGTGTCCAGTCGCCTCCAGATTTGCTCTAGAGCAGTTGCAGCAAGTGGGGGGTGCGTTGGCGAGCACATCCGGGCAATTTCTGCGCTGGTGAGCTCCACCGCAGTAAGCGCATGTTTCCTCTTTGTCTTTTACTGTACAGAGGCGTTTGCTGTGCCCATAGCTCAGACATCCTGAGCACTGCACCAAGGGGGACTGGTCCCCCACCCTGATTCGTTGAATGTCTATGTACACAGCAGACGCCTCCATCATGCGCTTCCAGAGCTTGGGAGATACTCTTGCAACTATGTGGCACATTAGAGAGTTCCTTGCGGATTTTTTATATTTTATTTCAAAGCTTTCCTCCTCAGCTGCAAGTCCCAAGAAAAGCGAAGCATTTTGCACCCTCAGGGCTTTCGCAATATCCTCGTCCTTATTATATTTTAGGACGTCTCTGAGGATGACAAGTGGGTCCTGGTTTTTGACGTCCTGGACGTCCAGCTGTTCGTCTGCTGTTTTTAGTCTGCTCCGGACCCTACTCCTCTCCTCTTCGTTCCTGCAGCTGATGATGACTTTTCTGTCTTTCGCCTTTCTGACTCTGTCAATACATATACCATCTTCCTTTGCTTTTATTAGTGTTCTTATCCTGCTTACCACGTCTTCTCCAGTTTCCTTGTTGTCTCTAGAGGCGACCACTACCGAGTGCAGCGCGGGCTGCACCGGGGGTGGCTTGGCGCGCGCCGCTACGCCGGCATATGTGGTCTCCTCTGTAGTCTTTGACAGAGCCCTTTTCAATTCTCTTTCAATTTTCTCATTGCTCTCTCTCAATAGCCTACTGTGGTCTGCTAATGAGGAGACCAATTGAGGAAAGTCAATGTTGGTTTTTAATACTTGGCATTGGTGGTCTTTGTTTTGAGGATTTTCCTCCTTATCTTTTGTTTTGTTTGACCCCTTCCCCAACTCGCCCTCCTTTACTAGTTGGTAGAGGCTGTCAATGGCCTGGGTGACGTCCGCTTTTATATCGGTTTTTAAATTCCTAGAATTTTTGAGCGCGATCTTGGCTTTCGTCACCCAGTTTCTTGCCTCTTGTACTCTACTTGCACTGGTGGATGCGCTTGTCACTTTCGGACTGTCCGCCGTCCCCACCGGTCCCATTTGAGCAGATGGTTTTGCTTGAGGAGGTTGCGATTACCGGTTTTTTGGGCTTGGTGGGGGCGGCGGGCACCGACGTAGGAGAGGGGTCTTTGCTGGCTTCCCATTCCCCGATACTCCTCCTGACGTTTGTCTGGGTTTGCGTATGCTCCGCAGAACTCGCACTCAGCATCCCGTCAGGGGGAGTAGCCTGAGAAGGTGAGGAAGTTTGTTTTTTGGCTGGGGTGCGGAATCCGAACATGCTGGAAGATGGGAGGGATAGCTTCTCCAAATGAAATAAGATATACTTAATACTAAATTTAGCTGTATAAGTAATTAATGGTTAATAATCTTTTAAAATGGTTAAGATTGTGTATGATTCGCAAGTCCCAGCAGCTTAGTCCCGTTTAGATAACTTAGCAGGGAAACACTTCTTACTAAGAAGAAGTGTCCAAAGCACTATGACTGCGATCCGGCTTGATGAGACCTGCTCAGAGCCACACACTTAAGAAATATAAAGTTATACTAACCCGAGAATTGATTAGCAATTTGGTCAATAAACCGAGAATTAAAGGAATAAGGCAATAATTCGCTTCGTTAAAACAAACTACGGTCAATAAACCTTTTAACTAGCATAAACGGTGGTCAATAAACCAATTTGTCAGATTCAGAGTCAGTTACGAAGTCAATGGTCAATAAATTTAGGGTCAAAGGACCTTGTCTATTTGCTCTCGGTCAATAGAACCGGGAATCAAAAAAAAACAAAATGCTTTGGTCAATAAACCTCGGACGTCACAAACAATCACAAGCAAAAGGGGGAAAATACAATAATTTTTGTTGTGAGTCCACAATTTCCACCGTCTCCACTTACAGGGTTCATATACCAATGCCAGTGAAAAGGGAGGGTGGGCGGGCAATTTTTCAGAACAAAACTGCACAAAGCCTTACAACTACTGTAGAGTTAGGTTTGGACCTAATCTGTTAGTTCCCAGTCAATAAGACCGGGGATCAGTAAATATTGTGGTCAGTAAACCTCTGACGTCAAATACTGTCACACACAGATATTAAAAATTTTTCGTGGATTCACAATTTCCTCCCGTTCCCACTACGCACATCAAAAGTTCGCTATCGTACTCATTCCAGTGCAAACAGGGAGGGTGGTCGGGCAATTTTTTAAATTTCTATCCGACGGATCCTGACAAATGAGGTATGGTATGAAAGGGGTAGTCGAGACCTACCCAAATATATAATAATTTAGACAATAAGCCAAAGGGTTGAAATGTTATTAGCCAAAAAGTTAAAAAATTTGTAAATTTTGTACCAGAAATTCCTGTTTTCAGGTGTCAATTCCCAAACGGGACTCCGCAGGGGGTTCAAAGTGGTATAGTATGAAGCGGTGGATGTATCAGCCCAGCTGTGGACCAGCTCCAATCAGTGACGGACTCGGAACACAAGGTAAGTAACCTCTAAAGGTACGTTTACGTAGCAATTGCACAGAATTACAGTTAAAAATAAAAAATTTAAACAAACTATACGTTCGATATCCAGGAATTGGGTATCTACGTACAGCTGGTGCTATAGCCGAAATGTTAAGACAATAAAAGTCAATATAAGTTGGTAAACAAAAAAGTTATTAAGATTTTCTTGCAGAAAAACCTCTAAATTTTAACAAGTGTCAATTTATGTGATTATAATGGAATATAATAGAAATTTTCAGGATTATTTAACACTAATTACTTTCAGGCAGCTACTGGTGTCGTAATAAACGTGAATAGTCAATGTTCTAAGTCGGAAACTGAAAAAAGCAATATGGTTAGGTTAGGTTAGGTTTTTTTTTTTTTTTTTTTTTTTTTTTTTAATAAAGGCACCCGTCATCACAGGGTGTTGAGCTCTGGACCCTGATATTCTTTTTCAGGGATATTTATTTATAAGGGTTAATTCAATGCTTGTTACATACTATGCTTTTTAGTTTTAACTATTATACTAATATTACATTTCTACTACTACAGGCTCTATACTACTATTTTACTATTTCTATATAACTATTTCCTTAAATACACTTCTTGTCTTATAATTATAACTTGTTTCCTATTTTTATATAACTATTTACTATTTTGGCTTATGAGATATAATATCATATAATTATATTCTAAGCAAAGTTTCATACATCTTTATTCCTCTTATTTACTAGGTTACATATTTTTATACAAAAGGTTAGGAACTGCTTATAATTTTCTTTTCTACTAATACATATATTTAAGTTATTTAATGTTATATTGACTCCAATTTCTTGCTGTAGTTCATAGCGACTCTTATCAAACATTGGACACTCTACCAATAGATGGGGGACTGTCTCCTCCTTTGTCGGATCACAGATGCATGACGGACTATCCCTGCACCTGAAACGGTTCAGGTACTGGGCGAATCCGCCATGCCCCGTGAGGATCTGTGTGATTGGACCTGTCAGCTGGATTTTCCTGACTATACTATAGGCGTCCGACGCATTTGGAAAAAACAATTTAGTTGTGGACGCGGTATCTCCTGCTCTATACCTCTCGTCCCATTTGGATACAGAAAGGGAGCGTATCAGCCTCCTAGTGAATGATAGTGGACACCGGTCGTAATCGGGTTTTTTCTTTGAGTACAGTGCTGCTTCCTTGGCCAGTTCATCCGCTCTTTCATTGCCCTGGAGGCCTGCGTGTGCCTTGACCCAGAACAAAAATACAGTTTTGCCCTGTGAGAAGGCTTTCCGCAGGTTCTCTCGCGCTTCTACAGCGAGAGGGTGCAAGGCGCTATGGTCCACTATCGTCTCGAGCGCTGCCCTCGAGTCACTGTATACCCCATAGCTCCTTTCCCTCGCTTTGAGGATTTCCTTG
This sequence comes from Callimorpha dominula, assembly GCA_949752705.1. Lineage (NCBI taxonomy): Eukaryota > Metazoa > Arthropoda > Insecta > Lepidoptera > Erebidae > Callimorpha > Callimorpha dominula. The sequence continues at coordinate 23,502 of OX456992.1, read as the reverse complement.
GTGGCCTCGTGTATGGCCAGGAGTTCCGCCTGGTAGACTGTGCAGTACGCGGACAGACAGAGCTTTCGGGTCCGAATCTCGGCCTCACCATTCCATATGGAAAGTGCCGCTCCGACCTTTCCCTCCAGCTTGCTGCCGTCGGTGAATATTCGCACCTCTTGCACATTGTGCCTGTCGACAAGGTTTTGGTCTACCAGGCATACGAAGTCCAAAGCCATGCACACAGCTGGATGAGGGGCCTCCGCAAAACTTACCACACTATCGGTCTTTCTATCTCCTAGCACCGTCTGAGACAACCCTCTCTTGGCCTCGTACATGGCGGCTGCTTCTTGTACTCGGATGTCGAGAGGCAGTATCCCAGACAGCACCAGTGCCGAGTGCAGAGAGACTGTGCGATAAGATTTACAGATTTTCTGTGCGAATCCTCGTTGTACCATATTAAGTTGCTTCTGTATTCCTAGTTTATTTACTGCCGGTGCCCATACTGCTGCTGCATACATCACTACAGGTTCTATAACCGCGACGTAAATTGTTCGGATAATATCTGGACTGAGGCCCCAGCCAACTCTGGCGGTTTTTGCTAACTGCTTATATATTGCTATCGCCTTCCTGCACTAAGCCGCCACGTGTGAATTAAATGTAAGGCGATCGTCAATAATGAGCCCCAGGATCTTTACTTCTTTCGACATGCTGATGCCGATCCCCCCCATGGACAGCAAAGGAGTGTCGTACTTCAATTTGTTTGTAAGGACCATTGCACAGGTCTTTTGCGGTGCAAACTTGAGTTTGTTCTTTACACCCCATTGCTGGACATAGTCAAGAGCGGCATTTGCTCGTCTCTGAATTTCTGCTGCTGTGTCGCCGTGGAAGACTAGTACAACGTCATCGGCAAATGCTTGGCAGTAGTCCCCTCTATCATTAAGTCCCCTCAAAAGTGGGTCGAGAAGCAGGTTCCAAAGAATTGGACCACCGATTGACCCCTGTACGCAACCCTTCATGGTATTTCGCGTACTCTCAGCCGTGGCGAATCTTACCTTGACCCTTCTGCAGTCTAGGTAGCTATCGAGTAGCCTCCTGATGTTTACCGGACACTCTTCCTCAGCCAAACGGACTCTTATTGCCGGCCACCACGCGCTGTCGAATGCCCCCTCTATATCCAGGGATACAAGGGTCACCAATTTTTTCAGCTGTATCTTACCTTTTATGTGGTGTATCAGAGTATAGAGGGCGTCTTCGGTGCTCTTCTGGGGCATGAATCCGTATTGGCGAGTACTGAGTCGCGGTACTAGATGCCATTTGATCCTAGCTACTATGATTTTCTCCAGAATCTTCCCCAGAACCGGCAAGAGGCCAATAGGCCTATAAGCCTTGGGATTCGTGTAGTCATCCTTGCCCGGTTTTCTCAGCACCACCACCGTGGCCTCCTTCCATATATTCGGGAAGTGCGCTATCTGCAGGCACTTATTGAATAGGGCAAGGAATGATTCTCGATCCTGGCCGATAGCTCTGCTGCAGATATCCGCCGTAAAGCCATCCGCTCCTGGGGCCTTCTTCGGGTTAAAACTCCTCATTGCGGTCTCAAGCTCTAGCAGGGTAAACGGCGGGTCATGGTACTCATTATGCTTCCGCTCGTTTACTCGCTCTGCCATTTCTCTAATCCGGGGATGATCGGTGTTATCCATTTCCTCCAGGTCTTCAGGGTAAAACGTCTCGCCGAGTAAATCTGCCGACTCTTTCGGGTTTAGGTAAACACCATCCTTGGTTTTTAGGGTCAGATCTTCCTCTCTCCTGGCGGTCCTTGAGATTACCCGGTAAATACCATCCCACATGCTTTCTCTGTCCTGCCTCTCGCAGAACGCCTTCCAACTGTCGGAACGGGCTTTCCTGGCGTGGCACTCGTAGATCTCTTTCTGTTGCAAGTATTCTTCGATTACCTTCTCTCTGCGGTATGACGCGGCATTTTTAATTCTTCGTCTGAATGTGACCATTTTCTTTTTTAAGTTTTCGAGCTCTGTACTCCACCATGGAATTTTTACTGTTTCTGATTTTCTTTTTAATGGCATACTATCTTGGCAAGCTAAAGTTATTAATTCGGTGTACTTAATTATTATATTTTCTAATTCAATTTTATTATTTACGCTATTTATTGAGTCAGCACTAATGTTATTTTCTATCTTACTTTTATTTAATATATTATTAAAGTTTTCCCACTTCGCCTTTTTTGTATTAAAAATCCTGGTTGTTCTTTGGACTTTGAGGCCTTTACTTTTTTCTAAATTAATTTTAAATAGTATTGTATTGTGGTCAGAGCTCGTAACTGATTGGTCCACCTTCCAGTCGTCGATCAATCCCAACAGGTCATCGGTACACGCCGTGATATCCACAAAACTGGTGAGTGTCCTGTTTCCTCTCGTTGTGTCGAAGGTGGGCGTATCTCCGATGTTTAATACTTGCCAACCTGACTCTTCCAGGGTGCCACACATCTCGGCTCCCCTCTGATCTTCCATGGTGCTGCCCCACCAAGTGCTTTTTGCGTTACTGTCACCACCCAGCAGCAGACCTCTTGAGCCCAGCTCCTCGCCGATGGTTCTCAGCTGGTCCAGGTATGGCCCTATGGGTTTATCCGGTTCGAAGTAGAAGGAGACCGCCGCGATTTCCCAGGCACTGGTTCGGATCCTTACTACAACAATATTGTTGGTCGTAAGTTTCGGGCATTGGATGACGTCAAGTTCGTCGTCATATATGACGATTGCCGCCTTCACCGTCCCATCTCCTACTGCAGCGCTCTGGAAGACTCTCGCCCCACGGTAGTCCTTCATTCTTTTCACCCCCCCCACATACGGCTCCTGGACCAATGCTATCGCAATCTTGCGTTTCTTGGCTTCTATCATGAGTTCTGCCGTGGCTAGGTCTTTCCTTTGCAGGTTTGCTTGGGCGACTGTGTAACATTTGACAGGGCTATTCACCCGTGAACGACTATGGACCACCTTAGCAATATGCCACCTTGGCTCTTGCCAGTGCCTCCCATTTCCTACGAATTGGACATTCTGAGCTAAAAGCGTTGTGCTCTACATTGTTCATCTTTGCTGTCACGCAGTTACAGCACGTCGGTGCAGTTCCTGCCATCCAGTCGGCGCACTTTTCCCGCATATGGGGTCCTCCGCAGTGGCTACATTTTGTGGTTTCCTCCTTACATATTCTGCGTCCGTGGCCGTACCCCAAACATGCGGAACACTGTACGAGTGGCGACTGGTCTGCCACTCTCACCCTTTGCATGTCTATATGTGCGTACTCGCGTTCCGTTAGCCTGTTGTACAGCACTGGTGACACTCTGAACACCACGTGTTCACAGTGTGGATTTCGCGCCCTCTTTCTGTACTTTACAGAGATTCGATCCTCCCTTTGATCTATACCATTGAAGACCTCCTTGTTTTGATTTCTCAACGCCGCGATGACATCATCATCACTGTTGCAAACCAAAACATCTCTGAGTACGACCATTGGATCCTGGTTTCTCATCTCTTCAACTGTAAGGTGGCTCGCTGCGCCCTGTAGTCGCTCTTTCACTCGATTCCGGTCCTCCTCAGTCCTACATCCCACTATTACTTTTCTATCCTTGATTTTTCGTACCCTTTCTATGGTTACGTATCCGTCTTTCGCATTTACGGCCTTTCGAACTTGGTCCAGTACCTCCTCTCCCGTGTCCTTCTCGTCGGTAGAGGCTATAACTACCGAGTGTAATGCAGTTCTTTCTGAGGCCTTCGTTTTGGTCGCTACTACATTCGCATATGTCATATGCGGTAGTTGGTTTGACTGATACGCTGTTACCATATCCTTCACTTTCTCCACTTCCTTGAAGGTGCCATCAATCTTTTCACCCTGTGATTTTATCAGCATCACTAGTTCTTTGTGCCTCTCTGTGGTGTAACCGCTTTCTACACTCACATTTTCATTCTGAGTTTGAGGCGCAGGTGTTGCTGTTTTTGCCGTTTCCTTTGACGCTTTAAGCTCCGTTTCAACCTCTTTTACCAGTTGGTAAAGTCGTTCCGTGGCTTCGGAGATACCGGCTATAATTTCCCTCTTGGTGTTCTTTGTGCTACTTAGGTGAAATTTTGTTTTTACTAAGCAGGCTTTTGCCTCCGCAGTTCGGTCTGCATATTTGGCCTTTGAAGGGGAGCATGTTTCAACAGGCTTCTTTGTTGTTGTCGCGGTCGCAGCTTTGCTCTCCTGTGTCACAACAGACTTTTGTTTGGTTTTTGCAGGACCGGCCTGTGATATTTTCTCTGTTGTACAGGGAGTGGGGCTGGTACTTGTGGCTTCCCATTCCCCTATGCTGCGTCTTACATTTAGAGGGGCGACCGCCCCAGGTCCTGACGGAGATTTGACATTGTCAGTCGCCTTTTTCGGTGTCCTATATCCGAACATATTGGAGGGCTTGCGTCAAAGTAACTTAAGGTTAAGAGCGTCAATAAGGACGATAATTAAAAAAAGTAAAAGTAAAAGTAAAGTAAAAGAAGGTCAAATTAAAACAAAATATAGAGCACAGTTTTGAAAACAAAACCGCGTATGTTCTTAAATTATAAAAATGGTAAGTCACAATAAAATAATTAATCAGTTAATAAACTCTACATAGGGTCGGTCTTCTCACAACCGCAGTTTGTCCACAGTCTTATCAAAATTAAAACAAAAAACAAAAAATATAAAAATTTTCAACTCTACGTAGAGTCTGTCTCGCCACTAGGCGGGCTTTCCCTAAAAAGGACGGTGGATGTTCTAAAGTAAGTAAGAATAACTCAATAAAAATTTTCTCTATGTAGAGACGTTCAACTCCACGCTGTGGAGTTGTCAACGTTTAGAGGGGATGTATATAGTCCCTGTCGCTATGCTAAAATGTATAAAATAAGGTAAGTGTAAATTTTGCTCTATGTAGAGCGGGAGCGAAGTCACGAAGTCCTTAACTACTTACTACTAAGTTCTTAGAGCTATATTTACAGTCTTAACCTAGTATCTGGAGAAAACTTTTTGTCTGTCTCTACCTGGAGACTCTAGGTCTATGTATTCCAAAAGCCCCTGAAATTTTAGGTCTTTATCTGAAATCCGCTTGAGGATCGGGACTCCGGTTCCCAAGTTATGGAATTTTAAAAGTTTTTCCAGATTCTAAAACACTTAGAATATTTCGGTTTGTGCTTAAACTAGGGGTCTCACTAGGCTGGTCGACCAACAATATATAGGGGTAGGGGGTTGAAACTTTTTGCGTGGGTGGGGAAGGGTTCGATTTTTTGACGCAGGATGGGGGGGTGGGTTAGGGAGGGGGGGGGGGCCGAAAAAGTGTTATTTTTGAGCTAGGACTCACGGTTCCTTAGATATTTGCTGTTTTTTGGAAATCCCTTATCTAAACAATCTAATTTATTGCAGCTACAGTTTTTTGGGTATTTTCCTATAAATTTAGGCCGTTTCCAGTCTAGGTGTCCTAAGAGCTCAGGGAAAGTTATATTTTGTAGGTCAGTAAAAAGCCCAGTGTTTCCCGCTTATAGCTAATTATAGGCCCGCGCGTCACCGGGGTAGGGTTCCGGGAACAGCGGGGGGTGCCCTTTACCAGCTCTAAGTGGTTGGTTTCGCCCTTATGGTCGAGATATCGCGCCCGTTTAAAATCTGAGGGTGTATAGGACGTTCTGAATTTATCGTCAGTGGCTCAAACGAGATTCCCGGGAAACGGGAAACCGGAAATGTATTATAATTTGTGAAAAAATCTTCCCGGGGGTTGTTTTCGGGAGTTTTCGGGGTTAGGTTAGGTTAGGTTAGGTTAGGTTAGGTTAGGTTAGGTTAGGTTAGGTTAGGTTAGGTTAGGTTAGGTTAGGTTAGGTTAGGTTAGGTTAGGTTAGGTTAGGTTAGGTTAGGTTAGGTTAGGTTAGGTTAGGTTAGGTTAGGTTAGGTTAGGTTAGGTTAGGTTAGGTTAGGTTAGGTTAGGTTAGGTTAGGTTAGGTTAGGTTAGGTTAGGTTAGGTTAGGTTAGGTTAGGTTAGGTTAGGTTAGGTTAGGTTAGGTTAGGTTAGGTTAGGTTAGGTTAGGTTAGGTTAGGTTAGGTTAGGTTAGGTTAGGTTAGGTTAGGTTAGGTTAGGTTAGGTTAGGTTAGGTTAGGTTAGGTTAGGTTAGGTTTTTTTTTTTTTTTTTTTTTTTTTTTTTTTTATATTTTAACTTCTACCTCCAACATAATCGGAGCCTATGCCTGTCGTGTATTTTGTTAGTATAAACTCGTAGGATCCTCCACTATCAGCTTCGTGCTGACTAAGGATAACTTTTACGTTTGACTCTATTTTCACTAAATTATTGTGCTTTTATATTCTTTAAACCTATGGCTGTTGTATCGTTTTTATGTTTCTTTCTATTTTAGTTTAATATCATTTTACATGTTCTGATTCTCTCTCTTGTTTCGACTACTTTGCATTTATTTTTGGGCAGATCTAATTTATTTGTTGCTTTTAAATTTTTGCTAATACTATATATTTTTACATTCTACTTTTTTAATACTTATCATTAATATTATACATAATATTAAATAAGCATTAGTTGCTTATGCACTTTTATTCCTATTGATCACCCTTTCACATATTTTTATACAGAAATTTAGAAGCGTTTCTCTGTTTTTGCCCGCTATTATTCGAGATATATTTTCGGCATCGAGTTTAGCGTCAAGTGCTAGTTCGGCTTCTAGTCTTTCTCTGTCAAAGACAGGACAGGCGAACAATATATGTGGCACCGTTTCATCAATATCGGGGTCACAGATGCACGATGGGCTCTCCTTACACTTGAATCGATTCAAGTATGCTGAGAACCCACCGTGCCCCGTCATGATTTGTGTGACTACACAACTAATTGTGCACTTCCTGATTATCCTGTACGCAGCCACCGCATCGGGAAAAAACAGCTTGGTCACAGAAGCAGTTTCTCCGGAAATATATCTACGGTTCCATTCGTCAAGCGTTGCCGTACGAATGCATCGCTTGACGTACGAAACCGGGCACAAGTCGTAATCGGGCTTTCGTTTGGAACCTTCAGCGGCTCTCTTGGCTAGTTCGTCGGCCCTCTCATTTCCTTCCAACCCCGCATGTGCTTTGATCCAAAACAAGGTGACGGCCTTGTTTTGGGTAGCCAAGGATTTAATGTTGGCTCTTGCCTCCACTGCCAGTGGGTGGTGTCGGTAGTAACTTTGTATGGTTTGGAGGGCCGCCATAGAATCACTGAAGATTCCAAACGATTGCGCACTGATTTTTGTGATCTCCCTTGTTGCGACACATATTGCCAGAAGCTCGGCCTGGTAAACGGTGGAGTAGTGTGGGAGAGCAAGCTTGAGAGTTTTGGTTTCCACGTCACCTGTCCACATGGAGAGCGCTGCCCCAACCTTGCCCCCAATCTTGCTCCCGTCCGTAAAGATACGAACCTCAAGTTCGTTCTGGGCATCAAGTTGCTCTTGGTTTACCAGGCTTGTGAGCTCTAGCTCAGCGTGCTCCGCGGGGTGTGGTGCTGCTGTTGCCGAGGCAGCCTGCTCGACCCTCCTGTCGCCGAGTGCTGGCTGGGGCACCCCCTTCCTGGCTTCGTATAACGATGCTGCCTCGCGGACGCGGAGGTCGAGGGGTAGTATTCCAGCCAGCACCAGCGCAGAGTTCAAGGAGACCGTCCGATAGGCCTTGCACAGCTTTTGTGCGATACCACGCTGGACTGCTCCTAACTGCTTCATGACGCCCAGCTTTCTAACGGCCGGGGCCCAAACGCCGGCTGCGTACAGGATGATTGGTTCCACGGTAGCCACATATATTATTCTTATGACTTCAGGGTGAAGTCCCCAGCTGGTCTTTGCCGCCCTGGTTAATTGTTGGTGGATGCCTATTGCCTTTCTGCACACGTTTGCGACGTGTGTGTTAAAAGTTAGCTTTTCGTCGATGGTGACGCCTAGGATTTTGATCTCTTTGGACATGGCAATGTCGATCCCGCCCATGGTCAGGCATGGGGTGTCGTATTTTAGTTTGCGAGTAATAACCATTGCGTTGGTTTTGTGCGGGGCAAATTTAAGTTTGTTTTGTACACCCCACGCCCGAACATGTTCGAGAGCGGCATTAGCACGTCCCTGGATCTCCAGCGATGCGTCACCATCGAAGATCAGCACAACGTCGTCAGCAAAGGCCTGGCAATAGTCACCCCTAGCTTCAAGGCTCTTTAGAAGCGGGTCCAACAAAAGGTTCCAGAGTATTGGTCCCCCTATGGAACCCTGGACACAACCCTTACTTGTGGCCTTGCCGAACTCTTCGTCTGCGTACCTGACAGTGACCCTTCTATCCTGGAGATAGCTGTCGATGACCCTCCTCAAGCCGATTGGACATTTTTCCTCAGCCAGACGAACCTTTATGGCTGGCCACCAGGCACTGTCGAAGGCTCCCTCTATGTCCAAGGATACTAGGACCACTATTTTTTTAAGATCTATCTTGCTGCGTATGTGCTGCATTAGTACATAGAGGGAGTCCTCCGTGCTCCTCTGGGGCATAAATCCATACTGACGAGTACTCATCCTTGGGATCAAATGGAACTTGAGGCGGGCCACCAACATCTTCTCATATATTTTGCCTAGTATTGGCAGAAGGCCGATAGGTCTGTACGCCTTTGGGGTGCTGTAGTCGTCCTTTCCGGGCTTCTTGAGTACGATTACTATCGCCTCCTTCCATATTTCGGGGAAATGGTGGCATTTCAAGCAGCCGTTTAAGAGAGCAAGGGCTACCTCAGGGGCACCTCCGATGGCTCGGCAACAAATATCGGCGGTGAAACCATCTGCTCCTGGAGCCTTCTTAGCGTTAAAGGAGTTGCATGACGCCATCAGTTCAGCCATTGTAAATGGTGGCTCGCATGGGTCACCATGCCCTCCAGCATTCACAACGTCGGCCTTGTCCCTGACAAGGCGGTGCCATGTGCTGTCACTCTCCGTAAGATCTTCTGGGTAGAAGGTTTTCGCTAGTAATTCAACTGAACCCTTTGTGTCCAGCACCTTTCCGTCCTTCACTAGCGGTTGGTCCTCTCCCCTACCCTTGGTCCTTCCTATCACCCGGTAGATTCCTTCCCAAACCCCTTCCTTGTCTTGTTTGGCGCAAAAAATTTTCCAACTCTCGATCATATCTTTGGCTGCTTCTGTTTCATAATCAACTTTCTGTTTCAGGTACTCTTCAACGACTTTCGATCTTCGGACCGGTGCAGCACATCTAATTCTGCGTTTTTTGGTAGCGACTTCCTGCTTCATCCTCTCGAGTTTCTCGGACCACCACGGCAAGGTGAGTACATCGTTGCTCTTCCTCATAGGCATTGATGAGGTGCATGCGTCTCTTATTGCTTGAGTGTATTTATTTATAATTATATTAATTTGATTGACTGTATTTAATGTATCAATTTCTATTTTATTAATTTTGTTCTGTAGCATTAATTGGCTGAGTTTCTCATGAAACTCAGGCCAATTAGCTTTTCTTGTATTGAAAATTCTAGTGGTTCTGTTGATTTTAATGCCTTTTGACCTTTTTAATTTTATGTTAAAAACGATGCCGTTGTGATCCGAGCTCGTGAGGCCCTCGTCTACCCTCCAGTCGTCTACCAGGTCCAGAATATCCGTCGAACATGCCGTAATATCGACGTGACTGCAGTAACGTTTACCGCCTCTGATCGTGTCGAAAGTCGGAATTTCCCCTCTGTTGAGTATGTTGAGACTTAGCTCATCGAGAACTCCGGAAACTTCTTCGCCCCTACGGTCGATGGACAAGCTTCCCCACCAGGTACTTTTAGCGTTTGCATCTCCTCCTATGATCCACATTCTGGACCCTACTTCTTCCTCAACGTGTTTGAGGTGCTCCAGGTACGGTTCTATTGGCTGGTCCGGCTCAAAATAGAAAGAGACCAGCGTGATCCTCCAAGCACTGGTCCGGATCCCCACCACGGTGATGTTGTTCGTGGTGAGTTTCGGGTACTGCGTGACTATAAGGTCTTGATCAAAGACCGCTATTGCGGCCTTAACAGTTCCATTCCCAGTGTCAGTGCTCTGGAAAATCCGAACGCCCCTGTGATTCCTGACAACCTTAGCACCTCCCACATATGGTTCCTGGAGGAGAGCAACGGCGACTCCGCGCTTCACGGCTTCCAATAGGAGCTCGTCTGTTGCCAGTTTTTTCCGCTGGAGGTTCGCCTGTACGAATCTGTAGAGGTTTGGGTTGCCTTGGGTGCCCTCAGCAGTACGCGACCGTCGACCTGGCCACGTCATCCCATTTCTTCCGTACGGGGCAATCGTGACTAAAAGCATTGTGTTGCGTGCCGTACTCTATTTTTGCCCTCGTGCAGTTTCGACAGGCGGGTGGCAATCCTGAGAGCCAGTCCGCGCACTCCGATCTCATATGGGGACCGCCGCAGTGGCTGCATAAGTCCGCTGGCTCTTTACAGAGCCGCTTGCCATGCCCGAAGCCCAGGCAGCGAGTACACTGGACCAAAGGGGTCTGGTCCTCGATTTTAATGCGCTGGAGGTCAATGTGCACGGTCCCGGTTTCTATAGCCCGTCGCCAGATGGTGGGCGAAACGCTGACGATAACGTGGCCAATATGTGGGTTGCGTGTCCTTCTTCTGTACCTTATCTCCACCCTGTTGTCCCCACTGTCGAGGCCGTCAAAAACCCCCCTGTTCTGATTTCTGAGTGCTTTCAATATGTCTTCATCGGTGTTCACGACCAGAACGTTCTTCAGAATCAGAAGCGGGTCCTTGTTTTTAACTTCCTCGACAGTGAGGTCAACTCCTTCTTTTTGAAGCCGGGCCTTTATTTTGTTTCTTTCTTCTTCGGTTTCCAGACCTATTATTACTTTCCTGTCCTTAGCCTTCCTCACCTTCTCCACCTTTATCCACCCATCTTTGGCGTTTACCGCTTCCCTTATTCTGCTAAGGACCTCGTCGCCTGTTTCGGTTTCGTTCTTGGACGTGACCACAACCGAGTGTAACGTACTGCGCCTTGGCAGTGAGTTCTCGGACCGAGTTGCGGCCACACTCGCATAGGTGCCCCTATCCAAGAAGTCACTTTGACGGTCTATTTTCTCCTTGAGCTCTTCCAATTTTTTGTTATTTTCTGTTAAGAGCTTTGTGTGTTGTTCTATTGTACGTAGAATCTTACATGCGTCGGATTCGTCGGGAAAAGATTCTGTGGCTAGCGGCTTTGGGTCTGTTGTTACTGGCACTTCCTTTGTCATTCGTAGCTTTGTCTCTTTTAGCTCAGTTTCAGCTTCCTTTACCAATTTGAAGAGTCTTTCTGTGGCTTCGGTGATAGCGGTTTTGATCTCCGTCTTAGTGTTCCTAGAGCTATTTAGATGTAGCTTTGCCTTTGTTAGACAGGCTTTAGCCTCCGCAGTTCGATCTGTATATTTGGCTTTTGGCGGTGAGCATGTTTCTACGGAGTTTCGCTTATTGGTCGTGGTCGCAGCTTTGCTCTCTTGTATCAGAGCAGGCTTTGTTTTGGTTTTCGCAGGGCCAGCCTGCGGCGTCTTTTCCGTTGTAGGGTGGGTGGGGCTGGTGTTTGTGGCTTCCCACTCGTCTATGCTGCGCCTTACGTTTGGCGGCGCAACTGCCCCAGGTCTTGACGGGGACTTTTCGCCGTCGGCCGCCTTTAAAGGTGTTCTAAAGCCAAACATGTTCGAAGGTATGCGTCAATGTAAGCCTAAAATTAAAAGCGTCAATAGGGACGACAAGATAAAATAAAGAAAAATAAATGGTGCAGAACAAAACTGCAAAAAAACCTTACAACTACTGTAGTTAGGTTTAGACCTAATCTGTTAGTGCCCAGTCAATAAGACCGGGGATCAGCAAATATTGTGGTCAATAAACCTCTGACGTCAACTACTGTCACACACAGATATTAAAAATTTTTCGTGGGTTCACAATTTCCTCCCGTTCCCACTACACACTTCAAAAGTTCGCTATCGTACTGCTTCCAGTGAGAACAGGGAGGGTGGGCGGGCAATTTTTTAAATTTCTATCCGACGGATCCTGACAAATGAGGTGCGGTATGAAAGGGGTAGTCGAGACCTACCCAAATATATAATAATTTAGACAATAAGCCAAAGGGTTGAAATGTTATTAGCCAAAAAGTTAAAAAATTTGTAAATTTTGTACCAGAAATTCCTGTTTTCAGGTGTCAATTCCCAAACGGGACTCCGCAGGGGGTTCAAAGTGGTATAGTATGAAGCGGTGGATGTATCAGCCCAGCTGTGGACCAGCTCCAATCAGTGACGGACTCGGAACACAAGGTAAGTAACCTCTAAAGGTACGTTTACGTAGCAATTTCACAGAATTACAGTTAAAAATAAAAAATTTAAACAAACTATACGTTCGATATCCAGGAATTGGGTATCTACGTACAGCTGGTGCTATAGCCGAAATGTTAAGACAATAAAAGTCAATATAAGTTGGTAAACAAAAAAGTTATTAAGATTTTCTTGCAGAAAAACCTCTAAATTTTAACAAGTGTCAATTTATGTGATTATAATGGAATATAATAGAAATTTTCAGGATTATTTAACACTAATTACTTTCAGGCAGCTACTGGTGTCGTAATAAACGTAAATAGTCAATGTTCTAAGTCGGAAACTGAAAAAAGCAATATACCGATTTCACGTAAAGTGCTCAGGTATATCAACTCGCCTACATAAACAAACTTGATAAAAGGAACTTTCGGGAATTTTATTTAAATTTCTATCCGACGGATCCTGACAAATGAGGTGCGGTATGAAAGGGGTAGTCGAGACCTACCCAAATATATAATAATTTAGACAATAAGCCAAAGGGTTGAAATGTTATTAGCCAAAAAGTTAAAAAATTTGTAAATTTTGTACCAGAAATTCCTGTTTTCAGGTGTCAATTCCCAAACGGGACTCCGCAGGGGGTTCAAAGTGGTATAGTATGAAGCGGTGGATGTATCAGCCCAGCTGTGGACCAGCTCCAATCAGTGACGGACTCGGAACACAAGGTAAGTAACCTCTAAAGGTACGTTTACGTAGCAATTTCACAGAATTACAGTTAAAAATAAAAAATTTAAACAAACTATACGTTCGATATCCAGGAATTGGGTATCTACGTACAGCTGGTGCTATAGCCGAAATGTTAAGACAATAAAAGTCAATATAAGTTGGTAAACAAAAAAGTTATTAAGATTTTCTTGCAGAAAAACCTCTAAATTTTAACAAGTGTCAATTTATGTGATTATAATGGAATATAATAGAAATTTTCAGGATTATTTAACACTAATTACTTTCAGGCAGCTACTGGTGTCGTAATAAACGTAAATAGTCAATGTTCTAAGTCGGAAACTGAAAAAAGCAATATACCGATTTCACGTAAAGTGCTCAGGTATATCAACTCGCCTACATAAACAAACTTGATAAAAGGAACTTTCGGGAATTTTATTTAAATTTCTATCCGACGGATCCTGACAAATGAGGTGCGGTATGAAAGGGGTAGTCGAGACCTACCCAAATATATAATAATTTAGACAATAAGCCAAAGGGTTGAAATGTTATTAGCCAAAAAGTTAAAAAATTTGTAAATTTTGTACCAGAAATTCCTGTTTTCAGGTGTCAATTCCCAAACGGGACTCCGCAGGGGGTTCAAAGTGGTATAGTATGAAGCGGTGGATGTATCAGCCCAGCTGTGGACCAGCTCCAATCAGTGACGGACTCGGAACACAAGGTAAGTAACCTCTAAAGGTACGTTTACGTAGCAATTTCACAGAATTACAGTTAAAAATAAAAAATTTAAACAAACTATACGTTCGATATCCAGGAATTGGGTATCTACGTACAGCTGGTGCTATAGCCGAAATGTTAAGACAATAAAAGTCAATATAAGTTGGTAAACAAAAAAGTTATTAAGATTTTCTTGCAGAAAAACCTCTAAATTTTAACAAGTGTCAATTTATGTGATTATAATGGAATATAATAGAAATTTTCAGGATTATTTAACACTAATTACTTTCAGGCAGCTACTGGTGTCGTAATAAACGTAAATAGTCAATGTTCTAAGTCGGAAACTGAAAAAAGCAATATACCGATTTCACGTAAAGTGCTCAGGTATATCAACTCGCCTACATAAACAAACTTGATAAAAGGAACTTTCGGGAATTTTATTTAAATTTCTATCCGACGGATCCTGACAAATGAGGTGCGGTATGAAAGGGGTAGTCGAGACCTACCCAAATATATAATAATTTAGACAATAAGCCAAAGGGTTGAAATGTTATTAGCCAAAAAGTTAAAAAATTTGTAAATTTTGTACCAGAAATTCCTGTTTTCAGGTGTCAATTCCCAAACGGGACTCCGCAGGGGGTTCAAAGTGGTATAGTATGAAGCGGTGGATGTATCAGCCCAGCTGTGGACCAGCTCCAATCAGTGACGGACTCGGAACACAAGGTAAGTAACCTCTAAAGGTACGTTTACGTAGCAATTTCACAGAATTACAGTTAAAAATAAAAAATTTAAACAAACTATACGTTCGATATCCAGGAATTGGGTATCTACGTACAGCTGGTGCTATAGCCGAAATGTTAAGACAATAAAAGTCAATATAAGTTGGTAAACAAAAAAGTTATTAAGATTTTCTTGCAGAAAAACCTCTAAATTTTAACAAGTGTCAATTTATGTGATTATAATGGAATATAATAGAAATTTTCAGGATTATTTAACACTAATTACTTTCAGGCAGCTACTGGTGTCGTAATAAACGTAAATAGTCAATGTTCTAAGTCGGAAACTGAAAAAAGCAATATACCGATTTCACGTAAAGTGCTCAGGTATATCAACTCGCCTACATAAACAAACTTGATAAAAGGAACTTTCGGGAATTTTATTTAAATTTCTATCCGACGGATCCTGACAAATGAGGTGCGGTATGAAAGGGGTAGTCGAGACCTACCCAAATATATAATAATTTAGACAATAAGCCAAAGGGTTGAAATGTTATTAGCCAAAAAGTTAAAAAATTTGTAAATTTTGTACCAGAAATTCCTGTTTTCAGGTGTCAATTCCCAAACGGGACTCCGCAGGGGGTTCAAAGTGGTATAGTATGAAGCGGTGGATGTATCAGCCCAGCTGTGGACCAGCTCCAATCAGTGACGGACTCGGAACACAAGGTAAGTAACCTCTAAAGGTACGTTTACGTAGCAATTTCACAGAATTACAGTTAAAAATAAAAAATTTAAACAAACTATACGTTCGATATCCAGGAATTGGGTATCTACGTACAGCTGGTGCTATAGCCGAAATGTTAAGACAATAAAAGTCAATATAAGTTGGTAAACAAAAAAGTTATTAAGATTTTCTTGCAGAAAAACCTCTAAATTTTAACAAGTGTCAATTTATGTGATTATAATGGAATATAATAGAAATTTTCAGGATTATTTAACACTAATTACTTTCAGGCAGCTACTGGTGTCGTAATAAACGTAAATAGTCAATGTTCTAAGTCGGAAACTGAAAAAAGCAATATACCGATTTCACGTAAAGTGCTCAGGTATATCAACTCGCCTACATAAACAAACTTGATAAAAGGAACTTTCGGGAATTTTATTTAAATTTCTATCCGACGGATCCTGACAAATGAGGTGCGGTATGAAAGGGGTAGTCGAGACCTACCCAAATATATAATAATTTAGACAATAAGCCAAAGGGTTGAAATGTTATTAGCCAAAAAGTTAAAAAATTTGTAAATTTTGTACCAGAAATTCCTGTTTTCAGGTGTCAATTCCCAAACGGGACTCCGCAGGGGGTTCAAAGTGGTATAGTATGAAGCGGTGGATGTATCAGCCCAGCTGTGGACCAGCTCCAATCAGTGACGGACTCGGAACACAAGGTAAGTAACCTCTAAAGGTACGTTTACGTAGCAATTTCACAGAATTACAGTTAAAAATAAAAAATTTAAACAAACTATACGTTCGATATCCAGGAATTGGGTATCTACGTACAGCTGGTGCTATAGCCGAAATGTTAAGACAATAAAAGTCAATATAAGTTGGTAAACAAAAAAGTTATTAAGATTTTCTTGCAGAAAAACCTCTAAATTTTAACAAGTGTCAATTTATGTGATTATAATGGAATATAATAGAAATTTTCAGGATTATTTAACACTAATTACTTTCAGGCAGCTACTGGTGTCGTAATAAACGTAAATAGTCAATGTTCTAAGTCGGAAACTGAAAAAAGCAATATACCGATTTCACGTAAAGTGCTCAGGTATATCAACTCGCCTACATAAACAAACTTGATAAAAGGAACTTTCGGGAATTTTATTTAAATTTCTATCCGACGGATCCTGACAAATGAGGTGCGGTATGAAAGGGGTAGTCGAGACCTACCCAAATATATAATAATTTAGACAATAAGCCAAAGGGTTGAAATGTTATTAGCCAAAAAGTTAAAAAATTTGTAAATTTTGTACCAGAAATTCCTGTTTTCAGGTGTCAATTCCCAAACGGGACTCCGCAGGGGGTTCAAAGTGGTATAGTATGAAGCGGTGGATGTATCAGCCCAGCTGTGGACCAGCTCCAATCAGTGACGGACTCGGAACACAAGGTAAGTAACCTCTAAAGGTACGTTTACGTAGCAATTTCACAGAATTACAGTTAAAAATAAAAAATTTAAACAAACTATACGTTCGATATCCAGGAATTGGGTATCTACGTACAGCTGGTGCTATAGCCGAAATGTTAAGACAATAAAAGTCAATATAAGTTGGTAAACAAAAAAGTTATTAAGATTTTCTTGCAGAAAAACCTCTAAATTTTAACAAGTGTCAATTTATGTGATTATAATGGAATATAATAGAAATTTTCAGGATTATTTAACACTAATTACTTTCAGGCAGCTACTGGTGTCGTAATAAACGTAAATAGTCAATGTTCTAAGTCGGAAACTGAAAAAAGCAATATACCGATTTCACGTAAAGTGCTCAGGTATATCAACTCGCCTACATAAACAAACTTGATAAAAGGAACTTTCGGGAATTTTATTTAAATTTCTATCCGACGGATCCTGACAAATGAGGTGCGGTATGAAAGGGGTAGTCGAGACCTACCCAAATATATAATAATTTAGACAATAAGCCAAAGGGTTGAAATGTTATTAGCCAAAAAGTTAAAAAATTTGTAAATTTTGTACCAGAAATTCCTGTTTTCAGGTGTCAATTCCCAAACGGGACTCCGCAGGGGGTTCAAAGTGGTATAGTATGAAGCGGTGGATGTATCAGCCCAGCTGTGGACCAGCTCCAATCAGTGACGGACTCGGAACACAAGGTAAGTAACCTCTAAAGGTACGTTTACGTAGCAATTTCACAGAATTACAGTTAAAAATAAAAAATTTAAACAAACTATACGTTCGATATCCAGGAATTGGGTATCTACGTACAGCTGGTGCTATAGCCGAAATGTTAAGACAATAAAAGTCAATATAAGTTGGTAAACAAAAAAGTTATTAAGATTTTCTTGCAGAAAAACCTCTAAATTTTAACAAGTGTCAATTTATGTGATTATAATGGAATATAATAGAAATTTTCAGGATTATTTAACACTAATTACTTTCAGGCAGCTACTGGTGTCGTAATAAACGTAAATAGTCAATGTTCTAAGTCGGAAACTGAAAAAAGCAATATACCGATTTCACGTAAAGTGCTCAGGTATATCAACTCGCCTACATAAACAAACTTGATAAAAGGAACTTTCGGGAATTTTATTTAAATTTCTATCCGACGGATCCTGACAAATGAGGTGCGGTATGAAAGGGGTAGTCGAGACCTACCCAAATATATAATAATTTAGACAATAAGCCAAAGGGTTGAAATGTTATTAGCCAAAAAGTTAAAAAATTTGTAAATTTTGTACCAGAAATTCCTGTTTTCAGGTGTCAATTCCCAAACGGGACTCCGCAGGGGGTTCAAAGTGGTATAGTATGAAGCGGTGGATGTATCAGCCCAGCTGTGGACCAGCTCCAATCAGTGACGGACTCGGAACACAAGGTAAGTAACCTCTAAAGGTACGTTTACGTAGCAATTTCACAGAATTACAGTTAAAAATAAAAAATTTAAACAAACTATACGTTCGATATCCAGGAATTGGGTATCTACGTACAGCTGGTGCTATAGCCGAAATGTTAAGACAATAAAAGTCAATATAAGTTGGTAAACAAAAAAGTTATTAAGATTTTCTTGCAGAAAAACCTCTAAATTTTAACAAGTGTCAATTTATGTGATTATAATGGAATATAATAGAAATTTTCAGGATTATTTAACACTAATTACTTTCAGGCAGCTACTGGTGTCGTAATAAACGTAAATAGTCAATGTTCTAAGTCGGAAACTGAAAAAAGCAATATACCGATTTCACGTAAAGTGCTCAGGTATATCAACTCGCCTACATAAACAAACTTGATAAAAGGAACTTTCGGGAATTTTATTTAAATTTCTATCCGACGGATCCTGACAAATGAGGTGCGGTATGAAAGGGGTAGTCGAGACCTACCCAAATATATAATAATTTAGACAATAAGCCAAAGGGTTGAAATGTTATTAGCCAAAAAGTTAAAAAATTTGTAAATTTTGTACCAGAAATTCCTGTTTTCAGGTGTCAATTCCCAAACGGGACTCCGCAGGGGGTTCAAAGTGGTATAGTATGAAGCGGTGGATGTATCAGCCCAGCTGTGGACCAGCTCCAATCAGTGACGGACTCGGAACACAAGGTAAGTAACCTCTAAAGGTACGTTTACGTAGCAATTTCACAGAATTACAGTTAAAAATAAAAAATTTAAACAAACTATACGTTCGATATCCAGGAATTGGGTATCTACGTACAGCTGGTGCTATAGCCGAAATGTTAAGACAATAAAAGTCAATATAAGTTGGTAAACAAAAAAGTTATTAAGATTTTCTTGCAGAAAAACCTCTAAATTTTAACAAGTGTCAATTTATGTGATTATAATGGAATATAATAGAAATTTTCAGGATTATTTAACACTAATTACTTTCAGGCAGCTACTGGTGTCGTAATAAACGTAAATAGTCAATGTTCTAAGTCGGAAACTGAAAAAAGCAATATACCGATTTCACGTAAAGTGCTCAGGTATATCAACTCGCCTACATAAACAAACTTGATAAAAGGAACTTTCGGGAATTTTATTTAAATTTCTATCCGACGGATCCTGACAAATGAGGTGCGGTATGAAAGGGGTAGTCGAGACCTACCCAAATATATAATAATTTAGACAATAAGCCAAAGGGTTGAAATGTTATTAGCCAAAAAGTTAAAAAATTTGTAAATTTTGTACCAGAAATTCCTGTTTTCAGGTGTCAATTCCCAAACGGGACTCCGCAGGGGGTTCAAAGTGGTATAGTATGAAGCGGTGGATGTATCAGCCCAGCTGTGGACCAGCTCCAATCAGTGACGGACTCGGAACACAAGGTAAGTAACCTCTAAAGGTACGTTTACGTAGCAATTTCACAGAATTACAGTTAAAAATAAAAAATTTAAACAAACTATACGTTCGATATCCAGGAATTGGGTATCTACGTACAGCTGGTGCTATAGCCGAAATGTTAAGACAATAAAAGTCAATATAAGTTGGTAAACAAAAAAGTTATTAAGATTTTCTTGCAGAAAAACCTCTAAATTTTAACAAGTGTCAATTTATGTGATTATAATGGAATATAATAGAAATTTTCAGGATTATTTAACACTAATTACTTTCAGGCAGCTACTGGTGTCGTAATAAACGTAAATAGTCAATGTTCTAAGTCGGAAACTGAAAAAAGCAATATACCGATTTCACGTAAAGTGCTCAGGTATATCAACTCGCCTACATAAACAAACTTGATAAAAGGAACTTTCGGGAATTTTATTTAAATTTCTATCCGACGGATCCTGACAAATGAGGTGCGGTATGAAAGGGGTAGTCGAGACCTACCCAAATATATAATAATTTAGACAATAAGCCAAAGGGTTGAAATGTTATTAGCCAAAAAGTTAAAAAATTTGTAAATTTTGTACCAGAAATTCCTGTTTTCAGGTGTCAATTCCCAAACGGGACTCCGCAGGGGGTTCAAAGTGGTATAGTATGAAGCGGTGGATGTATCAGCCCAGCTGTGGACCAGCTCCAATCAGTGACGGACTCGGAACACAAGGTAAGTAACCTCTAAAGGTACGTTTACGTAGCAATTTCACAGAATTACAGTTAAAAATAAAAAATTTAAACAAACTATACGTTCGATATCCAGGAATTGGGTATCTACGTACAGCTGGTGCTATAGCCGAAATGTTAAGACAATAAAAGTCAATATAAGTTGGTAAACAAAAAAGTTATTAAGATTTTCTTGCAGAAAAACCTCTAAATTTTAACAAGTGTCAATTTATGTGATTATAATGGAATATAATAGAAATTTTCAGGATTATTTAACACTAATTACTTTCAGGCAGCTACTGGTGTCGTAATAAACGTAAATAGTCAATGTTCTAAGTCGGAAACTGAAAAAAGCAATATACCGATTTCACGTAAAGTGCTCAGGTATATCAACTCGCCTACATAAACAAACTTGATAAAAGGAACTTTCGGGAATTTTATTTAAATTTCTATCCGACGGATCCTGACAAATGAGGTGCGGTATGAAAGGGGTAGTCGAGACCTACCCAAATATATAATAATTTAGACAATAAGCCAAAGGGTTGAAATGTTATTAGCCAAAAAGTTAAAAAATTTGTAAATTTTGTACCAGAAATTCCTGTTTTCAGGTGTCAATTCCCAAACGGGACTCCGCAGGGGGTTCAAAGTGGTATAGTATGAAGCGGTGGATGTATCAGCCCAGCTGTGGACCAGCTCCAATCAGTGACGGACTCGGAACACAAGGTAAGTAACCTCTAAAGGTACGTTTACGTAGCAATTTCACAGAATTACAGTTAAAAATAAAAAATTTAAACAAACTATACGTTCGATATCCAGGAATTGGGTATCTACGTACAGCTGGTGCTATAGCCGAAATGTTAAGACAATAAAAGTCAATATAAGTTGGTAAACAAAAAAGTTATTAAGATTTTCTTGCAGAAAAACCTCTAAATTTTAACAAGTGTCAATTTATGTGATTATAATGGAATATAATAGAAATTTTCAGGATTATTTAACACTAATTACTTTCAGGCAGCTACTGGTGTCGTAATAAACGTAAATAGTCAATGTTCTAAGTCGGAAACTGAAAAAAGCAATATACCGATTTCACGTAAAGTGCTCAGGTATATCAACTCGCCTACATAAACAAACTTGATAAAAGGAACTTTCGGGAATTTTATTTAAATTTCTATCCGACGGATCCTGACAAATGAGGTGCGGTATGAAAGGGGTAGTCGAGACCTACCCAAATATATAATAATTTAGACAATAAGCCAAAGGGTTGAAATGTTATTAGCCAAAAAGTTAAAAAATTTGTAAATTTTGTACCAGAAATTCCTGTTTTCAGGTGTCAATTCCCAAACGGGACTCCGCAGGGGGTTCAAAGTGGTATAGTATGAAGCGGTGGATGTATCAGCCCAGCTGTGGACCAGCTCCAATCAGTGACGGACTCGGAACACAAGGTAAGTAACCTCTAAAGGTACGTTTACGTAGCAATTTCACAGAATTACAGTTAAAAATAAAAAATTTAAACAAACTATACGTTCGATATCCAGGAATTGGGTATCTACGTACAGCTGGTGCTATAGCCGAAATGTTAAGACAATAAAAGTCAATATAAGTTGGTAAACAAAAAAGTTATTAAGATTTTCTTGCAGAAAAACCTCTAAATTTTAACAAGTGTCAATTTATGTGATTATAATGGAATATAATAGAAATTTTCAGGATTATTTAACACTAATTACTTTCAGGCAGCTACTGGTGTCGTAATAAACGTAAATAGTCAATGTTCTAAGTCGGAAACTGAAAAAAGCAATATACCGATTTCACGTAAAGTGCTCAGGTATATCAACTCGCCTACATAAACAAACTTGATAAAAGGAACTTTCGGGAATTTTATTTAAATTTCTATCCGACGGATCCTGACAAATGAGGTGCGGTATGAAAGGGGTAGTCGAGACCTACCCAAATATATAATAATTTAGACAATAAGCCAAAGGGTTGAAATGTTATTAGCCAAAAAGTTAAAAAATTTGTAAATTTTGTACCAGAAATTCCTGTTTTCAGGTGTCAATTCCCAAACGGGACTCCGCAGGGGGTTCAAAGTGGTATAGTATGAAGCGGTGGATGTATCAGCCCAGCTGTGGACCAGCTCCAATCAGTGACGGACTCGGAACACAAGGTAAGTAACCTCTAAAGGTACGTTTACGTAGCAATTTCACAGAATTACAGTTAAAAATAAAAAATTTAAACAAACTATACGTTCGATATCCAGGAATTGGGTATCTACGTACAGCTGGTGCTATAGCCGAAATGTTAAGACAATAAAAGTCAATATAAGTTGGTAAACAAAAAAGTTATTAAGATTTTCTTGCAGAAAAACCTCTAAATTTTAACAAGTGTCAATTTATGTGATTATAATGGAATATAATAGAAATTTTCAGGATTATTTAACACTAATTACTTTCAGGCAGCTACTGGTGTCGTAATAAACGTAAATAGTCAATGTTCTAAGTCGGAAACTGAAAAAAGCAATATACCGATTTCACGTAAAGTGCTCAGGTATATCAACTCGCCTACATAAACAAACTTGATAAAAGGAACTTTCGGGAATTTTATTTAAATTTCTATCCGACGGATCCTGACAAATGAGGTGCGGTATGAAAGGGGTAGTCGAGACCTACCCAAATATATAATAATTTAGACAATAAGCCAAAGGGTTGAAATGTTATTAGCCAAAAAGTTAAAAAATTTGTAAATTTTGTACCAGAAATTCCTGTTTTCAGGTGTCAATTCCCAAACGGGACTCCGCAGGGGGTTCAAAGTGGTATAGTATGAAGCGGTGGATGTATCAGCCCAGCTGTGGACCAGCTCCAATCAGTGACGGACTCGGAACACAAGGTAAGTAACCTCTAAAGGTACGTTTACGTAGCAATTTCACAGAATTACAGTTAAAAATAAAAAATTTAAACAAACTATACGTTCGATATCCAGGAATTGGGTATCTACGTACAGCTGGTGCTATAGCCGAAATGTTAAGACAATAAAAGTCAATATAAGTTGGTAAACAAAAAAGTTATTAAGATTTTCTTGCAGAAAAACCTCTAAATTTTAACAAGTGTCAATTTATGTGATTATAATGGAATATAATAGAAATTTTCAGGATTATTTAACACTAATTACTTTCAGGCAGCTACTGGTGTCGTAATAAACGTAAATAGTCAATGTTCTAAGTCGGAAACTGAAAAAAGCAATATACCGATTTCACGTAAAGTGCTCAGGTATATCAACTCGCCTACATAAACAAACTTGAT